>JAWNNB010001728.1:0-1287549 GCA_035043285.1 Drosophila subsilvestris | reverse complement strand
CTGGCCAGGATGCTGTGTTGCCATGATGGCAGGATGCGACAGGGTCAAAGGTGGACTGCTCACATGAACAAAGTGAAAGTGAAAGTTGAACGTTGCCGGAGACAGAGACAGAGACAGAGCCAGAGCTGTTATTACTTTTGTGAAAAGTCGCATTTTGTGCACAAATATTGACACAGTCCCCCCAGGCATAGTATTCCCATGCCCCGTGGCAGCTACAGAATGTGCTACAAAGTCAGATATATATCTGGCTTAATGGATTCCTAAGTGGCGGAATGCACTGCAAAGTCAGCTAGACAAATATCAAATTTCCCGAGCAGCCAGCAAATTCCTGGACAAACACTGATGATTAACAGCACGGAGTGGGGGGATGCTGGGAGAGAGAGCTGTCGAATACTATGTTGTTGTTGTTTTTTTTTACCAATACATGTCTGGGCCAAAAACTGTGCTTTCTGCTGCTGGAGCAGCCATAGCAGATATTTTCCAAATTGCCAGATTGCTAGTGACCTTTGATGGCGAATGAAAATATTTGTGGCGCAGCATGAGAGCAGCCGAAGGGGCCATTCAATTAGAACGAGCCACGGCCCATGGCATGTTTTACCAGATTACAGAGAATCTGTTAATTAAATCGAACGATGCACGCGCATCTGTGCGCGTGTGGCAGTTATGGAGGAATGCACTCTATGCCCATTAACATTTTAATAACTCTGCAATGCCAAGTAAAAGTTGAGTGCTTTTTTGACCTGCTCGACTGTTGCATTCGTGGCAAAATGCCAGCGTACTTTTGCATCTGCGGGGGGAGGGGTGGAATATAATGGTTTACCGTAGGTACTTTCAGTTTTATCAGCAGTCAACAGTTGGCTGCCAGTCACCAGCCACTTGGCTCTTTAAAGTTGTTGTTCTCTGCCAATTAAGAGGAGCCACAATACCAGAAACCACAGGACTGCCACACGACCACACACACACACACACGCATTTGACAATAAGCAGCTCACTTGTTCTTATACACATACAAAAATACATATATAGCAAAAAGGAGCGTTTTCTCTTTATCTAATTGCTAAGATGGCTGCTGCTGCTGCTGCTGCTACTCCTCGTGCTACACTACACTTGGTTTCTGCTGCCTCCTGTCTGTTGGCAGGATAATGAGTTTTCCATTAGCGCCTGAGTGCGTCAATGGCAATATTTGCCAAGCGTCTTGACTGCTTAAGTGAAAATTCAATTAAAGCATAAGTGAAATGGAATTCCTTAGTCTCCAAGCCCCCGCGCACGTGATTGGCGTGCAGTCAAAGTTGTCCCCTAGTTTTCCCTGGGCCAAATACATCTTTGATGAGATCCGAACGATGCAAAGTTTGACACATCCCCGCCACAGCAGCAGGAGCAACAAAAGCATCAAAGGCTGTCCAACTTTTTCGTTATAGCAATTTATTCGGGAGAACTTATTTCCTTAAGGAAATGGGAAACTTATGGTAAAACCACATGTGATTTGAACTGATGGCCGCATTTGCTTTGTTAGTTTCCATAGTCTTGAATTAAATGTTTAAATTTCGCACACACACACACACACAGCCTCGCACGAGTATTGACAACTTTAAGACAAGTTAAGGCATATAAGCTGACAGGACTTTCCTCGCCTGACTGCCTCCACTGCCTGACTGCCTGACAGCCTCTGCCTGTCTGCCACAGATCCCTGCACTTCTGCCTGATTTATGACAGGAGGAGGGTACGTAATATATGCGTATGTTTATTTAAAAAGGCAAAAAGTAAACCGAAATTGTGGACAAACTTGATGTTTGACGAGAGGCAAAAGGCAGTTTGTCACTCGCTTTATTGCGTATACGCCGTGGCGTATGCATTGTGGCCTTTTTGCCCGATATAAGCATTTCATTAGACTGCAAATTTTATGGAAATGTATGCGAGCGTGTCGTGTGCGCACGTAGATATATTTTCAATTAGAAAATTATCATATCAAATGTAGCTAATTCACACATCAAGAGCAGAGCAGAGCAGAGACCAGGAGATCGTAAAAGCTGTACCCATTCTCAATGAATATTAAATGCTTAAAGTAATACGTTGGGCACATTATTGTAGCTTATTCATGTACTACTGGTACTGACATTCATTACCTCCCTCATACATGTATGTGGAGACAATTGACTTGAGACAAATTGAGAAATACCAGCATTAAATGGACATATTAGGGGGGGACTCACAGATGTATTATTTAATAACAAAATTCAACAGAGCGTAAACTATTAGCAGCTTCTGGGGACAACTTCCAGCATAAAGCCGATTTTATGTTGCCTGGCTGCTTTAAAGGGACTCGGAGGAGGGCTAGATGACAGCACAAATAATTAGGACATAAGTCGGGCAGGCATTCACATCAACGACTGGCAGTTTGTCAGCAATAAATCCTGCAAGTAAATTATGCAGAACAAGGCCCTGACATCAATCTTGGGACCATTCAGAACACACTGGGGGGCAGCTTTGTTGACACCACCACCACCCTCTTTCTGCCGAAATGTACAGAAATTAGACACATGTTTCACATGTGAAAGAGAGGCACTGTCTTACAGTCTGTTGGATGCGTCCGGGAACTCGTAAGCCAATTTTAATTGAGCCTCATTTTTTCTCACGCTGCTTCAAAGGAAAGGAAAGCCGCGTGTACTTGAAGACAAGGGACAAAACCTTTGACCCCTTTCGGGAAACAGGAAAAGGGTTGTCGACTGTGCCGCCACAAGGCGCTGTCCGCATCGCTGTTGAGGAGCAGAAACAAACTGTGTCTTTTCCATAAAGAAAGAACCTCCTGAAGTGCCAACATTTTTCATATACATATGTATGTACTTCCAGACAGACAAGTTCCATTTTCCTGCACTGTTTTTTTGGCGTTCGTAAAAAGAAATCTTTACCCTTGAATGTGAACCCAAATTGATTTTATTTGCTCACGCTTTAACCTGCTGTCGGATCCTTGCCAGCCGCGTTATTTTCTTTTCTTCTTTTGAAACTCGTTTTGCGATGGAAATGAAATATGAAAAGGCAAATATGAATTCTGGCATTGTTTGCAGTTGGACTGTCTATATACTCTGTAAGACATACATATGTACATATGTATGTATGTATGTACATACATATTTATGTACTTTACTAAGCAAAAATAATATACGAAAAAAGAGGAGTGCAAAGGAGAAAAGAATAATTAGCACTCGAAGGGTTTATAATTCTTTGTAATTATACCAATCAAAACCATTTAAAATATATTCGTATTCCATGGATTAATATAAAAATTATATTCATTTTGAATTTTTAATTCTACATTTGATGGTAAGCCTCTCACTTTCAAAGGGTACGCGACAGGCCACGACAGACCTGCAATAGTTGTCGGGACAGCGATTCGCGGGTAAATAAATCCACAAAGAGCAGTCCAGGGTGCAAAGCGATGAATATTTCAGCAATGAATCCGCGGAAAACTGCAATCGAATGTCGGAAATGGAGCAGTCCAAAGGCGGGCCATAAAGTTTAACTCAATTAGCGAGGCATTTAAATGCTTCAATTTAAGCGAGGCTAATCAACATAATTAGCGGTAAGTAAATGATAACAATGCCAGGGAACAACCTCTTCCAATAGTTCTTCTCAACAAAATTAAATTATGAGAAAATTTAAATTAATTTTGTTGGAAAATTCACGCAGAGTTATAGTTTTCTCCACCTAATTAACGGCTCGATGGAAGCGGTGTTTACGCAACTGGCAAAAGGTAAATATAAGCGCTTGCCCTCCACCCACCATTTCCGTGCGAATTAATTGCGGTCATAGCAGCGTGAACTATCCGATAGCACAGTCCTCCCCTCCCAGTCCCCCGCCACATGGGTTCGCACTCAATGTTGATCTTTCGCTGGAAAAGCCCCAATGTCATTTTAGTTTTATGTGTTTATTTTTCTTTTATTTGCACTGGAATTTCACTGTCAAAACTTTCGCATGACAGCGCGCGGGAGTGTCACTTGACATTCATCAAGGGTGGGGTGGAAATTCCCCTTTTGAATGTCTCATGGGAAAGTGAATCTGTCCCTTGGGGTAGGTAGGAGAGAGAGAGAGAGAAATTTATAATAAATGATAAATCGACCCAATGGACTTGAGACTAAGCATGGTTGACAATTGATGTACTTAAAAATAAGCAGAAGCAAAAGGCTTACAAATGAAGATGCCCGAGGTACATTTTATGGAATACAATTTTGGCTTACTCTCACAACCTATATTTACTGGCGATTTGGGACTTGGGAAGGGCAGAACACACATCTCTCAATATTCGAATGGGTTTTACGTGTCCGTTGGGTGACATTTGCGGATGCCATTCATTCACTGGCAGGCGTCCGCTTCCATTAGTTTCAATCAAATTTCATAAGCAAACAAGAAAGACCAATAAACTGATGCACGAGTATTTATATGTACATATGTACATATGAAACCTTCAGCATGTGTGTGGCTATATATTGGCATTAGCATGCAAGATAAATAATAAACATATTATAAATAGCTTTTTCCCTTCTGCAAGCGCGACCGACTATCAATCAATGGCCAAACCACGCAAGGCCCTGCTTCTCCTGCTCCTCTGGCTTCATATTACTCAGCACATCCCACACGGATCAGCCAGAATGGCATCGCATTGTCGAAATAAGATTTATGCCACCCCCACATTTATTGGGGTTATACATATATTTGCACACCACATTAAAGCTGATACCTTAAAGAGGGGAAAACTTTTGCAAAGTTTCTTGGAATTTTCGTTTTTTATCCTGCCTGGCAGCCTGTCAGAATGGTTTTCGTGGTTAATTAAAGCTCGTGCGGCATTCGATTAGCATATTGAATGGCAACCCGGACAGCCTCTACAGCCTCCAGTCAGGACATCCATTGTCGGAGGATTAAAATTAATTAATTAACTTTCGATGCAAACATTTGTTCAATCAATGTCGTCGTAGCCAATGGGCATTGTACGAGTGGTGTGGTGGTGCGGTGCGGCCTTTGGAGAAGGAGTATTTATGAGCTCAATTTCATAATTATGATATGAACAGATGAGATATCCTCCACCTGGCATTCTGAATTTATATATAGTAGCTCCCTCTGAGCTATTTATGTGAATGTCTCAGCAGGCACAGGCAACAAGCAAAGCAATCAAAGGCAAGCAATTATTAGCGAAGGATAAGGCACCCGCAGCATTAGCCTTTGATTAGCTTCACATAACGAGTATTTTGATGTGTAAATTCAAATTGAAAAGTGTTAGTTGGCTTGACTACAGCTAAGGATCGATAATTGCATGTAGCATGCTGTCTAGGGTAATCACAGACTTGCATTCAGTCCCTGAACATGGACCACTCGAACGCCAACGACAACGCCAACGCCAATGCCAATGCCATTCCAATCTACTGCGGAATGTATGTCCATTCATCAGCAATTGTGTCTGCTGGATGTAGTGCAAATAAACATGGGAATTTAAACTGAATACACACGCTGAACATGTCGTATACATAATAAGTTTTGCTCAGTTTCCTTTTCGATGGCATTCAGTGGCACGAAGCGAAGCAAATCAATTGCAATCAGCACCAGAAACCGAAGGCAGCAGCAACATTAACAATGGATGAGAATGTAGCAGCAGAAGTAGCAAAAAAGAATAAAGATGCAAAGTGTCAACAAGAAATTGCGTATACGCAATGTGGGAAAGCAGTTAAAGACATTTTTGTGGGAGTGAAAAGCCTCTGCCTCAGCCTGAAGACATGTCAAATCAAACAAAACCTCCTTTGACAGCGGCAACGAACCGAGGAACGGAACGCAAGAAAAAATTTGTGGAGAATGAAAGGCGGTGTCAGAGCCACGCTGACATGAGGGTGGTGCGTATGCTGTTCGTTCACGTACGTAAAAGGCTTTAAGCACATACGAAAACATGAACAACTTATTGTGTTATTTTTTTGCAGGAATATGAAGACACGCGGACAGACTTTCATCTACCATGAAACTCCTGGGGAAAATACATGGCCAGACAGAGGCCAAAGCAAAGCTCTTATCATATGGGTCCATCTGGAGGTCTTTAGGAATTAAATGCCGCTAAATAATGGCACATCCTTCAGGCTAATAAAAACACTCCTTCTCTCTCGCTCTCTCTCGGAAAAGGGTTTCCTTATCTCTCGACAGAGTCTGGGGGAAAGCAAGCACTCGTCCATAAGAGATTGGCATCAAGGCATTTTGGTATCCCACGACATTTGCCAACTGGCTAAAAGCAAAAATTCCCCATCCGCATTTCTAATGGCTCACGCCTTGCCGCTTTTCCGTATTGCCAGGCAACAAAATTAGAAAACATTTTTTGATAAAGGAATTTTATGAAAAATATTTCATAAATGTAAAAAAGTATCCGCGATATAATCCGCTTTCAAACTGAAACGTACAGCCGGAAAGGATGCGATGCAAAAAAAGGAATTAAAATGTTTATCTGATACCTTTTTTGCCTTTGGAAATTGATAATAAAATAAAAGTGTATTTAACGCTAAGCTGTGTGCCCAAAGGATTATCATGGAATTCTACTTAATCTGGTTATCAATAAAATTGCTAAGCCAAACGAAAGTTTTATTTGCAAATCCTCCCTACATATGCATGTATGTACGTACGACGCGTCGTCTGTCTAACCATTTTCAAGCATGAGCTGACATTTGCTATGAATTTTAGACACATGTCAACTGTCGTGCATTTGAATAGCCCATCCAAAAGAGAAGTGTTTAACTTAAAACAATCAAACGCAATGCCAGTAGAACAACTCGAACAACTCTAACAAAAACATACAGCATTGAAGTTGACAATACAATCGCCAGAACACTTAAAGTCTCGTCACAAACTTTTCGACTGGTGCGAGTGGGCAGGGGGGAGCATGAACAACTTTTTCGCCAACAAGTTACATAACTAAGTTTGTCATTTTTTATTCCGCATTTTATACATTTTATTAAATTGTGTTCGGGAAAATCATTTATTACAGCCATTTGGCCATGACAGACCGCAAAAACGTGGCGCTGGACAGTTGGAGAATCGGCTCTGCGGTTAATTCGAACACCAATTATTCCAGTCTATGCTGCCATGCTGCAGTGTTGACGCGCTCAAGGATTGTTAATGGAATGCAATTTAACGCAAAATAGATATGCACTATAGAGGGAATGTGTGTCTAGTATCTATTTGTAACGTAATCAGTGGTGGGGTGGCAAATGCCTTGCAAATTTCTATTAATAATTATTACAAACTGAAGCGCAAACGCATCAATCAAATCGATCTATTTCACATGTCACAGCTGCGCAAGGAATTCCATTCCCCTTGGGTCCCTGTTGGCGAAATACATCGAAATTTGTTGAAAGCCGTCAATTTACTTTAAAGAGAACAAACTGTGCGAAATATAGTAGCTCGGCAGAAGCAGCTGTGGGTGTAAGTTACATATCCGTCGGTTGTCATTCGTTTCAATTATTTGGGACGTATCCCATCAAAAACAGCTCGTAACAGCATTCGATACATTGGCATGTGGGCAATAATCAGATTCGAATCACATATGTACATATGTATGCTAGCTGTAAGTCACATATGTACGTACATTTGTGCGTACATGAACTTGCCATGGCAACCAAAAACAATCAAGTGGAATAAATTGCCAAGCAAATGTATTTTTGGGACACACGCAACAAGGCGAACGCAAACTAAATCTGAATGTTACCCAAACATAGTCATTGCGAATTCGTCACGCAAATTAAGAGCCTTGTCCAGACAAGGTCCCACCCTCGCCCACACATCTAACAGATGCAATTACTAGGAGATACTTGCAATCAGTTTTAGTGGCTACGTAGGCACCGACACCGACACCCCCAAACAATGTCCATTGAACTAGAAATTCAGGACTTGTCCAGCAAATTTCCATGCAGAAAATGCAACTGTGGGGGAGGCTTTATTAGCTTTTAACCAAATATTTGTGCACATAGAGATGTTATCGTAATTGGGTCTGGGATTTGGGGGCCTAGGAGCACAGGTCCTCGATGGATTCGCCCTGCAGCAGCAGACGTTGTTCGTGCTTGTTCTTTTTGGTGCCGCTTTTGCCGCCTGTGGCTTTGCCACGCCTCCGGTTGAGCACACCGTCGGTTTCGTCCATCATTCGTAGAATTGTGGTCTAAAAATAAGGGTATACATGTACATCTGTTTGTCTCTGCATCGCCGACCCCCTTCCTTTGTTTACCTGATCTGAACAATCCAGTGGGGCAACAGAAATATCCCGCACGGCCCTAAACTTGCCCACATTGTTGAGATGCTCGTTCTCCAGCCGAAAATAGTTCCAAATGAAGCGACGGAAAACCTCCAGGGGACTGAGTATGGTCATCATTACATCACCCTCGATGTAGCCAGCCTCGATGAGGCTCATGGACAGGGTCCAGCTGAAGCGCAATATTAAATCCTCAATTATGCCAAAGTAGTAGAACCACTGTGGAGGCAGGGAGGGCGGTAGGAGTGAGGGATAATGAATGTATTGAATGATTTTCTTACATGCCATTTGGCCAAATATTTATCGTGTCCATTATTTGTGGCCCCATCCACAAGGGGATACTTGGGGGAGACTCACCGTCGATGAATAAACGATTTCCTCACGCAAGAATCGATTGTCGCCCGCCTTCGAGTCAAAGAGGCCCCAGTCCATTTTGATGTCCCATGTGTAGGCGTAGCAGGAGGTGAAAATTGCTGCCGTAATCCAGCAATAGAACCATGGATTCTCCTTCGACAGTGGATAGGTATCTGCAAATCAGTGAGACAGTCAGATGCTACGTGCTCGAAGGCCAAATTAAATCTACATGAATTTGTGGTTGACCCGAGAAGATATCTCTAATTGGCATCGGACCGTAAACAACACGCATTAAGTGTGTGACTGTGACTGTGCCTGCGACTGTGGTGGCCTAATGAACTCGTGGCAACTCGCATAATAAATAAATCCACTTACCCGTTGTCGTATGATATTTGTGGGCGAAAATTACCACAAAGAATGATGTGGCATACTTTGCTGCGTTGACCAGATGCGGTGACGCTTCTTTCGTGTCGCGATATCGACGTATGCACTGGGCGAAGCGGAAATAAGCTGGCAGAATGGCCACAATGGGCTGCAGCAGGGAGACATATTCCACGCAGTGGCTGCCAGCTGAAGGGGATGAATCAGAGTTAATTGTTAGCCAGACGCGCCTCGTGCAAGCTTTACTCACCCTTTCCCGCCTTTTGCCATGTGGGACTGCGACCGAAAAAGCATATCAAAAAGGGTATGTCCAGGAAGGCTGGCACCATGCTGTTCAGCTGATCGGCCAGCCAAAAGTCGGCGAAATTCACAAAGCAAAAGGGGGCCATGATCACGCGTGCGAGTACGCGCAACGCCCAGTACCGAGCCTCGTGATGGAACGTCCTCGTGGGATTCAGCAGGAAGGCAACCATCAGAGTGTAGAGTATCAGCGGGGCCGCATACTGTGGAATGCCCAGGGGATCGCAGAAGATGTAGCTGAGCACACAACAGGCCCAGATCACACCGAACACCGAGGCCACCTCCATGATGTTCTGCTCGGACAGGTGATTGCGCGGATCCAGCTCGAAGATCAGCACATGATTCACCCCTGAAGACCGCCAGCCATAGACATTTACGCCCCAGAGGAAGAGGCACTCGATGATGAGGAATGGAGCTCGAAACATTCGAAGACCAACGCGCCAGTTCTCGCCAAAGCCGTAGAACATGGCTGCAATCACAACCGTTACGAAGAGCACCACGAAGGCGCCGGAGAAGAGGCCCACCTTGAAGGTGGTCCACGGGCTCTGCTGTTCTCCCAGCGGCGGAACTCTCAGTCGCTTCATGGCCCGCTGACGGTCGCCACCTTCCATGTCCTGGGTAACAGCCTGCTCCGTCTCCTGGATGAGCCGATCGATGTCTTTGTTCGTATAGAAATGCGCCGCCTCCACATGATCGGTGCGCCAGCGTGCTCCATAATCCACGCTAAGCAATTTGTCGTGCTTCTTGAGGATTTTGCGGAAACCCGTAAAATTGAGATTCTGATAGTTCTGGAGCAGTATGAGGCCCAGATAGAATTCGCTAAATGCCAACTTGAGATCCTGTAACTTGCGTGCGGGCCTATTCTTCTTGCCCAGCGGCGTGCGTCGCTTCCAGGCCGGCAGCTTCTTTGGATGGCCCATTTCCAGGGCCTCTGTCAGCTCGCTGCGCAGATTGCCATATTTGCGTGTGGCCTCGGCCATCTTCTCCGAGTAGAATGTGTTGATCTTGGCCAGCTCCCGGTCGCAGTAGTGGAAGAACTCCTCATCGAATTTGGCAAAGTATCGCGTGACCATCTCCCGCTCCACCAGCTCTGCGGATGGCGATTGCTCGATGGCGGCATACAGCATGGCTTTCATTTCCTGGGGAACATTAAATTTCAGGACTATAATAATTTCTACATATACCGAAAATATCACCACAATCCGATTTTAGTCGTAACATACAAAATAAAAAAATGCATCACATCCAGTGGAAATACACTGTCGTATGACTTTTCGCACCCACTGTTCTTGCCCATCAACTTTTGGCTCTCCTTCAGCCACTCTTTGGCCCCATTTTCTTGCACCCCACCCCTACGTTTTGTTTACGTCCAGGGCAAGCACAACAGAAGCGCTACCGTGTCAGAAAGCTGTACGCTGTGACAGTTGTGCGCCTGCGCCAAGTTTGCCGCGCGCTCCGAAAGCTGCCACTGACAGCCCGCAGAGCAGGTGACAGCCAGGAAAGCACAGCACTTGCCACACAGATACAGACTTTTCCGCACTTGGCCACTTTTTGGATCGGATGTGGGTTTTTGTGACATTTACCTCATAGCTAATATATTGCTTACGCCACTCGGGCGTTATGTGGGCCGTCAGGTGCTCGGCGAACTTCATTTTGGGATGATGGTGTCTCAGTAAATGCTGCACTGCATCCGCATCGGACAGAACGGGTAACGCGAACCAGAGCGAGGACGTTGGCTCTCCAAACGCACGTTTTCACGTAAACATCACAACTGGGGCAAAAGTTCTTGGATGTTGGTCCAAAGGCATCCAATAGGCGGGAAAGCTCTTTTTCTATATGTAAATGACACTTGGCATGCTGCTCATTGCTATTGCCCTGCCACCCCCCCCCCCCCCCACTCGTTCCGTTTTCAATGTCAACAATCCACAAAAGCTTATTCGAAATATTAACATCAAGAATTTATTAAATTATCTAAATCCGAATATAAATCAACGCAAATAATACAAGTGTAACTTATTGAATATTGCATTTTACTTTGCTTAAAATATCAGCGCATTTTCTACAACACATAAGTTTGCCAAGTAATTAGCAACGGCTATTAAAATATACCTAGTAAATAGGTAGTAAATAAGTAGTTGCGATAATTTGGTTTTGGCAAACCTTCGGACTTGGCTAAGCGTTCAGTAATACTCAGATTAGTGTGCAACTTTGCTATAGCTGATAATCATAAATAGACCCCCCCAGCATTTATGGTTTTACTATTTTTTCGCATTCGCATTCGGTTCCCATGGAGCTACTGCAATCAGCAATGCGATTATTTAGTTTAGAGTGGCTTTATCTGCTCACCTTTAATCTCTTTTAATGATTTCAAACACACTTCATAAATCTTAAAGTATAAATAAAGTAGCCATTGCTGAAAGAGTTACAACATACATACGTACATAAAAATTGAAAGTGGAAGTTAGACAAAACATTTTAGAAAATCTGAGGCACTCAATATGGCCACTGAAAAGGTAAAACAAAAATAATCTCAGTATAGTAAGCTTGTCATATCGAATTGAAGCAAAACCACAGAGGATTTCCGCAGTCTAGATCCGATAGCTCTCCAAAATTCATTGTACATTCCAATAGAAGTCATACAATATATCCAAGAGGCAAACCACAGCCGCAGCAACAGCAGCAGCAGCGGTAATAAAAACCGATTCCCGAAGACTTCCATAAAGAACGCATAAAGAGGCCTCAAGAGTGAAACGGTAGGTGGGGTCTTCTGTTTGCTCTGCTTATCGCAATTGACGGGGGTTTCTCTACCCCCCCCAGCACAGACCAGTGTCGTACGCTCTCCCTATCTCTCTTTCGCTGCGGGCTGTGTGCTGTATTTTATATTGATTAAAGAACAGACCCGGCCTGCTCGATGCCTCACCCCCCACCAGCATTGAGTTATTTACATGATCACATCGGAACAAGCGGACCAGAGTGCACAGTTGTGAGGGCTCTGTGGCTGTCAGTCGCTGATTAGCCCGCACACTGGAAAGATCACAGTGCTACGAAAATCCGAAAAGTCCAAGTCCAATCTCTAGCAGTAGCGGATGCGATAAGAAAGCCAATCAATTGGGAAAAACTATCTAGTATAAATCGAAGGAAAGGTGTCGGCGATCATTCATTCGGCCGGTAGAAACCACACAAGAAACACGATGCCCCGAGGAGTACTGCCAACAGCCGAACAGATTAGCGAGGTTAAGACACGGTTTCTACAGAAACTGGAGTCGGAGCCGCCAGCAGGTAAGCGAAAATCGAGCAACGACTTTTGCAGCATGTCCAACAATCCTAATCATTTCTCCCTCAGATGCCTTTCTTTCTGAGGACTTGAAGCGCATCACCGACAACGATTTGTGGATCACAAAACTGCTGGAGGCCTTTGACCTCGATGTGGAGAAGACCCTTACACGACTTTGGGAAAACTTGGCTTGGCGCCAGAGCTACGGCGTGTATAACATTACCGAGAGCAATGTGAACCAGGAATATCTGCACGAAGGATCGATCTATGCACACAACAAGGACAAGGATGGCAAGCCTCTGCTCATTCTCAGCCTGAAGCAGCACTCGAAGAGAAAGAGCCAGGACGATCTCATGCGCCTTGTCGTGTACTGGATCGAGCGCATTCACCGCGAGAATAACCTCGAAAAGATCACCATTTTTATGGACATGACTGGCTCCGGGCTGGGCAACATGGACTTGGACTTTATCAAGAACATCATTAATCTTTTTGAGACAAAATATCCTTACGTGCCCAACTATATCCTCGTGCACGAACTGCCCTTCCTGCTAAATGGTAAGTTTAAGGATTCTTTGTGTACGATATGACATGACATAATCACAATATTTGGCTTCCGTCTCAGCTGCGTTCAAACTTGTCAAGACCTTCCTGCCCGCCAAAGCCCTGGAGATCCTGCGCGTGACCACCAAGAAGGATATCACCGAGTATGTGGACAAGGACAACTGCCTCAAGCTATGGGGAGGCAATGACGAGTACCAGTACAAATTTGTCTAGAGTTAAAAACCTCACCTAAACCCTAAACTGTATAAGAGTGTGTAAATAATACGATATTTATTGCCTGAGATACTAATTACTGACTGATTACCGATTCCGATTTACCCTATTCCGAAACCCATCAAAGTGGAAAGCTTTCCCAAATGATACAAAAAAAAAGCTTTGACTGGAAGCTAATTGAAATGCAGCTGAGCATTGGCTCGCCCACGATCACGTTCTATTGCAGAGGCACGGGCTGGAGCTTGGACTGAGGCAGGGGCTTGCTACTGCCCTTTTGGGAGGCCAGCCATCCCATCGGGTGTATTGTGTGTGGATGCTCCACATTCGACTCGCACGCCAGTGGACTCCCAACGAGTCCCAACGACTGGCGATCGTTGGGCTGATAGCCACTGTCGACACCGTTAGCCAGTTACCTGCACGCGCTCGTGGAACGCACTTGCCCACAGCTCTCGGCATCGTCGGTGGTTTTTGCTCGTTGAAAATATATAAAGTACAAAAGTACAATAGCTGTGGTGCCTGTTAACAACTTATTGATTGGAAGGCTGAATTCTAGTCGCATATTGCGGTGGGCAGTGAAAGTAGATTACGTAGATTACTGATAAGACAGAAACGCGATTAGAATAGAACGCACAGAGCTGTGCGAGGAGTTCAATGTTTAGTCTGTCGACAGTCGTGGCTGGTTTCGAGTGCGGATTTTAACCGAGTTTCTAACCGTTCGCACCATGGGCATTAAGGTCAAGGAGGTGACACCGGGGCAGATTGAGGAACTGCGTGAAAAGTTCAACAGCAAATATGCCTCAACGCCTCCAGCAGGTGAGGGATATTTACTTAAGTGCCAGCGGAATACAAAGTGCAACGTACATACATAAGTGTCTGTGACTAATGGATTTTATGTGCTTGTGCTTACTATATACTGTAGACTTTGTTCCATACATACATACATACATGCATATATGTGATAGCTAGAATTATTGCAGTTTTCGGTGAATCTTTTGCTCATATTCGTACCCCGAGGCGCAAACAAGACAGTCGGATTATATGTAAATATATTTTACCGGATATTTTTGCCTAACTAAATAAATATGCATAGAGATCTGACTGCAATACACTGGAAGCTGCGTTTGTTTGACCTTTAACTTGAAAATCTAGCAATGGCTACCTAAATGCTTAAATATAGAATGGGGCGTAGGCACTTTTCCCTCTGGATCAACTAGACCTGTAATTTGATGTTCATGAGTAATATTTTCTCAGGCGATTCCAAAGAAAAATAAAGATCACAACGTGATCGCGTATACACAGAGATATTATTATTTTAAATAAGCAAATACATGCTCGCTCTGTAATCAGAGATTATAGGATAAAATCAGAGTAGACGGCAAACCCTTTGGGGATCTGGTTTGCCTTCCCTCCAGTTCAAATAACAATTTAATCAATACAATTAACTCGATACCCTGCCCAGCTCCGTTCCATCCGGTTGATATTGGTCGCATACGCAACGATCATGTCTGGCTGCAGCGATTCTTGGAAATGTATGATTTGGATATGGAGGCGTCCATGACCAAGCTATGGGAAACCTGCAGCTGGCGCCAGGTGTACGGGACCAATGATCTGGACGAGAGTAAGTTGAACCAGGAGTATCTGAAGGAGGGTTCCGTGTTTGTGCACAGCAACGATGTGGATGGCAAACCATTGTTGGTTTTCCGGGTCAGGTTGCACAGTAAGTCCAAGAGTCTGGACGAACTAATTCGCATTGTGATCTACTGGGTGGAGAGGACCCAGCGGGAGAAGCACATGACGCAGGTGACCATAGTCTTCGATATGGCGGGCACGGGTCTGGCCACCATGGATCTGGACTTTGTCAAGCGCATTGTGGAGACCTTCAAGATGTACTACCCCAATGCCCTGAATTATATTTTGGTGTTTGAACTGGCCTGGGTGCTCAACGGTAAACAATTAACGTTGAACTTTCACCTAGACATTAACCGCGACTTTCTCCTTCACCTTTTTTAGCTGCCTTTAAGGTCATCAAGGCCCTGCTGCCCCCCAAAGCGGTGGAGATTCTGAAAATGATATCGAAAAAGGACATCGGCCAGTACATTGCCAAGGACAACTGCCTGGCCAGCTGGGGTGGCAGCGACGACTATGAGTACAGCTTTGTGGCCGAAACGAAGCGGGCGGTGGCAACAAAGCCCGTCGCCAGCACCGACGATGACCAGCTCGGCCTGGGCGGGGACAAGAAGGTGAGTGAACCACGGACCGACCACACAAAAGACATCAAACACAACAAAATCTCGAACAGTGTCCGGCTATTGGGTGTGTTCCATTTGGATTTAGCCGGAAAATGTTTTGGTCCTCTAATTGCTTTTCTGACCCGACGAGTCCGGCACGCTAGCGACCTTTAGCTTTCTCCATAATTGATTTACATTCTCGGTGTGTACTATTGTATTGATTTAGGGGTGCGCTGCTTGCGTGTCCTGCGTGTGTTGCCATCGCCTGTCCGCAAGGAGCTCTTCCCCAGTAGCCGAACACTGAGAGAAAGAAAGGAATAAAAGCCTATTGTTGAGCCTTTTGCTTAAACGATAAGCTTGCAGTCAATCCCCCAGTGCATGGTTTGACTGGGGGCACACATTACTGGCGCTATTTATAGTCATATATTTGACATATTGTTCAACTTTTGGGATCGTCGGTCAGCGAAGCGCCGTCACGCGTAAAACCATTGACCCGTATAAAGTAGAACACCCATAAACAGCCCATATGTAAAGTAACTTATAGGGTATTTCTGTTCACCCATCGAGAATTACACCCTACATTATGCACACACACACACAAACACTCATTTGCTATCCCTATTTATTGCACCCGCCACTCATTTGTAACTGCACTTTCATTCGCTTTCAGTTTCAATTCATTTTCCGAGCAACAGCTGGAAGAAGCTGATCGCAGAACGGAGGAAGAGGAGGAGGAGGAACAAAAGCAGCTGTGCTTTGTCCAAAAGCTTTCGTGTCGTCTTGTGTGCTTTTTCATTGTGTGTTTCGGTCGTCACCTTCTAGTCTTAATTTTATTCCAACGCACCAACCTCATTTTTACGTTACTGTCCAATTGTTTTTCAAATCTGTGTCTTCATGTGCATCATCTGCAGTGTTTAATGTGTAGTTGTAATTAACAAATAAATAGGAGGAGTAAAAACTGAGAGGCGGAAGCTGCATTGTTATACACCCACCCAATTGATATTCATTTTTAAGCCAACATGCCCAGGGTAGGTACATAGAGCGGCTGCATTAGTATGTGTGTGTTTGGTACGGTGAACTCGCGCTATATTATTTAGTCATCAATGTGTGGTGTTATAAATAAATATATATTCATATATATATATATTCATTTGAATCATGCTTACCGGACCTAGTAACATGTGTGACAGAATTTCAATAAAAGACTGGCTTCAGTTGTTCGTTGTATGGCGTGCTTACTGTCTGGTCTGTGAGTGATCATGTGTTGTTTGCGTGTAGTGCAAAACAAAAGTGCATCGAATTGAAATTCAACACCCATTTCGCCTTGGATATTGTAATATGGACTGCCGTTTATGCAGTTTAAACAAAAGAACATATTGTTTAAAATTCCGTCGCGTCGATTGTTTGCTTTCATTCGAGGCTCAAGAACTGGTTCCAGGAGTAGTACAGCCGCTTTAAATTGAACTACATACTAATTCCAAATTGAGCAGTAATGTGCTAACGCTTTGCATAAATTCACTAACGCGGTGCAGCCAATTTTCCGGTGGAGTGGTAGAAATAAATTGGTTATATACAAACAGGATGACCAATAAAATTAGACAATCTTGCTGGGAATTGATTCATCACTGAGAATCCTAGCTAGCTAGTAACATTAGACCGAATATCAAAATTGCGGAATCTGTTTAAATAGAGGGGTGCTTAGTGGGTTAAGCTTATGATTTATGGTATATAATATAGTATATTTAATCAATTTGTTTGTATATTACGGTATATTTCTAATACCTTAAGGCATATATACAATAAATTCATATTTAATCAAAATTTACCAATCTGTCTGGATATAAGTTAAGCGTAAGTGCCGACAAATTATGACCATATAAAGATGTCATTACAGACAGTCGCACCTGACCGTCAGTATACGTATCCTCCGACTGTGATTGTTTTAGAAACCGATTTACGAGATGGCCTCCAGAATACAAGTGGAACCTTCGTAGATGCGAACTCAAGGGTCCTATAATAGGGGGAGAGCTCTTGTGACAAACGCCATTGCCAAGCACGTCCGACACAAAAAGCCTGCCGACCAGTGGGTGGAATAAATGGGCGTAGAGAATAAGAAGGGTGGCGAGGGGCAGTCAGTTCCATCAGCATCCATTCTAAAATGTTTTCTGTAATCGACAGGTACACTTTGCCAACACCGCTCCCATGGTGCTGAAGGAGTCCAACATCGGGGACATGCACACCCCAACAGAGGGTAAGAATATCAATCAATCTTCTGGGGAAATCATTAAATCAGAAATTCACATGAACTGCTTATAATGTCATAGATATAGAGTAGAGTAGCATTTGATGTATCGTCACTTCAGTCAAATCTTTCGAGCGGTTTCAAAATTTTTGTTTTATTCGATAAATTTCAAATTACGTAGACATCAATATATTTTTTTATGAACAGGCATGTTGCAACTGGAGCAGAAAGAGTTTGTCAACTTCAATCCGCAAAATGCGGAGGCCACGGTGAACTTCAAGTCCATCGCCAAGGTGCCAGTGACCTACAAGGTGAGTTTGTCATGTCCCATGCCTATCCCCGTAGCGCTAATTTAATCCATTTCCTTATACTCAGATTCAAACCACATCGCCAGAAAAGTTTCGCGTGCGTCCACGATGCGGCATCATATCGCCCAACGAGAATACCGAAATAAGCATTTGGCTAAAGTCGGAATACAAACTGAGCGACGATAGCAAAGACAAATTCCTGGTGATGGCCATGCTAGCCCCTGGCCCATGCAATGGAGCCGATGTGGCAGACCTGTGGCGGAATAAGTGCACTGGTGGGCCGGAAATAGAGCAGCATCGTTTGGTCTGTCGCTTCGATGCTGCAGCAGGCAAATGCGCGGGCAAGGCAACAAGCGGAACAGCTTTGGACTGTGCAAAAGGTGGACAACCGGACGTAAGAAATTGAGTTCACTAGCCAGCAAAGATTGTGTGATAACCCGTATATTTATTACAGTTGCAGACCCAGGTCAAGAAACTGTCCAGGCGCTTAAAGATTGCAAATGGCATCCAGTCTGTAACGTTGCTCCTGGTGCTGGGGCTGTGTGCTGCTGTCGGGTTTCTATATTTTACACATTATCATCCCGCTGGGGGCGGAACCTGCAGCAAGCAATCTGCCGCTTTTTGCCCCCATAAGCGCAAATAATATTTACTGTTCCCTTGTAATCTGACCAAGCATGATGAGGAGAATGTGGATGATGCCACTGCCAATTACAAAAGCAATAATAACTACGACTGCTATGAACTAGAAAACTACGAATGTGCTTTTGATTTGATGGACTTGGGACTAGACTACAGCGAAGCCGATTACATCGACTGTTTGGAGGCCCTCATCCAGGCCCAGCTGCAACTGAGGCGCAGCTGCAATGCACATCAACTGAGTGGCGGTGTAGTTGGCGGTGGTCATCTGCTTGGTCTTATTGCATTTGCACGCAAATTTATGCGTGTCATCCTCTCGCTGTCGCTGCTATGCGGCATACTGTTCGTCAGCTTCTACCTGAGCAGTACCTATGACGAAAATCAGGCCGAAACCACATCCCTAGCCACCCTTGAATCAGGGGCCGCCGGAGG
Organism: Drosophila subsilvestris; assembly: GCA_035043285.1. Taxonomy (NCBI): domain Eukaryota; kingdom Metazoa; phylum Arthropoda; class Insecta; order Diptera; family Drosophilidae; genus Drosophila; species Drosophila subsilvestris. The sequence goes on along the minus strand of JAWNNB010001728.1, from coordinate 1,268,357 downwards.
CAATCGTCGACAGCCGTGTTATTTGTAGTCTAGCCAAAATCATTATCGACTATGTACAATATGCTTACAATGCGTACAAAATTCCAGTTATATGATATTCAAATATGAGTAAATGGTTGATCCTAAATTGCCTCTCTTCCTCTAAATTAAATACCTCCCACATTACGTACAAACCATCAGCAATCTCTCTCCCCGCTTGAGCCAAGAATTTATAGTTTTATAGGATATGTGTCTTTTGTAAATTATAAACCTGAAAACATTACGGAGTAAAACAGTTAATTAGTAAGTAAACCAAATCTAAACTTGTTTTATTCTTCCATTTAAATACAACATTTACAAATGTTTTGTACTCATCAAGCGTTTTCAAAATATTTAAACAAATCAGTTGTTTTATTAGAGTGATAAAGTAATCTATCGCCGGTCGTTGGATTTACAAGATACAAACGGAAATCAATATTGTAAACAAATTTACCACACAATCAGTGTCTGGCTTAGATCCATATGTATCTTAGGAATCTGACCAGGCGTAAACATTTCTTAATTAGGATAAGCGTAGGAGCCGCTGAATGCGACAAAAAACAAATTGGGTGTAGTCAACCTTTAATTAATTATTTTTGAGTGTTACTTCTTTTTGGATCCCCCTCGCTTGGCCTTCTTCGGTGGAGTTTTAGTTTTTTCCACTGCCCCCTTGGCAGTTTCCACAGGGAAAGTTGGAGATGGAGGAGCAGGAGTCTTGTCCTCCTTGCTGCTCGAGGCTTCTGCAATCACTATTTCGTTTTCCTCCTTGGCAGGAGCTCCTCGCTTGGCAGTGGTCTTTTTTGGTGGAGTTTTAGTGTTGGCAGTCTCCTCGGCTGCAGTCGAAGAAGGACGAGGAGTAACGTCCTTCTTGCTGCTCGTGGCTGCTGTTGCCTCATTTTCCTTTTGCTCCGTCGCATCAGCCTCGACCAAGAACAGACCGTGCTGGCCACCACCCGATGCAAGCAGCATCTTCTTGCTTTGTGTATTTTTGCTGCTGATAAGAGCCGGCTCCAGTTCGTCTTCGCCATCGCCTACACCCAGCTGGTAACTGGTGCCCATGCCCCAGGAATATAGCTTGCCATCTTTATTAATGGCATATGAAGAGGTTTCGCCACATCCCACGTGCACAATGTTGTTGGAAAGATTATTAGCGGGCGTTAATTGGTACACCACATCCTTCTTATCGCCCAGGCCCAGGCGTCCATACTCTGGCCGACCAACGACATAGCATCGTCGATCGGTCTTCAGAAATAGTGTGTGGTGTATACCACCAGCAATCTGATTGATGTCTTTGAGCGTAGTCTTAATGGGATGTAAAATCACATCCACATCTTTCTCGTAACCCAGCTGCTTGTAGTTGTTCAAGCCGACGGCCCAGATAATATCTGTATTTGATTCCCGCAGGAACGTACAGTAATTAGTAGCCCATATGGCCTCGAACGGCTTGGTTCGCTTAATGATGAGCTGGTCCGGTCGAAGCAAATCGCGCTTGCCACGGCGACCTGGTGGAAAAAAAACGAAATTGTTTGTACATTTGAAGAGAAACACACGTGGGAAAAAAACTCACCCTCTCCGCCCACTGAGCGCTCTGAAATGCGACCCAGCTGGCCCTGCTCAGCGCATCCGACTGTGTAAACCTTTCCACCGGTGGTTAAAATAACCAAATGATCAGAGCCCGAGGCAATGCTGCAGCAGACGGTTCCCGCCAAAAGATTAGTGGGTACGCGCTTGTTGCCATCGATGGTCAAGCCCATATTTCCATGCGAATCACGGAACGAACCCCAACCATACACGCTGCCGTCTTCCAATATGCACGCAGAGTGCGAATCTCCCGCCGAGATGCACAGCGCTTTGCCGGGCAAATCGACCAAAGCGGGCAACGACTCGCTGCCTTCCTCACTGGAGTTCCTTCCCAAGGCGCCCTCGTCGTTGCAGCCAAACGAGTAGATATCGCCATTCTTTGTCAGAACGAGGCTATGCATGCCGCCAGCGCAAACATCCACAGGATTTGGGATGTTCTCCACCACAGAAAGACGCTTCCGCTCCTGGACATCCTCACCCAAGCCAAGCTGCCCGGTGTCGCCCGTGCCGCATACCAGCACGCTGCCCACAGTCTGGCGTCGCTTGGGTAGTTCCAGGTGAAAAACAATGCGCGCCCTTTTGGGCCGACTGGGCTGCATGTCTTCCTCGCCGGCATTGTTATTGTTCGTTACGGCCTTGCGTCGCGGCATTTTTTTTTGCAGTGATATTTCACAAATTTAGTCAAAAAAACTAACACTGAAAAGGTGTACAAACAAAATATAAGGTTATGGACGTGACGCTACCTACGAAGGCAAGGCTGTGCACTCACAATGGAACTTATGCCGAATATCTTAGGGACACGTTTTCCTGCAGATCCTTGCTGCTACGGTGGTTTTAATGCGAGTGAAAACCAAATAGCAAAAACAGAAAGATCAAGTTCTGACGGAAAATGCGCGGGAATCGGCAGCTGCTTGCGATGTAACTCGAGGTCGCACTCGATAGGCACGTTCACTATCGTTCATTTTTTTATCGGTTCCATACGAATATCATCCCTGATTCCGGCGATGTACTAGGCTATACTACACGATAGTTTGATGCAATAGTTAAGACATTAGATTTTGCTACATTTTCTGTATGGAGAGGGATAGCATAAGAGACAATATGCCAAACTAGTGTTTGTAGCTGTCTCCAGACACGTACGATGTTAAACAATTAAGGCACTACTTGAGACAAAATTATGTTTTCCACCAAACCAGCAAAACTGTATCCAGCTCAACTGGAAGGCCAGCACGAAGCATATATTTCTCTCGCTCTGACTTCCCTTAAGGCCATCTCTATTTTTCCAGCTAATCAGTTAGCATAGTCTAGTGTCATAACACCATTACGATTAAGCACCATCGATATTTACATTCACTTTATCGATAGTTGAGTAAATTTTATTGATATTGACGCCACGCCATTGACATATGTGCATACAAATACAATTTTAATTGTCTGAACAATGGCGAAATCGTCGCGTAAATCCGAGGATCTGCAGTCGTTCCTGAACAATTTCCACAAGGAAATAGAAGACGGCAACGACGACAAAGTTGTGCACAAGATTCTAAAATCAATCAGAGACGAGGACGGAGTCGATGCGGACGATGGAGATTATGTTGTTGAAGTCTCTGAGGAAGAACAGATAGACGAAGACTCGGACTACGATCCGGGTGAAGAGGAGGACGATGGGGACAAATACTTTATTGACGACGACGGCAACTGCTATATCAAGACTACCAAAAAGCAGAAAGAGCTGCTGGAAAAGCTGAAGAGCTCAGCCAAAAAGCCCAGCAAGACCACCCGTCCAAAGGCTAGTAAGGCGTCCAGCAAGGGTGAGTAGTACCAGGCACAATCCACACATAACTAACGAAATTTTCCCTCTAGTCATCAATTTACGGCCTGCCACATCTCCCCCGAAAAGAGTCACAAGATCCGCAGCAGAGCCAAAGCCAATCAGTGTACGAGCAACGAGTGCAGCAGAGTAGTAGCTGCTAGTCCTAGTCCCAAACCGCCGGCAAAGACATTTGCCAACACTACTCGGGGCAGGCCAAGAAAGGCACTGAAGGTCCCCTCACCGAAACTCGAGCCGAAGCCCGAGCCCCTCGACATCGAGCGCGAGATCGAGGAACTGGTGGCCGACACAGATGATGCAGCTGCCGTAGCCGATATCACTGGAAATTCGGAATACACCATTGACAATGATGCCGTAGAGGCCCTGGACAATGTGGCTGATGGCGAGGTCTATGAGTTCGATGACAACCCACCAGAAGACTCCAAGCAGGATCTGAAGATCACTACCAGGCAGTTCTTACTGAAGCCTGTGCCAATAGTGGAGAAAAAAACGCCCAAGACGCATCACTTCAGCTGTTCTCAGTGCGCCTACACGACCAACAAGAAGTTTCTCATTACGCGCCACAACAAAACTCACGAGGCTGAGTTTTCCTTCATATGCTCCATATGCGATCGAGGATTCAAGACCAATGTGGGATTGGTCAACCATGTGAACACCCATTTGGGAAATAAGCCGCACAAATGCAAGCACTGCGAGAGCGCCTTTGTCACCACGGGCGAGCTGATAAGACACACCAGATACAAGCACACCAAGGAGAAGCCCCACAAGTGCACGGAGTGCAGCTACGCTTCGGTGGAGCTGACCAAGTTGAGACGCCACATGACCTGTCATACAGGAGAGCGGCCGTACCAGTGTCCCCACTGCACCTATGCCTCGCAGGACATGTTCAAGCTGAAGCGTCATCTGGTTGTCCACACGGGCGAGAAGAAGTATCAGTGCGATATTTGCAAGTCCCGGTTCACGCAATGCAATTCCCTGAAGGCGCACAAACTCATCCACAGCGTTGCGGACAAGCCCGTGTTTCAGTGCACCCAATGCCCCACCACATGTGGCCGGAAGGCGGACCTGCGCCTTCACACCATGCATATGCATACGGCAGATAAGCCGATACCCTGCAAGCGCTGTGGCCAGAGTCTGCCCGATCGCTACCAGTATAAGCTGCACATAAAGACCCACGAGGGCGAGAGATGCTATCGTTGCAAGCTGTGCGAGTACGCCTCTGTTTCCCAGCGGCATTTGGACTCGCACATGCTCATCCACTTGGGTGAGAAGCCCTTCACGTGTGATCTGTGCCCACAGGCGTTCCGTCAGCGCCAGCTGCTGCGTCGCCACATGAATCTCATGCACAACAAGGAATACAAGCGGCCTGAGCCGCGCGAGAAGATGCACAGTTGCCCGGAGTGTACGCGGATGTTTACCCACAAGGGCAACCTGATACGGCACATGGAGACCCATGACGAGTCGAAGAATGCTCGCGAGGAGCGGCTCAAATTGAAAATGGGTCGAAATGTTCGTCTGCAGCCCGACGGTAGCATCGTGACTCTGGTTAACGAAAGTGACTTTGCCAGAGACCTCATTGACATGGATGAAGAGGACGAAGATAACTTTGAACTGGCCGATGTGGAGCCGGACAACTATGATGATGAAATTTTAGAGGCCATGGGCAGCCCTACAGCGAAATCAAAAAAGAATCCGGTCATTATCAACACACAACCCAGAAAGAGCTCCATAAATCAGCCCGTCATCATTAACCGCCGCCTCAGGTCCCAAGGCGGCACCAAGACATTCCACATTAAGGAAGAGCCAAACACCTCAGAGTTTACGGTCGAGCTGCAGGGCGAAGATGGTCAGGTCATGGTCGTGGAACTGGTTAATGGTGACGAGGAGGTGGTGGTCAAACGCGAGCCCAAAGGCCCCAAGATCAACGCCGACAATTGCTTTGGCTTTGAGGTGAGTCACTTTTAGCTCTCAATACAATCAAAAGCCATGGACTAACGAGTTTTTACCCAATATTTGTTTGATTTAAGGACGATGACGCCGAATATGCTGATTATGGGGAAGAAGATACCGAAATGGATGGAACTTCACAGGATTTTCTACAGCTAATGGATATGATCGAACAAGATAGTTAGTCGATTGCAGGATAAAAGTAAATTAATAAGGATCTTGCATTGTATGTAATAGGATAAGAGTTACACCGAAATACGTACACACGTAAATTAACTTAAATATTATAGAATAAATGATTTGTTTTCTTCATTATACCCCAAAGTTCTAGTATAGGAAATAGTTCTATAACTCCTTTTAGTCACTTTATGGCGTCCTTTTTCGTTCGCTTCGGCTTGCAAAAGCAGCAGCCCCCCAATACTGCACATCATACTCAACAATAAACGCAATAGCTAGTCAAAGACCTTTCTATCTGCACAGAAGTTGTTGTTAAAGATTGCAACTATTTTTAGATGACAACTTGGCATAAATATTTATTTAAATACATACAATATATATATTTCAATGTTCTCAATAGTGGTATATGGGCAAAATGTTAGGTGCGCTTGCATTTGATCGAGCTGCAGCATCTCTGGGCGTGCACTGTTTAACGCTGTAAATTCTCGGCTATTTAATTATCGTTTCCTACCATAAAATGTTTGCATTGCATATTTTTCTGTTTTCTTCCATCCTTCTTTCATTTCTATCCCTCCCTCTCTTCAGCAATTCGGTTTCTTCACTGGCTTTCTTTTTTTCTCTTGCCGTTTTAAGTGTATAACTACAATAAAAATATATATATATATATTTAGTATATAATATATGTGTATGTATATACTTTAGGTGGTGCAATGTGCAAAAATCTGCTGTGCAGTGCGCATCATTATCATTTATCATTATTACAATATATATAGTACATATAGTGTGGTTTCTTTGTTGCTGTCTGTTGCATAAAACGTTAACAATTTTTGTTGCTGTTAATAATACATACATACCATACATACATGTATGTATACGATTGTATAACAATTAAAATGGAACAACATTGATAAAGGAAGTGCGTGCACATTGAGGAGTTCTCCGAGTGAGTAGATACGAAAAATTACATTTAGAAATCGAAAATTGCTTTCATTATCGGAAACACGAATACAATACGAAATAGTACACTTAGAAATACAACAGCTTAAATATTGCATATCCTATAAGTTAAGTTAAGTTAATGCTTTTTAAGATTTACTTGGCCCTGGTCATTGGCCTGGCAAAAAGGAAGGAAACTAATCGGGGCCCTAGTTTGTCGCCCCCTCCCCACATAAGTAATATTTAAATCGAGAACATAAGCGTATCAAAAAAAGGAACTAACCTATACGTAAACGTAAACATAAACAAATTCATGGAAAGCTGTTCTATGGCTCATTTGCTAGCTCGTTCATAAGCTTGGCTTATATAATTTAACTTTTGGCTTGACAATTTTTCTTTTTGTAAGGCTGCTCTTGGTTTTCCCTTCCATTCCTTTTCTTTCTTTTTTCTTCTCTGGCCTACATTGAGTTTTAGTTGGAACATAAATCTCAGAATATTTTCAGTTTTTGCAAAAAACGCATTAGGGGCGCACTAAGGCAGGCGCTGGCTCTGGCCCTGGCCCTCGGCTCGGTTCTTGGGTTAGCAGCAAAAGAGGCTCCGCCATTCGCAATTCACGATTGCTCCCTCTTTTGCCTCTTTGGCTGTTAATTGCAGTTAAGAGTGTTCTGGTTGGGGCTGTTGCGGGCGGTCACGTTGTTGTGATTGATCTGATTCGATTGTGTGATGCTGGCACTGTCGCTTGTCTTCCACGAGAGCAGCTTATTGAGCAGCCGGTCCATGTAGGGATTGCTGCCCAGACGCATCACCTGCCAGAGAACAAAGGAGAAAGCACATCCATTAGCTATTAATAAAGCAATCAATTTAGTTCAAGGACAACCAACCTCTGCACGCGCCTCCGCATCCAGCGTCTCGAGAACCTTGCGTGTGTACTGAAAACTGCCCAGCTTTTCCAGCAAACTGATGCAGTACTTCTTGACCTCAATGTCGTGCGTGCGCTGGCGTAATATGTCTGCGGATACAAAACGTAACTTGATGAGTGGCGAGCCTTGGGGTCAAGTCTGTGGCACTTACGTAGAACCTGTTTATCCTGCTTTTGCGAACGCACCGCATGGATCACTGGGAAACCGAACTTGCCCTCCGTCAGATCCTCGGCAAAGCTCTTGTTCTCCGTGTACTGTAGGACAGGGAATGGTCAGGGTCAGGGTCGGTGCTTGAGTGTCGGTGTTCAGTGGACTAGAACTCACCTCTTTTAAACTCAAGTTGCAGTAGTCATCACGTATTTGAAAGTACAGGCCCAAAATAGCCGTCAGCTTTGAGTAATCCTCCTTGTTGGCACTGAACAGCTGCATGAGGCGAATGGCCAGCATGAACAGGCCGCCAGTCTTGCGCACAGTCATCAGTTTGTAATCCGATTCGGAGGGACATGTGAAGCTATCCCGCCAGTAAATCTCCATTCCCTGGCCTCGATGCAGCTCCAGCAATTGTTCCGTATACACTTTGGTTGCCTTCCAATGATCCAAAGATTGATTAATTGAACTTCGTTCGAATCTTGGATATCAGATGGGACATACCTCTGGATGTCCCAGCAGCTGCACCTTCTCCAGGGCCAGAAACAGGGCATAGTTGGCCGCATTTATGGTGCTGGCCACGCCATAGATTGAATGGGCCACGGGCACACCTCTGCGAAGTATCGAATTGTCTTCAATATCATCAATGCTGTAAGTTAGTAGCAAGAACACATATTGAAGAGCAGGTCAGTGAATCAATCAATCAATCAATCGATCTTCAGTCGATGTTAGTAAATTCTAATCTAAGCTGACAACTAAATTTTTACTGAGAATATTAACTTGAAGCGTGAGTCACGCTTCCATCTCCAGGTATCATCCACAACATGCTAAAACATATTTATGCACACGTGTGTATGTACATATGTACGTGTTGGGTTGGTTGTATGCCTCTCATAATAATAATAGATGTGTAAATTTAAGCCCCGCTTTAAGGCCAACATCGCTTCAATAACTACGTTGCCCGCCAGGCAAAACCAAAGGCAAGGGGAAAGGCAACGGCAACGGCAGAGGCAAAGGCAAACTGGGCAGCCCAACATTTGCGTAATTAAAAAATGTTTGCGCTCCGCCAAAGCTGGCAGAACCATTGAAAGGGAATTGGATGGCATGGAGGCGTGGGCGTTGGAGCGACAACGCACAAAGGGCGGCAGCGCAGGAGGCGTCGAGTGTGGAGGAGAGTGGGGTCGGGCCTCGAGGAGCCTCTGGATAGTGATGAGAAAAATGATGGTGGATGGTGAATGGTGAATGGTGGGCGTGCTGCGTTGCAAGAGTTGTCACAATGCCTGTCGACTGTCGGCTGGCTGACTAAATGACAATGGGCATAAGTGCATGAATGAGGCGCCTGACTGACGGACAGGACGGAATGGGTTGGAATGGAATGGGTTTGCCATGGCAGGAGGTGGGAAAGTGGCTGGCTGCCTCGTGGCTCTTACTTGCAGCTGGCATAGTTGCAAAACTAAGTTTTTGCCGATATGAAAATGCATTAGGAACAGAATAGAACACGAAGAAGACAAGCCACTTGGGAGGACAGAACAGGACAGGAGAGGAGATAAAATGGGGATGGGAATGATGTCAAGGAACAATGAGGAGATTTTAAGCAAAATTAAGGCCATTTCAAAGTATTTGCACTTGAATAGATGGGGCGACAGGTGGCCAAGGAGGCGAGTGGCAGGAGGGTATTAGTTGGCATTATTGAACAGAGAGAGAGAGAGAGAGAGAGAGAGAACCCTGGAGCAGACTTATAGTAGCTGATTAGCTGCTGCTTGATGATAGTGACAATTCGCAAGGGAAGCACTAAGCTTTGCTCCTCCACTGCTGCTGGCATCTTACAGACAAAGGCCCTAATTGAAAAGCGGCAGACACACTTCAATTGGGACAGTTCAGAGTTTAATTGTTGCCTGGGGCTGCAAGGCAGGCAGCATCTTATCCTCTCCCCCCTATTCCAACCGAGTGGGTGGAATGGGAATGGAGAAAAATCTAAATAATTTATGCAATTCCAGTTCGGGCAATGAAATGCCAAGAAATTCAATTGAAAAAGTATTGTAAACAGTCGATTCTGCGGGCTCATGGTGTAATTTTGGAATGAATTGATTTGAGGCAACCACGTATGTACACATACACACAACAGAGCAGAGCAGAGCAGAGTACAGAACATTACCCAATATAGTAGCCAAACAAGGCCCCCAGTTGGATCCGTCAGAAAGGTGTGAGTCATCCGGCAAATATAACCAGAACTGCCCTCCCAATACGGTGATATGCTAAATGGATAAAGACTTGCTGACAGACGATGATAAGAATACTCCAACGAGCTCCATATGGGAGATAAGTTTTTGGGCAGTGCAGCACTTCTCATTTTCCCCCGAAAAATAAAAAGGGAACTTCACACCCCAAATGGGCTTTCAGCTGAAATCTATATAAACGAAAGCAAATAACCAAAAAAAAGTCTATACAAAAGGCTGTGCAAGTGTGAAGTGAGATTAAACAGAGATACCATAGGTATGGGTATGGTATGTCTATAGGTGTGATGGGGTTGGGGTCAATACTGTGGCATGGGGGAAGGTAAACAAAAGCTACAGACTAAGAGAGAGAGGGAGAGAGACACAAATGCAAAACTAAAGGCAAAGGTCAAATTTAAAATTAAAACATGCTACACATGATTAGTTTTGAATGCAATATCGACAGGTTTTCCATACTATACAGGCACGTACATTTAAATATTTATATATATAAGAAATATACATATGTACATATACTCACAGCAAACTGGAATTATGCAGCATTTGTACAATGTCGCCAATCTGCGCCAACTTTTCGGCCGGTATAAGCAACCAGTGATTGAAGGCCAAGGCCAGCTCCGAGCGAAATTGTTTGCCAGGAATCTGTTGTATGTATGTGAAGGGCTGCAGCAGAATCTGGGATAAGCGATGGGGCACGTGGGTGCGTGGGCGACATGTAAATAAACCGTAAAGAAGTGGGACGAAAAGAAGCGAGCCGTGAAGTAGATTAGTTTGGGGTTTTTGTTTTGGGGGTGTCGGAGCGCAGGCCCAGGCCCAAGACGAGCCACCCAGACACAGGCCCACGCGTTGGCGTCAAACTTTAAAATGCCAAAGTTCAGGCTCTTGAATGATTAAACGGAAGGGATAAGTACCTCATCCTGCTCTTTTTGAGTTGATTTATCTTTGGTTTTCTGCAGTATGCTGTTCAGTTCTTCCATTGTTGTGCCGCGAGTCTTGCCTTTGCTTTGCTTTGTGTGTTGTGGGTTCCGTTCCTGTGTGTGGCGTGTCGAGGGGGCGGCGATGTTTACAACGAAGCGCCGCGATACGCGTGACTAGAATTGTTTCGTACGCCGCTCGTTTACTTAAATGGAAAATAGTTCGGAGGCAACGCCGCGCACTGCTTTAGGACCAGAAAAGACTGTTGAAGTTATTCTGCGACCAGCCATTTGTATATTGTTGTGGAACGGCGACCAGTAGAGCCCAGAAAGTAATCGATTCATCGGATGCTCATATCGATGATATCGTCTCACTTTGCCCCATCCCTATTTCACGCAAGGTGCCTGCGTGGAAAAAACTTTCTAGATTTTTGTGACAAAACTACTGATATTTACAAAGAAATCAACGCTACAATGGCAGAACCACTTCCCATGCGCATCAATTGGAATCCCGATTTAAAACACAACCAAATGGAGCGGTAAGTTGGCTGGCACAACAAAACAAACCAATGTCCAGTTCACATGCTCTCTTTATTATTGTTTTCCCCAGCTGGATATGCATTTACCCCGCCTATATCAATAGCAAGAAGACCCGCCAGGAGGGTCGTCGCCTGCCCAAGGAGAACTGCGTCGAGAATCCACACTACCACGAGATGCGCGATGTGCTGTCTGTGACCAACATGCACTTTCTGGTCGAGACTCTGAAATATCCCCGCGAGATTAGCAGGGAGATGCAATTCCGAGGCCGGATTCGCGTCCAGCTCCGCAATGCTGATGGCACGTTGTGCAGCAAAGACTTTCCCTCGCGCGAATCGATCATGCAGTACATTGCCGGTAAAATACCCCAGCTGAAGACGCGCCAGAACAAACCGGCGGACTCTTTCCATCAGCCCCAACAGCAGTCGAGTGGCTCTGGAGCTAGCGGCGGCGGTGGCAGTGGTGGTGGTGGTGGCGGCGGCGGCAAGAAGGGCAAAGGCAAGCGCCGTTGATGATTTTTAATGACATTTGTTTAGTTGCTTTCTTTTGTAATAAATTCGGTAAACAGAAAATATTTGTACCCGCATGTTGTGTCAAGTTCAAGTGCAGGAATTCGGCCTTGGCATGCAGATGCGTCCCAGAAAGAGAAATCAGCACACAGAGCATACGACTCGAGCATAGAACAGAACTCCATTTGGAAATGTTTCAAGATCACGCGATGTCAGCGAAAATTCCGACGAACTGAACAAAAAACAAAATCGAGAATCGAGCGACTGTCACGAAGCGGGGAAACATCTACAATTTCACCTGGTCAGCGTATAAAAGGCGACGCGCGTTGCAATCGTACAGCCACAACCAACCCAATTCGAGAGCCGCCAAGACCATGACACCGGAAATGATGAAACCACGCAGCCTCTACGCCTACACCATAGCCCTAATCTTGGTTTGGCTGGCAGTCCTTCAACTACATATGGGCGCTGCAGTGGCTGCCACCACCGAGTCGACATCCGTACTCTCAACTTCATCGGCGCCAGCGGCATCATCTAGTAATGCCAATCCCCTGACGGAGGCCAAGCACGAGCGGAACTGCAAAGCTCTCTGCGAGCACTGCGGCTGTTTGGGCTTCTACTGTGGCGAAGAGTGTCTCTGTGAGTGCAACAACGAGAACTCGGACACGGAATGCATTCGCACCATGCAGGAGAACGCGAAAACACTGAACAGTCCCTTCCAGATCCTCATCCAGGGCCCGAACAGCAGCCGCTTCGTGCGCAACGCCCAGCAGTTTGAGCAGAGGCGCGATCTGGTGGCCAGGAGCGTCACTGGCCCGAAGACAGCTCGCAATCGTCGAAACACCATCACCATCTATAAGCCTTCCAGGTCGGCGGGCAAGCAAACAGCCAGCCAGCTGACAGCCAATGCTCTGGAAACAGTCTCGAAGGGGGCCAAGGAATCGGAGCTAGCAAGGCATAAGCGATCGGTGGATCACCTGGAGTGGTTCAACGACTTTGCCAGCACAATGGTGCGCCCTTCTCCTCTGGGGACACGTGGCCAGAAGCAGCGGGCGGCCAAGCCAGCGGCATTCAAACGCCAAGCTGCACCAGTGGAGCCTCTCGCACTAACACGTCGCGAACCTTGGTTCTTTGAGCAGAGTGCCACTCCGCTGCTACGTCCTGCGCCTCTGCAGAAGCGCCGGCAGGAGAATCGTGACAGCAAAAGGTTTTGGAAGAGCAAGAAGACTGCGTCCCGCAAGGCCGCATCCTTTGAAGAGGAGCAGAGAGAAGCTGTGAAGCCAGGACGGGACATTAGACCGCTGCGAGATGCAATGCAAGTGGTGGAGCGGATTCCCCGCGTCCTCCAGGACACTGTAAGCCATTTGTCATCCGACAAGGACAGCGGCGATGTTTTCAGCCTGAACATCATGGACAATGACGTAGAGCCCAAGGAACAGGCACCCGTTCCTCGTCGTCACAGGGCCCGCCTCATGAGCAAATCCCGCAATGACATTGAACCAGAAGCTGTAACGCTAGCACCTGCTGGAGTTTTCGCTCCTCCCGCTCCACTGATACCCCAGCCTGGCCTCCTCTTCCCTTGGCTGCGCCAGCAGCGTTTGAGGCGTCTTCAGCAAGCTCGCGGAAATCAGTAAAACACAAACATAGCGCGTTTTTTATTTTCTTTGTTGCGTATTTTTAAGTATTCTTCGAACAATAAATTTTCAGGCGTTAAATTTAGTTATGTGTTTTTTAAAATCGATACCTATCGGCGCAACCTTGTTGTGCTACCACACCATGCGGGCGGAATAGGCAACAGTTTTCCACTGTGGCACCATTTAAAACGCGCGTATTTATTTGAATACATATTTCAGAAAGCACGCAAAGTTATCACAGCAACAATTATATTATCCAAAAACATATACATTAATATTCGATATAGTCATATATATTGAACATCGCTCCTTTGATCGTTTCCTCTCGCGGTTGCGTTGCCGCCGCTCCGCCGTTGCAACAGGTAGCTAACAAAATTGGTACAACGAAAAAGGTGCATCGCAAGTGAACGAACCCTTCCCCCATCCCCACAAAGAGTGCAAGAACAAAGGGGGGCTATGGCTATACATTTCATTTACTGCGAGATATATGTGGCTTCAGCTGAGAGAGCGTCAAGTGTACGAGACGAGACGAGTCGAGTGTTTTAACGTTAAAGAGAGTAAAAACAAAAAGAAGAGAAAATGGAAACAATTCATTTATAAATGGGTATGTGTATATGAATTTGTGTCGCGTGTACATAAGGGAATGTACATAACAACAAAGCAGTAAATAGCTGTGCCCTTGCCAAATACTTATTTCTTTCGGATGTGAAATCAATTCAAAATCAAATACACAAGCAAGTGAAAGAGAGTGAGAGCAAAGCGTAAGCAAAGGCGAATATACATATGTAAAAGGTGATTTCAAAGACCATTAATATTGCCTACGATCAACGGTTGCTCAACTAGTTGCTTTGCTACATTCGTTTCTGCTATTCCCCCAATCGTTGTCTCAGTGTGTGTGCGTGCATGTGCGTGTGAAGATCCCCCCAACCAGAACGAAGTCTGTCGTTAACTGGATCCTAGGGAGTGGAAGTGTAAGAAAACTCTAGAGCGAGAACCTACCTATTTTTAGCTGCTGCATCGCTGCTCTGTGCATTCAGCAGCATGGGAGGGCTTATCTCAAAATCTGGAATTGAATGCCGAACAAAACATTCCAAATGGAAGGGGAAATGCAATCATTGAAGTCGTGCATGCATTTCGGATGTGACACTATCACCAACACCCCCATTTATCTGGTGTGTTTCCTTATGGTGTGATCCAATGGTGTGACTAGTTGAAATTTATACAAATTTTAAATGTGACAATTCGATAAATGAAATCATGTAATAAAATGGCAGGGTTCCCTTCTACCGTTATCTATGCCATGATATAGCCGTACCGATAGTGCCGTTAACTAAAACACACCAACAAACACACACACGCGTCACAGTACCATGGAATGAGGGAAGAAAACAGCTGCACTAAACCCGTCTGCGATTGTCTTTATCTTTTATAATTGCTGAGATAAGTTGGGCAAACTGTTTCTGATCAATGGGGAGGATAATCAAGCAACAGAGCAGGCAGATAGATAATCCATTGAAGTGGCATGTTTTGAAGTCTCCATATAGTGGAAGCCCTCATAAAGAGGGCGATATTATCATTTAGAAATACTCGTGCGAGCATGTTCGATCAAAGGGCATTTTAGTTTACATAATAAAAACATTTATTCTACAAGCATTCCACACACTTACAGAATGAGACAGCCGGAGGTGAGGCATTGATAAATCCACTCAAAGACATATACACAGGAACAGCATGGAGTTTGTGCGCAAAATGCGATCACGCATGGAAACCAAAAGACTGCCCGAGGATGTCGACGATGGGCTGGAGACCCTGGAGGAGTACACGCAGCGCTGGCGCTCCGTGCGCATCATCTACTTTACAATGTTTCTAATGGCGCTGGGCTTTAGCATCATCATCACGGGGATCTGGCCCTTCCTCGACAAGGTGAGCGTCTCTTTTGGCACAGCTCCGTGACCCTTGAAATCTTATGCAAATCTCTCTCCAGCTAGATCCCGATGCGGGCAAGGAGTTCATGGGTCTGATTGTCGCCGCCAATCCGTTGGGCCAGATGATCTTCAGTCCCATATTCGGCTGGTGGGGCAACAAGCTGGGCACCATTCGTCTCCCGCTGCTCCTCTCGCTGGCCCTGTTCACAGTAGCCAGCGGCATGTACTCCTCATTGGAGCTGCGACCACCCAATGTCAAGTACTGGATGCTGGCGTCTAGATTTCTGATTGGAGTCAGCTCAGCGAACATTGCCCTGTGCAGATCCTATCTATCGGCCGCCACGCGGATCAGCGAACGCACTCATGCCGTCTCCATGGTGTCCTTGGCTCAGGTGTTGGGTTTCATCATCGGCCCGACACTCCAAGCGGCAGTCACACCGCTGGGCGGCGAGGGTCATGTCTGGCTGTGGGGAAAGATGCACTTTAACATGTTCACCGGCGCCGGCTGGATCAATGTGCTTATGAGTATGTGCAATTTCCTGATGTTCCTGCCCGGGGTATTCGAGGTAAGTCGTCACAAATGAATGAAGGTATCAAAGCTTTCTTACCCAAAGATTTATGTGCTCTGCTTTTAGGAGCACAAAATAGCCGCTCGCGAGGTAATGGTCATGCAGGGTGGCACATCAGAGCGAGATACGTGGAAGGGCATCAAGCCGAGCTACCTGTCCGCCTGGACCCTGATTGTGGCCTTCTTTGTGCTCGTCTTCAACTTTGTGCTCCTCGAGACGTAAGTTGCTCCAAACACTGAGAGTGTTCAGTGCTTCATGTTTCATGTTTTCCAGCTTAGGCACATCGCTGACGATGGATATGTTCGCCTGGTCAAATGAGCAGGCGCTGTGGAACATGGGCATCATGATGACAATAGCCGCTATAGTTTCGCTGGTGACATTCGTGATGATCGAGCCGATGTGCAAGCTGTTTGCCGAACGTTACGTGCTCATCTGGGGCGGCTTCTCGCTGATGGTACTGGGCAGGGTGCTCTTCCTGCCGTGGGGACCCGATCCGCCCAAGATGGCGTTGGCCTTTAATGCTAGCCTCAATCTAAGCTCCAATGATCCCGCCTATCTGGGCTGCCCAGCCACGCAGGAGTGGTGTGGTGTGATCCCAGCCATCACACTGACGCAGTTCATCATTGGCTTTGCCCTCACTTCCGTGGGCTATCCAATTGGCGTGACCCTCATACAGACGATCTTCTCCAAGGTGCTTGGGCCGCGTCCGCAAGGCGTCTGGATGGGCTGGATGACGGGATCGGGATGTTTATCTCGTGTCTTGGGTCCCGTCTTTGTTGGCTCCATTTACACCAGATTGGGCACCTACTGGACCTTTGGGGTTACATCGCTTATGATGTTCGTCGCAATGATTGCGCTGCAGTGCGGCAAGTGAGTTTCTAGCACCAAGATTTTTGTCTTCAATTAATCCTCCTCTCCAATGGTTATTTTCAGTCGGCTGCTCATACCGCCCACATTCGAGAAGCCAGCACCTGTGGAGCTGCAAGAACTGAATAAACTGAATGGCAGACAAATAGAAGACAACTCACCGGAGGAATCGCTCATTTCCGAAAAGCATACCGATCCCACCTAACCACAGGTCAAGCAGCCCTGTGTAGCTGTAGTTTAATGTTGCAATACTGCCTTTAGAATATCGTTCTTAAAGATAATAGATTTACAAATCCTCCCTCCCTCCCCCAAATGGTAGATTGAAACCAATATATTCGTATATTTTTGCATATTTTCGACTGCTATCGATTCTTTATTGGTACACACAAAACTTCACAATATTCAATAGGTTTCGATCGTTTAGTTGCTGGAGAGGGCATGAGCAGTCGTTGTCTAGTTGGTGTGTGTGTGTGTGTGTGTGTGTGGGGTAGGGTCTCTACCAACATTCAGCGGATTCCGTTCGGTCCAAGCGCGTGTGTGGAGGAGCATATGGGAGGGAAAATGCTGCGACAAATATGGTATTCTCTTGTTTAAGTTTACGATTAGTGTAAGTGTAGTAAAATACGAGTACGCGGCAGCCACAAGTGTGAAAATGTGGTCGGCAGCAGCAGCAGCAGCACATTCTGTTGAGGATGACAGCTGGCTGCTGCTGGCGACCAGCTGAGCAGCCACAAGTCTGTTTCTGTTCTCAACGTATTTGGGGATGGGATGCCACTCAGCTGCTGCCGTGATAGTAAAACTCATCTCAGTAGGGCGCATAGCGGCGACCCGGTGGAGAGGGACCGCGCATGCCGCGTGACGAGATCATGCGATCGTCAAAGGAGTCGCGACTAAAGTCCTCATAGCCATGGGGTGTGGGCGAGCTGGGGGGAATGGAAATGGCAAACGGCATAAATTAGGAAGGGCTTTCAGAGAGGCTTCAGCTGTTCTCCACGTACCCATAGCGACTCATTCCATTGCTGCTGCGTGGCGGCGGTGGCGAGCGACGACTGAACATGGTGTCATATCCACGTGTGACGCTGCAAGAGCGCAGACTGCCGCTCAACGGAGGCGGCAATGGCATGGGCTCGCGACGTGAAATCGGCGGCGGTGGGAAGTCGCGCATACGAGATGACTGATACCGACGCTCGTACAGGTCGCGTGAATCCTCGAAGCGGCGGTCATAGTAATCATAATCCTGTGGGGGCAAGGAGAATCAATTAGTTGCTGTGCGGCACGAGGGGGAAGGTGAGCATTGGATGATGTTTTGAAATGTATGCTGCATTTACCCTAAAGCCATCCATAATGCGATCACGCAGGAATGGCGGCGGAGGTGGTGGTGGCGGATAAGGATCACGACCGTACATACGATCTCTGTAGCCGCCGGCACTGAGCGGCGATGGCGGTTCGCGTCCGCCTCCGGTGCTGCCATAGAGGCGCGGACACTCTTTCGACCAATGACCGGAACGGCCACAACGATAACACTGCTCCGGATCGCCCATGCCCGGCTTGGGGCGCACACGACTAGTCGATACTTGAACCTTGAGCGGTTGGCCATCGACCACGCGACCGTTCAACTCCTTGATGGCATCCTGCACATCACCCACACAGTCCAGATGCACGAAACCATAGTTGCGCACAATGTCGCACTCGACGACGGTGCCGTATTTCTGAAACAGCTCCCGCACCTCCGGCGCCCGCGTTTTATCGGTTAGATTTCCCACGAAGATTTTCGTAGTGGGCGTGTTGGGGGCGCGACGACTTTTGGCCGCTTCCACTTTGATGGCATTATCATTCAAAACGTAACCGTTCAAGTTCTGTATGGCATCGCGGCCCTGCTGTTCGTTTTCCATGTGCACAAACCCATAGTTCTTGACCACATCGCACTCGACGACTGTACCGTATTTCTCGAACAGCGCACGCAGCTCGGTAGCCTGAGTTTTTTCATCGAGATTCCCGATGAATAACTTGAACGTGCCGGCTCCGGGCATGGCGGCAACGTTTTCCCCTCCGTTGTCGTCCACGGTTCTTGCTTTTCTTGAAATTGGGGGAAAATCCGGTTTTACGCGGCGGCGTTTGTTGTCGGGGCGGTTTCTTTATCGCGATTGCGACGATAGCGACGGCAGGTACGAGGAGATAACCGCGACCTCAAAGTGAAAGAAGAAAACAATGCAATTTTCATCTTGTTCGAACCAATGTGCTAAAATTCATTAAACAACAGGAGCGCGTATGGCGTATGCGCCGCGAACGTCTGGCATGGATGGATGGCGTCGGCACAAGTACATACACAAAAAAAGATGGCGGCGACAAGCTCACATTTTCATTTTTCACGGTTGCAGTGGTTCGCCGGGGCTGCCGCTTCAACAAAATTGAAAATGCTTTGAACGACTTACCTGTGTGTGCTGTAAATTTTACTTTCAATGCCCCAAAAATTAAACAATTTTTTTAAAAGAGAATTTTCCGAATTTTCTAGCTGTGTGTGCAGCAGTGTGACCGTACCTTTATCGATCAAATATACCAGTCTGAGCCCCCAGAAATATCCCAAGAAATGTATGAAAATACTATACTATATACCGATGAAAATAATGTTCCCTCGATTTTGATATTCGGTTTAATATCTCTCTAATCTCTATCTCTAATTGATAAATCAGTTTTCTACAAGACTGGCTATTTCTGAGGATTCCTTTTTGTTGGAAAATCTGTAAAAAATCTTTTTTTGAACCGATATATCGATTGTCGAAAGAGAAATATCGTTTTGCAACTCTAGTTTTGTGACAGTGCTGGCTAACATGGATTGTTTGGCTTTGCGCAGCACTAGGCGGCTAAAAAAAGCGGGATTCTGAATTTGGAGTTAATGCGAATTAAATTGTGTGCAAAATTATGGAAACGCCAACGGGTAGTGGATATTCCACACGCCCCGAGCGCACGCCCACCCCCCGATTGTCTGAGCGTAAGAGGCAATTGTTTCGCACCCGCAGCACCAATCTTGACCAGATTGACGATGACGACGACGTTCAAATCCTTGGAATATCACCACTGAAGCCACATGCTAGCGCCAAGAAGCCCAACCAACTCAAGTTTGATCGGGAGTCTGAGGGCAGACTATTGCGCAGCAGTACGAGCAGTTCGCCGGAGACCAACAAGGAGAACAAAAAGATGCGCGGAGGACGAGTCGTCGTGGCTGCCAACGAACAGCTGCCGCTCTTATTTACCAAAACAATGTGCATCAATAGCAATAGCAGCAGCATAAACAGCAGTCCATGCACGCCTAGATCGAAGAGGGGTCATGTGATTACTCTAGATTCGGATGACGATGGAGATGATGAAGCTGGAGGCAATGGCAACCCAATCCATCGGGTGGCCACAAAGCGCGTGCACACTACAGCTACTGCGACGGCTACGGCTACGTCAGCAGTAGCTGCTTCGTCGCAAGATTCGGATACAGGGTCGCCGGAATTTAAGCAGAGGAGGACTAACCTGGAAGGGAGCATTCCAACCATGGCATTCTATTCCCAAAGCGGAACACCCAGCTCGCGAAATAAGGCGACTCCCAAATCGAGCAGCTCAAGGAAACAGAAAGAGCAGCAGCAGCGCGGTGGCAAGGCGAAAACGTCACCGACATCACGGCCGCGGTTGGGCATCAATAAAGGAGTGCACCACAAGATACGGAAGCCAAATCGTTACGTTCCGCACAGCCACTTGCCTCCCACCGATATAGATCAGATTCTGGGTGCGCTGCGGAATGAGAAGCTCAAAAATCTGATAACCAATAAGCGGGAGGAGCGCGCCAAGGTGGAGAAAGTGCATCAAATCCTGCACAGTGCTCGCGATCCGATTAAAATGGCCAAGCCGTTGAGTGTGATAACAGCCGATGACGCCAACAACAATATGCCCGAAGGTACGTGGCAACAGACCTCGGACTTCTCCGATCTGAGTGAAGACGAAGAGCAGTCGGATCCAGCTGTGGAGCTGGAACCCATTATACCGCACATTCGCCATGACGCGGTCACCATCTCCCCGCCCGAGCCTACGGACCTGAGCAAGCGCAAGTTCTTCAAGTCGGGAAGGCGGAGCAGCACGTGCATGGAAGTCAGGATCACCGACAACATAAAAGCCAGTGTAAGCCAGGGGCGGATATCTCTGATCCAGCCACCCGCGAAGAAGGCACGAAGAGTGCGCGTCAAATCAGCCACCTTATTCTCTGCGGAGCAGGCCACCGTAGATGCCATTCTCAGGAATCTAAATGACACAGTCGTAGACGAGATAATCGAATCGAGTGAATCAAAGGCCACGACGGCTCCTCCCATTGAGGTGGAGGATGCTCCTATGGAGGTGGATGACGCTCCCATGGAGGTACGGGAGGAGGAGGCCCCCGAAATGGTTCAAGCGTCAATAGATCCAGATCATGATTCCGATCCCTTTGATAGATTCCGGCAGCGACTGCCTTATAACACCGATGATCCAGAGACCATAGAACAGCAGCAAATTCTTCTCGAGTTCCTGATTAGCAATAACATCTGTACGGACGAGTATTTCGAGTACTTCATCGGCGATCCCGACAGTCACAAGGAGGAAGCCACACGGATTGTCGATCAGCTGTATATGGTAGTCCATTCTGAACAGTCGGCGCAAGAGGCTGCTATACGATCGAATGCAGAAGAGGTGATGGAGAAAGAGCCAGAACCAGAACCAGAGCCACAACCTCATGAGGAAACCTCTGATGCAGAAATTACAACAACGCCGAAACTGTTTCCCATATTCACACAACGTCTCCAGCCTGTTCCTCAGAAATCTACGAGACGCAAGCCAGATACTTCAATGCGATTGCAATCGGCGGCCACTGGTTCCAGTCAGTACCAAATCGACGCCGGACAGAAGGCATTCGGTGCGAGGCAGTGTCAGCAGTGCGGCTTGGTCTACACTGTCCACGAGCCAGAGGAGGAGAAATTGCATCGCGAGTACCACAATTCCATACATATTTTACGATTTAAGGGCTGGCTCGACGAGGACATTGTGGCCGTGTGTCCAGAGTGGTCAAACGATGGACGGATCATACGCATTAATGAACGTGCCCCTGCTGTGCGCCGTGAGAGGCTTAGGGATATAGTTAGAGTGGTGGATAAGGAGCTGGGATATTCTTCGTACATTGTGCCCAAGGAATTTTACGCCTTTTTCGCCATACGGAAGCAGCAAATTGTGGGCTTTTGCCTGGTGCAGCCCCTTAGCCAGGCACATCGGTTCATTCAGGTTGATGGAACGGACTACTTTAGCGAGGAGACCTACGAGGCCAGGTGAGAATGTACTCCTTTCCGCATTGTTTCAATTTCAAATTAAAATCTCGTCCTTGCAGCTGCGGCGTGTCTCGCATTTGGGTCTCGGCGCTGCAGCGCCGTCAAGGAATAGCCAGCAAGTTGATGAGGACTGTACAGGGTCATACCATCTTGGGCCAGAAAATCTCTATGGATCGCATTGCTTTCAGCACACCAACCGACGATGGGCGGGCGTTGGCGCGACATATCACGAGAACCGATAATTTTTTGACCTACGACCAGTGACGTGACCAGGCAGGGAGCAAGCGGAAATTGCAGGGGCTATTGAATAGCTGGAGCTTTGTTTGATTTAGGATTGCTTCGAAACCTGTTTTAGTTGTTAAGCGACTTCGATTATGTTATATGCAGATATGTGGAATTAAAGCTATTTCAATTAATATATATATTTATTTTTGCCTATCGATCGACGATACTCGATACCATCGAAAAATTGCAACCCTGCAAGCGATGCTGTTAGTGTCACCACTGATATCAAGTACTTCTGAGCCAGGCTTTGGGCGTTGTTTTCTTTTCGTTTTTGTCGCTGCTTAAATTAATATAACTAAAACGTTCGAGCGCATTTGCAAAACTCTGAATGAGACTGGTCCGAATCGCAGTGGCAACAAATCGTGCGCAGATGGTAAGTGCAGGCAGGTGGTTTTAACAATCTAGACGGTTCGAGCTGAGGCTCCCGCTATGTTTGTTCTGCTGACGCCACGCCCAATGTGACAATTGGGAAGTGGCTAGGGTAGGAGAGCGTTGCTCATGTTTGGGGTGCTAGGCAACGTGTGAGCTGGTGGTTGTGCGTGCTTCGTCAGCATTTCTTATTGTCTGCTTGTTCGTTTCAGACAATTAAGTGTTGTGCTGGTTGGGAGCAAGAAGAAGAACATCGAGTGGCTAATCCTGCAGGCCATTGACCGCTCTTAGACGGCGGCATAACCACACCCATAAAACAAGCCCAACAAGCCGAGCTCCTGTGGGACTATGTCCACAATCGAAGAGGAACGTAAGGCATACGAAAAGAATCCCTACTTCACCGGTCACATCTACGGCAATTTCTCGCCATTTTATGTGACTATTGCCATCTGCACCGTTGTACTTGGCACGATAATCATACTGAACATTATCTTTGGCTGCTGCTCCAAGCATCGCAAGTACTGGCAGGACAGACATACAGGCAACCGCTGGTTGGTGTCCATTTGGTCTTCAACACCGCACAAGCAACCGCCATTAGACTTCACTGAACTGAAAGACGCCTCCTATTTCCAGCGTTTCCATGTAAGTGAATCCACAATGAGCATAACAAAGAGCCCAGCTCATAAAATGTCTCCATCCAGCCCACCACCCATCAGCAAGTGTTTCCCGACGAAGTGGTTATTGGTGTGGACGAGTTAGAGCCCGTGCATTCAGCCCATCATCAGCGTCCGCCACGCCCAGAAGGTCGTACTCTGCATCACCAGCGTCAGCGCGAGGAATACGTAGAGCTGCAAAAGCGCGAGAGTGACATCTAAAGTAAATTAAAAACAATCAGCCATGGCCCTATATTTCCTGTACCCCGCTGTGGCCGCCCTGGCCTTGTTCATAGTCGGCGTCATTATAATTATGCTGCGCTATGGGCCACGTCTCTGTGGCCTGCGCCATCATGCGCTCCCTGACAACCATGACCTCAGGGAGAAGACATACGAGCATGAGATAAGCTATGCATAATTCGATGCGCTTTTTCTTCAACATTATTACAAATTTACACATTCTGGCAATGTAATATAGATATTGCTCCATATATCTTCCCCCCGAAACTAACCTTAGTCACTGTAAGTCCCCACACCACCCACTAACAGTCTATTTGCACCACAAAAATAATTATTTTGCATGCAGTACAAATAGCTTCATTTAGTGTCCAAGCTGATCCATTTCTATTCATCATATCAAGACAATGTGCCTTCAATGTAGAGACTCGTGAGTAAATTATGCCGTCCAAGTGTCTTTTAGTGTTGTAAGATCCAATATTTAATTAAAATTAAATGTATTTACCCCATTTTGAGAAGTTTACAGAATCAGCATTTAATGTAATCCTCCATTTCGATTCGTTTATTTGTCTAACGCAAACTCTATACATTTGTATTTCGTTCTTATTTTGTAAACCCAACCCCATATGGTACAGTAAAGAAATCAAATAAAGCTCCATTTTATATTTCCGTAAGATATGATTATTATTCCGTTTCAGTCGTATAAATCCATGAGAAATTGCAACCAATTAAAGTGGACCGATGGGTGCCAAACCAGATTAATTTTAAATTTACAAATTTTTGAGAGCATAATTTCAACGGCCCACGGGCGGGCGGTAAGTAACAAAGTGTCTATTAATATTTACTTATAAACGTATTTTATGTAATCAATATGATGAAAAAGGTGTAAGAAATAAGTACAATGGAATCGTATAAATTAACACTAGGCGGAGCTAGAAGCTATGACCTTTTGGTCGTCAGCTTTTTTGGTTTCTTTCTCACCTTTCGCTCTGCCTGCTTGGCTGGAGCAGCCAACTCATATCGAAATATGATGCAGCGACGATCAAAGAAGCACTTCAGGTCCTTGGGCTCGTACCGATGACCCATTTGCTTTAAATGCAAGTAAATTTCCTGCAGATCAATGGGCTCATACATGAGCACACTTTCATGAAGCTTGGGATTCGCACACAGCAGATTGTGCCAGGCTATGTGGAGCGGCATTAGCGGCTGTGCTGCCTTCTTAGTCACATTCGTCTGCAGGACATAGCACTCAAAATCGTCGCTTAGGCTTGGCGGCACGGACTGAGAGAAGCGTAGCAGATCATTTCCTGAGGCATTGGTGTTGAATTTAAAATCCAATATGGGCTCAGTGGGTGTCAGGCAGGCATCATTGTTGGCTGAATCTATGGGTCCGGAGCGAGCGACTTTCACCGACATTACGGGAGTGGATTTCGACCGGGGCATAGGGTCCTCCTGTTTTTGAGACAACAACCTTTCCTCCACGGGCTGCAAAATGGGATGAGTTTGATTGTAAATAAATTCAAGCATTTTCACGGCCTGCTTTCGCTTCAGTGGCTTGATTCCATAGTTGTACAACTGCTGGAGGATCTCCGACTCTGGCAGTAGTGTGAAATCGGGCTTGGAGTACGACAAACACGAACGGTGTACACATTTCCATTCACCTCCAACTGATCAGACACTGTAGATGATGGCTTCTTGGGCGTTGTAATCTCTGGCAACATTAGCATTCTGCTTTCACCCTTAACAGACAATCGGGCACGGCTGATGATACCTTTTTGGGCGTTGTAAGTTCCGGCAACGGTGGCATTCTGATTTCACCCATCAACAGACGATCCAGACCGCTTGGCATTGCATCTGTGGTCGCCTCAATAGTTGATTGCTTGCAGTTTGGAAAAACCAACAGATCAAAATCATCGAATTCATCATCCAGCAATTCTTCGGGCTCCGTGACAAGCAAATCAGTAAATTTATGGCTACTCATGCGCGACAAAGGCTTCATGGGTGCTTCAAGGAAGGATGCATCTGACCAGTTAATATCGCTGTGCGATTCTGGTATTTCTTCTTTGGCGGGGCTGAATATTTGTGAGAGTGTAAAGGGCTCGGAGAGTGCCGCATCAAGGATCCCAAACTCGGCTCGTTCCCGGCTGAGAGCACTCTTGTTGGGCGAACGAGAGTTTTGCGACTTATTCGAGATTGAAGGCGAAGCCATTAGGAAGGCATCCAAGTCTTCTTTGGTCTTAAAGTACGCTACGGCTCGTTTTTTGGCTACAGGGGAAGATCCACTACTGTCGGAGCTCTCATTCTGCCAGTCTTTCACTTTTCCCGTTTTGTTGGCCTTCCAAATTGAGTAATTGATTTCCTCATCGGAGAGCATAATCACATCATTGTCTTCATCGCTTGCATCGTTTTGGGTTAGGTCAATGCTTGCATCCGACTGCGTTCTGAAGGGCGAAGGAGCAGACAGTGCTGGCTGCTCAGACGATGAGTCCATTTTCCAGTTTAAGGGACTCTTGAAGCTGTTATCCATGGACAGGCTGACGCTCCTTCGAAATGAGTTTCTCGAAAAGTTCAGATCACTAAAGCTGCCACTCGGATTGTTATCATTTGGAGTTGTAAACAAAGATGAAGGGAAAGATGAATTCTCCGAGTCCTTGTCTGTGGCACTCCATGCAAGTTTATCATCCTCTTTTGAAGGCAACTTTTGGCAGCTTGCGTCCATAGCCAGACTGCAGTTGAGATTGTCTACATAGAGGCCCGATTCAAATACTTGACTAATGGTTAAGATATCCGTGCATTGATATGCTCCTAGGTCATCGAATTCCGGATTGGAATGTTCTTGTGTCAGATCAATAAGGCTTGTATTGGATTGCTCTGAAAAATTATACTTAAGTGCTGTGATATGTGATTTAGCATTTAATGCAATCCCTTACCCTTAGGAGCCATCTGCTCAGGCGCAGAGTCGGTAACAGTCTTTACTAAAATAAGACGAAAATGAATTACAAATTACTCAATGGCATCTGAAGCTTACCCTCATCGCTAGAGACAGAGTAGACTTCCAAAGAAGTGGCTGGTTTATTGTTGGGTGTACTCTCGACTTCTGTTAATGGACTCGCACTTTCACCTATAGTTATATGCTTATAAGCCTTCATAGAAAAGTCCTCCACTGACTCATCATCAGAGTCGGCAAACAGATCGGGTGACGTACAGCGTTTTAATTGTGTGGGAATACTTATGTTAGACGAGGTACTGGGCTCGAGGTCTTCTGTGCCATCTTTGGACATTTTGGCACGCTTATCTGGCGGCTCCTTCAATGGACTGCTACTAGTGGAGGAGACTTCCTGTTGAATGTCACACAGCTTGGGGTCCTCCTCTTCGATCATGTTCTCCACCACCAGCTTCTCCAGTTCATCTAGTTCATCATTTAGTGCCTGCTGGTTATCAAAATGCTTTTCCAGCTCATTGTAGGCGATTTCCATTTGCTTTATCTGTTGACGGGTTTTCGTGCTGGTCCGCTCCGGTGACAAGTCACGACCCTGTATGGCAGCCCAATCCTTGAGCAAATGATGGGCGGGCGTGTGACTTACTTCAATCAAGTTGGACACAAAGTAGATTTCTAAATTTGCAACCGGACCCTCACTGGGCTCATGTACAATGGCAGACTTGCTGTCGGTTTTCAGTTCTCGAAGGATAGAACTAATGAACTTATAAGGCGGCATTAAACGCTCTTCCGGACTTAGATTTTTCGTTCGCACTTGCTGTGCCAAAAAAGCAGACACCTTGCTCTCCAGCTTCTTTTGCTGCTGCTCGGCGTTACGCAGCGTGAGGGGAGTGAACTTGTTGGCCCATTTGCAGCGACGACTGCCCTTGCCGGCCACGCCGGGCAATACCGCCAAGCTCTTGTAGTCTGTTGGAATATGAATTTGGGTTTAACACTGAATATTGCAACTGTTCAGGCACTACCCACCTTCTTTAGCGGCTGTGCGAAAGCCGTATTTTTGTAGCTTACGTCGAACATTCTCCGTCGCAGCTCCTGCATTGTCTCCAACCACATCGACGGGAGCGTCGTCATCGTCATTTAAACGCAGATGGCCATGCTTTTCAGCCTCTGATTTGGATAGCGCCAGCGCCATTTCAATATCATCTGGACTGAAGTTATCCGCCATGCAATGCTGGGCAGTTACCTCGGAGAAGATCTGCTCATTGCGCAGGAAATTACTAATGGTTGGCTGCTGCTTGCTGCGACCGCGTCCCCGACGGGGAGCACTCGAGCTGCTGCTCTTTAGCTTGGGTGCCTTTTTGGGTTTTGGACCAGGCGGTTCAAAGACATTGCTATTGCGTGTTGGCCTAATTCTGGGTTCCGGAGAAGCCACCACTGCCTCGGCTGGTGCTGGTAGTATGTCATCTCGAAACCGATCTTCTGTATCATTCTCAGTGTCGACTCTTTCGGGTGGGGTAGCAAAGAAGGAGGATAGTGTGGATGTATTAGAGGCTGCCTTGCTGCTGCGCGTCGAGCTTGGGAGGGAAAGAAAACAATGGTGTTGGTTAGACAACTACATTTTATTGTTAAACAACTAGGCAAAACATGTTTAAGTTACAATTACCGAAGATTTTTGGATTCTTGCTGCAACTTCTTAAAGTTCGCCCTTCGCGTCTGGCGATCCATGCTTAGCGTTCTGTTCTTAGATTCTCAGCCTCCTCGATGGCGTCTCTAATAAATTGTGCCGGACGCGGCGCGCCGAACTCAAATAGTCCCTTTCTGTCCTTTTCCTGCTCCGAGGGTGTCAGTAGTATTTTACACAGCTTCTCGTTTGACAAGCGCTGAATGGGAGTCAAGCTGTCGAAAAGCGGCATTAATTCCTGATTTATAAAACACTATTTCCGGGCTATATTTACCTCCAAATTCCAAAGCACACAGCACCAGCTGCTAGCAGGGCGTAGGCAAAGCGATTCCTGTAGGTATACGATGGTGTGCCGTGAGTGCGTCTGGGCTTTCGCTTGATTGTATCAATTCGATCCATAACTACAGTAGCAGCCCACCACACAGTAAATTATATAATTAAAAACATTTTAATTTCGCAAGGAATACAAGACACGGCGTTGATGGAGCACTCATCGTTATCGGTGCAACAGCTGTTCATCTGTGTAAGTTCTGGTCACACTAGAAAACAACAAAACGTACATATATATAAACTATAATTAATTAGCGGACAGTCCGCAGAGAGAAATCGAAAACAATATAGTGATTTGAGCGTCAATAAAGTGAGGGTGCACACGTCACTCTCGCAAACACATTGACATTTGCATACTAAACACAATTTAAGTTGCAAGTGGACTGTGAAAAGTTGATAACCACTGAACTTACAACTACAACTACAAAATACGCAGTGGCATTAGACAAAGGGTTCCGTAGCACTGGTCCGAGTCCGAGTACAGTAAACTGAGATAGAAGAGAGACAGATAACCAGTGCGAAGCAGACAAAGCAAAAGAGTTCGACCGCACTGGACAGACAGCACAGACTGTGATACAAATATTTAGCAGGGGAAGCGAAAACAACTGAAACGGCGAAACAACAGCTGAAACGAAATTCGATAGAAAATATATATTGTAATACGCCCTATCTGCGGGCTTCGGTACTTTCCATTGACCAGTACGGGTGACGACGGCAAGCTGCTTTGTCATGGCGCGAGAGGATGAAGAACGCATCGTGGACAACGAGGAGGTGTCGCGGCCAGAGGAGGAGGCAGATCAACAGATAATTTCACGTGATCGCCGTCAGGATAATGAACTGGCGCTGCCCTCCGGTGGCTGCTGCATGCCCTCGAGCACCAGCCATCGCTTCATGGCCCTGGTCTTCATGTGCCTCCTCGGCTTTGGCTCGTACTTCTGTTACGACAATCCCGGAGCATTGCAGGACGTCTTCAAGAAGGATCTGCACTTGACCTCCACGGAGTTTACGCTCATCTATTCGATCTACTCCTGGCCCAATGTGGTCCTGTGCTTCCTCGGAGGATTTCTGATCGATCGTGTTTTTGGAATACGACTTGGAACGATTATTTATATGCTGATCCTGCTCGTGGGCCAGGTGATCTTTGCCAGCGGCGCCCTGCTGAATGCCTTCTGGCTGATGATTTTGGGGCGCTTCATCTTCGGCATTGGCGCAGAGTCGTTGGCGGTGGCCCAGAACAGCTATGCCGTGCTCTGGTTCAAGGGCAAGGAGCTGAACATGGTCTTTGGGCTGCAGCTGTCTGTGGCCCGTTTCGGCAGCACCGTCAACTTCTGGGTGATGCAACCGATTTACAACTACGTCAGCAAGTTCTATCACGATAATAGTGCCCTGGGCGTGGTCCTACTCCTGGCCACACTCACCTGTGTGATGTCGCTGATCTGCGCCCTCATCCTGGGCTTTATGGACAAGCGGGCTGAGCGGATTCTGCAGCGGAACAACAATCCATCCGGGCAGGTGCCGAAGCTCACCGACATCTTCACATTCAAGCCCCCATTCTGGATGGTCTCGATCATTTGCGTCGCCTACTACGTGGCAATCTTCCCATTCATTGCCCTGGGACAGAAGTTCTTCATGGACCGCTTCCACCTGACCGCGTCCGAGGCCAACACGGTGGACTCGCTGGTATACCTGATTGCTGCCGTATCGTCGCCCGTCTTTGGCTTCATCATTGACAAGGTCGGACGCAACGTATCCTGGGTGTTCACGGCGACTCTGACGACCATTGGAGCCCATGCCCTGCTGACATTCACGGATCTAACACCCTACCTGGGCATGGTCATTATGGGGCTGTCCTATTCCATGCTGGCTGCCAGCTTGTGGCCCCTGGTGGCCCTCATCATTCCGGAGTATCAGCTTGGCACAGCCTACGGCTTTTGCCAGTCCATTCAGAATCTCGGCCTGGCCGTCATCACCATCTTGGCTGGCATCATTGTGGATCACAGCAATAACGAGCACACGTGGGTGCAGCTCTTCTTCATGGGATGGCTGACCGTTGCGCTGATCGCCACTGCAGTCATCTGGGCGTACAACAGGAAGCAGAAGGGAAATCTGAACATGACGCCGCAGCAGCGGGCACAGTTCGTTAGCGCCGAAAACTACCAGCATTTCGAATGAGCTGAGTCGGGCAGTCAGAGCAAAACCCGCCCGCAGATTGGATTATTATCGGTTACTTAGTATAGGCATAAAATTGTTCCCTGCGGGCAAACGCTCGAATAGAGTTCGTTTGAGTCGATGATCTTGTTCCACGATGTGATGATGAAGTGTGATGTGCGCTGCCACGAGTCGCGAATTGGTATTTACTAACTGCAATTGTTTTGTCAAACGATATGATATACAGAATACGCCCTGATCAGCCTTGATTTCCGCCCACCCACACATACGAGTACGATTGCATGAATCCCAATCCCAATCATTACGAGTATGTGTTTCTCCGGGCAATTCAGGGATGATCACAGCGATTTATATATATGTATATGTTAATTTTATGCTATGTATTTTTAGAACAATTTATTATTACAGTTACCGCATGTTTATTGTGTCAGCGTTTTACAAATTAAACTTAGAATCCCACAAGTAAAGTGTTTGCATTGCTAATAAATCGAAACCTGGTTCACTGAAGACGACTTGACTTCTCCTTTGGAATTGAAGAGTTATTTGGATTTATTTTCACATTTAAACCGTTCCCAAAATCACTTAAATTGTTTGCCTAATTTTTTATAATTTAAAACATTTTAATATCCACCCTCCTTTCCAGGACCTCAATGCACTGCCTACTGTCCAGGCTGAGCACCTTCAGTTCCTTCAGGGGTTTCGTCTTCTCCTCCACCGATAGATTACTGCGCAGCGTCTCCAGTAGCAGCAATGCCGTACCCCGCGCTGCAGTCAACAGTTTGGTTGCGTCATGAATTCTATTGAAACGAAAGTCGGGTGTCAGGTTTTGTGTTTACAGTTGTAGCTTGTGCATGACTCACCGCTTGAAGAGTAGCTCTGGGCGTCGCGTGTATTGGCCAAAGAGGGCGAACAGATTGCGAGTCATATCGTAATTGAATTGCGCTGCACCAGCCGGAGAGAACTTCGTGTTCATGACCATGCTCTCGAGCATGAAGTCATCGAGTGAGCGGGCTATCAATCGGAGCGTCTGGTTGAACAGGTTGGCGGACAGTTCGCGCTCCAGATTGTGGAGCAAGGTGACCAGCACCTGGAACATCTCGCCGCCACTGGACGAGAGTATGAAAGGCTCCTTGGAATTGTGTTCCGGCATAGTTGGCCAGCAGTCATGGCGATAGTTCATTGACCTGGCCTTCATTTCATGGGTCTCGCGCGTGGCCAGATTCCGGGTTAGCTGCCGCGACCAGTGCTCCAGCTCGGAAACGGCGTGGTCAAACACAGAATGGATCTCCTGGGCATTGGGGCCCGCCAGTGCCGAATGCAAATGCAGATAGTGCACATTCTCACCCCACTCGCGCAGCACCATGATCAGGTAGTTCATGGCATTCAGCACGGGAATGCTGCCCACGTCGCCACTGCTGTGCAACTGCACCAGACGCCGCCGGAAGTTGTCGATCAGCTCGAGCTGCAGCTGCAGGAACTGCAATTGGTGTCCCGGTTGAATCAAGCCATAGTAGCGATCCTTGATCGCCTCCAGCAGTCGCATAAACTGGTCGGCACATCTCGGTATCTTCAAATCATCCTCGAAGGTGTTCGGATCGATCAACTGGAATGGCGACTCCGCCATCAGTATATCATCCATTCTCTCCGCACAGACTGGGAATTAGAAGACTGAGATTGTGAGCATAAACCAAAGCATAAGCTGAGAATATCCAGCATACATCTCTCCTCCAAGGAAATCCAGCGAAGTAAATAGATGGGCTGAGTGATGACGGAAATGGCGCTGGGAAAACTGGCCGGATAGCCAAACGTCTCACGCAGCTCCGCCTCAAAGGCCAAGGTCTCATCCAGCAGGTGGGCAAACAGTATCTCGTCCTGGGCAATCTGCTCAATGTCCACGGCCAGCTTTTCAATCGTCAACTGCACCAGGCCTCGCATGAATTCCAGCTGGAAGGGAATCATATTAGAGGATACAGCTAGAGCGGAGTACGATGAAGTCTTACCCTCAGATTGTAGTCTAGTTTGCCGGCCCTTATCGCTGCTGGCTGGAATGTCTTGCCCACAAAGAAATGAGTCTCCTTGCCCCAGTTGAGAATCTGTGTGTAGTACCATTCGGGCTTGTCTAATCGATTTGTTTGGCGTGTGCCCGTGAAGTGATACGTGAATCGCTGCCGATATGGGACTAGCAGAAGCTGCACCACCTGGCTGATGGGTTGGCAGACAATGCTCGGCGTGATGCTCTGCAGGGGAGCGTGCTCTTCGGCGGGAGATTTGATCAGGAACATATACTCCGCCAGCAGTTGCGCCTTTTCGGTGTCCCGCGTGGGCGAATAGTTCAACGCTTGCTGTTCCATGTGGGCCCATCGCATGCTCTTGAGTACGCTCTCAAACTCACTGGACAGCCGCTTGTGGATCAGCTTGTGCCAGTAGATGGCAGTGCGCTCGGCGTAGGCTTGCAGCGATCGTGCCTGGACGGCATGCAGACGCCCCACCACACTGTGCTCGCAGTCGTTACTTTCGTAGAGTGTGAGGTACAGGTTGACTAGCTTGTCCTCGTCCTTGCCATTGATGCTGCTGCTCAGATCGCCGCTGATCTCCTGGACATCCTGCACCAGGCGCAGATATTGCGAAAGACGCTGGAGCTGACGTACTTGCTGAAGATCCTCGGCCACGCCGTCCAGGGTGGGCTGGCACTCGAGGAGTTTCTGCTGCAGCTTCTCCCTAAACTGGGCCAGTTTCTGCAGCTCAAAGTCAATGCTTTCGCAGACTTGTTGCTGGCACTGGAAGGCAGATTTGTAGCAGGACACATTCTGGGGGTCTTCATAGTCCAGCTGTCGAAGTGAGAATTGCATTAGAGTCAAGGAAATGTGTAGACTAGACCACTTACAGTCTGGGACAAGGCCTGCAGCCGCTCCCTGTAGTGAGTAACCAGCAGATTGGCGCGATGCAGCCGGCTGGCATCCTTGCCGATCTCTTCATTTAGGCGCGTCGCTATGCGCAACTCCATCCCACTCAGCTTTGCATGCATTTCGGTGCAGCAAAAGCTCGAGCAACATTCAAATCAAATGCTAAACGAGCCACGAACCACGTATAAAAATAAATAATTGTTGTTGTTTTAGCAAATGTAGGCCATTTTCGTCATTTCCAAAACGGTCACACTTTTTCTGCTACATTTATGTCGATACATCGATAACACAGAAAAACCAGGGCAGCCAACACACTTATCGGACGCCTTGTTTTCAGACGCGGGCGTTGTTTGAAAAGACAGGTGTTGTTGGCGTCGGTTTTTGTTTTGCTGATATTTTCTTTGTGTAAACTTAAGTTAAAAATGTACACACCCAAGCAGAAAATCTTTGGCCATGGCCGTGCACCCTCGCCGCACACACCGCTCAGCTTCAGCCGAGAGTTGCGGCAAGTTCTGCAAGAAAGAAATTTGCTCACAGCCAAGTCGCGCAGGAAAGGTAATGGACAAAGGCTGCAACATTTGCACAGCGTTCTTCTAATTGTATGTTTGCATTGATTGCAGTGTGCTCGATGCTGGACAGCGCCTCCAGCAGTCCCATTGGCTCGCCCAATCCAGATGCGGGCAAGCGCATGGGCTTCCGTCTGCAGGCCATACAGGAGATCATCACGTCGGAAAAGTCCTACTTGGAGCAACTGGAGCTGCTGATGAACTATTTCGTGCGTCCGCTAAAGGAGCAGGCCATCATCGACTGCTCCAACCATACGCTGCTCTTCGGTCAGATTGAGATGATCCACAATTTGAATGGAGAGTTTCTGCGAGAGCTGGAGGCCAACATGGAGAATGTTGCACATGCCTTCCTCAAGATGGCACCGTTCTTCAAGCTGTATTCGGTCTACGCCTTCGATTATCGTGGTGCCCTGTTCATTATCCAGGATTTGATCCTCAAAAATCCCGTGTTTAGAAAGTTTTTGGAGCAAACGGAGAGTCGTCCCGAGGTGCAGCGTAAGCTGAACTCTTTGATGATCGTGCCCATACAGCGTGTGCCCCGCTACAAGCTGTTGCTGGAGCAGGTGCTACTGTACACGAGTCCAGCGGATGCCGACTACAAGTTGTTGAAGGGTAAGAGTGTGCAAAAAATCCAATTTGAACCGGTTTATATTTTGCTGTTCCTTTCAGAGTCTGTTAAAGAGATCGATGCCACTGCCGCGCACATCAATGCGTGCGTGGAGGAGCAGGAGGTCACCCAGTATCTCATCCATTTGCAGAACTCCCTGGTGAATCGCACACCAAACATTGTCAAGCCCTCACGTCGCGTGATCAAAGAGGGAATCCTCCAAAAGATCACCCACAAGGGACAGGAAATCAAGCGCTATTGTGTGCTCATGTCGGACATATTTATGTACTGCAAGCTCGTCAAGGATCGGGCCCCTAATACCGTGGTGGAGAACTCGCTTGAATGCTGTTGCATCTTTCCGCTCAAGAAGTGCAAGGTGTTTGAAATGCTGCCGGGCAACTTCAAGTTGACTTGCCAGAACGATGGCATCATCTTTGGCAGCGGAGATTTGCAGCTGTGCCGCACCTGGGTGGGTTTCATCCGCGATGCCATTGATATGCATGTCCAGTGTCGCAAGACGCTGCGCAAGGACTCCAGCAAGCGGACAC
The DNA here is from genome assembly GCA_035043285.1 of Drosophila subsilvestris. Taxonomy (NCBI): domain Eukaryota; kingdom Metazoa; phylum Arthropoda; class Insecta; order Diptera; family Drosophilidae; genus Drosophila; species Drosophila subsilvestris. The sequence goes on along the minus strand of JAWNNB010001728.1, from coordinate 1,232,995 downwards.
CCATACGCAAAAAGGACATGAAGAAGTTTGGAGCTGATTATGTACTGAGTCCCAACAACAAGCGCAAATGCGTGAGTAATCTTCAGTTGAATGCATTCGAGGCAAAGCTAATTCGGTTTGAATATTTGTTTTAGGAGTACGATACCGTTTTCCGCAACAGGAATCGCAGCACGGACTCTGAGGATGAGACAGAGGATACGGCTTGCTTTCCACGTAAACGCAAAGTGCCCAGCGCCGTCCTAAGAACTCCAAACACTGCTGGTAATATCGGCAAATCTTCTTCACACAACAAAACGAAAGGCTTGGCCCCACCACCACCACCACCACTGCCACCTGTTCAGTTGCGAATTCAGCCGGGGACAGTGAGAAACTCCGTCTGCAAGGAGAATCGCATATCGAAATTGTACAAGAAGATTGCCACAGGCGATAAGGTGGCCAATGTGCGTGGAATACTCAAACGCAGCAATGTGCCCGCCACGAGCACTGACCACGATCCCACCTACGGCTTTGCCAGTCGCTACTCCGACTCTAAATCGTACTTTCGGGCTCACAATGTGGACAACACCATACCCACAGTAGTGAAGCGCGAGGATCTGTTTAATGGGGAAAATTTGTTTGCCATAAATTCAGGCGGCGGCAGCCAGACTTCAGGGCAGCGGGAGCAGGGCCAAGAGGAGATGCTTTCACCGCCACAAAGAAAGCGGGTTAAGTTCGACGACACCTTGGACGAGCTCTCGCCGGTTAATGAGCAGAAACCTTTTGCCTTCACAAGCAGTACTGAAGCCGCTCCCAAGGCCACATCCTTGCGCGAACGCATCTATGATTTCTTTGCCAATCTATTCTAAAATTAGATCAGAGTAAACAGAATCGTCTCATACATGTCGCATTCATCTTTTTCATCATCAATAAAAACATTTACAGTTCAAATCAACTCGGCTGCCGCAGTTCGCAGACTTTACGCATGAAATTATCCACAGCCTCCTCGCTTATCTCTTCCAGCCAGCTTCCATGGCGCTTAAAATGCGAGCCAATTATGACTGCATGGGCGTCCTTGAAGTACATGCCAATGTTATCCTTGGTCACGCCCGAACCAATCAACAGGGGCACCTTTACGCGGCCCGACAACTCCTGCAAATCTTCTGGACTGGCGGCATGTCCTGTTGCTGTGCCTGTGACGATAATGCCATTGGTAAGAAAAAACTCGGCTGCATGCGCCGTCTCCAGTAGACTGACATCCGAGGTAATGGCGTGCGAGCTGTGTTTCTTCTTCAGATCCGTGAAAATTAATACATCCTCCGCATCGATGAGCTTGCGGTAACGCAGCAGATCGCCAGCACACGCATCCGTGTATCCCTCGTCGGCCACATGGCCAAATACAAAGCCTTCGCTGCGAATAAACTGCAGCTGACTAGCTTTGGCTATGGCAAGGGCCTGCTTGTTGCCACAGGCTAGAACCTGTACACCGCAGGGAGTTTCCTTGGGGATCACATCACGCACCGCCTGTCCCAGGCGTGTCATGCAAGCGACTATTTCCGCACCAAGGAGGCGTTCCGGTATATAGGGAATATCGTGCATATTCTCGATGAGTACGGCATCCTGCAAATGATGTTCATATTAGAATAAAACAATATGCAGCCTGTATAGCATACCAGCTGGTGGCGCTTGTAGAGATTCGCCTCATATATGGCCTTTTCAATCGTCTGTTTCCAGTTTCCGGCATATCGAGGCGTTCCTGACATTGTGGCGCCGTGTTAAAAGCATTCGGTTCGGTTTGCATTTGAGTCCTTGGCTCACCTGGCAGCGCGTCCACGTGTACCATGCCAATAACTTTGCATTTTTGTTGGCCAAATATCTTTAGAAACCGTTGCATTTTAGAAATATAGTAAATACAGTACAAACAGTACAAAAAGTAAACAGTAACAGCTGATCGCCGGCTTCCAGGGCTGGAGATGCGAGCACATCGAGTATCGATAGACCACATTGAATCGAAAGGATCGCGAACGCATGTGTTTTCTGTGTGTTTTAAAATATAAATGACAATTAATTGGCTTCGCTTCTGGATTTAGTTTCGCGATCATCACACGCCTCGGTTGCATACGCGACATATTATAAAATGGGAGATGTAACAGAGCCTGGAAAAAGGGCAGCTTGTACCAAATTGTTGGCGGAGCCGATGTACATATGGTGATGGATGCCATTTTGCAAGCCAGCCTTTGGGCGATATCAGGTGAGCTTTGTTTCCCTCCAAATTGGGAGGCATTCCTATATAGTACATACTCTACACTGCCTTTAAAAGCAATGACCTCACGAAATACCACTTTAAATAAATGGAGAGTAGAAACAAAAACAATTATGACACTTGGCCGAAACAATGGAGAACGTTATCGCCGCACATAGACCATAGCCATAATAGACGCCCCCGCACCAGCAACCGCCCAGCAATAGCACAAATGGGAACTGGGAATGGAAGTCCGCTTACAAAGTTGCCAAATGAAAGGCTTCCCGCCCCATTTAGGCCCTTCACAGCCTCTGTTGTTGCGTCCGCCACTCTATTACATTGTTTCAGGAGCGGGTACTCGCACTGTCCTTGAGTTTGATTTGGTGGGTGGTTAGGTGGTTCCGTGCCCCTCTCTGATTGCCAGTGCTTAGCGGAAACGGCTGTGCGCGACAGAATTTCAATTATACCAGCGAGCGGTTCTCCTCACTTCTTTTATGTTCTCCCTGTGCCCCAACATTCCTTCTATTCCCTATGCTCCGTTTCCCCCATTCGCTATTTGTTTGTTTGTTTCGTTTCGTTTCGTTTCGACATGTCTGTGCATGTAACAATTGCGCTTTGTATAGTTTACAATATGTACATATGTACATATGTATGTACATAGACACATGTATTTTGTTTTGTATGTAAAAGTGATTGTTGTTCTCGATTGGCCTTGTAATGGACACTCCTGCGGGTCCATTTAATCGAGTTGTGTGCTTTGTTTGTGTGCTACACAAAAAAATGTGTGTGTGGGTGTAGGTGTGGGTGCAATCTTGTTGAATGTTGCTTACCAACTGATTGGCTAACAAGATCCTGAGGCTGATGAGGGTGGCTGGGTGGCGTAGGGCTGATAAAATCTAATTTCGTTCTCAAATTCCCAACTCTTTGCCCCAACAACAGCCTCAGCTTTGGCAAACAACACAGATTCAGGGTCTGCGCGCGCCTCACCTGTTGGGCAAACAATATAAATTATTTATAATATGAGCCAAACGTCCTTTCGCACTTGCCCAACCAGCCAACCATCCACCCAGCTAGCCCTCTTCCGGCTAGCCCTCTTACAGGACCTGTCCTTTGGTGTCGACACATGTACACACTTGGTGCTCCTTTTTGTTGTTGCTTGTAGTTGCAACAAGTTGTTTCCGTGTTTGCCTTTGTGCCACGTGCCTCATGCACCCCATCTCTGATTATGCGAGAGGAACAGCCTTTATGTGTGGGTGTGTGTGTGTTTTTTCTGTAGAAAAAGGCAAACAGAAAATATAATGCAAAGGATATCATCCTTCACCTACACAGAGATCCACACTCAGGGCCATATTTTTCTAATTAGCCCGGACCACAGAAAAGGTGCTGGCAAGGCAAAACAACTATTGGCCAAAAGTTGAAAGTTGTTGCACTAATTAAGCCAGTCAGCTGCAAGTTAAGGAAAACAGAATATGCGAGTATGTATGTATGTACGTGAATGAAAAGCTTTTGAAACGAAGTGAAAAACATCCTTTTGATGGGGCGCATCGTTTGGGAAAACAATTGAATTATTTAACAGCCAGCAAGGGGAAAGTTTTTATAGCCCTCTAATTGGAAAGTTTCCGCCAGTCAAGAGCGTGGCTGCATTCTTCCTTCACCTGTCAGCTGCAGATTGGGCGACAGCAGCTCAAACAAAGCCAAAGCCCCTGACCACAAAAACTTGCCACGACATTCATTCGACAGTAGACACTCGAGGTCGCTGCCAAGGAAACAACAACAACAACAGAAACAGTCTTACTCGTACGAGACACCAACCCACTACGCGGAAATCAGGCTAACGAGTTTTCCATTAATCTCAGCGTAAATTACATTTTCACACGTAATTCCGCAGCACAGTGCCGCAGTGCCGCCTGGGGCGGCCAACTCTTTATCACTGTCGAATCAGCGGACGACGACCATTTTATAAATTAGCATTTCAGACATTCTGGCTACAGCGCTGGCGACGTTGATTTGCCATTACTCATTTCGCCCGGAGACTTCGCGAGACTGCTGCGCTAGACGCGTGCAGCGCGTGAGAGTGTTTGATAAATTTCCCATTTTATTTGGCATTTGAGCGTTTTCATTAGTTAGTGTAAATGCAATTAGCCAATAAATTGAATGAATATTACCAATTTCCATGCAAGCAGCATACACAGACACACAAGCTATCTGGCCAAGGACAAGGACATCGACACTGCCAGCCGCCAACGCGCGCCTGTGCGTGCGTGCTGCTATCAGTGGTCATAATTTCTGGATGTCCGCGTCCACGCATCGATCATCATTGGCCCAGGGAGTGGGTAATAGACGGGACACGCAGACCGGGGACGACAGCTCCTGCTGGCAGGCGGCAGACGACGTTATAACGTTGCAAATTGGCAAATGCGCGAAAACAATGCCAAAGCCAGACAGGCCAGGGGGCGCATGAAAGGGGGGAGATGAGGCGTTTACCTGTGGGAAAGGGATGACGTTTTCTCGACCTTGATTGAGCTTACTCTAAGATAGAATTATTTTAGCACAAGCTATAGGTTAACAATTTTTGTCTTTAAAAGGGGGAATTTGTCTGGTTTCAGTTTCGCTTGAACTTTCCAGGCTGCAAAAACAAAAATGTCAAGATATTATTATTTTACAACCCCGCACCGCAGGTGAAACCAAAGCTCCCATGGCTGCTTTTCTTTTTATTTTTGTTGTTTAATGAACAGCGTGGAATCTCATCAAGACGCAAGCCTGGTGGTGCTTCTGCTGCTGCTTACCTTGCACTTTATTTAATGTTGTCTGGCAGCCTGTTTAACAGACACACACCGCGCTCCTCCCCCCAGCAATATACTCTTGCTAAATGATTTAGGTGACAAAAACTTTGCAGACAGAGTAAAAGAAACCGCACACACAGCGGCGCGAGAAATTTAACTTTTGGTAATGAAAAATAAATATGGAAATCCAAATGAAACAGACACGAAAAGTTAAATTGCAATGGCTGCTGCATGGGCAATTAGTTGGCGCTGTGTGCCACGTTTGCACAATTTGGCTGCAACTGGTTTGGTGGCAAGAAACAAGTTAAGTCAATTCGCTAGCAGAAGGTGAACGAGAGAGGTGGCCTACAAATAAAGCAATAATAAAAACGACGAATTTTCAAGAAAACTTTAATTAAACTAAGCCACACACCGTGAGACAGCAACGCTTTCGTGACCTCAGGTGTGGCACACCCTTCAAAAACAAAAAAACAACAGCAACAACAAGAGCAACAGCAACAGCAATGGAAGTTCGATCGGGGAGTGCCAGGCCAGGTGGGGTGGTGGTGCTGGTGCTGGTGCCCCAGACATGGCTGTCGGCTATCGGGTCACTTTATCTCGTCCCAGTCCGCAATTGTCGCCCCCAAATATATGCTACACTTGTGTTACTCTATTTTTTCACGTTCTCCTTTGGCCAAAAACCAAATAGAGATGGCCACGTGAGAGTGTTAGAACAACACGATGGATGAGTGGTCAAAGCGGAATGCAGATAGTCCCTTAATTATTGCTAGAGTTTCAGCAGTGGTCCCCCCAGCAGTAGTCTGTTATGCCAGAAGCCTCCAGACCCTTATTCCCGGAATAAACAACTCCAGTCCAGAACTTTGTTTACTCTGCGGTCGTGACCACAGCTGGGTCTGACTCTGCACCGCTTTCCATCTCAACTTTGACTTTCGCTTCAGTGGTTCTTTTTTTTCTCTCTCCTTGTCGTACTGCGTGTGCCTAGGCCATCGTCATTTGGCTTTTAAGCTCCTCCACACTTTGGACAAGTTTTGTCCGGGGCCCGGACATCGGTGGGCGATTAGATTTTGCGGCGCATCTGAAGGCATAATTAGTGAAAGTGATTTGTATCTGTGGACTTGGCCCCGACTTTGGCGGCGACTATAAATAGCTGACATTTTGAGGCACTGCTGCTACAGCTGCTTCTGCTGCTGCTGCTGCTGCTGCGCTTTGGCATTTTGTTGTGCCATTTCATTTGCATGCAACATCATTCTGCTTCTTACATTCCGAGGCTTAAGTCAGAGTAGAGGGGCTTAAAGTGCAGCCAGCATCCAGGCTACGGGTCGTCTGCCTGCAGCATAATGAAGCTGCAAAAGGCTTTTGCTTGCGGCTCCAAGGCAGGATCTGCTTGGGTATTTATGGCATTTGCTTGGTTATTCCTATTTTTAATGCAACTCTCATTCTGTTGGATTTCCATGAATTTAAATTTGAATTTAAATTTGTAAAATAAATGTTAAGTTTTGTTACTGAGAATCTCTGTTAGAGAGGACCACTCAGAAATCTCTTGCTAAATAAACCCTTTTTAGTGGCCCTGTTTGGTCATGCATTTAATTAGCAAAAGGAATTTGTTCCTTGGTTTTGCAAGGGAAATCTTTAATGGAATTTAAAGTTTGCTTTTACTTACCTTTTCACAAATCTCTTTCTGCTGGAAATCTCTAATCTAATTGCAAGTTTAGCTGTCTGAAAATGCAGCATAAATCTGAAATTAAATTCGTGGATGGCTACAAACACACGCACAGTCTCTGAATGTGTGTCTCTGAATGTGAGTGTGTGTGTGTGTGTGTGGGGGGCAAGCAATCAAAGTTCAAAAGTTCACATCATTGACAGCGGAATAACTTTCTGGCCCCAACTCAAATTAAGAAAAGATATCAAGCAAGCAGTAGAGAGACGAGAAGCGACGCACAAAACTTTTATCATTTTCACAGTCCAAGAAGAGAGGAGAGAGAAACGTTAGAAATAGTTAGTTACGGAAGTACTCTCGGTACCTGCCACACACACACACACACACACACCCATAACCCCTGTGCCACATCCCATAGCACTCCTGGTTCTGCTTGTTCACCTACTTGAGATTGTCGCTTATTTAAGCAGCTTAATTTTCGGAAGCTGTTGCCAATGGCAGCATCATGTGGCAAGCAGGAAAAAGAGTCCCAGTTCCAGTCCCGTCTCTCTGCCCTGTTGTTTGTACTTTTTCCAGATGAGAGTGCAGTGGCAGTGGGACTGGCAAGGGCAGTGACAGTCAACAATCAATCTCGGTCCGTGGTGACAGCCAACAATGCATGATGCAAAAATTTTCCCCTGTTCGCACACACGGCCCCATGCGAATACGGATATATGATACGGGCGGAGACACGCATACACAATCATCAGCCCAGTCGCAGTCGCAGTACCAGTCCCGGGCCAATCAAGCGCAAGGTATGACTGTAAATCTGTGGGCATACGAAATGCCTTCAATCCATGGCATGGCATGCTGTACCCTGCTGCCTGGCATTGCCTGCCATTGCTGAGCGCCGTGTACGTGGAGGCATGGAATTGGGTCACTAGGCGAGAGGCGGGGTTCCGTTCCGTTCTGTTCCGCACACACAGATTCGGGCACGGCTGGGGGGAGTAATCGCATAGCAGCAGAATGGTCGATGGGTCGGAGGTTGGAGCAGATGGATGCGTGGATGAGTGGGTGGAAAAGCACAACAGGAAGGAAGCCCGCGCGCGCTAAGCACCATCGCTTGATGGAGCTCATCATAATTTTTTGGGGCGCCACGGTGGAAAACTGAAAAACAAAACAAATCGAAGCAAGCAAGCAGCAACATGTTAACTACGCGAGAGAGAAGAGAGAGATGGTAGGAAGGAGACCCAAAAGAGAGAGATAACGAGAGAGAGAGAGTGAGAGAGAGCGTGTGCTTGGAAGAGTAAAAGCTTTGGCCGATAGCTTTTCGAGTTTTTGCCACACTCACTGTCTAACCTTCATCTTGAACTTCATGGCCAGACGGAGAGAGAGAGCATCGCCACGGATTCGGTTCTATGTTTCATGTTTCTAGGCCACAGATGGCTCTCCCGCCTGCCCTCTGTCATGGAAACATATGCAACAGGAGGAAGTTCATTCATGACCAACCCACGTCCCCCCACCCTCACCGCAGCAAAGGCAAAACCGTAGTCATGGAGCAGTAGAGAGCGTGAGGGAGCGGATAATATTTCGATGTTATTTAAAAAATGTAATTTATGCCAAAGGCAAATTATCCACAATTTATTGATGGCTTGGAAAAATATTTTAAAATCAAGTTTGAATTTATTCGAAACAAAATAAGTGGAAATTGTTAAATATTCATTTTAAATAGATAATATATTTACTTAAAACCAACCTACAAAATATTCTAGCTCAAAATACGCTGAAAAATTTTTTGAAATCTTTGGTTGAAATTTAAATTAGATATTTTCAAACAGATTTTCTTGCTAGAGCAAATTGCAATAAGAACTAATTTTGAAAATTCAATTTTCCCGCTTTCTTCCCAACGGTTCAACTCCGCCAGAGCTTTGTTCATTCCAACAAAAAAAAGAAAGAAAAACATCGCAATTGGCCTCTCTCCAAAGCTTTTCTCTCTCTCTCGTGTGCGCTCTTACTCACGCACACCATAGCAGTCTCTTATCAGAGAAAAACGACTAGCTGGAAGCAAGGCAGCCAGTCAGGACTCGCTTTTAAGGATAGCACGGGAGCACGAGCAGCAGCAGCAGGAGCACTGGCAGTGGCAGTAGCAGCAGCAACAGTGCGATGCACAGGCACAGCTACAGTTACAGCTAGAGACCCGTTTATAAGGTGAAGCCCGAAATTGGAGCAGCTCAGTTCGCTGTTGGCAGGCGTCGCCGAAGGTAGTAGCCCTTATCCATCCAAGAGCAGGACGGAGTCAAAGCCAAAGCCAAAGTGCTAGGAGAACACAGTTCCACAGCTCCACAGCGCCACAGAACCAGAGGAGAAGAAGGTAGCCGTCAAAGAAGTTGTAAAGTGACAAATTGTCGGACAGTCAGTCGTCAGGACCTCCCATCGAGGGACGTGTCGAAGTGAGTGCGCGACGCGAAGGGCCGACCGTGGGCCAAAAAGAAATAAAATGAAACGAAACGAAACGAATAACCCAACTAAAGTAAACTTCAACACGACAAAACTAAACAAAATTGAATTGAATTAAGAATTGAAAGAGGTAGAGGTAGAGGTAGAGCAGTAGCAGGAGCAGGACTAGCGGTAGCAGAACAATTAAAAGCAAATTGCATGCAGAGTCAAGTGAGAGAGAGAGAGAGGGAGAGCAGGGACCAAGGACACCAGCAGGATCTGGTCATTCATGTCACGCTGCATTTGCACATAATTGCAAACTGTTGCGCAGTCTGCAGTTTCGCTTTTATTGCCAGGCGATAAAATAAAAATCCATTTGACAGAGGATCCTTCCCCCTCCTTTCCCATTCCCCCAACTGTTGCACATAGATGAACATTCATTCCCACATAGGAATACTGCCCCACGACACGAAACACAGAGCACGAAGCACACAGAACACCAGACTGCACTCTGCCCAGCACACAGAAGAACATAACCATTTCTTTTACGATCTCAGCCCTGGTCACGCCCCATTAAATATGCCTCTGAATGTTTTGTTCAAGTTGAAAAATTCACCGCCGTTTCAGAGAATGGAAAACGGAAAAAGTGCACAACCCAAAATTATGCTAAAATAAATATAACAAAACACAAAATACAATCCACACATAAAGCCAGCAAAAGCAACAAAAATAAAATCACAAAAGCGGAGCAAACTTCTCGAGGAATTCACGAATTTGCATTCGAATTTTTAGTTTTTGGACCTGAAGAGCGAACACCAGGACCAGCAGCACAGGACCAAGCCGTGTCCCAATTTATGCGGCCATAAAAGTTAAAGGGGGAAATCATCCAAAAGAAAACCCAAAGGAGTGGGTGGAGTAGAATCACTTAACCTACTGCAGAGACAGGTGAGTGGTGAGTGAGTCCTTGAACAGGTCCGGTTCGGTTCGGTTCGGTACGGTCCTCGTCTTTGCATGTAATCTCGATAAATTATCGACAATATGCCAACGGCATATCCTTGTTATCCGCAACACGTACTCCCACAATTAATTCGAATCAAAAGTATTTATTGCTTTTTAATTATGGAATGCCAGTCATTGTTATTTATTGAAAGTGAGTGCTCTCCAGTGAGTGGCTTGAATGCAATGAATAATTTATTGTGAATATTTTTAACACTCGAGTGGCCCACAGAGGGATACTAGAATACAATTTCATTGAAAATAATATGACAATATTCGGTACTCGTGCTCGTATGATTTATTACGATTTTAGAATCATGAAATATTCGTGAAATCATATTTTTTTTGTAGCATTTGCGTGGATAAATCCCCTACAGAAGTCAAAATCTCTGAGGCGTATTTTCTTTAATTATGGCAAACAAATATTGACGAGGGGAGACAATAAGAGAGACCAAAGAACTGTTCTGGTTTGATGTGTGGCCCTGGGCAACTTTAATGACCGCAGTCTTATCAAGGAAAACTATTATATATCCCCATATAATATGTATTAAATGGGTATACATACATATGTGATATGCCGTGCAATTTGTTGCTTTATATCATTTGGTGGCGTCGGTCGGTGGCGTCTGCGAAATGCGCAGCTGTTGTTTTTGCCGATTTTATGGTTGTAGGGGGGAAATATAATAACAAATATATATATGTGCAACCACTCGTACATAAAGATATATGTGATATAAAGTAAACAACAATAGCTGTGGCAGCAACAGGCAGACAACAGAGACTCTGGCTGGGGCTTGGGCAGGGGTTCCATCCAGAGTTAATTAAAACTCAACTTCAATTTGGCTCTGTTCCACTGTTGTTCTCTAATTAAATTTATGCAAAATCAGTATACCTCCCCAAAACCGCAGAAAGCAGTCCACCCACACACCTCTGCACACCCCTACACATACATATACATATACTCGTACATACTCGTATATTCGCATTGCACTTCTATCGGGGGAATGCAAATTTTGAAATCAAATTAACCAAAGTAATTCCTGGCGCACCTGGCGGTACGACGAGTGTCCCACTTTGGTGCCATCTGTTGTGTTTCCTCCTCCATTACATAGACAAACAATTTCGATCCCCAAGAAAAGCGAAATAGCTGACGGAGAACGGCAGAAGAGGAGCAAAAGAGGAGCTTCAAGTCATAAGGATACTCTTGGAAATATAGCAGCAAATTGCTAAGCAAACAATCGGCCAACTATACCAACAAGATTCCTGTGATAATACATGGGCCCTGTTTATTGGTTAGGGTATCCCCTAACAAAAACCCTAACCGAAACGGTGAATGTGCGGGACACACAATGGGGCTTGGGGCAACGGGCTTTCATGTCAACTTTGTTAATTAAATGAAGCACTTAACATCGAGACATATTTTGGTGCCAGAACCGAACAACACTGCCACCTGCCCTGCCCCCCTCTCACGGTTGAAAGGGGGTTACTCTCTTCGGTGAGTGCCTTGCCTTTTTCTTTGTTAAAGCTGTATATTTGTTGACTACATAATTTGCTGTGCGCCAGTTCCATTTTAATGACTGTCCAGTTCTCAAATGCTCTGGCAACTTCTTATCATAATTTCCATTTTGCTTCCGTTTCACCGTTTGCCACTTGTATTGCTTTATTGCTCGTCCTGGCAACGCCCTCCGCCGCCTACCCCCTGCAGCACTCTAAGCACTCTCCCAAAACATTGTCCTTCGCCGCCCCATTGAATGCGGGGGACAACTTCAAAGACATTCGTGGACATTTCATTAGGAACTGCTTGCCTGCCCTTTGCCTTTTGCTGCTGCTATTTTACATAAAGGTTGCAGGACAAACCAGTTCGTCCTGTCCCGTCCGTACGTTCGTCCGTCCGTCCGCCCGTCCGTCCCGCCTGTCAATTCAAATTTTGAAACAGAAACAAAAAAATAATTGGAAGAAAAATGTTTATTGCTGTTGACAGGCAGCAGGCATAACTTTTTCCGGCTCATAATTATTATTTTTTGTATTTTTATTTTTAGTTTGTAGTTTTGTTGCTTCCCCCAAATGTTTCTGACATGTGCCATGATGATTGTTTGTTTGTTTAAAGTATTTCATTGTGGTTTCTGTGGTCTGTCGGCCGTAGGATGGGCATGGGCATGGCATGGAAAAAAACCTTGCCTTTTACATCAGGAACAATAACAAATTTAGATTTGCGGTGGTCAAAACATTATTAGATATTTGTGCAAATGGCAAGACTAATTTGCATTTCTACGAAAACAATTTAACAAATTGATGGCATTTTTGTTTATAGAAAAATTCGTTTGAAAGACCCTCAATTCATGTGAAAATTAGGCTAAAAATTAAAACAGAGCTCTTTCCAATGGCTTGCCATTGTCTTTTCTTTTCTTTCGATTTATCATTGTTGTGCAGCAAGTACACTTATAAATGATGCCAAATGGAATCAATTTCCATGGATTATGCATTCATGTTGTATGAAAAGCATGCATAATGCCCCAGCTCATCTGGCTTTGTTTTAATGAGGAGCGCTCATCCCACCGCCCTGGGGGCAGGAAGACGAGTTCATATATGTACGTATATGTATTGTTGTAGCCCCAGACTCCTCGTCAAGGGTGCCATGCCAATGGGCTTACGTATTCGATTCATATTGCTCTAATATGCGACAATAAGTATCTCTCATAAAGCTTCGATATTCATGTATCCAGCCTACAGTGAGTGAGATACTCAATCCACTTCTCCACCCGCCCATTTGTGCCACGCTGCGCTGACCTCTGTCGCCGCCTGCTGTGTGCCCAAATATTTGTGTTGTATTGCCGTCAAATCAGAATTCGATATGTGCGACAGCCAAAAGGCGGAATAAAGAGAATTCCTGAATCGGAACTCAAAGCAACGAAGCAGAAATACCCTTGAAGGAGGTACGGCCTCCCTTTTGGAGGAATTATGAAGGGTGCGAGTACTACATCAGAAATGGGCAATTAACCTTATCAAGGCGCTGAAGTTTCCCGCATTCCAGCAAAACAAAACACAGCAAAAAATGTCTGGAAAAGATGTGTCCACAATGTCGTTAAGAATCGAGAGACGGAAGACGGGAAAACAAGTGGAAAAAATAAATAAAACGAGACGAAACCGAAACCTAAAATGTATGCCATTAGGCAGACGGAATGCCAAAAGTAAAAGGGAAAAATGTCAAAGGGGATGGGAACAGGAATAGGAATAGGAATGGTACAAGGGTGTGGGATAGGGAGCACCTCCAAACGGGTGAGGGAGGGCTGGTGGTCTGGCAGCAAAAGCGAAAAAGCAATTTCAAATATTTTCGTTACCTGCTTGTTGGAAATTTTTACGTTTTTCTGATTACGGCAAAGCTTTCGTTACCTTTTTTATTGTTGTTGCGTAATTGTGCGCATGAAAAATAAAAATAAAACGAGAGACAGGAGAGACAGAAGAGACTGGAAAGGAGACGGCCAAAGGGGTAAAGGGTAGCAGCAAAATCTGGTATGTGCGGAAAGTGCTCCCCCCTTTAAGGACTCTCTCCCAGACATTTGAAATGCAAAGAAGCAGTGCATATTTTTTGTTTCCCTGCCCCCTAAGCAGTAAGCAGTAGATGTGAAGCAAAAACATGGCATACTTTTTACCAGAACCAGAACCAAAGTGGAGCTGCAGTGGCATGGCATGGCATGGAATGGAGAACAGGTGAAGCGGTGAACGTTGCATGGGTATTTTTGATAAAGCTCAACAAACCGTACTCGGAGTGCCACGAGGCAGCGAAATGTTCAAAGCGGGCGAATCGGATTTCGCCTGGAACTCAAGACGTTTGTTTATTAACTATGGAAATGGAATTCCACGGAAAACGGAGTCGAGAGCTGCTTGTCAAAGAGTTTCTCAGGTTAATTCAATTCATTTGAATGAATTATTGTGTGATGCATAATCGTATATGTATGCATGCTTCTGCTGTATTTGTCTGTGCTTAGGTCCCCGTCATATATGGCCGTCATATATCTCACACTTCTTTTCTACCATTTTTGAAGCGTCATGTGTAACGGCAAAGCTATATATTACCATACATAGATGTATGTATGTAGTCATCCTGCTCTGGCAAAGAGCTTTTCACCCGCTGCTCTTTCGGTCTATAAATAGCTGCAGCCTTCAGCTACAGCTCTAGCTCCAGTCTCAGCCTCAGCTGCGGTCTCTACCTCCACCTCCATCTCCAGCAGCCACAACTGTTGCGCAGAGTTCGGGGATAACTAAAAATAGCCACCAGCTGGTCTGGTCTGGTCGGTGGCATAAAATCCTCCGAGTGGCATAAAATCCAATAAATGCTGCTGCAGACAAAACCCAAATTACCGAACGCAAACGCGTACGCGTTCTGTGTCTTGCACCAATGTGTTTGTATACTTTTTGGTGTTGGACAAACACTCACAGATACATATAAGGCACGGCACTCGGATGGATACATACTCGTACTCGTATTTGTTTGAGAGCTGTTTGGATGTTTATCAGCTTGTCGCATGATTGATTTATATGCCCCGTGGATTATTAATGGTCGGGCCAAGTCAATTGAAACGCGAGACTCGACAACTCTTAACATTTGTGAGCTCTGCTCCTCATTCATTATTGATACCGCGAGGCAGCGTTCTGTCCTGCATGAAAATGACACAAAGAAAAACGGAGTAACAAAACAATGAAGGAAAACTGTTGGTAGAGCCCGGGTTTTAATTGCGACTCTTCTGGGAGCAACTGCCAGACCCGTCGCCTGGTTAACTTTGTTTGCTCAAGCGAGAGTTGGGAAATGGGAAGCGGGAGAGCGGTAAAGCGGAGCTGGGAAATGCGGGGAAACGGCAGAGGCAGCGGCAGCGACATCGGAGTAGCTGCAAGCAGCGGAAGCCAAAACAAAGTGAAAATTTCCCCCCAAAAAAAAAAAAACAAAGCAAAAAACTTTCCCCTTCGACGGATGCAAGGGCGGAGGCAGACAGCACGGCACACACACATGTGACAATTCCTTGGAGACAGGACCTCAGTAAACCTGGTGCCTGGGTCCTCGTGGGGCGCAGCTGACTGTTTTATGGCTCAATCATAATTTTTCACACTGTTAATGTGCAAATGCGAGCATTCCAGACATGGAGCAGGAGGCAGGGAGGAGTTGGTAGAGAAACCTACTTAAAAGACAGCAAACACTCTGCTCTGCTCTGCTCTCTCTGGAAAACTGTGTGTGTGTGTGTGTGGAAAAGTTTTTCAAGTGTTAAATGAGATAACGTAAACATTGTGATGCTGCCAGAGCCACTGCCACAGCCAGGACAATGCCACACAGAGTCTACCATCTCTTAGCAACACGTTGACAGCACTGACAGTTCCACTGGGTAAAACGATATGCACAGAGGCAGAGCCAGTGCCAGAGTCAGAGCCACTGCTCGCTACCGCCCTCCTCTAGTCATAATAATTATTAAAAAATATCTCTGGGCTTCTCGTGAAAGTTTCTTTTGGGGGGGAAAGGGTGTACATTTTTATGCAAAAAAGTTGACTTTTCGGTGGCTGGTGGTACTCGTAATTTATTGCTGAACTGACATTTTGATTGCGCTTTTGTCCGTCTGCAAATATTTGTGCGCTTCCTTTGACATTTGCAGGCGCAACACTTTGCCGTGCCGTGCCGTGCCATGCCGTGCCGAGACGACGCCTGCTCCAACTTAATTGAGTTTCAACAAGTGGCAAATGGGCATCCGTCCCAGGCAGCAGCAGCAGCAGCAGTAAGGCAGCAGAAAGGATGCAGAAAATGTGTACACTACAGGAATGTACAGAGATTGGTCTGCCATATCATCAAGTGGTCTATGGGCTAATGAATTGCCTTGGCATGCAATGGCCTCTCGAGTCGGTAAATGAAGTGTCCTGAAGATGCAGAGATCCCTTGTACATATACTAGGATACTAAGTTCTGGGTGCTGCAGTGCTTGTGTATTTCCTTCTAGTCGTATTTTCTTATATATAGAACATATACATATCAGACCCCTTCTGTGAAATGGCAATGTCAATTTTAATTTATTGAATATGCAAAGAGACCAAAGAGAGACAGATGCAGTTGCAGAGAGAGAGAGAGAGAGAGAGAGAAGCATCAAATAAACGGGCGTTAGAATTGAAAATTGAAATCGATGCCAGCCTGCAAGAGGTTGATGAGAACGATGAGATGACGTTGGCGGCCCAGTACGAGGCACAATGACTGGCCTGGCTTATTAGTTTAAATTGTAAACAGGAAGTGTTGCGGCACCGGATATAAGGCAAAAAGACGAAAGCCAAGGAAGGCGCCAAAAGGAAGGGGCGTGGTACCTAAGATGCGACATGGAAAGATTCAACTTGCTCGCTGCGCCTGTCAGCGACAGCGGCAGCGGCAGAGGGCGAGGCATAAACTTTTTAAGCGAATGACAAGAGCGGAAGCAGCACGACAAGAGCCCTGGCCTGGCCTCGGCAACGTCACTTCCCTCCTCTCCTTCACTCTGTTTGCCGTTTGTTGGAACTGTCGAGCATTTAGTTAACTCTTGGCGGTGTCCTTGTCATTGTCAGCCAGTCAGTCCGTCAGCCAGTCAGCCAGCCAGCCAGCCAAGTCTGTCT
This sequence comes from Drosophila subsilvestris, assembly GCA_035043285.1. NCBI lineage: Eukaryota > Metazoa > Arthropoda > Insecta > Diptera > Drosophilidae > Drosophila > Drosophila subsilvestris. The sequence goes on along the minus strand of JAWNNB010001728.1, from coordinate 1,216,315 downwards.
CTCTGTCTGTGTGTCAGTCCAAGCCATGCCAAGTCAAGTCTGTTGGCTCTGTTCGCTAGGGGGGGGGGGCTTAAAGCTCAATGAGGTCTTTAATTTGCTACACGAACCCCCAGTTCATCTCTTGATTTATTCAGCATTTTCTTGCATTTTCCATCAGGCTACAATTCTTGCCGATGCCTTGTGTGTGTGTGTGTGTGAAGCCTGGCCCACACGTCGTATGTGTAATGTGGAGAGGGTGGGCGCAACAGCACGAAAAAAAAACAACGAGAAAACTGAAATTAATTAAAAAATCCTTAAGCGGGTGGCATGGCAAAATGAAGGTTCTCCAAATCGCTTAATTATATTAGCAAACATTAAGTTTAAAGCTTAAATGGGGTGGCCAGGAATCAAGGGAAGCAGGATAAGCAGGAGAGGCAGTAGGGAGTGGGCCTTCAGCTTGTTTTATTCGCTTTTATGGCAAATACTCGTACACAAAAGGAATTGTTGCTGTAACAATGACTGAGACTGACAAAGAAAGGGTGAGAGGGGGAGGGTGGAGAGCTTTGTCTCTGTTTCCTGCGCCCTGGGCCTATTGTCTCCGCTTTTCTTCAACACAATTCGAGCGCAACAATGCGACGTTTTAGGCATTTATGGTTTTCCAAAGTTGTCCCGATGATTTAGATGTTGTGTGTGGGGGTGCAGGTGGCGGGTGCGGGCGCGGGTGCGGGTCCTACCTCTCTTCTGCCTGATGCCTCCTGGCAATGGTAATTGAAGTTGTCATTGCCTGGGAATCGTACAAGCCACTGCCATTGGGCCAGAGCATCAATCATATTTATGCAGTTACACGCAGCACACCATAACAGAGGACGGGGCACAGGCAGGCACCTGTCTCACCCGAGAGAGATGCGTGATTTATGCGTTGCGTACTCCATGGACAATGCCTTGGTCCTGCTCCTGGTCCTGCTTATGCTGCTGCTCCACCAATAAAGACATGAGCGAGAGGGTGAGGAAGTCTATTGCGAACTTTTTTACAAAGTAGATAACCAAATTTTGAACAACATAAAAGTTGCTTTTGTCAGTTTGGCAAACAATGCGCATAATACATGAGATTGGGGGCGTACCACCTACACCTACACCGTCACCGCCACTTCCAACCTCCAATCCCTTTTCCAGTACCCCCCCCCATTCTGGTTCACAAATTTGAATGCTTGTGCTCTCTCTGCCTTGTGTCCTGCTGCTGTCGTGCCCTCCTGTAGCGTGGCCAAGTAGCATGTACATGTTGTAGCTGGCATAATGGACAGCTTACTGTCGCATTAAGCTGCTTTCAATAACGTTGGTCCAAAATACAAGTTTGATTGGAAAACTCTCAATGGCGCAGGCCAGCCAGGCGATGGCTCCTTTCGCTTCCGTTCAGTCTACGGGTCAGGGCAGGGGCTTGGGCTTGGGCTTGTGCGTTCTATTGTCTGTCAACTTGTATTATCATATTTTGTATGTACAATTTTCTGTTGCTCTTTGCCTTTGCCCCCCCCCACACAACCCAACCCAATAACAGGTCGGTGTCCTGTGCAAATCAATAGCCAAAACTCTGCGACAAGGGAATGTCATTAAAAATAAGCAATCAGAAAATCTTTTGTCTCATCCCCTACCGATTGCGATGTACACTATGGATGATTTTCATTTTTGTACTGATGTTTTAAGTTAGTGTACCATGGTTCGACAGGTGATTGATCCACCTTTGGCGCTGCCAACTTGGCTTTTAAATGACATTAAACTATGTATGAGCTGAACTGATTTTCATTTGGGCAGTTGATTGTTAGGCTGCAGCACTGCCATAAGCTGTTTTTTCTCTTCTCTTCTTTTATTTTTTTTGCTCATTTTTCGTTCAACATTTTTATTATATTTCCACTTAATCTGATATTGTCTTTCTCGTTTATAAAGTGAACATCTCATACATATGTATGCATGTATAATTTTGTGTATATTCTTTTTTTTTGTTTGGGCAGAATCCTCCTACTCATATTTTTATATGATGTGCCAACTTCTGGTCACGTTCAGGCCAAAAGGAAAAGCAGCAGAGCAGAAACAACAACAATGGCCGCACTCTATAAAGGTTAAAAACTTTATAACTGACAACAGCGGCAGGGGGTGTGGGGGTGTAGGGGCAGAGAGGCAGACAAATGGCCAACTTTTTCATTTTTATATTTTTATTTTTTTTAAAGGGGCCTGTCTATCCGGGGCCTAAAGGCCTAGGCGGCCTACGCCAAAACGAAGACAGTTTAATGGGCTTTGACAACAGAATCATAAAAATGTAACAGACAGAGACGGGAACGGATGGCGGGTTGGGGGTGTAGAAATTCGGGGTAAATGAATTATGTATATGTATTTGTTTGAATGTGTTATGTCTCTGTGTGTGTGTGTGTGTGTGTGTGTGTGTGTGTCTGAGGGAATTGTGTTTTGGTAATTTGTTAATCTCAATGTAGAGGGGGTGGAATGGGAGTGGGCTCCACTTAGCATAGGTTTGGCATTGGCAGATGTACATGCCACTCATACTCCTATCAACATCATGAATACACTTCCGCATAAACGACGGACTGTGCAGATGCCTTTTAGTTATCTCCCGTGCCACTGCCACAGCGCTTGTCCTTGCCTGCCAGTCTGTTGCTTAGCGTTTTTGATAGAGCCAGCCAGCCAGCCGGCCAGCCTGTCTGTCTGTCTGTCATTCACTCTGTTTGCTCTGTCTCTCTCTCTCTTCTTCCCTTTGTCTGTCTGTCAGTCTGTCCTTCCCCAGTGGACCAAAACTTCGTAAACGATATCGCAAACGGAAGTTATGCGGAACTTAAACGGGTAAAACTATCGAATTTGGGTCCGAAAACGATACGAAAATGAATCACTAGTCGCTCAGTTTGTGGCAGAGAAAGTTTCGTTTTCGGTAGCTGGCAGAGGTATCGTTTGCGGATCTTTTATATCTTTTATGATATCTTTTGCGGACCTTTTATGATATCTTTTGCGGACCTTTTATGATATCTTTTGCGGACCAGTTCTAATATCAATAACGAGTCAAAAATAATATTATTTGTAATTTACTTTTAATATTAATATTGATATTAGAACTGGTCCGCAAAAGATATCATAAAAGGTCCGCAAAAGATACCATCTGCGATAGCTTAAAGCGTTTCATTCCATTTTGTTCCAGTAATAAAAATATTTTTGTTTTTTTTCATTTTTGTGTGTTTATTTGTAGACATTTTAAATAAGTGATATGATATATATTGAAAAAAAAATTAAAAGTAAATGGGCATATTTCAATATGAAAAAACTTAAAACCTAAACAAACTAAAAATAAATGAACATAAAAAACTTAATACCTAAAAAAACACTTAAATCTAAATTTTAATTATTTTTTGGGCCTTGGACACTCGGTCCTGAGCGTATTGAAAGAATTTTTGTGTAATCCTGTCAAAGTCGGCATCTTCAAGTGAGAATCTTTGTTTAAATCCCACTGTAAGAAACAAATTAGAAACAAATTAGAAGTTAGTATATTGTAATATAAATATACTTTTTTAAATAAAACTTACTACGGATTGCTAGGGTCACACGCAAACCCCAGATGCACTTTTTAGCTTCGGTCCCACGCCAAGAGCACTGACGTGCGATCTCGTCCGTCAGATTGGCAGAAAATTCCAGAAAGATGGCTGGAAAACAAAATGTGTGCACATACACACAAATGTCGATTGTTTAATTTTTATTGTTGTTAGTAAACATCATTAAACTAGACAAGATATTAGAATTTACTTACCGATTTGATATTTTTCACAATTTTTCACTTTCACACGTCTGTCTGCGGCAGGATTCCAATCACAAAAGAACGAACAAACGAAAAAAGGGATGAAACCAAACACGCGACGCGTGCCGAAACATACAACTTCGGCGGTTGTCGTGCTCGACGATGACGTCATCCGGTATTTCATGCGCATCGTACTCGTTTTTAAGTCCGTTTGCGATCCTCCGACCGTACCTACCTATTTTTCCGTTATATTTTTGTTGCTATCCACACTCAATGTCAGCAAGCGGGGACTGAAAAACGAGCATTGAGCGGACACATCCTCGAGCGACGGCTAAGCTATCACAAAATTATCGCAAGCGGACTCAAAAAAGAGCATTGAGCGGACACATCCTCGAGCGACGGCTAAGCTATCACAAAATTATCGCAAGCGGACTCAAAAATGAGTGGAAACTGGGCATGAAAAGGGAAATATATGCCGCTCGTTTTTTGTCCGCTCAATGCTCTTTTTTGAGTCCGCTTGCGGACATTGAGCGAGGCTTCAGTAATCGCTCACGGATTTTTATCATTTCTAAGTCCGTTTACGAACATTTTGCGATAGTTCCGTTTTACTATCGTCTTGTGGTCCACTGGGTCTGTTTGTCTAGGCAGCCATTTTGACTGTGTGCTGCCCATTGTTTTTGCTGTTCTGTTCGCGCGCGTTCTCTTTTTTTGTTTTGTTGCCTGCCGCCTGCTACCACATTTCTAATTGAATTGCTGGCTATGTAAACGCGTCTGACACGAACAGGCGAACTGCCTGGAGGAGCTCCTGGAGGCACCCACACACCACACACACACACACATACAGCCATCAGGACACCAGCACCGGTGCCAGTACCGGTACCCCAGTACCCCAGAAGCCATAATCGAATTAGATAAGTTAATAACTTGATAAAAAGTTACAGCATGCTCGATTGTTGCTGTTGCTGTTGCTGGAGCCATTTCGATGGCTTGATGGCTGATGCTGCCTTTTGTCATTCATTGTTTGTCAGTTGTCGCCGTCAATAAATGCCGTGCCCCCCACGAAAAATAAAGTTTGCAAAACGAAATTTGAATAGAGAAAAATCAGAGGATAATACAAACATTGAAATTTTGCAATTTTTATTATCATTTTATCTGCTTGGCTGTCGATGAAGGTCCAAACATAAACATAAAATGTATGAAAATGTATGAAAAAGAGAGAAGCAACCTTCAGGGCTTTGTCGGAGGGGCCAAAATAAAGCCAAAAGCAAGAAAGAAACAAAAAAACGAGAGGAACGTGAGTCGCTTCTAGTCGCGACTCTACTTTTATACCCGTACTCAGTCAGTATACAAAATTTGTAATCATGATTAAAATTAAAAAAAAATTTAAATATTTTATTCATTTTTCACATTTTTTTGCTACAATCTGTTAACTACATCTACATCTAAAATGTAGATTATACATCTAGAACAAATATTCTACATCTCCTCCGCTAGGGGTTGCTCGCGCATTGCACAGGGCAGAGTGTGTGCGAGCGAGACAGAGAATGAATATCGTCAGCAGCGACAGAGGAGGTGGGGGAAGCAACTGAAAATTAATTTCTTTATTCTGGCTATAATAATGATCCGATCTGATTCAGATTCGGCAATCTGATAGATATGGTCATACTCTACGATACTGCGTTTTTAGTTTTATCGTATCTTCAAAATTGGGGCTGCCACAGATTTTCGTCCTTTGTGGAGGCGGAAGTGGGCGGGGCGAAATTCTGAAATACACTTGTAACAGTGTGATATCACATGAGTCTGGAAACAAAAATTTGGTTGATCTAGCTCTTAAGGTCTCTGAGATCTAGGCGCTCATCAAGACGGACAGACAGACAGACAGACAGACAGACAGACAGACAGACGGACGGACAGACATGGCTCTATCGACTCGGCTATTGTATACTGATCAAGAATATATATACTTTATGGGGTCGGAAAATTTTCCTTCTCTGCGTTACACACATCCACTTTTACCACAAATACAGTATACCCCTTAATCTTTGGCAGTACGGGTATAATAAGAAAATCAGAAAGAGGGCGAAAATGTAGCGAGAATTATTTCCTGAATTATTGGCCTCGTTATGGCAGGGGCGTGGCATAATTTACGAGCCACCAACGCTACCACCAGCACAGCAGCGTCTCCATGGAACACATGGTTTTGGCCTTATCGATTTTGCTGCTCAATTTATGCATGATACTTGCGGCTGGGCTGCGACTATGTGGCTATGGCTATGGCTATGGCTATGCGGACATATGGCCTTAAGGAACGTGATGAGCAGACCAAAACTGACGGCATCTTTCGGCCACTTGAAGCCGTTCGTTTCGTTCGTCCGTTCGTTCGTTCGTTCGTTCGGTCGGTTCGATCAGGTTACGGGATAAGGAAGCAGGCCACAAGCACCAGACTGACACTAATCAGTTCAAAGCACATTGACCCATCATTGGCCAAAAGGTGGCAGGCAATGGGAAAGCAAACGCGGACGCACCACACCACACCACAGCCATTAAATGTACACACAATGAAAAACAAGGGAGTGATTGTAGAGGGGAGGAGGAGGGCGTATGCAACCACAACAGCCGACAAGGCAAGCCAATCGCAGCCATATGGTGGGCAGACCCTCGTTGACAGCTCTCTACCAGTTGTCCAGCAGCGTGCTGCATTTTAATGAGTTTATTATGCCAAAGGAGCGAGGGCAAAGCAAACATATTTAGCCCGTTTGTGCGATAAATTAAACAGCAAGGAACCGCGTCAGGTCGCGCGCGCCTCCCCCACCCCGCACCCACCAAACTAATAATGAATGATGTGTGCAGAAGTGGACAGTGCCTGGAGGGACTTGCGAGCCCAGTCCCCCGATAGTCACGCCCATCCATCTATCCGAATCGAGACAAAGCAATAAGCTTACCTGCACCGTTTACGGTCCTCGCCTCCAGGGCACCGTTTCCTGAGCACATTAAAGGCACAAAATCGCTTTAAATGTGGCTGCTGCTGCTGCTGCTTCAACTGTATTCCCTGGAAATATCCAGAAAATCCTGCAATAAATTCAGTGCAAATTCCAAGGAAACGAAAATCTTTTGAGCATTTATTTTGGTGAATGAATTGACCGTGAATTTCACTTTGCTTCGAGCCGCCGCGTCAGCCACCAGACAAAAGTAATATTTATGTGTTGCGTATACGACGTGTTGTGTGTCCAGAATGGGGAAAACCCAAAAGAAACAAAAAAGTGGGCCAAGTTTTTAATAAACACGCAAAACTTTTGGCACGCACACACACACACGCACACAGTCGCAGTCGCAGTCGCAGTCAGAAGAATATATTTATATGGTTACACTGAGAAACAATTTTTGAAGAACGACAAAGGAAGGAAAGAAACCGAATAGAATTCCTTCCACAAGCAAGAGAATAGAGTGGCAATTTGGTGTGGCATGAATGTCCTAATACGTGTGTGTGATGTGTGACCGTGTGTGTCTAGCACTAAAAAGTGGCCAAGTCTCTCCGCCTTTGGCTTATTAAATTAGTGAGCGCACTCAACTCGAACGGGAACGGCAAACGGCAAACGGGACACACAGCTGAAACGGATGTCTGGCATATAAAAACTTTTTCAATTTCCTGCACCGCTCCAGAGAGAGAGATTCACGTGTGTGTGTGTGTGTGTGTGTGTGTGTGAGTGAGTGAGCGACGTGTCATACCGCACGGTTTTTAGTGGCTGCCATTCACCTGAGCAGCATTTTGCAATGGCTTAGCTTAACGCTGCCATTGCCAAGCCCAGTCCCCAACTCCCCATACCGCTTGCTGTTTCCAGGTCAACTAGTGGCTTATCCTGTCCCGCGTTTAACTTTGGCTAAGTCAGGAGAAAGACAAGGAAAAGAAAATCAACGGAAATTGTGGGATGGGGCAGTCCAGTCCCTGACCATCTATATACATACCACAGGTAGCGGGGCGCTACCACGCTTACACATATTTTATCTCATTTATTTCTGGTAATTTACTTTGATTCATCGATTTTGTAATATATACGTGGTGTGGGATTGGATGTTCAAACAGCCAGTGAAACACGAATTTATTACACTGACATTGGTGGGTATTACAGGTTTTATATGATATTCGGCAGGGGAGTATATATTCCCAAAGTAACAAAGGGACCCAACACGACACCTTTAATGCTTGAATTCTTGTTAAATATTGCGATGCAGTTGGCATTTCTGCCTTATTAGGCATAAGTGGGAATGCCAAGTGGTACAGTTGAGGCGCTTTTGGGCTTATCACTTAGCTGATGGATAAGTTTGCCACCCTGACATTTAAAAGGGTATTTTCGTTTCGTTTTCCTCTGCTTTCACACGAGGACCACTGCGAGTATATATATTATTTTTTGGTGTATTTTATTTTGCTCTGGCCATGCATCAAAATGTTTCCCGTTTACCCCGCCAAGCGGTCTTCTTTTTTTTTGGGTGTGTTTGTGTCGAAATCTGATTGAGTTATTGAGCTAAAATTTCATCGGGCTTCCATTTACGAGTAAATGTTCCTGTTGTTGTTATTGTTATTGTCGTTGCTGCTGTTGTTGTTGCTGGCTGCTGGTTGCTGGCTGCTGGCTGCTCTTTTTCCAACAATTGTGCACATAACAATAATAATAATAATCGTATACTTTTATGTGGCAGATAGAAGCCGCCTCGGACTCCGTAAAGATGTAGCACTGGATTAGGATTTAATGCGTGCTCCGGCAGCAGAGCCTTCCCGCCGAAAGGCTTTAATGCGATTTGTATATATTAATCATACGCAATGTTGCACTGAGTCGAATCAGGGTACATTTAATGAGAAATGCCAGAGGTTGCAGAATAAACTTATGACTCTCATTTGACAGAAGGCAGACAATGAAATTGAAATATTAATAAATTAGCCAGACCTAAACATGAGGTACAGAAGGCAGACTGACAGACTGACAGACAGACAGACAGAAGGGTGCAGTGGAAAAGCCCTGATGTTCGAGGGCATTCCACTTATTGGATGCTCGAATCAATGACCAAATAGGAACGGACGCCATTAACAAAAGCAAACACACACCCCTACACAATCCTTACGTATATACTGGCTGTCTCTGAAGGTAAAAACAATCGATGGACAGCAAACAGAGCAGGAGGAGGCGGATGGAATACAGTCTGACTGACAGACAGGACAGACGCTGGGCTGGTTGGCTCCCAGAGGGCAATTCATTGACAATTTGCTCAGGCGGAGCATGGAAGTTTTTGGCACCTGATTGGGGGGATGGTTGCAGGGGCGTGTGTGTGCTGCAGTGTTGTCCTCTCGTGAGTCCCCCCCAGGGGCTCCAGTCCACGCCTCCAAGACATGTCATCCTCCACCTCGTACATGTGTGGGATTCGTCTTCGAGGAGGAGCGACTGTTGGGTTTATTGTTTGCAATTTGTTTTTAGCTGCCCGAACAGAACTTTTGTTTTTATGGCTCAACCTGAGGCTACAATCCAGGGGGCACGGCACGCCCTTTGGCTAAAAATAAACCAGAAATCGTCCAAGACGTGCTCTATTTATAGCCCCAAGCAGAGGCCAGGGTGCTTACCATATAGAGAGACGATATAACACTAACGGCGTCGCCAACAAACTAATGCCGATTGTGGCTGAAATCGTGGCTGTTTCGCATTCACATTTAAGCTGCCACAAATTGCTTTTCTGTTGCGCCTATACTCTTTTGTTCCTGCCGACTGCCGACTGCCTCCTGCCTCCTGCCACAAACACACACCCCACACATGTTTTCTTTTACCTTCTATTTGCTTGCTTCTTGCTTTCTCCACCTTCATCTGTGTTTCTGTTTCTGTTTCTGTTCCTCTTTCGGTTTTTAGGGCATTCGTCTGTATGTGGCTTATCGAACGAATTTACATAACGAAAAATGAAATTTTCAAATTATAGCAAATTGAATTTCCCCGAAAAGGTACAGCGGAGCAGCAGAAGCAAAGAAATTTCTTCTTCTAAATATTGACATATGCCAGGAATGCCAAACGGAATGTCTTAAAGGATTTACATGAGAGATATATGGGACTCAAAAGAATTATAGTTTGATGGGAACATCTTTAAATTGGATTCCAGTTAATATTCCATTTGCTTGATTACAATTTCCGCTTCAGGAGTTTGGGAACTAAAACTATATCCGCATATATTCCACGTTTTATTTTGTATTTTTGAAGATTTAATTACTTGTATTATATAATTAATATAATCAACCGAACAAATAAAATCAAACAGATGATAAATAGGATGGCAAATTAAATAATACAACTATGGTGCCACATTATGTGTCCCTTATCCTGTTGAATAGTTCCCAACAGAATTCTCTTCGAATCAGGTTTTTGGTTGAATGGCTCGACAATCGCTGGTGCTGGTGCCTGGTGCCTGGTGCTGTGTCTGATGTGCAAACCAGTTCCAATCGGATGCACTCTGCAGTCCTTGTACTCCAATCAGTCACCCACGCTACGTGTTCCAGCTCCTCGACATGTTTCGATGTTCTCTGTTAAGCCTGTTGTAGCACCAGTTCCTGGCTCCTGGCTGCTGCATTGTGTTGTGTCGTCTCCTGATCGGCAAACGGCATTTCTTTGCCATAACGTTCGACAGGCTCAACTTCCAGCTCCGTGGAGCTCCTTCCGCCACTGCGGCTGCGAGTCCTGGCTGCCTGCTTTTTTCTGTATTTATGCGTTGATGTTTTACGTGCCCAAAATACCAATACCCTCGGAATACACAACGCCCCGTATGTGCGATGATTGTACGTGTAAAGTTTATATTGTGTAAATGCCGGACAGAGGCAGACAGCATGGCAAAAGGCAAAAGGGAGAACATCGCGTGGCGCTTGCCAAAAAAATGCTGTATGTATGACCCTGGAAAAGGGTTAACCCTCCACCCCTCCACAACAAATGAATTTATGTGGTTATTCTGTTTCTGTTTCTGGTTCTCTTTCTTTCTAAAAGGTATTCGATTTCATTCGTCAAATGCAGAGAATGAATTTAGTGTTCTGTGGCTTTGCTTTTCCCTTTTCCCATTTCCTTTTTTCCGTTCTCTTTGCTCTGTTTTTGTCCCTTGTTCATTGTTATTAAAGCATGGCACAATATTGACGCTACCCATTATCAAAAGCTTTTAGTGCAGAAATACAGCTGGCGATGGCATTTAGCCGGGTCCCAGGTCCACATTCCCATCTACGTTCACGTCCCCCGTGGGCTACTATGCCAACCAAAAGCGACCCTTTGACAGTTCTGTCATTTGGAGCGTCGCTGCGTTGCACATTTCCATCCGTGCATTGTTGTGCCCCTCACAGCAGCAGCAGCAGCAGCCACACTTGCTCTTGCCTGCTCCCTGGTCAACTTGTAGGACTATCTGCTCGCCAGCAGACTGCAAATTTTCCATTCGTTTTTCCTTTGGCACATGCAATTGCCTGGACGGACAGAACGAACAGCCCAGCAGCATTCACGACAACAACGAGCGACATTGTGCGACGTGCGTTTTGTAGTTTTGTGGCATGCTGGCTATGGCTCTCGCTCTGACTGTGGCTTTGATTTGACTTTCAGCTGCCAATTCAAAAATGTTTTTGCAGATGAAAATACCCAAGCCTTGAATCCTGCATTTGGACATCAGTTGGAAAGGCTACAGACATCCGACAGCTTTGCTTGATTTCATTTTAGGTTTTGAAATGACATTTATTAACAGATTTAAGTTGAAAATTTATTAATAAGATAATCAAATTTAACTCAATCTTAAAATATTCACACAAATTCCCTGAATGGGGCCAACCTTTGGGCACATTGAATCCGAATTTCTTTAGAAATTCCAATCCCTGTTTAGAGATTTTGGGAGAAGTAAAATGCCGAAAACTTAAACAGCCGAAAGGCAAGGCAATTAATGGCCTAAAAAACGTACACCAAGTGGTTCTGGCTCGGGTTCGGGGTCTGGGGAGTCGTGCACTCCTAATTTAGTTTATTTTTGTCGGACTTGAGTGCGTGAAATCAACTAACGGAAACGGATACTCATGCAACCAGAGCGGAAATGTAACGGTGCCTCGAGACTGAGCCCAACCCAAAGAAAACACACAAAAAAGGACCCGAATCAACACCCACGAATCCAGTCGCAGGCAGGGTCGTGCCGTGTCGGGGGGGGTGGCAAACATTTCTAGCATTCAATTTATGTACATGTCATTTGGGTGGGGGCCGTCGTATACGTAACGCGGACTAGAGGGCATTTCCTTCTCTTATTTTTCTCCTCTTTTTTGTGGCTATAAAGTGTTGGGCCATGCTCTGCTGTACCTGTGTACCGGCCCGAAGTTTAATGGCATTGCTTAAAAATATATTTGTTAGCGCTGCTGCTGCTGCTGTTGCTGCTGCTGCGCCTTAAATCCACACAAATTAAGCCCTAAATTAGAAAGCCATCACTCGAAGTAATTGCCGGGCCGATTCTTATGGTTTATATCCTTGGTTTTTATCTTTGCAGTCGCAGCATTAGAGGACGTGCCGGGCATGCCGAACGGGCCTAAGCCAGAGTCCCCACAGTCTTAGCCACACCACAGCCTACAGACTCAGCATCGGCATCAGAAGAGGCAACATCAGCAGGAGCAGCAGGAACATGATGTAGGAGACAGCAAGAGGAGGAGGGACGACAACGTTCTTGTTGATGATGCGCCATTGCCATCGAATTGTCTGCCTTTTCGGTATGTGTTTTAAAATTTCATTTTTATTCCCCTTTTTTTCATTTTCCATGCAGTGCATTGGCCCACATGAAACTTTAATTTAGGTTTGCATAATTCTGCAGGTGTCTGTGCGGCAAAATGTTCGTTAAACAGGTGGCAGTATAGCCGTAGAGCCTGACTGGCACACATGCCCCCAGGAATGTGTCCGTTTTGTCAAATGCTTTTCTGTTTTAAATTTCAGGCAGCCACTGGCGGCAACTGGGGACATCACGGGGACAAACATGTCGACTGGGATGTGATCCAATGAGTGTTGAGTAGAGCTGAGCTGAGCCGAGTGTAGTGTGGGGGTATGTGTGTGTGTGTGTGTGTGTGTGTGGGGTGACAGTGACACCAATTATGCATAATTTTCATGGCAGCCTCTGGGCCAGAAAGACCGAACAACAACAACAGCAGCAGCAGCAGCAACTACCATCATAACAATAGAAAACTTTATTAATCATGCATAACGCTTTTAGGCTACGCAGATAATAAACAGTAGAGTTCTTTTTATTATTATTGCTGGTACGCAAATGGTCAGGAATAAAGGGGACCGAATTTGGCTAGAATTATTTCATTAGTAAAATTAGGGATAATTTTTGATGATGCAAAGGGATAAAATTTGATAATTTAGGTGAAAGTTCTGGAATGGCTGCATATATTATCCATTGTAACCATAGATATTCCACAATCGATGCTATCGATGGTTTTATCGGATAAATTAATTTACATCAAAAACTTTACAAAATTCAATGAAAAACTTCTGCTTAGTTTTTTTTACTTTCTGTGAAAACTTTCTTGCCTTTATTCTATCTTTTTCATAATTTATTCTTTGTTCTTTTTTTGCTCCTTGTATGTTATTATTATTTGCCCTTTGCCACGCCCACAAACAAGCCACAACATGCACCACAGCAACGCCTATCGCCCTTTCCCCCCGAGAATGGTTGCTCATCATCTGCTCATCCTTCTTGTATGAGTCCTGTATGATAATTCTTTTCTGTGTTTCTGTGGTGCCGCCGAACTGACCGTAATTTTAATGCCTTTTTCATTGTCTTTTCATCGTCATTGCCGTCGCAAATGTCGGGCCTCATGTCTGGTCACGCCCTTGGTGGTCTCTACGTCCATCTGTCTGTCTGTCTGTTTTGTCCACATCCTCGCCAGAGCCCAGAGCCTGTTCCCTTTGCCTGTGGAGGGTTTCACTAGAGTGGCTCAGGCAAATTGACGTCATGTCATCAATCAATCTTGCTGCAGAGCTTGGGGCCGCCACACGCCAACGCATCATCACAGTTTTTCTTTTCTGGGAAATTTTCCATTCACTTGTGCTTTAATCTTAGTTTTAAATTTTACTTTTTGGACTGTTTTTTTCCCCATTTTCATTATGCCAAGGGAAATGAAAGGCGACCTTTAACTGCAGTTTGATTTATGATTTTTTAATGAGCAAACCGCGCTGGGTCAGGGTGGGTTTTTTTTCTGTGCTTGTCCATTGTCTGTTCGAGAGGTCCAGCAGCGGCAGCAGCTCAGGCGTGAAACCAGCACCAAAATTTCGCTGACTTTGAGGGCGACGAAGGGTTCAAGGCCATTGCATTGACCTTTCACGCTATAAATATTCAAAGAGAGTACAGAGCGAAAGCGAGTCCATGTACATTGTACAATAAATAGAAAATAACAAAACGAATGCTGTTTGGGTGCTGTTAAATTTTAATTGCGTCTCAGGACCCCATCGCAGGACTCAGTGGCTCGAGGACACCGCCTCTCCACCCTTCGTATGCGTTATGCATGTGACCAGGAGAAATTGTCGCTGCTAATTTCCCATTTAGCCCCGACTCCATCTTCCTTGTTCCTTGTTTTCTCCTTGCCACATCCACCGCCTGCCTGCTCCATCCTGTGTGTGTTTTCCTGTGTTGCGCTGTTTTATTGCTCGGTTATTTTAATTAAAAACTTTGCTCAGCTGACAGTACCAATTGCTACGAGTGCCATACCCTTCCTCCTCCACTGCTACACCCATGCCATCCCTTTGGCATCTTTGGCACGGCTTTGGGCTTTGGCTCAAAGTTTTACGCGCATTTTGGACGCCGCGAGGCAGCGTGTGGCATGCAGACAACAAGCCTGTCGAGACAAGAGCTACTTTGTGCAAGTATCTGCTTTGTCCCGCGACCGCGCCCGCGCCCGCACCCCTCTCTTCGAGGACTTTTGCTATTTTTATGCCGCTAAGCTGCCATTAAAGCCATATACAAAATATGGCCATGTATGCCATCTTTTGTCTTTTGCCACTCCGCTCAGTTCCGCTCTGTTCTGTTCTGTGGGTGTTTTTTTTTATTTGCTTACTGCTTACTGCTCTCTCTCGTCTCTCTCTCTCTCTTATGTCACCTTGTTGATGATGTTGACGGCATTCGGAAAAAGCGGCGCAAAGCGAAGGTCCTAATCCCGCTTAACGTTCTGTCGACAACATCACTGGGGGCAACCATCAGATGCGCTGCCAACACATCACTCAGCCACTCCTCACATCAAATACATGGCTAATATTATGAATAAAAAGGTACACTCAAATAAAAAGCGAAAAGCGGCTTAAAGTGTAAAAGGGGTGGAGGGGTGGGGGGGGGGTGTTGGCTGCCCTTTGTCAACAAAAAGTCTGTCTGTAAGTTTAGGTTAAATATAAACGTGGAAATAATCCAAAAAAATTATTGGAAAACTAATAAAAGAATTAAAAGGCTTAACAACACTTTCAGAACTTCACTTTGAATGTGAACTTTTTAACCAAAGACCAATTAAAGATTAAACTTCAAACTATACCCATAATTGGCCCACAGAATGTTTGGTAATGCCCGGCATCGTGGAAATTTCCTCTTGGCAGTCCGCTTCCATTTGCATGGCCCGCCAACACTTTTTTAATTACCGAGCGTTTAAGCAAACAAAAGCGCGGAAAAAAATATATATGTATACATGTTCACAGCAAAACAGCAAAAGGCGGGGAGGCTGTATGCAAAAATGTATGCATGAGCGGGTAAGACGGCGTATGCGTGTTTTTTGTGTGTGCATTTCGCATACGCCGCCGCGTACCCCGCGTGCCTGTCATAAATAAGCTGTGTGAAGCACCCATAATTGCAGACCCTGGGCAATAAGCGCATGAGAGACGAAACAGGAAAAGGGGTAATACCTGGCCATGGCCAAACAACAAAAAAGGCCAATGGCAATGACTTTGCAGTGTGGCCACAACAAGAAAATAAAAGAAAGCACAGAGATAGAGAAAACAGAAGCTGAAAAGCAATTTTTATGATGGCCTTTTTCTGCAAATCCAGTAAAAAAGAACTTAAAGCCCAAGTCAACGAGCTGGAAACGTTGAACGTCTGGCAAGACCATAACCCATTCTCACCTTTCACACTCTCTCTTTTCATCCCTATTTGTTGCTGTCTGTCTGTCTGTCTGTCTCCCTATCTGTACCCCTCTTTATGCCCCATTGCGAGTACATTTTGTGCATTGAGCCGTTCTAGATTTGCTTGTAATTTTCAACAATGTGGCGCAGTTAAAACTGCTGCTGCTGCTGCAAGAAGATGTCTTCGTTTTGACTCCAGCTTTTGTTGTTTGACATGTCAGAGGCAAACAAAAAGCATCCCCAGACGCACAGACATACACACAGCACACATGAGGGGAGCCATGCTCCAGAACCTCTAATCTATAGGGTATACCCACACACCATCCTTTGGTTTGGCTTTGAGTGGCGTCAAAGAACGCATCAAAGCGAACCCTACGAAAGATCTGGGAGAGAGCGCAAGGTGACTTTCAAGTTGAGTGAGCACAGAGCACAGCTTCTGGCGGAGAACATCTGCTGAGAGGAAAAACTTGTATGCCCCATTCATGCATTAATTAACAGCATAAAGAGTTTATCGAAAGTTTACAGAAGCAAACCCCCACTTTAGACGAAATGCGTGCCATTCGATCCATCGATTTTGAATGGGCGAAGCATGCTCGGAATTTGTAATTAATGCTGCAACCGGATCCTGCTTCAGGGACCAGTGGCTGAACCACTTTGGAATTGTTGCAATGTCAAAGGCAACAATTAAATATTGGCTCTCGGGGCTATGTTGCGGCTCCTCTTCCACCCAGCCGCTCGCCCACGCTCACTCACTGCGGTCTGGCCACACTTGACAATTAGGCGACATAGAACACTCGCATAGTCCACATTAATTATGCATGCTTCGGTCTGTGTGTGTCGCTGTCTGTGGGCGAGTGCGTATGCTGACACGCCTCCAATTTCGGGGGTTCGAGACACACGCGTATTCCTCCTCATTTGCCAAAAACACACATCAAATTTTTGTCCTCGCTGCAAATACATGAGACCGCTGGATCCCATATCCTCTCAGTGGATTATTTGAGTGGAGATATTTGAGCTATTTGGGCGCCTTCAAGGGTGCCCTGACTGACTCTGCCTGACTGCCTGCCTGCTCTCGTAATTAGGCATCCTGGTTACGCCTCACATGGCGTATATGTACGTAATTTGATAGTTTTAATTGGACATTCCACAGGGACACAAATACACATAGAGAGATGTGCATTGGGGTGGGGGCAACATCTCCCAACTCTCCCACTTTCTGCCTTTTATATGGAAATTTTCATGGAAATGCCAGGCAATATTTAATTAGGTATTAAACTAAGCACCACACACACACACACACACACACACACACACACACACACACACACAAACACACAGAAAACACACACCTTGGCACTGAAAGTTTTGTCTTAAACTTTCCGCAAAATTTGTAAGCGCACTGCTCAGCCTTTTCACAACTCTCTGCTGCGTTGCTAATTAAAAGAAGTATTTCTCAAA
The DNA here is from genome assembly GCA_035043285.1 of Drosophila subsilvestris. Taxonomy (NCBI): domain Eukaryota; kingdom Metazoa; phylum Arthropoda; class Insecta; order Diptera; family Drosophilidae; genus Drosophila; species Drosophila subsilvestris. Next base: position 1,198,981 of record JAWNNB010001728.1, on the reverse strand, counting down.
GGGGGGAACAAGTAAGCTTGGCCCTGCTTTTACTCTCAATTAATCAATACGGGATTGATTGGAGTCTTAAGTGCATTGAGTGCACAGTTTCGGAAGTTCCCTAACTCCGAGGCTCGCCTGCCTTTGTAATTAATAGCTGATGAGACGGCTGCAGACGGGCCGGATAATTGAATTTCTGTTGCATTTGCCCCGAAAATTGTGTGTGTGTATGTGTGTGTGTGTGTGTGTGTGTGCGTGGCCTGATTGTAGCTTAACAAATTAAGCAATTTACCCGACAGGCAGCAGGCAGCAGACAGACGGGCCAGGTGACCCTTTCCTTGCTGAGCATTTATCAAAGCCAAGACGACAGTCCAGTCCTTGGGCTTCCGGTTCGGCACTTTTGCATGCTTGGGCCACATTACTCATGGCCTCCTTGGCGCTCATTGTGTATGAGCCTGCCTGTCCCTCCCACAGTATTTGTCGTATCTCTTGTTGTTGCTGGTGCTACTGCTGCTGCTGCTATTGCTGTTTGTCCAGCTCCAGCATCTTGTAGTGCCACACAAAAGGATCTGGTTTATTGCATTTGACAGTGGACGGCATGGTCTAAGGGAGTCCTTGTCCTTCTGCTTCTGCTGCTGCTTCTTCTCAGGCAGGCTACATGCTGACTACAAATTGCCAAAGCAAACAAAGAGCTTGCTGAATGAAAGTGTGGAAAGTGATGCATATGCTGCACTCTGGTGATTTATGATGATGATGATGCCAATGCTGATGATGCGGAAAAACGAGAAGCTCAACGACAGTGGGTGTGGCAGTGGGTGCCACTCGTGCATATGGATTTCTTTCTTTCTCTCTCTCTCTCTCTCTCTCTCTCTCGCTCTATGGTTCTGAGAAGTGCAAGGGTTTTTTTTTTCTGCATCACATTTCAGCCAATTCACGCTCATTTCATCAACTATCCGTTGCCATGGATGCCCCACCGTTCTAGCAGCGTTTTTGCTTTCATTGCGAGGATTATTACTGCCACTGGATACTGGGATGGAATACTTGTCGTGCCATTATCTCAATGGGCTGCTGGCAATTACATTACATTTTCTGAACAATTGTTGCACAGGCTTCGGTTCAGGCTCCGTCTCCCGGGTTCAGCTCCGGCTCTGGTTCTGTTCTCTGTTTCTTTTTGTTGCGCTGCCTGGCAGCTCGTCATGAAGTATTTATGTTTTTTGCCACGCCCACACACACGACTAAGCAAGACATTTGAATGCCGCACATTTGTTTGGCTCACGGTTTTTCCTGTCCTGCCTGCCCTGCCCTGCCCACTCCTCGGAATTTGCCTTTTGAGATGTCGAGATCTGGCATATCTGCCACAATGTAAATGAGGTTTTTTTTTCTACTGCTGGTGTTCCAGCTTCAGTTTTTCGCTCTCCCCCCGATCCACGGTCTTTAAAGCCACATATCATGTAGGGGGGGGGGGGGGGGGGGGGGGGAAGGACAGGACAGGAGTGAAAATAGATTTTATGCCACAGCATGCGTTGCCGTTTGTTGTTGAGCAGCTGCTTTGTCATTTTCACGTACTACCCTTAACCTCAGTCCTAAACCCCAATCACCCCTCGCTACCCCCTTCTGGCTGGGGTGAGCGCCAACCACATTCATCTGCTGCGTTGCCTTGGAAAAACTTGGCGTGGCGGAAAAAAATGACATAAAGCGACATAATAATTTCGCCTTTGGAAATTGCCTTACAATTGCTTCTCTTTTTCCCTCCCCCACCCCCCAGCTTGAGCGTATTTTGTGTATGTATAGGGGGGCGACTCCTTTTCTTTGGGGGATTTGTGCCCCAGACCTGTTCATATTTAGCGGTGGCTTTGTGATTCCCTCAAGAGTAAAAGGGTATATAAGTACATGTGAGAGGTGCCAGAGTGCGGGTACATGAATATGAATACGAATTAAAGTTGCGTCCAAGTGTTTATTACAACAGTTGATGAATGCAAAAACCCTCTCAATTCCATAATGTATTCATATTCTTAGTTGTAGTACCCTCCCGGTAAGCGTATCTCAACTTCCACTGGGTGAATCTCTAAAAATTCTGTTTTCAATTTTTCATCTTCTATTTGCGTCTCGCAACTTTTTTCCACCACAAGATTGTTGGCACAGGTGGGTGGGACTTATGAAATGCTTTTCAATTATGTGTGTGTGTGTGTGTGGTAACCAAATCAACTCGCAGAATGTGTCTAGAATTGACTGGAATACGGCAAAACCAACATCAGGCAGGCAGGCAGGCAGGCAGGCAAGCAGGAAGAAACCCTCATCTCTGGAGGGACAGAAAAAGATAATTATAGACGGAGCAAGGCAATGAGAAGAGCGCGCGTAGCATTGTGACAGTTCGCCCACGCAGTATATTCCGGAAGTCACATTAGTGCAATCCACATTTAATTTAGTTCTTTCCTCCTGTACCCTAACCCCCACTCGAGGCAAAAGTTTTGCCTATAAGGGTTGCTGTCAGCACACTCAGCCTCGTGCAGGAAACTCCGACACACATGTCGTATACGCAATCATTAATAAAAACTAAATAGATTGAGGGAACAACGACTCGGTTTGGCCCCTTCTTTATGGCATACATTAGTACTCCCCCGATGGGGGCTTGGCTTGGCTAGTGACTAATTAATCTTAATTAAAGTCTAAGTTGGCTTCGTTTCCTCTTCTATCCACTCCCCCCCTCCCTCTACCCATATGGTGGGGTAGACAGCTGTTGCTATTGCTATTGCCATCGTTTCCATTTCATTTAATTGCGATACATTTGTCTGTCGCCTAATGGCAATTTTACGTGCACCATATAAATCAACTTTTTGTGCTTGGGTTGATTTATTTTTAGCATTTTCCACAGCACAAAAACAGAAGCAAATCAGGACCAAAAAGAAAAGCAAGCCACAAGGGGTCGAAGCTATCTGATACCCTAGCAGCGCTCCCTCTATGTATATTCTATGTACGCAGTTGAAGAATGCAGAATCTGTTACTGATGGAAAGCAGAACAAATGAAGTTCTAATTTTAATATAATGCTCACATGTACATTCCGTAGTTTATTGCATTGCAAACATCTGTTCCAAATCATTATACTCTCTGCAGCAGAGTTGTGATTAAAACCAAATAACGCACCGCCACACAGACAATGAGATAACAAAAATGGTTTGCAAATTATTTTCAGAGTCCGCTAATTATGGCACCAGCAGCACAGGCAGGCGGAATAACATGCGCAAGCCAGAAAGGGAAGAGACTGCGAGGGTCATGCATGAACGAGCCGAGTACACACGAACACACTGGCTTACAAATGGCAATCATTGCTGATGTTTTTGTTGCTGTTTCTGCTGCTGCTGCTGCTGCTGCTGCTACTGATGCTGGTTTCCAACTGTTTGCCAACTGTAGCTGTGCACTGGTCGACCAGTTAAGTCCACAGCGACTGCTGCTGTTGGGTCACTCCCACGCATTATTGCTTTTATAGCATTTAAAGCCACTCCGCACACACACACACACACACAGCACAACATAATACCTTGCATTGTCCATGAGTGCGCTTAATCACACTGTTGAACATGGAATTTGGGCTGAAAGTTTACCACGAATCAACTCGGGGTTTTTGTTTTGGGTTAAAATCGACAACAATTCAATTTAATTAATACTTTATCAGAGATCTTTGCCATGAGCTCTGCTTTAGGGTCCCGTTGTTTGAGGCTCTCTGGCGTTTGCGCTCTCTTCTCTGTTTTCATGTAATTATCTGCTATCCCGTTCTTTTTCTTTGGTCAAGGCTGCTGCTCTCTCACATTTACTCTCTTCATTTTGTTTACTGACGCTGCCTGCGGTCTGTTTGCTGTGTGTGACGCTCTCTGCTTCATGTTTTCCCTCTCTAACGCTCACTTCTTGTAATCTCATGCCATTTCATTCGTTTCCTTTGATCAAAGCTGCTGCTATTCCCCACTCAATCACCGCTCCTCTCCTTTCAATCTCTCACATTTACACTTTTGCTTCTTAATTCGTTTACTTTTGTGAAGTGGAGTGCAGAAACACTCCCCATGGCCATGGTGAAATTGTGAATGAACTGTTTAGCCCAGTAAGCCAGTCACGTTTTGGCCAAAATGGCCAGTACCAAGCTGCGTTCAATTTGCAATTTCGTTTGCGCCCAAACCATTTGCTCATCCATAAATGAGGCCCAAAACCAGCAAACTAATTAATTAACTATTTTTGTGCTTGCTGCTGCGTTTATTTTTGGCCGTATAATTATTATTATTAATATTTTCTGGTGGCCAAAACCAGAGCTGAAATGGCAGCTAATTTACGACCCGTACAAGGCAGGCGGCAGGTGCTGCCGTATGTCCCAATTATTCATGCAGATCGATTAGCCGTGAACCCCGAAAATGGCTCATTAGGCCACCGGCTGATTAGACATTAATTGGCAGAGCGGGCAAGAGAGAGTGTGCTTGGTGCGGAGGCGCAACTTCAAAAGAAATTCAATTAACAGCCATCGCCGACAAGTGAGCAAAACGAACCCAATCAATCGAAGGAACCATCAGCGATTCACTTCATTCACTCCAATCAATCGATTGATCCCCACAATGGTGTTCACAAATCAATCGATAGACTCAACAAAAGCCTAAATGCAATCGCCTCTCCCTTTTCCCACTGTATTTGCACAGGCTTTGGCTGGGCACACAGGACGCACGGCTCCTATAAGTCAACAAAAATGCTGACGTTTACGAAACGAAGACAAACAGACAGCCAGGCGAATGACAGAAGTTGGTCTGGTCTGCAATAACTGAAAAAGTTGGCTTGATTAATTTTTTTTTGGCTTTTAATTCGGTAAAAGTGCTTCCCCTGGAAAGTATGCTACGTAGAGGATGGGCAAGGGAATGAAAAACTCACCAAGAGAATCGCAAGGCACAGCACTCCCTCCGTTGCTCGATGGTTCCCATCTCTAAGCCCTCGCCCGTTTGCTTTGCTCTATTCTAATTGCTTTTAATCTGAGCACAAAAATATTTATGATCAGCATATATCCGTATTTAGACCGGTCTTAGGCCTCGGCAGGAATTCAATTATTGCCAAAAATAGCACAGCACACAAATCTCAGAGTCAGGGTAGCCGAAGTTCCACCTTAAATAAACATTTCATTTCTTCCTTTCAGAGCCTTCGAGAGCTGCCACCAGGGCGGGAGGAGAGCCAGAGCCTGATGCCTAGGCCCCGGAATCGGACCAATTTATAATTGTGAAACATAACGACGCCAGATACAGAGGCAGTGCCAGAGCCAGTGCCAGTGCCAGTAGAGAGAAGAGCCAAGGCTTTGCATACGCAAAAAGTTTCCAAGTGATTAATTTCACAAAGGGATTCAACATCAACATCAAGGGGAGCAGGAACAGGAGCAGGGGTAGGAACAACTTAAGCCAATTACGCAAGTGATAAGAACGGAATAAAGCAAAGGCCGGGGCAGAGGCAACGCCAGATGCCGCCATGAGTTTCCTCAGCTCCATGCAGCAGTATGTAACAAGTGGCATCTCCAGTCTGGGACTTGGCAATCGACGCTTCTCCCTCTCCCGCCAGGAGTCCAGTGAACAGCAGTCGGGGGGCGTTGGCGGCGTCCCACCTGGTGGTATCGCTGCCGCTACGCCTCTGCCGCCGTTTCCACCGCAGCAGCAACAGCAGCCGCTGCCACTGCCGTTGCCACTTCAACAACAACAACAACAACAGCAGCAGCAGCAGCAACAACAACTGCTGTTGCAGCAGCAGCAGCAACCGTCACATGGCCACCCGCCGCTTCAGCAACAGACGAGCATTGGCAGCGGCATGGGCCTGGGCCTAGGTGCAGCTGCCGTTTATGGGGCACCAGCAACACCCATCGCAGGAGTGGCAGCAACAGCGAGCGGCAGCAATTATCCATCCGGCGGAGTGGTAATCGGCAATCCGAATGCCACAAATCCATTACTGGGTGAGTCTTACTTTGCATTTGGCTTAGATCGGGGGGTCATGTTCTTTGCAAAGGGCTTGTGGTTCGAATCCCTGGCAGCAGTGACAGCTAATTGAGTTTCTAATGGCATCCCAAAGCCATTTAAATTGTAGAACTACGATTTATTCCAGTGGTCCAAAGAAACAGGACAGGTTAAATTTCAGTCCCCTGGTGGCATCTAGTATATAAATCCCTCTAAAGAAAGTACAATTCATCCCCAGAGTAAAGCTTACGTTTACTTTTACTTTTACCTTTGCTCCTACTTTCACTTTTCCATCAGCTGCCAAAACTTTGCGGTCTATAGACCCGCCCCCAAAACAAAAACACATAAGAACAGTCTTTCTGTGTGAGTGTATGTGTAGACCATCCAAAATGGTCGAACATGGAAAAGTTTATTGAATCCGCCAGGCGTTATCGAGTCGCAATATGAAAATTACATTACATATTTTGGGCGGGTACGAGTAGAGGCACCAAATGCGACCAAAGTTTCGCTTTCGCAAATGTTTGGCCACGCCAACGCGTATACATACGAGTACGTATGGGGGTATGGGGTATCCACAAATGTACAGACAAATCCACCGCTCCTGGGCTGGGATGCCAGGCGGCCAGAGGATGGTGCTGTTGCTGCTCTGATGCTGGTGGAGCGAAAGCAATCAACATGCATATGTGACTTCTTGTGCGGCTTCTCTTGTTGGCTATGCAAAACTTGTTTGCCAAGCTAAACGATGTTCGGGTTGTTGTTTCTGTCGCAGTTGGCAAATGCAAACACATTTCAATGCCAAGACTCAGCCAAGCCAGAGAGCCACGCGAGCACACACAAACTGGCGTGTCCTGGCCACAAAAACCGCCGACTGCGAAACTATCCAGGCATCGACATGGACATGGACTTGGTGGCATTTGCTTGAATTTTGATTCAGTGGCGTGGCGTCTCCACAGCATTTGAATCAAAATTGAAATTGGCTTATCTTGTTGCACGAGCCCCCGAACGAGCGGTTTTTCTTGGCCCACAGACAACGGAGGATAAATCTGCACCGAAAGCCATCAGTGTGTAAGCGCATTTGCTGGCTCCCCCCACGATACGTGGCTTGAGTGCATCCTTGTGGGTTCTGGCAGTTCTTTGGATTCCAACTTTGAGTTTGGGAATTTTTTTGGCGAATACTTTTCCTAGCAGATTTCGAGCCGAAGCCGCAGAAATGGTGTGCACTCATCCTAGTTCTAAGTAGAGCTTCCTCGCCCATTGTCCTTGTGAGGGAAGCAACTATAAGACTGCCGGACTCTATACAGAACCATGAGTATGAGTGGGAGTCGCCGCAGCAGCCACACAGATGCATGTCAAGGTTGCGGTTGCAGTGCCGTTTTGCCTTGAGCATCCGCCTTCACGCCGCATGGACCACATGGACCACCACCATTGCACTGCACATTGACTTTGACTGGGGCTCGTTTTCCATTTGACTTTCGTGCCACACGGCCACACCAAGCTCGACCTACCCGTACTCTGCCCTTCTCAATTTGCATGTGTGTCGGGAGCAGTGAGGTTTCCAATGGTAGCTTCCAGACTAATTTTAAGCACAACTCAAAGCCTCCCTTTCTCTTTCCACAGGTTATCCCAAAACAGGAGCTGGCAGCACCTCCACATCCGCTTCCGGCAGCGGCGGCACACCCCAGTCGCGTCGTCAATCACGCGCCTTGGAATGCCTCGCCCCGCCGCGCACCGGCTCCTTCCGGCAGCGCAACTCGCCGCTGCACCAAGTGGATCCACCGCCACGCCCACCGCTGGCCTTCTGCAAGCGTCGACTCAGCTGGCCCGAGGTGGACCCACGCTCCAACTCCGGGTAAGTCCAAAGTCATTCAAAAGGGATGGGCACCACCTAATGCATAGTTGATGTGTGAGAAGGGGCTAAGGGCCCGAGCCAGAGCCTGAGAATGGATTTCCGAAATTAAATGTTTGTCTGAACAGGGGCCGAAGTGGGCCAAAACCCCGTCCGGGACATGTTTACCGGTGGTAATTAACCTTTAGATGGAAATGTTAATATTTTCCTCAACTTGCAGCCAGATATTTAAGCAGACATGCACACACACACACACTCCCAGACACACACACGCAAAGAGGTATTCGAGAGAGAGAGATACAGAGAGATAGAGGGAGGGAGGGAGGGAGCTGGGGATAATGAGCGTCTTTGGGGATTTGAGGTCTGCTTTGGGGGCCATAAATAAGCAGGAAGGAGGCAGGAAGGTAGGAGGCACTCCTTAAAGCCCCTTAAAGCTACAGGGTACAGTGCGGCTCAATGGAAATCTAAAATGAATTATTTACCAATTAATTAATGTACTTCAATTTCAGTTGTTTTCTCGATTTGTTTTTTCGAATGCCCAAAAGAAAACTTTACCGCTCTCGACCTTCATAATTATGTAATTAGAAAAGTTCGTTGAGTTTTCCCGAAGAAACTTTCGCACCCACCTACAGAGAGAAGGGATGCTGCTTGCCTGGCAACTTCCTTCGAATGCGGGCTAAACCTTTGAGTGTAGAAAAGTTTTTGCCCATAAGCTACATACACAAAGACCCTCCTCCCACCAAAAGAAAAACCCCTTGCCACATGGAGAGTGTCTTCTTTTTGAGTTTGTTTAAGTCTGCTGTCTTGGGGTTGGGCACCCTGATTGCTCTTAACGAGCAAGAGAATCCTGCCAGCCCAGGTGCAACATCCTCCCGACCCCAACCCCAACCCTCGCAGCTGTGCTGCAGCAGAATCTTTGTGGCACACAAAGCGAACGAAGCGCCATCCACTTTGCATAATACGGCATCTGCTTAACCCGAGAATGTGCGCATAATGTGAGTTCGGATCGCAGGTTACATTTAATTAAGACCGAAATGAGATTTTCGCTGGAAAGAAAGCGAGATGAGGGCTTTAAGAAATATGTGTTTTTATACCCGTACTCAAAAGAGTTAAGGGGTATACTGTATTTGTGGTAAAAGTGGATGTGTGTAACGCAGAGAAGGAACATTTTCCGACCCCATAAAGTATATATATTCTTGATCAGTATCAATAGCCGAGTCGATAGAGCCATGTCTGTCTGTCCGTCCGTCTGTCCGTCTGTCCGTCCCCATGAGCGCCTCGTTCTCAGAGACTATAGAAGCTAGAGCAACGAAATTTTTTTTCCAGACTCATGTGATATCACACTGTTACAAGTGTATTTCAAAATTTCGCCCCGCCCCCTTCCGCCTTCACAAAGGACGAAAATCTGTGGCATCCACAATTTTGAAGATACGATAAAACTAAAAACGCAGTATCGTAGAGAATGACCATATCTATCAGATTGCCGAATCTGAACCAGATCGGATCATTATTATAGCCAGAATAAAGAAATTAATTTTCAGTTGCTTCCCCCACCTCCTCTGGCGCTGCAGACGATATTCATTCTCTGTCTCGCTCGCACACACTCTGCCCTGTGCAATGCGCGAGCAACCCCTAGCGGAGGAGATGTAGAATCTAAATGGTATATGTAGAATATTTGTTCTAGATGTATTATCTACATTTTACATGTAGATGTAGTTGACAAATGTAGCAAAAAAATGTAAAATGTAAAATTAAATTTTTTTTTTAATTTCAATCATAAGCTTATAAAATTTTATACTGACTGAGTACGGGTATAAAAGTAGAGTCGCGACTAGAAGCGACTCACGTTCCTTCTCGTTGATTATCGCAATGTGTGAAGAGCGCTCGAAGAGTGCTCCACAAGGAGTTGAGGCATTCATTAGTCAAGTTATCAGCCCCAAGGAGCTTCGGGAACTCCTCAAGCTGCTTTAGTGAAGAGTGAGAACAGTTCGATTTATTTCATTCATTAATGAAGCTTTCGATACCAGGCCAAGGAATTGACTTGCGGCCAGCCAGCCAACTGCTGTCCAACAAATTAGCATCTAACCGCACATTTTTCTGCTCAATTTATGAGTGAAAAACCGAATAAATATTCGGCTTATTAATCTATAATTGATTCACGAACTCTCATATATAATGCATCAAGTGTTAATTGGAGCGAAATTAGTTTGTCACCACACACATCCATTAAATTTGAGCAAAAAGAAACAAATTACCCAAACGAAAATTCAATTGAAATAAATATTATGCACACGCAAAAAATAAATTCATCATAGCACAATTTATTCATCAGCAATTTCAGTGTATTTTCTGAGAACGTCAACAACAAAATAATAAATAATTAGTGTCAAAGTTTGGGTTCGCACAAAAAACTTTTTCACCTCGAGAATGATTTTATTTATTTTTTGTACCTTCAAGTTAAATATAAAATAAATATTCGCGACAAAATAAATACCAAAGAAAATACAAACACAAGAAAAAAGTTCACTACAAAACTTTTTGAGGGACCCACACAGACAATGTATGACAGTGAAAAAAATGTGGGAAAAAATCTTAAAAATTGAAACCGAAAATTGAGTGTCTCTGGAAGCGAGGAAATCACAAAGCAAAGCAAAGGCAACGATCAACGAAAATAAAACAGCAAAATAAACAACTGCGCGGAAAAGTTTGAAATTAAAAACTTTTTCCAGAGAGGGGCACAGTGCGGTCCGGTACAAATTCAAACAATGCAGTTAGCGGGCTGGGCAGTCTCTGCACAGTCTACCCTATCATTTACGGCAATTAAGTTGACCATTTTCACACGCCCTACCCACACACGTAACTCCCTCAGAGACAGAGAGGTGCTCACAAAAAGTGTTGACTACATTTCAGGGTGTCGACAGAAAGTGTTGCCTACTGTGGGGACTCATCGCTTGGGCTTATTTATTTTTTTCTGCCCGATAAAAGTAACGTAAACGTAAAAAATCATCAACGCCGGCGACAAAGTTAAGCAGCTTAGCTGTTTCCCGTGCTGAGTGCGCAAAGTTTTGCTCAACTTTTCCCTGCCACATCTGCTCTGATAGGGGATTTGCCCCACAGATGGTATGGAATGGTGCTGTCTGTCTGTGTGTCTGCTGCCTCTGTGTGTGTGTGTGTGTGTGTGTGTGTGTGTGTGTGTGTGTGGAGTGTGGGTGAAGCATGCAAATCAAATGATTAGGTTGAGCATCCCAGCTATCGTGTCTAGGCCTAGTTAGGACCCTCCCCCGGCCACACACCACACTCGCACTGAAACTTTCAATCAAATATGCAAACTTCTGAATATTTGTATACAATTAGCGGCTCAGGGCGAGATTGGGGCTGGCATGCACCAAATGGTACGAGTGGTACGGGGTATGGCAATGAGATACGACGAGGGCCAAGGGTAGCGTAGTCCGGGCAACAGGCGACGACCCTTATCAATGTTGAAATAGGTACGGCACGGACAATGTCACTTTTATGCGCAGAGAAGAGCATATTGACAGTGCCAATTAAAGTCAGACACCGAACTGACAAGGACAGGCAGTCAATTTGAATATTCTTTGATACGACTCGTACCGTATGGAGTCCCCCCAACCCCTCTCTCTCTCTTGCACATATGGATAACCCTCTACTTTATCGTTTTATTTTTTCGTATTTGAATACAGGGTACAGGAAACGGATGGCTCGTATTTTGAGAACTTTACATCGCTCGGCTGGAAACGTGAAAATCGTCGCATGTCAGCCACGCGTGCCGCGGAAGCACGTGCCGAGGCTAATCCCGAGAATGAACGTGATCCGCCGGCGCCCGAGGAGTCCATTGACCGCCAGGACGAGAAGGAGAAGCTATATGCGGAGGTCTTGCATACCATTGCCAATACGGTGGGCGCCCCAGCACCGGGCGGACAGGTAAGTGGATCAGAGATAAATCAATATTGGTGTGGGAGGGGAGGAGCTAGTTCCTCAAGGGTGAAGGCCAGAGCTGAATGAAATTATGATTTGGGTGCCCGATAATGGGAGAAGTTATGCAAATAGTTACAAATTATACAAATTAAGGCAATTTCGGGGAGTCAACCCGCACACACACACACACACACACACACACACACAGATACAGATACACTTACATCTGGTTCAGGGCCCAAGGCAAGGATGCAAAATTATTGAAAGGCTTAATCGGGCACATTGCGGGGTCTGTAAGACATTTTGCAATTTGAATGATTAATGCTGGGTTGACCAAGGCGCACAATCCCACATCCCACATCTGGCAGGGGAACTCATTTTCTTTGACCGACTCTCGAGCTTATGTTTGTGAGGTGTGAGGTGGTGGGGGTGGAAAATTCAATTAAAAATTGCTACTTTTTCCTTCTCATTGATGATTGCCATTTGAAAAGGAATTTTCCAATATTTTTGCCATATTTTTCTCCATCGCTATGGGCATCGTCTGCCCTCCTCAACACGAGTTCATTTTTCAATTATCGTTTTTAATTTAAGAGTAAGAAAATTGTTAGACGCCCCCGCCGCTCAGTGCACAACTAATGAAACTTGAGCTTCGGTCCCAGAGGCCGGGGCAGGGCAGATGGCGGTCGGTCCAATAGGAGGAGCACTGCTGGGTAGTGGAGTGGCAAGATGAGAAGCAAGGTTACGCCAGCATAATAAAAGTTTCCTTCTAGTCCTAGTAAGCGGAAAATACGCGTTCGTCCTGCTGTGATTGAGTTGAAACTGGTCAAATCTCGCGGGTCCCCGCAAAGCGGATAGAGAGAAACGTGGCCGCAGAAAAAGTCGGTCGGCATGGAAAGTATTGCCTTGCACAGTCTCAATGGGGGACGGTACGCTCACCCTCACCCTCACCCTCTTCCCCCTTTCTCTGTTTTAGTTTGTTGGCCATTTGTGCATTTAATGGTAAATAATTACAAGTAAATGCGATTTGCTCGACCATCAGAGGGTTAAACCTTTTGCTGATGGAAATTAATGAAAAGAAAAAAATCTAAAATAAAAGTAATAACGTCAGGGAGAGAGAGAGAGAGAAAAAGAAAGAATCCAAGAAAGTTTATCCAGCAGAGACTCAATCTTAAATGTTGCCCGGCTATAATCAGGCCAAATCAGGGAGGGAAAAGAAGGATTAGTTACAATTATAATGAGCTATGGAAAAATTACTTGTAGGGGAAAACAAAAAAACAAAATGTTGGTTTAGGGCATCGAAAAGGTACAAATAACAATTAGCAGAAATTTCTTTCATTTATTGGCTTTGTTTAGCGTAATATCAATATCTGTAAAGAACACCAATCCAAACCCGATAGCATTACCTTCTTGAGTGGAAAGCAATTTTGGAATGCCGCAATTTAAATGCAAATCAATTTCGTAAATTACCAAAATATTCGATCCAATCATCTGCTGTCTCTGATAGATCTGCTGGGGATCATCCCAAATAGCATATCCAATGGCTTCTAATCATTAATCAAACTAAGTGATATATTTCAGAAATTGTGACAAAATACACAATTGGATTTGAAAATATTTGCAACTTAAGTCTGAAACTTGAAGCACTCTCGATATCCAAGTGGAATGAATGGCCTCATAATGAAGTTTTCTCATAATTTCAACTGCAGGTCCAGGCAATCAAATTATAATAACAGCCCCCCCCCCCCCCCATCCCGTAGAGCAGTAGTGGGGAGTGATGGGGGGCGGTGCGTGTGATGAAAGCGTTACGCGAACCGTGATCAAAATCAAAAGTCGAGAGGCTAATAAATTCAACGAAAGATAAATCAATAGAGACGAAAGAAAATAAGAAAATAAAAAGAAAAGAAAATCGAGAGAACAAAAAAAAAGAAAAAGAAAAAATGAAAATGAAAATGTTTTGCCAGCCAATAAATAAAATTTCTTTTACTTTGGCACTTCGCAACGGAGAAAAAAATGTAAATTTTTCAATTTTAATGATATTATAATTTTGTTTACTCCCAAATATTTACAAATAAATGACAATATAATTAAATTAAATGAGAATAAATTTACTCTTCTTCTCCTTATGGCAACATGCGGCGTATACGTAATTTGGCACACATGGGGAAAATCTGCTTCGTCTTTGGCTTCCTTTCTATCTGCGTTTAATGGTTGCTGGATGCTGGATGCTGGATTCTGACTGCTGGATGGTACACAGTTTGCACACTACAAGGATGAAATGTATCTGCATGCACAGCGCGCCTTTGGTGTCAATCCGGATCGTCATTATCGCCTGCTGCATGCCTCCGCCGAGGATAAACCAAAGATAATCGTACTCTCTGCGGTGGTAATCGAGGCTGATGGCCTCGAGGCAAAGGATGCCAATGGTAAGAGACCCACTCGACACCTCGTACCCCCCTCTCCGATGTATCAATCTGTCTATATATATATGCTATATACTGAAATATGTACACATGTATATGCATGTGTCGTCTACCAGCCTTCCTTCTTCCTTCTCTTCTGTTGTCGTCTGTAAATATTTTTAGTTTGTAAATTGATTTTGCGGCTGTTGCGGTAATTGCATTATGAAATTGTGCGTGTGTGTGTGTGCGTGTGGCTCTGTGCATGGGCAAATCAAAAAGCCAAACGAGGCATCCATAAACTGTGGCACCATGTGCGTTGAATATTTCCTTCAATTATAGTTTATTTTCTTCGCTTTTCTTTCACATTTTTTTGGGTTTATGCCTGCTCAAAGTTACAGTTTTGCTAATGCCCATTGCCTGGTCTCGCATCTGTCTCTGGGTCCACAGCTCACAGCGTCAGTGCCAGCGCCAGCGCCAGTTTTCCAGTTTTCGTTCAATAAATTTGCAATTTGATGCTTCCAATTTTGTTCATTATGCTCGAGAGCAGAGCCCCAGAACCAGAACTAGGAGCACGAGCTGGTGTTCCTTCTTCTTCTTCTTTTGCCACAGCCACATCGAAGGCAACGCAATTTCGCATTTTAATGTGCTCAAGGATGTGTAAGGAATACGTTGAGTGCTCCTTCTACGTCTACTTTTACTTCTGTTTGAGCATTTTTTTTGCCCCTGCCCAGTCCTAGTGGTGCAGTGTTAGTGCCGTCTGCCATCTGCTAAATGTACTGATGACGGCTTCCGTCTTGCCATAGAAGAAGGAGCAGCAGCAGCAGCAGCAGGCAGGAGTCAGCGGGTGGCAGGAGTGTGAGTGAGTGTAGAGGGTACGTTTGTGGCCCTGGGCAGATGGCAAACAACCAACTCGTTGCCAATGAAACGTGGCCGATGAGAGCCAGGCGACTGGCCTTTGTTTGGGCCATTCTCGATTGGCAAATAAGCTGGCAAAGCGGAGAATCGGTTGCTCGGCTCGGCTCGGCTCGGGCTCAGTTTTCATTAGCAGCCATTGATTCCCTTTGGCCCGGTCAAGCATGAAAGCCAGCAACACAATTGGTCATTACAATGAGTGCTGCTGCTGCTTGTGCTCCTGATGCTGCTCCGTGTACAAATCCGAATGCCAAATGAGCCATTTCTGTGGGGTAATCGCTTTACGGGCACAATCCTCAGCCAGAAGCTGAACTGATTTTGGTACAGATCCTGGATGGAGTCCCCCCACCTTAAACTTTCACCCGAAACGCAATGACAATTCCCATTGCGACCATTCGTGTTTTCCATTTTTGCGCTCTTCATAAATAATCTTAATCTTGGCACTCGGCATCTGTTCTGCATTTATGGCCAATGGTCGTTGGTCGATGGCCGATGGTCCCCCCGTGCGTTAATCACGGCCACTCAATAATTGAGCGGCACTTTATGCAAATGAAATGTTAATCATACGCAATGTGTGAATGGCACCAGCTGACACCGTAGCCTGTCCTCGATCCCCCGAGGGGGAGCCAGTCCCATTAATTGGTCTTTAATGTCATTCGGGCGAGCACTTCATTAATGCTGCACCATTTCTCACTTTCCTCTCTCCCTCTCTCTCTCTCTCTCTCTCTATCTGTTCTCCCTTTTCCTTGCCATTACTTATTCCACTGACACACTCTTCCTCTCTGCTTCTGTATATCCAATTATTTATTGACCCCGCAGGTTTCTCGGATCCGTACTGCATGCTGGGCATCCAGCCGGACGGTGACGGTTGTCCGCCCGTGTCGCCGCTGCCGCTGCCGCCGACACCGCGCGCCCTATCGGCGGACATGAGCGGTGGCTTTGATAACAGCGCCACGGATTCGCCGCCCCACCGAAAGCATAGCTTCCGGCTGAGCTTCAAGCGGCGGGAGGCGGGTCGACGGGAGCAGCGCGACTCACTGGGCGGCCCGGTGCCGGCAAAGCTCATCAAGGCGACCAGCATCAAGCCGCACACGCTGACCCCCAAATGGAATGAGAAGTTCAAATTGTAAGTGAATCAAATGGACAGCACAAGAATTAGAGTGGAGTCGAGTGGAGTGGAGTGGAGGGGGAGATCAATTTGAAATTGTTTGCCAAATCAAATGGAGGGGCATGGCACATTTAATGGTGGAGATTTGTAACGAATTATTCAATTACTGCCGCGCACTTCCCTAACTGCGAAATACTTGAAATTTCATCTACAAAAGCAAAGTGGGTTTTCAGACTTCATTGACGCTTCACTGGTTGATAAATGTGGCCCACACTCGGGGCGGAAAACAACCAGAAAATATCTCTGTCGCATGCTAAACGATTCGAAACCCCCCCGCCCAAGTACCGAGCATAATTTACGAGTTGTAAGCAATAAGGAAAAGAAATCCATTTAAATTCAGCATCGAATTGAAACACAAATGCATGTGGAAGATGCCCCATAAGAAATGCAATCAAATTTATGTTGCAATTGCAATAAAAACAGAACAGAAGGAGCGCGAAGACTAGGGCATGTCGAAGCTTAGATACGCTCTAAAAATGGGGATAGTCTTGGAAATCCCCAAAGGGATTATTTCACTGCTCTTTCGGAATTCCTATCAGGCATAGCCAAATCCCTGAAATGTCCAATTACGAATAATTGACCTTTTCGAGCTCCCCATCGGATATGAAATATGAAACCGTTCAATTATAATATGTACATAAATACATAGGGTACATTAGGGGAAAATTGCAGAGGTGGTCCCCCCTATTGAAATACGAGTTCTTTCCGAGAAATACTCGTATTCCGGCAGCAGAGTATTTCCAATTTAAAAGCAAAATATAAATCTTGTAATAAATTAAATGGAGCAGCAAGGCTTGGGGCCATATATTCCAAGAAATCTATAAACACATGCTAACATTTGTAAAAGCTTTGAAAACACTCACACACACACACACACACACACACACACACACACACACACATACAAAAATGCGAAGCAAGAAGAACTTTTACATAAACAGAGTTCAGAGTTCAGACAATCGCCAACTTTTATTTGTCGCCTCGATAGTGACATAGATGACAT
Organism: Drosophila subsilvestris; assembly: GCA_035043285.1. Taxonomy (NCBI): domain Eukaryota; kingdom Metazoa; phylum Arthropoda; class Insecta; order Diptera; family Drosophilidae; genus Drosophila; species Drosophila subsilvestris. Next base: position 1,181,780 of record JAWNNB010001728.1, on the reverse strand, counting down.
CAACACGGACACCTTTCACCTGGACATTTGGGACCACGATGACGAAAGCTGCGTCCTGGACGCCGTCTCGCGACTGAACGAAGTTCGTGGCGTGCGCGGATTGGGTCGTTTCTTCAAGCAGGTATGCCAGTCGGCGCGTCAGGGCTCCCAAGACGATTTCCTGGGCTCCGTGAATATAGCCATATCGGATATACCCTCAACGGGCCTGGATGCCTGGTTCAAGCTGGAGGCACGAAGCCATCGCAGCACCGTGCAGGGACGCATCCGTCTCAAGCTTTGGCTCTCGACGCGCGATGATCGGGGCAATATCGCCGAGGAGAATCACGAGCACCAGATGCACAAGGTCGAAAAGCTGCAGATGGTGTTCATGCAGCACGAGGTGACCACCCACGAGCCGTCGTGGACCTGGGGCGGAGATCTGCCGGGTCCGGCCCTCACCATACTCCATCAGTTGGCCGTGCAGGGGGATCTATCGGACTTACATTGCGCCATGGCCAGGTGGGTTATCAAACGCAAGGGGGAGCAACATTTTTCTAGCGATACATTTGTTTTCCTTTCAGATATGTGGCTGCTGCCAAGCTGAATCGATCGACACCATTGGATCCGAAGTTTCTCCACCGTCTGCTTGGCGATGTGGAGAAGCAATGGAATCAGCCCAATCAGGAGGCTTTAAGCCGCGATCTGGAACAGTGGCTGGCCGAGGCGATGAATGGATTTGTGGAGCGTTCACTGAACCAGATACGACGGCACAGGGACATCTTTCCGGCCCTCAATCCGCCCTCGCTGATACGCCTGGAGTTCCTGCTGCGCTGCCTGGGATTGCTCAGCTCCATGCGGGCCTTTCGGGCCGTCTGCCCCTTCAACAAGGGCGTGCGAGGCGAGGTGGTGAATGCCCTGCGCAAGGGCTCCATCATGTGGGGCCAGAATGTGCTACGCGAATCGCAATGCTTGCCCAATCCATTATCGAACTTCGTAACAACATTAACGGCCGACATCCAGCTGGGACAGACGTATTACCATGCCCTCTTCGACAAGTGAGTACTCGAAGGATTACGGATCAGTTGTTTTTTTAGTTGCCGCTTCCGCCCGCCCAGCATTAGATTAAGTATCCCGGACACGTGTCGCCCATAAAACCATGCTCCAAGGTAGCTCCAACCAACCACCCGCCTCGCACTCTACAAATAACATTACGAAAAGCAGTTTAGAAAAACAAGCAACGAGGGTCCAGGGTCCTGGGTCCTGGGTTCTGGGTGATGGGTCCAGGGTCCAGGGTCCACGCACTGCACTCTCTCTTCCTCTATCCCGACCAGTGTTGACCCAATTGAATTGACGTCATTTCGATTTGAACTTATCCGCAATCGGCGCCCGGAGGCGAACCACTTTACAGTCGCCGCCCTCTAATCAGTTTGAGCATTTGTCAAGTGCCACGACGACTCCAAAGCTCATAAAGCTAACGAGCCTTAATGAGGGCCACAAAATGTTGTCATGACAGATGGCCCGTAGCGTTGCTCAGGGTACTCCTAGCACTCACAGCATAGTGGAATCCTCATGCGAAGGTTGCAGATAGTTCCCTCAGGGAACTCCCATGCCCTCCATAGTGGTTAGAATCTCGTAAATGAGGTTATATATTGATCAACCGAACGATACAGATCACGTTTCGCTATTAAGCGCCAGCGGAACAGCCTCTCATAACCGCTCCACACTTCTGGATGCATAGTTTCGCATCGTTGGCCTGCCAGGGCGGACTAATCAGTCACATATTTGCCAGTTAGCGGGGCCATAAAAGAACCTTAATGAGGACATCAAGTGGCTTACACACAAAAGCCTCAAATTAATTGCGCTGTCATAAAAATGCTCTCACGTTGCTGCCCCAAGCGGCGCACAGGACGCACAGGAAAGGATAGAACAGGGTCAGACAGGACAGGGCGGACAGCAGCCTGACGAGGCATTTAACAAACATCAAGTCCGGAAGCTGTCTGAGAAAGTGTTGAGTGTTGAGTGTTGAGAGGCATTAGCAAAAATTTAGTTACACCCAAAGTACGTCCGTCCGTTCCGTGCTAATTGCGGCTTCTTCTCGCTTTAAAGTGAGAGCCCCGTGAGCCATAATTTGTCTGCCGCCGGAACTACATTTCAACTGCATCATCCTCCTCCATCTCTGTCTCTTACACAGCACGAATGGCATTCAATACTTCAGCATTATCTACAAACAATACGATGCGATGGTGGGCGAGGAGCTGTACAGCCGCATGGCCGCCGGCCAGGTGCCCGGTGTGCGGATGAACCTGTCGCAATATGCCGTGCTCGAGGGCGACGCGGAGCCGGTGGACACGAAGCCGTTTGAATTGTTTCTGGCTCTGCAGGAGTTCTGCCATTTGAAACGACACCTGTCCGCCCAGCCCCAGCCGCCGGAGAAGCCGCTGGCCCTGAGCAACAGCCACGAATGGTTCATCCCCACCTTTGAGCGCTGGATGATGGTGAGCAAGGCGAAGGCCCTGCAGCGCATCCGAGCAGCCATCCGCATGGACGCCATCTGCGAGGGCGAGCGCATCGTCAGGTACAGCAGCTCCTCGGTGGACACGGCCAGCACGCTGCTGAACATCAAGGAGTTCTGGAAGGTCATCAACTGGCCGGACGAGGACACGGCCATTATGCTTGAGTCGCAGCTCATCGATGTGGTATGCTCGGCGGCCATGCATTACTGCGACCTCATCCACACGGCGCTGGCAGACAGCGGCTACTACGAACAGCAGGGCCCGTTCCGCTGCTCGGACGACATGTGCGTGACCGTGAACAATGTGGAGTATGTGCGCCGCACCCTGGCCGAGTTCCGCTCGGATGAACAGCCCCTGGAGGAGTCGGCCGACAACCTGCTCGAGTCCAGTCTGACTCACATGGAGAACCGCACCGAGCGCATCCTCTCGAAGCTGGCTCCGCTCATGCAGATGTCGCTGCAGAAGGCAATGTTCCATCTGGCCTGGTCTCCAGATTCCTTGCCTGCCAATCAGGCGATTGTGCCGCTGCTGGAGTACTTGGACTGCCACCTGGCGGCCCTCAACAGCGCCCTGCTCACCAAGAACTTCAACCGATCGCTGCGCTTCATCTGGAAGACGGTTCTGGGCGAGATGTCCCGCCAAATGGAGACGGGGGATGAGACGGACAAGCCCACGCATTTCCACAAGCGGCTCTACGAGGCCCTCCAGCTGCTGGTGGACTTCTTTCATGCCGAGGGCCAGGGCCTGCTGCTGGAGTGCCTGCACACGGATGATTTCTGGCGCATCGAGCAGCGGCTGCAGTTCCACAAGACGGACACGGATCGGCTCATAGACATGTTCTACATGAATCGCTTGCGGGAGCAGCTGATGACCGTGTGTCCAAGTCCGTACGGATCGCTGGCCGTGCGGGCCTACTTCAATCACGATTCTCTGTGTGTGGAGGTGCTGCATGCCAGGGATGTGGTGCCATTGGATCCGAATGGGTTCAGCGATCCATTTGTGGTCATTGAGCTGCTGCCACGAAGGGTCTTCCTGCACTGCATGGAGCAACAGACGAATGTCCACAAGGTGAGACTCCTCTCTCTCTGCCAACTTGGCGATGATATTTTACTTCTATTTATATTTTCCTTAGCGCACTTTGAACCCCATTTTCGACGAGTGCTTTGAGTTCTCTGTGACATTGGAGCAATGCCTCACCGATGGCGCCATGGTCTGCTTCACCGTCATGGATCATGATGTCCTTACGGCCAATGATTTCGGCGGCGAGGCCTATCTGGCTCTGGGCAACATACCCGGCGTGGAGGCCTACAGCACCAGTGTGGACAACTTTCATGGCCTAAAGCAGATCGAGCTGCCCCTCATGCAGCAGAAGGATAAATGTAAGTTGATTTTTTTTCCATTCGATAACGAACTTCTTTCGATGCTATTTCATATTTTCTACAAGGCAATCCTATTTTGCAAATCCTTGAGCTGCGCGTCAATGACAAACAGGCGCAGGACTTTGTGCGCAAACAAAAGGCGCGTTTTATCACTTGATTCTAAAGAGGAAAGGACAGGACACGATAGGACAGGATCGGACAGAACAGGACAGGACAGGGCAGAGCGAACCGTTTGTAAAACGTGCACTTGAAGAGATAAAAGTTTGAAAATTTTGGTGGATCGTGCAATGTAATTGCATTGATGGCGGATAACTTAACCAAAAAGCTACTCGTAAACTGTATCCAATCCAGCATTGTATGTATTGTACTTACCTAATCTAGTTGTTTGACAAAGACTCCAACCCCCACCCCACCACTCCCCCAACCTACCCTAACCTACCCACCATTCTTCTCTTCTGTTTGTAAATGTTAGCGAAATATTGAAATCGAAATGAAATTCCAATGGTGCAAAAGTAACAAGTAAATGGGACATGACATGCATTCCCTGCTCTACACAAAACGTTGCTTCAACAAAAATTATAAGTAAAAGTATAAAAAAAACACAAAAACTAACTAGGGACTACATACGACATATGTATGTATGTTTATGTAGAGGCGTAGTATGATGTATTGCTGAAGTTGTCAGAATTAGGCAATCAATGAAAATTTATTAGATGAAATTAAACACTGATACAAACACAAATAAAAATACAGACAGATACAGATACAGCCACACAACACTAGAGATACCTACTACTACTCCAGCACCCAGATGCGTTTTGAAGACTTTTAACATGGACACAATGAAAGAGTTTCGGATTACCGGAACTTGGGATGGACACCACACAACATTTTTTGGGTCAATTTAAACTATACGAAACTATATCAATATATACATTTATGAATGGGGAAAAATGCAAACTCCTTTCTACCATATGCCAAGAAACAATCAAAATAAAAAAAAACTCCGAGCTTCTTTGAAAACCCAGCTCCCTCCCCTTACACACACACACACTCTAAACAAACACTCTACCCATATAAAAGAAAACTATTTATAATAATATATATATATATTGATAATTGTATGTATGTATGTATGATGATATATGTATATGATGTATACAATTTATATCACGCCCAAAGGACAGTGTAACTAAGTCTAAAGTATATTTGTAAACTATTTTCTGAGCACAGATTTTGTATAAATTTATTAGATACACACACGCTTGTCCCCTATACCCTATGCTCTCCCCAGAGAGGCAGCCTTCGGCTCTTTTGCTTATACACAACTTAGGGCTTTTCCCCCCACCCAAAAAAAACACACACTCCTCTCCATTCTACTCTGGAACCCCATCCCGAATTGATTTTTGTACCCAGAAGAGGAAAAAGAAGGTCTCGCTTCTATTGTAAATTTTGTACTATATACAATGGTCTCTCTATAAAGAAGAAACTCAAACATATACCTCCTACACACAGCTATGTACATATATTGTATGTATGTATGTATGTATGTACGAGTAGTATGAATTATGAATAATGAGGGGATTGTTGGAAATGTAACTCTTAACTTTAAACTGTAGCAACAACAACAAAAACTTTTTATACCTTTGGCAAAGGCATCAGCGGTCGGGGCTGAGGACAATTTTAAGAGAAGAAAAACTAAGTCAAACTTTAGCTACGCGATACGAAGATAGGAGATATGTTTGTATGATGCACAACAAAAGAAAAGAAAAGAAAGAAAAGAAAAGAAATGCAAAAGAAAATCCAAGTCAAATTACAAGCTATTTTTAATATTTACACTAAACTTCAGCGGGGACGATAGACACCGGACGATAGACACTTCATGAATGTTAATTACAAATACAAAACGAACGAGTATTATGGCATACAAAAATATAAATATTAATATACATACATATATGGATAAATAATTAATCAGTGAATATGCAGCAAGTATTTAGTTAGTAAGATCAACTATTTTTGGTTCTGTATCTTTGCACAGCCTTTATCTGATCTGAGTTCTCGAAACTCCAATATATTCAGTTCGAGTTTGTTCCGTTTCGTTTTTAGTTTTGAACTTTTTCTTTCAACTTCGGTTAGGGTCTGCCATCGCCAAGACATCGACAAAGATCAGGAGACAAACATCGAAGTAGAGTCAACGCTGTATGATCATTATTTCTACGAGTATATGCTAACTGCAACTATATTTTCCTTTTCCTGTAACTCAAATATCTTCCAAAAGCACTCGTTATTTTGAACAGCTCTTCTCCGAACAGAACAGAACAGATCAGAACTACTCTCCCTCTCTTTGAACTGCTATCTTCCAGGTTTTTTGTGCGGCTAAAAGAAATAGTTGATGAAAAAAGTAATTGCATAAAATACGATTATTCGTAAAATATATAGGCAAATGTTTGCCGTACTAACCAACCCACAGCTACTGTGTTGATATGTGTACCTATGATAATTTCCTATATCGAATAGACAAACTGAAAAAACACACACACACACACACAACGCATGTGAAAACACGCAATCAAATCAAATAAAATCAATTAAATTATTCATGTTACTAGCACTAGCTAAAAAGAGTAAATAATACCGACAAAAAATACAAAATAAAGGGTAATCGGACACCGAAAGTGAAAACTGATATACAAATGCGAATATGCGAAAGTTTTGGCCAAAACAAGGAGACCAAACGCATTTGCCACAAACCAAAACAAAACCAATCCAAAACAAACCAAACTAAACCAAACACTGAACATACGATACGAAAATGCAAGAAAAATCAAGGCCAAAACATACATGAGTGTATACCTACTATACCATACCATATACCTATACATATATTACTATATATAATATACATATTTGAGTGTACAATTGTTGTGCTAGTTACAGAATACAGAACACAAAACACAAAACAAAGGAACCTACAACAGAGCCCTCCTACATGCATATGTATAGTACAATGCAAATAAATTCTGAATGCTATATATACAAGCAACCAGCAGAAAAACATAAAAACAAGCTTACAGCAAACTACAACAAGGTATTGTCGGCTACAAATATTTATTTATTTTAAACTTTTACACTGAAACGAAAGCCCCCCATACCACCATACTACACATTTAAACAGAGATGAGAAAACTCGGTACAATATTTATAAACTGTTGTATTTTTTGTAAGCCAAGACAGAACTACTAAAACAAACAAACAAACAAACAAACACTCCACCGCCGAAACTTGATAAATATATTTTGATGAGTAATACGAAGAACAGCAAGGATACGAGGTATATAGTTTTTTTTAAATGTGAATACATTAATATTTATGTGTGTGTATTGCAAATACCAACAATGGGCCACAATTCAGGTTCCTAAGCTCCCCTCCGTTAAGTAATATCTCTGAATAAATAGCAAGCGAACAGAAAAACACCGCAAATAAACGATCCTAACTAATCCTAAGTACATATGTATGTGTATGTAAATGTGTGTGTGCAACAGCATCTAAAAGCTAATATCAAATCAAAATCCAATATGTGAGCAAAAAAACCCTATTTAATGTGAATCCAACAAAATGCTGCAGAAAGAAACATTATCAAATTCAATCAATAAATGTCAATGAATAATTAACGGGAAATTTCAGTTTACAGATGGGGAACATGGGCGTGGGAACACACTCTATAGAGGGTCGAGACTTTGCAGGGAAACCCTTTAAAGCGTATCCTTGAGGAAGTCCAATCGTTGTTTCTTCTCTCTGATAAGCTGGAATCAATCCATACATATGTCTAACTTGCCATTAAGACAAATTGTCGTCCCGTCCTCGACAGGTTGCTGCTGCGGCAGGCAAAATGTTTATGGAATTGATTCGAGGCACCGCTACGAGGATGTGCGTTGCACGTCAAAGGTCCGGGTCCTGCCATCGTCACGGCTCAGTAAGTGGCAGCGTGAAAGTGTGGAAAAAGCTTTTATCTAAATTAAATCCTGACACATGCCAAGTTCCGACCCCATCTCCGGCTCTTGCTGGCAGCCAGTTTACTGCATATGACGTACAAATGACTCGCGTTTTAAGGTTAAGGCAGGCAAGGGTCATGTTAAAGCGATCCTTTGAGACATGTCTGTGCGTGTACATATTTAAGAGATATCCTAAACTTTTTCACGACACACAACACTGGGAAAATCTGTGCAGTTTTATGCAACTTTTATGGCACCAACAAGGAAGGTCCTGCCTCACACACAGACACACATACACACACACACACACATACAGCAAAAGAAAACTTTTTACGACTTGCAGTTCCAAACAACAAACATCCAGACGTCAGGACATTATCTCATGCTTCTGATGCCTGATGCGTACCGTAAGCAAGAAGTAACGGGACTTCTAAGCTAAAATACCAAAACGAAAAGAGTGACAAACTGAAGACAATAAAAAATACACCATAAGCGAACACGTCTGCGAGGGCTGGAAAGACAAGAGACCAGCTCCAGCTGCAAGCCCTGGGCTGCCTTTCACTGCTTCTACTGCCGCTGCTGCTTCTCTATGCATTTTTCAACCCACACAAAATTGTTTGAAGTGGAAGCTCCCACTTGCCTCTACTTACCCCCGCCCCGCAATTGACATTGAAGTAACATCCACACACACACACACACACACACACACACACTCATACACAAAAAGAGCAATTCAGATTCCGGTTATGCATATTTTTATGCCAGCATTTTTGCTGCATTTAAATGATGCACGAAAAGAAAACTGGACTGGCCAACAGGAAATGCAAAGTTCGCCATATTATTTAAGCCTTTTTTGTGTGTGTTCAAAGGGGGCTAGCCGCGAACTGATTTGCATCCCAACTTTTATTTACATGAGTGCATTTTTTGAATATGCCCATAAATGCACAGAGTGCTCAGACCTCAAACCTCGGAAGGGGGAAAATGTTGTACCATGGACTCACTCTGGCCGCATTATCGATGCCACTCTTCCTAATGACATGATGCAAATTAGGCCCCCCACTCCAGACTCTTGACCCCCAATGCTCTCTAACCAGACAGCCAGCCAGCCAGACAGCCAGCCAGCCAGCCAGCAGTCGTTGCAGCAGTCACGTGCGGCAGCTGCGGCCTAAAGTGGTGGTGGAGGCTGACAGGCCATGAAGCCTAATGTAGTAAGCCTCCAATGAACGCCCCTTCCCCCAGGTCCCAGGTCCCAGCACCAGTCCCAGTCCCAGTCCTCTCCCAACTGCCTTTTCGATGGAGTGAGTGGCGTTGCACGTGTTGCAGAACTTTCGGTTAACGGTTATTAAATGCAGTTTTTGCAGTTTGACAACAAAATGCAGAGCCCGAAAGTGCAAAGTGCAGATGGCGGAGACCGGCACCGGTTGGGTCCCCCACAGAAAGAAAGACAGACCGAGAGCGTGAGAGTTGGAGAGTTGGAGAGTTAGAGAGAACGAGAGAGAGACCCACGAAGAGTTGGTGAGAGTGTAAACAGAAGAGAGTAACCGGTTTTGATCAGAGCTCCACTCGCGCTTTGGAGCAGTCGTCACAGGTGCGCGAGTGCGCTCCGAAGATCAGTTCAAGCTGAGATCGCGACGCGTTTGCTTCGACTACGACTACGGCCTACGACTTCGGTGTGCATTGGAGAGCCAGCCAGCCGTTCGTTCTGTCCGATCGGTAAACTGTCGGTCCGACAATACAACAGCAGAATCGTACACACGAAAATCGCGCAATAAGTTCCACTATTTTTAGCATATTACGTGAGTGTCATTTGAATTTGTTGCGTGAAGTGTACGCCCGATCCGGGGGCAAAAGAACAAACAGAGTTATACCCGAATTTGTTCACCATTTGGCTAAATCTGTTGTGGCTGTTTGTTGCTGTGTTTGTGTGTGTGCGAGTGCCTTTCAATGTGTGTGTGTGTGTGTGTTGGCCAGCTCCAAAACCTGCTGCTATTATTAGCCTTAGCCAAGATTATGGGCGATTTCATTATGGCGCTGCAATTTGCTGTGCTGCCGCCAGCCCCAGCTCCAGCTCCAGCCCCAGAGAGCATTTGGGACGAGAAGATTTTAGAGTTTGAGTTTGGTTAGACGAGTTCCGAAGTCCATGGCGGGTCTGGGTCTCGCCAACTCTTGGCCATTGTGTTGGGGCCCCGGTCCGAAATGCCTGTGCGAGAAGCTGCAACGCCTTTCATTCATTCATTCATGGCAGCGATTATATCATACACCTCCTCTGTATTTGCCTCAGTATGTAAATATGTATGTATGTACGTATCAGCAGCGTGTTGGCTGGCATTTTGGCCAGAACCAGTAAAGGTTTTTGGCCCACACACTCGCACTGGCGCACACACACACCAACGCATTTGCATAGACAGAGGCAACGTCATCGCCCATATTAATATTTATATTTAAATTAATATTTCTTGACATTTTTCTGTGCTTGCTTTTCGGTGCTCCAGTGCTCTGTGCAACAAACAGTTCAAGTGAAGTGTAATGAAATGTGTTCAGCGGCAGCAGGGGCACACTAACAACCTGTCGCTGTGGCTGGCAAAAAGCGTTAACAATAAATAAGCGAAACAATAGCAGCAACAACAGCAGCAGCAGCAGCAGCAGCAACAACAACTCCAGTCGAACTGTATAACAATGAGGAGAGAAGGTAAGCCAGTTTTTTTTATACAAAAATACATATAGAAATTGTACAGTATATATTGGGGGGTATATATGTATGTATGTATGTATGCGCGACTGCAGACAGTACGTATGTATACCTTAACTTATTTACCATCAATTTGTTTTTGACCAAAACTGAATTGCATTTTGAGCATCTTTGGGTGGTTTCCTCCACTCCGCTGCTTCTTGGTTGCGATTTCCGCAATACATTGAACTACCTGAACTGTCATCGCGTGGGCGACTCCATCAATTGATTACGCACCCGTTGACCCTGAAAGAGTCAACAAACGTTGGCCAGTCGGAGATACAGTCGCCTTATACGGACATGGGCACGATTCGCTCTTTGTTTATGGCCCAGTTTGTTGGCCCCTCGCCCTCCCGTGCTTGGACTGCGATTATGTCATTCCGTCAGAGTAGCAGATGCTACCCCATCAAAGGATTAACATAGGAGGGATTCGACCCTGGCAAGTCCAACCTTGTTATGGCAGATACAGCTGCTGTCTGATCTGAAACATTTTTAGTGGTCCACAAAGGCGGAAGCATCTCTGCTTTGCAAACTCCCGTAAGCGTATCGAAACTTCGGTAAACCATTCATATTTTTTGGTCATTTGCTGGCAACTGCAATCCGCGAGATTGCCTTAAAAAATGCTGAGGCTGAAGCTAGAGCTGGACCAGTAAAAATGCCAATACCAAATAGATCAATAAGTGAAATTTAATAGTTTCAGACATGGATATAGCCGTATAATTTATTGCTTTCTCTTTTACTTTGAATGACAAAAGGAAAATCCAAGAAAAGAGTTTGATGTAAGCCCTTACCTAACAACTCCAGCCGAAGATATTATCATACATATATGCTAGACAGCCAGTCAGCTAGTCAGCACAATGAAAAGCATTTTCCAAATAGTTTATCTTTTGGCCAAAGCGCAGCTCCCATAGTTAGGGGCCCGGACCCACTGTGCATAACAGAACTTGCTGTTGGTTTGGTTATTTTGTTTTTCTGTGCTCTGCCGTTGTGGCGACTAGTATTATTTTGTTCGTGTCTTAGCCGCTGGCCATGTTTATGGTTAAGAGCCAGCCATGCTTAGCACGCTTACCATCCAATAAAAGTTGCACAGAGGACGGACAACAGCAACGGCAACGGCAGCGGCAGCATCTAGAAATTCAAAACCAACGCCAGGGGCCAAGTGTTTTTCTCTCTCTCTCTCTCTCTCTGTCTCTGGCTCGTTTTATTTTATTTTTACTTCTGCCTGATGACAATCTTTTGATAATAATTTTGATAATTTTGTTGTGTCTTTTCGGGTCAACTCTAAAGTTGTATTCGTGATTGTTCCGAGTGCGGCAACAATTAGAGATGTACTCGCAGATGTGCCGATTGCAACTTTTTGCCATAGCATAGCCGTAGTATGGGGGTACCATGGGTGACCATGATTCACAAGATGCAGCGAAAGTTATGCAATACTCCTCCTCCTGTTGCCGTTGCGGTTTATCGAAGACAGGTTTCTTGTATTTTTTGCTGACTTTTTTAAACAGCCAATTTGCAGCTGTACAAGATGCGTGTGCGTGTTAACCTCATCGAAGACAGCCAATCATTTGGCTCGTAGCCAGCCCACAGCAACTAAATACGATACGTGCATATGCAAATGCTCAACGACCATCAAAAAACACAAATCAATCAGTGCTAATCACCGACTCGACTCGACTCGACTGCCAAGCGTCGGTTATATAAAATTGAGTTAAATAATTCCATCTTCACTCTACTATAGAGTTGTACGTTGTAGAGTTGCTTGTGCAATCTTCCTGAGTTTTGTTTGCGTGTGAATCTGACAGACAGCAAAAACCAACTAAGATTACATACTCTACATACTCTTATACATACATACGTATGTATGATTAACATCACCATATGTGAGATGTTAGATGTTAGATTTGCTGCAACTTTCATTTGACATTTGAGAGGGTGCCCTGGTGTCTGTCTTTGCATTTGCTGTCAGTGCCAGTGCCAGTGCCCGCCGAGTCTGCCTCCAATTGAAATCTTCAACGAAACTGATGATGATGATGATGACATCATCATATGTAATTAATGCCTCGTGTCGGTTGCATTGCATTGCACACTCATTGCGTGCAAATTATACAAACAAAAAAATATAAAAATCTCTGACATTCCACGCCATGCTGTCGGGCTATATAAATCATTGGATCGAACCGCAGATCGATGCTAAGTTGAATGCTTATTGAATCAGTGATATAAACAGGTTTTGCAAATGTGCAGATTGCAGAATGTGCAGCTTAAAACATGGGCAAAAGAGTCGAAATTCGTTTTAGATATTCAGGCAAATGATGGCTCATAAAGATTGAATGCAACAGAACAATATCTAAGGGAAGTGTAATTAATTAAGCAGCTATACACTGGAAACCCACACAGTTGACTTGTTGAGTTGTTACGCCATAGGAGTGTGGCACTTCTCCCAACTTTACAAGTATTTGTGCTAAACTTAAGCTATATTCGTAAATGTGTGCTTACTCAGACATGTATACTCCGCCGCATTAGGAGAAACAAAGACCGTAACGAAATCCTATAAATAAGCAAAACACATTTCGATTTATGCTGCTCAACAGAGGAAACAATTATAAATAGGCAAACAATAGGCAATACCTCTCTCTATATGCACACAGGCTCTTCACTGCTCAAATCATAATTCAATGAACCACCACCCCCACCCGCTAGGAAGCAAAACAACAGGAGAGGAGAGACCCTATGGCAGAGTTATGGCAACGTCCTCTGTAATTCAACATCTAATTGAATGAACAGCATTTGATGGAATGTGGCCGAAAACAGGAAAGCAATCAGGGAAAAAAAAAAACAAAACTTGTTGAAACACACACAGTTTTTTGGCTTCTCGAGACTCGAGTGCCTTAAGCCGTAACAATGCCACACAGCCACTGGAAATTCTGTGAGCCACACTTGACATTAAAGTATTTTCCAGAGCCAGAGCCAGAGCGCGAGATCTACGCCCACAGAGATCTTCCACGTTACCAGCTACCAGCTACGAAATTATATATGTATGTATGTATGTATAGCGAGCAAAAGGCAAATATTATACAATCATCAGGGGGGCCATAACAACAATAATAACTTTGGCAAATTATAAAAGGCAACACCCCTCTCATAAATCGCTGTCTGCTCTTGCCGCCGCCACAAGACCTTGAAGGCAGAAAATAAAAAACCGACAAAAAAAACTTTATCCGACAAACAAAAGACAAAAAAAAAAACTCTCAAGATTGTGTTTGATATTTAGCGGACATTCGTTAGGTTCAACATAAATAGTTTGTATGCTTTTTATAGGATAGCGAGAGATCTTCTTCGGGCGAGATGCGAGTCATTAAAAATTCACATGAATCTAATTTTACTTGGGGAGATGTCATCGAGCTCCACTCTGGTGCAAAATTGTATTGGAATTTCCTTCCTTGAAACAATAAATTGCCAAAGTAACAAAAAAAGAAACCATTCTGCCGCTTAACGAGTTGCAATATTAATTAATCTCTATCCGTGTCCCTGGCGCATTAGAATACTGGTATCAGCCAGGCACCGCTGGGGCAGCACTGGGCATTCTCGGCATCGTCGTTGGATCGGATCGGATCGGATTCGATCGGAGCAGCTGCAGCAGCCGCCAAGCGTGGGAAACGAAACGCAGCCGCCAGTCTCCATCTAACGATGGAAGGTGGCCGGCCCAGAGTCGAATGGACGCCGGGATGTTAATGGTGGATGTATGTAGAGCCATGGTCTGGTCTGGTCTGGTCTGCATACGACTCATGTGTCGATTGCTGGGGGAACGGGAATCGCGCTTATTATTATTTTGATATTTAAGGTTTTCATTTTTCTTTTGCCAAGTGGGCAAGTGTACTTACGGATATTGTCAACACGTTTTGTTGGCCAGTTGTGCAATCGAAATGAATGCAATGAAATACTCGTATGTACGTGTGGTTGTTTGTGTGTGTTGTTTGTTTGTTTGTTTGTTTGTTATTTGATATACAGATCAATAGATTACAACCGCAGACTTTAACTTTATGGGGTCGTATAGATAGTCGCTCTCTAAGTGGGGCTGCCTGCAGTTGATGGCTCCACCAGCCACTTGTGCAGTTATTTGAACTATTAATGAAGCCGAAATAAACATAAACCCAAGGCACCGCAATGCTAGTGCGGCTCAAGCCCATGGCCGAAAAAAGAAAAGAAAACCCAGAAACAGAAACAGAGACGGAGACAGAAAAAACAAAAGTTGTAACGGTATTTATGTTGCAAAGTATCCCTTCCCGTGGCAGCCACAGCCGCAGTCTGTCTGCCCCATAAATATGCCGCCGCCACCGCCGCCGCTGACTGCGAACAGGTTTAACCCCAGAGCTCCAGAGCCCCAGCACTAACCCACTCCATGGCTCACAGAATATTTATTATGCGCATTGTTTCGGGTGCCATTTAGACCGTGCGCCACAGATACGAATCCACACGGACTCGAGAACGCGGCACTAAGAACCAGCAG
The DNA here is from genome assembly GCA_035043285.1 of Drosophila subsilvestris. Lineage (NCBI taxonomy): Eukaryota > Metazoa > Arthropoda > Insecta > Diptera > Drosophilidae > Drosophila > Drosophila subsilvestris. The sequence continues at coordinate 1,166,679 of JAWNNB010001728.1, read as the reverse complement.
CCCAGAAGCAGTGCCTTGACTTGCCTTGCCTTGCCACGAGTTCGAGTACTTACAGTTACAATTGAAGTTACTGAATAAGTGGAAACACCTGACGATCTGTATCGGTTCTGCTCAGAGAGCAACTTAATGCGCCACAAGCAGCGGCATACGAGTAGTAGATGGCTTGTGTCTGTCTAAACAGATCCATTATACTAGCATTGTGTCTCTAATGTATAGCACCCCCCCCGGCTGTCGCCGCAGAGTGAAACCCATTTAACGTATGGTACCGGAAGGGCGACAGACCCAATGGAGGCATGGAGGCGACATCGTCACACAATTAACCCATAAGGGGCAACAGCGGGCGCCCACATATCCGCATTGGAAAAGTGTGTTAATGATGTGCGAATTCTTCTGCTGATGAATAGCCTTCCACATATCCATAAAAGACTAGACTCGCGAGTGGCAATCAACTTCAACTTAAATTCTATTTCAATGGGAAAGCTCAGCTTTTGTGCAAATTCTAGAGCACCAAAAGAGCTTTGCTTTTCGGTAATTCTTCAAAGACTTCAGCTCTGCTCTTGACGCCGCTCTAAGTGGTTTGGCTCAACTCTAAGACTCGGGGATCCAAAGAAAGACAGCGCCAGTCATGGAGATTACGCAGGGAGACAACTGTTGCGTTTGATGTGAAATCCGGCCTACACTTGCCATTTCCCATTTGAAACAACAACAAAAGCAACTGTAACAGTGTTAGATGGGAGGTATGGATAGGTAGGGTATGAGAGGTCTTAGACAGGGTCAGGTTGATTGAAATTGATGTTGCAAACGTGACGTAGTCAAAAAAGGGACCTTCCCAACACACCTCACTCGCGTACGTATGTACCTCTTCGCTTTGATGGCGTCTCTTCGTAACTCTGGATAACAGCAGTTGGCGGAGCTGACTTCATTTGCAAGTCGCCACAATTGTACGGGTAGACACACAACCCAAGGGCCGAGGGGACACGGTCAACAAACGAAAAAGCACCAAATGGTTGTGAACAATTTGTTGTTGTTGTTAAAAGTGAGTTTGCAAAAAAGAAGTAAAGGGAACAACAAATTGAAAGCATTACGTACGGGGCCCTAGCTTAGGCCGTTAAGTCAACTTTCTCCGAACGAGTGGTGAGATTTAATATATTGTTTGGCCACACACAAATGTAACCTTCTTTGTCTGTCCGATTCTCTTCGACGGGGCCATTGATTTTAACGGCTTAGTTCTGCGGGGCCAACATCAAACAGTGTAGCAATAAATGGCTGAAAATTTAATAAAAGAAATATGGCATCTTTATCGCACTTTCATCGACCAATGTGAGCGCCGCACTTGGCCATAATTAATTTCATTCCCTCGCTGCTGCTGCTGCTGCTGCTGCTGCTCTCTGCCATTGCCATCTCCTTCGACGACTACGACGTGAGCGAGCATTTATGGCTAGAAAGTTTTTGGGTCTTAGGTTTTCGGATGGGCTTCTGCATGGCCATTGACGTTGTCAAAATGTTTGGCCAACTGACCGCCCATTTGAATTTTTTGGCCAACTACTTGATGGTGTTGGTGGGTCTGGGACTGGAAAGTCATAGATTAAAATGAGGCAAGGCAAAGGCAGCTCTCGCTTGTGAGGCACAGTGGCCACTGGCCAGGCCTTTATTTTGGGCAATTCCATCCTTTCTCTTTTATGACTCCCTAAACTACGTAGTATATAAACCTTATACATATGAGCATAGATTTATGGTTCTGTATTGTTCTGGATTTGCCCCACAGTTGCGCTGCGAGAGCAGAATAATTTTAAACGCTGCTCATTTTTCAAGTCTGCGCGCCCTTTTTCGGAATGCCTCCACTCGGAGGCCCCATACCCATACCCAGATCCAGGCCGAGACATGGAGCTGGACTCCACTCCTCTCTGCGGCCTCTTTATGTCTGCGGTGTGTCTCTCTCTCCCTCTGGTTGTGTGTGTGTGTGTGTGTGTGTGTGGAAGAGTTAGTGTTTTTAATAGCCTGCAGGGTTAAAAATTTAATGGAAAAACGTTTTAATAAATCAGTTAAGTGGTCTTGCCGCTTTTTTTTTTGCGGCTAATTACACGCATTAGTGTTGCCCAGTCGCAGATCCACAGTCTGCGGCGTGTTAACAGCCGCATCCAGTCCATGACTCCGACTCCGACCCGACACTGGTTCTGTCCACTCTGGACAATGTTGCCCGTGCAGCGCGTAATTTAGCAATTAAAAGCGATTAACGCGCAGCAGCTATGGCTACTTAACGTCTAAGATCGGGGGACCCAGCCAGACAGACAGACAGACACCGCAGCCTCTCGCATCGTAGAGCTGCGCAGAATTCGCGGCTGCTGAGGCCCCCAGTTTAATGGTCGCCGCTTGAGAGCAGCAGCCAGGCCAAAATCGACATTAAGCGCTTTGGGTTTTAACAATGCAATCAAATTTTATGCTGATTTTCGAAAACATGCAGCAGGAGTCATTAAATCAAGCCAGAGATGAGATAACAGCCGATAGCAATTAATGCAGGGCCAAGCAACGCCACGGAATTCCGTACCCCTTAGATTTTCAATGTACCCATAACAGTTTAAAATAAATATAAATTTCCTTGGCCATAACAGCCGCTAATTAGAAATGAAAATCATAATGGAAATGCCTTTGAAGCCCTAAAAGCAATCAGCAAGCGAAACGATCAATAGGCTGGGCCAAACGAGACTCCAAGTGGAAGGTTTTCTATAGCTAAACAATGGCTGATTTATGAATATAAAGGCGAGCACAAAGGAATCTATTTGAATGGTAATTGTACAATGCATATTATATCTCCAGACTTCCAGCATATGTATGGTTCTGTTCGGTTCGGTTCGGTTCGGTTCGGAGAGAATGCAAATGACAATATAAAGTCTGTTATTATTTATTCTAGCGACTTCTGGGGGCCACTGCCGTGCACTGTGGCGATACGATTTACGAGTGATACCACAGATTGAGAGCCTACAACTTGCAATTTCGGTCCAATCCGCCGCCGTCCGTCTGAGAGGTCCCCCGCCCATCAGTTGGTGCACTTGTGAAAGGCGCTGCCGCTGCCGCTGCCTTTGCGGTTGAGTGCTACAGATTGTGTCCCAGGCGCAGCCTGGTGGCCTGCAGTTCTTGCCCCAGTTTGGTGGGACTGAGACGCATGCATACTCGTATTCGCAGTCGTATTCGTACTCGTATATTTTGTAGATGTGCATCTGGTGAAAACTTTCTAAACCGCGCCCCGAAAAATACATATCATGGTGGTGCCCGGTGCACGGTGCCCGGTGCTCGGTGCCTGGTGCTGGCAATGAAATTTACATGCCATGCCGCTGACCAAGACCACAACAACGGCCTCAATGCCAAGTTCAAGTCGTCCAGCTTTTATGACACTTGACCACAATGATGGAGTGCATTTTTGCGGCCGATCGCAGTGTCTTGTTTTCTCACTTTGTGTAGCACACAAATTGCCACAAATTAACTTCTCGTTTCGTTGGCAACGACTTCCGCTCTTGGCCCATTGTTGGCGCTGCATCAGCGGAAGCAGCGAAAGTTGTGAAATCCTCCCATCAAAGACAATGAACGCGGAGGGTGGGGGGCGCCACACACTTTTTAACGGTCCAGCGACAAAATGCAAATCTCATGTAACCTGGACGAGAAAAACTGCTTTACGAGTCCCAGCCCGCACACATACTCGTTGTACATAGGTATTGATGTGGCCATATACCAGATTTATACGACTATGTATGAAATTTTGTTATATGAAATAGCCCTAAAATGATCCACATTACCCTTCGTTTGGTTCTGGATGCTTTCTTGCGTTTATAATGCTGTTTATGTGGCGTTAAATGTTAAGGTCTTGCTGCTGCTTCTGCGCCAAGGTAAATACGAGAGCAAACACATTTTAATGGCATTCGCATTCCATTTGCCGCAAAAGGAAAAGGCTTTAAGGCAAGCCTAACAAAACAAACCCCAAAAACCGCATAAACAAATCAATGTGCGGAGCGGTGTGGCATGGAATGGAGCTGCTGTCCGACCATAGCGGAGTGGACGAGACGGGAGTATAGCGAGGCATGTACAAATCCGACGCATGGGAGTTGCAAACGGAAAGGCTTTGATGGCCGCCAAGTGATAGAAACCCCAAACGAAGGTGGGATGGGATGGGATGGGATGGGGAGATGGGGAGTTGGAGGCAAAAGCAACCACTGGGACCACACAGACACAGGCAGGAAAGGGTCGGCTGTCTCTCATTCTTGGCCTTCATCTCGGTTCGATTTTTCATTTGATGACGTTACCGCCCACACCATAAATGTGTTTGTGTGTGTGTGTGTATTTCTGTACTCCCCAGGCACTAAAATCACCGCATTGAACTTGAAAGTTTTACTGTAGACCTCCTCAGATCCACAGATCCAGATCCCAACTGACAATTGTATCGCGATTGACCGCCAGGCAAGACCACAAATGTAAATGCACTCAGCAATTGGCCACAGTTGAAATACATAATAAGAAGGCTAGTCGGAGAGGGCCAGTGTCAGTGTCAGTGCCAGTGCCAGGCCCACAACGATGCGATAGATAACGACACCCTTTAATTGGCCTAATCGAGGCAATAACTCAATTTTATCATCAGCCAGACACACAGGCGAAGTAGGGCGTTAATGACATGCTGGAGAAGAAGATTCCGCGAAGAATTTCGTGGAAGTTCGACAAGATGGGAATTCAGAATTATAATTACACGTTGATTGATATATGTAGTAGATATGAATATATGTGTGAGTCTGTGACTTCTGTAAGTGTGCATGCAATCAAGAATTCAAGGGAGCAAGGGAACCAGTTCTACCCCCAGCCCACAGCTCCTTCTGCCGCTGCGCTCGCGTCCCGCATATCACTTGTCCACCTTGCAACAGAGTGTCGCACCCAAAACCGAGAGCTACGTGACCAAGTGACAAATTGCACATGAAGGACGAGTAGCGAGGCGACACTGAGGAGGGGCAACTTCAATTTCCATGCCCTGAACTTGAAAGAACGTGCATACATATTCTGCCACATTTTGAGTGGCTTTTGGAAGCTTAACGGGACTGAGAAAAGTGCAACGAACTGCAGTTCCGATGCATTGGGATGGGTGCGCCGCAACAGTAACATCATAAATTGATATAAATTATGCAAGGTAGGGGAAGGGTCGAACCACATTCCTGAGGGAGGGAGGGGCTCTGCAGTTACAGTGCGGACGGTATCGGAATGCTTATTTGTTTACGATCCTTTGTCTGCGGAATAACTGCCCTAAACACGTTCCGAGTTGGTGCGAAATAGTTAATATTAAATGGAACAACTCTGATGCGAACAAAAAAAAAGACAAAACAAAAAGCAACAACTTTCCACAGGTATAAAATAGTCAGTTGCTGGTTTACTGTACACAGGGTGGCAGCCATATGAAAACGAAAAACTAAACTTTATCTAATTAAAAGTTGAAGAATGACAAGAGCTAATTGCTACGTGTATTTTGTGTTGACTTCTTTCCAGGCAGCTCCGGGAATTGCTAGTCGAGACCATCAGCAGTCGATAAACCGCAGCGCCAGCCCCAGGACGGAGGAGAGTACCCCAGCATCCAGAAAGAAGGTAGTGGAACCATCAGAGCAAAATGCACGAGAGACAAGTGAAGAAGTGAGTCGCGGGCATGGGTCCACCGTCCACTTAGCCACCAATTTGAGATAACATTTGCAATCCAATTACAGACTGAAGGGCAGCCATTATGTGGCCACTCACGGCCGTCTCACACCTGACCCACCGTACGTCCACTCGAATCGCGGCTACTCCACGGACGGCGAGGAATCGCACTCCCATTCCCATCGCGCCCCCTCCGAGCGAACCTACTCCGAGTATACACTGACCCACGAGCGCATCTCGCCACAGTCCCAGTACAACTCGTCGCGGAAGAAGCGCTCCGCGAACGGACATCACCAGCACCTGCAGCACAGCTACAGCCACAGTCAGATGGGCCTCTCCAGCTCCCCGGATAATGGGGGACCACGCTCACTCAGCGGACCACCGCCCACGCGCCAGCCGCCACGAGCACCATCCGCCCTTAGCTATGATCATGGCGGGGACGGGGGCAGCGATATATATGTGACCAGTGCTGCTTACAAGGCGCCCTCGGAGATCAGGCAAGCTCTTTAATGCCCTTGAACTCTGTTCAAACGTTTCTAACAGTTTCTCTCTCTCTTACAGTCGATATAGCCAGCGTCCAGTGTCGCGTGGACCACCGCGTAGTGTCTATTCGGTGGCCAGCACTGCCAAGACGGGACGGAGCGCTCGGTCTACCACCAAAAGGGGCGCCAAGATCGAGACCATGTCCGCTCCGAACCCATTCTGCCCGAATGTGAAGGGTGTCTGTTGTCTGATGCTGCTGCTAAACTTGGGCCTGATCCTGGTCACTCTGGGCTTCGTCATTGTGGTGCAGTTCTACGAGCCGCTGTATGTGTGGATACTGGGCATTGTGTTCCTGATATTCGGCTTCCTTACGCTGATTGGCTGCATGATCTACTGTGTGTATGTGTGCCGCGATGCCAGGACTCCGTCGCAGGTGCGTAACGAGGATCTCTACTGGACCCGTCACTGGCAGAAGAACATCGGCTACACGCCCCAGGAGATCAACTACAAGGCGGACAAATACGATGCCTATTCGGATCGGTACTCGGTTAGCAAGCTGAGCGGCAAGTACTCCGACCGCGAGAGCCAGCGCTACTGAGGCAAGGAGCGAACTAATGTCAAATATGGAATCAGAAATTCTTTGTGCTTTATGGCAGTTGCATTATTTAGTTGGGAAGTGCTTGCGCCATGAGGAATTCGGATAAATCGAAACGAACGAATGCCTTGAAAACTTCCTCGTGTAGGCACATATTAATAGAAAAATAAAAACCACTTATATCTTAACTAATTGTAAGACTATGTACTAGTTCTAAACGGTTATTAACAAGGCCCCTCAACGTACCTGCTGCAAGTTGCTTGCTAGTTTGTATGTTATAAGAGAGATATTGAAAGAAAACGAGAGGATACACGAGAGTATTGTAATCTGCCATATTTGAGAAGGTTTACCGCTCGTTCGGCTAATCAACTGTAACTGCAAATGCTTATAACACATGACAAATAAATAATACGAATAATAAAATACATAATACAAACACATGCAAGTCTTGGAAAGTCTTACAGGAACACGAAAAGCCATGCCACGCACTGATCGGACAGTTTATGGCCAAGATATATCGTAATGAAATTTGATTCTTGATCCTGGATAAGAACTCCAACAATTCAAGGACAAATTACCAACAACAAGGCAGTTTTGTTTTGTGGGCCGATCGGGACATGCCACCTCTCCTCGTGATCAGGAGAAAGTCCCCTATCCCCTATTCCTCAGCTATTTTTCGCTTGATCAGAGCGGGCAACGCCTCCATGTGATCCAGCTTTTGATTAGGGTTTTAAATATACAATAAATATATAAAATATTGCAAAATTATCATCCAAACACCGCATGCAGAGGTGCAAATTTTGTACGCTTTCCATTTGTACCTACTGGCTTGTAGTCGTACTGCAATCAACATGCTGCGGTATCCGCCATAACTATCTATCGTTTTACATAAGTAAAATAACACATTTGAATAGTTTTTTTCATAAAATCGTTCGGCTGCTAGTGTGACCGCGGGCTTATCTATAAAATATACCGCCTGACCCTCAGAAATATACCGAAATATAACTTCTTATTTTCAAAATATACCGAGAAAAGTTCACTGTTAATGTCCGGAAATCATATTCATCGATTTTGATATTCGGCTTAATATTACTGGCAAGCTAAGACTCTCAGCCCTGACCATATAGTTTTAGGCGATTGATGAATCAATTTTTCACAAGATTGGCTAGTTTGTAGGAGTTCTTTTTATTGGATTGTTTACAAAATAAGTTTTAATTAGAAAAAGTCGTTTCGATACTTGACCTAAAGTTGTTCTCAGAGGTGGCAGCGCTTGGACAAGTTTTTCTTCTGCATGCACACCACACCGTTTTATAACTAAATGGAAAAGATATATAGATCCACATATACATATTTTTAATAGATTGATTTCCTGCTAATAGCAAATTAGTTTAATTGGTATAGCAATATACATTTTTTTAAAAAGCCAGAACTAGCTATTTTATAGCTGATGGCAAACAGTGGCAGCGCTGCAACAAAAAATTAAACAAAAACCAATTAATCTTATCGTCAAAAACTACACCTGCGATAGAATTATTTGTAAGTATGCCAACGGACAGCGCGGCCATATAAGACTTAAGCAAGATGTTGCTGCTGGAGCTGAATATTTTAACCCTGAACATATGGTGAGTGCTACTGTTTATGGACGTGTGGCAGGAGACGCACTGACGCACAATTCACAATTGCAGGGGCATTCCATATGTGTCAAGTGATCGCGGGCCGCGTCTCGAGGCCATATGCAAAGAACTGAGCAGCGGAAAGTATGATATCGTGTCGCTTCAGGAGGTGTGGGCTCAGCATGACAGCGAGCAATTGCAGGAAAAGACGTCCAGTGTTCTGCCCTATTCCCACTACTTCCACAGTGGCGTAATGGGTGCCGGCCTCCTGGTGCTTTCCAAGTATCCCATTCTGGGGACTCTGTTCCACGCCTGGTCCGTGAATGGCTACTTCCATCGCATTCAGCACGCCGATTGGTTCGGCGGCAAGGGTGTCGGTCTGTGCCGCATCTTAATTGGCGACCAGATGGTGCACCTCTACAATGCGCATCTGCATGCCGAGTATGACAATGACAATGATGAATATAAGACTCACCGGGTTATCCAAGCCTTCGATACCGCTCAGTTTATCGAGGCCACCCGGGGCAATTCGGTGCTTCAGATCTTGGCCGGAGATTTGAATGCCCAGCCACAAGACATTTCGTATAAGGTGCTGTTGTACACCTCCAAAATGTTGGACAGCTGCGCCTCGGACACGTTTCGCACAAATGAGTGCCAAACAAATTCGTACACCTCGGCGAGGGCACTGTCCAGGAATCCACGGGGCATACGCATAGACCACATATTTGTACGCGGAGGGGACAATATAAACGCAGAGATTGTCGAGTACACTCTACCTTTTCCAGACCGTGTGCCTGGTCAAAAGTTTAGCTTCTCGGATCACGAAGCTGTATTGGCAAAGTTGAAGCTATCCCGAACCATCCCGACAGATCCTGGGGCAGCAAGCGACGAAGCAGCAGTGGCGACGATTGAAGTAAACTGCGAGGTGGTGGAGGAAACATGTCCATCGCGTGAGCAAGGAGGAGGAGATGCACCTGCGCCTGCTATTCCCCCAACGGCTGATGCATATTCTGGCAATTGCAATGGCAGTTCCATAAGGAGTCCAGATAAAAGTTGCTCTTCCATCCAGCCTCTGCCTGCGGCCAGAACCGCTGCTCTCCAGGAAGCCCTGTCCCTTTGCGATGCTTCCCTGCTGCAATTGAAAACCGATCGGATACTCTACTACAGCGCAGCCACCTTCCTCTTTGTCCTACTCGTTCTGCTGGCCGAGTTCACGGCCCCGGGGGGCATGAGAACCATTTTCTTGCTGCTCAAGTTTATAGTCTTCGGAGTCATCTTGTTCTGTGTGTTCATGGCTTCCATTTGGAACTATATGGAGCGAAATGGCGTAATGCAGGGCAAAAAGTCCATGGAGATAATGTTGCATCATGCGCAGAAATATGAATATTTCTATTAAAGTGCGTGTATGTGTATGCGTTTATAATTAAGTATAACGGCTCAATAAGCATTTAAAAACATTGTATGTATATCAATATTTGTATTGTCTTTGATTTACTCTTAATTTATTGACGACTCTGCCTCAATCTGATCTGTAAACATTCTGTTCTTTCAATGCAATAAAATGGTCTCTTTCATTGTGAAACCTATCACCTCGCTGTTACAAATAATAGTTTAAGCTTGAACTACGGTCTCTTGGGCTTAAGTCTGCTCAATGGGGAGACGGAGACTACTTCGAGGCGTACGACAACCTCTGTAAAGATTAAACCGACTGCACCCCCACCATAATAATATAATACCCCACGACATAAGTAGCGATAACAATTAGGTTTTTAACATCTTTTCTTTATTCTCGAGTAGAAAACAGCTCCGCATGATCCCTTATGGTACATTTTATTCGGGCTTCTTTCCCTTGGAAAGTTCGGCCTTCTTTCCCTTGGTGGGAAGAGGCTTCTGGGAACGCAGAACAGCGGAGGCGCGGCGAAGAGCAGCCTAAAATTGAGAATAATAGAAAACCGCATTAAAAATAGAACAATAAAATTATCTAAAAATAAAGTTCTAATAGAGCTTCAGACAATTTTTTCAACACGATCATTCTGCGATCTTGGTATGTAGCATTAAAATAAGGATCATCATATCAGGGAAAATTCGGTGCGATTGCTAAATTATTTCAGAAATTACCTGTGTCAGATCCTTGCGGTACTTGGAGACGATCAACAGGTTCTTCAGCTTTTTCAGGGAGCGTCGGGGACCAGCCTTGAAGTCGACACGCACTGTGTTCTTGGCGGGACGCTGAGCATATTTGCCCTTCTTCAGCACGGCGGTGAAGCCCTTCTTATCGGCAGCAGGAACGACGCCAAGGGTCTTCTTGTGCACGATGCCGCTGTAGCGGTATGAGCTGACACAGGCCAAGTTGTTTGGCTCCTGGAAAAGTGCAATAAACAATTAATACACGGCTCACACACGGACGCATTCAATGGTGAAACCAACTCTTGTCAGATTAAGGTTACTATCAAGTTGTATTCAAATATCATTGTGAAAGTTTGTAAGTTGGAAACATCATAGAACAAATCGGATACTATCAAGGTGGGGGGACACCACTTACTGTGCTGAAGGGTTTGTTCACATCGCGCTTCTTCAGCAAGAAGGCGTTGTTGTTGCGAATGATCAACCAATTGAGGTGCGAAGAGGTTGCCATCTCAAGTCTGCAATTAAAATGCAAGGGAATTCGTTTAGCAGAATTTACAAAAGTTTCTATAGCTTATGGGTGGATTGAGTATTCAGGATTGGGTGATGAATATAGTCTTCAAGAACTCTTCTGCTAAATCATTCATCATGATAGAAATACTTCTGCAATGCAGAAAATAACTATATTCTTACCTTTATTGAAAATGCAGCCAGACATCAAACCAGAAGGGAACATTATGAAAGAGAAGAAAAATACATTAAAACATCTATGCCATGGCTAAAGAGCAGGTATTGTGTACAAATGATTTCAGAATTGGGTGATGAATATAGTCTTCAAGAACTCTTCTGTTTAGATCATTCATCACGGAAGGGATACTCATGGCATCCGACTGAAGATGAAGGGCTTACCTATATTGGGAATGCGACCAGACATCAAACCAGAGCACGGAAGCATGAAAGAAAAGAGAAAATAAGTTTAACCTCGGTGCAATTTATAAAAAATTTAGCAAGTTAAATTCATAGCTTCAGGATTGGGTGATGAATATAGTCTTCAAGAACTCTTCTGCTAAATCATTCATCATGGAATTGCGACACTCTTGCGACTACAACATGTGCTCTCACCTTGTGTGTGTGTATCAACATCATGTCGTCCGGACCCACGCAGCGTGAAAGAGAAAGAAATTCGATGTTAGACTTGAGCACACTTAAAAAACTTAGTTAAGTTATTGTGGTGGGAAACATAAAAGTAGTCCCGGCATGGGTTCCCCGGCCGCCATGATGAACCAACTCAGCCACTCTTTTCACACATTTCGGGTCAATAAATCAGCGCGCTGCACACGTGTGGGTAATACCAAAATTTACCTCCGAAATATTTCGAGTTGGCTGCCATTTTGACTAAAACACGTGGTGCACCCATGTCACAAAATAAATGTTTCACAGCTAGATGCTATTCACAATGCTGTAGAAGCTAGAACTTAACCAAATCAAGACAAAATGCAAAGTGCCCACCTTTTCTCGTTGAAAGACAAGCAGGAAAGAAATATGGCAGCTGCGGCATAGAGCTAAGTTGGCTGCGGTTAAAACAGCAGGGTTGCATTTCGTGAATTTCGGTCAGGTTGGCAGCTCCGACCCGGGATTTTATAAATGTCCAACTATCGATATTTTGGTTTTCAACGCAAAAATGAGTAAGGGAGAGCGTTTTGAGCGGGTAGTTACCAAGCAAAACATTAAATAGCCCACCAGAAGACCCCCCCCCATTTGATTGAACCATATTTATGAATTATTTATGAGAACTTAAAATTAGCTAATCTTGTACAAAATTTATTGATGAATCGGATAAATTTATATTTTTAGGGCTGAGAATGCTAACCAGCTTGTAATATTAAAACGAATATCAAAATCATGAAATATCAACGCATTTTGTCGTGTCCGTCGGTATATTTACAGTATATTTTGAGTACTTTTCTAAATGACCACCAAACTCCATTTAGCGCACAAAAAATACCGCAATTCAAATAGTAATGGTTTTTAAAAATTTGCTCTCCTTTTCGAGGTGAAGAGGGCGCTTTCGTGGTGAGTTCCCCTCTTTTTCGTGGTGTGACCAGCATGGGAAATGTAGATTCATTGCTGCAACGTTTCATACGTTCCCGTTAGATACATTTGATTCGTATAGGACAATTTTCGGCAACATGGGGAAATTAAATATATAAATAAATAAATATTTAAATTAAATATAAATATATAAACGGAATTTTGCAGGTTTTAAGTAGCAATAATAGGTATCTGGACAGGGATAAATGTATTTAAAACAACCAATTATATGCATTAATGGGTAAATAACATGTCATGTCAATCTTATACAAATTCATTATTAATTTAATGTTTCATAGCAGCTTGGATAAACAAATTTACCATTAATTAGGAGAAATAGGGTATTCAAAGACCCATACGCATGCAGAAACTTGGTTAACCAGCAACAATGACCAAGTGTGACCGGAGTTCACACTTAAATTGTATGCTTTGGCCGGTTTTGTTTGCACCTTATTATGTTAAGAATCTAATGAAAAGGAGGTCTGAAAATTAACCAATCTTGTACAAAATTTATTGATGAATCGGATAAAATTATTTGTTTATGGCTGAAAGGGCTAACTAGCTGGTAATATGAACCGGAATATCAAAATCGAGGAATATCAACGCATCTTGTCGTGTCCGTCAGTATATTTACGGTATATTTTGATTTTGACAAGGTATATTTCGGTATATTCATGAGGGTCAGGGCGGTATATTGTATAGATAAATCCGCGGTCACACAAGAAAACACATTTCCGAAAAATTTCAGTAAAATCTTAAATTTTACATTAACAGATTACTACAAAAGATTTTTGTTTAGGCTGTGGTTTATTTTTATTGTCGTATGTCCATCCAGAATTTAAACACTCGTGGTAAGTAGAAGAGACGCCCACACACAATTTCCAGTCGCAGCGCTCATGTACACATGTACATAAAAATGGCTGCTCGTGGTCTAGTCATCGGCCGCACACGCATACATACATGCATACGCATACGTAAATGCACGCTGGCGATTTTAAGGGAACAACAGCACGCTGCGAGAGGGTGTGATTATAAATACAGAGATTCCAATGAGATGCTAAGGGCATATTGTGTTTTTGTTTTGTCTTTGGCAGACCCCTTTGCTGATGCAATCAAGGGCAATGATGATGACATTCAAGACGGGCTTGTGCACATAAGAATCCAGCAGAGGAACGGTCGCAAGACGCTAACCACTGTCCAGGGCCTGTCCGCGGAGTATGACTTGAAGAAAATAGTCCGCTCCTGTAAAAAGGTAAGTGCCCTGGCTGGCCTGGCTGTTGGCCAACTTTCCGGAGTGGGCGGCCATGTAAATGATCCATCTGTTTTTGCATTCACAGGAATTTGCCTGCAATGGAACTGTGATCGAGCATCCGGAGTATGGTGAAGTTCTGCAGCTGCAGGGCGATCAACGTGAAAACATCTGTCAATGGTTGACTAAGGTTGGATTAGCCAAACCAGACCAGCTGAAGGTGCACGGCTTTTAAGCGGATGCCAAGGAACAACAAATATTTCATTCTTAAGCTACATTCAACTTGCAGAAGTTATTCTTCGTTCAAATTATCTAAAAACAATCTTGATAGAACATTAACACAAAGACAGAAGCAATAGACCATTAATCGAGAACGATGTTATAAATAAATTAAATGTTCAATTTAAATAAACGGAGGTTGCATAGTAAAATGGGACATTATCTGTGATTGCCCTATACTTTAGGGGCAGGTTTGTCAATTTTGGGGGATGTTCACAGCTACCACGGAGACAAAAACCCAGAATTGGCCTATAAAAGGGTATAATTAAATTTTATATTTAGGCGCCGTCTATCGCACAAAAGTACCGATAACATTTTGCAATCAACCCTGTGCGTCGATAGGTGGAATCAAAAGACGCGGCTACACGATTTAAAGACGTAAAACAACAGGAAAGTAGTGTAAATTTACTCAAAATTAAAAAGTGCAGTTCGCATTGATTATACATCCCACAAAAATATACATTTTAAAACATTTTCGACAGTCTACAAAAAATATCACCTGCAAATATATATCGATATATTGATATGTCAATATTTTATATATACATTAAACACGACCGAGTGGGCTGCTTTAATTTGCGTGTTTCATTGCTTTTGCTGGTTAAAAAAACGTTTTCTGCAATTTCTGTAAGCAGCAACTTGATCTGCACCATCAAATGTACAAGTTTTCGTGTCGAGTTAAATAAATAGTTGGAAAAACGTGGATTTCAGTGTAGTGCAGTGTACGTGTACCCGCGGAACGCCACTGTGCCTCTAGCTAGAACACATAACAAGTGGTTTTACAATTTAAATATTGTAGCCGCAGGAAAAAGTTAACTGGAGGTTGATAGAAACAATAACAATTCTACGTTGAGCGGTGTAAGTACAAGTGCACAATAATATTATTCATGTTTTTTTTTTTAGGGGAGGAGGGGGGCCCTTTTCGCCACAAACCATACTGGGCTCACATACCCTACTCGATACAAATGATTTCAAATTTGATGCGCATGCATGACACAAAAATCTGAACAGACCCATTTCATACCTATTTAAATGACCCTTTATTTATTATGTATCAAAACACTTACTCCCAGCCGAAGATGACAGTTCCCAGAGGTCTTCGGGTGGGGGGGCCCGTCGCAGAAAATTCTGTTAGACGCTTCGCTTGTATTAATATGTACATTCAAATACTATATAGTTTGTGTTTTCGTTTTGCAAAATTAATTTCTTAGGTCTTGATTCCATCGTTCCCACTACGATCCCGATTTAAATATTATATATATTTATCGCATGCAACCGTGCACATTTCGGGAGCCTATCGAAACGGTGACAGAGGAACGGCGAAAGTTTTCTATGACGATGAGAAGTGAATTTTTGGATTTTTCGCGTGACAAGTTCGTTGTGAAAAAAAACAAAAAAGAACAATTTATTATTTAGAACATTTGCAAGCAATACAAAATTTGTTGTGCCACTCTGTCGGTTCGGTGTCGGTGCAAGTTGGGTGTGAAATAAAAAAAAAATCAATTGCCTCTCGACCAATTTCAATTTTATTCTCTGCGTGTGCAAAAAAAAAAAAAAAACTACGAAAAAACGAAGACGAAAAAAGTCAGCAGCGGGGAAGAAAAAGAATAGAAAGGAAAGCGAAAATAGCCACAGAAAAAGAAACAAAATTAAGTCATTCAAACCACCAGGCCACGGAAAATTAAACGACGACGACGACAACGGTCGCGTAGAAGTTGAAGAAAATGTACAGGAACAGGGGAGGAGGAGCAGCCGCAGCAGCAGTAGTATAAATAAATAGCGAAACAGCGAAAAGAAGTGTGTTGCAGCTTTGATTGCCTGCCTTTGATTGTTCGCATCGCATTGTAATCAAGTTTCATGCAATAAGAATATCAAAGTGAAAATCAAATTTTCCAAATCGAAAAGCCTCCTCGACTGGGTGGCAACACGACTGCCACTGTGTGCGTGTGTATATGCCTGTGTGTGTGTGTGTGTGTGTGAGTGTGCCGCGTGTGACTGTGTGTGTGTGTGTGTGTGAGTGTTCCGAGTAAGTGTTGAGGCGTTCCGTTCGTTCGAAAGAGGAGGAAAAAATATATTTAAAAGCAAACCGACTGTGTCTTTGTGTGGAATTTCTGGATAATTTCAACATACGTTATCATGGAATATTACCTAGGTTAGTAGTAATATTATTTTCAGATGTCAAAAACAAACACATATGCCTGCCATCTAACGCAAACGCAAACCCAAACCCTCGCCCTCACACTGCGTCCACGGCTGCTGCTGCACTTGTGTGCGAATAGAGAGTACGTACAGTGGGTTGAAGAAGAACACGCATAAGTTGCTGCTCTCGCAACGCCTTAAGGTGAGGCAGAAGTTTTGCTTTTTGCGACGGTGGCAGCCACTGGCACTGGCACCAGGTATCAGGGGCAGCACAGCTCCTCCATCTGTGGCTATGCTGGCATTAAATTTATTTGTTTATAATATAAAATCTGGTTTGGCTGGGAGAGTTTTCTTAGCGTTCTCCTAGCGTCACGTCACGTCGCGTCACTCGCGTCGTACGATTACGAAAGTTTCCCATTACGTCTGCAAGAACAACAAATGACCTTGTTTATAGAACTTCACTTGAACGCACACACAAAAACTAATAAATGCACACGTTTGCTCTTGTCCAATTGCAGGAGGATATGTCTATATGAATGCAGATGCAGTCAAGATCCAGCCGCCGGTCTACGCCAATGTTCCTGTCGAAACGGCAATGTTAGCTACCAACTTGTTCGGCACCACAACACAGATCGCAGCCCCAAACGCAGCAGCCCACATACCATTGATCACAGCCGCCCCAGCAGCCGCTGCCCCCGCTACAGTCGCAGCCGTGGCAGCGCCACAGACCGCTCCGCTCTCACATCAGCATCCACAGCAGGTGCAGGTTCAGGTGCAGCAGCAGCCTCATCCACACCAGCAGCAGATTATTGCTCATACACACGCCCACCAACAACACCAGCAGCAGCAGCAACAACAGTCTCCTCAGACCATTCAGGCTCATCCCGCACAGCATTTGCAATACGGACATCCGCCTCCACCGCCACAGGCACAGGGCGTGGCTAACTCTGCAGTGGTTGTAGGAGGAGGCGCTGCCGTTGCTGGTGCCGCTGTTGAGAGTATCGATAATCCAGAATTCGCCATCATGAATGGGGCAATTGGCCAGACCCAGGATGGCACCGTCGTCTGCTACACAACCGATGCTCTGGTACCTGGTGTTAATAATACGAATTTAGTTGCAATTGAGCCGCAACCCCAACACATTGTAGTGCCGGTTCAGGTTCCTGTTCCTGTTCCCGTTCAGCTACCGGTCCCAGTGCCTGCCAATGGACCGCTGCCCACCCAGAACCCAGAGCTGCAGCTGCAGCAGCAGCTACAGCCACAGCCACAGCCACATCAGGGTAACAACCCCAATCTCCCAGCTGGAGATGATCCGAATCTACCGATGGACAAGCTTAAGCAAATGCTGGCTACTCAGCTTGAGTACTACTTTTCCAGGTATATATATTTATGGTTTATCCAAAGGTTATTCCCCCGTCTGACTTTTTCTCTTTCCTGTCGCTTCCACAGAGAGAATCTGGCCAATGATACTTACCTGCTGTCGCAGATGGACAGCGACCAATATGTGCCCATATGGACTGTGGCCAGATTTAATCTTGTTAGGAAACTAAGCAAGGACATCAAACTTATTACTGAGGTGCTGCGTGAGTCGCCCAACGTTCAGGTGGATGACGAGGGTCTGCGCGTGCGTCCCAATCGCAAGCGTTGCATCATCATACTACGCGAGATATCCAACAACACTCCCCTCGATGACGTCAAGGTTTGCCATCAGCTCAGCTTAACTCAGCTCCTCCTCCTGCTCCTCATTTCCTGTACTCAAATGCTAATTCGATTTCCTTCTGGTGCAGGCTCTTTTCAGCAACGAGAACTGCCCGAGGCCAATCTCCTGCGAATTTGCTGCCAACAATTCGTGGTACATCACATTCGAGTCGGACGAGGATGCGCAAAAGGCCTTCAGGTATCTGCGTGAGGAGATCAAGGAATTTCAGGGCAAGCCCATTATGGCCCGCATCAAGCCCAAATCGTTTATCAATAGAATACAAGCTGTACCAAATATAAAGAACGGCTACCGTCTCACATCGCCACCGACTGCCTCAGTGTATGATCCTTCCGGTGCTGGGGCTGCCGCTGTCAGCTATGCGTCCGCTCCACAGCGATACTTGTATACCACCAATGGAGCAGTCCTTGGCGCCGCCTCTGTTCCCTACAATAATCAGGTAGTGATTGTAAGTAATCGAAACTATTTACCATATTTCTGAGACTGGTACACACATACTCATGTTCCCCCTTGCTCTGCAGCCGATTCAACAGAATCAATTCTATCCCGGCTTGATGGCTGGTCCATGGCCACCCGGCACTGTGACCACTGCCGGCCATGGCCAGAACTTCTATGAGATTGGTGGCAATATCTATGCCGCCAATGCATTGGCTCCGCAGGCTGTAGCCAGCTTCGCCGCCGCACCTCCACCCACCGCACAAACGCTTGTCACATCGAAACCGCAGGGTGGTGGCGGCGGGCGCTACAACAATAGTCACCGCGGCAATCCCAACAGTATGGGAGGTGCTGGCAACTCGGGACCACGAGGCGAGCCCCGGAGCAAACCCCCGCGCAACACACAGACTCCATCCCATATCCAGAGCGGCAGCATTGTGCCCATCCAGCTAGCGGGGGCATTCCCGGTGGGATGGTGAGCGTGGTGCCAGCCAATATTGTGGATCCCCTGCAACAGACTTCGCTGCAGCAAGCCCAGCAACAGCCGGTTCACCAGCAGCTACAGCAGCAGCAGGTGCAGCAGCCAACAAGCTCCGCCCATGTCCAAGTCCAACAGCAGCAGCAGGCAACGGGGCAGGTGAACAACTCCAATCGCCACTATAATACAATCAAGAGTAATAATTGGAAGGGTAAGAGTTTTTCGCAACCCCTCAACGTTGAACCTATTCTCATCCTACAATCCAATGACAGGTGGCATGCAGAAGAACCTGGAAAAGAGCTATGGCGGTGCAGTGGCCACCCACCACCACTACAGCACCCAGGCCCAGGGTCTGCCCACACATGGCCACCATCTCCAGGCCCAGCAGCAGCAGCAGCAACAGCAGCAGCAACAACAACAGGGACAGGGACAATCACAGCAGCAGCACTATCATTTGGCTTCCTCTAGCGGCGCGAGCACACCTCAGGTATCTTATGCCAGTCCTCAGGCTACGGCTACCTTGACGCTGGCCCCGCAGCCCAGCCAGCACCAACATCATCTGGTGGCCCACCATGCCTCCCAGCAGCAACAGACCCAGCAGCAGCAGCCGCAGCATCAGCAAGTTGAGCTGCAGGAGGCGGTGGAGAATGTGGAGCACGGTTCGCATGCCATGCAACAGGTCAATCGCAGCAGCAACATGTCGGCCAGCTCATCCTCGTCGATGGCCACATCAATCAGCAAGGAGCCGCTGCAATGGCAGACGCGTCCACGTCGTCGTCGTCGTGATGAGGAGGGCGGCACTATCAATTATTCTCCAAGCGGTCGAGTGGGGGTAAGTAATCTGAATATTTAAGAATTTTCTCATTTCTTAACCTCACGCTTCTTTGGACCCATCTTAGCTCTTTGGCACCTCACCGTCCGCGCCGCATCAACAGCAGCAACAGCAGATGATTTCATCGTCCTCGTCTTCCGCCAGCAATGTGCAGTCAGGCAACGGCGTTCCCTCCCATCGCGGCGGTGATCGGGAGAGCCATTACAATATTCACGATGTACCACCACCACCGCCCCAGCACCGGGGCAACTACAAGGGCAACAACTATAATCCTAACTATCACGCCCAGCACTCGTCCATGTCGAACAGCTCCCATCACCATCACCACAACGCCCTGTCCTCGCAGCACCACCTGGCAGCGGGACAGCAGCAGGGATCGAGTCACCACTATCACCACCATCATCACCACAATTCCATCGGCAGCAATGTGGGGAACAGCGGAGGAGTAGGCGTCAGCAGTGGAGCTGCAGCCGGAGGCGGTGGATCTGGGAACAACAGCGTTTCGGGTGGAAACGGCAATGCCACAAATGAGCGGGGCATGCATCACGTTACCCTGGGCTATCAGGGACACCAGCATCAGCAGCAACAACAGCAGCAGCAGCAACAACAGCAGCCGGCAGTGCCAGTGCAACCGCCGCAGTTTGATCTAGAGGCAACCGCCTTCCCACCACTGCCAGCCTCGTCAGCATCGGTAAGCACGCCACACACTCCTCAGGCCAATAGTGCGTCCGTGCACAACTCCAACTCGTTCTCCTCTGGGCCTGCCTTAACACAGAAACAAACTCTTCATCAGCAGCAGCAGCAGCTGAGCGGCACCGTGGAGACAAGCGATGAGCAGCGTTCAAGCAATCACCAGCTGGGCGAAGGTATTGCTCATCTGGCCAACAGTTCTGTTGTCTCTGTCGCTGCCAACAACTGGTCCGAGAACCGCCTCTCGGACGTGGTCCGCACTGGCGGGGGTGGGGGCGGAGGCGGAGCCAAGGGCAAGGCTCGCAAGGAGACTGTTCAAACCAAACACCATCCGAATCAGACCCATCTGCAGCAGCAGCAGCAGCAACAACCACAGCCGCAGCCACAGCCGCATTTGCCTCCAAACTTCCAGCAGCATCAGCGAAATGTGCCGGTCAGTCCCACGCCCGCCGTGGAGTACGCGCCCCTCGAGGGCAACAATACTAAAAACGTTACGAAGCAGAGCTCCAGTAACAGTTCGACCCATGTGATAAAGTGTCTAACACCAAATATCAATGCCAGCAGCAAGGACGAGGCAGCCGCAGCCGGAGTCGGGGTAGGAGCCGGAGCCGGACCTGGTGCTGCCCAGCAGCTGGATAAATCAAACAAGACTGAGGATGAAATGCATCAAAAGCAGCCGCTGCTGCAGCAGCATCCGCCGCAACGTCTGGCCGAAGCCTACGTCCAGACTATGCAACAGCAGCAGCATCAGCTGCCACCGCTGATTGCCCACAACGATTATGCAAGGGGCGCGGGGTCAATCACTGCCGTGCCCGCGGGCGCTGGCGCCTGCAGTGTGGCGACAGTTGCGACCGGTTTGACCGCCAGCCTGGCCGAGTGCAGCCTCAGCCAGCACAAGAAACCGCCCTCCGTTGCCGCCCTGCACGCCAAGAAGGAGGCAAGCCTGACCAAGGATCCAGCTAGCAAGAAGAGCGTTGCCACGTCCACATCGAACGAGAACATTGCCGCCGCCACGGCCAGCAAGCTGAGCTACGCCCAGGTGGCCCAGCATCACAAGGCCTCTACGGACAGCAAAGATGGAAGTGCTTCCACGGGCACCCTTTCGCCCACTGGCAGCCACAAGATGGATCTAGTCTTTGGTGATCCCTCCACAATCGCTGCCGCTGTGGAGAAGAGTGTTGTCGCCCACGAGAAGCGCATAGCAGGAGGAGCCTCCCCAGCCGTCAATGCTGTGCTGTCTGGCAAAGCTGCCAGCGGCACACAAACCATGAATTCAGCTCAAGGCAGCAATGCCGTCGGTGCCAAGGAGAGAGGTATGAGTACGAGTAGAAGGACACTAATGTATCCCGAATGTATAAGTTTTTAATGTGGTTTTTCCAATGCAGATGCCCGCTCCCATGCCTCGCCCATGGCCGGTGGTGGGCGCCACCAGAGCAAGGAGAAGCACCAACACCATCAACAGCAACATCATCAGCAACATTACGGCTCTGGGACAGAGCACAATACCAATGCCAATGTAGGCTCGGGGACTGGCGGCAACCGCAAGTCCAGGGCCCACAACAACTCTTAGGGGAAGGGAAAGTCGTTGCCAAAAGCAAGGCAACTGTGAGAGACCTTTTGCAGGATGCCTCTGATAATGCATCTGCCTGTAAATATATGAAATTCCATGTGTAAATACCAGAACAATTTTTGTTACATCTATAAGTGCTATGCTATAGATCTTTACCAGCTAACTAAGGAGGCATACAAAAGGTGAGTGTTCATCAATTTCATTCGCAATATTATGGTCTCCTAATTACGCATTTTATTGTGCCCACAGCTTTCGCCGCTGCTCAAGAGAAAGGAGCAGATGATGAGATGAGATGGTGGAGTAGCAGGCGAAGCTTGGACCAGTTATCATATTAGTAGGCAAAGGAATAAAGGAATAATGAATGGTGCATACCCCTTTCTCCAGCTTTTTATCCGCATATATGTATATACGCATATATATGTATATGTTTAATCAGTTATCGGTTACTGTTGATCTACGTCTTTACCTAAGATTGAGGGGTACACCGTGGACTAGAGCAGAGATGATATTTGCAGAATAACGAATGGATGAATGGAGAATGGAGAGAGGTTAAGTGTAGACGAAGAGATGATGAATATGCCTAAGCTATAATTACGATTACCATTAATGATTACCGAGTGAATAAGTCTAAGTTTTGATTTTAGTTAGCCAACTTGCATCGAACGACAAAACAGAGCAAAAGAAAAGATACACATTGTAAACGATTTTACTGATAAATTACTGATGAAACTCATGCATCATGAATCATACGTTGATTACGTTATTATCTACGTTTAGTAATTCATTATTTTCATTTTGCTTACACTCACACACGACATATGACACACACAAAACACCACACAACACACACGACACACTCACATCTAACTTAATGTTTATAGCCAAAACAAAAGTACACAGATACGAGTATATGGCGTATATGTTATCTATATACATAGCTATGTCTCCGCTAGTCCCACAAGTTAGGGTTACTTCTATTAATTAGATATATACGAGTAATCATATATATATATATATATATATATACATATATATGTATATGTATTGATATATTGTTTTGAACCATTGAACCATTTTATCAGTTGGTCTTGTTTGAGCGAATGGTTTATTTTTTTTTTACACAAATATTTTATTGAAGTGGATTCTCGTACTTAGTTCACGACATAAGGGATCCCTTACACACGGAACATACACGCAGACCAACTGCCCTTACCCTTGGCCACAACCACAACCACGACCACTACCCCACCCACCCCTACACCTGAGTATATCCTTCATTTAGATACTTATGAGAATAACTTATATATTTTAAAATTGCATTTGTTTCCACACGATGAATGGCAATTTTCTCAGTTTGATGGTTTCACGTCTATTTCAAGAAGCAAAGAAAAGAAAAGAAAAGAAAAGTACACGAAGATAAAGAGAATGATTCTTAATCAAAGTTAGTGCATTGCTAAGGCAACTAATCTCTATCCTTATAAAGCGTAGGTGGACACGGCTACAGCTCAGCTCAGCTCATAAGACAGACACTATCCAATGTTATAATTACAAATCTGTATATAAGCCTACAAAGAATGTATTCTATACTTACCAAAACACACACAAAATACAATCTATATACAAAAAGGTGCCATAACACTAGAATGAAAAAAAAAACACACACACACGAAATTCTACGAGGTTTAGGACAACACAAATAGGCATTTAAAAACAGATTCTATTATGTTAAACTGTCTCTCAATTTATAATGCTACCACCCCTCCTACATAATGATGCTCATTGTCGATTTTGGTTTCCTTTTTTACGCACAAACACAAATGATTTACGATTAACGAAGAGTGGTCCTGATTTATTTTGGAAGCATGTTTTTTGATCCTTAATGCATAACATCATCCGTTGGCAACTGAAGAAGAGGAGGAGGAGGAATAATCAGTAGTCTTAAGAGCGTACACGCGATATCTAAATGTGTGCGCATAAATAAAGAGAGATATAAATATAAATATATATATATATACAAACTACTCTAGGCCTAAGAATTAAGTTTAGAAATGCGTATGGATATTCACACTTAACTGCAAGGAATATTCAACTCTTTTTTTCTCTATACTTTTTTTTTTGTATTGTCAATTTTTATTTGAGAACAAAACTGCGCCCCGCCTTTCACAACACACACACACTTACACTCACACGCCCAAAACTAACGATAGATTTTCATATTATTTGTCATAGAATAGAATACTACACGGCAAACAATACCTTTGGTTCTCTTTAAGTTAACGCTGATGAACACACTGTGAATGAAATGAACCGAACAATGTTTTCCCGAAAAACGAAAATCATCCAAAATCAAAATAACGAAAGAGACGAAGGAGAAGGAGAATTAACTTTTAAACTGAAGACTTTCTACCGAAATGTAAATGAAAATGTAACAAAAGTACGAGAAAGAAAACTAAAACTGAAAACCAATATATATACATATATATATATATATACATACATATATGTAAACATATACTTTGTTTCTATGAAAACAATCGAATATGCTAAGTGCCTATACTAACTATTATATTATGGTGTGACACGCAAGTACAGTCAGACCACTGAGCCAAGAACCAAAACTGTGTCATCCCTCCCTCAATCACACACACACAACACTCCCCTTACTCGCACAGTCATCATGCTCACTCACTCCATCACTCAACTGCCTCTAGGACCTAACTTAACCTCACAGTAAAATGACAACAAACAAGCAAACCAACAAACACTCATTGAATCAAACCAATGATTCATTCATTCGCCCAACTGATCTTTGACCAGTCGGGGCGGGGAGGCTTTCCTGCCACTGTTTTAGGGGTCGATGCGATAGATAGGGAGACACAGCCACTCCCACACATAGTATACCTTGCTCAGTGGTTTGACGTGTACTCGGGACACTAAAAATTTAACTTTAAATAATTCATAGTTTATAGTTTGTATCTTCCCCATTTGATGAAAGACCCAACCCAACCCTCTCCCTAACTATCATCCAACCCATTCCCCCATACACCACACATTAGTTTCGAACGTTCTCAAATGATTTTGTTGTGCTCATCACTCACACTGTCGGCTGCCACAATAACGATCACAGAACAGAGAACACTGTACAGTGGAACCTCAGTAGGGCGGACACCGACTTGGACTTTAGGACTGCTTTAGGTGAAAATGTTAGAGCGGGAGATTGATCGGTTGAGCGAGCGTGCGGCTGTGCGGCTGCCGTTGGTTGGGGAGCTGGATGCGAGGCAGCCCCGTTCTTCCGGCAATGAGATGTGATATTATGCAACTGACGGATCGTCAATTGTGTGCGACAAAAAAAACAAAATGAAATATACGGAAAAACGACTGCCCAATTGGGGTTTCCTCCAGCAGCAGACACGTCCAGACATGTTCACACCTAGACACACCACAGACACAGAGAGAGAGACACGCAGAGAAAGAGAACAGTAGAGAGAAGCGAAGCGAAGAGATAGAGAGCGAGTAGTAGGGTATAGAGAAAGTAAAGAAACATTGTTGATGTTGAATAATTTTAAGGCAATACAATAAATTAAATTAAATTAAATTGTTACATTGTAAACCTGAGTTCTTAAGTTATTTATTTTTGTATGATTAAGCAGCGCATATGACACCTTGTTATATTTACAAAATAATACTATTAGAAATTCAGCAGACATGCCACGCCCATAGCTAGCATCCCCCATACTCAGACCCACACAAACACACACAAGAAAATGCTTGGAAGCATCTTTAATTTACATATAACGGAATGACCCTCGCCACACTAATCAAATGTACATAATATATGCCAGAGGGTCTGTTCTATGCCCTTGTTCTATTCTATCTTCATGTCCTGCTTTCATCGCCTTACCATTGACCATTCTTTATGGCACTGCCAGCAGCTAAGTTTCTCTTTCCGTTTACTCTTTTAATTTCTGGGGCTCTTCCCTACGCCGCTTCTGAAGAGCGTGGGGGCACCCATCCCTAGTATATCATCTTTCTTGAACTATATTTTAATTGCTAGAGATCAGCCGTTGTTTCCTTTATTTACCATGGGTTAAGTCTCCGCTTTTATGTACTACCCATAAGCAGCAAATGAAAGCTAAACAGAAGAATGCTTACGCACATTGTTATCACTAGAAAAAGCTACAACAAGAACAAGAACAACAAAATCAGCAACAACCTGTCTGTTAAACAAAAGAAAACAAAAATGCAAATATGTAATATGAGTAATACATATATAAAAAGATATATATATATATATACTTACGAAAAGAATATGTACGTGTAATCAACTGTAATTGTACCGAAATTGATAACTGTAAAGCGACAAGAAAACAAAATGGTTTATAAAATTGCATATGATTAAAACTATAAACTAACTATAAAATCATAAAATATCCCCCTCTATGCAGCAGCGAAAGCCACACAACCAACCAACAGAGTTAGTGCATAATTGAGTGTGTGTAATATGGCATACATATAAATAAAATAAAATATTATAATAAAACAGAGCAACAAAAAAAAAAAACGAAAAAAATACAAACACTGAGAAACAACCAAAACACGAAAAGGCGTAATTAATTTCCCCCTTTATATATACATATATATATATATATTTAAATAATATATATATATATATAGATATGTATATGGTTAAAGTTAAAAATTTGTACGTAAAAATCACACACACGATGATAATGCTGTTGTTGAAGAAGAAACCTGTACTCGTAATGAAAATATAGCAAAAGTTTAAATAAAATTTATACTTACGAGCTAAAAACTAACACAAATACACAGAGAGGAAAACATTTCATGACCACAAAACACACACACACACACACACAGCACACCATACACACAACACACGATTATTTTATTTTATTGTATGTATCATATAAACGAAAAGAAAATCAAATAATAAAAGAAAAGAACAAGGAGAGAACAACAAGCGGGCGTAATGTAGATTAAATGTAGATAGCAGAAAGAAAAAACAACACAAGAAACATGTCAAACAATAAAGCGAGCGATAACCAGCAAGAAAAGCTGTACAAAACAGTCCAAGTTATTGCTTAACGGGGGAACACGGATCGTTTTGGCCACACGAGCTTATATGGAAACGATTTTTTCTCTCGTAACAGGCGTTCCAGAGTCCCACAAACCAAATAATCGAAAGATTTAATCGAAATCAATGGTGCCTGAAACAGGAGAAGATGTACGCCACAGGCCACGCAACGGGGCGCTCCCACAGCTATAGGATACACGGATATCTACTTACGAGCAACAGGGTTATCCAGAATCTTACAAGCCATATGAACAAATCCTCTAATCGAAATTGGGGTAGAGGCAACTGTACAACTGTCGAGTCTCAGTGTCAGCCGAGAATCTGAAACTGTATTTAAAACACTCTGTACAATTTATGGGCACTACAAAACATTTTGCTTTATTTTCAATTTCAAAAACTCATTGTCTTCCTTTTTCTTCTCTTTTAGGTAAAAAACATTCTCCTTATAAAGATCAATCCCGAAAATCTGACAAGTATAGTTTTAGGTACATAAATACTAAACGAGTAATACAATTTTTTTTTCCATTCGGCTTGGGCATCACAAAACATAGTTATTCAAATGTATATATAATCGTACATATCATATACATATTATACATACACACATCGATAAGGGTGGGGACGCGAGGGATAAATTAAGAAAAACAAAAATTATTCGTGGGAGTTAAACATTTTGGTAAGGATTGTTTGCGTGTGTGGCATGTGTGTTTGTTTGTGGTGTGTGTGTGTGTGTGCTCTTGTGTCTATAAAACTTAACCAAGAACACTTGTAAGTATAAAGAGTTGACCTAAGCGGTATTTCGAGGATACTCTAATTAATCATAAGGCGTACTAGTAGATATAGTTTAACTGCATCTCGGATGCTGCCAGCAGCGGATCTTGTGCCTCCTTCTCCAGTTTCTTCTGCTCCTCGGAACTGTTGGTCGCCTCGCTGGGCGTGATCAGGCTGGAATTGGGACTGATTGTGGTTGTGTTTGTGCTTGTGGTTGTGGTAGTGGGGCTCGAGGTCTGTGTCTCGGCCATGTTATCATTGGACTGTGTGGTCTTTGTTGCCGTGCCGGCGTCTTGTTCGAAGGTTGTCTTATTGCTATTCAGACAGCGGGCAATTAAATCGTTGTAGGGTTTATCGTGCAGCAGGCAGACCAGGACGACGGTCATGTTGTCTCCACCGAGTCCGCCCATTTGGCAGTCGGGAGCCAGGCAATGGTTCATCAGTTCCTCGCATATCTCCTCTGGGTACATGCCCATGCCGATGCGTGTGCGGCAGAACTCAAGCACTTCCGCATTGCTCATCACATCCCAAATGCCGTCGCAGGCCAGTACGATAAATTCCCAATCTTCCATGATTTTCCGTGTCTCCACGTCCGGGTAGGCTGCAGCGTAGCAATAACAACGAAAACGCAAGGTGATAATGGATTGTGAGAACAATGAGAACAGCGATTTTAATATGCATTTCTCACCTGTGACGATTTGATCTTCCGGCTTTTTGTTCGAACGCTTGAAGACAAAATCACCCAGCGCCCGGGAAAGTGCCAGATTGCCATTAACACGGTTGAACTCGACCCAACCGCCGCCCTCGATTATGCGCTTCGACTCCCCCTCGTTGTTGGGCTTGTGGTCCATGGAGAGTATCTCCAGCTGGCCATTCACGCAGGCAATCGCCCGCGAATCGCCGGCATTGGCGCAATACAGTTTGCTATCCTTCACAAGAACGACGACGGCCGTAGAACCAGCCATCTGATCGCCCCATGACTCATTGTGCAGCATTTCATAGTCAATGTCCAGAAAGCCCTAGAATTGCATCATCATGACGGTTATCGTTAGCATTGTCACCTCTGAGTGGCAGTGAGTAATCCCAGCTACACTCACCTGCTGTAGCGCCCGCTCGATGTCGTTGTCATTGTACTCGGGTCGCTTCAACACGAACTTGTGCAGATGCTTGCCCGCATATTGGGCAACCGTGGCACCGCCATGCCCATCGTAGACTGCAAAGAAGGCCGCGCCGGGATCATCCGGCAGCGAGAGAATGTGTGTGTGTGAGTCCTCCATGTTGATGCGCCATCCTTGCATGCAGCTTGAGCCGACACGGAACACAGAGTTCTGGCAGCACGACGACTCCTTGGCAGTTACCGGCTCGGACAGTGTTTGGCCCATTCTGTGTCCGTCTGTGCGCCCGCGTGGGTGTATCTTGGGGGCCGGCTGGCTTATCGATTTACAATACGTCTATGTCGACGCTGAGTATCTGTGTGGTGTGGAAGAGCGGCACCAAGGCACAGCACACATTTGGAGCAAAAGAGAGAGAGAGAGGGGGGGAGATTGTTAATTACGAATTACGAAACTGGCCGGGCCATCAACTTCAGTCAGATACGCGTGGGCATTGAGATTAGCATATCACAGTAATGATACGACCCGTATAAGCTCTGCGCAAACAAACGTGTAGATTTCAACGGCTACACTACAATACATGAGCTCCAAAACTCTACCGAGAGCAGGCTGGCCTGGCCCTGGCAGTACGATCGAACGGAACCTGTTGTCGATGGTTCGCTATAGATTTCGATGTTTAGACACTCATTCGCACAAATGTGCAGGCTTGCGAAAAACAGAAAAAGAAGAAAGAGGCGCAGGGCAAAGGGCAAACGACCAGATAAACGCTGATAAGGCAGCGGTAGAATAGACAGGCAGGCAGGCGGCAGTCAGCGCTGAAGATTATTATAAACGGCTCGCAATCATGCGCTCCATAATTAGTTGACACAGTTTGCAACAGACCTGAACTTACGCAAAAAACACGGGGGAGAGACTCGGAGAGAGAGAGAGAACTTGAAAGCCCAGAAGAATGCTCTATTATAACTCACCTGGCACTGGGGCTGCGCTGCTGCTGCTTCTACTTTTGCCAATACATCGACAACTTTTGGCCTGGCTAAACAAATCCAATTCGCATTAATAAATGAAACGCAGAGAGTTCCGATTGGGGCTTCTGGTTGTTGTGGTTGCAAGGCCCTGTTTCGGGGCTGGGCTGCTGCGTTCGGGCACGTGCTCTTGTTGCAGCTGCAGTTCTCTGGCTTTAATTTAACGCACGCTTTTAATAAATAATATAGAGCTGGAGAAACAACGATGTTAACAACGATATAATCGCTGCAGACACCGATGATTTTTCTCAAACATCGATGTTTTTGAGACTTAACCCACTTAACACTCCTCTAATTAAAAAGTTAAGCAGCCCTTGCTAAGCCGCGGAAAATAATACTGTTTGTGATAGCTCCTTGTAGCTCCATCCTCCTCTTTAATTAAAAAATAAAAATGACCACCCACATCTATCGCCTGTAATGCCTAAAATATGTTAAAGTTACATACATTTCGTGGAAATACTAAATACCCCCCTGGTCGACAATGGGATAACGTTCTATTTTATTGATTGAAATCGTATTCTTGATATTCGGTTTAATATTACTAGCAAGTTAGCCCTTTCAGACCTAACGAAAACAATTTTATCCAATTCCTCAATCAATTTTGTACAATATTGGCTAGTTTTTAGAGATCCTGCTTAGTGGATTGCTTACATAATAAGGTTCAAATAAAAGCGGCCAAAGCATTACACGAAAGTGTGTACCGGAATGTGACGTCAATGTTGCTGGTCAACCAAGGTTCTGCATGCGTATGGACATTTGTACACCCTATTTCCTGTAATTGGTGTTACATTTGTTCTTCCAAGCTGCTATGTAGCAGCCTTGTTGCGCATTTTTTCTGAATTTTTTGCTGAATTTTTTCCCAGTCAAATCAAATGTATCTAACGGTCCAACATTTTTAGACTTTGCCCGAAAGCCACCACAAATGTTTACAGCAAATTTCGAACGATTTGATTGGTTGAAAGTTGAAAATGCGTAAGGCAAACCGTGAATTAAAAATACACAAAATACTAATAGTAAATACTAATTTATATCAATATACCATAAAACCTGTAAATTTGGGCTTTAAATATACCAAAAACCTATATAAAATAACAGAAACACTAAACTAGCTCACCCTATCGACCTTAAAGTCGCACCACTAAGAAAGTTTCAGGGTGAGCTACCTAGAGAGGGTATCAAATCGAACGAACTCAAAGAACGTCTTATTTCACTAAGTTAAATACATAAATAATACTTTGAAGAGATGTTAAATATATGCGTATTTCTAACACATTATGTTAACAATATAAGCAAAGGTTGTCCTCTGTATTTTCAATTTTAAGAAATTGGTGAAAGATAGCAACCCTGCCCGGTTTTTCTCATTAATGCGTTGCTTTTGGCGGTCCCAGCCGTTAGAGTTTGAATTTGTTTATAGATGTATAAATTAAATATATTAATTTATATTCAATAATTGTACATGTCATATTATTGCTATTTTCGGGGTTTTCGACTCAATTTATTTTTGATATATTATTACACTTTCTATGCAAAATTCGTATTATGTGTGTGGTGTGGCTTCTGTTTCCATTTCACATCTCTCTCTCGCTCTTTTACATTTGTGCTGCTTTTGGTTTTGTCATCTTATCTACTGTTTTGTTGTTGGTTGCTGCTTTGGCGCTTTTTTGGGGGCTGGCTGCGCTGCCGAAGTCGCTGCTTCAGCGGCGGGTGCATTGAATTTTGCGGATTTTTTTCGTTTTGAGTTTGCGGCAAATATACGATTTCAAGGACAAATGACGTCAGCTAAACATTTTTTTGTGTGTGGAGCTCGTCGTTCAGTGGCGCACGTTGCTCTCCACCGCAAGGGGCTCGAGCCAAATCATGCTGGGGCTGCAACGCCTCTGCTTTCTATTTATTCTCTTCTTCGTTTCTTATGTCTTTTATTAGGTGATTCTTTTGTTTTGCGCCTTTTTGCTAAATAAAAAAGAATATCAAATATTTGCACAGCGGCAAATAGCAACAAAGAAATTTTTGATAAAGAACTGTACACTGCACGCGGACCGATCTCTCTCCCACTCGCTCTCTTTATGCGGCGCTCTCTCTTTTACTATCTTTCATTTCCCTCGCTCTCTCTCTCTGCGATTGTATGGCAAACAAATGTGGTTTGTTGCTGGACTAAAACTAATGCTAAATAATAAATAGATATGTACATATGTATGTATGCTCAGGGTGTTTAAAGGGGAGGGGTGTGGTATTCACGCGTTTATTTGCCATTCCTGTTCTCTCTAATAATATCTTTTTGTAATTTTTGGTCAAACAAAATTGACATTGCTTTTCCCACAGTATTGCCTCTGTTCCTGCCCTTAGGCTCTTCTAGTCTCGTTAGTTCTCTTATCGTTTTGCTTGGTCATTGAAAGTGCAAGGCAGCGCTGCCAACTGCCAACTGCAGCCGCTGCACGCATTTTATTTCTCAACCGACGACAACCGCCAATCGCCAACCGCCAGAACGCACATTTATTATGCATTTAACGTTTCGCGCTAAAACTATTGCTTCCCCCCTCTCTGCCCCTCCCCCATATCGGTGGCCACTGCTTTAGCATTTAAGATTCGCTTTCGCTTCCCCCTTTTATTTCTGCGCACTCTGTAAAATTTCCATATTGTTTGTCAACGACGCCGCGCGATTCGATTCGATTGCATCCACAGACCCAGGCTCTTGGCTCTGACTATAGCTATGACTCCGTATGCAGTCTGCATGCAAATGGTGCAACGGCTGGAAGGGAAGGGAAGGGAAGGGCGGGGCGGTGCAGAACAGAGCCCACAGATATCGCATCAGGCAGGGGCCCAGTAGTTCAATCACACTGCACAAAAGTTCGAGGTCAGTTATAAAAATAAAATTATATTCCCTCGCTCTTCACCCCCCCCCGCTCTTCTCTCTTTCTCTTTGGATTGGATGGGATGGGATTGGAATTGGATTGAGCTTTTTGTTTTATATTAATTTCTGTTTGAA
This sequence comes from Drosophila subsilvestris, assembly GCA_035043285.1. NCBI lineage: Eukaryota > Metazoa > Arthropoda > Insecta > Diptera > Drosophilidae > Drosophila > Drosophila subsilvestris. Next base: position 1,133,743 of record JAWNNB010001728.1, on the reverse strand, counting down.
TGCGACAAAATGAGTTGCTTTGTCTTTGGCTGACTCAGAATTCAGCAGGATTCAGGACTCTGGACTCAGAACTCGGGATCGTATCGGATCTCAGGCGGGGCAATGAGGATGGGGTTGCTTGTCCAAGGGGCACAAAGGCCATTGTTCCACCGTTACCAGAGCGGGATGGGATGGGATGGGATGGTATGGGACGGGTCATTCAAGTGGAAGTAGGCCACTGGAGTTCTGTGTAACTTGAGCGCAGGACAGGCCGTAAGCTGCAATTGTGTAATGCGACCCCGCTGGAGGAGGGCAATGACTCCCGGCCTCAAGGATACTCGCGGGGGAAAGAACAGCAGGAGCTGCACAACAACAACAAAAATACCATCAACAACAGAGCCCTCAGCCCTTCTAAGCCAGGCCCAAAAGGAAGCAGCGGCGGGTCCGGCCCCAGACAGGCCCAGGCCCCGACCCATGGAATGCTGTTGAACTTAATTTTGGTTGGCTGCCGCATCGCATCGCCTTGCCTCGCAATGAAATGAAATTTTGATAATTTCCAGAGAATTCATGCCACAGATTTTGGTTTGCCGCAAAGCAGCGCGCCGCGAACACAGACTCAGACCCAGACCAAAGCCGAAACTAGTTGGACAGGCTCTCAAGGATTGCGACCAGACGCGTCTCGGGGCAGGTTCATTAACTTGTTTGCCCCGTTGTTGCTGCTGTTGCTGTTTTTTTTTATGTTTTTTTGGGGCCGCCGTCGCTCTGCCAGCATCCGCGACGAGACAATAATGATCTTCGCTGGAAACGCGCGCCCCCTACCCCAATCCCTTTCCCCCCACGACACACCACTCCCGGCCCGGCCTGAGCTCCTTCCTCCTCGTTGGCGGTGGTGACTTAATTGCCGCACCCAAATGGCTGAGCTGGACCTAGGGATTAGCCAGAAAAGTATTCTTTAGCGTTCGATGGGTATACGGTATCCCGGTACCGCACCACACCCGCACAATTTGGAAGATATGGTTCTATACGTTGATAAAATTCAAGTATATAGGCATTATCTGACAACCTACTATATTTTATAATGATAAGATATGCAATTTTTCCCTTATATTGGCTTATTTTTGTTAAAGTTATCGTTAAATAGTTCGAAAAATCTTGATATTAAATTAATTACGACTTAAAATAATAAATCAAGTAGAAACCATCTGTTTAATAGGTATTTTCTAGTCGTATTATTCGCTTTTTGTATTGCTTAGTGTTTTTTTTGTTTTGTTTGTTGCCAACCGGTTTCGGTTCGGTTTCTACTGCGATCGAAATGGAGATGAAACTAAAGGGCTCTAGAGTCTACTCAGATATTCCCTATGATCCTTGTGACACTCGCTCATTTTTCACTGTCACCCGCAGTTGCTGTGGCCTCTTGCCGATAAAGTGGAGCATATTGTACTAGCCCCTGATTAATATGAGTTGTGCCCTGATATCGCCACAACCCTGGCCCGAGTCATTTTCCCCGGTGATTCACATGCTTGACTATGACTATGACTAAGCTAAGCGGTCCGCCCCTTGCCAATGGCTTACCATGACTAAGCTAAGTCGAAGATGTTAAAAGAGTTCGTCGGATTTTTTAAGAGAAACTTAGTTTGCAACATTGGAATTTCCCCATTCTAAACCCAAACCTATTGATAAGGTTTTAGTAAATCTCTTGATGGGTATCCAGAATTGTATATTAGGAAAGTAATAATTGACTAACAGACTTGTTTTTGACATCTTCTGAACTATTGGATGATTTCACTGATTTCAAGATGGAACGGACATCTTCGACAAAGCGCAGACAATCTAGGAAGGGCAGCAGGGACAGGAGATTATTATCGATCAGACTGCCAATCACATAGTTGGGGATCTTTATGGCGTTGCCCGTATTGTATTTGCACTCCATAACTGAATTGTCCAAGAGGAAGACACTGGATAAATCGGCACAGGCACGGCTCACGGGCTTAATCCTGACCCCATTAATAAGGCTACAGTTGTGGCGATACAAGCGCTTCTTTAAAATTCCTCGTCCATTGTCCAAAAAGGTTAATATGGGATCAGCATAGGGCTTCGTTGAAGTGGTGTATACCACGATGTTGAACCATTGGGACACCGTATCCAAGAAGTAGTCCAAATGTGGCCGCTTGTACACGAAAACTGAGTAAGCAGAGTCGAACATGGTAAAGCGGTAATCGAATGGGACATTCATTTCATTGTCAAGCGCAATGCCTCCCTTTATAGTCGCTGTAATCAAAGTTTCGTCCATGTCCAGGACCAAAGTCTTCTTTTTGACCATCGCCAGTCTTTTTTCGAATGCCGGCGACAACTGAGGGCTTTGGCGTTTGATGGTTAAGCTAAGTACAATCGTCCTTAAGATCCTGAACAGGTTGCGCAGGAAAAAACGGCGCAACTTAGGGGATTGCAGCAATATAAACACAACCGCCAACACAACCGCTAAACACAACCGACCCATTGTGATTGTGTTGAACACGTGGAAGAATCTGTGCCGTTTGGGTTGAATTGATTACCTCAATCAACTTCGCATTGAAGTGGTCTCTACTTACAGGATCTTAAGATTTTCAGCTATCTTTTCCATTCTTTCCATTATTTTATTTGTGTTGCGTTACAAAACTAAATATTGTGGACGTCTTGGACGTCTTGGCTCAGTGACGTCTATCCGATAAATTCTTAAAAAAAGCGGAATTAAATTTTTTGTAGTTTGATTCAAATTTTATGTGTTGTGTAACAAAGATGAATACACTAAAAGAAGTGATAAGAAAGTGTAACTAGGATGGATACATAACTTCATGATCTGATTTAAAAGTGTTTTAAAAAGTTTGAAATATTTGTATAGAACGCATGATACACGTATTCGACAATGATCGATTACTCGGCTGGATTCATTGGTGAAACAAGCCCCGCCCGAATAATATGCCATCTCTTTGCTCTGACAAATGAATCACATGTTCAGATCGGTAATGGATATGGCTTCCGACTCCTCGTACAGTGGGTGTGAAGCGATGCGTGTATGCGTATGTGTGAGAGTGTGGGAGTGTGACGATGAGTAGCGGGAAGGGAGGAAGGGGAACAATGGCTAAATAAACAGCCATGAAATGCAGTGCCAGCTAAATACTGGCCGAGACTGTAGCGAAGAGAGAGAGAGAGAGAGAGAGAGAGAGCGAGTGAGAGGTGGAGGTGCCAAGGAGAGTGCAGGAGAGGAGAGCGATGTCACTTGTGTAAAATATTGCACTGGCCTTGGAGCAACACGCACAATGTGACTGCGCTGTCAAGACGATTAACAACAGCAGCAACAACACCAGAAACCGCACCAGCAGCAGCAGCAGCAGCAGCAGCGAAAGCAACAACAACAACTGCAGCGACTGCAACTGTGTCCCTGACGATGGCATCGGCCAGGAAGGAGCACATATTGCGCGCATCTGGAGATTGGCTGGCTGCACGCGATTGGGGTGGACATTTTTGATCAGCATACATATCATTCTCCGAGAAGAGTAATAACTGAATATCGGAAAAAACCATAGAACCAACAAAAAAATTCCATTAATTCAAAAATTATTTTTTAATATTGAAAAACCTGCTAAAAAATTTCCACCCTAATGGCATTGCTCACTCATTACGTGCTTTTGTGTGTGTTTTTTTTTGCAGGACTGCGGTGACTGTGGCGTCTGCTGGGTGTCAACATTAAACCGCATGTTGCAGTTCCTCATTCCGCTCCCCAGCCATCAGACAAAAAAAAACCCCGCATAAAAATAAAACAGAGTCAATTTGCAGCACCCGCATCCCGGACGTCGCAGCCGTTTCGTTGTTGTCATGCGACATTCGTACAGTTGCCAAGAAGTCAATCAGTGGGTGGCGTATTTCATGATTGATCCGGAACACATGCGATAATTCAAATGCTGGAAGGAGAGACGGGCGGCGGGAAGGAAGAAAGGAAGGAAGCCAGGAATTTTCCATATCCCAGATTAACACCAATCGATAAGCGCACCTTAACCTGTTGTAACCGCATATTTTTGACAGGTAGTGTATTAAATTAGCGCTAAACCATAATGCTGTTGCTTTTTTGTTGTTTTTTTCGGCTTAGCTGTTGTTGAATGCAAAATAAATTGCGCATAAAGTTTAATCACTTTGACTTTGTACAACACACATACTCGCAGGACAGAGAGAGATACAGATACAGATACACTCGTGAACAAAATCAAACAGCAACAACAACGCCGAAAAATAAAAACGCATAACAAAAGATTCTTCACAAATACACGCACATCACATACACATGCATGTATGTACATATATATGTATGGGTGTATGCACACACACACAAACAACCAAAGCGGACAGTGCAAAATAAGTATACGACTACGACGCTGGCAACACAGCAACGCAACCGAGACCCAGTGAGAAAGAGCTTCAGCTAGAGGAGGGGGGAACAACGATCGGATCGAGAGTCAACAACCTCCAGTGCATTACTCACTTTTAAAGACCGTGTGTGTCCTTCAACAAAAAACTTTATCTCTGTCTCTCACTCTCTCCCTCACTGCTTTTGCTTCTGCGCTGAATGTGTTTTGCTGTTGTTGTTGTCTTTTTTTTGTTTTTTTTTTTAGCATTTTATAATTAAACAATTTTTGCAGTCGTTTCGCCTGCGCCACCCTTCCCTCTGCTTCCTACTCCTCCTTCTAGCAACAGCTTCTTCTGTAGTCCCCTCTCACTCCTACTCCCCCCACCCATTCAACGGCAAGCTTTTCTGTGGTCTTCTTGTAGCCCCACTTGTGGTCTTCTCGTACTCCACCTCTCCCTCCCGCAACAGTCTTTTCTGTGCACTCTTCTTCATCATTTTTTTTTCTTGACAAACAACCCGAAAAAGTAAAGCTTGCACAAGTGTGTGCAAGGGGAGTCAGTGGGGGCAGAAGATGGGTCAGCTTGGACTCGGACTCGACTCGACTCTCTTCTATCTCCACTTTATCGATTTTGCTTGGAGAACATTGCCGATTTCCGAAGCGTCTGTGGCTGCTGCGCATTTGGGTGCTGTGAGACCAGAGAGAGAGAGAGATGAATAAACTGTTGTACGCTTGCGTGACCTGTTCCCTCGTCTCAGTCAATCGCCTGTCGTCTCCACCTCCTTTGGCTACCCCACGCACATACAGCAGAGAGCGAGCGATGGAGAGGGGGGGGTTGACATCCAGTGTATCCACATCCGCTCTGCTGCAGTATCTGTGTGCGTGTGTGTGTGTGTATGTCATTGACTGCAATTTGTTAGCAAAATATTTCAACTGATAAAATAAAATCTACATAAAGCCAACGAACTCTACTCTACACAACTCTACACCCAAAAAAATCAACAAAATTGCTCTGCACTGGGCTGTGTGGGGGTGTGGGGGGTGATCTGCAATTTGTTTTTGTGGTTTTTGCAATTTGCGCCCCAATTGGAGAGCAACAACAGAACAGAAAAGAACAACAACCACAACTTAGAAAGCATGTGTGCAACCGAGATAGCACTCGATGATCGTATCTGTGGTCTCCACACTCACACACACACACACACACACATTGGCACAGGTTGGCAGTGCCATAAACAAAGAATTCCTTTTGTTTGTTGATTCGATTTTTGTTCGTCGTTTTTTATTTTTTATTTTTGTAAATTGTATTACTTTATTTTTAAATAAACAAGCACAAAGTCGTTGTGGCAGCGCGGAGTTCATTGCATTCGACAGAATATATAAATATGTATATAAAAAGTAAATAAGAAAGAAAATAAGCAACACAAATAAGTACAACGATGTATAATTAACGGCTGCGCGTGTGTGGAGAGTTCAGCTTAATTTATCAATTCTTTCCTTTTTTGGGAAATACTTGCATTACAGTAGGGAAAACAGGGGGGGGGGGGAGGGAGGAAAAGAGAACAGGATGATACAATAATGATCAAAGAAATTAAAGGGTCAAGTTAAACCAAAAGGCGAATCAAAAATCATTTGCATTTATAGCACAATTATTCTTATAGCTTTTAATATTCTTTATGGATTGTGACGTAATATTGTACAATAAGAATTCCTTTCTCATCCTCGAAAATCAATCAATTGCTCAAATTTTGATCGACAATCTCGAACAGAAATGGTTGCCCTGGAGACTTTCCAACTGATCGTTATTGATTTCGACATAATCTACTCATATTTTACACGTATTACATCTTCCCTCAAGTGTGAACAGTTATGTTTTGCCTGTTTATTCCTGCAGAATCCTTCGCTCATCCTCAGATGGTGCTGGACTCGGTGCTGGTGCTCGATTTCCTCACAGCATTGAATGTCATGTGGTACACTCGGGTTACAGTAAAGTCGGTCAATAACTTTGGACCTGGCCAAAACGTTTAACTGACCGCAAAAACAGACACAGGTCTTCCCCCCCCCCCCCCCTCCGCACACCCTTTCAGGATCCTCTCAGATGCCACGTTATTTTTTAGTTGAACGGTTTAATGACTCGGACTTAATTTGCACTCTCCGGAGCGGAGAGTGGGGACGAAAGAGAGACCGCAGCAAAAACAGAACAAGGCAGACAACACCCAACAGAAAAAAAGTTAACCAAGCAAGAAAGAGAAGAAAGAAACGTCTGGCAAATGAGTAGGCTGTTGGCGAGGGATCTGTGGTGGGGAGTGGGCGGCGACAGCACAGGCTGCAGGAAGAGCTGTGTGTGTGTGTGTTGTGTGTCGCCAAAAACAAAGAACAGAGCCAGACGAATTCAGTACCAAAAAGAGGCAAGCCAGAGGCTAAAGAGAACCGCAGAACGATGCTCAAAGTAACTCATATTCAAGTCCCGTACCGTACACTCACAACTGTGTGTGTGTAGGCAGCGCTGTCGCTGCCACTGCCATGGCCAATATGTATATAAGCGGCGATCGAAAGATGCAAAATGTTCATTCTGTTGTCGTTTCGTTTCGTTCGCTTTACTTTTTCTGGAATACTCGTATAAAAAAAGTCAAACAAAATAATAAAATGAAACAGCGATCCTCACACACACACACATACACACACACACACGCACATTGAAACATACACAGATGCAGCCGCCATTGCGTATGGGGCGGCCATTGAAGCCAACGGCGTCGACTGCTCTGCCAGCGAACATCGCCTCGCTGCTCGAGAGTATAAAAGCATAAAATCACTTCGTACTCGGGTTTATTAAAACCAAAACTGTGCAAGTGTCAAGATCGGAACACGGATCGGATCGGATCGGAGCAGGAGCAGCACCAGATCAAAAGTCGTATAAGCAGAAAAAAAACTGAGTGAAAAATTCTTGTGAAATGAAAAAGCACGCAACGCAGGCAACGCCCCTTTTTAAAACCAAGTGAAAGTCGGGGAAAACAAAACACATAAAACTAAACTAATCCAAAAATTGACAATCACCGAAAAGAGTCGAGCATAACGGGCCGCCTGTCTGCTTCCCCCGCACTGTAAATGGCGCAGAAAATAAAAGCACACAAAAAAATTAAATAGGCGCCACGCGACGCGCAACAAGAAAAAAAGAAAAGAAAAGAGAAATAAAATCGAAAGTGTTCTACTGACATGGATTACTTTTGCTAGCCACAGCAACAGCAACAACAAAGAGAAACTAACGCTAGTTTTAGTCTATGCGCTGCGCTCTCTGAGAGAGGCAACAAAATAGAAAGCAAAACTAGACAGACGGCGGCAGATCAGCTAACCCGGTGTACGTGCACTTGGTGCTGGTGTGTTGGTGTGATTGTGTGTGCTTGTGAGAGCAAATTCTAATTCTTGAACTTGAACTCGAAAATGCACACAGACACAGCGACAGCCACAGCCACAGCCACACACATACTCCCAATCGGTAGCGGCAGCCTTGCATAAATATTCATGTTGTTGTTGTTGTTGTTGTTGTTGGTGGTGGGGCCGCCGGCGCGCTCTCTGTGGGGCTTATGCTCTCCCGCTGTCGCTGCTAATCTCCCCATTTGCTTTGCGTCGTCGAGCCACAGAGAGTCGTCACAGACAGTCGGTCAGTCAGTTTGGGAGGTGGCGATCGCTGGGGCGCATTAAATTTGCTCGCTGATCAATTTGCGACTTGTTTGCAATTAATTTTTGGACCTCAGAAAAAAAGTGAAAGTCTGTGAGTGAAAGACGTGGCATTTTTAGACAAAATCCAACATTGAACTGTACGCAAAACACGAAAAGCGAAACAAGTTAATACGTTTTAACGCAAATGAAATCGAACAGAAAAAAGAGACCGAACCCGAGTAATGCAAAGAAAGCGGCGCCGCAAACTTTTTGCGCAGCTGCTTGGTCTGCCGCCTGACTAGTTACGTTTTTTCCTCTTACTCTTTTTTCTTTTTCATCAAAGCGGGATCGGTGGGCGTGGGGGGGCAGGCCATATGGAAATCGACGGTAAAAGAAAGCAAAGCAGCAGCAGCAGCAGTAGAAGCTGTAGCAGCTGTAGAACGGCGGCGTTACGTAGTATATAAGAAGTGGGCGTGGCCCAAAGTGTTTTATTCTAAAGAGAATGTGCCTTATAAATCTAGCCTCTACTAGGCTTTGTCTGTGCATTCGAAAACCCGATCAGACATAGCCTATAAGAGGTTAGGTGTACCAAGGAGAAAATGCAACAAAAGCGGAATCCCGATTACAGTTACACTAACGCGAACGTCGCGCGGAGGAGGACGAGACGGAGGCGGAGACAGCCGACTGATAAGCACTAAATTACCCCCTCCACTACGCATATCACTGAATAATATGATTTTCTCCCATTTCTCGTATAGGAATCATTTCCCCAACAGCACCAGCCTCTGGTTTTGTTTATGGCTTCGGTGTTTATTAGTGTATAAATATAAAATTGTTTATGAATAAAAGGCGTTTCGCTGTTATTTGATGAGTGTTCTTTTCCTATTTTCGCTGAAAGATTTCCGCAATTGAGGCTCGAATCGAGTCGGGGACTTGAGCTTTTGTTGATTTGCTTTTGTTGCCGCGCGGAACACTCGCAGCGGATTGGATTACTGGTGATTATCGTATATTGAACAGCTTGCACATTTTGTTTAATGCGCTTTAAAAAATAGTTTATTTATGAACTCACTTTGAAGAATGAAGAAGTCTTGGGCCTGCTCCTCAAACATCCACATCGCACATGGTCGAGATCTAGAAATGAAGGTGGAGCCATATTATTGGGGGTCATTATTCGTATCAAAGCTGACAGATAGCTGAGTAAATATATGGAGTGTAGTTTTATTGCGTGAGAGTTGTCTTGTAAACATCCTTGGCGCTCAAGTTTAGAATTTGGATGTTATTTATCTGGCCAACAGAGCTTTAAGCTGCTTTGGTAGCGAGCAATAGCGGTCTGCTGCTACCTTCGATCGTTTCAGGCGCTGCTTGAGTGGTTTAAATTTTAGCGGGTTCTTTCAAACCGTAATTTTCAGGGCAGTATTTCAGCAATCGAGTACGGCAACGCCACAGAGAGCGCACATCTGGCAGCGCTGCACTTTTCAGTGCAGTATTTCACAGTGGCGCACCAAGCGAGAATTTTGTCAAAGTTCTTGCCTGATTTCGTCGGCAGATGTCGCTAGTGCTAATTTGTACCCTGTGCTCAAACAAAATGACAAAATTAATTAAAATTAAATCAAAAAATTTACTATTCGTATAGAAAGTTTTAAATTTATCTTTTTATTCTATAAAATTATTGCCAAATTGAAATTTAAAACGGAAACAAACTGAAATGTGCATGCGGTGCCAATACTTAGTGTCGTCACTGTCTATATATCTATGAATATGTACAGATATCCATACACCAATAGCTATATATTTAGCATCCCTAGAACGAGCGACAGCTCGAGACGCCGCCGCAGCCGTCAATGGCAAGATGAATGTTCATTAGATCTCAAGTCAACTCCCACAATGGCAATTCACTGGCTTCTGTTTCTGTTTACTGCTGGATCTCTGTGGCTTTGGTTTATTCGATCTGACGGCACATAAAACACGCTCGGAAATGCGTCCGAGACAGACAGTCTCCCATTTATGTGGATTTCTCACACATAAAATTCGAGCCAAAGCCGAAATCGAAGACATTAACCAAAAGAAACAGATTGCAGCGGCAGTGGCAGTCGCAGTCGCAGTGGCAGTGGCATCAGCGTTCATGTCTTCCCTAATGGCCTGTACATTGCACTTGAACACTCTTTGGCCGAGCCGTATTTATGGCCTGCACTCGACCATTTTAGCCATTTTCCAGCTGCCTTCAGCGCGCTGGCGGCTGTGGGTGCTTATGCAATGTGTGGCTCATCATTTGGGAGTCTGTCCGAATGGCTTAACATTTAACCCCCATCCGAAATGGTGGCTATTCCTGGTCTACGGGGGCCTCCAGATATGACCTTCTTCTTCTTCGTCATCTTCTTGTTCATCTTCTCCTTTGAGATGTTTTCAAATTTGTTGCAGCTAATTGAGAGACACGCCCACAGCCACGAAAACAAATGATTGCAGTTAATTAAATTTAACAACAAAAAAAAACCCTGCAAGCCAAGCATGCCACCAATAGCAGCAACAATAACAACCACAAGAGCAGAGCGTTACCAATTCATTGCAGTAATAAATTGACCCACTTTCGAATCTGCAACCTGACCCAACTACTCGCACTCGTCGTACATGGCAAAGGAAAAACAAAACCAACACACAACGACAAAACAAAAACCGACAAAAAAAACCCAAAAAAAAAAACAAGACCCAAAACAAACTTGGCTTCAAAATCGACAAGCGCCAAACGACAACAAACAGCAAACACCACCAAAGCCACGAAAAACCCAACAAGCCGACAAGCAAGCACCAGAAAGGATGTTGTAGTCTTCGGAGATACCCTTAAAGCTGCATCAGAACGAAAAGTAAATTAAATTGAATTCAATTTTGTTGTTTTTCTATAGTTATGTATATTAAAATCATCTTTGCAGCTACAAAAATGTTTGCTTTTTTCGTTGCAAACATCTTGTCCAAAAAACCCTCTATAAAGGGTATACAAGTCAAACCAACGAACATCAACACTTTAGTGAAACAGTTTAGTGTCAGGCAAAAATCGAACGACTTAAGAAACGAACGCAAACGAGCTGCTGACGACAGTCGGCCCTCGCTCTGCCTCTCTTTGGACCAGTGCCGCTTTATCTCTCTCTCTCTCTCTGTTGGAGCCTGTCTGCACGTGAGCTTAGTTGTGCATCTGTGTGCGTGTGTGTGTGTGTACTCAAGAAAATTAGTTTAAGTTGGAATTTAAGTGGCGCGCAGTAGCCAAGAGGGCGGACAAACAGACAGAGTCAAAGAGAGAGAGGCAGACAGAGATGTAGTTGCAGTCAGCGCCAATTCAACTTTAAGTAGCAATTGTTTGCCATCACCCTCCACTGCACACCTCCTCTCTTCGTCTCTCTTCGCATTCTCATACCAATGGATGGGCGAGGGGGAATTGAGTAATTGACTTTATTGGCAGTCGCTGCTGCTGCAGCACGAGTGATGTTGTTGTTGTATTTTAGGCAAATTGCAATACTCTGCAGCCGACAAATTGGTTAAGGAAACGGTTTTGGATTGGATTGGGCAAGTGTTGGGCAGAATTATGTGGGTGGGTGTCTGTTTGGAGAAAGGAAAGGAATGGAAGGAATTATCATGGCCTTAGTGGGGGTGTAAAGTGTGCAAGCAGGTAGAGTAATGACAATATCTGCTAAGTGGTAACTTTGGGAAATAATAATAACCAATAAAGCTTATACCATTCATCCCCGATCACAGATCACAATTGAACACCTTGATACAAAAACTCATGAAAATAATACCCCCGTAAGCTCCACCACCAATCGAACACCTTGATACCGGGACCCAATCCGAAGTAATCCCCTCTAAGCACTCCCTAATCTGATGGCAGTGCAATCAAATGGCGCCTTGAGCGGTCTCTGATTTGATCTGATACGAGTACTCGTAGATTCTGTTATTATTACAATCTCTTGGCCAACGGCCAGCACTTGTTGTCTAGTCCGAGCTGAGCTCCAGTCAGGCGGTCATTCGGATTTCATGCTCTAGATAATAATAACCTGCAGTTAGTGCGAGTCCAAGTATTTTTGAATGCAAGCATTTTGGGCTTTGGCTTGGCAACAGGGCGGGTTAATAAAAACACTGGCAAGAATTAAATTAAAACTTGATATTTTATTGACTTTCAGCATTGGTGTGACGAGGGGTGGAGAGGGGGCCGTCGTATGGAATCTACACGATTAAATTTATCGAGTAGATTTGAAAAGTAATTCAAAATTGTATACACGGGAAAGGGAACCAGTAAGTAATCCAAATCCAAATCCCAATACAACACCATAAAAAAATCGACTTCCATTGTCTGCAAGGTGTTAAATATTTGTTGTATAATCCGCTCAAAAAATAATAATAAAGCCAGAGTAAACTGTGTGTTTTTGGAGGGGGAAAAACGACTTAAAAATCGATTAACATCAGCGTAATTATGGACATAATTTCAGTGATCAAGTGTGGCAACAACAAAAACCCCGAAACGAAAGCGGTAAATGTCAAGAAATTAGCACAAATGCAGGTTGTATATGTGTACAATATATGTATATATTTGTATATATATATTTATTTAAGATGTGAAAAATGTTAAATACCAGTGACCAGAAAACCTTGAACTTGAAATAATTTAGGGATGACTCTTGCAACTGGCGGTAACTTTCACTTTTCCACTCTGAGAGACTCTGAGCGACTCAGTTCTTGTGAAGGGCTCTCTGTCGACTATTGTTGGGGGCAAAACCAGCTAAGAGAGTTAACGCCTCAGAGGCGGCCCAGACATGGCCTGGAACGCGATGCGTGTTGGCCCGGCTGACAAGGTCAACACCTTTCCTTTCCTTTTTTGGTTCAGTTCAGTTCGTTGCGGTTTGGTTCGGGTTTCTGTATTGGAACTTGTGGCTTGTCGAGTACACTCACACAAGACTTTAATTGACGGAGTGCAGCAGCAGGTAAGCGACATTGCGCATACGCCCTGATAGTGGCCACTTGTTAATTAAAATATTTGAAGTAATTATATAAGCAAAGTGTGCTAATTACACGGCCAGGAAGGCGAGAAGGCAACGCAGACATACTCGTATTTAGAGGCAGAAATCTCTGAGACGCCAAGCGAATGACAAATGTTGGGCGCCATAAAAGATAATCAGTCATCTACTAGCTAATCATTTGAATAGTGGCTTAGTTGCTAGATCAGTCCGGTAGTCAATAAGTCAGACAACCAATCAATCAGTAATTCATATATGAATGTACATATGTATGTACCCTGATACTCAGTGAGTGCATTCCGCTGGATATTATTTTAGCTTTGAATGCGAGGTCTATTTATGAGTCATTCAATCCGATGGTCTAGTCAACGAGCTCTTCTTTATGTCAATTTAAGTGTCTGTCTATCAGTAGTCACTTAATCAGCCAGCCACTCAGCCACTATTCAGCCAATAAAAGCCTTTATAATGTGTGGATAATAAAATTGAATACATTTCTATTAAGATGCTCCTTGATTATCACTCCCGAAATCCCCATCATTATTAGTTACAATATCTGCCATCAGTCAATCCATTAATCAATCTCTCAGTTACGCTATTGAAACCCTTCCATTCAGTGGCCTTAAAGTGAGCATCGATTGGAGATCCATTTGATATCCATCAATGCATTCATTCGGTTTCAATTTTGGCTGCTGTGGCAGCTGTGGCTGCTGCCGTTGCGCCTTTAATTAATCCAGTTTTAATGGTTCCTCTTGTTTAAATTAGTTTGACATTTAAGCCAAAAAGAGTTTCGCATTGGCCTGGGCCACTTTTTCGCTGGTTTTTGGTGTCGATCCGTAGCTGGTAATAAATTCGTTGTTCGCGCTCATCATAAATTTGCTTTTTAGAGCCAAAAAGAGCCAACGGCAAATGTGAAAAGAGCAAACGGGCGATGCCTTTGGCATTCAAATGACCAGATCATAGCCGGTCAGAGCCCAGGCCAGGCCAGCAGCTGACTTGCCCAAAAACCCCCCAAGACACCATATACCATATACCATACACCAGCCCAAAGGCAGACATACAGACGAGAGCCCAGAGCCGCAACCAGTCTCAGGCTGGCGGACGGTCTCCTAATCAGACGCGTTTGATGAACTTGACGGGGAGTTAACAGCATACCCAAAATAAAAAAACACACAAATTAAAGCCACACTAAAGTTTCCCAAAAATATACAGCCAAATACCAAGCAACCAACGAACTAAAAAAAAGAGGATTAAATAAAACTAAAAGTTGTTCTTATGCTAATTTTATTTTTATTTAATACATTTTGTGGTTTGCTTTTGCTCGCCTTTACTTTTTTAATTATGTTAATTGAAAACGAGAAAGGAAGGACAGCGGATGTGGGTAAAGTCGAGGCCTAGAATACACTTTGTTATGTCTTAATCGAAGATTTGCTCTCTTGCTGTCTATGACTTTAATCAACTTCTTAATCTTCTTCGAATCTTTTAGGTAAACTTCTTGCCCAAACAGATCTACCTTTGGGTAGAGTATTTGAGGTAACAAAACAGCAAATTCTGCAGAACTGGTAAGTGAATTCTGACGCATTCGAAGTTAGAACAAGTTCATCGCTATTCGCATTTCAATTAGCCATGAACTCGGCGTGACTGAGAAGACCTTAAAGGCTGGCTAAAATTTTGAATGAAACCCAGTTCCAGACAGAAAAACTCTACCGAATAGGCAGCACTGCCACATAGCAGGAGAGTAAAGCAGGTTGGCAGCACTCAACACAAAAGTGGAGTCTGCGCATGCGCTCAACCTACCTCAATGGCTCTCCTCTCTTTTTGGACCAGAGCTCTTTGGCTCTTTGGCGATTGCGATTGCGAATGCAATGAATCTCTGAATCTCTGGCCTGGTCTGGTCTGGTCTGGTCTGGTCCGCTCCGCTCAGCTTGGGGGATCCGCGTATAAAACCAATTTGAGCGGCGGCCTGCGAACCAGTTGAGCGCTGACTTTGCAAACGTTTTCACGACCGATCGATCGTCTCTCCAGTCGCAGTCCCGTTCCCGTTCCCAATCGCAATAGCAGTCGCAGTCGCAGCCGTACCGTAAGCAAACGAGGCCAAAACGTACAGGCAGGCACACAAATGCATTTGGCCAAAACGCCGTTGAAAGACACCACAAAAAACAAAAAACAGAGATCCAAAATCAAAAACAAAACACAAAAATTCAAACCAAAAGAAACACTTTTCATTTCGCCTCTGTTTTTGCGGCTTTGTTGTGTTTGAATTTTGTGTGTTTCTTTTGGCTTTTGGGTTGGTGTTTTTATTTTGTTTTTGTTTTGCGGCCCCACCGTCAAGTGTTTGGCTTGGCTCTGGCTTTGGCTCGGCAGTCTTTTGGAAGTTTTATTCGTGCGACGTGTGCCCCAGCGAACGGTTGTTGCTTTGTCTTTGGCTTTATATCTTTGCATCTGACGGATACGCGATACTCCAGACGGTGCGCGTGTATCTCAGCGATTGTCTGCGTGCGTGTGTGTGTGTATGTGTGTGTGTGCGTGTGAAGAAAGAGCAAAGCAATATTTATATATAAAATTTATTGTTGCCTTTTGCTTGTCGGGTGGTGAAACAGCCATCGTAATAGAAATAGTTTTTCCAGTGCTCGCCTCCAACTAAAAAGTAGAAAAAAGTTTATTACATAAATAAACAAAACAAAAACAACAACAAAAACAAAACAAAACAAAATCAGCAGCAGCAGCAGAAAAATAAACCCCAAAAAATAATACAACAAAAATCGTATGCAAATGCGTTTTCAAAAATAATTAAGCGGCCGCCTCAAGATTTGGCAAGAAAGTCGTTTTGTTGCAGTGCCCTAAACATTTGCGGAATTTCGGTCTCGGTTTTTTTGGATTTACCCCGCAGCCTCCTCCAGTGCAATCTCCAAAAAGGTAGGTAGGCCCTCCCTCCAGCTGCAAACTGCAGCCTGCAGCAGCAGCAGCAGCATCAGCAGAAACTCTTATACAATGCGTGTGCTCCCATTTCGTGGCGCTTACATAATGCCACAGCCACGCACATAATGATGTATCGCTATCGGCGCCATTAGCATAATTCGATGCCCCCTGCCCTGCCACACGGTCTAAATTTGTCACAAATCGGATCAAATTTGCGTAAGCATCTCGCCCAGGGGGGTCTCCAGCCGGGGGCTTTAAGGCCGTTTAAACTTTGCCATTCAGGAGCCATGATGACAGCACACCAGCAAGTGGACAGCGCCACATGAATATGCAAAAGAACAAGAAAACAAGTTGCCCCCGCGGCTAACTCTGTAGATGATCCAAGACCAAGACTCACGAAGGTTTTTTTCTACACACTCTAGTCAATTGAGAGGGAAAGGAATTTCGCTTTCAAGCTAAGCATTTGTGTGATTTATTAGATTTCCATGATAGAAAAATCTGTAGAATATAAATTGAACATCTATAGAACATTCATCAAGCAAGTATTTAGCTGTTTATTGGGAAGCCACGAAATAAATACCGCATCTAAGAATATTAATATCAGCATAAATCTTTAGCGTATATTTTAAAATATTTATTTTATTCATGAATGGAACACTAATTTTATAAAATATTTAAAAATGATCGCCATCATTAATATTAATTATTTGTGAGAATATATAGTTTTGTGTGTCAAAATAATCTCCATCAATAAATAAGATACAAACGAGGCACGCTCATTCCATAAATCTTTCATATAAACAAATGTGTGTGTGTGTTTTTTTTTGTAGCAGAAAAACATAACGAAAATGTTTAAGAAACTTAAATATGGCAGACGGAAACCGATCCGGTATACGAGTATTTATATCAATTAAACAAAAACACTAATGAAATGGGTGTTCAAATCTATAACTTCAAGTATTATGCCATATAATTATTCGTTATAGAAACGAGCATTATTTTTAGAGATTTTTGTTGTCTTGACCTTCCCAGTAAAAGAAACTTGTTTTGATAGAAAACGAAACCTAATTGATAATTCCATAGCAAAGAATCTTATGCCGTATTACTGAGGGGGGGGGGATTTTTGTATAAAATTTGCAATCAGAGCTGCGGCTTAATATTTTTTCGCAGAATTCTCTATACATAGTATTTTGTGACACAGAACGGATATGGGCTCTTCTAGTAAATTGCAAGAAAAACCTAAAGCCAGCAAAGTTGCTTAGCTTGAAGCTCAATTGCATTTTCTGTTCGTGCCAGACAAAGCCAACAGCTGAATGCAATCGATGACTTCGACAAAAATAAAAACAGAAAAGAAAAAAAAAACTTGTTGTTTAGGATTGTGGTTATTTAAGTGTAAGTTAAATGCAGTAACAGCAGCAGTTACAGGCGGCAGCTGAGAGTGGAGTCTGAGAGTCACAGCAGCAGCAGCAGCAGCCACCCGCTTGCCGCATTCTTGGAAAATCTTTGCAGTATCTGTGTGTATCTTTCAGTGTATGCATATATATCTATGTGAATCTCTGCGTTCAATTGCACATCAGTATTTACAAAGTATCCGCACCCGCAGCACCAGCCACCAGTACCAGCATCGCCAGCAGAAGCCGTAATTTATTTGCATTGTTTAGCGTCTCGTCTGTACCGTTTTCTTCTTTAGCTGCAATAAAACTTAAGCTACACGAAACGAAACGAACAAAAAAAAAGGCAACGCGATTTACATAAAATTTATGGCTGCCACATTACCAGTCGGTTAGTTAATGCTGCCTGCTGGCTCTGGCTTTGGCTTTGGCTGCTGTTTAATTGTGTGAAAAGCGTTTGCCCGATCGTATTGCAACGTGTGCACCGACTCAAGTGCCGGCACATTAAGTATACGACACGTGGCGAGCCTTGAACTCGACCAAAAGGGTTTTTCTCAGCAACGCACCGCACCGCACCGCAAAGCACGGCCAACCACCGCTGGTTTTGCCAACCTGTTGAAATGGCTCTGCCAATTGAGAAATCAAACCAGAATTTATTTATACATATAAGCAACAAAGCCAACCAGCCCAGACAAACGGCCGCTTTGGCGATTTTATTTTGTCAGCTAACAAAATTCAACATTTATTAACAAATCGAACAGATAAATTATTCAATTTTATCTTAAAATAATTCTGAATGCGTGCGTCACAGAAATTGATGGCATTTTGAACTGATTTTAAGATTATTATGGAAAGATTTTAAGTAAATTTGGAGAAAAAGTATAAAGGGAATCTTCTAGAAGAATCACAGCATGTCTGCTTTAAAGAGCACTCAGAAATGTATCTCCAAGACAACTCGAAAGATCTTGGGCATCTTGAAGAGACCTACCTCTCTATCTCTATCACTCTATCACTTCGGCCTTCCTAACCTTAACCAAAAGTTGAGCTCAATATCACACCTTTTTTTCTATAGATATGTACGATACTAGCCAACAAGTTGGACAAGTTTGAAGTTTAAAATTTAATACAAGATTGCAAAATAAATGTATAGATACAAAAAAATGCCGTTGCCTGCGCGTCCGTCCAATTTTGGTATCCGTGGCCGCCGCCGCAACAACAAGATGATTGGTTTATTTTTGCCTATAGCTTTGTATCTATGGGATGCAGGCCTAATGCCCACTTCAAAGGCGTCTCGTCATCGCCAGCCACTGGCCAAAATTCGCACTACAAATCACATGAGTTGCCATGAGCTCTGGGCTGCCTGCCATTGAGAGGATGGACAGGGATAAGGTTCGGACTCGGACTCGGGCTCGGCAGCAAGGCGATCAATCAATACCAACTTCAATGAGATGTTACCTTAGCGAATCTCAAAATACGAGTATCTGTTCACATACATATGTACATATGTATGTACACCATGCCATGAGTATCTCTGCCCAGATAACTGAACAATTTCTTCATCATCACCATTATCATCATTATCATCATCAGATGGCTGCGGTCCGTTGCCCTTGTAACGATTGTTATTTCTGCTGAAGCACAAATGCTGATATGTTAATGACGGATGGACACCAGCGTCTTGGCGTCTTGTCTTGGGATATCTGGGGGGGTCAGAGAGCCCAAGACAGCCACTCGGATCGGTAGCTGATCCGTCTTTTGTGATTGTTTCTTGTTGGTTGTTGGCTGTTACTGTTGTCAGCATTATTGTCAGAGGTCGGCATGGGCATGGGCATCGGCATCGGCATCTGCTGCTGATGGCATTTAAATCACTGAATTGGCATTGTGTGATCGATCGATCAATGCTTCTCGGGGATATCTCTCTACGCATTTAATGGAATTTTAATTAATTATTCGGCTTGTGTGTTCCCCGACTTAACTTCCTATACGTTTAACAACAAAAGGGTATTATTAAAGTTAATCGAAAACTAACTGTTGCCAAGGACTGTTGTTCTTTCTGGGTGGGGGAAGATCTTGATAATAATTAAATAAATAACTAAATAAAATCTTAGGCCTAATCAAACCATCCGTAAAATCGGAAACTTATATAAACCTGTACATATCACCCATGCACGATATGATTCATTAATAAAGCTTCTCTGTAATTGGTAGTTTGTCACTTGGATCTGTTAAAATATGGTTATATAAACCATAAATTATGTTGCATTCGGTCGGTAGAGCTATCATAATTAATTGGATTATATTTTCCACAGTGTCAAACAAGTTATTTCTGAACTTTCTTTGACAATTAATTTCCCAGATGTGTAGACGATGGTATTTTCCCCTTTTATAGATCAATAAATTCATTATTTATTGCCTTCGTTTAAGCAGATTACATTTCACTTAGTTGCGGTGGCTTGAAAATAGATTTCGTTTGAGCTGTTGAGATCTTAATTAAATTACATTAGTAGGGATTACGGCCTGGGCTAAAGGTTGTGTGAAAAGTGTAGCTAATAGATAGCTTACAGTAATAGTATTGTTTGTTATGTGTTATATCGAAATGTAACCTTTTTGGGCATTAATTAGCTTGGCTTTTAATTATTATTTTTTGTATATATGTTTGTATATTTTTTTTAATTTCTTGTGCTATTTTTGTGCTTAAAATTTATGTTTTATTTTGTGGGCGCTTTGGTGTAGCTGTTTCGTTTATAAATCTGCTTTAATCGCTTCGTTTAGTGCGAGTCCGAGTCCGAGCCGGTTTTCGGTTTTTCTGATCAGAGCGATCAACTTTTAACTTTTTATTTTCTTTTTAGTTTTTGTTGATTTGCAGCTGGAATATACCAGTATCGGGGTATGTGTGCGTTGTCTGTGTGTATGTTTGTGTTTTTAGCGATATTGATTTTTCGCATTAAGCGCATTTTCTGCGTACCGAAATTTTCAAGGCCAAAAATCGGTCGGAGCGGGCGGAAGCCCCCATATGGCATAGCGGTTTGGGTTGATCGGAATCGGACTGGTGTCATCCCCCCCATGCCGGTCGATCTGGTACCAGTGCTCGTACCCCCGGGCGTAACAAGTTTTCCCATTTCGCTGTTGGCTGTTCAATTAAACGGAATCCACTTTTTAGTTTTGTTTTGGCCTTTTGTTTTGTCAGTTGTTGGCGTTGAAAAATGTGTGTCTGTGCAAAATGTTGTCCAGTTGTCCAGGTGTCAACGCGTTCGGTCGGCCTAATCAATTGCTACTTGGGAGTCGGCTGAGATGATTAGGCCATGTTTTTGCCAGCTGCTTATGGGGCTTATGTAAGTCCATCCGATCCCGCGCCGGATCCCCTTTGGGGCGCGGTGGCAATAAGCCGTCCCAGGTGTCGTCATCGTCGTCATCTCCATCTCCATCTCCATCGCTTGGTCGTTTCAACATATTTCTGTTGCTTTTCTTTTTATCCATTGTTGTTGTTGTTGTGTGGCAGTTCCGCCAATTAGCGATGCTTCCGCTGCCACACACACACACACACACATACACGCACACACCTGCACACATAAAACGGTGAAATAATTTTTTTCAGCTTTTCCTTTTTGATTTTTGGTTGACTTTTTACTTTGCTGCTATTTGGCGGTGAAGGAAAATTTTGAATAAACTTTTTGGGTTTTTGATTTTGATTTTCTCAGACAGAAATAAGGGGTTTTGGAACCTGTGTTCTTTATGGCGAACATAACAGATCGGTTCTGAAGCTTCCTATCATCAGGAACCGTTTGGCTTGAGAGACCTTTGCATTCTTTCCTTGGGGTATTCCAAAGAGTATTTCAAACTTCGACCTCAAACAAAAGTCTTCCTTACTCATCTGCCATGTTTTTTGTTGTTGTTGTTGTGTTTGCTTCATTAAGAAATAAAATAATTTGAGAAAAATTTGCATAAATTTAATGGGGGGCCCAAAAAGCGCTCATAAAACATTGCGCCTTCGGTTACGCGTCAGAAATTAACAAATTAGTGCGATGTTTCGCAAGCCAACGCCAACAAACTTCCGAATTAGCCGCAAATCCAATCAACGGAACGCCAAACAGCCCACAAAAGCAACAATCAGCTAAAATGGGACTTTCAAAATGGTTTACAAAAACATTACACATGCTCGCGGAATGCAGATGTGTCTGTGCGACAAGGCGCAGAATGTGTAGCTGCACTTGCAACGAGGCCCACGGAATGCTGGTGGCACGAAGGAGGTGGTACCCCCAAACAACAAGAGTCAACCAGCCACAGCAAATTGATAGACGACCATACCCGAGATGGCGTCTCTAGAGTCTCTCCTCTCGGTTCGGTACGAGTATCTCTCTCTCTCGTACTTTTAGCAGTCGCTTTGCTTCTCACGCTTGTCAGAAAATGTCAAAAGTGACGATGCGATGTACATTACAGGGGGATATCCCATCAGCTATCTTCATGGGGGGAACTCGATGGACACCAAGAACGAAGTTTGAATGCTCTTAAAATGCACTTGAGAAATGAAAGGATGGAAAGGATGCTCTTAAGAGACATTAGTGGCAGTGATGTAAATGGAATATGGTCTATAAATCTTTATTTGCAAGAGAAACATGAAAATAAATCTCTTTTTAAGGTTTTTCGAAAGGAGAAAGCCGTCAATCCTATTAACTCAAAAATTTCTATAAAGAACCATTATAATAATTATTTATTAAGCAAAGGAGTCATCCTAAACTACTCACTAAAGTTGTTTTAAATAAAACATTAAATCTGCCACTAATAGCGCCTCAAACAATCGTGTCTAAAATCCGTTAAAATCAATTACCACTTGGCTCAAAGCCTCTTAAGGATTTTGTAGGCGTCGGTGATGAAGTGAAGCCGCTTGAAGAGTGTTTTCCCATTAGCCAAAATCCCACAAATACACAAAACCAAAAACCCAACTTGAATTACGTTTGAGACCACTTTACGGAAATATTAAAAAAAGCAGGGGGTGCTGGGGCAGAGAGGGTAGGCACCCTCTTCTGGCATTTGTCACAGGCGCCATGGTCAGACAGTCTGTCGAAAAGGTGAAAGACAGAGTAATACCAGATGGACCACAGACCAACGGGGGCCCTGGGCAGATGGACAGCTGTTGCTGCTGTGTCATCTTGGAGGCGCCTCTTTGTTCATGCCCCTCTCCCATGTCGCGCTCTTCTTGCCGTACGTTCCATGAAATGTTTTCCAGTTTTGCGTGAAGATGACTTTTTGCTTGGCCCGGGCCCGGGCACTGATGACCTTTTACGTCGCCTTAAGACCTGCCTTCACTTCATCACGGACTCGGCTTAAGAGAGGCAAAAATTTGCATATCATTCATTTTTGTGGCAGGGGGCAGGCTTGCCAGACATAGCCGGTTGCAGCAGCATCAGCAGCAGCAGAAGCAGCAACCACAGCACACTGCCTCCTCCCCTCCTGGAGCCAGGAGTCAGTGCCAGGAAAATTAGTTGCGCGGGAGGCCAAGACAAAAACAATTTACGATTATTTTGTCTGCGATCTTTCGTGGCATGGCCTTTGTGCGGCAATGGCGATGGCAATCGACGTCATCTACGCATCCAGAGGCCATAAATTCCAGTAAAATGTCAAGGATTTACCTTACCTCAGACCCAGTCACAGTCCCATGCCCCATGGCCCATGCCCCGAGTGAAAGATCCCAAATGGAGGTACGGTACACACAATAAAAGTTAATCAAGGGAATCGCCAATTGCTCAGCCTCCCAGTGCCAGACTTTAGCTCTGATTCTCCTCCAGACCAGACCGAGTTGACAATTTAATTGAGGCTGCAAGGCCGGCGCAGTCGCCTTCTTGGCCTTCTTTCACCTCTTTCAACAATAAAACCATAAAAATACCCAAATAAAATATGAATCAATTCCAAAATGGAAAGAAACGGAAAGCAAAACGCTGAAATATTTTTGCATAAATAGAATCTATTTGCTGATTGGATCTGCCATTGACTGATTGTCTTTTAATGGCGTTTAAAGCATTTCAAATGCTTGGCCATAATCTCTCCCCCAACCCTCCATCGCCTTCTCTCATTCATTGGTAATTTGACAGTTTATGATTGATGTGAAATATTATTATGAAATATTTTTGAATATTTGTCGACGATTAGTCAGCAGAAGTCATAGAATTCTGATTGACACCAAAGTGGGTCACCGCACAACATTAAGTATATCCTGTTGTATGCCCAAGAAAAGGTGTGGACCCGTTACCCATACCAGCACTCGTTTTTCGAGTGGTTATCTTATATCGAAACAAAATCAATTAACGAAGAAGCTGATGCATCCGGCTTGATGAGTCAATCTTTGATATTGTTCGGGCGTGGGTTCGGCATGTAAATTGTGTCTAAGCTTGTGCCGTCTGTCTGCGCTGGCATCATGTCTGGGCTGTGATTTTGTAATGGACTGTAAGCCCGCCTTCAATGAAGTTTAAATATAAAGAAAGGCAAGCTGGCCAGCTGGTCAGAGAGTCATACAAAATCGGCAACTATTCATTCACATGGAACTATGGGTGCTGCAAGGATACCCTTACTTATAACTGCTCTGGCACTCATCTAAGCAGCTGCATCTATAATCTGTGATCTACAAATCTTATAAATACGAGCAACACGTTCCAGAACTTCCCGGATATACTTAACTTTCTGCTGCAACTAGAACTACATATTTTCTGCTGTCCCAATTTTCGGTCGATTTGCTCCAAACCTGAGAGACTTGTTTTGTAAAAATAATAGACCGACAAACAGTTGGACCTACGGCCATAACAGATCATTAGGAATACATAAAACTTATAAGCTTGCAACTGCTTTGATTTGATTTGTTTTGCTTCCTTTTAAAACGTTGCAAAATTCTTTCCATCTATCTGAAATTCATTCAAAAATTAATTCAACATTTTTCTGGTTTTCTCATTTCAGCCATGTGCCTGCCATAAGCCATAAGCCATAGACATAGACACCGCTTCCTAATTGACAACAGAAGAGCCAACTAAATGGACGCGTAGCAAACGGCCCAAGAGAGCGAGCGAGCGAGCGAGAGAGCGAGAGAGAGTGAGAGTCGAGAGTGTTATTTGGATTTCCATCGTGATATCGAACAGAGCCAGAGGCGAAACACCTCAAACGAGCCAGAGAAACAAAATTCACGCCAAAATGTCCAACGCCACAAAAATGGTTTACAGTTATAGAATTTTATGGCTTTCCGGCGTTTTACTAGGTGAGTACGAGCACGAGTACGACGAGTACCTGTCCCCAATAGGAGACTACCAGACGGAGACGTTGAGAGACAGACACAGCGACAGAGAGACAGAAAGACAGAGAGACAAACAGTGAGACAGAGACGGAGACACAAATTAAATGCTAAGTGCGTCGATTAAGCCATTGACGTTGAGGTTGGTTAGCCGAATGGTATTGGGTTTTGTTTTTGGCCCGTTTTGTTGTTGTGTGTTGGGCCATGCGTGAGCCAAATAACTTATGGAATTGGCCATGGCCTGTGGATGGAGAGAAGAAAGAGGCAAAGCAGGCAGGCAACACACAGCTGGCAAAGTGCAAGAATTGGAAGGGAATTAGCAAAAAAAACTATTTAACAAACGAGCAAGTGTATAGAATGTTAATGGAACTATTAAAGGTTTTGGAATATATTTAAATGTATTAGAGATAAAAAACTTATCATTATCTGCCTGTCAATTGAAGCTACATTATTATTTAGATAGAAGCTTTTTATCTATAGAATGGAGACCGCAACATACACTGTTATTTAGCTACCACTACTATTTTTTATCTATTAATATTTAATTTATATACATATATACTTTTTTGTCAGCTCCCATCCTGCTGGCCGCCATTGCGGTACAAGGCCAAGAGCCAGCCAGTCCAGTATTTCAAAATCACAAGACGAAGGAATGGACGAATTTAGATAATATAACATTCTCATTCGATTGCAAGAGGCGATCGGTGGGCTTCTATGCCGATATGGAGTACAATTGCCAGGTGAGAGATAAAGAGAGAAAGCTCAAGTCTGGCTTGGATTTTCTTTTGATGCCTAAAAGTATGCTAACTTTTATTGTGTCCTCGCTGACAGATCTTCCACATGTGCGACGAAGAGGGCAATCGGATTCCACACCTGTGCGCCAACGAGACGAGCTTCAATCAGGAATACAGAATCTGTGATTGGGACTACAATTTCAATTGCACAGAGTCACCCGTAAGTGCATGATATTTCTGCCCATATATGTATGTATCTATAACTAATGGCTCCCTTTATTTATATCCCATAGAAATGGTTCTATCTGAATGAACTGACTTATGCCACAGATCCGCCAGATGAAGACGATGAGGATTACTAAAACGATTTGCACTTAACTAAATATTTATTGTCTTTCCAAAAGCAACAAACTAATTAAATTAAAATGCCCTACAATGAATAGAATTCTGTGAAAAACTCCATGAAATGAAATGAGATGAATTGAATTGAATTAATTTAAGCGACTTGTTGACAATTTTGTTGAGTTTCGTTTTGTAATTTTTGTATTTTAGTCTAATTGCGTAAAGATAGAGATAGATATAGACATATAGAAAGAGAGCCAGAGGATGATTAAGAGTAGGAGTCGTGTTGTTGTGTATATAATGTATATAGAGATGGTCCCGTCCCCCCACTCTCCCCACTCCCACTCCCATTACCATTACCATTACCCCTTACCATTTCCAATTCCATTTGCATTCCCACAAAAAACTTCCGGAACAACTGCGAATTGTATAATTTACAAATAATCTTCGTATTTGTAAGCAAACTTCAAACGAAATAAAAACGAAATCAAATTTGCAGCTACCCCAAAATGCTACTCATAATTAATTGACTAATTTATGGCCAAGAAACAAAGTGTTATGGATGATAATTTGTTGCATCCTTTTACGTCACGGGAATCCACCGGGTTGGACTGGGCTGGGCTACAATTCACCCACTGGGTAAACAACCCCACCAACCATCAGGTGGTTGGTTACTGGCACCGATCGTTACCCGGCGCATGAGTCAAGTTCAATGACGAAATGTGGAGTGCCACACAAAAAAAAGGCGCAGTGCAAAACAAAGTTAATTGAGAAAATTGCCATCCGGCAACAGTGCGTAAAATTGTCACCCCTCGGGGCCTATAAATTGGAAATGTCCGAGCCCCAACATAGTTAGTCGGGAATCACAGCTTCAACACACAAAATGCCACACAAATCCAGCTACATGTGCAGCCTCTCCTGGCTATTGATTTCCTGCCTACTGGCGGTAAGTGTCCTCTGCCCACAAACGGATCTAAAAATTAACGATCTAACGAGATATATAAACTTGTATTTTAGCTGACAACTGCCCAGTACTATACACAGTACAATCCCTACAACACGGCCAGTCCAACATTCTCCAGCTTGAATCAATATTACTACCAGACGACGCCGTATCCCTACTACTACAGCACGTATACGACACCGAGTCCTTATGCCAATAGAGATATACGCATTTGGCCCTATGTGATCGGGCAGTATCTGTATCCGGTGTACAACAACAACAACTACAACAATCCGTATGCCTCGCTAAGCAACCCCAACTGGCAGAGTAACTATGCGAAAGTCTATCAGGCGAATTGGGGTCGAAAGTAAGCCGCAATAAAGGAAGGGGTCTAGTATATTGTTCAGTTAATAAAAATAAATCAGAAAAGAAATGCCATACGTTTCTGTAAGGTAATTGAATAAACAAATTACTTGGGTAAAGTTCTTCAAAGAACCTCTACGGAAACGGTTATGATGAAGACCTCCATCAAAATGCAAATTTGATGACCGTATCCATATTGATATCCACGGAATGGCCAGATCAACTGTCAAAAGGTGTGAGAACCGTTAGGAATAAAGCGTTCCAATGAATGGAACTCGCTGATACGTTTTTTTTTTTTTTCTTTGGGCATAGGAAAGTCCCATTAAAACGAGACCCAGAGCAAAGCGAACTGAACCCCGAAAAACCTGAACCCACAGACAGACGACAGATGAGACTCAACCTACAGATGAACCCTGAACGTGAACGTGAACCTGAACCCAGCAGAGAGGTATGAACATATGTATGTTTCATGTACTTAACGGCTTTCACACACCATCGCCAGGTTCCAGTCGGGTGGGGTGCCATTATGTAATGATTCGGACAAACTCTGGCTCTGGGATTACACTGCATCAGACATCGGACAGAGCAACGAACTTGACTCTAAACTTGGAACTTATGACCGACAGTTGCAGGCCGCCGGTCTCTCTCTTTATTTTTATTTATGTAACTGACAACATGTGGCACAATACATACATACTCGTATTATTTGATGTAATGACAATAATAAACTGGTATGATCATAAAATGTCAACCAGCTCGAATACAATCTTTATGTTTCGTTTCTGGAGCAACATTCCGATTAAAAGTTTTGGTTAACGTAACTGTAATTTCCTCATGGAACTGTGACAATTATAAGCCACAAATCAAACCATTTGCATCTGATCAGAAAGGGTTATTAGAGTTCTAAAAGTTCTAGCCTATTATTATTGATGTAAAGAAAAAATGCTGCGTGCCTTATCATGCAAATCCACTGGAGATGCGAGACGAGACGAGAAGCGAGACAGATGATCTTCGGTGAATGTGAATGGATCGAATGAATGCCCCCTGGGAGTGCGGCATGCGTAAACGAGTGGTTATGGGAGCTGGAAGAGACAGAAAGAGAGACAGGGAGAGACAGAGAGAGAGAGAGTGAGAAACCTGCGTAGTGGGGGAAATGGGTCAAGACAATCACGAAAGCCGCAACCAGCCTGAGAGCGACGAAGATCGTGTAAAACGTAGCCGGCAAAAATGTTTGCCATCACTTTGCCCCAACCCATACGGCCACACGGCCAAAAGCACGAAATGAGAAAGCCCAAGGAGATTTATTTTCAAACACCCTCCAAATGCTCTTTTTGTGACTTTTATGACTTTAAAATATTATTTATTTCAGCTAAAAGTAACAAATGGCATTGGAGGTTAACATTGGAATCTTCACATGGCCCTGCAGAACTGTGCAGATTCACACTTATAGGATCTGCAATCGTTAAACCTTCCGCAAGGCTACACAAAGAGAAACACGAGCATAAACAGGACAGAAATTGAAATCGCAGAGAAACAGAACAATTCCTATTTTAAGTACTGCCTAAGAACTGCAAGCTGCAGCGCACTGCTTTGTTTAGTCAGTGCTTAAAAGCAGATGCAAAGGAGCAGCAGAGCAGCAGCTGAGCAGCAGCTGAGCAGCAGCAGTGGAAGCTCTGTGGAAGAGATAAGGCAACAGCAGAGCCGCAGCAGGCAGCGATGCAGCAGAGCAGCAGGCAGCGAGAGAGGCTGAGTAAATGAGAGCAGCATTGCAGGGCACTGGGACTGGGCGTGGGTCCCACTGCAACTGCGACTCGCGCAGTAATTTGTGACGTCAGTTGTGCGTTTTGTCACGTTCGTTCATGCTCTGCGCCATTGCACGACAATTCGTAATACAAAAGCATTAAACATGCACAAACAGAGATGGAGGGACACTGATACAGGAAGAGAGAAAGACAGAGAGCGAGAGATATGGACATGGAGCAACATTGACTTTGCAGTTATTTTTTTGTTTTTTTTTTTTTGGTGGCAACCGGACCGACTCGATGTTGGCTGATCTTCTGCTGCTGCTGCTGCTGCCGTTTAGGGGAAATTGTGAAGAAAGTGTTGAAAACGAAATTGTAACTGGAAGAGCGCGCGTCTCTGTCTCTGTCTCTATCGCTGTCGCTGTCAACCAACTGGCTCTGGGAGAGCGTGGGGCCAAAGCCAACAAGCCGAAGAAGCGCTGGCCAAAACAGCGACAGAGACCCGTCCAAACTGAGAGCTGAGAGCCGAGACGCAGACGCAGACGCGCGGACCTTACCTGTTGGCTGGGGCTAGCGCCAAGTGGCAGTCAGCGGGTACATCTCAAGCGTTGCAGTCGCCTCTCTAACCAACCAACCAACCATCTCTTTCGATACGGATTCAATCAGCGTCTTAATCTTGGCCAAATACAGAGCACTCCTTGGCCAAATACACACTACTTCTGTTGGCCACTCTACCTACTGCTTTGTTTCGTGTGTGTTTAGTTTTCGGCCATCACGTTGCGTGTCTGCCATAGATTGGCGTGAAAGTGGTTCATTGCCCGGCGCCGCTACAGTGCCAATTGAATCAGCAACAACTAAGGATACTCGGTACCAACCACCTGTTCGAGAGTCAGGCGCCAATTAGCCACAGATCACAGAGTCTGAGCCATCATTAAAAAATGGTAAGTCGAAAATTGGGGGAATCCCCCTGGAACACGCACACACACATATCTGCTCGTCATTGGCCATTGGCATGTCAGGCACGCGTTCAGTCTCCGCTTTACCCCAATCGCCAGCTCAAAAGGAGCCACACACAAAAAGCCCAAATGAAGGCCAAAAAGCTTGTGTGACAAATGCCAAATGACAAATTCTTGGCCACAATCTTTGTTTGTTTTGTTGTGTACTTGTTTTGTGTTGGCCAAAACTTTCTTTTGAGGCGTGTTTTCATTTCGTGGCCAGTTTTCAATTGTTGTTCAAATCTTGGCTGTAACTCCAAGCCATCTGCCATTTATTTGACCACCCTCCCCCCCATAAGTGGAGCCATATGGCACCGTGTCATGAACTGCGACATTTTATATGGACATTAGATAATGGTCAAGTATTAAACAAAATGTGGACTGGCCTCAACCACGTGCCAGTCAATTGCATAATGGCTGTAAAACAGCCATAAACAAAGAAAGTCGTGCATCAGATTCATAATTATCTTAGCTAAACTGAGCTGCGTGTTTTTGTGTTTGTTTTTTTTATGATTTTATTAGCATATACATAATTATATCTGTGTAAAAAAATCTGGTAAATAATGTTTGATACACCCAAGCGAAAAGAAAGAAAGTCTAGGGAATTTATGCCTACCTACGTATACTAATTTATTTCATTTGCCATTAAACCATAAAACAATAAATATTTCATTGGTTAAATTAGGCTAAAAAAAAACAAAGTATTGTGTGTGCTATATAATGTTTATAGCTTTTAGCTGTAATTTGGTTAATTTGGGGTATTTTCAGACCCAGACAGACCGACCAGAAACGGCGCCAAATTATTGGCAAATTAGTGGAATTAATATGATAAATGGGAGTTTGAGAATAATTGTTTTGGTTTTGTTGTGGAGATTTTCCTATTAAAAGTTTCTGGATCTCTCTGTGGCAGAGCCCTTCCTTCCACATTTAGCAACAATAACAATAATATTTTTAACCTGGAATTCGCAGCGAAATCTCGGCCCAGCAGCAAGTGCAAATATTTGAGACAGCCCCAGCCTGTTTTTTTTTGGTTTCGGTTAATATTTACATATAACGAGGCGCAGCTTAAATCGAATGAAATTTCACCCAAGAGCTGACTCAGATTGAATAATACTCTTCACACCGATGATGAAACAGCCCCAGAAGATGCTAATTAATGGAGTGGGATGGGCTGCGTGTGAGTTTTGAAATAAATCAGAAGTGAAACTAAGCTGGAAAAACTGCGGTCAGTCTGTCAATCTGAAATGGAAAATTATGCAAATCTCGATCCGTCACATACATATTGTCTATAAATGCATTCCTATGACTGTTGCATCACTGCAGAAGAGAAAGACTTTCTTTCTTTCTTTGTTTTCTCCCCAGTTGCAGTTCGACTCATCGAATTTTAATTAAATTTTTGGTGCATGGCATCGCTTTAAACTGAATCAAGGCCATGCCAAAATAGATTTCCATTTACAGTTTTAGCACAAAAGCGTTTTGGCCTACTAACAGAAAAAGAAGCCAACTTCGAACAAAGATGGGCCCCAATGGGGGCACCCAAAATTCAGTTTTTTTTATTAGATAATGCAAAGCGAACCACAAATTATGTCGAAGCCGAAACATTCTCTTGGCTCAGTTTTCCGTTCCTCAGTTTTGGCATGCAAATTCTTTTCGTTAATTAAAATATCTCCAACGATACGATGATATATGTATATGTTTCTGGGGAACGAAGCCAACCGTTAGATCCACATAATTTGTTTACCCTTTTGTTAGGGCTTTTGGGCGCATATCTTTTTGCTTAGCTTAGTTGTATTCCCCCAAATTGGTGGCTACAATTTTATTTTTGTGTGCTGGTTCTGCAGGTGAATTGGAAATGGAAAGCTCTAACAATTCAATGACTTTCAGTTTTTTTTTCGTAAGCATTCTGGGAAAGAAATTTCGGGCTGGGTCATATTTAAATTTCACTTTACTGGGGAAGCTGTTTAACCAAAAGTAAATGTTGTCCAAGACAAAAAGTTTCAAACTAATGTGTGGGAATGTTAAATGTTTTACAAATTTGTAGTTTTAATGGGTACAATAAAAAAAATGTACTTAAAAGTGGAATGCGGAATTGGGAAGAATTTATGGTTTTTCTATAATCTTTATTTCTTTACCTTTTTATTATGATATTCTTTAAAATGTTTCTTTCAAGATTTCCTTTTTGAAGTTATCCACTAAGCATTTTTGGGTTTAATTTCCTTTTAAAAAGCAGGATGCAGTTCTGTTGATCTAATAAATGGGCTAAATTTCACTTTAGTTATGTCCGGCAAATGCGTCAAATATATTTCAAAATCAAAAATCACATTTTTATACAATATCCGACAGATATTTATTTTTTGGCAACATTTTTGTAAATTTACATATAAATTGCCAGCGGCATTAGGCGGCAAAGGGCAAAGAAGAAATACTCGTATATTATGCAACAGCTAAAAATGGGAAATGCTTTCGCACCCAAAGTTGGGTGTTGGGTAGGGGAGGTGAGCGCCCATAAAAGGTTTAACGAGTATGTCCCAGGCGGTTTGGTTGTACTCGCATTTTGGGTTTGTGTTTCGGTTTAAAGTGGATTCTAAAATGCGTTTAACAGGGCAACACAGACAGACAGGTTCGTTTCCCAAGTCTTTTGTTTACGCAATTTCCGCACCTCTTAAGAGCCAAAGCCCGAACCTGAATCCGAATCCAAGCTGGAAATGATGAAATGGCTTTCAAGCGTCTCTTTTTGTTTCGCTGTCATTCCTAGACAAAGAGAGAGACACACACACGAGCGTACTGATATAATTTCTCTCTGGTTCCACTTTCAGTTTCTTATAAAGAGTTCAAGTGCGAGGCACTCACTGCTGATGCTGTTGCTGGCCTTCTGCTGCCTGAGCAGCGCTTTTAGCGCCAAGATAACAAAAAAGGTCGAAAAACCCTCGCCGACTGGTGAAAAAGCGGAGGGAACTGCAACAGAGGAGGCTGCACCAGCAGCCAGTGAGGAGGAAGAAGCTGATGAGGCGGAATCCGCCGACGACGACGACAACGACGATGAGGATGATGATGATGAGGAGGCAGACAAAGAGGCAGCGGCAACAACCAGCGGCAGCAAGAACCCCACTGCCGTACAGGCGGCCACAGACCCCACCGATCTCAGTGTCTGGGGCATGGTGCGCACACTCTGGAGCTGGCTGCGCAGCGATCTGGGTGAAAGCCTATTCGGCGATGACGACGATGAGAAGAAGCCATCAGCCGGCACCGGAACTTCAGCTGTGGGTGAGTCTCGCCCTCTTCCTATTCCAAAACATTAACAACAATTAGTGGAAGTATTTGTGTAATCAGCCTCAATGGCGATGTTCGACTTTGTCTACCATTTCAAAGCTGATTACATCTATGGCTCTTAAATGATTAGCGGCTCTTCTAATCAAGACCAATCATTTCCCAGCTCTCCCTGCTCTCCCAGCCACTTGACTCACTTTCGTTTTCAATGAAACCTGACTCGAGCGAGGGCCGAATAGCGGATAAGCAGCAAAAAAGAGATAACAACAACAAAGCGGCCTAGCGACGTTAAAAGGTGTTAACACCAAAGCATTGAGAGAGAGAGAGAGAGAAAAAAAGCAGAGCGGTGATAGATGTCTGGTCTGTCTCTGGACCTTTTGTAATTTCACTTTCCGCAGCAACTTATTTATTAAATAAATAAGAAATAAAAAAAAAATTACGAACTTCGCTCATCTTCAAAATCATGAGAAAATATTTTTGCCCAGGCACATTTTTTTGTGGGTCTGTAGGTTTATTTTGTTTTGTTTTATTGTTTGCGAATTGTTTTTTATTGGACTTTCGCATAGTCCGAGGCGTTCAGCTCTGTTTATTGATGAAATTATAGTAATAATGGTGGAGATAAACCCCAACTGGAATGCCATTTCTTAGACCTATGGAAATTCCACACCCGAATTAATGAATGAATTTGAATTTTCTCTTTCAGAGGGTCGTACATTCGGCAAGATCCGTCGCCTGCAAATGGCATTGATACCCATAATCTTCAAGTTTGGTGTACTGTCGGCCATGGTTGCCTTTCTGGTGGCCATTGGCATGAAGTCCCTGTTCCTGCTGAAGGTTCTCGTTCTGATGAATGCCGTCGCCATTTTGGGCAAGTTCATAACACTGAAATCGACCCTCTTTGGACAGTATGAACACGCGGCGCCTACATTCAACTATCCTGGCTGGAATCCACATGCCAAGGAGTCCTGGGGCAGCACTGGTCTGAGTGGACCCGGTGGACCAAACGGACATCCACCCGGCAAGGAGATCCATCTGCACATCCATGGCAACGCACAGACCCAGGCCCAGCTCGCCGGCCAGAGCTACAACTATGAGACGCAGGGTGGCTGGGCCAGTCGCTCGGATCCCTATGGAGGCTATGCCCCAACAGGACAGTTCGTAGACAGCCAACAGCCCGCTGTGGCTCAGCAGACTGCTGATGCGATGCCAAAGGACACAGATCCCATGGCCCTGCTGCCGACCAAGTATCGGGCGAGACATCTGATCCTCTGAGAGCTGTGCTGTCCCCCTTGGGAGCAGTCGACGACCACCGCTAAGAACGCACAAACACACACACACACACTTTTAGTCAGCGGACTTTACGAGAGGACGCAGCTTTACGTACACCTAAAACTAGTTAAAAACCTAATTTGTAATTAAATTATTTGCCCCCCCCCCAAAGTAGCCTTAAATAAATAGCATAAATATAAAACAAAATGTGGGCGATATTTTCTGTTGGAGTAGCTGAAACAATTACCAAAGAAAGACTACCTCCCTGCAGTCTCAGAATTTCATGATTGATGTCTGCGTCTGGCCCGAGGCAGAGCCCCAGTCAGAGTCAGAGAAGAAAGTCTATTCAGCTGCGTTCGTTTCGGCTCAACTTATTTTTTTTTTGTTTGGGGTCTCGGGTCTTTGATTAATTGGGCATTTGACGTGTGTGCCACCGCGGAGATTTCTTTGGTTTCCATGGGGCGTGTGCGTTGCGGCTGGATTTGCCTTTTTGCCGTCTAATCATCAACATTATCGCGAACATTGAAATGGTAGTCCGAGCGGAGTCATGACTTGACATTGTTGAACGGTAGCTCGAAGGCTGATCCCCAGACAAAAAAAAAAACACAATAAAACACCAGAAGAGAGGCCCAAAGTGGAAGCAAAACATATCCAATTTTGGGTTCAATAATTATGGACTCAATCATTGGAGGTTTATCCATTTATTAGCAACTCAACTTCTCTGAGTTTTCAATTTCATTCAAATATTTGTATAGAGTGAAAGATGAAAGATTGAGTGACTAAACAAGGGCAACAAATTTGAGTAATCGCCTTACCCTACGCTCTTTGACAATCGTTTAGTTGATTGAGAGATTATGGCGTACGAGCTGTGTGTTGATTGATGGATGGCTTAGCGGTGCGACTGTAAATTGTAGCTGGTTTTTTGTTACAGAGAGTGTGGACAGGTATAGCTACTATTTAGTAGGGCACTGTGACACGGACACTGAGGGAAGGCGCTGGAAATGGGAGTGTATGGGAGTCACACAAGAATATTTAACCTGCTAAATAGATACAAATCAATTAGATTCAGGGTAAGAGAAATCATTTTTAATGCAGAAATCATTTTAAGGGCTAAATTAATCATTCTTCTATGAGAACGACTGCTTTTTAAAATATTAGTTTAATTGCATTATTTAAAAAAATTAAAAACTTTCCAGCCATGTCTATTTAACATTAACTTACATCGCACAAAAGCTAATTGCCATGAAACTATTTTAGGTTCCATTTACAGTCGTCATTTTCATAGCGGCGTTTTGTTTACATTTTACAACACAACAAAAAGCTGCTGGATGGCACCACGTAACTTTCTTAAGTTCCTAAAACAGCCACGAAAATGCCATTTAAATTAGGCGCCACTTATCCTCTTAAAAATATGCAATAAATAAATAAACTGTTTGAAAAATATTAAAAAGTCTCAAAAAATGGTCTCAAAAATAGTGGAACGAAACCGCTGACCAACTGTGGCAGAACGATGACACGAAAGAATAGGCGAAGTTCGTATTCTAAGTCCTTTGACTTTTTGAGGTTCGTTTTCTAAGTCCTTTGACTTTTCGAAGTTCGTTTCCTAAGTCCTTGAACTTTTGAAGTTCGTTTCCTAAGTCCTTTGACTTTTAAAGGTTCGTTTCCTAAGTCCTTGAACTTTTGGTAGTTCGTTTTCTAAGTCCTTTGACTTTTTGAGGTTCGTTTTCTAAGTCCTTGAACTTTTTGAAGTTCGTTCCCTAAGTCCTTTGACTTTTTGAGGTTCTTTTCCTAACTCCTTGAACTTTTAATACAAATAAATGATCCAAAAATCCATGGATCGAGCGAGGTATGAGGAATAGTAATCTAGAAAGTGCCGCCAGAAACAATTCAACAATTTAATGAACAAAACTTATCCGACAAGTGCAACAAATTAATGACTAACGAACAAGATTAAGTCGATTGCGATGTGGGGTGATCGCTAAATATTTAGGTGTGGCAATTAGAGGCGTTTGGACAGGCGCTCGAGCATGTAATGGACGTTTACTGCTTTTGCCTCTGATACAAAATCGAACCGCCTTCTCCCTGCTACGGCGGAACAGGGTTGGCGTTATGGAATCTTGACTCGTTGACTGATTTATGGGTGGTTACACGGGATTTGGACCTGAACTGGCTTGACTGCAGCAGCAGCAGCCAGCCAGACAGCCAGCAGCCAACCAGCAGCCATTAGCCGTCGGCCATCATAAGTGTGGGCAGGCAGGTGAGTGAGTGGTGAGTGCCGTGCCCGATGTCACTCTGCTCTGATGTCTTCTTTGTCGGCGTTTGACCATAGCAGAGCGTTTCAATTAATTAGTCGCCGTGCCAAAAACAACAAAAAAGATCACGCATACAAAAAAAAAGTACGTAGAAGACGATAAGGCCAAAAGTAAAACAAAACCAACAAAAGAGGAAAAGAAACTACTTACGAATATAATGGAAATAGAAGAGCAACAACAAACAAATATAAATCCAAAATCCATGATGAAAATTCAATTTCACTGTTTGTCTGCTTTCTAACGCACAGCAGCGGCAGCGGCAGCCATTGCGATTATTGAAATACTTTAAAGGTTTTTTTTTTTGTCTTTCCAATTGAATGGTTTTTTTTTTCATTTGGCCAACGACAAATCATGAGGCCAACTGAACCATCGACAGTGGCAGTAGGATTTGCAGTAGCAGCAGCAGCAGCAGCATCTTTTTTTTCCTTTTTCTATATAAAATGTGGATAATTGCGTCTAACTGACAGCAGCGACGACACTGGGCCTACAAGATTGCAGCTGTATCTGCTGTGTGTTGCAGCTCTAGAGTTGTGTGGCGGTGTGAGGGGGGTGTGAGGTTGGAGACCTGCTGTCAGTGGATCTGGCTGCTCTCACTCTCTTTCTAACATGATAATTGGACATGGAAGCCCCTGCATGGACATGCCAAATGGACATGGGAATGGGCATCGAGCAACGTGCAACGGACAACGGACAACGGGATGTCACAGGCCATCCCTGGCGACATCTCTGGCAGCCCTATGTCTTCTTAATTGCCCGTTACTGTCCGGCTGGTTTACTGGCTGGCTGTTTGGCCTGTTCGAAAGTGAAATTGATATATGGAATCACGGAATCCTACGCTAATTCCCTCATTCATTTCGTAATGCTAATCAAAATTCGATCAATGTGCGATGTGCCCATCGAGTGCGTTGACCAAATTGGATTGGGGGATTGTGGATTGGGTGATTGAATTTGGTCACACCTACTTCGTTTCCAACTTCGATCTGACAATATATCAATATTTTGTGCAAACTTTCTTTTTGTTTGCTGCAGAGAGAGGAGACGACAGGTGTGTGTGTGTGCCTATCCCTCCCTGTCCCTGCCAATGTTTGTGAGGTTATCAGGCCTAGACAGGGCTAGGCCTAAGCCCAATGCACACACATCTAGCATTAACTTGCGAATTGTCAGAGTCAATTGTCAATTAGGGACTCGCTTTTTTATGGGTAAATAGCTAGAAAACTTTCATTTCTCATCTGTCGTATTATACATAAGTGAAAATTAAGTTTGGTTTGCCGCCCCAGAATTTGTGAATGATGCAACTCTATTGCTGCATTAGCCGAATGTTAATTTGATCAACAAACAAATGGACTATGCAATAGGTCGAACGAAAAAGGTCAAGTATGATGAAAAAGCTGAGCGAAAGGGAAAGGTAAAAGTGGACAACATTTTGGGGTGGAAATATCTTGGCTGTTTTCCATTGAATGGGAAAACCACCTTGTGAACCCTGGACAGGGATTAGCATCTGCCATACCAGGATTAGCATCTCTCTCTCCTCTGTCTCTGGTGGCTGCCACGAACGACTTTCCAAATGACATCCATGGGCGCCCAATGGCAGTTGTCTGCATAATGAAACGAAGAGTTCAATTCGTGTGCTGCTCAATGCATTGCATACGAGTATGTTGATCGATTAGATGTGGCTTTAAGGGGGTCAAATGGCAAATAAATAAAGAAGACCATGCCATGCCATTCACTTGTCCTTTTGTCCACACAAAAACTATTTCTTCTAGTTAATGGAATGACACAATACCTAGAAGCTAGCGTCGCGGCATGGCTAAAAATGTTAATTCAAACCCCAAACAAAGGTCATGTCACAGTTTATTGGTTTACATATAAATGTGCTGGGGGAGGGGGCGATGGGGAGGGCGTTAAGGAATTCCCTGTGGTCAAACGATATGCGCATAGCGGACAGCTTAATTGATCCGTTTGTTCAGTGCATGCCACACATTTGCCAAAATCCAAACAACCAGCGAACCAGTGAACAGCGAACCTGCGAACATCGAACAAGTCAATAGCAAGATTCAGCATTTGTCTCTATTGCCTCCATCGGCTTGACTCTCTTGACCAGACCAGGTTCAGTGGAGAAAACTTTCCAAAGAGCGCTTCGCTTTCACATTGCGCTCTCTTAAGCTTGCCCCGTCCCAGCTGGGAACTGGCAACTGGCAGCTGGCAGCTGGCGTTGGTTATTTTTTGGTATAAAACTTCTTACGTATGCGCGTCATGGCTTAATCTTACCTTGAACTTGGTCGTGTGCAGATCGCAGATCATTGCAGTAGCAGAGCCCATCCAGCCATCAGGCCCCACATCAGGCGCTGTGTGGCAAATTCAATTTGAATATAAACTGAAACAAAAATAGAGAATATTTTCGTTAAGTTTCGTTTTTGGATCGGTTCGTTACGGTTTTTTGGTTTTCTTTGGATTCGAACAAAATAAATTTATATTAATAAAATGGAACAAAGCGCCGTTTGTTCTTGTGCGTGTGGATAAAATAAAAGTGTAAATAAATCAGTGGCTCCTCCGGACAGTGGCCAGTGGCCAGAGCGAGAGTTGAATTTTGTTTCTTTGGAATTTTAAATTTATTCTAACGGTGCAAGTGTGTGACGTACCCAGCAATCCATCCATCCAACCATTCATCTGCATCCATTCAACAATGGACTGGCGGCCGCCTTCTGTCCAAGCAGCCTGCTTGGGCCTGCTGCTCTGCTTGCTCCTCCTGCCCATTGCGCATGCCTGGAGCTTGCCGGCACTGGCACTGGCACGGCCTCCGTCTCCGTGTCAGTGCCAATCAGAGCAGCAGCAGTTGCAGCACCTGTTCCCCGACGCTTAAATGGTAAGATATCTCTTTAGAGATCGGATCAAATGAGTCAGCAGGCAGGCTAACAATCAGGCTGTCTCTCTCTGGTCCCCCCTCCCCTAAATTTTCATTTGCTGTGTGTTTTGTGGTTTCCCCCAAACAAAACACAAACCAAAAAAAAAACCTTCAAATGAAATACTTTTATTGCAGTGAAATTTCGGCTCATTAAGTTAAATGTGAGAGTGCGGGGCAAGCCAAATAATTGTTGTTTTGTTTAGCAATTATATAATGCAGCCACAGACGAAAGTTGCCAAGAGAATCAGCCACCAAATGGCAAAAAGATTTATGAGCCATTCGAGTGGTCACGGGTAGACAAGACAGCAGCAGCAGCAGCCGTCTCGTCTGCCAGGCACAACTCAGAGTCCATCAATTCCGCGATGTTGTCTAAACCCCCAACGGGATTCGCGTTAGCCAGGTGACTTTCATGGGCAATGCAGCAGAACAGCAGAAGAGCAGCAGCAGAACAGAGTGTGGTTTGGTCGTGGCACACATGGTACACACATGCCACACATGAGGCTGTGCTTCTTTTGGCTCTGTTACGTTATGGAGCGGATGACACTTTTTTGCCTTGCTGTTTGTCGTTTCTCCTACTTTGTTTTTGTGGCTTGTGGGCTGCAAGTCGTACAATTAGCAAGTGGCAGGCAAGTGCAAGAAGGCATTTACCAGAAAGAAGTACACCTCGTTATCGTTTAGGGCAAACGCTGCCAGTGCTGCTCTGTCTATGTCTTTAAGCCCTGTAATATGGGTCATAACTAACTAAACCAGTACTAAGGCGGCCAACAGGCGGCCACGCAGCGAAGGGCGTCCACGGCCACAACGGGGTGGGTGGTGCGGCAGCAGGTGGGTTTTGGGGGGGGGACAGAGTGTCGAGTCATTAAAGAACACGCAGGCAGAAAAAACAAACATGATTTAACGGTTTTTCGTTTTGTGATTATTATGCGAATATCAAATACACTTGCAGTACGAGTACGAGGCATGCCCCAAAGAATTGTTAATGCTATAAAT
Organism: Drosophila subsilvestris; assembly: GCA_035043285.1. Taxonomy (NCBI): domain Eukaryota; kingdom Metazoa; phylum Arthropoda; class Insecta; order Diptera; family Drosophilidae; genus Drosophila; species Drosophila subsilvestris. The sequence goes on along the minus strand of JAWNNB010001728.1, from coordinate 1,093,295 downwards.
GAAAGTCTCTTTTGGCTCTTTTGGGGGTGAGGTTTTAATAAAGTAATATTTAAAATTATAAATAAAAAAGAGAGTTTTGTGGGCATTGGGGGGGAAAGTAAATGCAAAGGGTTAAGTTATGCGGCAGGCAGTTGGATTACTGGTGGGGCCATGACACTGGAATTCATAGGCCAGAAAGATTGTAAGAAAGTTAACTGTTTATTAGCCTTAAGGAACAAAATAGAAATAAATGCGCATTACGTTTGAATCGATTCCCAGATGCAATTCCTCTTCCCCTATTAAGTACTTTCCAGCACCTACGTTCAGCAATTGCATGAATTATTCATAGAACTCTCTTCCCTCCCAGAGTAGCGCATCTGTGGCAGTGGCAACAGCCAAGACAGACACCAGTAATCGTACAAACAACAGCGAAACACAAACAGAGGCGGCAACAGGCAGGCATTACCGGCAAGTCCAAACAAGTTGATGTCTTAGTTTGTGATAGTATCAGATTCAGTCGGTGACCACACCACACCACACCAGCCCAACCTAATCCAAGCCAAGCCAAGCCAAGCCAAGCCAACCCAAAAGCACAGTGGACAATGGACAGTGGCTGTGGCGAGAGGGAGAGAGAGGCGCTTCCATTTTGGGCAGTTGTACAATACAAATTGCGACGACACCAAAACAGACAAAAGACAAAAACTTGAAAAATGCTCAGTAATTGGGTTATAACCGTCATATTTGTATGTGAGAGTACGAGTGAGTCGTCGGCTCATCCGCTTGGACACTATTTAAATATGCCTCTAGTCTGGGCTGGTCTGCTTTGGCCTGGCCGGCCCGGTCGGATCTGGTGTGGTTCCGATCTGGTCTGGTCTGGTGTGGTGTGGAAAAAAAAAAGGTAAAACAATGCCACTGGAAATGACTGCAAAACGAATGGAATCCCATGGAATCCCATGCCTAAAACGGAGCGCGGCATTGGTGACATTTTTGGTTGAAGCGCAAAAATGAAAAGTGCCTGTCTGCCTGCCTGCCGCCTGCCTGCCTGCCTGCCTGCCTGCTGCTTCAATGGAATTCATGGAAAACTAATTTCATTTTTTAATTGCCGCTTGAGCTTCCAGCGGCCTGCAGTGTCATGCATTGCCATAGTCATATCCATTGGCATTGGCATTGGCATTGGCATCTTTGCCTAGTTTGGCAGCCTATTCCGTTTGACTTGGACAAAACTGGAGCTACTCCATGAAGCTGTCACAAAAGCTGCATCTACCATCGAGCCGAGCTGTTTGTCGAGTGGATTTCTGCGTAGGCCACGCCACTTTAGGAGAGGATTACAGTTTCAGTTGCAGTCACCATCCATCGATTTGCGTACCCAAAGTGGGGCTCCCCATTAAAATACAAACATACATATACACATACATATATGTTGTATGATGCTTTGTGTGTGTGTGTGTGTGTGTGTGTGTGTGTGTGTGGTGGCTCATGTGGTATCTGTTGTTTGCTTGTTGTTTGTGCTGTTGTCTGTGGTTGACGGCTTCAATTCAAATTCTGCGCCAGATCGAAAAACCAGTGAAAGTTTATTAACGTTTCCGAAGCTCAACTCAGCTCAGCTCGGCAGAAGCGCTCACATGTTTGTTTTTGTTGCTCGCTGGGGGTACTGTTGCTGGCGGTAACGGTTAAGTTCAGCATTTTACATTGTTCAGACTTCTTTGATTTCGTTTAATAGCCCATCAAAATTCTTTTGTAATAGACACCCAATTATTCCCCCTAGTAGATCAAGAGGCAGACAATGCCCTAAGATGGTTGCCCCAAGTGGGTTTTCGCTGCACAAAGATTCAATGAATATTCAATAGAAAAGAATCGATTTGATTTGGAGTTTTCTATGGGTGAATATTTTGTCAAGCAATTATGTTAATTAGATGAAAGAATTTTACGGATTAATACAGCCAGAGAAAAAAGTCTTGAGATTGAGATTTACTCCAAGATTGGAAATTACAAAAAGAAAGTATTTTCGCTTATATTTTGTACACAATAATATATAAAAATATTTGATTTAAATATATTTCATATTTAAATTAAAAATATTATCATTATTTTTAAGTGTTTAATATTAAGTTTAAATATGGTTCGTATTTTTAAAAGTCTTTTAAAAACATTTATGCTTAGATCGAAGTTAATTCTATTTAATTTTCATGTGTTTTTATTTAAAAAGCGAACATTCAATCCACCATAAGAACTACTCCGAAATAATATCTACCTCCTTCATCATATCTACGCTCTCTCTTGCTTAAAAAGAAGGACCGCTCCACAAGTTCACCTTCACCTTCTCCTTTCGCTTGGCGAATGATTAACTTTATGTAGCATTATTTAATGGACATATTTATCTGTACTTGAACAAATTATGGCTTCATTTTGGCAATACCTTTCTATATCTACATCAAAGTTGAAAATCTATCAAATGTAGGAGTATTCCCTTCACAACTTGATAGATCTATTGCCCATTCAATGCCAAATTGTAACCAAATATTCAGGTTAACTTTAGGTGTTCCCCCCCAACTTAGCCACTAATTTACAACGATTCACTTTCCCATGCGACTCAACAACTTCATCTGGCAAACCAAAAATATGGCTAGAATCCGTTCACTGATGATTATGATAATATTTTATGTGCTACTGTTATGGGATGCCAGCAGGCAAATGCTGGACACAGTTAGCCTACATGGCCAATAGTCCAGCAGCAGCAGCAGCAGCAGTTTACAGCTGTAGCTGAAGCTGAACGGAGCAGACAAATGCGTCACCCGTCATCGAGCGCAGGCCAAGCATTGCCGGCCAATGCCTATAACTACTAAGTATACGTGTACGAGGCGTACTACTCGTACCCTATAACCAAAACGCATAAATTTCAATTGCAGTGAAAGTTCATTTAATATTGGCCATCAGCTTGGGCCCCAGACATGCTCTGGGTCTAGGTCTCCAGCAGTGGCACTGGCACTGGCACTTGGTTGGCGGTTGGCATTACCATGCGACGCCCTGCCAAAGACATCAGAGAAAATAGGTGAAAAGACACCCAGCCCACGGGCTTCGCCCATTGCCATTTAAAAATTGCCAACTAACAAAATGGCCAAGGAAATGGCATGGAAATGGCATGGAAATGGCATGGAAATGGATATGGAAATGGTCTTCTAAGGAGCTGCCAAAATAATGTGGCACATTTGTTGTGAAAACCCAAGACACAAGAGACACCAGAGACACCCCAAGAAAAGTTTGGACAGCTATCGAAGATGCTCACTCGCCTCGCTCGCCAGGGAGTAGCACGATGCAGGCAGCTTTCTTTGAACTTCCCCAGAGTCATTGTCGATTTCCCTCTCCTGCTTTCCGCTCCCCGCTCCCCACTCCCCACTCCCCGCTCCCTTATGCGGCATTCTTTGTGGCATATTGTTGCAGCGTGGGTCGAATTTAACAGGATGTTTATCTCTGTGTGTTGGATGTCACCACGAATTACAAGAAGAGACAATTTTTCACAGGCTTTTTGGCCACTGGCTGGTCGGGCATCCTCTGGCTTTCACCTGGCATTGAATTGTGCAAAAAATATTAGCCAGGCCTTGGGTCAAAGTACCCGCCATGTCGTCTGCCATTGAAAGTGAATTGAAGCCAAATGCTTGTAGATTGTGACAAAGAAAACGAAACAAACGAGACAAATATCAAGAAAAAAACATAACAAAAAGCCCACATGAACTGACATTACATTTTCACCTCATCACGACACTGGCGCTCCAATGTGGCAGCACACAGCAGCAGCAATTACATACAAATACGAGTATACGAGGCATGCCACGCCTAGGTCCTAATGAATTTAATCAGTTGAAATAATTGCTCAATTTTCACTCAAAAAACTTGACGGAAATATGGTAATTGTATGTCATTAAGTGCGGGGGGGGGAGTGAAGAGAGTGTGGACGGGATGGCAGACCTCCAATGCAGTCTCTGAAAGAAATGCCACACAATCAAAAATTACAAATAACAAATTAAATTATTCTCAATTAAATGGCCTGGGGTCTGGTCTGTGAATTAAAAAGCTACTTATGCTGCACGGACGAACAGGCAGCAGTCATTTTAATTACTGTCAATCGGTGGACATTTTCACTCCATGTCTGATTGATCTCTAAACAGCAACGGTTCGGGTACGGGTACGGGTACGGCACGTCGTTAATCGTTAGATGAAACATGGAACGTGCCACAAACAAGCCAAGGTCCGGGGGATGTGCGCTGCACAAACCAAGAGCAGACTTGTTAGCACCGCCAGGAGGCCACCACAGAAGGTGTTGAGATGATTGTGTCGGTGGCAGTGGTCAGTGGTCGGTGCCTGACTCTGCCTGCTTGCACCCATACTTTCACTCAATATTTGCCGTTGGAAAAGCTAAAGTCTGTGGAGAGACACCATGTTAACCAGCTAACCAGCCAGTAAGCCAAATTGGACCACAAATCCCACCGCTGCGACGAGCTGTCGCCTCTGGTTTGGCCACATGCGAGTCCGAAAGTCAGTCAAGCTGTCCATCAAATATTTGTACCCTCTCATAGTGTGTGCCTCATATTTACACTGATCTTCACTGTTGTCTACTTTTTTGCAGAGGTCTCGCCGTATTTGGATTTAGCCTTGTGCCCCATACGCTCCGAGCCATGGACCTGTGCCCGCCAGCAGTCGGCCAGGATATTGGATTCCTGGGATGGCGAACTGCATGCCCAGTGGCAGAAGCTAAAGGGTAAGTTTAGAAATTATTTTTGCATACAAAAATTACCTCCAGAGTGTTGAGTTGGAAAGGCCAAAAGTTTGACCTTTAATTGAATTTATTTTCAACTTAAATTTCCCAAAAGAAAAGACTTTTTTCCCACACACATGTGAGTGCAAAGCAAAATAAGAATCGGGGAAAGCAAACAGAAAGAAAATCCCCCTCAGCGAGCATTTAGCGATCATTGAGTACCGATAATGCCACATCCTCAGGGGCAGTTTTCCCCAAATCAATTTCCACGCAATTTTCCATCCAAAAAAAAAACACAGAAAGCGTACCCACAACATTTACATGAAAAAGCAATTAAAAATAAAAACATTCCGCTCATTTTTTGTGCATTTTGTTGTTGTTGTTGGTCAACAGTCGAGGCCGATCGCCAGATGAATGCAACGATTGAGAGACGCGGCTACAGCACCTCGGAGCTGCCCCTTAAAGAGAAGCCATCGACAATACTAAAGAAAATTGAAATCGGCACGAATTATATGAAGAAATATCTAGCCGAATCCATGGATGGGTAAGTGGCCCAAGCCGAAACCGCGAAAAAACAAGTTGAATGCACGTTTTTCGTCGCTGTTTTCGCGCAAACTTTTCATTTCTTCCTGTTTTTCTTCCTTTTCCCCTTCACGCCGCGGGGCCAAACAGCTTCCTTGGCCGCGAATACGAGTATTTGCAGACCTCGAAAGCAACGCCAGATGATAGTGAAAATGATCAGAGTGGGGAAGACGACGACGATGACGATGAGGCGGATGCAGAGACGGCAGCAGACAGCAGCAGCGACACCGCTGAGGAAGCTGAGGAAGACGCCGAAGACACAGAAACAGACGCCGACGACGAGGAAGATGCTGATGCAGATGATGATACTGATGATGATACTGATGATGATGCCTCAGACAACACTGCGGAGCGGGAGCCCGAGGGTGGAGAAGATGAGGCGGATGAGGAGGCTGAGCCAGAAAGTGAAAATAAACCCATTTCGAGTGCGATCAGCGTACAGCCAGCAGAGCTGCAGGGAGAAGATCTCAAGAACACGGTCTTCAGCGAGGACAGCACCTCCACGGGTGCGGAGTTCATAGAGCTGCAGGATGGCGAGGAGACGGCCACGGGAGCGGTGAAGAAACCCAGCGGCGGTGGCAAGCGCAAAAAGGACAAAAAGAAGAACAAGAAGCGCAGAAAGAAGGGCCAAAAGGGACACGGACACGGACAGGACCAAGGACAGACACAGCCAGCCACATTGGTGGTGGTGCAGGCAGCGCCCGAACACCACGAAGTGGACTCTGGGCACGGCCATGGCTCGCATATCGTAAGCCACGGACACGGTGGCGGTAGCAGTGGCGGTGGCAGTGTGGAGCATGCCGATGATGCCGGTGGATCAGTTTCCAAGCCCCACAGGCGAAAGCATAAGAAGCGCGTCAAGGGACAGAAGCGCAAGCGCAAGGGACAGCACTCGAACAGCGGGACGGAGGTGGAGCATGAGCAGAGCGATCTGAGCCTGGGACTGGGCCTCCTCGATGACCTGACCGAAGCCAACGATGAGCTCCTCGGCGGCGGTGGCAAGCGCAAGCACAGGAATCCAATTAGATATGGTAGAAGTAACGGAGGTGTGTGTTGTTTGCTGCGTGTGGTTTTAAATGACTTTTGCGCACCGATTTCCAAGCACAACTTAAGTGCCTATATCTACATATATCTAAGCTATGTTATACCCGGTGGTGGTTATGTTATCAGAAGAGAAGGAATGGTGGAGGCACAACGAATCAGGAGGCAGAATAGAAGAGTAAACATTTTAATTTAGGTTTTTATGTACCTTCGTTTTAAATTCAAATTCAAATTTAAACTTTTGCGAACTGTTGAAGGCTGACTGCTACAACTGCACTGCTTCAAGCAGTGTTATTCAGTTGAGTGACATAGCATTCAGGTATTGTCACTGTGCACATTTGAATTTGAATTCAAATTTGAATTTAGGGTTGAGTTTTTGCTTTTTGTTTTTTCGTTCATTTTTTATTTATTGCCTGCTTTTGCTTGCCGTTACCGTTTTTTGTTACCGTTAACGCACTTGACGCGCACTGCAGTTCATACTAACAAACACCACCCTCCCAAGCGACAAATATATCGATATTTATTGTTGTTTTTCCGTTCCGTTTTGTAGCCAAGTAAGTTGGCTGCATATTTTATGTGGACCAACAAAATATAGCTAACAACTCGCCATTCCTCTCGATCTTTAGTTACCCGTGGCAAGAAGAAGAAGAAGAAGAAGGCCCTGGCCAAATTTATGCTGGTCGGCACCTTCCTGAAGGCCAAAATTGAACTGCTGCTGAAGATCCTGGGCGCCCATCTGCAGGTCAAGTTCTTTGCCATTGCGCTCATTGGCCTACTGATCAACATTGCACGCTTCTGGATCGATGTGAAACGCGGCAGTCCGCCGTCCAAGGTGAGTGGGGCGGGGCCACTAAGGGCAGCAACAGCGCAGCTGTGTGGGAAAGTTAATTTAGCCAACCCAGCAACCGCTTGCAACGGACACACGACGGTTATGAGACCCAATATGCTACATATGTATATGTATTTCCTTGTTCTAAATGGATTTTCTGCACCCTTTCAGTTCTTAAGTCTTAGGTTTTTGTTGTGGCAAAAGGTTTTGATGCGGCCGCGCGTCTCCCACTTAACTTACTTAATCTCTGTGTTTCCTACGCCCTTGTTCTCTGTCTCTATCTGAACCAACACACACCCACACACACATACACACACACAAGATGTATATAAAAGGATTTGTAAAATGCGTTTACCTGCAAACACCCACGATCCGCGTTCTAACTATTCTCTAACTATTTGTGGACCATCACAGCTTTTGGTTTCCAGCTCCAGAATTTCTACAACAACAAAATTTCAACAACCACCAAATCGAGTTGCAATCGCAAAACAAAAAAAACACTCCAAAATGTGCCCGTATTTCATCCAGTATGCTAACAAATTCAGACCTCTTTGGTTTCAGATATGGTGGTAAAAATTGTTGGACAGCCTCTCCCCCCACCCACGAAAACAGAACGTTTTCGGAACGTAGAAAACAGCTATAAAAAATAAACATAAGAGCTCACACTAATACCAGTACAGTTTAAGACCCAATCAAAACCATTTATCCATTGAGTTTTCCTACAAACAAAACAAAAGAAAGAAAAAGAAAATGAAAACTAAAACTAAAACTAAAACGTTCCTGTGTAAGTATGGGAGATGCCCCCAAAGGTGATGCCCAAGCATCCCAAGTTGCCATTTGACTTGGGATATTCCTGAAAAATCCCTGCCCTATATAACAACATACATAAATACATATAAAAAAAAAAACTCTCTGACACTGACACTGATACTGACATAAAAAGATACTCCCACAAAAACCCACAGACACACACACACACAAACTCTTGGGCTTCTTTGGTACTTCCTCTGGTGTTTCTCACTTCACGCCACACGTGTTTTGCATATTTTCTAACTAGGTTGTATACGTTGAACATGCCCACCATCAGCACCACTATGAGGACCATGGCGAGGACTGGAGCGAGCCGGGCAGCTACTGGAAGCGCTCACTGCAAACGGATCCATCCGTTGAGGATGTGGACTCATCCACGGACAGCTATCAGATTCGTACGCAGCATCTGCAACAGCAACAGCAGCAGCAGCAGCAGTCACAGGATTCGCATTATCTGGCCTATCGCAACCAGCAGCACCAATGGCAGTAGATGGCACCCCCAGCCCAGCACCCCCCCCCCCCCACCAAACGCTTGCACTCCAATGGAGCCCAGCCCCCCCAGAGTCCCTGCTGCCTGACTTAATTTATTGCGTGTATTTATTTGATTTTATATTGTATTATGATGCTGATTATTAAATAATCCCCCCAGTAAGGTCCTAGCTCAAAATTAATTTTAGCACAAAGAACAAAATGCCAGTAAACAAATTTTAGTTGTAACCCTAGATTGAACCCTTAGTGCAATGCCCTAAATGTAAATTAAATTTTAAATTTTAAATTTATTTTAACTTTTCGATAGATGATTCGATTGAAAGAACATAATTAGTCTTAAGTTATTTATGCAAATTATTTATTATATTTTATTTATATGTTACATATACTATGATGCATATTAAAGAACAAAAGCAACTACAACACTGGATAAATGCAACATCGAGGGTTTATTTGTGACATATGGGGAAAACCCAATGTGAGCCCATTCAATCATTTCCTGCCCCATTTGGTGGGGTGTTCTCTACAATCAGAATGCGGTCAATTCTGGCGCTGAAATTCCAACAGAAAAATTTCACCTGTTCGTCCGTCGCCTTCGTGCAATCGATTCTAATTCTGTGGCCCAATTCTGGAGCCCCCGGCACCTGCTCCGTTATACGAAATAGAGGGGCGACGTGCGCCCAAAATAGACGCGTCTCTCTGTGCAGCTCGTTAAGGTTTTTATTTTGTCTGGTTTTTTTTTTGTTCTTCTTGTGGGTGTCGCTGAGCAATTTGCGCATGCGCAAATCGTGTGTCGAATGATAAATGAATTTTTGGCTAAAAGGTTGGACGACTCCGCTGATTGTAATAAGCAATTAAATTTGTGTTTGACAAACATCTGACAAGTGGGCTGCAAATTTATGGCTAATAAATTGTAAATATTAGCAGTGTACCGCAATTAAAAAGAAAAGATATTAAGAAATTGTCAATTGCATTGTTGTAGGGGAAACCAGCCCTGAGATTTGAGGGAGTCAAAAGAAAGTCAGGCTGCGGTTTTTCCAATTAAACTTATATATGTACGAGTATATTTCACCTTCACTCGCATTCTGACACGTTTGATATTGACCTTGTTTTAATGGTGGAAGGCGCAGGCCCAGTACCAGGCTAATTGAAAAGAAAATCTTCTCCAATTAACATGCAACGTGGAGCAAAGCGAATTGACATGCCGCAACATGCGCGTTATCAAGGGCTGACCATCGCCCCCGAGTGATGGCTGCCCCCTTGCTACTCGTATGATGAAGATTCGTGCAAAGAAATTCTTATCATTAGCAAAATTCAAATCAATGAAATTGCCCATAAAAATTCAATCAGACTTGGCCCAATGCGTGGGAGCCCAGGGAGCCCTATCCAACCGATTCGAACTGGAGCTGGCGGAGGTGGAGGCGGAGGCGGGGTGCTAGGTGTCTTCTTCAAACGTGTGCCACATAATTGATCATCGGAGAAACAGAGAGAATACATTTTTAGTTTAGTTTTCAGCACTTTCTAAACTCCGTTTCGGACTTTGGTTAAATGTTTAATGTGGGCGTAGGGTGAGAGGTGTGGCCCACGGCCATATATCATGCAGATACAATCTGTTCTCGATATGTTGCCAAAAAAAAAGAAGAAGCAGAACCGAACCCTCAATAATCAATTGTAATTCTCGTTGCGAAAATGTTTGCCTGCCCCGTTGGGGTGGGCGAATAACGGTCAACAACGTGCAGGGTTTGCAAAAAAAAAAAATAAAAATATTTTCAATGGTTAATTTTTTGTTTGGAATTTTTGGCAAAAGGAAGTGTCAGCGTCACGGATCGTGAAACGCTTGGTGGGCGGGGACAATTCAAGAGTGTTTTGCGAACATTTCTAAGCGCGTTCCATTCGGTGCTCCGTTTGGTGGGTGCTCCACTAAGTGACAGGCGACGACGTGCCGCTGTCAATTGGACTGTCATTTTGGGCATTTGATGGCTTGATGGGGGCCCCGCAATTGTGCTTAACGAAAACTTAATTAATTTAACTGCCACTAGAAAGTGGTGGCAGTGCTGTGCACATCACGTATACGCAGCAGCAGACTCGGACTCTGATCCGTAGCAGTAGCAACAGCAGCTGCAGAAAACTAGGCGACTGGGAGTGGGAGTGGGAGGGGCCAATTCCAACGCCCACGTGTCTTCAGTAGCATTTAAGTTTTTTTTGTTTGTTTTGTGTCTTTTTGAAATTGAAAAGTGTTCAAGATTTTCCATTGCAGTGCAATTTGCATTTTAGAAAGTTTACATGTGTTTGTGTTTTTTTATTCGCCTGCACTGCAAACACAAAAACGAACGAAAGAAAGAGTCAAAATCAAGAAACATTTTCGCCCCTGCTTGCATTTCTTTTCATCGATTTTTAAATAATGCCCAGGCCAAGGCACAGGTGAGGGCCTGCCCAACTCCTGCGTCCGTCTGCTGTCTATTAATAATATGATTTTTCATAATTCCAGTCATGATTCTGCTGTTTATATTGTTGTTGTTGTAGAATTTCAGCGTCAGCCTCAACACGTCGCCCTGTTGTCAACGCGATTATCTTTGGACGGTACGGTCTGGGTCTGGGTCTGGTTCTGACTGGCCCTGTCCTCTGTGTTGTGTGTCCCGGGCAAACATTTCATGCAGAATGCATTTAAGCAATACTTTGTTGCCAAGTGCGCAAAAATACATTACATTACATACCATACATGAAGGCATGTTAATGATTATGTCTAAAGAGAGAGGCAACCCACAAGAGACCCCATTTCAATATATCAATGGAGTCTCATGCCATACCCATAACTTCCCATATTCCCCCCCACAAGGTTCAGTGGAAATGTTTGCCATTCATTGTCATTCCTGGGTATTAAGAATTTTCCAAAAATATTCCACATTCAGCATTAGAGAGAAATTCCCAGAGAACTTCGTTGGGGATTGCGTTTTATTACCAAGAAATTGTCTATCCATTAGCATTGCCTCCTGTCCCTGCCTCAAGCACTGGCAAAATGGGTGACACAATGATGACTCTGCCTCCGCATCGCATGGCTCTGCACAGCACAGATTACACTCGAAAGATTGCCCCCAGACGACGTGAGATTGCAGTTTTATGTGTACCAAGTGGCATCTGCTCTGCTCTGCCTTGCAGAACCCATCCAGAGATGGCCACAAGCATCACAGAAATTCGTTAGGGTTCATTGGCATGGCCCTGGGGGGCTAGCGAGGGCTAGCCATCCCAGTGGAGGAGAAGGATTATGCAACAAACGAAATATCATCATGCAGTGACTTTCACACAACCAAAACCCTAAAATAATACAACAACAACAAACAACCCCAGTTCGAAAACAAGCGAAGCCTATTAAGGCGCATTAGCAATTTAGAATTGATTTTGCTACCATTTCGCACCCAAAGCCACAGTCGGAGCCCTCCACTCGAAGCCACACGTAGTTGTGTGTGCGTGTGTGTGTGCTTGTGGCACATTACGCGACAATTATGAATTTCTAATTTCATGTTTAGTGCTGTCATTGTGTCCCTTGGTCGCACTAATCCAAGCTTACCTTTGCCTTTGCCATTGCCATTGCCTTTTGGTTGTTCTATCAAAATCACGTACAGCGCACAAACAAAAAGCGAAAGCTGCAGAGCAGAGGGCATTGCCATCGGAAATAGCTATTAAAAAATAATAATAATATTTATTATCGTATTGCTTGATTAATTATGTATTATCAGCTATCTGCGCTGGCGCTAGCTAGTCATAAGAGGCGGCGCTCATCAAAGTCTGAGAAACAAACGTTTCTCATTTTTTTTTTTGGCTATCTGATGTTGTTCATCTTGTGAAGTGAGTGTCAGAGCTTCTGGCATAATAATGAGTTAGATATTTAGAGGAAGTGCGAAATTGTACTTAAAGCTGCAGCTCTGGGCCAGAAGGAAGGAACTTTAAGAGCTTCTACAAAAGAGAGTTTTGAGAAGATTTTTACTTAGAGACCAAAAAGAAAGTATTGATTTGTAGACTTTCCAAAGACTTTCCTTGAATCTCAGTATAAGTAGGGGAGGTTTAAGGGCAGGGGAAATTAAAGAGACCAAGCTGTGGATCCCTGATTCGCTCTGCCCTAGCTTCAACTGATCAAACCTTTCGCTCTATCATGGCCATGGTCATGACCAATCCTCTTCCCACCTTCATTCTTCGACTATGTCTTGGGTTCCACAGCGAATATGTTCCACACACCCACATACAGTGGAACACACACACACAGAGGGCCAAGCACTGTCACGTCTGCGCAGAAGAGGCAACAGAGTCGACGACAATAAGCAATTGCCATTGTAATTTGTATGTAATTGTGGACACACATGCGCACACGCACACGCGCACCTGTACCTGTACCTCTGCTTCTTTGGCTGTGACTGTGGCTGTGTGCGTGCCGCTTTGGGGGTTTTCTCTGCTGTGCCTTTTTGCATTCTTAATAAATCAAAGCGAAGAATATATAAATTGGGTGTCGCATGCCCTGGACGGTCGCAGTTAGTATTTTCCACCCAACGGTGCCTCACAGGTGTGCAAAGAGCTCCAGCTCCAGCAAAAAGACAGCAGCAGGCAGTAGCAGCAGACAGTGCGAGTGCAAGCTTTTGGCCATACAAAAATACTTAACGCTTGGATATCAATTCTTTGGATTAAACACAAAACACCCAACCACACACACACACACACACAAATATAAATATAAATAAATATATATATATTAAAACCCATCCCGCTGTAGAGGATAAAAGTGCAATAATCAGTGTGTTATATATAGTGAAAACTGAACTGAACAATCATGCATAATATCACGTGGAAGACTGTGTGTGTGCTTCTCTGCCTAACGGCCATTTGCAGCGCAGGACCGCTGACCGCCTACCAGGTGAGTGTTGCCCCCCCCCCCAGGGAGATTTGCAGACAGCTTGACCAGCCCCACACAGTCACTTCCGTTCCGTGTGGTGCGCGCCAACGGATATGGGGGGTAGGCAAAACTGTTAATGAAATGCCAAACTAAAAAAAAAACTTTAATGGGACACGACGGGACAACTGACTTGAGTTGATGACTCCTCGACTGCACAGCGCGTCGTCTGGTTCTGCTGTTTTGCATACACACATCTCTCCATTGAGGGTTCGAACGGTTTTGCCTTTTGGCTATATGGCTGTGTGGCTTATTTGGTATGCCAAACGTTTAGCCAAAGACACGTATTTATAGCCTGCAGCTGCAGTGGCCTTAAGCCGGCTAAGATTCGTTCTACCCAGCGAAGTTTTGTGGTTGGTTTCTGCGTCTGCGATGAGTCAATCAATCAATCAATCGAAAACTATCTGGAACTTTCTGGTAATCGTAATTGCAATATTACTGGGCAGCCCAATAGACAGGGAAAGTTTTTTTATTTTTTGTTGTCTTCGAACTCATTAAAATGCAGCGCCCAAAAATTAATATAAATAAAACAAATCAAGACGATTATGGCTTAAAATATGATGTGATAATATTTGAGCGATTCCATTGGAAAGTAACTACAATTCGACTCCCCCCTCCATAAAAGGGTGGCAGGTGGGAATATGGGCAGGGGGTTGGGAGTGGGATTGGGGTTTGGGCTTAAATTTTCACTTACGGAGCGCAGCGTAGACCAAAAAACTAGAACACAAGTGAAATTTAAGCGGCTGCCCAGGGCCCTCGTCACGTGCTGGATCGTTCATTGAAATTGTTTGCTGATGCTAAGCACGTAACCCGTTAGCTGAATGTCTCTTTCCGTCTCTCTCTTCCACATTTTTTTTTCTGCAGAAGAGAAAAACGACAGCAGCGATAATGGCACGCGAGGATAAGGCACCGGCAGAAGTGCAGGAAATCCAGGAGATGACAAGCGAATTGGAGGTGGAGTCGGAGTCAGAGTCAGAGTCCGAGCCGGCGGCTGCTGCCCCGGCAACACCTTTGGGCACTTTGACCCTGCCCAGTAATGCCACCTCCATACGGGCGGACATCACCGACAACTTTTCGTGTGCCAACAAGACCTACGGCTACTATGCGGATGTGGAGAACGAATGCCAGATCTTCCATGTGTGTCTGCCCGTGACCTATGCCGATGGCAGGGAGAACACCTTCCGTTGGAGCTTCATCTGTCCGGAGGAAACCATTTTCAGTCAAGTAGGAACAGTGCCAGCAGATCAGCGATCTCAACCCTCTTTCCCCACCCCCTCTCTCTCTCTCTCTGTCTGTCTGTATTAGAGATTTATAATATTTATTTCGCAGGAATCGTTTACGTGCATGCGTCGCGAGGACATGACCATTGAGTGCGAGGACAGCGCCCGCTACTACGAGTTGAATGGAAACTTTGGTGGAGCCCCAGTGCAGGAGGAGGACAAGCAGCAGGAGCAGGATCAGGCAGCTACGATCGCTGAGCCAGAGGAGGAGCAGCAGCAGCAGCAGGAGGAGGAGGTTAAGCAGCCTGTGGAAGCTGCACCCGAACCAGCACCCGCACCCGCACCCGTTGTCCAGCCCTCCAAGCCCGTCAAGGTGCAGCCCAAGCCCAAACCCAATCGCCGCAAACCTCAGCCACAGAGAAAGGCGCCCGTCACAGAAGCTGCACCCGTGGCAGCCGAGCCTGAGGCTGTAGCCGAACCCGTGGCGGAGTCTAAGCCCAGCAGCAAGCCGCAGCGTTTCACCATGCGGCCCCACAAGCATCAGCCTGCTGTAGCTGCCCCTGCACCTGCGCCCGTGCGCAACGAACTCTTTGCCGGCATACGCAAACGTCCAGCGATCTTCAACAAGCCAACAACCACCCCAAAGCCCGTAGAAGAAGAACCTGCCGTCACGGAGGCGGCCGTTGTGGAGATCAGCGAGCCAGAGCCCACTGTGCAGCTGCAAACGATGTTCGAGGATGCCGCAACCATCCAAACCGTAGCAGAAGTCCAAGAGCCGGAGGTGCAGGCCTCAGAACTAGCGGTGGCCATAGCACAGCCAGAAGATGCCACACCGGAGGAAGCCGCCCCCACAAAGATTGAAATTGATACGAGGCTCGAGGAAGTGAAGCCCATTGAGGCCATCGAAGAGATTCCCGCTGTCATTTTCGAGAGTTTGGAGGCAGTAAAGCCACAGGAAACGGAGAAAGAGAAGCCAAAGGAAACGGAGGGAGAAAAGCCACAGGACACAAAGGAGGAGAAGCCAAGGGAAACGGATGAAGAAAAACTACAGGATACTGAGGAGGAGAAGCCAAAGGAAACGGAGGAGCAGACGCCAGTAGTGGAGCAAATTAAGGAAGCGCCAGCTGTCGAAGAAGAAAAGGAAATGCCAGCGGCCGAGGCAGAAAAGGAAGTACCAGCCAAGGTTGAGGAAATCCAAGAGGGAAACCGCGACGAGCCCGCCATTATGGAGTCCGACGAGGAAATCCTCAGCAACATTGAAGCCCTGGAGGCAGCCAAGCCATCGGATGCACCAGAGAGCATCCCAGCCACACCAGAGATGCAACAGCACACTCCCCTGGTGGAGCAGTTGCTGCTCGACAATAAAGAGACGCAGGAGTCACTCGGTGGCTTTAAGCCAGTCGATCCAGTGATGGCCGCTGAGGCGGAGCAGCTGATCACAGATTTCCTCAATACTCTGAAGAAAAACGAAGAGAAGCCCGAGACTGAGCTGGCCACAGCAGCAGCAGCCATGGACATGGCAGAGATTCTAAACGAGAAGTACCAGGAGGAGCCACAGGAGACGGACATAAAACAATCGCCAGATGTTTCCATCGAGGAGGCCAAGCTGCCAGAGCCCGAAATCGTGGACAAGAATGCCTCCATTGAGGAGCAGCTGCTGGAGGAGTCAGAGCTGCAGAAGTCACCGGAAAAGCTAATGACCGACTCGCCCATTATAAACATAATGCAGTTTAGCCATCTGCCAATGGACTATCAGATACCCGTGCAGGTTATGCCATTGGAGCAGCAGATGCAGCCACAAATGGAAGTCAACGCCAAGCCAGAGGCGCCAGAGGAAGTCAAAGAACCAGCAGCCGCCGCTGAGGAAATCAAGGAAGCCGCACCAGAGGAAGTCCAGGCACCTGCAGTCGAGGAAACCTCTCAGATTCAGCTGGAAACAGAGCCCGAGATCAAACCCGAAGAGTCGCCCATTCACAATGATGATGCGGATGCCCAGGAGAGCATAGCCACTGCTGCCTACATGCCCTCAATCAGCATCGATGATATTGTGGAGCTTGTCAAAGAGCGCTTGGATCAGACGCCCAAGAACGAACAGATGGCTCCCATGGAGCTGGTCATGACGCCAGGCGCTGCTGCTCCAATGACACTGATACAGAGCCCGAAACCCGAAGCTCAGTCTGACTCTGCGACTGAGTCTGAACAGCAACAGGAAACGCAACCAGAACAGGAGTTGATTCTGCCCATTTACAAGCGCATTTCGATGGCCGAGCCGAGCATGTCCAAGGTGCAAACGTTGCCCGTGACTGTCAGTAAGGTGGAAAAGGAAACGGAAACGGAAAAGGAATCCCAGACCGAGGTGCGAGAGCCCAAGTCGCAGTCGCATGACAAGATGGATGCCCGCAAGCGTAGATTCCTGTTCCGCGCCGATGCCAGTTAGGCATGTCTTCTAGCCAAAAGAAACGCAACCCCCCCACCCACAATAAGCGAACAAACTGGAGGAGCACCCGCCACACCGTTCACGTCCTAGTACCCCCTACACCGCTCTCATTTGCACTTTTAGGCAAGTCTTAAATTAATTAATAATATTCCTTGATTTCCTAGTTTTATAGTCATTTCGCGGCACGAGAGTTGAAATTTAAGTTTAGAATTGTTGTTGTTCCAACAAGTTAACAAGAAAACAAATTACGAAAGAAAAGAGAAAATTTGCAACAAAAAAAATATACAAATAAAAATTATAAAACATTACAAAAGTTGCATGTTTATTTTTGGTGTAATATTTAGCAATGTTTACATATGTATGTCGGCAAGCAGTCAACTCTATCGTGCAATGGTTTGAGTGTCCTGTGTCTTGGCAAAACGCATTCAACCTTTGAACGGTGGAGAGGGCCCAGCTAAAAAGCAACCTAAAGAAAGCCAAAACGTAATAGGGGGAAATTGAATTGGGAATTTCAAGGGTACATACATCATCTGTGTGGAAATTATCTTAATGTTTGTCCCCTATATAAATATCTAATACGAGAAGGAGATTAGCCTTCAATGATCAAACTAGCATATTTACTTATTCACTTTGAAGCATTCAAAACAAATAAATTATTTTACAAAAGCTGCTGTGAATAATAAAAAAATAAAAATACTGCAGAATATATTAAATTAAATAAGTAAATAAAAATATATGTGTTTAAAAATGTACTATATGTAAATAAGTACATTGTTCTTTCCGCTTGACGTTAGGTATACAAATTATTTGTATACCCTTTTAGAGGGTATATTAAAATTTGGCAGAAGTTTGTAACGCATAGAAATATTTATTTCTGCCCCTTTAGATTAAATTAAATATTAAATATGTATAATCAGGAATTTAAAGCGATAAATTCCAGCGAAGTGAATCTGTTTCTATTCAAATTAGTTTTACTTTTAAGCAGCAAAATATTTCAATGCATTTTTGCACATCAAGGGACAGATATTTGTCGCTTGCATTTGTTTAGATCCAATAACAATATTTAGTATTCATATTCACTATTTATTATAGAAAATCGTTTACAGTTTGGATTAACACTTATGTAAGCTTTGGGTAATTAGCTGTATGAGGAAACTACTCGTACCATGTGCGAGTGGAGAACTACTCGTACTCGCACTCGCACTCGTATTCGTACTCGTACAATTTACAATTACAGTGAACACTGGACAATAAGTAACTATGACATCACAATGGAACCCAACCAACCCCAACGGAATTCCAAGGCACTCCTCCGACTACGCCTCCGTTTCCTGGTCCATTTCCCCAGCCTGTATCTCCTCGGGGGTGCGCAGATCGATGGCAAACTTCTGGCGTGCGGGCGTTATGGTATCTATCTGATCATCGCCGGCCGCCTCTTTTACGCGTCGCGAGTAGTCCTGGAAGGCCGCTGCCAGCGCAAAGGTCAGCCTGCGCGCCATGGCCCGACTGTCGCAGACGAAGGCATGCACATCGTACGGATGCGGACTGGAATCATCCTTTACCACGATCATGGCAAAGACTCGCGTGTAGACCAGATCCTGCACCCCGTACGAGATCGTGTCGATCGGATAGCTCCAGTTGTTGATGCTCGCCTTGGGCGAAACGATCTCCAGCTGTACGCCCGTCACGGACACCTTCAGGTCGCAATTGGGCAGCACTTTGTTGGGCGGCAGATTCTTGGCCACACCCACCATATGGTCGACCGGTCGGCGAGTGTACTTAATGCCCCACAGGCCGCGCGCCACCTCTGAGCCAATGTATTTGACCTGTGGATGAGGGAGAGAGAGTTAGAGAGGTAGATAGAGGGGAGTGTTGAAGATTATTCATCGGTGGCATTTGCTTCCGCTGCGCATGCGTTTGCCGTTAGTCAGTCGTCTGCGGGCAAAATGTCGCTTCATTTGCATCCGACCCCTGAAGCCATGGCCGGATGTCAGAGCTCTCCAGAGTAAAGCCCACAGGCCACAGCCAAGCCAAAATGTTAGATGATGATATGGCCCCCGAACCAAGGCGCAGCAGACCGTGACGCATGCGTGTCTGGTTATATTTTGGTTACACTCGCAGAAATTACCAAAAACTCTTTGTTTGTATTTATTTTGTTGGTTTGATTATTCTCTGGTTCATTTTTCTGAGTGTATTTTTTGTGCGGCGGGTGGCTCATTGCTTGCGCCATACATTTCACAGCATTTAAATATTCATTTTGGCCAAACGCAAATCCCAAGCGAACATCAGCCATACATACATACCTTGAAGGTTATGGGCAAATCCTCCACATTGACCTGACTGTCCAAATCGGTGGTGCTGCTGCTATTGGAGGCCATCTCACACTGGCTGCTATCTATCAGATATCTCAGATATGCTTCCCAGCTGTTTGTTCGAAATGTGTCAGGGCGGATATGGGTTTAGCTGAAGATCAATCGTCATTCACAGAAGCATTCACAGAACACACAAAATGCCAACTGAAATGTCACCAGAAAACATGTACATAAATTACACACCAAAGAAACATAACCGATCCGATCCGATCCGATCCAATACTTGTAGACACATAGTTCACACACGGGATTGGGCGCATCATTCACAGTTGCATTACCATTTGTATCTGCGCCTGCCTCTTACACGGTTTTACTTTGTTACGTTTTTATGCATATGCACGGGTTTATTTATCTTTCGACTAATTGCGGGTATTCTCTCTCTCTCTGTGGGTTTTGATGTTGCTGTTGCCGGCTACCGAACGCGAGTGAGCAGCCAAAGGTGTCCCATTCTCTTGTTCTCTCTCACCCACCCGCTCTCTCTCTCTCTCTCTCTCTCGCACACACAGCGTCACTTCCTCTCTTTCCCCACACAACACAAAAGGTTCGCTCCGCTAGTTGTTGTTTGCTCTCACACAGTAACTACAGCTACAACAGACATTAGGAGTCAGAGAGGGGGGTACAGATAACTTTAAAGGGGGACTTCGCTCATAAATATTATGCACCAAAACTACCAACAACTGTACCTATGTATGGTATAATTATCTATTGTATTTCGTTTCATATGTATGTACATATATATGTAGTTCCTCTTTGTGCAGACGCCTCTGTCCAGACCGCAACAGGTTGTCCACTGAGTCAGACATTTGCCACACCAATTGGCGAGTTAAGGGCATTATCAATGCTTAGACATGCGTTTTAAATGGAGCAATAAAATAATTTCGGGTTTAAATATAGATTCAAACAAAGAGTATTCACATTTCACGCTACTTAATACGGCAAACAAGTCCAGCCATCACCCAATGAGTTTTTGCTTTTTCTATTTATTAGAAATGCATGGCATTGATTAATATTTCCACACGCAGCCCAACACATGTTGACCACTGTGGCAGCTGCAGCAACAGCACCGGTGCCACACCGGATATATCAGCCAGTAATACTCGGAACGTACAGCTGCAGCAATTGCATGTCTGCAAAGTGAATGACCAACAAGAGAAAAATACTAAATTAAAATCAAAATCAAACCTGAAACTGAAACGAAATTATTTTATTGTATTCGTTGTGACGTCGTTACACGGTCAGCAATAGTGTTTTTATGTATACCCATTAATCGAAAAATATATGCGGACAGGTACAGAGAATTTTAGGTACGGCTTAGCCTTTTCCATTTATAAATCACAAAAGGGTATCCCTTAGTCGGTACACTTAATGTTCTCTCTGGACAATACTTAATGGCCAATGACCCAGACCCAGGCTGAGAGCAAGTGACAATGACCAGACCAGATACATGGAGTACAACCAACCAGCTAATTGCAGGTTAGGCCCAAAGCGTTCTCTTTGCTTCGGTTGTGTAACGGCTATTTATGTGTTACAGCGATGCCCCCTCTCAATGGCAATGGCTACCCGATGCAAATCAGGTCCATAGTTTTAGCCATAGCCTACTGTTTTTTTTCTAGGATTATATACTAATTTTATAGCCAACTGGGGGCTTTGAATGATTAAGAAAATATTTCAATGCCACACATTTGCTCCCTTTCGCTTGCTTCTCGCTCTTTATCAAGGTGTCCCTGTACTTGTTTCCGATATTTATTTGATTTTCCTATATGTTATTGGACTGACTTTAATGGCTGTTATTGTTTTGTTTTTGTGTTGTTTGTGGATGATTCCCCAACTTAAATATTTGTTTTTATGTTTTTACTTCACGCTGACGATCGCGCATTGGTTTCGGTGTTGGCAGGCAGTCACTGGAGCTGATTGATCGACCGAGTGCATGCACACACAACACACACACATGTTCATTCACGATATTCACGAGTAATGTGGTATCATAATACAATCAACAATAGCAACAACAAATATCAAAAGCAGGCCGTAGGCTCAATTTATATATAATTTCCCGACTGGACAACAGTTCATTTCTTTTTTTTTTTAATTGCTGCCAAAGCCGGAAGCTGCTCATATGAGCATATCTCCTGTGGAATACACACAGACACTCTGTTTTTTTTTTTTAATCATAATTTATTTGCGGTCAATGGTTTGTAATTATTGTCATTTGTTGCACGGTTATTAGAGCTTTCATTCTATTCACTCTTACTGTTCCATCGTATTTAAGCACCGATTTGGATATCTTTATATTGTTGGAAATGATTCAAGAATACAAAACGTTATCTGCATTAAGTTTACATGCTTTACATATGAACATATATCTTTTAAGTTCATGGGCACTGACAGAGAGAGGGGGAGAAAGATGCCTTGGGAGGCGTTATCTACCTGTTGCATGTGCATAGCTACACTGCTACCGGATTAAATAACTAACTATTTAGTTTAATGTACTTTTTTGAGCCCCTCTAACTGCCCTAACTGTTATCACAAAGCGTCACAGTGTTACCCGCATGTCTAATCTTATCACACACTATACCAAAAACATACACACATACACTCTGCTTGCTACACTTTGCTGCGTGGAGGTACAACTTTTTCTTTTATTTCAGCTATAAGTGGCGCACATTTTTAAGTCACTTTTATATCAGACATGTCTAGAAACGAAACGTGTATTTTGGCTGGTGATTCCCTATTATTAGGGGGAGTAACAACTGAAATTACCGAACTTATCGCAGCGCGAGTCGTCCGGTCCGATACACCTGTTGCCTGACTAAAGCCTAGTACTGAGACGCGCTAAATTTTCGGTCGACCGGCACCGCTCGGTGCCTAGTGTGACCAAAGTGGTCAAACTGCATGCTCTGCGGTTACACTGTTTTGGGTTTGTTTACAAACAGAAATCTGTTAAAATTTTATATAAGACAAGCAGCATGTCTTTTTTGTGGGCGCTGTGGAGCTGGAGGACGATAATGCACGCTGCAATATTGTATAAATCCGATCCTGCAAGACAGATATGCAATCAACATTGTTTTTATTTCCTTTTGATTGATTAAATTGAGTACCGGCTATGAAATTAATAAATAATAATATCCATATAATCTGTATTCATTCGACTGCCCTAATTAGATTACATTTGTCTTCATTATTTCCCTTTTGTAACTGGCTTTCTATTTCTAGAGTGTGTGTGTGCGTGTATGTGTGTCATTTGGACGACGTAAATGGAAATATTTCACATTTCCGATCGAGATGGGAAAATACCATCGGTTGCTTTTCTAGTATGTATCGAATAGCATTTAGCCGGAACTGCGTACCGATCTGCGAAACGCCTGCTGCGAAATTTTCGGTCGACCGAAAAACAGGGATGATTTCTTATCGGTTTCATACGAATATCATCCCTGATTTCGGTCGACCGAAAATTTAGCGCGTCTCAGTACTAGGCTTAACGCGCGACTTGTAGATCAATCTTCCTCTTTACTTACAAAACAAAAATGACTACCGACATCTTTGACCTGTTGTTCGTAACATATGTTAAAGTTATATAAATTTCGTGGAAATACTAAATACCCCCTGGTCGACAATGGGTTAACGTTCTTTATTATTGATTGAAATCGTATTCCATGATTTTGATATTCGATTTAATATTACTAGCAAGTTAGCCCTTTCAGACCTAACAGAAACCATTTTATCCAGTTCCTCAATCAATTTTGTACAAGATTGGCTAGTTTTTAGAAATCCTTTTTTATTGGATTTCTTATATAATAAGGTTTAAACAAAAGCGGCCAAAGAATGTTTACCGGAATGTGACGTCAATGTTGCTGGTCAACAAAGTTTCTGCATGCGTATGGACATTTGTACACCCTATTTCCTTTAATTAGTGTTACATTTGTTCTTCCATGCTGCCACGAAACATTAATAATGAATTTGTATTGGATTGACATGTTATTTACCCATTAATGCATAAAATTGGTGTTTAATAAATATATTTATCCCGGTCCCGATACCTTTTATTGGTGCCCATATGCTTTAAAATTTCGTTTATATTTTTAAAACAGAGACTGATCAGTTTCTGCATTAAATTACATGAAATTACAAACAATATCTCAATTCTATAATATTCTTTCTCCCAAGGGTAGCAGTGCCAAAGTTGCAGAACAATGCTGCTAAATCATTTTCCATGTTGCCGAAAATTTTCCCATACGAATCAAATGTATCTATCGTTAAGTGCGTATGAAATAAAGCAACAATGAATCTTTATTTCATACGCACTTAACGTAAGCTGCGCCTCTCTCTCTCTTGCTAAGCGCTCTCATTCTTCCCTCTCTTGCTAAGCGCTCTCATTTTTCCCTCTCTTGCTAAGCCAAGCAATGCTCAATTTCGCGTTACGCTAATGAGTATTGCAGACTTTTGGGCATGGGAATTTTTACACGTAAGCGCGCTCTAGTAGCCGGAAGCGGGAAACACCTGACCACCAGAATGACATCATGGAGAGCCACTTACTATAAAAACCAAGTTTCAGATGTTTTATTGAAATCCAGTGGCTAAATCCGATTGCTACCAAAATGCCCCTATAGTGGCGCCGACGTTCATGTCAAAAACATTTAAATTTTACATCGGAACTGCTTTTGATTTCAAAAGCCTTATACTATATATCCAACTATCACTATCCGAAATGTTATATAGTCTTATCTAGCTAATATGTCAAAAACAAGATCGCTTTTATTTATTGTTAAATAATTGGGTGGCTGGGCACCATAAAAGCAGGTCAAATTTTCCCCACTCTCAAATTCTATGCCTGAGCTCGAGCCCAAGTCCAAGTCCTGGCCCAGACTTCTGCTAAGTGTTGAGTGTGATTAATGAAATGGCCGCAAGCTGGGCAGGACTTTGGCTCACACCTGAGCGGGTTTAGAGGGGGCGGTGTGGGCGGTTGTTTGGTCTTGTTTTTGGGGTTAAATAGAGTTCAGTTTAGCGGGAAAGTGTGGCTGGTTTTGGTTGATTAATTTCTCTGCATGGCATATAATTAATTTTGTATCTACACACAGACTTGGCCCTGCTTCGCTTCGGATCCCCCTCCATGGGGAAGTCATTAGCTAAATTGTTGAAAATTTTTCGGCGACAGGTGCTGTCACAATGTGTGCGGTCCTGGGGGCCCGGGACTTAAGGCATTGCCGCTTGGGGCAGGACCGTCTGTCTGATGCTTGTTGGAGGCTAGATGCTGTTTTGGGGAATCGCTGACTAGTCAGTCGGCTGTCTGTCCTTCCGCTTCGTTCTCTCTGTTGGAAAACACTTTGTGCCACTTGATGGGGGCCGCCGCAGTGGGTCATTTAAATTCATTACGACAAAAACAAACTTGAGGCCGGCGAACGGCCGTTAATTGACCACAAAAGTGGAGCCGAACATCTCCATTGGAGTGCGGCGGTGGATAAACTTTCATGAATTTTCATTTTCGTCGCTTTTTTGGTCGCCGCGCCGCCCCGGGTAAACTTGATGCGCAGCCCGTGGGTTTAATGTAATGGACCATCCGTCCCAAGTCGCGTCCCACGGCAGGATAACAGCTGCGGTTTGACATTGAAATCCTTTCAGCGCGGTCGGCGCCCAGGAAGCAAGCGGCAATGGAATTGTTTTTGCCCCAAAGCCAAAGTAGTTGACAGTAGTTGCCCCACCGCCCGCTTAAGTTTTGTTGGTGTGGTGAGGGTGGGGGGGGGGGGGGGGGGGGGGTGGGTTGGGTTGGTCGTTGGGAATGCTAAGTACTTGTATGAAGTGAATAATGCCCCCCTGTCTTGCGGAAACTATGACCAAACTAAATTCGAATCCGAGAAAATTCTCTCCGAAACGTCTCTTTTGGGAAATTCCGTTAATGAATTTAGTGTTTAATTACCGCAAGAAAACGGTGAAGGATAGATTATATTCAGGAGCAAACAGTATGCAAGCAGTTATTAAAGACAATAAAGAAATACTCAATGAAATTCTCAGACTTACCTTTTGCTTATAACTTGTACCGGTCCTAGATGTATTTTCTGTTCTCTTTCCACCCGCAGGAGAAGCAGACGATTTCGTGGTTAAGTCTAACCGCGCGGGGATTTTTAACGATTTACGAACCAAAAACGCGCCGAAAATGCAAAGGAATTTAAAAATGCATGGTAATTCCAATAAGAGTACACTTTTTGTGTAGATTAACATAAGGTGAGGCATAGCAGAACTCACGTTCATGTGGAAGCACTAACAAGAGAGCGGCAGATCACCAAAACCTCACCTCACCGTGCAGTGAGACACTTGGTACGAGAGAGCGTCGACACGCTGCACTCGCTCCTTTCTTATTGCTTTTCTCCTCTGCTTTGCTTTGCTACACAACGCGAATTTCATGATGGAGCGGGAAAGAGACAAAACTTCCCGCCTTTTTCGCATTTTTTTGTACACACAAACACCCACACACATTGCAAGAAAACACAGGACTGAACGAAAAAAAAAAGATTTATGCACAAAATAATATGTTTTTACACATTTCGTGCATCAAACATGTAATACACTTCCACTTATTTCCTCATTTTTCTTCGGCGCTCTGCCGTATGATTGCCATTTTGCCGACGGCTTATCGCCACTTTTGATAAGAAACTTTTTCTGGCAATAAACACACAATTTTAGGCCATTTGTTGTTTAATCACTGCACCACAACACTACGCCACTTCACTTCATTCTTTTCCCGCTTTTCACGAAGCAAAACAAGGAGCAAATCCAAAAACACGCGCTTGGACCGGGTGAAAAAATAAAATTGTGAGCGCGGTGCAGTTTTG
Source organism: Drosophila subsilvestris (assembly GCA_035043285.1). NCBI lineage: Eukaryota > Metazoa > Arthropoda > Insecta > Diptera > Drosophilidae > Drosophila > Drosophila subsilvestris. The sequence goes on along the minus strand of JAWNNB010001728.1, from coordinate 1,067,026 downwards.
TATGCGTAGGAGGCTTAGCCTCTCGCACATTCCATGCTCTCCTCTGTCACCTAGCTTGCTCTCCTTATGGTCAGCTCGGCTTCTTTTCCCCTCTCCCATCACAACCCTCTCACACCAATGCAATAAGAAGTGGTTACTCTTGGAGGAGGAGAGAGAGAACGCAAACACAGTGGAATCTCAAATATTAGAACCATTTAGTGGGGTTATTCCAACTTCTGAAAAGTTATAATAGTATATGGACTTGACTATTTACTTTTGGTTTTGAACTTCAGTGCAATACGCTAAAATGTTCGTATACAACTTCCAAGCATTAAAAATTTGTTAGATTTCTTATTTGTGAGATTCCACTGTAGCAGAAACAAATGTCAAATTCCTGTGCGAGAGCTAATCTGCGCACGCATCATAGCCGCTCTCACAGTTAAATTTTTTCGGCCTGTCCAAGCGCGCGTTTTTGGGTCAGCTCCGCGTTTTGGTTCGTGAAAACCGGCAAGAGAATGATAAATACAACGGGAAAATTGTCGCGTAAAAGGGTGCAGTCCAATGGAGTAGTTATTAAAAATATAAAATGCCCAAAATGATGTGTTTATTGCAAGAAAAAGTGCCTGATAAAGTGCGGTGGCAGGCCGCCAAGCAAAATGCAGAGAAAAAGGCTGATCGGCAATCGAAAAGTGAGGGAATAAGTGGAAGTGTGGTGAAAGATGAAAAGTTTGTGCATTTGATGCATATTATAATATGCATAAATCTGTTTTTTTTTCCGTTCAGTCCTTTTTTTCTTGCAATGTGTGTGGGTGTTTGTGTGTGCAAAAAATGCGAAAAAGGCGGGAAGTTTTGTCTCTTTCCCGCTCCATCATGTAATTCGCGTTGTGTAGCAAAGCAAAGGAGAGGAGAAAAGCAATAAGAAAGGAGCGAGTGCAGCGTGTCGACGCTCTGTTTCGTACCAAGTGTCTCATTGCAAGGTGAGGTGAGGTTTTGGTGATCTGCCGCTCGCTCGTTAGTGTTTCCACACGAAATTCAGTCCTGCCTTGCCTCACCCTATATTAATCCACCCAAAATGTGTGCTCTTATTGAAAGTCGATTTGAATTATTGGAAATAAGTTGCTTGTGCGTTTGCGTGTGGAATATACGCGAGTGTGGAGAAGATCGTAAAAGGAAATGTGAAAAGTGTATTATATATTTTTTTTAGTGCTGGTAAAATCTCGCGCACTTTCGTAGTGTCACTGTCGCGTCTCTTCGCCCGTCGTAAACGCGGAGTAGTCGCCTTGAAGATTGTGGGCCAAAAGGTAAGTGAGAAAAGAGTGTTTTTCCTTACTGTTCTTTTTTCGTTCTGTTTTGATACTGCTTTTTTCCCAATCTCACCCTGTTACGTTTTTCTGAGTGTAGCTATTTTGTTCTCACACTAATGTTAATTGTTTGGTTAGTGGAATCTTACCTGCTTTAGGCCTTGTTAAAATGTTTTCTTATAAAAAATCTCTTGTAAGTCAAATGTTATCAAAACACTGCCAACAATTAAAGCCACTGGGCATTCAGAGTGATGCCTTTTGAAGTACCGTGCCGGAGTACATTATCAAAAGTTGCTCCTCCGCTTTGGGGCCAATTTCAATGGAGAGCAACTCCCGATGGCACGGCCAGTGACAGCCACTGTTTGCGAATTTTATGCGAATTACGCCTAATTAGCATTCCTGCAATCGCACACCGAGCCGCGACCCCAACCGCTCAACCGTCCCACTCGTCCCGACCAGGCGGGATCGAGGCGGCGGCTGACTTCTCGATGTCCCAGCTGATTATGTGCACGATTTCATATGCAAAACATAAGTGCCTTCGGGCACTGGCGGCAGGGATCGCTATGGTATGGCATATGGCATCTGGGCATATGGTTGGGCCCATCCGTTCGCTGTTTGCAAATGTTGGGGGACTGTTGGAAAAATGCATGCCATGCCCCCACGCCCTCGGCCATATCTCATTAGAATGGAGAGACGCAGCGCAGGGGCGGAGAGCAGGAGCTGCCGCTGTCGCTGCCGAGGGACTGTTGATTCTGTTTGCTGTCATCGAAGTCAACGAAACGCATCTCATTGCATTGCCAGGCAGGCAGGCAGGCAGGCAGGGGCCAATAAAATTATGCGGAACCGGAATGTGTGCGACCGAGTGAAGTAAATTGTATTTACTACTGCACTTCCACCATCCGGCCATGTGGCAGGGTCTATGGATGTGGCGTAGAGTGGCGCTGCAGTTGCACAGAGGTCGCAGACAGTTGCCCCGACCTCTGATGACTCTGTGGGCTTGCACCAGAAGCTAAAAGAAAAGGAAGAATACTGCTTCCTGAAATTATAAATTTGTATTTTCCAGAAAATGAACAGAAACATTGTTTCTACGTTGAGATCTTGGAATTTTTTAAAGCCAAATCCGTACAGATTTTATAGCCGGAATGTCGTCTCACTTGTTTTTAGAATTCTTAGCATTTCAGCCATTTTCACGACCCACCCATGGGGGATACCATGGAGTGCGTGATCCGGTCGAGTTTCTCTGTTGCTGCTGGGACCAGGCCTGTAATTCTGGGACTGTGCCTCTTGCTAATTGCGGCTGGAGCCAGAGCCAGAGTCAGTCGCGTACGCGGACATATCAAAGGCACTGTTGGGGCAGAGGGCAATTGAAATTTTGGATTGCGTATGTCGAGGGGCCTGCCGTCTGCTTTAGTTTCCACCCAAGCGTGGCTCCCATTAATGATTAATTAAAAAACTGCATTTAGCGAATAAAAAAAGGGAGATAGCGAGTGGGATTCCTGCGGCTGCAGATGGAGACTGGAGTGTGGAGTGCAGAGGCTGTAGGGATGCTTATGCTTATGACATATGTGGCATTTAATTGGGCAAACAAAACGGACCGTCGGTTTTACTAGAGGGTGATATAAAAGAAATGGTGTGGGGCATGCGAAAAATTCGCATTCACTCAACTGCGGGGAGGCACTTTTCCAATGTCACACATTTGGTTGTGCCTTCCAGTCGTCGGCCCCAAAACTAGTTGCGCTTCTCGCGCGACGGAATGTTTGGCAAATGGAACACGCTGCGCTCTCTTAGGCGCTCTCTTCTTCTCGTACGTGCTCTCTTTTGCCAGTGTAGTGTAGGGCAGGTCGTGTAGCACTGGAGGAGCAGTGGGAGACCATCGGCTCCCAGGCACGAGGATGGGCCACCGACGAAAACGAAGCCAAAACGATGATTGTCGCTGCTGCTGCGGCTACTCCGAGTGCCTGCCTCTGCCACTGCCACAACGAAGTTTTTGGCCAACTTGCTGGCCAGCGCCGTGTGGCACAGAATCAGTCGTCAGTTTGTCCTAAGCGGATTTGGTCGACACGTGTGTATATGTGTGTGTGTGTGTGTGTGCATCTGTGTGGGTGAATCTTTCTACAGGAATCTCGTCCTTAAGCAGAATCCAGAGGCAGAGTCAGAGTCAAGCCAAAAGCAAAGCGCCACAAACCGTGTATGAGGCAAGGTCTCTGAGAACTGAGAAGCAAAGTCAAATCCGAACGGGAATGAACATTGGCGCGTGAATTTAACGCTTGGGCTAGGTCACGTATCGCACGTGTGTTTCTGACAGGAGACAGTGCCCTCCCACACTCCACACCTCCGCCGCCGCCTCCCACTTTCACACACACACCTCCTCTTGTCCCGTGTATGTGTGTGTGTGCTTTTGATTAAGTGTTCTACTTGCATGTGTGTGTGTACGTCTGTGTGCGGTTGACATTCGATTTACTTTCGCTAGAAAAAACGAACGAAGGAAAGAGGCAAGGAGGGAGAGACGTAGCACACATTTTGGCAGCTCCAACGCAAGAAGAGCCTCTTCTCCACTGACTTCCGGCTTGCATATGTGTGTGCGTTTGTGTATGTTGCGGTCGATATTTGCATAAATTAAAAAGAGCATAAAAAGCATAGAGAATAGCACAGACTCAAAGACTCACAAGACTGCTGCGACGGTTCGCTTAATGAGTTTTTAATACTCTGCCGCGCTGCCACCTCCTCTCTGGTGTGTGTTTGTGTGTGTGTGTGTGAAATAAAGGACATCACCCATTGCCACAGGATTTGGGGACTCCTGCTAATTTATTGAGCCAGAGCCGAAAAGCGTTTAGAACGTGACTAAAACAGACAGCAAAACCAAACCAAACAAGAAAAATAAAAACGAGTGAAAGAAGAAAAAACCTAAGGAAAAAGCCAAAACTAATTTGCACTTTGAAGTGAGTTTCTACGGCGGAATTGTTGCTCTCTCTGTCTCAACGCTGCAGCGAAAGTTTATCCCGGGTAAGTGACACAGTGATCAAAAAGTAGAAGAACTTGCCACCGCGAAGTTTGTTGGCCAAAAGTAGAGCAGCAACAGTTCAGTCAATCGTTAAGGTGAGAGCGAGGGAGTGTTCTTTGATAACTCGATTGAAAGGTTAATCAGTCTGTGATTGAGTTTGGGGCGGGAATGGGTGAATTTTCATGGAAGGAGAAAATTAACTAGGAAATAATTGAGTTTGCGAGAAGATTGGGAGATAATTTGATGGGTAAATTGAATGAAAATATATATGTAATCAATTTGCAAAGGGAGACTAGAAAGATTACGGATAAATATGTGCTACATGCTACATATGTATATGTAGATGAAATATGCATTTAAATATATTGATATAAGAATATAAATCTATATAAGGAATAGAAAAGCTGAAGAAATATAAAGAATGCTAAAATATGTAAATTTCTACTCGTATACGAAAATCTTTTCGTTAGAGAGAAATACCAAATTAAATATGCATAAATGCCATTAGGAAACATTTTTCTATACATTTTTAAAGACTTTCACATCTGTTTTCACTCTATTTGATTAAAATCTTAATAAATAATGTGGAAAAATCGCTTTCCTTTACCATTTTCCCCAAACAAATCAAACAATTTCCGCTTTTCCCTTTGAACCACCACCCCTGAAAAATATGTACATTTGTATGTATGTATTTTGTTGTGGCAGACAGGACACCCAACGGCAATTTGCGCATTGCATTGTCAAATATTTGCCATAAATTTCCGAAAATGAAACGAAATGAAAATTGAGCAAACAAATGTTCTTTTTAGCATAGAATTATGGCAAACAAGGAAATTTCTGTGAATCGACTTCTGACTTGCGTTCGCAGTTCAGTTCAAAGTTCAGATACATATGGACTTATCGTTAATTAGTGGATGACAGACAGGAGGCGGCCGCTGGCTTGATGCAATTTGAATTATTGATGGAAATGATTAGTTTGTATTGCACACTCAAGCAGCGGTAGAGGGGAAAGTATCTGTAAGATACGAGTGTCCTATGAGTGTCTACCTGAAATATGCAAATGAAGCAATTTTGCAGCTCAGATACGGCAGAGCAGGAGGAGGAGGCAGATGGTAGACTGCTTAAACGTAGAAATATTAATTAAATTTAAATTTGATCTCTCTCTCTCTCTGGCGCACATCGTGCCACATCGAGTGGCAATTAGAGGAAAGAGCAGCATTAGAGCAGCAGCTTTCCAATGATTATTTTTGTGTGAAATTAGATTCAATTGATGATGTTGTGGCTTAGATGGGGTATACATATGTACATATATGGTGGATTGTTGTGCTTTGTGCTTTGGCTCTGGCCTATATCATATGACCGTACAAATCCCATGTAACTACAAACAAATTCCAATTAATTTTGCATATTTCCACAACAACACAAATATTTATCTAATGCTAAAAACGTTTATAGGCATCTGCAAACAAATCTAGTTGCAAATATTAATTAAATTTATATTAGCCGCTCGCTCTTTCATCACAATTACTTTACACCCTCCCCCTCTATCACTCTACTCCCATTGAAATATCACCCAGAAATGAACACCCTCCCTGCTTTTCGTTTTGATCGCAGTAAAGTCGCAATTGTCTTATCTCTTGATTTGATCTCTTGATCATTCATTTCATTTACTAGGTCTTTGCTCTCCACACGCATAAATATTCTCGCAATTGCCTCATTCAATTGCTGCTCTCTTCTGCAGTTATTTCTGACGTTTATTCTATGCTCTCTCAGCAACAAAAAAAACCACATTTATGCACCCACATTTGGCTCAAGACAAGGCACTATGAAAGCTTTTTATGCTTTTCGTCTCAAAAAACTTCATGGAAATGGAGCAATGCATAAATCTGGAATATATGGCCTTTTTAATTTAAACTTTTATTGTTGTTAACTATGTGAATTATGCGAAATTTGTTTGTTATATTTTATCAGTACCAGTATCAGTAAACATTTTTTATGGATGGTTTCCACAGTGCCTCGCTCGCTCGCTCGCTCGCTCACAGCAAATACGGGACCGTGGTGTGTAGAAAAGGAGGAATAACAAACGGGACTCTATTTTTAAGTGTTGGATGTGTCTTTATTTTCTTTTTCTTTTTCGTTTTGCCTAACATTTGAACTTCGCGACTACAGGGTACTCCCTATTTTACTCATTTTATAAAATTCACGAGTATAAACTCCGTCAGCGCACTTTCCTTTATAGAATTTACAGCCGGACAAAGTTCTGTTTTGCTGTACATAGTTTTTGGGGTATTTATGTCGAATGCAATCTACTCGCATATGGCATTTAAGTTAATTTTAATGTTGTTTTGCTTAATGCATTTTTTATGTGCAATCTCAATCGCACTTTGCATTCTCCTCGCTGCCCCTCTGAAATAAACTTTGCTTCCTGGCCTGACTTTCACATGCCACATTTCCTGCCACATACCGTTGCTGCATGCACTTGCATCCATGTAATTAAATATAATTATTCTCAATTTACGTTGACAACAATTTTCAATTTCGAGTTTTTTTTACTTTTGTTTTATATTTCATTCTGCCGCTGCCGCTGCTTTTGCCGCTTCGCCTCGCTCTCTCTCTCTCTCTCTCTGTCTCTCCATCTCGTTTGTTAGCTGGTGGATCAACGTCAATTTATGCTGTCTTTTGGCCCTTTTCAGTGGCTTTCAATTGATTCTTTGAAGCGGATATCGGATGCTGCAGCTGTTGGCAATTGTTGCCGGCCACACACCACTCCTTTCTGTGTGTATCGGCTAAGCAATTAAAAAGCGCCACATTGGCATTGATTGCACCGCATGCCACACCATACCCCACCACACACATTGCCTTTGCTCTCACTCGCGCTCTCCATCTCTCATTCAGCTGAAGCATGTCACAAAGCACACATAAAACCTTGAATATCACAGGTTGCTGTGAGCAGCAATTTCAACGCGTTGAAATCATTTTAGAATTTCCATGGCAAGTGGAAAAGCACAGATAATTCTCCTACCGACTGCTGCTGCTGCTCCTGCCCGGAATGAGATGCAAAAATTTGTGTAATTTATTCCCCTCCGAAAAAAGGGAAATTAAAGGAAAAGGAAGGCACTTATAATCAGCAGGGGAGAGGGTATGGGAATGCGAAAGTGGAGTACCTTAATGGATATCTCAAGAGATCAATATCGGAATGGTCATCCCCCTGGGCACTTGGGGCCCAAAACACTTGACCAACTTGATGACCCAGCTAATGGTCTCATTCTTTTTGCTTTTTTGTCACCTGTTGAGAGGGTCAGAAGAGTTCAGGGTTCACTTTTAATTGAGTTTCCCCAAATGGAAACGGAGAAAAATTAATGCCTTCTCGCTTTTGACTTTTGTGACATTTTCATTGCCACAGATGCCACACACATTTTGCCCCACAGCGGGGAGCTTTTCCCTCAAAAAAATATTCATTGGCTGCCCAAGCTACCCCTCCCCGCAACCCCACCGCCCACTTCTACATGCTTATGCAAATCCCATTTTAATAAACTTGCGTCTGCGTCAATTTTCATTTACATTTAGTCCACTGGGGCGTGATGTCCCCCCCGCTGCCTCTTCCTCACCCACTCCTAAGCCTTGAATGAGGAAATACCCAAAAAACAATACCCAAAAAAAAATAACAAAAAACCTAAAAAAAATTCTAATTAAATTTGAATTTACTTTAAGCATTTTCAGGGGGCTTTTGTTTGCTTTTGTTTTTCTCCAGGAGTCTATTCCCTGTCTCTTTAGAGGAGTCTTAGGAGCCTCAGAGTCCTGCGTGGGGTTCCATTTACGTTTATTATTTTCCAGTTATTTTTTTCCTTTTTTGCTTTCGTTGATTGCTCATTAAAATTTCGAAATTTCATTTTGGTTCTACATAAAACAAAAATAAAGATACAAATTCTGCTACAACAACAACAAATGGAACAAAAATGCAATTGAATTTAATAACAGTTTTCTAATGGGTCGCGAATGATGTGTTTGTTGCTTCAAAGAGGCTTTTGCTCAGTCATACATGTGTGGCAGTCTGTACGCTGTGGTTGTGACATAGGGATATGGTGTGTGGCAGCTGGTGTGTTGCGAAATAAATAAAGCGTAAAGGGAGATAAAACGATGGCTAGAAAATCAATGCTAAATGCGTTAAGTGATTTTTAAAGTACATTTTAACAGCAGCAACAGCAGCAGGAGGCACGTGACTGTAACGCCTACACCCAGCAACGCACACACAACCCACACAACTCACACACACACACACACACACACACACACACACACACACACACACACACACACACATATTTGTTAAATATTTTTCGAGGGACTTTTCCGCCTTATTTTGTTTTGTGCGGAAACGGAAAAGGAAGCGCAAGACAAATATGCATATGTATAAGAAATAAAGGGAGAAAAAGCAGTCAAAAGCAGAAGGAAAGAGAGGGAGAAATTGACAGAATGGAAGGAAGATACAGTGGAGCGCCAGGGGGCAGAGTAGAGTGTAAAGGTGATAGTGCGGCGGTGTGTTGGGGCACGGTACACATGCTTGTAATTTCCCTGTTGATTGTTTTGGCGGCTGCCGCCTGCTGCCTGTGGGTGTGACGCTTGTTTTCGGGTCTGTTTACGGTTTACCAGCGAAGGTACGCTCCACAGAGCCCCGAAGAGGCGAGCGAAACTGGTTAAAGTGGGGAAAAACTGCAGACAGGAATTGAGGGAATTGCTTCAAGTGTGAGTGAAGACATCCTTCAATCATGATTCAATGCGAGTAATTCTCCTTCTTCAATTGGAGTTTCCTGCAGTTACTTCTACTTACATTTCCTTTTGACTGTTTAAACAACTGTAACGTGTGGCATGTTGGGCATGGGGAGGGGGGGGGGGTCTGACGATAGATTAAGTATCTGACAAATACTTGAATTACTTAATCAGGCTTCCAGGCTAAATGGGCTTTAAATGTGCCCCTGAGTCAGCAGCAAGCACACACATACAAACACACACACACACACAAAGAAAGATACACAAAGGGAGGGAGGTAGTGGGAGCAGGCGTTGCAGTTGCAGCTGCAAGTGTTGCAGGCAATGGAAGTGGCAAATTTAATTGAAATTGAAAGCACTTTTGTGTCCTTTTGCGCTCAGAAGGGGATTCCAGAGAGAGAGAGAGAGAGAGAGAAAGAGAAAGGGAATGGCACTACGACTCCGAATGGGAGCTGCTGGAATCAGCTGAAACCTCGTACAAGCTCTGACCGTGGCTCCTTTGGGCTGCTGTTGCATGCAACTAATTTGTGCCACTAATGAATTTATTTGCCACTTGTATGCTGAAGCAGCAGCAGCAGCAATGGGCGTGGCATGCGATCTGCAGGGCGCGGAATAAAGCAAAATAAATGAAAGAAAGCCGAGGCGACACTTTCGCCCAAGAAATGCGCCTCAGAATGTGGCACGGGGGTGCAGAAATTGGAAGGCGTCGACAAACGAAATCGTTTGAAAATTAATTTTCCATTTCCCAAGGAAAAGTGTAGTATGGCTGCTGCTGCTGCTGCATGTGGCATTGGCAAGCAGAGCCCGCGTCTTGTGTCGTATTACAATTTATTGGCTGCTAAGTGGCTGCCACAAGGCAGTGGGCGTGGGAGCTCTGACACTTTTGCTCATTGGATACCCTTGCATGCCGCGGGGTTAAGGATTTTTCTAAGGGGACTTGCTTTAGGAAATATTGAGCAGAAAATCCATAGATGTTTTCTCATTTTGTCTTCATTTTTCATGCGTTCTTCCATAGATACCCGTAGATCCCTTCGTATAGATGATTTGGATCAGGAATAAAGATAGTTTTAATAGTCCAAAAAGGCCTTGGTGTGCCTCACATCGATGCCTATTTTATGAGAGCATCTGAAAAGCCCTTTTTTTCCCCATAGAAAACACACATGAGAAGCGGAAAAGTAGCAGCAACAATGGGAAGTAAAAAGAGTAAAAACGTAAAACTAGAACAAATTGCATTTTGTTTGCTGCTGCTGTAACTACATGCCACTGCTGCATGCAGCAGAACTGAAAGCAAACAGAAGCTGCTTTAATTTTTAATTAAACATTTGTGGAAGGAGAAGCAGCAGCAACAGCAGCAGCAACAGCAGAAGCAGAAGCAGAAGCACCAGAATTTGTGGCTCCCAGGATCCATTTATGAAATGTTGCCATGATTATAGTACCATTCTTTATGTTTTATTTTTGGTGGCATGTGGGGCATGTGTATGTGTGTGGCACATTCCATTTAATTGAATGGAGAGGAAGCGGCTAAACATGAGCTCTCTGTAATTAGGCTTCGTTTTTCCTCGAGCTTTCCCCTGAAATTTGTTGCAAGCGGCAGCAGAAAACGCGCCGCAACAATGGGCTGTAACCTCTGGGGTGCACGGGGCACGGTGCATGGCGCTTTGTTGCAGGCAGTTGCATGTAGACAGAGGCGCACAATAACTTCTTGTTATTATGCTGCAAGAGTCAGCAGGCTGGCAAGCAAGGAGGCAAGGGGCATGCAACACGGTCCAGGGCAATTCATATTTGACTGGCACTCGTAGGGGCAGCAACAGCAGCAGCAGCAGTAGGCACAGAACGGACTGTACTTACTGTGTTGTGTGGCAGGACTCTCGACCCGTGTTTTTTTTTTTTGCAATTTTCATGAGTGGCACTCCGTCTAAAATATACTATTTATTTCGCTACTCTCTCGTGTGCCTCTCGTGTCCCTTTCCTGCCCTCCTCCTGCCCCTCTCCAGCCGCCCCAAATGAACCACATTCCCTGGCCAACTTTTGCGTTGTGGCAGCATTGTTGTTGTATAGTAGACTTTTTTGTTGTTGTTGCCCTGTTATGTAGAAAAGCTCTCGTTGAGTGAAAAATGTCGAGTTTTTAAGTATGAGAAGGGTTAGATGATGCAACAGACGGACTGCTACATAGATACAGATACAGATGCAGGCCACACACATCATCCCAGAGCTTACCGCACAAGCAGCAGCAGCAGCAGTCGTAGCGCTCCTCGAGTGGCACTCAACGTGTGCCCCGGACAGGTGCAAAACGAAGGCTCAGGCCCCCAAAACTATGACTATTCAGAAGTCTGCCATGCCTGCCTGCTGCCGCACAGCCTCAACCTCAGGAGTCTCTCATGGCTCATGGCTCATGCCTCATGCCGTATGCCTCATCCTCACACTCTCTTCTTCTGTTGCTGCTGTTCCTCCATCTTGTTTCTGCATACAGTATTTGCTTTCGTATTCGTTTTCGTGTCGTCGCTTACTGCTTTGTGTGTTGTTTTTAGTTTTAATGAAATGTAAATGTTTAGTTATACACACAGATACCCACACACACACACACACACACACACACACACACACACACATCCTAGCATGCATTTCTGAGTGGGCGTGGCAGTGGCAGCCACCTTCTGCCATTAATAGCATGTACTCCGCCTCTGCATAAAGGTGGCTTTTGTGAGGAGTACATTCGCTGGGCAAATATGCAATACACAAAAATTGTACGTATTTTTTTCAACGGTTTTCACGAGTTTTCCCCAAAGTGTGTTTCCACTGGCAAGGTAATGGAAGTGGGATGTTGGAGCAGCAGCAGCAGCAGCAGCGCAGAGTGGAAACTAAATGGAAAGTAGATCCACCAGTAGAAGCCGAACACTGAAGCCCGAAACTGAAGCCCGAAAACCGTGGAATGGCATTTGATAGGCTCGATGTTCGATCAACTCGTGGTATGTTTTCTTTAGGTAGAATGAAGAAAACAATTTCTCTCGTTCTCATACAGCGGCAAACTCTGTGGGAGTGAGGGAAATCTGACAAACGTTGGTGGAAAGAGAAGAAGAAGATTGAAGATCAGCTCTCTGATAACGAACACAATAACTGGAAGTCGTTTATTTTATTTCAACTCAAATAAACTGCTCAGAAAATGCATACCACAAAGAGAATGCCTTAAGCGCTGCAGGAATATGACTACTTTCAACTAATTGTTGCACAGTGGAAACGCTTGGCAAATACTCGTAACAGATGACAGAATGGCGGCAGGCAATGCGCTGAATGTTTTACCAAGATCCCTAATGAGGCGACGCTGCTGTTTCTGCCTGCCTGCGTGAGACAAGGTTTTCCTCTAGTTTTCCTGCTAATTGGTCTGTCAAGCTGGGCACTGGGCCACATCCTATATCCTGGCTAGTGGCTAGTGGCTAGTGGGTAATGCATGCTGCAGACCTCTGTTGCACTCTGTGCTGTGTGCAATATCAATTTCTATATACTGTAAATGCATTTTCTACTGAATTTTCTCTGTACATATAATTTTTGGACTGCAATTTGCGCATTTCCAATCAGACAAAATGCATTTCTGTGGTCTCTGCACAGAATATTTATTAAAAATATTATAAAAAAAAAAAAACTAAACATTCCATGTGAGTGTGGGTGTGGCTGGGGCGGTGCTTGGGCTCTCTATATCTGTTTTGTGGAATAGAATGCATAAATGGAATACGTTTTTGTGGCTCTCACCCAAAAGGCAAATAAACAGCCAACATTTTGGGGCAATTTGTACACATTTGAGTGCGGGGCTCAGTGTGGGAGGGGGTGCTTTTTGGGGTGCGGTGGGGGTGTTGACTTTAACACGCTCTTGTCAACGTTCCCCAACAACAACAAAAACAACAACAGCAGGAACAGGAACAACCGAAACCCAAAACGACCCCGCCGGGTAAAGCGGCGCAGAGCCGCGCCAGGAGCATTTCCTTTTGACTTTTGTAAGCGACGAGACGGACGCTTGTCGCTTGTTCCGCATTTTCCGCCGGATTTTGTTTACAAGCCGCGCCGCAGAGCACGAAAACAAATTGAAAATGCAACACGCGCGGCATGCCACCCAAGGGGTGGGCGGCAGGTAGGGGGCAGGCACACACAAATTGGTGACAACTCTGGATTGTTGAATGTGTTGGCTATTTGGAAATTGGACGTTACGCTTGCTGCCATTTGTTTGTATCCTTTGTTGCGGCAGGCAGCATTGTTGTCAAATTTATTAAGTTACTCATACGCCCCCGTGGATCAACAGATGTGGCAGCAGTGGCAAGAGCGGGAATGGCAGTGGCAGGGGCACTGGCACTGGCAGGTGCAATGGTAGTGCCAGCAACAGCATGTGACAACTGTCCGTCTGTTGCCCTCAGCTGCATGCCTTCTCTTTTTAAAGTTTTGTGGTGGAACGAAGCGAGGGATACCCTGGAATACGAGTATCCAATGTTGTCTCTTTTCTATGACAGTTAAGACTGACAGTGAAAACTGAGCTAAAAGCAGAGAAATTGTTAAAAAAATATACTTTAAGGAGAATTCTACACCCTAAAGCAGCATTCAGAAGAAAATTATTGTTGCCAAATGTACTCCCAAATTGTCCTCTCACATTTCTGTAGGGCTCTTGTATGATTCTGAGCTGCGGCTGGCATTTGGTTGCCACTTAACAGAAGCCAGAGGCTGCCTCAGCTCCCATTTTTTTTTCTGTGTTGTCTGCTGTTGTCTGCTGCTGCCCCATCAATATGCATTTGGCAATTGAAACTTTTTCTAGCCATGTCCCCCCAACACCCCACCTCCCCACTCACACGTACATACATGTGTTGCCACATGCCACATGAGCTGTGTTCGTTTGGGGCCAACATTCGCGTCACTCTCTGGGCAATAAATATCCGCCTAAATATGCTGGTCAGGCTCGAAGCAGCAGCAGCAGAAGCAGCCGCTCAGATCTTCAGATGTTTGCCCTTTAGGCCAAAATCTCTTTGAATGTGTGTGTGTGTATGAGTGTGGCAGTGTATGTGTGTGTGTGTGTGGTGGGATTTATGTATGTTGTGGGGCCAAAAATGTAAGCGCCAATGTTTTTTATGTTTGAACTTAAAGACATCGTAAGTACTTCTTCGCACAGTGCCAGCAGCCTCCTCCTTCGCCTCCTGCTGCTGCTGCTGCTTCCTGTGTGAAGAGTGTCCCGCCTTCGCCCACGCCACATTGCTTTGCCCTGCGGCTGCTGGTGGCAGTCTCTCTCTCTCTCTCTCTCTCTGCCCCCTAGGACATTCAACTTGGTCCGAAGACGGAGGGCCGGGCCCATTCTTTGTTGCCCTGTTGTTCTTGGCAACTGTTTTGTTTGTGTTTTATGGTCAAGTTCTAATGTGATGCTGCCTCTCTGTACCAGAGAGTTTGTGTGTGTGTGTGTGTGTGTGTGTGCTCCGCTGCTGTTGCTGTAGTACTTAGTGCTTAATAAACTTTTATAAATACTTCTCTTTTGACACTTTTAGCACTGAAATAAAACTGACAAATAAATCTGATTAATCATTGCACTTTGCGGCACTTTATCGTAGTTTATTTCTGTGTGGCAAAGCAGTCGTGTCTCAAGTGTGGCAAGTATGTACCTCTGTTGATTTAGGAACTGGAGGTTAGGTTCATCCATCAGATACACTAGCAACAGATACAAACAACGTTTGAGGGGCAAACATTCATTGGAATATTGTTTCTCTTCTTTTTTTTTGGATTGCTTTCAAATTGAATTTCGATTCATTGGCCTGCCCCTTGTGGACGCAGTTTATTGTATTTTGAAGGCATGGCCATGGTTTTTATTACCTCGGAGAAGGGGAATCCAATAGATATAGATACATGTACGATCTGTAGACAGAGGGAGAGAGGGTAGGGCTCTGTTTCAATGGCTATTTGCCAAACAGAAATCTCTGTGCAGTTTGTGTGCCGCGTCGCGTCGCGTCGCGCCGCCTGGCAACGCACTCATCAAATGAAATGCAATGGAAAAAAAGTCTGCCAAGCAGCGAAGGAACCCCAATTTGAAGTTGCATCCGCGTAACCCCATGCCACATGCCACATAGACGCCCCTCCGCCCCCCAGGCCAGCCCCTCCCCCCATTCCAGTGAACAATTCTAGGCAAATACAATTTTGAACGCATCACAACACGCAAACACAATCACCAATGGGTGGAAGGATGCTGGCTGCAGGGGGCATGTGGGGGCATGGGGCAACAGCAAATGGAGTGTCGGAGCAGCACTTGGCACGAGTGTCCGTCCCTGTCCCTTGGCTGCTGTTTGCTGGCCATTGATATGCGTTGTGGCGGTTGTGTCATACCCTCTCCAGCAGGCACTCCCAACCACTCCGAAGGGGTATGCTGAGTTTGGGGGGCGACTTGTTTCCGATGTTGCCACCAGAAACTATCCCATCTGGCAGGGTATCCAATGTTTCGATCCATGCACAGAGGCTTTTTTTCTTGTTTTTCTCTCCGTCTCTCCGTCTCTCTCCCTTTACCCACTTCCGCAACCCTGTTCAGCAGCCCCGCGAAGAGGTCACACTTAATTTCCGCTCCAAGTTTTCGCATTGCATACTTTTTGGGACTCGCTGGTCGCTCTGTTGCTGCTGCCGCTGCTGCTGCTGCTGTCATTGTTGATGCAGCTCCTGTGCCTGGTACTGTCAGTGGCGCTGAACTTTCAACATCCGCTTTTCATTTACACACACACACACAAACCTAAGAGTGAGAGAGAGCGAGAGAGAAAAGAAAACGAGAGGTTCAGATATTCGGCCTTTTGCACTGCTGGACATCCTCTTGTTGCTGTTGTTGTTTGTGGGGCAACATCTGTTGATTATTTTTGCTGCTTCTTTTGCTTCTATTTTTTTGTATACTTCACATTGCACTGCATACTGTACTTCCCTAATGTCTGTGTGTGTGTGTGTGTGTGTGTGTGTGAGAATGCGTGGGGCAACAGGCACAACATGACGCAAAAGGTGGCTCAAAGTTTTTTGTGCTTCTTCTTTTGTTTTTCCTCTCCTTTTTTGTTTGCATTTCCTCTCTCTCGCTCTCTGCCAAAATTGATTATGAAATGATTTATTGGCCTCAAAAACTGCTTCAATATTGATTAAAGTTGCCTCCGTTTCACTTCCCCCTCCGCGCCCTTTTGCGTTATTTCCTCCGCTTTTCCTGTTTTCTTTTATCTCTCGTATATTTTTTGTTGTCCATTTCCATGCAACATGCGGTGGTATGCGTAACGTTTGTCAATACCATTTTAATACCCCGCACCTTAAATGCGTTTTTGTGTAGGCAAACAAAAAATGAAACAAAGCGCATAGAGCGAGGAATCTGCCATTTTTGTGGGTTAGGGAAATATGCAGGAAATAGACGAGAGAAAATTCCATTGTGTTACAGAATTGTATGTGGCGGGAAAAGGGATTGTGGCACAGATGAATTCCACAAAATGTTATTTTTAATCAGAAAAATATATATTCCGAGTTATTTCGATTAATTTGGGGTCTAATTGGGGGTGATTTCTTTTAATTATAATCAATTGAATTGGATTCGCATGGGATTTGATTGATTCGGTATGCATGCTGCTAAAACATAAAGTCTGTGACTGAATTATTCTGAAGAGTATTCCCCGATTCGTACTGCCAGGGCACACTAATTTATTTCTATTTTTTTTGCTTACTTTAGTTTTAGTTGTGCAACATTTTTTCTGTATACAAAACATTTCATAGACAGCAGCCACACACAGCTGTCTGCCGTTGTGGAGGGGTGGCCCTGTCAGCAGTTGTCAACGCAGAAAGGTGCCACAAACACAGACCCAGACCTGGCTGCAGGTGAACGATGAGGGGGGAGTGGCACCACTGAATGTGTCAGTTATGTTTTATTTCAACACATTTGTAGCACGTTAAATCATTCATGTTGATTTAATTATTTTACGTTGTTGATTCAATAATTTTTTATTTGATTTATTTATTTATTTACACGTTTGAGGCACGGCCGGCACCGAGCACTTTGTTTCGCTGAGCCGCTTTAAGTGACATCATCAATCAATCGATCACATCACTTATGACACCATCACACACACACACACACACACACACACACAGAATCGCGAAAAAAAAAACACAACTCGAATGTCAAATGAAAATTTTACATTTCATTGAACCTTTGATTAGGGACACCGAATCCGGCCCGCACCATCCCATAAATATTAGCATGCGTGGCTGCGGGGCAGCAAAATGAGTTATGGATTAATAATTATGTGTTTGAATGTTTGAACATGTGGACTCTATGGCTCTATAGAATAAATCACCAATGTGAGAATTACCCCATGAATGAGTGGGGATTAAATCGAATGAAACGTGAACTAAATATGCAATCGATTGTTTACTTTATTAAAGTTTAAACAGCTGGAAACTAAAACTCGCTTTTATAGTCCTTTCTTTAGCCACTCCGCTCCTCTTCGCTTCTCTTTTGGATATTCTCCCCAGTGAAAAGTTTCGCGATAGCCAGAAATGGAGCGTATAATGCCCCGAAAAATTGTGCCGGCTGATTAAGAGTGCAGGGGCGTGAAATGCAGCAGCAGCGCACAATGCTCTCTCGTAAATTTAAATGATTTTCGTTCAGGCAGAAGACCAAATGGCATTTGCTTGAGCTGCTTCCCAGTATTATACACTTTCGCTGGGCGCTTGGGTTTTGCTAAGATGTTTGCTATGCAAACGTGCAAACGTAACAGTTCCAAAGGCACTTAATAAATGCAACAAATAAAAATTAAAGGGAACTTGAAGATGCACTGCAAATAAAGCAATAGTAAAAGCAAAGAATTATTTTGCTTCTTGCAAACATTTGCTGATCGCAGAATATTCCTCAGCCGTAGTGCAGCGCATTGTTGGAACTTGGAACGACAAATAGAATTGCGAGCGAGTGATTATGGCATGTGAGCAAAGCTCGATCGAGTGGCAGAGAGAAATACCAAAAGGTCCCGTTGGTTTTCGTTCGTAATTTAGTTATTTGCTGGCTCATTGTTGTTGCTTTATTCTCCATAGCGAGAGGCGCACTATCGGAATCTTCTATACAAAGGCCACATAAAAATGGATTTCGTTAAAGTCAAGAAGTCAAGGCCATCCTCAGACAGAATAATAGAAAATGGAAAGTTACAAATATTCGAGACAAAAACGTTCTAAAGTACCCATAATGCGTAGCCTCAGCCCCGAGGTGATGGCGCATTTCTGTTGTTAATTCTGAGATAGCAACGGATGGAGTTTTTTTTTCAAGAGTATGCATTGCGTGGGAGAAGCAAAGCCACAAGCATGAAATGAAAGCCAAGATCTCTCTCACTCTTTTTCTCTTTGATGCAGGCACTTTTTCTTACAGCACCCATACAAACGATAGCAGACTGCAACCATAGGGTATTTATCACTTCGACTTACATAGTCTCTCTCTCTCTCTCTCTCTCTTAGTTGTTGTGGGTGCAGCTGCTGCTGCTACTGCTGGGTTTGGGGGCAGAGCGCGAGCGCCCTTTCGGATTTATTATTATGATTTGAAAGTGCATAAACCACTTGAGGGCGATTCGGATTCGGAGCAGCGCATTTCGTTGCATAATTGGCACAATCAGCCAAAGGCGAGCGCGATAAAATCAGACCACCCCTCTTGCCACACCCTGAAGGGGACGAGGACTCTCGCTCTCTCTTCAGACCATGCTCTACAATGATGGAGAGGGCGGAGATTTCGTTCCTTTTTTTCTTGTTGATTTTTCAACGTTTTAATTAAGTGACAGGACGAGGGCAAGGCATCATCAGTCAGGCATTCCAGGTTCTGCTTCAGCTTCAGCTTCAGCTCCAGTTCCAGCTCAAGTTCTCAGCTCCATTATAATGATGGTGGGTGGGCATAGGGCATAGGGCATGGGGCATAAGGCATGGCTCATGGTGCATAGGGCATCGAGACTTGAATCCACAAACAAATCGCTGGCAAAACAAACAAACAAACAGACGACCCAGACTAAGGGACAGCTGATGCTGCTGCTGCTGCTGCAGGGTATCTTCAGACGGATAGAGTCGGGGCAGGGTGGCAGGGGGGGTCAGGGCAGACAGTGATTGAAAGAAGTCTGCACACGTGCGCCCAGGTGCCCCATCACCCGACGCTCATTAAAATGCAACTGTGTGTGGCGGTAATGGCCAAAAAGGGAAACGTGCAATAAAAGCAAACCAAAGGAGGAGGCCAGGCAGCGGCAGCAGCAGCCGCATAGAAATACATTTCGCTTTATGCAAATGCATAAAAAAATACCAAGTGGAGGCAAATAAACGGAGAGGCAACGCCCATCCGCGCCCCTCCCACACAAGAGCAAATGGAGCAAATGCGAGAGTAGAGAGTACATCAAAAATCCATGTTAGAGGTAGCTGCAGCAGTCTCTGTTCCACTCTGTGGCATGGAAATTGCATGAGCTGCTGCTGCTGCTGCTGGTGCTGCTTTCTGCCACAATAGCTTCTGCTGGCTTCTGCTCGTGTTGTTTCAGCGAAAAAGCGCATAAAAAACAAAAGGAAAAGCAAACATAGTCAGAAAATAAGTTAAGCTTTGAGTGAAATCAGCTTTAAATGCCCCAAAAATCAATGGCAATCCTTTGAAAGATGACGTCATTTTAGAAGATATTTAAAAGTGCAATACGTAAAGTTTGGCAATGATTTAATTTTGATTTTTGCCTTTTTTAATTCAAAGAGAGAATCCAAAACCAATTTAAATTTTAAGACAACTTTGCCACGCTTTAAGGAAACTTTACGCAAATTTTGCAGCGCCTGTCTGTCTCCATCTCTCCGTACTCACCCTCTCCTCTTTTCACTCTGTCTCTCTTTTGTGTGGCACCCTGAGGCGACAATTGTAAAATACATAATCCAAATATCGCGCATACGCCGCATCGCTGCGTTTTGCTAATTATCGAAAAAGCCCCCGCTTTGACAGGCTTACGATTGAGGTATGTGGCAGGGTCTGAAGCCTGAGGGCCGCATGAGCTGAAAGAGGGGAGTTTTTTTCTATCCGAATTTTACGCTCTAGAACAGCCAAAATAACTGCCAGAAGTACGAAACTAAAACTGCATTCCTGCACGGCAAAGCAGAAGGAATGGCAAACAAGTTGCTCGAGTGAATGTCGAAATGAATAAATGGATGTGCAATTCGTTTCAGGTTTTCAATTATGTTTAATTGGAGAGACGCTTAAAGCACCCAAAAGATGGAGAAGTGCTGCTCCGCCTTTGAGTACTGATGGGGGCGCTTGAAGATGTGCTCCTCCTTTGAGATGTTTTGTCTTGGGTGCTGTGCAGTGGGGGCAGAGCTAATCAGTGGAGCAGTAGAGCAGCTGCCACCGTCTACTCTTGGGTGGGTTGGGTAGGTGGGGTCAAAACGCTTTGGGTCAGACAAACATCAATAAATTAGAAAATGAATAAATAAATAAGCTTCGAGCCATGGCCCAAACACACACACATACACACACTGACATACACAGGAAGCTGGAGCTGCTGTGGGGCTTCTGGCAAATAAATCACCACAATAAATCTTTGAAAGCGTCTGCCACCAGCACCCCTATGCCGCCCACTCTTTGGCATACATTTTTCCACTATACATATATTTATGCTCATGCATGACATAAGTTTTGCTCCAAAGTGGATGATGCTTCCAGCAGCATCGCAGCCTTGGAAAAGCGGCTGCTGCAAAACTTTAAGGCAACTTCAGGAAGGGGGGGGGGGCAACCGCAGTAGCAGCAGCAGCATCAGCAGCAGCAACACCGCCACTCAATAGACGACAACTGCTACTGGGAGTGCGGAATCCTATTAATTTTCACAAATTTTGACTGGCAAAAGTTTCACTGGCAGCGGGAATCGGAGAGAAGCAGGCACTTGATGTTAAATGCCATTTAAAGACAAAGGGGATACACATGAGGCGTGTCCTTAGCACAGCCTCCTCGATAGCGAAAAAGTTCCCATTGGAAAAGAAAGCTTCTCTCCCCCCCGCCACCCCCTTCAAGTGTGTCGGCGATAATCCTGCCTTCACATCAAAATTCTCACATATTTTCGTTGAATTTTTCCCATTTATTTTCCTTTTGCCTTTTATATAGATACATTTTTTATTCATTTTTTCATATGTATTTCAAAGCAATTTTTTTGGCTAAAGAAAAGTGCATAAATAATTCTTTTACTTTCGGGGAAAATGTGTTGGGGAAATTTAGGAATTTCTTTTTTTAAATTTGTTTATATCCTGGAAAAATATAAGATTTACGGTAGCATTTCCTTGAAAAATACAAACACGAGTATCTACGCATTCTGTTGAATCATGTTCTTTTGGGTGGGAGCAAAAACCATGTTGGATTTGCCCTGGCAACACTTTTTGGCAGCCGTCAAGCCGCAGCAGCCATTAGCTTAATTTGTTTAATTAATGAATTTGCTGTGGAAACTTTTACACAGATTTTGTCCTTTCCTTAGCCTGGCCGGGGCTGGGTTGGGGCGGGGGCAGGGGCTGCCTTTCCTTTACAGTTTTCCTGCGTGTGTGTGTGTGTGTGTGTGTGTGTGTGAAGAGGCGTTTAAAAGCGTTGCAGATTCCTTTCGTTTCGGGTGGGATTTTCTGTGCCTCATACACAAAATTAAGCAAATTAATCATACGCACTGGAGTGCCCCCAAAAGAGTGCCAAAAAGTGAGGCTGTGAGGCAGTCAGGCAGTCAGGCAGTCGACTGCACAGAGTAAATTTTGTATATTTTCCCACATTTAGTCTCTGTCTGTCTCTCTTTGCCGAATATGCACTCAATTGGAATTTATGTGATTTGTGTGCTTCAAGGACCTGTTTGGGTTATCAACAACACGGCAGGCGGCTCTTACTTTGGACTTTTGGCTTATACGAGTAGATAGATAGAGAGAGAGAGAGACCTGCCCGACTGGTTTCTGCCTCTGCTTTTAGGTTCTTTAATTAGCAATCCTTCGAGAGGCAGAGGTAGCAGCAGGCCGTGTGGGTGTGTTTGTGTGTGTGTGTTTGTGGCAAAGTTTTAGGGCATTTTAATATTGTCATCATCATAATAATTGAAATAAAGCAGCAGCAGAACCTCCTCTAGGCATGGCAACCCTTTCTTTCTACGTCTAGGGGCCTGACCCCCAACCTCTCTCTCTCTCTCTCTCTCTCACACACTCTTTCTTTTTGTTGGTTTCTCGTTTATACATTTTGTGTGTGCTACTTTGCCACAACTTGTTGGGTGCTTCTACTTTCATTTTGTTCTCTCTGGGTTTTCCATTTTTATTCTGCGGCACTTTGTGTGTGCTACTTTTTGGCCCATGCATTTACCTTTTATAAGCGGCTTTGCCCAATTTGCGTAGGTGCAAGATGGTGTGTGGTGCGGTGTGATGCGGTGCGGTGCGGGGGGTTTATGGTTGGTTCAGTGGAAGCATGCCACACGGCATGCGTGGGTGTGATGCTAGCCCGCCTCTTGGCGGCCACTCGCCACTGCTGTTGCCCCTTGTTATCATTTATGGCTTATACATTTGGCTAGACCTTATATTCGTTGTTTTGCAATGATGTTGGCTAATTGTGTCAGGCCCTAAAGCACTTAACGCTTAAGCCATCAAGTAATTAACAAGAGCCTTACATTTCAAACATACCAGCTAATGGGGATGCTAAGGAGAGAGCCATCCCAAAAGGGAACTCTAAAAATTCCAACACTTAATCCTCTTTCCCTTGTTTAAACCTAAATGTCTGTCTGATTTATATTCTATAGAGCGAACTTCGTATGTCTGTTGATTACATTTGTGCTTCAGCTTTGCTTTCCATCGATCAGTGGGCCAGAGAGAGCGTAGCTGATACTGAAAGAGAGCGTATAAAGGTCAAAGGGTACTCTTCGTCTTACTCTTTGAGTGACAATTAAATCATCTCGCGTACGAAGAAAAGCTGCAGCTAAAACTGTTAAGCAAAACTGATCGCATAAGTCGGATCTGCGGCAAAGCCATGCTCTCGATCATCAACAAAAAAGATAGAAAGAACAACTGTTAAAAGCTCTCGCATATGCAAGAAGCTCCATGTCGGGGGTCTGGTAGTTTTCTTTGTTGCTTTTTCTTTTGTTACTGTTGTTTATTTGGCCATATGCAGACATTAGGGCGTTGGGCAGCGCTACTCACCTTCTCCTCCTTCTCTACTCTGCTGCTCCTTCTGCTGCCATAACCATAAATCCAAATGCGCGAAATGTAAGCAAAGAAACTTACAAGTAAATTTCGTTGCCTCTACTGTTGACTGTTGTCTGTGTGTTTCTATTCTCTCTCTCTCTCGTATGGGTGTGTGTGGGAGTGCTTAGTCCTGATATATCACTTACTGTTACTTCCCCTCACCCACTATGGTTGCTGTTGCTGTTGCTGCTCTTCCTTTTTGGGCAATGCTCGCATTAAAAGTTCATTGCTTGCGCATAAAGTACATCAAAAGCTTTGCGTACGTAAATAACCGCAGTTTGAGTTTTGTCGCTTGTCGTTGCAGCCATTAAATTCACACACAAATATATACACCCACACATTTACAACTGTATCTGTGTCTGTGTGTGTGTGTCTGTGTGTGTGTTTGTATATTATGCAAATCCCAAGTTTTGTTTTGGTTGAGCGGCTCGTAAAAACTTTTTTTTTTTTGGGTGTCCGCACGTTTGTCCGCTCGGTTTGATAGTGTGATTCCTGTTCCTGTTGTTGTTGTTGTTGTTGTTGTTGTTGTCGGGTCAAATCGAAATTTTAGCATTTTGTTGCTGTGTTGGGCAAAACATTAGCGTATAAATAATGACATCTACTGGCATTTAAATTCAACTGGAAATTGCTTACTCTGCCGTTAGTTTGTATTCGAAAATTACAACCCATACTTAGATACGGGAATAGATAGATAGTATCTGTAACAATAAATCTATTTGTTCAACAAAACAGAAAACTAAGAGGTAGGGATAGGGATAGGAGTATAAGTGGAATTGGAAAAGACTTTGGAGCAGGTACATATATTATAGCCAAAATTAACATTACATTTACTTTTTTTTAGATTTTTATGTACATAAAAGATGAAATTTCATCTGTCATTTGCGTTTTTTTTTAGAATTTTTCAAATTATTTTAAGCAGCTAAAAATGTTGCCCTGTGTTTGCCTGCAGGCACTGCCTCAGCCCTACACCTGACTTTTCGTTCTAGCCACTTAACTGGAGATTCATTATCGAAGAGCAGGCTAAGCCGCAGCTAATAGCATCCATTAATTCATCGCCCACACGCTCCTCCCTTGACTATGTTTCTAGAAAAAAAGATATAAACGTGGTCGCGATAATCAGTGCCTCTTCTTAGAGGCTTCTATGCCACACACACACACACACACACACACACACATGTGCACCATCCTCCATTTGCATCTGCTGCGGCGAGTGCCTAATTAATTGCCACCGCGTTGAAAATATTATTTTTAATTGTGTGTTTATGCACACACAGAGGAGAGCAGAGAGAGAGAGAGAGAGAGAGAGAGAGAGAGAGAGAGAGAGAGATAGAGGGAGGCAGAGTCATAGAAGGAGGTAGAGTAGCGTGCGACATGTAGCATGTAGCACTTTAGAAGCTGGTGGTGGCTGCCAGCCAAAAAGCCATTCCCAGATCTCTCTCTCTTCTCTCTCTCTCTCTCTCTGTCAGCTGCTGCGGCTGCTGGCTCAGAAATCTAAACACAAACAGATACACAGATACATAATCAACACACACACACACGCACACACAGACAGATATACACACACACATGCACGGCTGGCATATTTATGAAAATTATCCTTTCGCTTGTGGCTTTTTAAGATGCTCATAATTTATATTTAAGTTGAGTTTAGGATGTCGCCAGGCAACGACGGAGCCAACATTTCGCTGTTTTATGATGCCACACACAGATAGTACACAGATACACACACACACACACACACACAAATACAACCACATCCCATATATGATGGTTCGTGTTCCGTGTTTAATGGCGGAAGCTGTTTAGTGTCATGGCCTGCATCATAAATCTCTGCTGCCACACTGCCTTTTGCCTTCCTGCTACTGCCACTCCTGCTGATGCTGCTGCTGCTGGTGCTGGTGCTGCTGCTGCTTTTGCTGCCTCCTGTCGCCCTGCTTCTACCTCTGTAAGTGTCAAAGGGTGTTCAGGCGGCATCCGACTGTGATGCTGCTTTTAATTGGTTATCAAAGGCGACCAAATAAACCTGAAATAAACCCCCTCCTCCGTAACCAAAGGCTCTCTCCTGCAGCAGCGATCAAATATTTAACCAACGCCCAGCGAAAAGCGGAAAGATTTTTGGCCAAACGACGAAACTGATGATGGCTGACCAGGCCGAGGCTGTGGCCCAAAGTCAACGGCATTGGATGGGGAGTGGCAGGGGCAGTGGCAGGATCCGAGGCCATTAAATAAACGCAACGCAGCGCAGCGTTTCAAGTGGTTTTCCCCAAAGTAATTTCCACTTTGAGCCACCAAGCCAGAAGGATGGCGATGGCGAATGCCGCCGAATGGTGTTTGCATCTTTAGAGGCGCCACACGAAACAGAGAGTGAAAGGGAGGGCTATGGGGAGTGTGAAAGGAGTGGTGGGGAGATGAGCGCCTCCCGACAGGATATGAGTATTTAAATTTATCGCAGTTGTCGTCGTCGTCGTCGAGTGTTCGATGTTTGTGCGGGGCAGGGTTTTGTGTGTACATAAATTAAGGCTTCCTATTGGAGGAGGCTCCGTCTTGGCACTAGGAACGGCAGTGGCAAGCAGGACTCTGACGCTCTGAGGCATGGCTGTTCTTCCTGGCTGTAATTGAGTGCCATGTGGCACCCTGAATTGCAGTCCAATGCTCAAAAGTTGTTTAAATATTCGCTTGATTCGTTTTATTGATGGTTTAACAGGACTGGGTAGGGGGTAGGGGCAGAGGCTTGAGTCACAGTTACAGTTACAGGCTTCAGTGGGTTAATTCCATTTCGGACACATCAAACAAACGGCAGGCGGCCCCAAAGAATGGGAAATCGGAATGAGGAATGGGGCGGGCAAAGGGTATGGCCCTTTCTCGTGGATATATTTGTGTGTGCCTTAAATGAAATTCAAGCAATCAACGCTAAGCGGATCAATTCGTGAATAGTTCGAGTGTGAGTGTGTGAGTGTTTTGTACGTATGAATGAATGTGAGTGCTGCTGCGCTTTTTGCTTGCTGCTGCTGCTGCTGCTCCTCCTCCTTCTCCTTTGGTTCTATTTGCTTTTTGTCTTTTACTTTGCCTGTCTGACTGTCTGTCTTTGTTTCTCTGTCCTCGTCCTCGTCCCTATCCCTGTCCCTGTCTCTTTCTGTGTCTTTGTCTGTCTCTGTCGCTGTCTCATTGTTGTGTTTTTTGTTGTTTTGGTTTTTGTATACCTTTTGCGAATGAAGGACATGATGGAATGAAGCTATCATTGGGTATTCTACTTGCAAAATATTTTTTTAATTTCCAACAATAGTTAACCAGAGGGGGATTATCTTTTAGTTTTCATAGCAACAATCTGCAATCTCTTCAGTTTTTTTATTGTATCTATACCTTAGCTAAGATGCATCTTCTAGGGTATTTAATGCTTCGTTTCCCTCAAATCAGAGACGTTTCCTTTACTTTCTTTCCTTCTTTTGTTTTCTTTTTGCTTTAATTTGCATTTGCACAGCTAAACTTTTGCTTAATGAAATAAGTAGAGTAATCGATGCGATTGTTGTTCCTTTTTGCTGCTGTTGCTGTAACTTAAGCTAAGCATCCCATGCCACATGCCACTTGCGCCACTGTCCCCCCTTTGCGTGCCTCCTACCTCATGGTTTCTCGTACTCGTACTCGTCCTCGTTCTCGTCTGTTGTGTATTTGTTCAAGTGTCGTATCGGTTGCGGCTCTGCGGCTTGGCCTCCACCAGAATGCCTTCGAATGAGAGTGTCTCTCTCTCTCTCTCTCTCTCTGTGTATGTGTGTGTGTGTATCTGCGGTTGGAAAAACGGCAATTCAATTAATTTGCGCTGCTGCTTAAAGCCCGTAATGAGCATTTAAATTGCTTTCCGAATGTGGGTGGTTTTTGCGGTGCTGCAGCCCAGCAATTGTCCATGAAAGAGAGGCATTGAAATACAAATATTAAGGCTGCTTCCATTAACAAATGAGCTGCACAGTCACCGCGCTAAAATATTAAAAGATACAACCTAAAATTCCAGTCAACTTGTTGGTTTTTTTGCCACTAATTTTCGTATAATTCGAACACCTTTTTCTGTTTGACAAACCCCTCAATCAAACAGAAACTCCATACTCAGTGATAGATGTGGCAGATGCACACCCTTGTTGAGTGGTAATCCCTTGGCCACAAATCAGACAACCAGTTGACCAGTCGAAAGAGAGTGGGAGAGAGAGACGGGAGGAGAGCAACCCATAATTGTCAAAGAGGCAAACTGTTGATCAGCATAATCCTCATTCCCCACCCGCCCCCTTCCTCATCGCATCATGTGACACCTGTCAATGGGTGGCAAAAGAGGAAAAGTTCCTCTTTTGGAGGACTCCAAAGATTTATGTATGTGTGCCTTCGATGCGAGGGAATCCATTAAGTCAAAGCTGCTGCTGCTTCGACTGGTCGCCAAAGCAGTGGCTTGCGAGGGGGGTCTGATTGGAGGGGAGGGGTAAGGGGCAGTGGAGCTCACGCATACATAACCTTTTAACATTTATTGAAGTTTATTGAGGGTCTGCGCTGGCATGCTCCTTGAATGCCTGTTGTGGCTTTCATTTGGTATGCGTTGAATGAGGCATTTGCCATTACTCAATAGCCGCACAAGCACTACACAGATACAGCTACAGATACGGGGGATACAGATACAAATGTATCTGCGGGTGTGTGTGTGTATGTGTGGGATTGTCAACAAATTAATCAATGTTTATTTGCTAAGTAAGTTCGCCCTTAAGGCGTCGGACAAAACCAGTTATCCTACAGAGAGGACCACGAGAGCCCCAGCCCCAGCCCCAAACCCAACCCCAACCCCAACCCCCTCTTCCCATCGCGAGAGGTGATGTTTTGTTTCCTTTTGCCATTACCCACTTCCGGCCCATGCGTGTGTTCTCTTCCGCTCTCGCTCTCGCTCCCTTCTTCCTGCTGCCTTCTGCACCCCTCGGTGTGCTTTTGTTGCCTTTGTATTTGTGTAACTAATCGCGTTAATAGAGTGGATAATGTGCCGCCAGGTAGTAGCCAAAGCCGCAGCGCCTTTGAGCCAAAGGCCTTTGGTAGAATCGGAGGCGCTGCCAATGCATTGAAAGTGTTTTCCTTTTCTGCCGCTGCCGCTGCCCCTGCCCCAGCACCTCTTTGTGTTTGTATTTGTGTTTGTTCGAGTGTCTGAGTGTGTGTGTGTTCGGGTCTGATTAGGCGCTGCTTAACGCTTTTGTTGGCCCTATTGCGCCGCCTGTAGCTGTGGGGCGGTTTTAAGTGTCATTTGATTGGTTTAACTGGGCGTATGCGTCGTATTCAATTTAGACAAATTACAGAGCAGCTCCTTCCACACTCGTACGGCGCTCTTTGTGGGTGGGGGCGCATGTATAGGTGAAAATTATACACATTTGAATCCAATGAGTAATAAATTAAATAATTATAGGTTTTCAGGTGTGTGCATGCAACAAAATGGTCATGAAAATACAGCAATAAATGCAAATATTCATGTGCAGAAAAATCCGCTAAAGAAAAGCACTTTTCCAATGCATTTTCCTTGCATTCCTCACGCTCTCTTGGTTTCTCACTTCAATTCGAATGCTCATTTGGTTAGCCAAAGTTTTCTTTGTTTGCCAATCTCGGGACACTGGGAATTGCAAAATCCGCAATACACGGGGGGAAAGGTAATGGGAATCGATGCCCTGTGTTCGAGTGTGTTACTCTGCCACAAATGGGCATCCAATGATGCAGCAACATTGTCAATGCAATCGTAACAAATGAAGTCAACAGTCTGGCTTGTTGTGGTTGACTATTGTTTTTCTTCTGTTGCTGTTGCTGCTGCTGTTGCTGTCGCTGCTGCAACTTGAAATGCAACACCCCATGGGCACAGCAGCAATAACAACAGCCGCTGTGGTGGAGGATCCTCCAACACACATTACTAATATGGCACGGACTGCTACTGTTGCTGCCGCGACATCAACTGCAACAGCAACAGCCACAGCGACATCCCACAGTTGCTGTTTGCAGCTCGAGTTGCAGCTTCAAGTGCCCCCTGCGCCGTGGCATGTGTGAATTTATGGCATGGAACACGGAAATACGAGCCGGATGACGATGACGGGCGTCAATTGCAGTGTATGGCATGGCGGGAGGTGTGGGGGGTGGGGCGGCGTCATGCAATGGCGCTGATTATGAAATGCGTCTCATTAAAAGGAGAAAACCTCAGTCTGCAACAGACGCCCTGCTACTGTTACCCTTCTGCCTCTCGTATTCCACCTCCCACCACCCGCCTCCTGCCCTGTCTGTCTGACCTAATTCCCGTTTGGGCCAGAGAGCCTCATAAAGTTTTGCCACTCTCCTGTCCCTGCTGCAGGGACAGGGACAGCTGTCACAGTATCTCCCATACCCACAAATATTTTGATATGCAGCAGCAGCAACAGCAGCAGCAGCAGCATCTCTTCTGCTGGTGGTTTGCTGTTTAGGAAAAATCCCAAGCACAAATTGACAACATACACTTTTGCCACAATATTTTTACATCTGCCATCAAGAGAGCAGGAGGGGCGAGGGGGGGCATGTGGACATGGCAGGGAATGTGTGGCCAAGAGGACACTCCAAATATTTGGTTGGCCCATATAGTAATTGTGGCCCATGCGGTTTATGGCTAATTTTCGAGCGGTTTTTCCATGTCCCATATACATATATATATGTGTGTGTGTGTGTGTGTGTGTGTCATGAAAGGGCAGGTTCTCCAGTGAGTTTTCGCAATTAAAATTCATGGATCCACACAGATTTGTTCTGAGGTTTGTTCGGGTTGCACATTCATTTCAACATTTAAAAACATTCATGGATAGAGTCCTCTACACAAAAGAATTGCTAATGAAAAACATTTTTTAAATAAATATATGTATGTATGTTCATACATACGTATACATATATGTACATATGTACATAATCCCCGTCGCTTCTTTCCATCAAAAAGCTTTTGGCAGTTGTTGCCATGGTGCGTCTTCTTATTGTACCATACCTGGTTGTACATAGAGTTTTGAGGGTATGTTTTGTAGTCGGTGTGGGTGTATATGACAGCACCTAGCGTTTGCTATAAGCAATAGAAATTAAGTCGATTTATGCGGGGTATATGCAGTCTCTTATTTATTTTGTATTTTTTGTTGTTGCTCATTGTAAACACAATCCAAAAAAAACAACAACAAATATTTCCAGCGCAACGATGAGATTAAGGCGATAAGAAATCAGCAGCCGAAGCAATGGGGGTGATGAGAGAAAAAGAAAATAGAGCGAGGAAGCGAGAGCGGGTGCCATGAATCGTGCATTCACACGAGAGCCAAGACTGCACCGAAGACATGATCAGACGCGTTCATGAAAACGAAGCAGCACAGAGAGAGGAGCTCGCGAAAAAGCAGCGCAGCGACAGAGAACGGACGCCGTAGCACCATAATTCGTTGATAAAAGCAAATACAATGCAGTGACTCGACGCCCACAATGTTTGCGCACCAACAGTAGGGGTGTCTGCAGTGTGGTTCTTGCTATTGAATTTCTTTTATTGAAAGAGCTGTAGAGTCGATCTATCCGTACTCTTCAAGCAGGGTATTCGTTATGTCGAAATGTACCAGTACTTGTGTGGTAAATTGTTTCTTCTGCCCCTAAAACTGCTTTGCATGTTATTCTGCGGCAGGGCCCTGGGCCTGGGAGGGGCGCTCGCAGGCAATGACCTAATTCTGTCAACAAAATATCAAAAGGCGCCATAGACACCAGTCAAAGATACATATGTATGAGCTCACCCCAGCACACCCACACACACACACACACCCAGATATAATCATGGTAGCAGCGCGTGTGTGTGTCTGGGAGGGGCTTACGAGAAATCCAGGAGCAACAGAACCAGTGAAAACAACAGTCAGCACGGGCTAGGGGCTAAAAGGCTAGTCACCAGGCAGCACCACAGGACTCCGCTTCCCTTGGCCATTTAACACTTTCATATTTCGTAGTCCTCGCTCTCGTTCTCGTCGTCGTCGCCAGGTTGTTTACCGCCTACGGGGCCCGACTTTTACTTTGCATAGGAGCTAAGCAGAGGACGGGATCGGGATCCCTTCGGAATCCGCACGTTTATACACTTTTCCAGCCTGGTGCCTCTGCCCCAGCCGCTGCCATATTTGTGTCTCCCCGGGTGCCCATTTCTGGGTACCAGCATTGAGGGAAGCTGTACCCCGCCTTCCGCTTTTTGTTTCGACTTGGAACGTGGCAAACAATTTATCAGACAAAATATGCACTTGAAATGCACGTACATAGCTCTCTACAGCATTCGTTGCCCCCTTGCAACTTGCACACTGCAGTGCATTTTTATTCAATTTTTTCAGGAGCCTTCCCCCCTTTGCCAACCAAGGAACCATCCATCCTCCCGCATATCGTGAGTTTTTCGGTGATAAAGTGCGCCACTGAAATGAATTCGTAAGTGCCAGGGGACCGGGAACCGGAGACCGGAGACCTGGTTCCCATTTGGGCCAAAAAATTTATGGCCAACGATTCTTCCGGCGGAGGCCTCTGGACTCTGACTGAGAACAAGTACTACATAGTTTTTAAAGTGAAATGATCATCAGAGAGATGTAATGTGATGTTTTTCTTAATTTCAAGTTGTGCCTCCCCCTTTCTGGGCTCGGGAGGGTCTTGCATTCTATTTTTGTGGCTAGACATTTTGCTGTTTATTTTGCATACTCGTATAACAAGAACGTGAACTTTCAGTTTCGCTGCCAATTAAAACTTAAATTATTCTATTTTGATTTTGTCAAATGGTTCGTTGACATGCAACCCCGAGCCACGCCTACGCGGCTAGAACGCAAGCCGACACAAAACTCTTGTGGCGATGCAAAATATGTAAAATTGCTGGGAGAGGAGACCAGGAGAGCGTTTTCAGCTGAGAATAGTATGAAAATAAATAAAATATTTTCATACTATTCTCAGCAAAACTGTTCCCACTTTAAATGTTCCTTCTGCTAACCTTTCCAGCATTTGTAGCTGTTCCTATTAAAACTTTTCCCACTAAGAGAATTTCTTTCGTTTTTACTGTGACTGAGAGAACTCTCTTCTACATTTACGAATCCGCTTTAAGCAATCCTTTAACTGTGTTCCACTTATTCCCTTCCTACTCTCAGTGCCTTCCATTAATCCCAGGCCCCCGCACTTTATCGATTTCCTTTGCCCGACTAATGCAAACCGATAAATCTGCTGAATGAGCCGATTTGTAGGTAGACAACGTTTAGGTTTGTCTCCTCGCAGCTGGGACCCCGCACATACATACATAGGAGAGAAGGAAGGACCTACCACTCCAATCCACTACATTCGGCTGGCAAAATGCTCTACCAAAATAGGGCCTAATGTCCTGCCCCTCCCCCCTCCCAGCACATTCAGTCGGGGCCGTAATGAACTGTTGCTATTGTTTGTTATTAGTTTTTATGGCTGTTGCTTCTGGCATTGTTATGGCCCCAAGGTTCCACCCATCAGAAGCGCCCCTCCCAGTGGCATATTTTTCGTAGAGGCACGGGGGAAATGTAATTTGTCTCCATTTTTATCATTAAAATAACAATTAAAGCTTTTGTGTGGTGCATGTTTGTGGCATGGCCCCATGTCCTGTGCTGTACTGTGAATGTGTGCCGCATTTGCGGTCAATATAGAATTATGAGTGTTGTACACACACACAGAAACACACACACACAGGCAGACATATAGCATGTAGTAGTTTTATTGCTTGTAAACATTCGTACTTATTGTTAGAGGAAAATTACATGCCTATGGGTCCACTTTTCCGCCTACTACAGATGCGTGGGCATGAACTGGTGGCATGGATGAGTCAATAGTCAATCAATATTAGTTAATATGATTATGGGGGGGCTACACAATTACTAATGTTAATGAAGTTAATCAACTGCGATGACAACATTATGGGGCTCCCATTCAACTTTATGGCTCTCTAGAGATGGTCAGCCATTCGTTTTGCATGTTCACAATGCATAAACATACAGATATGTATGTACATACATGCAGCTATTGTGTCTACCGCATCTAAAAGGGACTGGAGCTGGGACTGGGACTGGGGATGGGAAGGTGTATCAAAGATTGAGGACAGACTTTTTACCAACATGAAAATGCTTTATGGCAATTAAAAAGGTAATACATCAAAAGCAAAATGCAAAATGCAACACGCATGCATGTACTACAACGTTTTTCCACTTTCCACTTTATTTTTATTGAAAAATCCCATCTAAAAAGACAGAAAAAAAAATAAGAAACAATTGAAAATGACATGAGCGGTAATTGTTGGTACAACAATCGATGAGAATATCAACATTAAAGTGTTTGTTTGAAGGTCTGTTTCTTTTTTTTGTGGGATTTCGGTTCGAATACGTAGCATGAAATGTCAATTTGCAGGTTAAAGGCAATTGGAATGTCGAATGTCAAACACCTGTACACACAATCCATTGCTCTCCTTGTCTCTCTCTCTCGATGAAAACAAAAAAAGAAAAAGAGTGCCGGATTTTTTTTGGGGGTCAGACGACATTTAAATGCCATCAAATTTGCAATCGTACAAAATATACAAAAGTATTTGTGTAATACATACGATAAGCTCCCACTTATTGATCCACTTGCAACACTGCCGCCCCTACTTGCCCCCTCCTTGCCACCACTTTACCCTTCGTGTGGGAGTTGGGGTCGCTGTCCAGCGCAATTTTGGCAAACTTTCAGCTATCCGACGCCATGTTGGAAAATATACGATTCGATTTCGATGCATAGACGATTGGACACCGTCTAAACAAATGAAACGCGTGTTCGAGTGTGTGTGTGTGTGTGGGTGTTCAGTGTGTGTGCGCTGAATAAATACGAGGCACACACAGAGAGTGGAGAGAGAGTGACAGAGGGACAAAGAGAGGACAGATAAAGACTGGAGACAGACAGAAACGGAAACAGAACACACACAGCAGCACATACATATCTAAGTACACATGTTTGTACATCCTACATAAATATACATATGTTAATTTGAATAATTTGAATAGCAATTAGAAGTACAGTCAGCGACTGATTAGACAAGCAGTGGATTAATGAAGCAGTGCCTGAATGCATGAATAAAGCATGTCCCTACGAATTTCAATGACATTTTAATATAATATTGTACTCAAAACTGCTTTCCATGAATACCCAAAACTCTAATAAAGATCATCGATTTATTTAGTTATTCATTGTATTCCACTTTCTTTAAACCAAACCAAACCAAACCAATTCAAACAAAGAACTATTTCTCTTTACAGATTTGCTTGAAACGACAACACCCAAAGTGCGAAGGTAAGCTTACAACATTTGTTGCTCATCTATCTCTTATTTTTCGAACTGGGCTCATTTGTTGGTTTTTGGTTACCATTTCGGAATTGAATTCAAATTTGATTGCAATTTGTGCAATATCAATATGCAATATGCATTGCAATAAATCACTTTCAAGTCCAAGCCGCCTTTGTTCAACAATATCCACTATATTTTCATTCTGAATGTCTCTTTTTTTTTTTTTGAATATGAATTTTGAATTGGAGAATGTGAATGTATGCGTGTGTGTGTGTGTGTGTGTTTGCCTGATGAGTGTTCTGCCAGGAGTTCTTATGCTTCTATTTGCAATTGATTTTACAAATGGCAAACAAATTTAGTAAACAACAAACCAATCCAAACAGAAACCAAAAACCCAAATAAATCAAAGGAGGATTGCCTGCAACGAATGGAAATGCAATATAAAAAGAAAGATTTTTCATAAAATGTTTTCCATAGAAAATAGGTATGTACATATGTCTGGCAGCTGATTTTCACCGAAAAACCTTTTAGCCAAAAGGAAGGCAAAGCTCTTAAGAGGCGCAGAGGCTGTTGAGATTCAAAATGTTTGTTAATTAGTCAACTAGAAAGGGGAAAATAACAAGTGAGGGGCGGACAGGGAAGACTCTATCCCATTAGATACCAGTGCGGGGGAGGGCGTGGCGGGTTACGGCAAAAAGTACAACTCTTTGTAATGCAAATCGTTACGCAAATGTTTCACGAGAAAAATATGAAATGAAGTCATCCCTTTTGCCGCACCCTTACCCTCACCCTCGCCCGCCGCTGCCATACCACTCTGCTGTGTATCCCAAACACAGAGAATGAAGAGAAAGGGGTTATGCAAAGTCAAGCAACCTGAAAAAGACACATTTGTGATGCAAATTTGACTCCAGCTCATGCCTCCTGCTCATGCCCCTTTTCGGATAGCTCCTCCTCCAATCTGCCTTACCATGGCAACGTGTAAATCAGGCTAAGTACGTGGTCTTTTGGTCTTTTACCTGCCATCGGCTGGGTGCTGCTGGGTGCCACCCGAAAAAATATGCAACAATTTTTTGCGTCTGCTCCAGCTGTGTGTTTGCCCAACTTTTGCTAGAGATTTCTCTATCCTTTTAATGGGGATATGATGATTATATCAAGCTTTTTGGAACGGAAAAAGAAAAGTTAAAATAAAAGTGATAGAGGAATAATCGTTAAAAAAGGTTTCAACGAAGGTTTTCTGAGGAAAGTTCAACCAAAATTATAGATATTTTGTATTGTTTTTATAGTTTTATCAATAGCTTTCTGGTATGTATCGATTACTTTCTAGTATTTATATAATTTACTAATTTTATAAAAGGTTTTCTATAATGTATTTTGTATTTGTATGTACAAATGTATGTATTTTTAAATAAATTGTTTGGTAATTTTTTAGTATATTTTAGATATTCTATTTAAAAAATTTTTTTTTTTATAATTACCAATCAAATTTTTGTCTCGTGAAAAATTGTAACTAAAAATAAATAGCTTCCAGAGAAACGAATCATCTGCAAGGGTATCGTAAGATTCGTTGCTCAAAATATCAATTTGTTGGCCAGTTTTTTAATATAAGCTGATGTTGCAGCCATGGGGCGTGGCAGCATAGTAAAGGCAGTGGCAGTGGCAGGAGATGTGTGTGTGGGGGCTAGAGTGGCGCTCTCTCTCAAAGCTTGTTTACACGCGACAAACATTTGCCATGCGAATCGTTTTGCCTCTGCTATGAAATAATTACATATGCATGACAGACCCCTCCCCATCCCCACCGGACCCTACGTCTCAAAGTGTGGGCGTATTCAATCGGTGGCAATATATACGTATATCTACTATATATGTATGTATGTTTGTATATGCTGATATATGTAGAGGTGTGAGAGGCTACTGGCTGGAGGCTATGGCTACGACGTGTGTCTGCCCCACAACGTAATGACCATGCCATTCGGCCAATTGTTGTTTTAAATTAATTAATTTCGTTTTCATTAGTAACAGTAGACGCATGAGAAGCAGAGGGGTAAGAGGGGGATTTTTTTTAAAATTTTATGTTTTTATTTGCCATTATTTGTGGGTTATTTGGCAATTTTCCACCATCAAGAGCGATATATTCGCGCCACTAATTATTATTTAAATTTAAATTTTGATATGCCACCGCCACACGCCACTGCCACCGGACACCAAATGGGATTATTTAAATATATAAATTGATGGCGTGAAAAAATAGTCAAGAAGTTAGTCCTCACGGCCCATAACGCACAATACACAATACATAATACATAATACATGTAAAAGTACAACGCGATTTCATGCCAATTATCCAGAGACCCCAGAACAATATTCACAAAGCGAGTGAAAAGGGAAAACGAAACCCCCAATGAAATGATGTAAAAAAATGTAATTTTTAAATAAAAATAATGGGTAGATGCATTTCAATCTACTGTTAACTAGAGAACCAAAAGAATGGATTAACTTTTAACCGATCACCGACTGATATTATTATCAAAGGCACACCACCGATAGATAATTATGTTTGAGTATTTTAAATCGTTGTATTTCTAATTTTGGAGGAATTTCTGAATGGGAAATGGAGGCACATTTTTCGCTCGTAGAACACTTTATATTGGGTTTCAATTGTCCAAAAATACCCTTTCTCCTGTTAGGGTTTCCCATTGAGTTTCCGCCTTCCCATATCCCTTACAGTTTCCAGCCAATTGCAATTATTTTTTACGAGTATCTCCATCGGATCTGATCTGCTGCCGCTTGTTTATAAACCCATTTCTGTATTGTAATCCGCCGATTTGGCAGGCAGCACAGGCGACTCTCTCACTCTCTGCATGCGTGCTTACCAAGCAAAATGCCATGCCACACACAGCCCCACACCCGGCAATGCAAGTGCAATGGTCCGGATCCGAGCATTACATTGTAATTACAGCCAAATGCAACTTTGTGTGTGGGCCAAAAGAGCGAAATTTATGGCGCGGGTTCTGCTGGTTCTGCTCCTGCCGCTGCGATGCCTCCTTTTTGTGGGGAGGGCAACAACAAAGTGAAATTTTAATGCAAACTAATGCAAAATCTTTCGATATAAAGAGGAGAAGGAAAACACCAACAGAGGCAGCAACAGCAACAGCAGTGGCGGCGGCAGCAACAAAAAACATAAATTGAAAAGCAGAATGCAAAGCACATCCTGGATGGGGGCGGTGGAGGCAGCAGCCCCGTCCTTGGCATCGCAGAAAAGACAAATGAGTCTGCATCAATCTTAATTAATTATTTAAACGCAACGGGCATGGAAATGGCGTCGTCGTCGTCGTCGTCGTCGTCGCCTGCCATTAAAGCAGCAGCACCAGCAGCAAGAGAGATGCCGGAGAACTGCGAGAACTGAGAGAACTAGGAACTGGATGTGCGACCCCGCACTCTACTGACAACTGACGTTTCCTTTTTGGTTTTGGAATTTGCCTTTTGTCTTGCGCGTAATTAAAACGAAAGCCTTTTGATATTTAAATTATTTTTCATAAATTGCATTCACAGCAGCTGCACGGGGCAGCCAAGGGGAACAACTGAAACGACAACAGCAACAGCAGAAGCAACAGTAGACGCCAAAGAGCTGTTGAAGCAGAGCCTTGAAGACAGGTTGAATGAGACATACCCTAACACATAATAAGTTTATTGCTGCGTTACTCACAATACTTGTGGAATGCCAATCCATGGGCATGTCCCACAGCTAGTTTTTATGGCAGTTCATTGTTCCATTCACCATAGAAAAAACTATAATTTCGGGATAGTATCGATCCAGTGGTGCCAGTAAGTATTTTTTCTCAAACACTTGTATTAAATCTATCCATCATGGGTAGATTTTTATTGCATATCCAACACCTTTCGCCTCATAATCACTTCACTGCCTTGAGGTTGGGGTACCCTCAGAATCCTTGCGGTACTCTTTTTCTCCGTGTGCCCCGTTAGAGTACAAGGCATGCCACATGCCACTTGATGTTGCCTGCCTGCTATTGCCGCTTTCCATTTAATGCAAAAACCCAGAGCCGCAGCGCACTGGTATTAGGTTAATTTGCTGTGTGGCTTCGTGTTTAAATTAACTCTCGGCTGCACTCTCGAAGCAAATATCAAGTACCGCAGGCGGGCTTACACATGAGGCTGGCGTCGCCACAGGCCGCAACACCAGCAGCAGCAGCGAAATGTCAATCAGTGCCAGTGGCAGTTTCATGCCAGACCACAGCCGCCCAGAGTGGAGAAAAAAGTGCCATAAAAAAACAAGTCAAGAATCAAAAGCCACTTGCCACACAAGGCCCCCACTTGCCCACACTCTCTGTCCACTGTCTCTCCGCATTCTCTCTGCATTCTCTCCTCCCTTTTCCACTCTCTCTCTCTCTTTCTCGTCTCCTTTCTCCAGTCTGTCTCTCTCTGCTAGCTCTTTTGGTTGCCGTCTAGTAATTATGATTAATCTCATTTAAATTAAATGCCTTAATTGTGGCGCCGCGCGTCTTGTCATTAAATGATTTTTATCATAGATACAAAATATAATTTGCCGACAGCCAAGAGGCGGCACCTGCCACTGCCACTACCACTGCTTCTTGCCACCTTGCTCCCTTGCTTTTTGCCCTTTCTGCTGTCTAATGAATACAGTCCCGCGTGCAACAAAAGCTTGCAATGTCTGCCACAGGGCTTGCCGTTGCTTAAGTTGTGTCTGTGGAATGACATTTATAGAGATTAAATCCTTGCTTTTAGCGTTTAATCCGTCGTTTTATCGGTGAAACGAAGGGCGGCACTGCCACACACCCAACCGCCCACAGCACGGGTTTGTATGGTTTTTGGGTTTTTGGTCGACGCTTCGCCCCGTGGCTCCTGCGGTCGTGGGAGTCCTGCTGTCGTGTCGTCCTGCTGTCCCTATCCTGTCGAGGGACTCCTGTCCTGTGGGGTACTCCTCTCCCATCAGTGTGTTGGTATTATTGTAAGGGATAAAGCCGCACGAAGCGAGTGCCGGCACGGAATGAATCACAGATTTGAAGCGGTAATTGTCCAAAGCTGTTGCTCTAGTTGCAAGGTTGCTGCTGCAGTGCTGCAGAAGCCATTAGCAAGGTAAATATTATTTTAATCAATTAAAATGCAAGCTGCCCTCTCAGTTTATCTTTTACTTTTATCACTGCCACAGATAGGTGGGCCCAAAAAATCGGTTCTTAATAAACCCATTTTTCGCTCATTCATATGTCAGCGATTTTACCTGATTTTGTTGCCCAAAAGTCTTTTGCTTTACTCTTTATTTAGTGTCAATCGCTTTGTCGTTGCCAAACAGATGGTGCAAAAAATGGCCATAGATTTACTCTTTGTGGGTGGAAAAAAAATGCCTATCGATTTCCCTTTTTAAGGTTTTTTTTCGAAGGGAATAAATTCCTATAAAAAGGCCGTGTTGTCAATGGCATATTGATGGTTAATTACATTTTTGCAGATTTAAATAATGCATCACTCGGAAAAGTCGAACAAGAACAATGTGTGTGTGTGTGTGTGTGTGTGTGTGTGTGTGTGTGTGTGTGTGTGTGTGTGTGTGTGTGGTGTTCAAATTGATGCAACTTTTTGTGACAGTCACACGGAGTGCGTGGCTTATCTGCTGTAGCGAAAGTAAATCCCACCATTTCATTGAGTATTCCAGACACCGATGTAAAAACTTTTTAGTTTTGTTTTTCGATTGCAGTATTTTATGCTATCGAATTTCGTCTATAACTTCTATATTTTCCATCATTATTTGCACCCCGTATCCATAGCTCAAAGAAAAGTCCCCTTGTAGCGTAACTTTCTCGCTGCCAAACAGTAGTAATATTTCCATTATGATTACACCCTACAATGCTATTGCTGCTGCTGCTGCTGTTGTTGTTGTTTCTACTACTGTTGTGTGGCATGTGGCAGTAGCAGCAGCACAGTGGCACTGTGGCAGTGTTGTATTGTTGGCGTCCAGCGATTGCGTCTAGACGCCGCCCGATTGTTGTTGATGATGATGTTGCCTAAGCGCTGGTCAAATGTGTGGGCACATTCCTGTTGAGGAGGGAAAGGGGGAGGCAAAATTTATGACCCAACGCAGAGAACTGCACAATGCAACCACTTGGGGCACGGGGCGGCGGACGGGCAGAGTGCATAATACTCGAATATGTTGGATATTTTTGGTCACGTTTGAATTTATTTGATTGCCGGCACTTTTAGCATTGTTGTAGCCTGACGTTTTATTTAATGCCACTGCCAGTGGCAGCAGTGGCAGCAGCGGCAACAGCAGCACAAGAGGCATGGGTGGCAAGTATAGAAGGAGTGGCAGTGGCCAGTAGCCAGTAGCTAGGGCATGGAAATTGCTCAGGAAACGTACAATTTATTTCAGTTCATTTCTTTTTGCCGCCAACGCCGTTATTTAGGACTCCCTCTGCCCACACAACTGTATGAGTGGGTGTGCCACCCACCCCACCACCCCACCACCCCTCTATTGATGTTGTTGGTTGCCTACTTTCGATCTTTTTGGCATGTCGCAACGTGAACGTGAGGTGCCACAGCAATTGCTGTTTGTGTCTGGGTCTGTTTTTGGATTTTGTTTGTCCTCACCAAAAATCGTCATTTGGCGGTCGTCGTCCCCGTCCGAGTCCTCATTGGCGTCCGCGTCTGGGCGGTATAATTTGAGCGTTTGAAGAGTTGCCAAGCTATCAGCCAGACAGGGCCAGGGCAGTGCCAGTAATAGGTCTACAGTGGCACCTGGAGCGCAGGCATAACAAGCCATTTGATGTTTTCATTTCGAGCCCCCAAGAAGCCTTTTGTTTTTGCCAAAACAAAATGAAGAAAAGTTCCGAACAAAAGCAAAAGGAAAGTTGCCCAAAAAAATAAGGAAAAATACAAGCAAAAAAATGAAGAAAAATCCGAAGATGGAATGCCC
Source organism: Drosophila subsilvestris (assembly GCA_035043285.1). Lineage (NCBI taxonomy): Eukaryota > Metazoa > Arthropoda > Insecta > Diptera > Drosophilidae > Drosophila > Drosophila subsilvestris. Next base: position 1,025,539 of record JAWNNB010001728.1, on the reverse strand, counting down.
TTTTTGGCTATAAAATTTAGCCTCAACAAGCCAAAGAGTATCCAAAAATTGTTTAATACTTTTCGCAGTGCCACCGCATGTGGTACGACGACTGGTAGTATCTGTGGCATGACAAAAGCATATAAATTTTTGGGGGCTGTATTTGCATAAAGAATGCTGTGGGGGAGTACGGTGCCTGCAAGTGCCTGAGTGACAATGAAATTTAAATATTTATGCCATACGCTTAATATTATTAGACTACCCCCGAAACTTGTGCCTGCCTCTGCCCCCACTACCCCGTTTTGTGGCATGGAATGAAACTTATATTAAAACATATTTTCTGCAGATTTCTCCCTTTTTTTTTTGAGGGGTTTGAAGCATAAAATAAGCATAAAAATACCCAAAAATTGAGTCATAATTTGTCTGGGAATTTCTGCTCGTTTTAAACAGTATTTTGGGTGGGTGCATGAGGCAACAAGAAAATGAAAACGAAAGCATACACACATACACACTGAGAGTGGCACGCAATGGGAGAAGGAGGAGGAGGAGGAGGAGTAGGTCGGTCGGACAATGTGGCACAGTGGCCACAAGAACAAACTTAAATGAATAGAAGTCAAAGAATCAAAGTAATGAATCACTCGCAGAAGACCATGCAACACACTCCACACTCTGCTGCCAGTAACCACTGCTGCTGCTGCTGCTTCTTGCTGCTCCTTGCTGCTCTCCCCTTTCGAGTCCTGACCCCCACTTGGCCCCTTGCAAACAAATTCAACTTGAAGTGAACTCAACTTCGAGTTGACTTTTGACCGTCAAACGGCGGCGGCAGCACCAGCAAGCAGCAAGCAGTGGCGGTTGCAAGCAGCGAAAACTGTGGAAAGTGTGCGAAAAGTGCATGCAAGCGAAAGTTCGAGCGTAAGACACAAAACTGACCCTGCTCACTGCTCACTCCTCCCCTCCCCTCCCTCGCCGTGTCTGATGACCCTGCCCGACCCTTTGCCATTCTGTTAGTTTAGGGAAAAGTTTTTTGGAAAAAGTATTTTACACCGTTCGCAGGCAGCGTTGCAGGCGAAACTGATAGTTGCCTCTTAATAAATGGCAGAAGGTTGCCACAAGGAGTGGCAGCTAGAAGGAAGGGTGTGGCAGATGGTTTGTGGCGTGTATGCCACAGTCGAACAAATGCAAACGAAATGGAATCTGTGCGAAATCTTCTCTAGGAGAAAAGAAGAATGATAAAAGCAAGAAAGTGCAGGAAAAAGAATATGGTAGAAGGGAATGCACGATGTGGCAGGTGGAGGCAGGATGTGGCAGGAGGAGGCACGATGTGGCAGGAGGTAGATGATGGTATGATAGCGCACCAACCAACTCTTTTCCAAGAACATGAGACTCTTTGGCAAAGTAAAGGCTGCCAATGCATGAAAGATGTTTACACTCTGATGAATGGAGCAGAGCATATGGACGATACAGAGCCCCCCCCCCTAGCAACAGATACCAGTTAGAAACATTCGACGATGATGGTACATATATGCAGAATACATTCCTTCTCCTTCTCTCGTTTCTACCGGTGTCTTGGTATCAATTAATTTGTACGGCTCTTAATTGGTGTTGCAATTGCTACACAAGCGCACAGGGGATAGAGGACAGGGGGCAGGGAACAGGGCAATGGGAATATGTTTCTGGTGCCAGCATTGAATTTACCTTTAAGGCAATGTGAATGTACTGCAACTCCCTGCAGCACTAAGGTCAGAGGTTACAACAATCAGTCCATTAATTGAATCAACAAATGCATAAATAATAATCCTATACACACTTTTTGCTGGGTTCTTTTAATGCAATTTGTTGCTGCTCCGAATAACCACACGAAAATGAACAATATTCAATTAATTTAACAAACAATTATCATCAATTTTCATTAAATTAAATAACAAAAATTAACTTAAACACACACACACACACACACACACACACAGAAAAATAGAAACACAGACAACAACAACAGCAGCGAATATTCGATAAAAAAAATAGTCCCCTGAAATGCAGAAAGTTTTTTGTTGCATTTGTCCGCTGGCGACGCCATTTGCAATTAGTTGTTAATAAAACGATTCATTGTCGAGCGGCGGATTTGTGGCATACCATTTTTATATTCTCATTAATCAAGGCTAGACAGAGGTATAATTCTTGCTAACCTTCTGCCTCCACAAATCGTGAAATTCTAAAGATACAAAAAATCGTGAAATGCAGAAGTTTAAAGAAGTTTCATATTTGCGTAGAAAGCATAATTTGATTGCAATCGGTTTATTATTATAGCCAGAAAAATCAAGTGTCGTTTGGTTCTTTGAGCACCTGCCTTTCGTACGCTATTTAATGATAGAGCAATGAGTCTTGGAGTGGTATACTGAGCTGCTTATGCAGCCCATATTTCGATAGAGGGTATCCTTAGTGTCGCGACACGTTTCTATTGGGCTTTTTACTGATTCTTCTTTCTATTGCTCTCATAATTAACCGTGGAAATAAATAGCCATTAAATCGGCTTAAATAAATGCACAAAAAAAAAGTCAAAACAAAAAACAGAGTGCAAATTTTGTGCCTTCTGTGAAAAATATGCAAAGGAAAACTGTGGGATAACTTTGAGCAGAGAGAGAGAGCAAATCATTATATTCAAACTTACACGCACACACACACACACAAATGCAACGAATCATGCACACCTACACACACACACACAAACACACTCTCCTACATAAAAATGCTTTTAAAATGTCAAAGCGCGTAAAAGAAAGCCTCAAAAAACTGAAAGAGCAACAGAGTGAGAGTGAGCGAGCATGTCCCAGAAAGAGTAGGAGAGAGAGAGTGCCAGAGAGAGAGAGAGAGAGAGAGAGAGAGAGAGGTAGAGGCCAAAGGAGAGTCAAAGGATTGATGTGGCAGGCGCTTGAAATAAGCCAAAAGCAGCGGGAGTTAGCTTGCCTGTGCGCGTGTGTGTGTGTTTTTTTCCATGGGGGGAATCAAAGAGTATACCTGTACCGTACCGCATACCTCTTGCTTTTCCTTTCGCATTGCGTATACGTATACGTGTGGCCCGTGTGCCAAAGCCCCGCTCTCGCTTCAGAGCATCGCCTAATCAAAAATGCCGCTTTGCATGTGCCGCATGCCATTTGTGGCACACACAACCGCTTTGTGCCGCCCATTCAAAAATTTCTACGGTACTTTCGACAGACGTGGAGGAGTTTTTATTTGATTTTTATTTAATGCTAAACGATATGCCATCCAGGCAGCAGTCCAGGAAGTGCCAGAAAGTGTGTGCGAGCAGAATCCTCATCGGTCCTTGAAGTGAGTGTTTGGAGGTGTCTTTGGGCCAACTGGCTGGCTATTTTCCACAAAATGCAAAAGAATTGTGGTATTTTCTTCGCTCTCTTTTGCTTTCTTTTGGGGTCTCCGAGCGAACGCAAGTGCTTAACACTTTTCGTCACAATTGTGGCAGGCAGGCAGGAAGGCTCCTCTGCCACTGACAGCCGCAGTCAAAAGGGGAAACAGAATGATGAGCAGAGCAGAAGGCAGTAGAAAGCGCAGCAGCAGCAAGGATGCAGTAGAAAGGGCAGCAGCACGAGAAAAAAGGAGCAGCAGCCGAAAGAAGAGACACAAAGAAAATGAAATAAAATAATTCATGCCACCGCTCTGACAACGGCCCCTTCTGAAGTGGTTCTTACCCGTGAAAACTATTTTTTTCACTCCCCCCAACCCATACCCCAACCCGTCTCCCATCATCGTCGCCGTCGTTCTCATCATCATCATCATCATGCCACATCGTGAATAATTTGGGTCACTTGGCGGCAGTTAGTCAGTTGCATTGTTGCTGCTACTGGCACAGCCACTCGTCCTGCTGTTGTTTCTGCTGCTGCTGCTGCTGCTGTGGTCGCCGTTTTTCATTGTCGGCATGCGGCAGTCGCATTTTTCAATGCCCCTTTTGCGCCTTACGGGGGCATCTTTGGGGGTGGGAATCTTAAACGCCTTTAAACTGGAAAGACGACATAATTAATTAAGTAAGGCCCGCTTGACTGATGTCCTGCGATGCTACCCCTGCTGTTGCCTGTTGCCTGCTGCCTGCTGCCTCCTCCTCGGCTTTGTAATGCGTGCCGCGAAAGGGCCACAAATTTAGTTTGCGGTCAGAGTTCGAGTGACCCCAAAAGCTCTATGTGTGTGTGTGTGAGTGTGTGTCTGCGGCCGCTTGTGGCTCATTTGCAGTCTCTGCGGAAACGGAAATTTATGCGACTCCAGAGGCATACCAAAAACTAGCCTGAAACCAGTGGGTTTCCAAAGAGCTCATAAACCAGCCTCAACTTTCTAGTCTATGAATATGCTACAATCTCCACTGCACTCCTGCACTCCAGCTCTTCTTTTCTCCCTCTCTCTCTCTCTCTCACTCTCTTTCTCTCTGGTTATGTATTCTCGCGTAATAATTTAATAAAACGCTCTCTCTAACAGCAAACGCTTGATGTAAATGTAAAAAGTTTTCAAATGTTTGGCCAGCAGCAGTCCAGGCAACGCAACTCTCGACAGAGCGGAAGTGCCTTCCAGCAAAGCACAGATTGTGCACTCTTCTCGCCACTCTCGCCACTCTACTCTAAAGAGAGGTATGTGTGTGTGTGTGTGTTGTTATGTGTTAATTTTTAAAAAGTGCCCAAAAGCAATGCCCAGAAATTTACACACAAAAACAGTAGAAGGAACAACTCAAAACTCTGCAATCTGCATTTTGCATTTTGCACTCTGGACTCTAGACAACAGCAGCACCAAAATTTAAATACAACAGAAAAACCACCGAGGCAGTGATTACTTTGGACTGCTACCAGGAAAAGCTGCAATTTGCATACACTTTCAAACGGGTATTCTAGGGCAGAAGACGCAGAAGATTTTTCGATCTGTTAGGCTGTAATCTTGATGGGACTGTTTTCGAACTTGATCTGCAACCAAAATGATTGACACAACCGAACCTCCATTCTGTTGGGGGGCTGAAGCCAAAGCCGAAACCGTAAAGCCGAAGTCGAGTCAGTAATCAGTATTACCGGAATACTTACTACTCGCTGCAGCTCTCTCTCTCTCTCTCTCTCACTCTTTCTTAGGCATGTAAATACTGCACCTTTAAGGGTATCTAATGCTGCGGCTATCAACATTTTTGATCTTCTTCTAGTCGCTACAGCTGCTTTTTTTTTGTGGTTTCAGACTAGCCGGCGGTCAAACAGGAATAACTTTTCACCGAAAAACTGTTGCACTTTTAATGCGTTTCGTTTCGGCTGCTTAGATTCCATGAACAATGCTTCCGCTATGCGCTCCTCCATTTGTAAGGCTTTTTGCTGTTGTTGTTGTTTGGAGTGAGTGAAAAATCTGTGTAAATTAAAGCTGTGTGATTTTGTAGTTTGCAGCCTTCTTGAAGCCTGCTGATGTCAGCCTGATGTTTATTTATGCCAATGCATTATTCTCATTATTGGCTGTTGTTCGTCTGTTGCTGTTGCTGTGTTGCGTTTCGTTGCGTTCTCCTGCTGTCAGCAGCAATATTCTGCCAGTTAATGTTGGATAGCATCATCCATGGAATGGAGCTGCTGCTGCTGCTGTCTGGTCTGGTCAATGCGATTACGCTGCTGCTGCTGCTGCTGACTGCTGTTTGCATTGATTGCAGGACACAATTCAATGACAGCACTGCAACCCTTTGGCAAGCAGAAGAGTCCTTCCTGCGTGTATTTATATATGCTGCTCATAATATGTGCTGACAGCTGAAAGGAGTGGCCGGGGTAGCGGCGGAAAAGGGCATTTGACATGGTCGAGTGTAAATTAATTGCATAAATTAAGTTGGAAAATTCACGTAGTAAAAAGTTCGAGTGCCCTGCCATATACACGCTGGGGGTGGGGCTGGGGGGCGTGTGCGTAATGTAATCTTCAGGTGATAATTGATTCGCGCTCTCTACCTCACAATCTCTCTACCTTTCTCTTTATTTCTTTCTTTCCTTCATTCTCATTGTTTTACGTGTAAATGTGAAAATAATTATCTAAATAATTTAAAAGGGTTGCCCAGGGCAAAACAAAAAAATGACTGTCAACAGTAGAGAAGAAGATGGAGATGCTGCCCTTCTGCCCCACACGATGCTGTTTCACTTTTAATTTTTGTAGAAACAACAGCCGGACACTCCTTCTTGATTTCCTTTACGCTTTTGCAATGCTTTCTTTCCCCTTCGCTTTTCCTACAACGCTTTTGCAACGCTTTTTACTCCATCCTTCACTCTTTTCCCACTCCCTTATCTTTCCACATCTTTTGCACACGCTTTGCCTGCCATCTTTTACGCTTTTCTTGAGCGCTTTTCTTTTTCTGCAACTTGTGATCTGTGTGAAGGAGGCTGCAGAAAAGCAGAAAACTTTGACTAAGAAGTTTAAAGTGAATAGCGGCGTCTACCTTTTGGCCTCAGTTTCTGTTTCTCAGCCCTTTTAATGGCTGCTTTAGGTTGTGTAAGCCAATTAGTTCTTAATTTGCAATTTGTTTTGCTGCATTCACCCACCAAGGGAGACACCCCAAACCACCCAAAAAAAAAAAGAAGAAAAAAAAGTGGGAAATAAGGAACGCCAAGAGATGGTAAAACAAAGCGGCCAAAAAGGAGTTTAAAGGCCAAAGCCAACCAGCAGCTGAGCAGACGAGAGCATATTTAAAAACTTTTTGTTTTTTCCAACTTTGGTGCCTGCTACTGGCTGATACCCTGGTAACATTAAAGTAAATGAAACATTCTTCAACGTTTGTTATTTTATTTAAATTATTTTCGATTTCCTAGACACAAAATAGTCGAGTAGACAGGCAACAAAGCGGTTCCAAAATATAAGGAAAAAATATATTCTACGTGTATCGTATCCCAGGGTATCACACCCTTCTAGAGAAGTTTGTTTTCTTGCTTTTTTGTTGAATTTTTTTATTGTTCTGCGAGTTTCTTTTTTTCCCCTTCGCCATCCTGGTTTCTTCCTTTTGAACGGCTTCCTTTGGGTTTTTTGTTGTTGCTTTTAATGTGAAACTTTTAACTGAATTAATTTCTTTTTACTGGAGCTGCCTCCTGCTGCTCTCCTCCCGCCGTCTGCCGCTTATCTATGGGCTAGGAATGCGCAGTCAGGCGTTTAGTTTAATCTTTTAATTTTTTTTTCTTTATTTTTCTTCAAGTTGAAGCTACTCGATGTCGATTAAAGATGGCCATATGTTAAATTGAATTGCAGAGTTTTTAAGGTCCGTTTGTTGCACATTTACCCCCAAAGCCACCCACCGTGGTTGTGGGGAGTGCAGCCCCTCTGGGCCATAAATCATGCAGCGCAACATGCGGCTATAAAAGGAAGAGCTGCAAAAGGGGGAAATTAATATTTCAGCCAGAGATACAGCTACAAAAGGGGCACACAGATACGGTTACCGGGATATGGGATACGAAAATTCGCACACACAAAATACCTGTCATAAAGGTAAATGTCATAAAACGATGTGTGCGTGTGCGTGTGTGTGTGTGTGTGTGTGTGTGTGTGCGGTAGCCCCCCCTCCAGCAGATGGCAGATGGAATGCTGATCCTGCATAGAGAGAGAAAGGGAGACAGAGAGTTAGACAGAGACTCCAAGGAGTGGGTGCGTGACTGGCGTCGGCTCGTCTGTGTCCTGGCCTCCATTTCATATCGTTTTCTTCCAAGTTTATCAGCGTTCTGGGCGGATGTCAGAGTAAGTGAAATATTTCCAAACAAATAAAATGAAATGTGCCGCAAAAACGCGCAGAAAGCAGCAGCAGCAGCAGCAGCAGCACAGCACACAAAACAATCCCAAAGTGAAATAAAGCGTACAGCCAAAAGGATAGCGAGAGATAGATAGAGGGGCGGTGGGGTAAACCACCCAAGAAAAAGAGTGTACGGATAAGCACGGGGACGGAGATGGGTGGAAAAAAAGGAGACAGCCAGCGAAATGGTAACATGACATAAACATGACATTTGACTTTCGCTTCGAGTCCTCCGTCCTCCACCTTTTGCTCATATTTTTTCCGTGACTGTTGTCAGTGGGTGGGCTTAAGGGGTGAGCGGGACACCCATGTCGCACGTGACTGGCCGCGCTTAGCAGTTGAACAAAAATCATATGCACCTTTTGTTAAGAAATTATAAACCCAAACACGCAAATCAAAAATGCACGAAATATGGAATACCTCGAAAGACTGAGAGATAGAGAGAGAGAGAGAGAGTGAGTAAAAGTCGCTTAGCTAAGGGAATGCGGGAGGAACGTACAAAACTTGAGTAGAAATTAAATGTGTGCGATTACTGCAAAGAAGAAGCAGCAGAAATTATGGAATTATTTAAATTACCGAGTGACCAGTGCTCATGGAAACTTACATACAGACAAACATCTTTATGGAGCGACTCTTCCCTCTCTTCCCTGACTCGAAAGCGAAGCAGAGACGATGAAAGCAGTCAATGCAAAATTGTTTTTATTATGTGCATTGGTCTTCGCTTCGGCTGATCTGCTTATCTCTTCGTGTGCTTAATACAGAACAAGAGCATGCTTTATGGGACGGCTGGCTACCTGCTCTGGCAATACACATTCACATACAGATATACATACATACAAACATAATATTTTCGGGGACTTTTTGGGCTTCTGCAAGCCTGCAGATAATTTTTGTTTGCAATTTAAAGTAAACCAATGTACCAATTCTCTTTTCTCGTCTGATTTGTTAGTCTGATAAATATTTTCAAGCAAAAGGAGCACAGGTACTGCTCCCTCGTAGAGAACTCCCTCTGCTGTAAGATAAAATGTAAAGTTGAATGAAGAAAGTGCAACCAAGTGATCAATGGAACAGGGTATCCTGAGTGCCATCGGAAATTATGTAAAATCCACTTGCACTCTTTTATTCTGCATTGACTTTGTCCCGTAAGGGTATTCATTTGGTCGCCCAACAATGCTTGCATATTGTATCCCAAAAACCGAGTCCTTATTAATTTAAAAGCCTTTAGACCGACAAAACAAAAAAAAATGTAATGCCAGGGCCAATTTAGCAAATTGTTTTGGCATCTAAGCAAACTGTTACGACCAGAACCCAGACATGTGGCTGGAAAATTTATGTGCTCGACAATTGTGTGCCACTGCCTGACTGCCCCTCGGGGGAAATGAAAGTAGAAAGTTTTCAATAAATGCAGCAGCAGTAGGAGCAGAAGCAGAAGCAGAAGCAGCAGCAGCAGCAGCCCCGCAGGAAGACAAGACGAAAAAAAGAACAGTCACGAGCAAAGTCAAAGCCAATCAAGAGTGAAACCCCGAACTCGAAATCAATGGCCATTCAAGTTGAATGCATTTCAACAGTTGATTCCCCCGCCATCCGCCCCATCACCCATCACACAGCAACGAATTTCTATCGACTTTTGTGGGGCAACTGCCATAATAATTTGCCACATAATTAACATCTCTCGCCGACGATGGACAACCCCCCAGGGTGCTACGCAGAGCGGCGTCGAGCGAGAAAGCGAGAGCGAGAGAGAGAGAGAGATCAAAGCGTAGTCAAAACTTAATAAACTCTGACAGGTCATTCGGCGCGGGCACAACACACAAATTAGAAAGGCATTAGGGAAGCTGCTCTGCGACCAGCGACTAGGCGACGCGCCACTCAAGGCATTACCATTTTTAATTTCCAATAAAAATTCACAAAAATCGCCGCACAAGTAGGCGATAAAAAATTAATAAAGCTGCGATTATACAGAGAACAGAGAACAGAGACCAGAGGACCAGAAGAGACAGCGAGACAGTCACGGCTCAATGTCAGTCGACAAGGCGGCGGGAGGGCACTGCTCAAGAGGGGGTGGAAGGTGGGTGGTGGTGGCAGGGAGACGCCTGCCACTAGGCCAGAGAGCTGTGAAAATAATTTGAAATTCAATTTTCGACAATGGCACACAAAGGAATCGCGCCGCATCAGCAGTGGCAGTAACAGCAGCAGTAGCCGCAGAAGCAAAAGCAGCAACAGACAACCATGAGGCAGGGATGGCCCAAAGGGTGGGGAGTGGGTGTGGAGAAAGAGAGAGGGTGAATGGGGGCGGCTGTGGGTTGCCGCCAAAAGGGGGTATGTATGCCACGGCTCGTTAGAAGGCAAGCGAGCGTCAGCAGGACGATACCTGTGGCCTGATTCCCGGGTCCAGTCCAGTGGCACGGAGGTGGTTCCCTCGGCTTCGTTCTCGAATTCAGTCAGCGGATGCGCTTGTTGAATGTCCAACAATTGCACTGCCAACGGAGCGGCAGCATAGCGAAGAAGAAGAAGAAGGAGGAGGAGTGGCAGCGTGAAAAGCAGAGCGATGCAGAGGGAGTGGCAGCTGAAGAGCCGTAGCCGTGGCAGCCGTAACAGGGCTTGAAAATATACGATTTTATTACTCAATAAATGCAAAAACTCACGCCACTCGTAAAGTAAGAAGCAGGGGAAGTCATTGGCAGATATTACGACTAGAATGATACCCTCTCTAAAAGTCACTCACATGAAACAGAGTGAGACAAGGAGAGAGAGAGAGAGAGCGAAATATTTGATCGTTGAAGCGCTGTTGAATATTCTATTCCCTACTATGCCAACATTTTGGCACTGCACTGTGTCTTTTCTCTCTATGCATGTATGTACGTGCATCATCTGCATCATTTGCTCATCTCCCTTTTGTTATCTTTCAAATGATCTGCCTGCAAGCAGATCACAAATACGAAAATTCTTAAAACTGGCATCGAGTAGCTGTTCCATCAATTGTAATTATACATATGGAAAGGTCTTCTGGTTTTTCGACCCATCCAGTCTCATATTTTTCAATAATTTAGGTTTCCACCCCCATTAAGTATTCTTGCCGTATGTCGGACATTCTGTCTACAATTGATTTATTTACTGTTCTTTTATGAGATCGATTTCGTAAAGATGACTGAGCCAGTTTGCCCTATAGCAAACATTCTCAGACCTACCGAATACCCTTCATCTCTGAAGTACCTATAGGGTATGCAAAATCCATGGCACTTTGCTGCACTTGCTTTCACTCCTACTCCTGCTCATTCCTCTTGCCGCTGAGGCTGCGTTGTCTTTAAGCTCGCCTTGGCTTGAATTACATTCAGTTTGTTAAGAGAGCGAGAGAGTGGGAGAGGGAGAGAGAGACAGAGACAGAAAGGAGGAGGAACTACCAGAAGACACGGACATGGACACCCTCGACTCTTTTTCTGGGTTAATGTTGGCAGGTGGAAATATTCGAAATCCCCAGCGGTTTGTGTACTCCGCGTCGGTTCGGTAGCGCGGGGTCATGCATAATTTAAAATTAATTTCGTTCTATGTTAAATTTTCGCAATGGTTTTAGAGGCGGCGATTTTATGGGGGGGGGGGGGGGGGCAGGTGGCAGTGTGGCAAGCGGGTAGAGAGAGTGGTCTCTGTGGCCTGGAATAACTGTGAAATATTATATTGGTGGCATTGTGTTTTTGTTTGCTGAATTAATAGGACAAATTGAAATTTTGATAGCCATCAAAAATTTATGGATAGAATCTCGTTTGATATTTGACCTTAACAAAGAGAGTGAGGAGTTTCAGGAAGGCGGAATACGAATCAAGTGTCTGTCTGGCTCTTGATTAAGGCTCTACGGATACTACTCTATACACACTCCTCTCCACCACCTCTCCTCTCCTCAAATAATTGTAACATATTGGAGCCAAAGTTTTGCTGCAATTGGGCTGTTTCTCTTGGCTCAAAAGCAAACTGTGGCAATTTCGGGGGCATAAATTGGGTAAATTCAAATGGCTGCTGCTGCTGCTTTCAAGACTTTTAATTGCAACAAAATAATTATGGCGCCCTCGAGGCTAAATTGCAAATTGGAAAACGGCACAAAACTCTACACAGGGCGCCAAAAAAAAAAAAAAAAGAAGGGACTCTCAGACTGCACTCTTTGGTAAATGAAATGCAAATGAAACAAAAGACAAACAGCAGTTGCACGAAACAATAGAAATGCAGCCAGCAAAGGTTCAAGCCCAATGCATACCCTGCTAAACGAATGAGAGTGAGAGTGAGAGAGTGTGTGGGACTCCTTTTTTTTTGCTGCTGACTGGGTTAAAGGTTAGGGGAAACGATAGTTTTGGGATACCCTAGCATCTTGTCATAGTCTTTAGGGTGCCTTGGTTTATGAGACCCCATTTTGGGGTGGGCTAAAATAAAAAAAAGTCCGCAGCAAACCATTTAGCAGTTTATTTCGGGGTTTTTTGGCCATTTACTCCGATGCCTTTGACTCCTTACTCTTCGTACTTTTTGGATACTTTTATGACTGCAGCAAGTGTGTGTGCCACGAAAGTTGAAGACGTTGCCTACCCCAAAAACAATGGGGCAACGGGGTAGGGGCGAAGCTGGGGGCAAGTGTTTGGGTTTCGCCATCAGTGCGTGACGCATTCCGGGGGCTGCACTTGAAACTTGAGACCAGACCCCTCTGTACCGCTGTGTTTTGTATCTGGCCATGCTGCAAAGTGTTAGATAAAGTTTTTTGGGGCCAGGCGCCACTTTGTTGACTTGCCAGAGACCAAACCAGACCAGACCAGACCAGTCCAAAGAGCCTGCCGCCCCACAGTACCCGCTGCTTGCCACACACAGAAAACAGAAAACTTATTGAAATGAAGATCGGTGGCACAGAGTTGCAGCTGTATCGTTGTGTGTTGCAACAACTGTGCCACTTGGATTTCGAGGAGTGCAAGTGCAGCATTTTGATAAAGTTTATTAAACTTTAAAGTGTCTGTAAGTAAACGAAGAAACAATGTTGAATGGGGTATAAGGAAAGAGGAAGAGAAAGGGAGGTAGAGAGAGAGGGACTTGAACTCAATTAGTGGCAAGAAGTTGCCAAAGCAATGGAATAATTTACATAAAATGCAAAGGAAAGTGCTTACAGGATTGGAATGTACTTTTTTTCCTAGAAATATAACACAAAAATACACCCAACAAAGCTACAGGAAAAGATTTTTAGTTTTCTTCGGAATTTACAGCTTAAAAAATTGGAAATCCACTCTTTGTAGCTATACAAATTTTGTATCACCCTCCTAAAGAGACTTAAATCAAAATAATTTAAAACTTAAAACAGAAATAATCGAAGCAAAAGTGAACGGGAAGGTGGTGTAACTTTACCTTTACCGATTGTAGTTTCCACTTTTACCCAAGAAGATTTATGCGAAAGCATTCGCCACAGGTAAAAGAGCTTCCAGAAAGAGTTTTACGTAGTAGTTAGTGGGGAAAAAAGTGAAATTAATGGAAATTCCAAGAAATTTATATAAATTATCCATCAATTTTTTTTTGCATATTTCCATAATCCATTAAAAAACGTTTTACCCATTAAAAAGCTTCTTTGGCGAGCAGTTTTCTGTCCATATTTGGTATATTTACTTGAAAAAAAGTCCCCAAAAGGTTAGCAATCCACCACCCTTCTCTCCTTCGTTTCGCTATCCTTTTCCTACCCTCTAACTATGCCCACTCGTAAAAACCACTAATGCCACATCGATTGATCCCCTTTTTAGCGCAACGCAGCACCCTCACGTATCCCCCGCACTAACTCGCATAAAAAGTAAATAAAACAAGACACACACACGACACGACAAGCGGCTCAAGTTAAATAAATTACGTGATCTTATTAAAGGAGGAGGAAGAGTCTGGCTATTGCAGGAGGGGAAAAACAGGAAGATGGAGCGGGGTGGGAGCGAGGAACCGTTATTCAGAATAGTTCCAAATGGGGCGGAGGAGAGCCACTCTCTTGGTTAAAGATAGAAAATAGATGCAGAGAAGTCCCACACACAAATTTGAGTTTATTTCCATTCGGAGTAAAACGTAACTAAGATTAACTGTTGCGCGATGGATCCACACCTGCACACCACACTGCCGGTGTTTTGGCACCAGGTGGCACGTACATATCTGTGCTGCCTACGCCCCAAAGTGCCAGAGCCAGAGGTGCGCAAGTCAAGGGGAGGGACTGGAAGCTGGGTAGAGAGGCCCGAAGATAGAGTTGGATTTTTGGGACTACCGGAGAAAATTAAGTGCCTTAGCCTTAGCCAAAGGGAAGTGGAAGTTCCACAAGCAGCTGGAAAATTTATTTCAAAAAGTTAACGCAACGCGAAACCGCACCCTCCTCCGCCTCCACCCCCCCGAAAAATCGTGGGACCAGAGTCCGAGCAGCATTTGGAGCTGGGCTGTGGAGTGAAGTCCATTTGAAAGTTGCCGCCTCTCCTGTTTTCCAGACTGAGAATGAGGCAGTAGAAAGGAAGGCGAAGCCTTCTGTTGCCTGTTATTTCCTGTACCTACACCCCCACCCACCCTTTGGCATGGGTGGGGTGGGGGTCTTTTCTCTTTCTTTGGCGCGTGGTATAAATCTTGCGCCGGTTTTATTTGGCTTAATGACCAGACGTGCACGGGGTCTCCATAATTTACCGGGGGAAGCAGGACAGGCACAAGAACAGGGGAGAGTCGAGAGGGGTGCCAGCAGCAGCAGCAGCATCAGCAGCAGCAGCATGTAGATGAGACAAAGTAGGCAGTATGTCTGGGAGTCTGGATGTCTGTGCTGCCCCATTTGCTTGCTACTTGTGGCAACATGTTGCGCTTTTACTGCTGGTGCTGTTGCTCCTGATGCGGGGCAGGGGGATGGTTGGGTTGGGTCTCTACTTTGTCTTACTTTGCCGCTACTTTGTTGCGGCTTTTAATAGAAAATCCTTTTTGGCCAAACACGAAGCCGAAGCTGAAGCTTTTGTTTCACCTGACAACCTTCCCCCACACGCCATTCCATGATTATCTCCCGCTCTCGCCCTCGCTGGAAAGAGCAGGAGAAAGCAGAAGAAAGTAGAGGATTTCGCATCTCTTAGAGGATTTCCATTCTCAATGAAAATCATAAGAAATGTGCCCCCCCCCCACCCAGCAACTAAATCTCATAATTTATTTAATTGTATTTTAGTATTTGGCAATAAATTTCTATTAGTGGCAGGACACACAAGGGTCGCTCGCTCGCACTGGCCCACATGTGGCAAGCCGCATAACGTAAAGCGGGAGGGCGGGGTTGTTGCATGCAACAACAGCGAAATGAGGACACCAAGCGTAACAATATAATAAAAGGAAACGACAGACAGGCAGCCAAAGAGAGCCCAAGAGCCATATGTGTGTGTGTGTGTGTGTCGATTGCGAGTGCGAACAATGCCTGGCCGATGACCAAATATTGACATAAATGTCAAACTCAAATTAGAGCTCAGGGTCAAGGGTCACAACCACCACCAAACACCAGTGCCACAACACACCAGTTCTCTGCCATTCTCGAGGGATAGATGCAACCTTGCGGAGCGCTGCCCTTTTGCGGGTTCTAATCCTAAACAAACAGTCGAACACATAACAGTAGAGACACTTTATCCATTATGCAATAAAACAAAGAGAAAGAGAGGGGAAACACAGAACGATGAGAGAGAGAGAGAAGATTAAGATCCTTAAACATATTGAAATTGTTTGATAAACAAATGCCAGAAGCAGACCAAGACCAGGAGGCAGCATCATCATCGCGTATTGGATTAACCTTTAAGTACTCCTTGGTAGTGGGTGGAGTGGCCAGAAGCAGTATGGGGCTGCCAGATAGGGAGTGGCAGGATGCCAAAGCTGGCCAGATAGAGAAAATGAACAGCCCGGGGTGAGTGGGAGGGATTACGGGAGGAGGAGTTGGAGTAGGAGTAGGAGATCTGGCAATCGTAAACTAGCAAAATGAGCAAATTGCACGCTAATGCAAGGCATTATAAATCCCGCTACCCTCCTCGCTCTACCCTCGCTGTCTCGAGTGGTTTGCCTGTTTCCCGTTTTGGTGGTGGTTTTGGTTCTTTCGACTGCGTTATTTCACCTTTAATCCGCACTTAGAGCTCACAGATATACAGATATATGTAGATGGCAGTGGGGGGCACACCCACCACACCCTGCAACACACCACCGCTAAGCAGCAGCAACAACAACAGCAGCAGCAGCAGCAGCGCTGGAAGCAAATGCATTCATTCATTATGCACAGTGCGGCACTGCTCTGTTTTGCTTGTGGCTCTCGCTTTAAGTCGATTCCGCTGCCACATTGCCACCGAATGAGGCAGGAGAGCCCTGCTGCTGCTGCTGCTGTTGTTGTTGTTGTTTATTTCATGCCATGATGCCTCTTAGCCTCCATGGAGTGGAGTAATATTGATGGCTGAGCCGGAGAACAATAGAACAATGCTTTGCCACAGGAATAAGTGGCAGAGTGTGAGTAAGGTAGAAGGGGGGGAGGATATGCTTAATGGGATATTCTATATATTTACCAGGGTGTACTCGTATATCGATATCCTAATAATGGGATTTGGCATTGGTATTGGGGATAGGGATGGGTGGACTCCATGGCATGTTTTCTCTTCATTGAAATACTGGAAAATCCTGAAATTCCAAATTTCGAAACGAAGCGAACAAACAAACAACTCCGAAAACAGAATTCAAATGTATATTTTATAAATAAAATGCGAGAAATTAAAGAAAATTACAGACTAATCAATAGGTAATTATCCTGCAGTGGAAATTCATTCAACAGCTTCCGCTTTGGCAGTCAATCGATGGAAATTCTATGAACCGCAAAGGAAACCATGTCCCCTTCACATACCATACACACACAAACACACACACACATACATATATATACACGGCGACAGGTTGACATTTTGACTGAAGGAACTGATTGAAGGACTGAATGACTGCCCGACTGCATCTTGTGGCTTTTGGGGCTTTCTTCCGTAGCTGCTCTTCAGTCATATTTGTGGCTGGAATATTTAGCCTGAAATAATAGCCATGGCAAATTAATTGAGTTACATTATGCATTAGTGTTTGTGTTCTCTGTGCATGTGTGTTCTCAGTGCGTGTGTGCTCTCTGTGCGTGTATGTTGACAGACCTAACGCAAAACCCCAAAATAGTTGTGGGGCAACAAGCTAATGACAACATAGCAACAATAAATGAAAAACAACATTTTAGGCACCCACAAATATTAGATACCCTTTCTTCTTCATTCCGGTAGATTTGATCGTTTTTATGATTCTGCATGAGAAAATTTAAATGTTTTTTTTTTCATTTTATTCTGAAAATTCGAATTTTTTTTTTTGCTAGATATTTTATTTCTATGAATTTCTATAAAACTTTATATAGAACTTTCGATCTGGAAAAAATCTTCATCAAATGTAAGGATTTGTAAATGTAAATTTTTTCACCCAATATTTTTCAAACTAAACTAACTCCGATCTATGTATATACAGAAATCTCTTCGTTTTCTTTATTTCACGACATGTTCTATGATAAAGTCAGAATATCCTTTAGCTTGTAGGACTTATGGAAAGGAAGGGGATGCAGGGAAGCGCAGCAATGTGCATCAGTTGGTAAGTGAAACCGAAATATTTCACAGCACAGACTCCATCCATGCCGCACGCCAGAGAACTTTGCTGCTTCAATTGGAAATTACAACGTCTGGCCGCAGGAGGGCTGGGGTGGGGGAGGACATGACACACAGTTACAGCTACATTCTTGTATGACTGTGTGTGTGTGTGTGTGTGTGTGCGTAGCATTGTGTCCGATGTGGCAAATAATTATGGCATTAATAATCCAATGCAAATATATGCAACACATTGCTTTGTTCCGCATCCACCAGCTACCAGTTACCAGATACCAGATACAGATACAGGATTTTAGGAGGAGGGCAAATGGGCAGCTGCCCGTGGTCAGATGTATCTGGCAGTGTTCATTAATATAATTACAACCGCAACAGGCGTGGGGGGGCATGGGGCATATGCCGTCAAAAGCAAACGCAAGCCAGGGCCAACCAGGAAGGTGAAAGGCGCTTAAGTGAGGGATCTATGGGGCAGAGTGGCAGCTGGGAGCTATGGGGAGTGTTTTCGGGAAGAACTTAAATTCTAAACAAATAAATCCCCTGGTGGAACTTTTATTAAATGAAAATCCTGCCATTAGCGAGTACTTTCATTTTAATCGCATCAAATCGCATGAGCATCAGCCTCTGCTGCAAGCAACATGCCAAAGGGCACTACCGCCCCCGCCCCCCGTCGAAAGTAGTGGTGCAGCCGCCTCTCTGTGAATGGATCTAATACCTTGCCACACAGCAGCAAACACTCCTTCAGGCGCAATACTAAGCACAGATTTTGTGTTCACTCTAATGAGCTCGAGCTGAAGCTCTCTCTCTGCGTGTGGCAGCAGCAGCAGGCTTAAGGGCAGGCAACTCCATGAAAATTACTTGCCACAGCCACGCCAGCGGCAGATGCAGTTTAATTGGAATACCGAAAAATACTGAATGCAACAGAACGCGAACACAACAGCAACAACAGTCGAAAAGAATGGGAAGAATGCCCCAATTAGAAGCCTATTAGTGGCTAGCCGCAAAAAAACACCCCCTGTGCCGCGTGCCCCCTGCCTTGATGCTGTTTTGCAATAATTGCAACACGAAATGGCGCCTGCTGCCTGCCCCAAAGCGCGGCAAAGGCAACAAATTATAACAGCAACGGAATGGCTAATGAATAAATATCTGTGTAGCATACGCTGCCGCCCTCAACGGGTTCTTTGAAATTTGTATGCCTCTGGATAGTCCGATTTTGTGTGCAGGGTATTCTCCCATTCGTTGTGCGCTGAAGTTGCACTAATAAAAGGGGGCAGCGAAGAGAGCAAAACAAATGCCGAAAAGGGAATGGCATGCCATGAGTTTGTATCTCCTTAGTATCTATCTATGTGGCATGCCACTGCTGCATGATATTTTAGCATTGAGCAGCAGCACCCCCGCGCCACCCATCGAATTGAAGCTGCTTTCTGGATGTGGAAAGTACTCGGATGCGGATGCTGATGCTGATGCTGCTGCTGTTGGCTTTTGTATGCAATGCGCATTAATGCAACGACTCTCATGTTTATTCACACAAATTTCGCAGCGGCAGTAACCATGGTGATGGCAGATACATTTACACACACACACACACACTCTCCAAGCCACACCAGCAACGTCGCGAGAGAGGCAGACGCCGAGGCCCAGGCCCAGGCCCTTGCCGCTGGGAAGCACACGCTAATACAATTTAATGGTCGCATTAATTTGGCGCATCTGTTGCATTTTAAAACACGCAGCAGACACACACACACACACAGATATAGATGCACAGATCCACAGACACATAGATACAACAGCTACGAACCGCAGATACTTTGTTGTTGCAAGTGCTTCAGGGAGGGGGGGTGTGGACGGTTTTGTCTCTCTGATGGCAACTGCAAATAAAGTTCTCTTTCAACTAAATATTAATTCTAAAACTACTTTAATGTCAGCGAAGGGGCGTGGCAGGCAGCTGGCTTCTCCCCCGCCCCCCTCCCCTTGCGACAACTGCTTAATTCTTAGCTGCTGCATGGGGTTTCTGTGTGGCATGTGGCAATGACTGGGGCGTGGCAGCAACAGCAGAAGCAGCAGCAGCAGCGTCTTAATCCTTAGATTTAGCGAAAATTGACATACATTTTGGCCCCGTTTGACTCCCTTTTGGCATTCGTATTTCCCCCTCATTGTTTTTTGATTGTACATTTTAAATGTTGCAACTGTCAAATGTGGCAACAGTTGGGAAATGCAATCCACGTTTTGTTATTGCCGCCAATTAGGTTGCCATTCTGTTTGTTGCCTAATGTTTGCATATTATTTCTGCTCAATTTGCATTGAATGCAATATTCGTGCCGCATGTGGCACATGTCTCACTATACACACTCCCATCCACACTTCACACACTGCCATATGCACCGCTGCACCATGCCCCTTGCCCATTGCCCCTTGCCCCGCCAGAGTCCACCCGCCTAAAATGCTGAAAATGTCAAAAATTTAAATATTGAAAGTGACGCGTCGCACGGGCCAGTTGCCAGTCGCCACTGCAACCCACCCTTCCTCTCCCCCCCCCCACACTCTTTTAGACCACTCTGATGGTTATGCCCGAATGTTGCAGCAGGCGTGTTGCACTAAGCGGATAAGCGCTTGTTAAATTTTTAATGCATTGCATAATTTTTAGTTCACGTCGTGAATATATATTTTTCACACACACAAAATATTTTAATTCGAATTTCTGTGTGTGGCATCCACGCGGCGTGGAATAGAATAGAAAAGTAATGCGAAGCTGCCGTTGCTGCTGCTGGCTGCATTTGAAATGAGCTGCATGTGGCATGTTGGCATGCATATGCATTTGTATGTGTGTGTGTGTGTGTGTGTTGCACGCGGCTTAAGCCTGAAGCTTAGAGCCCAGAACAGAGTTCCACTTACCAGCATATGTATGTATGTATGTATTTCCATTGTGTCAATGATCATCCTACATGCTACGAGGGGATGTATGGAAGGATGTATGTACATATGTACATATGTAGGCAATCAATTTATTTCGCGTCTCTTTTACTCACTGACATCTAGGCATATCTTTTTGTCTCAGAGAGAGCTTTCACGTGTATAATCGAAACTGCTAGGTATATGTATGTATGTGCTCTGCAAAGTTCCAATTGGGAGGAAACAATATATAGCTAAGCTAAGAGCTAATGCCACTCTAAAAATCTCTAGAGATTCTTTTTCTTTCGAAAATATCTCTTGTCTCTCTTTCCCTCTAAGTTATCTTAAGCTTTTTTGTCTCCCCCTCTTTTACGTTAAAGGAGTGTGCGTGTGCGTGTGGCAGTGGCGACTGCATGCCCAAAAATTTGTCCCATGAAAAGTCCTTAAGATAAACTTTTTTCAATTAATTTTTGTGTGCTGCCAACGACATTTCTTTGTGCCGTACACACGCACACGCATATGTACATACATATTTATGTGGCTGCCACAACAGCAGGAGCAACAGGAGCAGCAGCCACATGCAAGTGGTAGGGAGCGAGAGAGAGAGAGAGAGATCTTTTATGTGTTTTCACGTATTTTCTTTAACGGATTTCCACTTGTCTCACTTTTTGAGGAGAAAACTTGTCGTAGATCCTGCCACACGCATTGTCAAGCGCACTCACACAGCCAGACACAGACGCAGACAATGAGCAGAGACAGACAGATATATGAAAAGAACGATAGGGGAAGAGTGAGAAAGTAATGTGGGGAAAATGGGTGGGTGGGGGTAGGGCATGGCAGCAACAGCGCGTAAAAATTTGCCTTGAAGGCACCGATACACACACTCTTGAGTGCAGATAGCCAGAGATTTTATTTATTTTCGGATAAATGATTAGCACTAGGAATACCCTGTAATACTTACAATTGAGGTAATACTAAAAATAAATAAATGTCGTATTGCTTGCCACAAAAGAAAATTTTAAGGCATGAATAAATTACCAATTAAATAGGTGTATCTTTTTTTACTCTGTTTCTATATTTATGTACATACAAACATATACATACATATGTACGTACATGATCCTAAAAAACAACACCTTTTTTTCTTTTCATTGTCGCTATAAGATTAAGAATATTTTAAATGCTTTAAAATTATTTATCTATGAGATTTTCTTGCATTTTCATATTTGTGGTCCTAATATACCCCTGTAATCCTTGGAGTTCTGGGTATAAAAAGAATAAGAAGGCACCGAAATATTTATTAAGAACACACACACACACACATACACATACACAAGCTGTGGCACACACAAACACAGACTGATACACATACGCAGCGTGCTCAGTGGGGGGATATGCATTTACCATGTTAAGTAATTCCTTAAACAAGACAACAGGTCGCCCGGTGGCCCCCTGTAAGACTCTTCTTCTCTTTCTTCGGGCTGTAGCTGACGCTGAGTGGCAGCCACAAATACACACACACACACATAACACGAACACGAACACGAACACGAACACTGCCACAAATTGAATTTAATGCTTTTTCTGCTGCAAACAAATCAAGGACACAGAGGAGACAGAAAGGAAGGAGAGGAGGTCGCGGCACAAATAAATACGCAAAAAAGTACATAAATTTAAATTATTTTTGCCATCGTTTTTTGTTTTGTTTTGTTTCTTGCTTTCATTTATGCTTTTCGTTTTATTATGCTGCCCCATGCCGCATGCCTCCTCAAAGCATTCGTTTTGTCAAGGCATTTGACTATGGCGAGACGTCTTGTGGCACACTTTTGGAACACACTGTAACTGTATCTCTCGTATCAGTATCTGCCGCAGCAGCGGGGGCATCTTCAGCTGTCTCTTGGCGAACTATGCGGACACACAGCAAACAAACAACACAAACACACACAGAGATACACAGATACAGCTAAAGATACAGTTACAGATACAGATACAGATACACACTCTTATTCAGAGACAAGAGACGTCCTTGGGTCGCTGAGCGTAAGGCAACGTTAACTGGGATTTGACAGCTCGTAAATAATATTTCGCTTGTTTGTTGCCTGTGAAACGACACAAGAGAGAGAGAGAAAGAGAGAATGGTGGAGGAAAGAGGAGGAGCAACGTCTTATACAAGGCCAAAAACGGTGCAGACAGTGGGTTAAAAAAGGGGAAAAAGAGAATGCAAATTGGTAGGATGGGAGAGTGGAAAAATAAGGAATCATACCCAGTTACCAGAATGTAGAATATGGTTTCAATCAGCTCATTATTATATCCAGAATGAACATAAAAAGTGTCGTCTTGGCTCTTTAAACACTTGATTTACATATTTTGTATAGGTTTCAGATAATTGTAGGTATATTTTATGCCTATTTAACGCATAGACTGCCAGATTGGAAGTTCCTTTGCCCTTTTGTAATGCCTTGTTGTGTATTTGTGTAGCCTATTGACCCACTGTGCCGCCTCATTCGACTGGCAGCAATGTGAAAAGGAGAAGCGAATTTCATTTTTAAGTTCTTTCTGCCGCTTTCTCCTGCTTTCTTCTGCTATCCCCTTATTTGGCTGCTTGTTAAACAATCTTTTTACATGACATATGTATGTGTGTGTGTGTGTGTGTGTGTGTGGGAGTGTAGAAAGAGGTGGAGAAGAAGGAGCAGAAGTCGCTGAAACTGCGGTGTAGTCGCTGTCTCCTCCGAATCCCTGTCCTTACACAGATTTTCTGCCACTCTCATTATACAGATATCTTCAATGGAAAGCGACTTTACCTTACCCCTGCCACATATACACATCCTTCATTCTGCCCTGCTGTTGCTGTTGCTGGTGCTGCTGCTGCTCCCTCCCCTCTCAGTGCTTATTAAATTTTCATAAGGCGCTTCTCAGAGGCGCTCGTAAAAATGGCACTCGCAATGGTCGCTTTTAAGCGGCAAGTGGATTAAAATTAAAGCACTGCCAAAATACATACTTCAAAGGCTATCCCGGCCTGGGCTGTAATTAAAGCCAGAAACGAAATAAAATGAACGGCATGAAAACTGTCCCACAATTCGATTGCCAAAAAGTGAATTAAAATCCGGAACTTGGACCCGAAATACAGGAAGCATTGGATGGAGCAGAAGGCTATAGAGAGACACAGAGCAGAAGAGTGAAAAACTGCAGAGGCCAGAAGAAGCAGAAGTTGTGAGCAGGAGGGGGAGGTAGGAGGATGGAGGTAGGAGGCAGGAGCCAGGAGCCAGAAGGTATGAGCAATTCGGGGGTACCCGCAGGACTCACTCAGCTGGAAGAAGATGATGGCGCTGACGAGAAGGAAGGATGAACCCCTCCCCACAACGACGACGCTGAATGAGAGATAGCGCCACGAAGGTCGCTTCAAACACAACCACACACACACACACACACACACATATGGAAAGGTATAGAGCTATAGACATTCCGTATATATCTGTGCATCTGTGTGTGTGTGTGTGCGTGTGTGTGTGTGTGGGCGTGGCCCCTGTGGCAGTACTGTGAAATTTGAAGCAGATTGTGTGTGGCGTGGCGCCACCATCGTGCAATGTAAACCAGAAAACGTAGCCGATAAAAATAATACGAGAAGGCAATTTCGATTTATTGACAGGTGCTCGACTTTATTGAAACGTTTAACGTTTGAAAAACCCCACAAACGAAAGCAAAAGAGAGGCAAGAAGCCCGCAGGAGCGGGTTCGGGACCGGGACTTTGAATCTGTCCCCTTGAATGTGCAGCTGTGTGTGTGTGTGTGTGTGTCTATGGAAAATGTGTGCAAAACGATAAAAATTATGTGAATTTCGTTTTGATTTATCGTTTGAAAATAAAGTAAATGCAGAAAGAAAAGTGAATGGAGGGGAACTGAGATACCCTGTAGCGCGTTCTTCTAGCATTAAATAGTTGCTCTTAGGGCCAGGTGCTTCAAACCTATTTTCGATGCTTCCGGAGATTTATGAGCCAGAAATTGCAATTCGTATATTGGTTCCAATTTAATTACAATTTCCATCGAGCGAATGAGCAGGGTCAGATGTGGGCTATTCTTCGTCTAAGGACACGCACTATTTGGTCATGCCAATGTGCATTTAATTTTGTCCCAAGCCTCACGTACATCCATCAATGCTTTTGGGGCATTATTTAATAATGAAAATTGAATAGTCCTCTAATTCAACCTGATGACAAAGTGGATCCCAAGCAGCAGTCAGCAGAGAGCAGCCAGCAGCCAGCCACCAGCAGGTGCCTCACATATGCGACACGTGCCGCACGGACACACATGTGATGGGTGGGGTGAGGTGGGGTGGGGTGGGGAAAGGGGCAGGTCGGTCACCCTCCACTCAATTGTGGTTTTCCGTTTCCGCATAGTTTTTGCAGAGCGGAAGACTACTTGAGAAGAAGACGCGTCGCTAACAAAACATTTGTTAAAACGGAAGGAAGGAAGGACAAACGACAAAACGCAGGACACAAAGGCACACAAAGATAGAGAGAGAGAGAGCGCGATGAACGGTTTATCCATACACACACCCACACACACAGGTAACCTGCCACGAAGGGGCAGAAAGCTACAGATACAGATACACACTCTACTATGGGCGCACCTCTTAAGCTAACATAATTTGGTGGCCCGAAACTCAAATTCCAAGGCAAAGACCAGACCAATGCGGGCACGTCCGCAGCCACCAAGTTCCACTTCATTTTCAGGGAAGACACGAGGCAGGCAGCAGTAGCAAGCAGAAGCAGAAGCAGTAGCAGAGAGAAGACGAAGGGCAGTCAGAGGCACCCGGCGTTTGGTGGGTGGGAAAAAAGGTTGCATGTGATTTGTGTCAGCGGAGGCAGAGGAGCAGTCTCTCTCTTTTGCGCTGCTCCCGGACTATATATTATTCCACCAGGCGACAGTTACAACAATAAAACATTTCGGATGTCGCTTGTCCTGCCGCTGATCCTTGGAGCCTGAGGTCCTGCCACAGGACGCACCTGACTACCGACTAAAGGGCTGGCTGTAATGAACGATGCCTGGAGGCATTTTCTTGTTATTTTTTCATGGCATTATCCTTGTAGTTAATGTGGGGGAGGCGGCAGGCCGAGAGCACACGCACTTCCCCTTCCTGTTAAAGGCAGGACCTTGCCCCCCCCCAAACGAACTGTGGAGCAGAGTCTCCGATATATTCGACTGAAATAAGTAGGCTTTCTCGAATAAGTTGCACTCGAAAGGGGAATACAATTCACATTTGAATACTCACATATAACGATGTTTCGCCTTTGCATCACGAATTTCTCTCTGATTGGTCGCCGTAATATTGCCGTGTCGGCAACAAAGCGCTACAAAGATCCCATCTATGAGATCTTTTTGGAAAAAGTCAGCGAATATCGCCAGAAGAGTCCCACTGGCAAGCCCCTCGATGCGGGTCCAGAGTTTGAGCAGGAACTGAATGAGACTTTGGAGCAATTGGCACTGAAATACGGTGGCGGTGAGGGCGTGGATATGTTGGAGTTTCCCAAATTCAAGAAGCCTGTCGTAACGCTGGATCCTCTTTCCATTTTGGCCAAGTAAGTAGTGGGTTCTTGGTCGCACAAGTGGATGTTTTTATGGGGAAATATTCCATTAGGCCGGAGGAAAAGACAGAGAAAAAGGAGGATTCAAAGAAGCAACCAAAGGAAATGAAGACCGCAGCCAAAAAGAGTGACAAAAAGCAGGAAAAGAAGGCCAAAGATCAGCAAAAGACAAATGAAACAAAGGCCAAAGCAAAGGACACAAAGGCCAAAGCAGAGGAGAAAAAGCCCAAAGATGACAAGAAAAAGAAGTAGAGGAAAACACTAAAGAATTAGTGTTTAATTTTCGTTTCTGTTTTTTTATATCCAAATTACAATTAAATCGTTCCACTGTGCCCACTGCCACACACACACACACGGCAAAGATAATGCTGCACGCAATGATGTCCTTTTATCCGTCATCAGCATCCCTCATCTCTCAGCTTTCCGCTCCTTTTTGGCTGAGCTTTTGGCTTCGTGGTTGACTTGCAGATATATGCATCACGCATACGCACTGTGGGGGCATGTAGCCTTGCCTTGGCCGCCTGCAGGTGGAAGGAAGCCATCCTGCAGGCGCGCATCTCCTCCGGAAGTGACAATGAGAATGCATTTAAAATTCATTAATTGAACGCATTTTCCAGCCTCTCCATTTTGTCTGCTGTAATTGTAAGACGTCCTTATGGCTGACTTCCTTGAATGCCAGACAGAGAGAGAGAGAGCCACAGAGAGAGAGTCTTACTCTGCCCCAAAAAACTTTACTTCACACTGCATAAATTAATTGAGTCTTCGTCGTCAAACAACAGACTGAAAACTGCCTGGCGCGTCTGCGGCTTGGCTTTTTCCTTCACTCGGTGCCGTGCCAGTCTCAGGCCGGGTGTCCTGTGTGTTCTGTGTGTGTGTGTGTGTTTCGATCGAGTCGTCTCTGTGGTTAGCCGCACTATCAAAAACTTTGCTTTTGGCCTCCTACTCGAGTCTAATGCATTTTTCAGCCAGGCCGGAGAGCTCTTCCGCGTGTCGCAGCTTCCTCCAGCTGCCGCCCCATCTGCCGCTCGTCGTCTAACTGATGCAATCGAATTAAAATTTATGACAAAACCATTAACAAAGTTGCCAGTTCGTTGCCATGGCCATTGGCAGCCAGTCAGGCGACCAGACCAAAGACCAGACGGTAAAGAAAACTGTAAAAGTTTAGCATGTGACCTCCATCGGAGAAGACTCCCGGAGAAGTCAGTGGGCTGCAGCAGCTAAAACTTTTCAAATTAATTGATGGCCGCAACGACTTAAGCTTTGGCCAAAGTTACACGTAAAACGCAGGTTAAATATGGGTTCAAATTTGTATTTGTGGTCAGCGATAGCTTTTTGTATATTTCTTAGACAGATTTTGGGAGAATTTCGATGATGAAAGTTGGGGGAAAAGTATATGAAGAATGGTATTCAAATGAAGGTTCATCTCTGTGCACTTTTGGAAGAAAAACTTGAGAGAGAAATACTACTACTTAATAGGGAGCCAGATATTCTACCAAAGTCCACAAAAAGTAAAAGAAATGAAAACATTTCTTGGAACATTCATGGAAGTAGAAATAAATAATTCTGGATCCAAAAATTTGACATAATAATACAGGGAAAATTATTCCATTTTCTTGCAAACATTTTTACATTAATTTTCTGGATTTCCATAGAACTTTGGAGCCATCTCGTTGTGGCAAATAAATGTTTAATGGGCTTTTGCACGGAAGCGTCAGCGCCTCCTTGTTTTCTTCGTTTCGCCAACGATTGCCATTTGAGTATTTGCGCATACCACAAATGTCTTTTTGGCCAAGTGGCCGGCCGGACAATGGCCCCCAGGGCCTTAGACGACGACTGTCGACTGTAGACCAAAGCAAACTGCTTCTCAGACATCTTTCGATCCTTGAAAGATGTAGTGGGCGACGCCAAGGCAGAGCTGGAGACAGGAGAGGAGATGAGAAGGCAGGCAGGCTTTCCTTTTGGCCTGTTCGTGGCGATAAAACGCTTCAATGTTCACTTATTGGCTGGGCGTGAGGAATTTTTATATTAATTTATGGGTCTCTGACACCGGTGGAGAGCGAAGGCCCAAGAAAAGGGGACGGGAGCGGGTGGGCAGCAATCGGTTGCCTTTTAAATTATGAATTGAATTGGATCTGGTACTGGTACTGGTACTGGTGCTGTTGGGAAAACTGTGAAAGAGAAACCAACCAGCCAGCCAGGTTATCGCACAGGTTTCATTCCTGGAGTATTTCCATTGAAGGCTCAGTTCAGTGCTTTTGCGGCCTGTTTCCTGCGGAAAAGTTGTTTTATTTTTCATTCAATTTCTCTGGTCTTTCTGCCGGATTCGGTTTTAATGGCTTTTTAAATGCCAACTGATAAATGGCCAGGCCAGCAGCATGACAAATGAGATTTCCGACTCGACGCTCCGTTCTGCCATAAAGTGTTCCCACTGCTGCCTGTCAGTGGATCGTATTTCCTTGCCTTTTTTATTTTTATTATTTTTTTAAATTTGTTTCTTTTTTGCATTTTTTGACGCTACGCAGCGGATTATTAACTTATATGGAAAGCAAGCATCTCTCATTAATAATTTGCTTATTAAGTGGAATGGCAAAAGGAAACCATACACACACACACACACACTCTCCGCGTGTATACACGATACTTAAAGGGTACTCTGGGGTATAATAGATTTGTGTAGATGTATGGAACAGACAGAAGAAAGCATTTTATATACATTAAACATTGATTAAGCCATAGAGCCCTTATGTTATTGATTAGGATAGCGAAATTAATCAACGATTTGAAAGAATGATACAAAAATCGACAAATGCAGAACCACAAACAACTGTCATATCTACTAGACTGCCAAATCTGGATCCAAATTCCGTGTTGGCTATTTCAACTGTTTAACTGTTGAAAGCTTCTAGTGTAGATTGAAACTCATTACAGCGTATCTTAGTGTCATTTCGACTGGGAATGTTACGCATAACCGTGCGAGTGGGGGGCTCAGGCGAAATTAAATGACAAAAAATAACAAGTTCCCAGTCATCTCTCAAGCTGTTCCACTGGGAAAATGGAATGTGGTCTGTGGATGGGATGGTGGCTAAGGGTCTAAGGACACACGCTCTGTTTTGGCAAAATACACAAACAGGGAGAGAGAGAGAGAGAGAGAGAGAGAAACAGAAAGCAAGAATATATTTTTCGCGTAATTTCACGTATTTTGTGCAAATACACTCGAATATGCCACAACACAGCAACAACAACAACAACAAAATAGTCTGGAAGACAGACAAACAAAAACTGTTTTTTTTTTTTTCTTGGCAGGGTTTTATCTTCCCAAAATCTATATCTGCTTCTCTTTTCTCTTTCTCTGGCCTGTCTCTCTTCTCTGTTCCTCTCTTCTTTTTCTCTCTTTGTTCCCCTGCTTTCTGAGAATAAATTCCTCCTTCCAACAGCAAATGGTTGGGGCATGGGCTGGCTTATTCTCCTGTTTGTCAGTTTTTTTCCATAAAATTAAATTTTATTTATTCATACATTAAGAATGTTTACAATATAAATGCAAACGTCTGTCAGGCGATTGCCAGCGGTAAGCAGCAGAGACCCAAAACTCCTGCCTGCCACATAAATAACGGGGAAGAAATCTTTGATGGGTTAGGATGGATGTATCCTTTTAGTCATATTACGAAATACGAAAAACATATTGCGAAATGCAGTTAATCTCAACTAATTGGCCCAAACACTCGAATCACCATGGAATTTTACTGCACAGTTTTCCTGCTTGTTTATCTGTAAACAAAATACCAGCAGTAAAAGAAAAGTGCAATATCATTTCTATTTGTTTTGGATGGGGAAAGCAAGCATCATCCTTAAGAAGCAGCATCCTTGTGAAGTGTACAAACAATGAGGCAGCACTTTCAATAAGTCAAGGAACGAAACGGAGGAGGAGGAACAGTGGATGTTGTGGGGATCTCTCTAAATGGATTAAAAAGCAATGCCGGAAACTAAATTGAATCCTAGCCCAAGGAAAAAGGTTTTTGCCATCCGTTTGGCTCCCCTCCACTCCCCTCCCCACATTTAAAATTTTACTATTCATTCGATGACTTCTTTTAAAGACCATCAACAACATTGTTTCGGGTTGTGTATTTCTGTGTATTTTCTCTCGACTCTCTCGAATTGTTTTTAAACGATGTCAAGTCTGAAAAGTGATTTGCCATAACATGGGTCTCTCTCGCTCTCGCTCTTTATGGTCGTAAAAACACGACAACAAAGCAAAGAACTGTGGCATAAATCGAGGCACTGTTGGCTGTTGGCAGTTGGCAGTTGGCTGGGGCTGCTAAACTGATTTTTATATCAGGCAAAGAAACATGAAACGGGGAATGCTCTACGATCTGTGGAATACACAAACAATAGTGCGTAAAGATGGGCAAATTGTCTATTTAGAGGAACAACAGCAAAAAAAAGGGATACTACACAAGGTCAGGTCCAGTCCGGGGTCCGAGCCCCGGGCTTCTTGTTGCTCTTTTTTTGCGTGTCTGTTGTATTTATGTCCTGCCTTGTCCTTTGTCATCTGTTTAGTCCTGGGCTCAACGAAGCTCAACATTTTATAGACCGATAGACAGAGACTCTGAATAATTTATGCGCCATAAAAATGAAATCGAATTGCAAGCCGAGTGGCAAGGCGAAGGCGACGGCGAAGGCGAGGCTCTTCTTGGAAAAGAGAGTCATCAAGTGGCAATTTATGGTCGACTTGACCGCTTCACTGGCCAACCAAAAGGACCTCTACCTTTACCTGTATCTGTTTCTAAACATATGTGTCAGTTAAACAAAACACTTGACGTTCATTTTATGCAAATTAAACAGCAGCCCATAGCACCCAAAAAGTTCTAACATAAATTTTCACAAAATGCTGAAAAATAAATTAAATTAAATTAAATGAAGTTGAAAACTGCGACAAAGCGGTGTTAGCCCCCAACCCCCAAACCCCACCATAAATTTCCCTTGTTTTAGAGGGTGTCAGAGCGCGCAGAACCGTGACCGAAAAATATTTGTTTATGGCGCAAAACGGGAGTGGAAAATTTGTACATAAAATATCTGTAGTACCAGAAATTGCAATGAAAATATTTGTGCTGCACGGACAATTTCTGGTGTAATCAAATTAAGGTGGCAACTTTGGCTGGCAATATGCATCTGTCAGATACTTATTAGAAAAGTTTGACTATGCTGCAACAAAGGCTGTGGAAAGGGGGGTGGCGGGAAATTAGTTTTGGGGCAACGTACCGGAAAACCCGATATTCCACGATTTTGATTGAAATTGAAACGCAGCAGAAAGAGACAGTCAGACAGAGAGAGAGAGAGAGAGAGAGAGAGAGAGAGAGAGGAGTGTCATGGGAATATAGGAATTTAATTGAAAGATAGTTATTCGATATGAAATTGCTAAGAAATCCTCGCACGGAGAGACGTGATCTCGTTTCGCAATGCATTTTGATGCTGCTGCTGTTGCTGCTTCTGCTCTCATTGTCTTCGCGGTGTCTCGCCGCAGTCGAAGGCGAGAGAGGTGACGTGACTTGAACTCGAACGTGTCCCATATTAGCGGCAATGGCATCCAATTCGGGGTGGGGAACGGCATCCAACGTAAACATAATCATCATCATGCATGCGGCAACCTACATATACATAGATATACACACACACACACACACACACATCGTTTCTCTAAAGCAATTCCACTGCCAATCCCATTCGTTGTCGCATGAAAAGTGGAAAATCGGGTTAACAGTGCCAAAAATGCAGACAATGGCAGCAGAAGCAGCAGCACGGCAGCACTGGCTGCGGTTCCCGATAAATCAGCAACAATACAATTCCCTAACCTCCAACAGTCGCTTCACCCTTTCCCCCACCCACCCCATTCTCAATGCCATTGCCATTTGTATGGGTGGAATGGCAGCGCTCAGGTCGGATCGCAGTTTTGTTCGCGCACAAAAATAGATTTAAAATTTATAAATTATGAGCATTTGTTGCAGCAAATTGAAACGTTACGTTTGCAGCGCGCATGCTGATGCCTTCGATGGATGTGGCAGAAGCTTTAAAATGCGCCAAGCATTTCCCCCATATAAATCTTTAATTTGTAAAGCATAAAATTCGTATGGGAATCGTATAGCAAATAAGAAAGAAAGGTGAATGCGAGTCCGCATAAATGAAATGAAGGAGTAAAAAGATTAAGCAAAAGATAAGCCCCATTGTCATCGGGAAGCTGTGGTGCATTAATGAGCAAAGAGAGAGAAACAAACAGAGATAGGAAGAGAGAGAGAGAGAGAAATGTGACAGATCTCGGGTACAGTGGTGGTCAAGTCAATACACGGACTGTGCACCTATCTTTCGACTGGCAGTGGGCCGGGCCCACATAAGGGCGAGATCGAAGGAAGCCTCTGTCTGTCCTAAAAATATTCACCAAGGTTTACCTCTTCACTCGATTCTTTTCGGTAGATTTTCTTCTGTATATTCAGAGCATATTTGCCTTGCATTTTGCAATATTCTGCTTTTGAGAGCAGTAAGGCATTCTTCGGCAATAACAACAGCAACAACAACGACGCGATACTGTCGCTCTCAGTCCACGCTTATCAGTAGTCGATCTATAGATATCAGTTTTTCCGATTACATTTTGTTGTTGTATGCACACTCTCTCTGTGTTATGCACACTTAAAGCTTCCATACCCAAAATGCTACTCTTTATTAGTAATCTCCCACATTAATTCAATGCTTTTATTTAGGAATTTTAGGAACTTATTTGCAATTAAAATTTCTTTAAGCTTTAAAAACATTTTAAAATTTAACTGCATTTAGATGGAATATTTGCTAATTGAATTTGAGTTTTTGCCACTCAATTTGTCTGTTATGCCATAATTATCATTCAATTAACCAAAGTCCAATAAATTTTATTCAATAACACGTAGATACATACGAGTGTTTTTCAAACCATAAACATAACAAACAAATCGGAAAAACACTTAATTCAAAATTCGATTTTAAGCTAATTGAGTAAATCCGTGACCAAATTCAAATTTTAGGCAAATGTTTGCCATGGTGGCGGCGCTTTTTGCATCTTAAAAAGTATTGACAATTTAATTTAGAATATAGAGAAATGTGTTTGTTTGCTTTCTCTCACTCTCTCTCTTGCTGGCAGCATAAATCATTGGCTTAGTTTATTTCAAGTTCCCAGACACAACCCCCCCCCTCCCCCCCCTCCTTTGGGCACCCCTGCAAAAATACGAAATACCGCACTTTCAGCCATTTGGGATGATTTTATGGCAACGAATGGAAACCATTTTCATATTCATGCTCGTATATCAAAAACCATTTTCCAAAATGTCTGCGCATCGGTTGTCGGTGCTTTTGCGGTGGCCAAAAGCATAATAAAATGCAGATAACGGCAATCAAATTTACTGGGCTAACGGGATCTAGATGAAGCCACCCAGTCCCGCCAAATGCTGCAAGCGATAGCGCCGCACCGCCTCGTTTATGAAGAGTGCAAAAAATCGAATAAAAATATTTCAATAATTTCCCCCATACAAACAAACGAGGCAATTAATTAAGAAAATATTTATAACCCCACAAACATGTCGTATATCTTTCAGTTTTTCTACATCCCTCATGTTTTTCTCATTCCAGACATTCCTCCTCCCGTCCTGACCGACCACCGCAATATTTGTGGAATGTTGCCGGGGCATCACATCCTGGTTTAAGCATCAGATTATAAGGTTTGCTTGATTTTTTATTATTTTACTAATTAATTTTACAGACATTTAAAGGGCCAAGCAACAGCCTTCAGATATGTTGGAAAATCTGCCCCTTTTATTTTTATTATGCGTTGTATTTATGCTAATCAAACAGAATCCTGACCTTAGGCAAAAGTACGCCTCAAAATCACTAAAAGACAAACAAATCCAGAGACGACCGACCGACCGTCCGACCGACCGACGACTTTTGGGACACTTGGCAGCGTGTACCACAGACTTGAGTTGGATTTGTTATTGTTGTTGCCCCTGGTCCAGTGGCAGCCACTCACCCTGGGGGCCTTTGGCCGTGTTCTCAGACGACGGCAAATTCGTTGCCGAACTGAACTGAACTGAACGGCTGCTGCCTTCTGCTTGTTTATAAAAATAATTAAGAAATATTTTCATGTTTTATAACTTTTCAGTGCTGCTGCGAAAAACTTTTTAAATAGACAAACTTTTGTTGCCGCCGCCGACGCCGCCGCCGTTTCTTGTTTACTTACTTACAAAATGTTGCTGTTCGAAAAACTCCTGGGCTGCCCGCCACCCCGTCGCGTATCCGTATCCGTATCTGATGGATACATTTGAAAATCTCGAAACAGCTAACAACATACTTCATTATAATATTTTCACTTTCAACTTGCGCCAGCCAAGTGTCCGCTCTCCCCATTGCCACTCTCTGGGCAGCCACTTTTCGCTCCCCTGTTTCGTTTCATTCTGTTTTGCCATTGTTATTGTTCTTCGGTCGTGTCTCTGGCTGTGGATCCCCTAAGGCTATGCCATTGACGTTACCATCTGGGTGGCGGGGTGAGTGGTTCCCTTGACAAAATGTCTAATTTCCGTGCAGGAAAGCAAGAAATTACTTTATGGTTTGTTAATAGAAGGCGCCAGAAAGCGGATCCTCTGCCAAAAGCTTTCTCTGGGCTTAAATGTTGTGACATATTTTGCTTAAGATGCTTTCCGGCCGCCGGCCAAGTTACAGACAAGAGCAAAGCCATTTGCCTACGAGAGAGGATACGAGTTCTGTTTAATGGGAATTTAAACGGTAACAATTACAGTGTCCTAGAGGGTTGGCTGGGTGGCACCTGTCAAGTTAATGAAAATTTCGGCCACTGCGCTATTGAAATTTTTAGCGTGTGCGGTCGAAATGACACCTGGTCCTGCGGCAGAGTGAGCGAGCGAGCAATAGAGACTGAGAGGTCCTGTGCACTGCGGGAACAAAACTTTAGCTGAACAGGAGTAGGGATTCTGGGATACCAATGACACCCTCAGGCATCCAAGGAATTTCATCATCATGTTGAATGTGTTTTTTTTTTGCCTTACCCTGTCCACCCAGTTCTTTTGTCGGAATGGGCGTGAATCCGTGGGTGGGGTCGGTCGTCTTTGTATTTCTTCGTTTCTTTTTATTTTCTTTTAGTTTTGTATATATTTATGCATGCAAAAACCAAAGATAACTTTTGGCTAGACGCACGAATAACATTTAGTACATTTAGTCCCCCACCACCTCAACATATAGATACGTACCATAGGCAGAGGGATTCTATACGTTTTCCTAGAAAAAAAGGTAACATTATATTTTTGGTTTTGTTTATTTTTTAAGGGAAAGTTCTCTTTAGATAGAAATTACTATCTGTTGTTTTTGCTGTTGTTTTTTTGGGGAAAAGTGGCTTAGTTCTAGTAGCTTTGAAGACCGCTCCAATTCCAATTATCTGTGGGTTCCCCCCACCCACCTCTTATGACCAGCCTAGCCCTTTGCTGTCAGCGTCTGTCTGTCTGTCTGGAAGGCCTGCAAATATTTCCGCCCTTTTGCGACGATACAAGTTTTTGCATTGCCCACATTTTTGTACCCTTACATATGCGGGAGCAGGGTATTACGAATTGTCTAAAATGTTTGCAGCACAAAAAGATGAGAAGGGAGAAGTATAGCAGAGTAACTGCAGTATCAGCGATCACTGCGTAGGCACTGATGCTCAGTTGTTTTTTTGTATTCCTTCATTCCACGCTTGCCTGAGCAGTTAGACGTTCCATCAAGCATGATTTTGTTCTGTATTAAGCACACGAAGAGATAAGCAGCAGATCAGCCGAAGCGAAGGCAGCTATGTGCATACCGGCATGCAGCTAATGATCTCTCTACTCTCTTTATTTCAGTAATAAAATAACTAAAAACAATCAATCTTTAAGGGTATCTAAAACGTTATGTAAAAGTCTACCCACAAGCTAGAATTTTTCCATGTTTTTTTGTGTGTTTGTTTGGGGACTGTGGAATTTTTCTGTCTTTTGTTTTGTTGGGGCGGTGTGTGCGTTGTGCTGTGCTGTGGTGTGGACGCCTAAGCTCCGCTTGTAGTACGAGTATTTGCCAATTTTGTGTCTGCTGGCCGCAACAGGAACATCAGAAGCAGCAGCAGCAACAGCAGCAGCAACAGCAACAGCAGCAAAAGCTACAAACAAGCAGAACAGAACAGAAAACTGCAGAGGGCCTCGGGGGCCAAGAGAAGAAACTAATTTCTTGCCGGGATTTGGCCTTCTTTTGTATCGTTTCTCTCTGTGTGTTTGTGCCCCGCGGCAGAGTTAAGTTTTTTCCCCCCTGCATTTACCCATTGTTGTGGAGGGTTTTACTCCAGTTTTTCCTTGTTTGTTGCTTGTTAGCAGCCAACCAGTCGGCCATTTGCCTTGAATGCCATTTCCTGTTGCCCATTTTTTGGCATCGACTACGGACAACGGGACTTTGTGTGTGTGTGTGTGGCCGCACCCGGAGCGAAATATTTAAATTATTATTTCGTCTGTTGCCGAAGAAAAGTAAATTTGATTAGGAAAATAAATTCTGCCCTTGGGCACACGGCAACGGCTACCTGCACAAAGGGTAGTTGGGGGAAAATGTCAGTGTGGTGGGCGGGGATTAAAACAAAAAGATTTCCATCTGTTGATGATGCAGTTTTCTTGTTAATTAGTTGCAGTCGCTTTTATGCTCCGCGTAATTTGTGGCATGTGTTCGAGATCCCATCAGTCGTTCGGGCTCCCCTCCATCTCCTGCTCACTCGCTCTGCTCTACCGTAAAGTTCATGGAGCAGTGTCTGGCTGGGGTCAGGGCTGTGGGGGAATATTCAATATAATTCACATTCAATTTCCATTTCCAATCTGCGGTGCGGGCTGTGTGGCATCACCCGAGGGCATCATCACATGTGTTTGTGCCGCAGTCCAGATGCCATCAAATGCAGCAGGGGCATGCATCACACCACCCACACTCACACACAGCATAAGGCATCAGGCATGAGGCATATGCCTCGTAATCAACCCCTTGTTGCTGCTGCTTCTTCTGGTGTTATGTTCTCTCTCTTTGGCTCTGCTTGTAAACAAAACATTCATCAAAATTTTATACACTCAACATGTGCCACGCCTGGCTGCATGCCCCAAACAAGCCCCATGCCCCATGCTCATCCAGACAGCCCTCGGGGTCCTGACAATATTTGTTTGTGTTTTCGGTTGCTGTTGCTGTTGCTGCTGCTGCTGCTGCTGCTGCTGTTGCTGCTTCTGGCTTCGATTTTTGAATGTTCTTTGAAAAATCACAACTAATTAACTTTGCCGTTAGCTTCTACTGCTGCCCCTACTCCTCCTGCTGATATCCCTGGTCCACCTCCTGATACTGCTTCTGCTGCTGTCCAGATGTGGACCGTTCCGGAAAACACTCTATAAATAGCAAGACGTGCTGCTCGGTGCTAAAGGTAGTTCTGTCGACATCCGGTCGTTTGATAAGAAATCTCTCTCTCTCTCCTGCCAAATGAGCCTCATCATCCCCACGCCTCAGACAGAGGTGAGTCCCCCTTCCCTCACATCTTTCTCCCCCATCACACAGAAATGAGATTTAGTGTGGCTCCAGCAGAGGTGTGTGGAGTTAGGGGAATTTCTACCGGAGGGGAAAATAGAATGAACTTTGGCTTCGGTTTGTGGATAAATATAATGCGGGAAATCTTTATGGATTTATGGAATCTTTGAGAAGTGAAGTTCGGTGGGAAGAAAGAGTTTTCCATGATGTGTCGAAATTTTAAGGAACTGCAGAT
Organism: Drosophila subsilvestris; assembly: GCA_035043285.1. Classification (NCBI taxonomy): domain Eukaryota; kingdom Metazoa; phylum Arthropoda; class Insecta; order Diptera; family Drosophilidae; genus Drosophila; species Drosophila subsilvestris. Next base: position 987,881 of record JAWNNB010001728.1, on the reverse strand, counting down.
CTCATTTGCTTGGGAACTGCTCTTTGCCATTGCCTTTGCTGTCATATAATCTGCTGTAAATTACCAAGAATATATCAAGGGATGATTGATAAGGAATCTACCCTAAATCTGCGCTAAATGGTCGATGATTGATAAGAAAATCCACGGCTAAAAGCGGAATGATAAATGGGAAATATTTTAAGAAACCGAAATGTGTTTTAATTTACGGTAAATCTCTGGTAAATGGTCGATGACTGATAGGATATCTTACCGATATGGTGCATGATTAGCTTATCTTAGCTTTCGGAACCCCATATTCGCTTTCTGCATTCGTCCTTCTTCAAAGAAAGCTTCACCATTACGTTTCTATCGCCTTTTAATTGTAAAGTTCTAGGGCTCTATAACATTTCATAAATTTCTAATAATTTATCCAAGGGAAAAACTTCCAATTGCAGATATTTTTGTTACTTTCAGTTACGAAAAAAAATTTCCTTGTTCTTAGTGTTAGGTTTTTCTAGCAGAAATTTTCCTTTAATCTTGCCTACTTCAGAGCTGTTACTTTTTTTTCAATCGACGTTCAGCTTATTTTATGAAGAAAACTTTTGTTTAATTGAAACAATCGAAAGGGAATGAGAGAGAGAGAGAGAGAGAGGGAGGAGAAAAAGGGAACAAAAGTTCATAAAAAAATGGGTTAATTTTTATGCATTTCTGCGGCTGTGGCGCGCTGTCGACTGTCGTCTGTGATTGGAGGAGGCTGCTGCCTGGCGTTGCTGATTGTTTCCCGGCGACTGGCTTTCCATTGTGTTGCAACTTCTGCTGGGTAAATTGTTGGCAAGTTTTTGCAGCTCCACGAAGCTGTCTCCGGGCGGAGACAATGAAGGTATTTATTAAAACAAACTTGGGTCGAAGCAGCGGCCTTGGGGTGCGAAAGTTTAGCCGCAGTTTGGGGCAATTCTCTTGGAGTCGGAGTTGAAGTCTTCGGTGTCTCGGTGCCAGCGGCAGGCACATAAATGTCACTTACGCGCTTCTTGACGCTGCGTCCCACCCCTTCCCCAATGCAGCAGGCAGCAGTCCCAACGCCAAAGCCATTGTGGGGCATCAGCCATTGAGAGAATTGCAAAAGTGACAATTTCGACAGCCACCAGCTGGGGAGGTGTCCTGGGTGTATCTCCTTTGGGTGATGCAGAGGCGTCGTCCTCGTCGTCGTCTGGCCAAAGTGTAAGTGCAAATTCAGTTTTGGTTTAATTTCGACAGGCTGTGGTCGGTCGGTCGGTCGGTCGCTCCTTCGGTCGCCCCCGCACTGCAGCAGCAGCAGCAGCAGTCGACTGCAGCAGGCAGCAAGCAAGTCCTTTTCCATTGACCAAAAGCTGTCAACAGAGTGCTTGCTCCAGAGTCTTGTCTCTGTCTCTGTTGCTCGTTCTACTCTCTCCTGCCTCCTCGTCAGCTGCGATCTTTATTAAGTTTTCGCTTACTTTTCGCCAAGTGCGACAGAAAGTTTCTGGTCGTGTCTGTTCTTCGTTCTTTTTTGCCTCACGCCTTCCAAAACTGAGTTTTTCCTTGTTTTTCCACATTTCGGCTTTTGTTTTCTGGTTAAGATTGCAAATCTGGCCATTCCATAAAGTCGAACACCCTCTGGGGGTGCCATGCCCCTCAATAGCCATTTCCATTTGTGTGGCAACTTTCCTTCTGTCTTTCTTTCGTCTGCAAAAATTTGTTGTCTATTGCTTTTGGTTAAAGAAGTTTTCATTGGTGGGAAATTAATATTTTGGAAAAAGTTTTTGGACTACAAATAATGTAATGCACAGCTACTGTGGGAGAGCGAGAGAGAGAGAGAGCAGGAGTGTAGAGCCACTGAAGGAGAGAGAGTAACATAAGTGCTCAGCTGTAGTGAGAGAGAGAGAGGCAAGAGTGCAGGGTCCCAATAGGAGAGAGGAAGGAGTGCACAGACACTGTGGGAGTGAGCAGAAGACTACCCCCTGCACGTCAGCCCCTCCTCCCTTAGAGTTATTCAATATTTTGGTATTTATCTTGTCAGAACAATAAAATAGGGCAAAAATACACAGGAATGACATGTGTACGAGACATGTATGGCGACGGACGAAAGGAAAGGAAAGAAAGAAGTATGGAGCAGAGTCCTGTGTAATGTGGGTCACTGTGTGTGCAGAGGCCTGGACTGGAGCTGAATGCCACAGGAATTTACATGTTCGAACATTCCCTTTTAAGCATTTTTTAAGCCATTGGAAAATTGACATAAGCTGCTTGCACTCCGCCTCTCTTTCCCCTGCCACACTTTTCTGCTGCTTTAAATACAAGTATTTGCTCTCGTAGCAAGCGTCTCCTTATCCTTCTATCAATTCTCGAGACGTACATATATCAAATATATATTTCGCTGCGTTAAAAAATAAAAACCGTAAACGATGCTAGAACCAGAAACAGAGTCAGAGACACAGTCAGAAGCAGAGATGGAGGAGGATGAGGAGGAGGAGCTGCTGCGACTCAAGCAGAGCATTGACCGTAATGTGCCACAATTGATGCAAGTGCTGCTGGGAATATCCGAGGAATTCACAAACACCTCGGCCAACTACAAACAGTTTGTGGCATCTGCCAAGCAGACGCTGGCCATGCCTCATTACTTCGGTGAGCAATCGGCGGATGATGTGAAGGCAAGACTGTCGGAATTTATGCAGCGACTGCGTCTCCAGGGGCACGAGAACATTGCCAAAACCATCGAAAAGCATACCAAAACGTTGCTGACAGACCCATGGCTGGAGGAACACCCAGTGAAGGAATTCCAGTGTCGTCTGATCGAATTCTACTTATCCGTTGGCAACTTGAAGGATGAGCTGGGCCCAGAGGAGGGCACAGGGGCACGAGGGGCACGCGAAAGTCTAGAGAATCGGCACATAGAAGCTTCCAGGAATGGGGATCTCAATTTTGAAATAGATTCTGATTCAGATTCGAATGTGGGGATCTACGGAGCTGGCTCCAACCTGTTCGGAAATCATCTACGACAGGAAGGAGTAGAGGCGGCTGTCGTCAGTCCTCGCTTGCTGCCGCAAGTCGCTCTTACCCCGGAGGAAATACTGCAAGAACGCTTGCAGAATTTATTTGTGCAGTCAGCGACCCCTTGCAATCGTGAGGGTGAGTACCACCATCGCTCGTTTGCCACCGACTATGGGGACTATCTGTATGACATGCTGCTGCTGTCTGTGGAGGAGCCCATGGACGAGGAGAAGCTGTTGCTGCGAGAGCTGCTCATCATGTTCTTTGTGCCCCAAAATTGCACCAACTTCGTGATGATCGATCAGCGCATTCAGCTACGTGAAGCGGCACCAAAAATCGTACCGTTGCCGGGTCACAAGCCCATACTGGAGTCACTGTGGCAGATGCAACAACTGCGGTGGTTCATCGATCGCAGCCTGAACGTTCAACGTAGCTACGATCGCATAAAGACGTTCATTTGCTTTGCCCAAGGACTGGAGAGGCTGCTGCTGCCCGTGATGGAGTTTCTGGTGGACTACGATCGTCGGGTGCGTGAGGGCACGGACGCAACCAACGTGCAACACTTTCTGCATACCTCAGCCTTGCCCATGGCGCGTCTTCAGCTGCTGGCGGACATGCTGCCACGTGGGATAGAACTGGACACAGAGCCGCCATCCTTTTGCTGTCTGAAACTTTTGGGGCAGCTTCTCGACAGCAGCTCAAAGACGCAGACAGCGCTGGCTAACTATCCTAGCTATCATGCCGCAATGGCTGCCACATTGTTGCTGCACTCACTGGAGGGCTATTGCCGCATTCTGGACAATTGGTGGCAGACGGGCGACTTTCGGGACTACAGCGGCGAGTTTCCCTATATGCAGCAATACATGTATGGCATGACGAGCTACTTGCCACCACGAATGGATCCCAACAGTCGCTCGTGTGTGCGTTTCATCGGCCGTCATGTGCGGCAGGCGGCACCGTTTGTGGCCACCCTCTGCGATACACAACGCCTCGCACAGTTTGTGGCAACGCACGATTCTCTCTTCAAGGTGGATCTGTATCACGCATTCATGACGATGTTCCTGCACGAGCTGTGGGACTACCATGTGCGGTGCGCCCACCAGCCGCGGCCCCAATTTGCCGCACCGATACTGAAACAGGTGCAGATCCACGATCCGGATCGTGTGTTGCGCATCGTCCTTGCCTACCACAAGGATATGCAGGGCAATCTGCAGCATCCTTCGATCCACAATATACTCGGCAGCATTCTGGCCTGTGCCCCATACGTGCCACTGCGTGAGATTCTGCGGAAAACCCTGAAGCAACTGCTGCAGAAGCGACTGCTGCTGGTGCGATGCTACACGCAGCATCTGCTGCACATGGAGCTGCATCTGCCGGACAAGCTACAGTGCCTGGTGGGCGTATGCATGGGGGATGTGGCCAGGCATCAGCAGAAGTACGAGACATTCTTTGAGCTCCTGGAGGATAATCAACGCACTGAAGCAACGTGGAAGCTGAAGGATATCTTTGAGGAAATGTATCCGCAATTTTCCTACATGATTAATGTCGATTTGCCGTGCTGCAATCTGGCGAAGATCTCCCTGAAAGTAACCGACAGGATCCTGCAGCGAGTGGTGACGCTGCCGCAAATGGAGCTCCTGAACATATCCTTTCGCCTGAAGCTGCGCATGCATCAGGCCCAATGGATGCTCGCTGCGTTGCCACAGCTGCCAGAATCAAAGGCCGAACGAACGATTCAAGCTCTGGTGGATTTCAAAAATATACTAGCCCACAACCTCCAGCACCCGGTGAAGTGCAGCGGGGCGCACACGTTACACAGCAACTATCTGGAGGCCTTACAGAAACCCTACGCCAGCCTCAAGCATCTGCGTCTCTCAAGCCACAAGTTTGCACAGCGAATGTCGGAACTGCTGTCCAAATTGACCGCCGAGGGCGATCCCGAAGAGATTCTTGCCTGGGCACAGCTCCTGACGAAGCTCTGGCTGCGTACGAAGGATCTACTGGACGATGGCAATGATTTTGTGGCCTGCCCAGCGGAATCTCCGTACTTTCAATTGGCCTACAAATCGCTGGATGAGCGCTATCTGCAGACGATTCTGCGCCGCTGCTCTGCCATGACAATGGTGGCAATATTACAGCAAAACGTAGTCGAAGATACGCTTTAATTGGCTACCATAAATACACACGAAAACACGAAATATTTATGGGTTTGGGCTTGGCTTTTGATTGTTGAATGAATGCCCAATAATGTTGCCTTAAATTCAGAGTTTAATAAAAAGTTTTACATAATTTCGGCCCTTAAGTTGAAATAATCAACACAATTTTGTGTGTTTGTTTTTCTACCAATTCCCTTTATTTCTTTTCTCTTTGTATCCTTCAGATACATTTTCACTTTTGACGCTGATTTGTTGCTTAATCGTTAATTTGTTTCCAACTTTCCCACACTAAAATACATTTTTATCAATTTCGAATCGAGAGGGACCCCACCCCACCCCACCCTACCCATAGACGACAAAAACCGCAAATTAAATCGCTTTCGGGTGCTGGCAAAATTTATTTCTAGCGCGTGGTAAAAGCCACAATCCCCACACGCACTTCGCACAACACACACACACACACATATGAGTTCAAAAAATGTGCAAAAAATTAGAGAATGGCAAAGCCAATGCCAAATCACAGCCAAAACGCTGCAGCGTTTGCCAGCAACCGAAATTATTCTGTGGATTTTGCGGCCTCGGCGGTTGGACAAGAGGAGAGAACAGGTCCGGTCCCCTGCCCGCAGGGTGGGCGACAGGCGGTGCTCGTTCACACTCTTGGCCATAAATTGCACCAACGCCTTGTTGGCCAATAAATACTAAAGTCTTGATATGCTGCACTGTGGCAAACATCGGTGTTGTGGCGCCAAGTGCCATAAAGTTGTTGTTGTTCCGGGTGTGGGCTGGGGCAGGGGCAGGGGCTGGGGCAGGGGCAAGCAACGGCGCGGCTAATTAAAGTTTGTGCCGCATTTTCAAATTAAAATTGGTAATTTGTGTACAGATTTTCATCAGCAGAGTTTGGCCTAGCAACATTTGGATACCCTTTTTTTCGTTTATATGAGATTTTTGTACGGTAGAGTGCGAGCTGTGAGGTTTAGGCGTTTCTAAAGAGCAGAAAGTGAAGTTTAAAGAGTAAAACCTATTAAGATCAAAGCACTAGCACTAGCTTGGAAAACAATTTTTTTTTAAGATAGTCCAAGATAATATCTTAAAGAGGAGTTTAATTTATAAATAATGGATCTAGACTGGCATTTCAACCTAAAATACACTGATTTAGTGAAACAAAAATTATAATTATAAAAAATAATTATATTATAATGCAGAGTTGCATTCAAATCGGATCATTAAATATTAAATGCGATTTTGATATCATAGTTGTTATCTTCAGATGGAGATGAAGTACCCTTATATGTATAATATACAGGAAACTGATTAATGGGTATCTTAGTGTCGCGTCCAGCGTGTCGCTACTCCAAACGTTTCGAGTGGTTTTTGCATATATATTTTTACTTTTTTTATTGCTTGAGGGATCTCCTGGTTTATGCCCCTGACAGCAGACGACGACGTCGATGACGATGCTGTAGGAGAGAGGAGGGTCATAAAATCTGTGCTGGGGAAATGTTGGAATGGAACGGCATGAAGTATATGGCTTGGCTGATTGTGGTCGCCCATGGAACTCATCAGAGGAGACAGGTTTATGTCTCGGAACTAGACATTTTATGTGTTTTGCATTTCCCTATTTTTTGTCCGTCATTATCAGCCAGCGAACAGGCAGGGCAGCCATTTTTCCACCTTAAAGCGGATTCCCATTCCCATTGGAAGAAAATCTGATGCTGAATGAAACATTTTGTTGTTCTTTTTGTTTAGTGTGTTTTATAATACTACATACATATGTAGTATGTTCATATATCTTTTTAATTTCCTCTTCATTCATAGACAGAACAGAACAGACAGACAGACACACATTTTGGGGCCAAACATTTTTCATTTCGTTTGGGTCAAATATTTTCATTTACTTTGGCGGCCGCTGCCATTAAAACCGCACGCTGGAAAACCGCATTTGGAAAACATTTTAAATACCTTTTTACATTTTTATCAGAGGAAGAAGGAGCACAGAATGGACATTTTTGTGTTTGTTTTTTGTTTGTCCAGAGATTTATTTCATTCGAGTTTTCAATTTCCACTGAAATCTCAAATGAAAATGAAATGAAAGCCGCGTGCGTGTGATTCGGGGATTTAGGTTTTCTGTGGTACTCCGCCATATCAGATATTTTGCAATTTAGTTTCAGTTTTTGTTGTTGTTAAATAATTTAAAATTCTAATTAAATTTTTTATTATTTTCCAACCGTTTTTGCCATTCGTTTGAGGGAAATTGATTCGCTTTTAGGGGGGGGTTGATTGGCTGCAAAGGGGTGTTGGATTTTGACTCTCGCATGATTTAATGATTTTTCTCACAGTCTCGAAAGTAAATATTAAATATTTGCTTATCGCACCTGCGGTGGCAGCAAAGAAACACCGGAACGTGCCACATTTCAATAAAACAATCAACTGTCAAAAACATATAAACACACAAGTGGCAGGGATGGGGCAGGCAGGAACACGGGGAAACAATCGAATTGACGGGGCGGGTATCTGGTGTGGTATGTGTTCGCACTGAGATTCAAGCGGCGGCAGCGACGAATTTTTGTCACTGGGAAACCCCGGAAAAGCCACGACGACCACCAAAGTTGATTTGCATGTCATTAACAGGGAGAAATCCAAACAGACGAACCAAATCAAACGGAACTGCAGCTAAAAATAGGGAGAAACACGAGGCATGAACAGGGGCAGTGGCTGGGGCTGGGGCTGGGGCAGGGGCAGGGACAGAGCCACTGTGTGGTATGGGCCTGTAACTGAGGTAGGGTTCTGTTGTGGCTGTCGCTGTTGCTGTGCCAGGGGCAGGGATTCTCTGTAAACAAAGCCGCACACTAAAAATATCACATGTCAGTGAGGAGGCACAGACACTAATTAGTGCGTCGTGGCAATGAATACTCGTATTGTATATCCATCCATTCCATAATGATGTCTGATCTGAAGATATGTATCTGCATCTGTGTGCGTTTGTTTGTGTGGGAAATGCATCCAACCCCAATAAATATTGTTGCCATAACACAGAAGAAATATGAGGCATATCCGAGAAATTACATGAATTTCCCAGGGCTTTTCCCATGGATTCCCACACAAACTCGAATTTCCATATTTGCGTTTAGTCATTAAATCTGAAGATGCATTCAGATCTGTGGCTGTTTCTTCATCTGTGCTATAAATTTATCGTTAAAAATCAATCAAACATAAAACGAAATTAATTTGCCCATTTCATCATTTTCTCGCTGTACCTGCAAATCTTAAACTTTGTATTTCTGTGTGGTTAATCCGTTGCATTGGGCATATTTTATGCCCTGGTGCTCCACGGGACAATCCTTTGGTTGCAAAAACCTCTTCTTCATCACCAAAAACCTGTACAATTTTCAAGAGGCAACAAACAAACAAAAAAAAAACGAGAAGGAACGTGAGTCGCTAGTCGCGACTCTACTTTTATACCCGTACTCAGTCAGTTTATAAATTTATGAGCTTATGATTGAAATTAAAAAAAAAATTTTAATTTTACATTTTACATTTTTTGCTACATTTGTCAACTACATCTACATGTAAAATGTAGATAATACATCTAGAACAAATATTCACATATACCATTTAGATTCTACATCTCCTCCGCTAGGGTTGCTCGCGCATTGCACAGGGCAGAGTGTGCGAGCGAGACAGAGAATGAATAGCGTCAGCAGCGCCAGAGGAGGTGGGGGAAGCAACTGAAAATTAATTTCTTTATTCTGGCTATAATAATGATCCGATCTGGTTCAGATTCGAGATAGATATGGTCATTCTCTCGATACTGCGTTTTTAGTTTTATCGTATCTTCAAAATTGTGGATGCCACAGATTTTCGTCCTTTGTGAAGGCGGAAGGGGCGGGGCGAAATTTTGAAATACACTTGTAACAGTGTGATATCACATGAGTCTGAAAAATTTCGTTGCTCTAGCTTTTATAGTCTCTGAGAACGAGGCGCTCATGGGGACGGACAGACGGACAGACGGACGGACAGACAGACATGGCTCTATCGACTCGGCTATTGATACTGATCAAGAATATATATACTTTATGGGGTCGGAAAAGTTCCTTCTCTGCGTTACACATCCACTTTTACCACAAATACAGTATACCCCTTAACTCTCTTTTAGTACGGGTATAACAACTCCGAGAGTGGCAATCTATCTGAGAAATAGAAATCAAGGCACCCCCAAAAACCAACAGGTGCCACATCACGGGGCAGGCATTCTTTGGCAGCAACAGCAGGAGGACAGGTGAGCCCTTCTGTTTTTCCTTCCAGAATTTCCCTCCATGTGCATTTTGCTGTCATTTTTTTTTTCATTCGTTTTCGTTTGCATAGGAAATGTGCAAACAAAACTGTGCATAACAAAAATGTGTGGAGAAAGGTTGAGGGGAAAAGTATGGGTGGCTGGGGAGGGGTGGCTGCAAGTGTAACTAAGCTTTAATGGGGAGTCCTGGAAACACAGCCTCACTCCGATTCGATTGCAATCCTGCCACCAGCTGCAGCCCAGACAAGTTGTTGCGGTATACAGCAGCAGCAGTAGCAGCAGCAGGAGGAGGAGGCATGGAGCATGGAATGGAGTTGCAGCAGCAGCGGCAGAAGAAAATGGAGGAGGAGCAGCCGCATGGGACAGGGATTGGGAGGCAGGGGCAGCAGCAGCATGGGGCAGGGACTTAAAGCAGCAGCATGGGGCATGAATCGAATGGCATGCAGGAGTTGCAGCAGACGATACAGTAGGTGTAGGCATTGGGCTGAAGTTCAAATCCCAACAAAATTATTAATATGACTTTAGAACCCAAAGCAGCAGCCGCTGCTTCCTGTCCTGCTGACTCCTTTCTGCCTCCTGCGGTTGCCAAGACACCCGACAGATGTATCTGCTGGATGCATTTCCAACAGCAGCAGCTCCCAGCAGTCTCCATGTGTGTCTTTGCCAGTCTTTTGGGGGGGGGGGGGGGGGTGGGAGCCCAAATTATGCTTAAGCTGTGCTGCACTCTGCTTTGGCTCTCTAAAAATTATCTCACAGAACGCGTGTGTGTGTATCTTTCAGATACAGGCACTAAATTTACAGGCACATTATTTAGTTGTTTGAGTCGGGCACAGGCACAGGCACAGGCACAGTGCGGCGGTTAGGTCTTCTGTTATCTGTTTGTGGTAAAGGGATTATATATACAGATATATATATATATATATACATATAAGATCTTGAGACCTCTGGCTCCACACCCACAACAGTGCAAACGAAACCGCCTAAGCCTCAGACACTGCATCAGACTCTGCTTCTGCCTCTGAGTCTGCCCCCTGCCTCAGTCACCGTTGTGTGTGAACTTTGTGTTTGCTTTTGCCTTTCTGCTGCTGCTGCTGCTGGACTTTGTTTTGCTGCTGCAGCTGCTGCCAGGAGAGAGTGAGGTTAAAGAGATGTGAGGTCCCTTCAAAAACATTATCCACACCTTGTTTACGCATTTGTGCAGCGATTTTGTTCCTCCTTTCTCTCTGGTCCTCAGCCTCAGCAAGTTGATCGCTGCTGCAACTCTCCCTGGCTCTCGCTATTGCTCCAGTCTCTAATTTACATAACCACGAAAATTAGTTTTGCGTCTGCTGCAGTTTTTATCTGCTGCACAACTTTGTCACGACTGCAGGCCTCCTGCTTGCTGTGGGTCCTGCCCCTGGTACTCCCAGTAGTCGTATCCGCTTCTCGTATAACTCCTCGCCGTCCTCGAAATCCTCTCAGTCCTCGCAGTTCCTCGCAATCCTCACACTCCTCGTTTCACTTTAAATTTAGTTGCCAAAGTTATTTAAACTTTTTATACCCTAGCAATAGGGGTATTCCAATTATGGACAGCAGTTTGGCAGAGCAGAAAATACAGACAGGAGTAGGTAGGTATTTTCCTGGCTTAGAATTTAAAGTTATTGAATTCGAACAAACAGCTTACGCTCTCCTCCTCTCTTCTCTTCGCGATGTTCGCTTGCCCACATATTTCTCCTTTAAATAATGAAATATGTACTAAAGCAGAATGGAGGCTGCCATTGTAACCATTTATTATTATAAAGTATGTTTCTTCAGTAGATCATACCGTCATATATATTTTATAACTCTACCATAAGGGTATTGCCCCCATCGGCGTTGTTTATTTATATATATATATTTTTTTTGTTAAAACAAATTTAAATTTTTATTTAACTATTTTTTTATTTAACTATTTCTCTACTTTATTTTGAAATTTTCGAAAAATTAATTTTGTGAAACTTTTTTATTTGGCCACAGTTTTTATAGAGTCACCCTCCCACCTGTGTGTTAGAGAAAGGGGTTAGGGCATGGTTAGAGGGTGGCCATGCGGGGGGTCTTGTCTCGTAGTTAAGACAACAATTCAGTTAACATTGAGGGGGGTAGGGGGCGTTTCCACTTCACTCTCGTTCTCTCGCCTTTTCTACTTTCTCTAACTCTCTTTTTTTCGGGTAAAAATTTCCCACTGCACAGTGGTTAAAAGTATTTAAAAATGGTCAAAAGCGCTCAGGTGAAAATGTTTAAAGTGCTTTAATAATAAAAATATTAAGAGAAAAGTGGCCACGACGCTCAACAAAAAAAATGAGAGTGCCACAGTTTCAGCTGCACCTCGAAGTTCTTTTTTGCCTGGTTCCACTGTACTTTTGGCTGGTGTCCTGCTGCGGGCATTGTAGTTCCATTGTTTCTGCAAGTTTTCTGTGGGTTTATTAAAGGCTTCGCTTCCTACTCGCTATTCTTTGCGAGCCCTTGCCTGGGATTCAGCAGCCGCACAACAACTGATTGGCAGCCGCAGTCGAAAAGAAAGTTTATATTATTAATGTGAAAGGGGGCGGTGGGCGGTGGTGGTGAGTGGTGAGTGGCAGAGCCCCGCACAGTCTTCTGTCGGGCTTCGACTGTTTTCGACAGCCCTGCTAATTGAATTTTTCCTTAAATTATAAACAAATAGATACAAAAACTGAGATATCCTTGTGTCTGCTCGCTGAGCGATACGGACAGGGACAGTCAATTTCTGGTCTCATTTGCGGTCAGGTGGGCGATCCATTGAGCTGTCGGGTGAGGGGGATCGGCCTTTAAATTGAAATGTTTCCTGCAATTTTCGTCGTCGCCGGGAACCCAAAGAAATCAGGCTATGGAGGAAGTTATATTTTTTATTTTGTTTTTATTTTTTTGTGGAACGTGCAACAGAAAATGTTGCAAATTGAAAGAAGAGTGAGACGCCCATGCTACCCACTCCACATCTGCCCTCCTTTCGATGTGTGCCTCCCACTACTTTCTCCATATGCTTTCTGTGTGTGTGTGTGTGTTTTTTTTTTTGGCGGGGGCCCACTGCATTCTAAGCGATTTTTTGCGATTTCTTTTAGCAAGTTTTTGCCTCGTTTTCCTCGAGACGAGTGGGCCTTGTACTTAAAGTTGTCTATTTGCTAGTTTGCCTCCATGCTCCATGCCTGTTGTTGTTGCTGCTGCTGCTTCTGTTGTTGTTGCTGTTGTTAATGTTGTCTGACTGTTTTGTTTGTTTGGTTTGTGTGTCGCCCAAGAGCGTAGAGCGCTGCATTGAAAATGTTCGCACAGTTTTCCGCACAGTTGCATTTTCACTATGCTTGCCGCTTGGCGCGGCTCAGTTACTTGATACAGTTTTTGTGCCCCTAAAACCTCGTCTCGCCTCCCTTTTTAGAACTCCTCTCTAACCCTTGAGCGTTTGTTTTTTTTTTTGTGTACCCTTTCGGAAGGTATTATGATTTGGCTTAGAGCTTAGAGCTTCGGCTTCCTTTTTGGCCTCGACTTCCAACAGAATTATGAAATCACTTCCCTTGGGTTGTCATTAGATCTGTTCATCAGAGAAGCAGGCCCTGGCCTGTTTGTTATTCTCTGCTCTTACGATTTTGGACTCTTATTTTTCCCACGATTCACAGAAATTGTTTTTGTGTACATATTTACTGCATAAAAACCCCCAACGAATGCCATGGAAACAATCTCTCGAAGAAAAGTATAGAAACTCCTTTGACCGTATCCTTCTATCCGCCAAAGGATCTCTTAGAGTATCTAAAACTAAGGCTTACCTTATTCCCATCTTTCCCATCTGGTTGGTTGCGGCCCTTCATTTTTTTTGCTGGCTGCAGTTTTCTTTTGATTTTTCTCGATTTTGCACGATTTTTTCTTGTTTTTTTTTGTATGAATGTGTGTCGCTTTTTGCTCTGTTTTTGCTGGGAGTTTTACTTATTTTCCATTCCTTCCACTCGTGCCTGCCCCGCGTCTCTGGTGCTCGTCCTTTTCTTCTCTCCTCTTGCTCCTCCTTCTCGCCTTCTCTTCTGCGCTTCTGCTGTTATGCTCATCTACTCAGTCGTGCGCTTTGTGCTCCCTGCTTTCTCCTTTATTTTCTTCTATTTTAAATGCGATATCTGATTTTGTTGTTGTTGTTGTTGTTGTTGCACTCTGACTCTCGCATGCAACATTCAGAGGCAGCTTGCAAGAAGAGTTAAAAGTCGAGATTTTCAGATTTCTTTTGTGGACCCAGGCCCCTGTCCCCTGTGTGCCCGTTGTGCCCATATGTGGCACCGGTTTTTTGAGGGGGTTGGGGGGCCAAAGGACATCAATTTTCAATGCTCTCACTCAATAGAAAGCTCTTCCAATGCAGACAGATATAAACAGTGGAGAGAGGCAGAGCAGAAAGGTGGCAGGAAAAGTGAGAGTGTGGGAGAGGGAGGCAAATGAATCTTTTCCCTTGGATTGCTGGATAATTATGACAAATAACCTAAGTAAACGGCATAAGTAAGTAATGCGATAAGAATTTTCTGATAAGCTCCTTGACTCTGCTCCATCCCCACTGGCACTGGAACTGCCTCTACCCTGCTCCCCCTTCTGAACCACTGGACTCTGGCAATTAGCACACAAACATGGAGCAGCATCTCCTACTAGCTCTTGGGCGCCATGAATCACATAAAAGCATCCTTGGAGCTACAAATGCCCCCCACTCTTCCTGCCACCAGCTACAGCTGCAGACAAATACCAAAAAAAAGAAAAAAAAACTAAAGGGAGATGCCATTGAAACTGTGCTTACGGTTCTTCCTATATAGTAGATATGCCACGCCCCCATAATCCGCAGCCAGAGCGCATTTGCCAGTGCCATTCATGCAACTAATTTGATTTTTTTTCCCAAGCAAGTTTTCTGCTGCTCCAAACGGGGGGCACTAGAAATAACGGGGAGGGGTTGGATTTGAAAAAAAAAAATATTTTCATTAGACATTTTGTAAATATGAGCAGCTTACTCTGGGGATTTTCAACTTAAAGCCAATGAGAAATCATTCCAAATAGAGAGGAAAGGCAAAGGACTCGCCTTACTTCAAATGGTTGCTCGTTACAAAGGGGGTTGAGGAGGTGGGCCTGGGGCTGGGGCTAGGGCTCGCTGCAGCTGCTTTCAACGACAACTAGAATGATTCGACGCTTTTCCATGCTGCAAGCGGCAGCTGCAATAATATCATTCAATTATAAAAGAAATATACAAAGAAGTCTGTATGCTCTGCGGATTTTTCATCGCTGAGAAATTAAGTAGTTTTTGTAGCATAGGAGGAAAGTTTGCGCTGCGGATTGAGTTTTGTGGGTGAGCCACCAATTAGAGAGCAATTCTCCAATAGCCAATTAATAATTATCCATAATAATATAATGTAATTTAGAGCTCGAATTCTTTTTGTTTTCATTCCTTATCCATTTTAGATGCCATTTTCTTTACTATTTCTCTTTTCTGACAACTTGCACTGCATAGTCAATAAACAAACACTAGTTCTACGGGTAATACCCTAACTTAATGCTCACCCACCCACCCGCCTACCGCACACACACTCCAACCCTAACTATGATACAGAAATCTAATTTAAGTAAATGCTTTTCCACACATTTTCATTGCAGTGCTCGTTGCTCCAGCTCTAACGACTCCCGGGCGGCATTGTCTGTGTGTCGGTTCGCTTCGCTTTGGTTCGGTTCTGTTCTGTTCCACAAAAAAGGTCCTGTGTCTGGGCTTTCGGGGTAAGTCTCTCACTCGACTCTCTACTCTGTTGGCAACTAAAGATACATTTTTGATTACCCCCGAGCTGCAATTGTTCCACCCAAAAGACCGACCCACCCCACCCATTTCATGCAGCACACCTTTCACTTTTAATTATCCAAAAGGGGAGTGGAACACCCACCACCCACCACCCTGCCCCGCCCCTCTCGTTTTACTAGGCCTTTAACAGTTCATAATTAAATGAGAATTTCCTCCGGTAATATTTCGAGCGTAAATTTTCGAAAATTCGAAAGGCAATTTCTTGCCGCTTTCTTTTGGTGTTGCTGTTGCTGCTGCTGCTGCTGTTGCTGCTGCTGCTGCTGTTGCCGCTTCGTGTGTGTGGGAAATTTTCACAGATTTTGCACGTGCCACAGCCACAGCACTTGCAACTGCCCCATGGATTCCTCGACTCGACTCGACTCCACTCGACTCTGACTCGACTGAGACTCGTAAATATTCATTACATTGCCCTGCCGTATGTTCTGCGACTTGCCACTGGAAATATTTGCATAAAGTTGCCGAAAGTGAAATTTGTTTTTTTTTTTCCTGGTGGGTTGGGTGTGGCGTGGGGTGCTGCATCTGTAATTAGGCCTCGAACTGACCTTGGGGGTTGGCAGCTCTACGCTGGGAATATGGCAGCTGTTTCGGCTTGCAACTATCTGCCTGACTGACAGGAGGCGGGGGCGGTGGCAGGAGGAATCCTTCAGCTCTTGAGCTCTTCAGCTGCTTTGAGGAAAAAATCTCATAAAAATTACAGCATTATGTGGACATGGACCTCTCTCATCAATGGATATTAAGCGTACATAATCCTTTTGCATGCCTCGTTCCACATGCCTCATTCTGTGCCCTGCCCCTGTGCCTCACTTCATTTGCCATGACGACACGATGGAGTGCTTCTCGCTCTGCCGGCACTGCTCGGCACTTGTTGGAGCGCATGTTGTCGCTCTTTGTGGCGCCTCTAACTGGAGGCCGGATCAGCTGCACACACATAGAGGCAGAAAGAGTGAGCACTGCTGTGTGTGTGTGTGTGTCTTTGTGTGGCAAAGGGGCGGGGGGAAGTGGCCACTCATAACTTTGGCGCCGCCTTTGGTGACGCGAATGCGTTTAGAAAAACTTTCTACAACTTTAAGCCGCTTAGCAGCTTTGCACTCTCCTTTTTCTCTTTCTCTTTGCCGCAGCAGCAACACAGTCACTGCCTCAAAGGACCCTTCGACCCCTGCCTTTGCCGCTGCCACTGCCTCTGCGCCTGCCCCTGCCCCTGCCCCACTGTGTGTGCCAAGGCGCTAACTGAGTTTCCCTCACTCCCATATTCGCACTCTGCTGGTCAAACACTACTCTCGTGTAAATTTCTGACACTTTTTCCCCCCAAGAAGAGGCCTGAAACACTCCTGACATTGCCATTCATTTTATTGAATTGTGTGGCAAGTTTTGAGATGATGTTGCACGTGACCTAGGTAGAATGGGGAAAACTGTGTGAAAATCCAATTATGAAAAGGCGTTTCCCATCATAGCTCCACAACTATAATGTGTATGGCCCATTTTAGAGGCTGCAAGGTAGAGGCAATTAATATGCGAACAAACGGATATAAATAAACACAGACACTGCCAAAAGTTTGCTGCCTCAAAGAGGCAGAACAAAAGGCTTTAATAATCCATTGATCTGCTCATATATATTTACGGAAAGTTGAGAACTTAATTGCCACCAACAAAAAAGTTGTTCAAGGAAGTCGCAAACAACCAAACAACACACAGCCCCCAACCACCATATCCCTGTTGCCATGCTGCCACACTGTGTGCCACAAGTGTGTGCCTAACAACCCACACACAAAACATTGGATGAATATCTTGCTCTCCGAGACGGGGAATGGAGAGAGAGAAATCTACAGATGCCGCCGCCACGCATTGTTTGAGGCGGGACGGGGCAACCTTTTTCGTGGGCAGCCTTTGATTTATTGGCATCCTCCCGCCCAACGCCTTAAATATTTCTTGGGAGCGTGGGTCGTGGGCTGTTGCCTTTGACCAGTCAGGATTCGATTTGGGATTGAATTCAGGCAGCCTCGATTGTGTACGGTTCGGTTGGCTATCCAAATCACGCTTATTGAATTACTTTCTTTTGCTGTTTGTCCCCTTTAATGGTCCTGAAACACACACACACACACAGATACAAAACCATTTAAAGATGGAATGGGAATGTTTTTTGTGAGCTGTCAAAAGAATGATTTTAAATCATTTTTGGGTGCCCCGGGAAGCCCTCCCCCCACTCCTGCCCGAGATATGCCCATCCGTGGTGGGTCATATATAATAATTTTGGTGCTGTCTTTAGGTCTACCCCTGCCACCCACCAAAGGGTGGACGCCCTCATTTCTCTCCATCTCTGTGAAGTGTGGCATCTCTTCTCTCTCTCTCTTCTCTCTGATGTCCTGTTCCTTCAGGCAGATGTGTTTTATTAAACATTTGCCGATAAGCAAACTCCCAATGCATAGGCAGCGATTTATATTATTTATTTTAGCCCTGCATCCAGAAATTTCCCTCTTAGGCTTTTCGTTTTCTTTGATGTGTGTGTGTTTGTGCCCCTGCCTCCTGGAATATGATTTCCATTTGGCTTAAGTCTAAGACATTCCATTCTTTGGGCAGATTTGGGTCATCTTTCTGTTATTTGTTAATGGAAAGTCCTGCTCCTGCCACCTGGGGGAGCTGTGCAGCAAGTTGTTTTGCAATTAAATGTGAGCTCAAAACGTTGCCTGCAACAGGTGCAGCATGGGCACACATCACGTAGGCTGCGTGCGTGTTTTATTTATGTCTCTTCTTCCGGCTAAGCCCTGCCCACCCCCCTTTAATGCAATAGGCAAATGAGCGAACAACGAACGAAACGAAACGAACCGCCCGACGAGAGAAGGGAAGCAACAGCCGCCCCAAAAAAGCCTCAAGAAAACTGATGTTGCACGCACACGACGTTGAAAAGTCATTAAGTACAAATGACGTTGCTGCAAAAAGCCAAGTGAGCTGCGGGAGGGTGGCGGGCGGGCTCAGGTTGGCAGTAGCTTCAGTACGGAGTGGGACGGAGCTTCGTAATTGCGGCACGTTTGAGCGCAGCAGCAGCTAACTGCATATTGAGTAATGCCCGCGGGCAAACGACGAGCAGGACGAACAGAACGAGCAAGGCGAGCAGGACGAACAGGAGCAGAAGGACCCAGACGAGCAGCGGAGGTCTACCCATGGAATGAGGGGAATGAATGCTCCAATGGGCTAAAGATGGGGCTCAGATTCGCAGAGGGGCGGGCGGGATGCTGCTCAGCTTGCATTATTTATGACAAAGTTGGCTCCAAATTAAGCCATGGAGAACAGGCAGCGGAGAACAGTGCCAGTGGGGGGGGTAAGCTGCACAAAAGGGGATGGGGCAGCTGTTAAATTGGAACTAGTTCCAGAGTGGTTCCAAGTGGAGCAAATTAGCGGAGATTTTTCCGCTGTTTTTGATAGTCAGAACTTGGTGGTGTTCCATGCTGAAGAGGATTCCATCTATAAATCTTTTAAAAGAATTCTCTGGAAATGCCAAACTACAAGGGAAGGGAGAAACTAGTTCCACAAAATCGGAAAACCGAAGCCCTGGTCGCAGGTCTCTGGCAATGGGAGTCCTGCGCCTATGGGGGCAGCATGCAACTGCGTAGAGTGAAGTTATGGAAGGGTTGTAGGAGAATGTTGTGGGGGTGTGGGGTGGGATATATCCATATACACACACACACACACACACACACACACACACACACACACACACACACACACACACACACACACACATACACACGCAGTGAGGCACAGTCGGAGTGTCTCTGAGGCTGCTGCCGCTGTGTGCTCTACTCGCATTTTGCTTTTATTTACTTCGAATGTAATTTAATATTATACTATGGCAACGTGCCACACATCAACGCAAGCGGCGCGTCGCAACGATGATGGGGCAACGATGACGATGTCGTTTCGTGCCTCCTCCTACTGCACCACCACCACTGCCCCAGCGCATAAATAATCTGTTGCATGTTGCATGTGTGTAATGTGTAATGCCTGCATGAGTGGCTGTTGCCTCCGTTTGCTTTTTGATAAGTCGCCGCTTAATTAATTTTAAATTTGCGCCAACAACAAGAGTGACGAATGGAAACTCCTGTATGGAAATTCCATCCGTTTCCCCCACCCCCTCAATTGGTTTTCCGCTGGAGAGCTAAGGACCTTACTCTCGAAATCAATTAAGGTCCCTCCATGTTAATCGCTGCATATATCAGGCTCTCCATCCATCCTTTGGCTAAGATTGACGCCCCAGCGATAGACAGATCACTGGACAAGGGTAGTACCCATACCCCAACCACTTTAAAAAGGTCGATGACAGCCAGCGGAAACGGAAGCAAAAAACAAAAAATTAAAAAAAAGGACAAATCAGCACGCGACATTTTTCGCGCCTTTTAATGGCTAGTAGAAGCAGGGGTGTGGGGGGCGTAGCCGGAGGGCTAATGAAGGACCCCAAAATGAGAGAACAAAAGGCACGAAAGTCAACGAAACTGTAGCCAAAGTGTTAAAGTACGATAAAAAGATTAAAGTGCACAAACAAACAAGCAAACAAACAAACAGAATGCGAGAGACAGAGAGAGAGAGAGAGACAGACAGCCCAAGGCAAATTGAGATAAAACACACACACACACACACAGACAGACAAAGGGCTGGAGACTCACATGGAGAAAAGTAAAGGGACTGAGTGAAAGGCTCAGAGAGAGAGAGAGAGAGTGTGAGAGTGTGAGAGCAAAGCCCATCCTCACAGCAGGAGTTGTGGCAATTGGTAATAGAAAATCGGATCAGATTAGATTTAATGCCGCGCGGCAATGGCTAATTTTTGGGTGATTTCTCATAGAAAAACGACTGCTAGGCTGCTGCAGCCCCTTTGAATCTTTGGCGCCATGTAGCTTTCCGTACAGAAAGAAGAGAGAGAAGCAGAGGCAGAGCTGTCAGCGGCAATACGCCGGCAATGACAGCTAAACAAATGACACAAAATGCGGTGGAGATGTCAGTGAGAAAGAGGCAAAAGGAAGGAGGATGAGAAAGAAGTACGGATGAGTAGCCAGAGATGGCTGGGATACACCCACACACACACACACACACACAGACAAACATGAGATATATCTGAGAGAAGTAGCAGGAGCAGCAGCAGCAGCAAACAGCAGAACGAGCGAAACGCCGAGCGAGCGTCATCAACATTTCCGCTTCCGGCTGTTTATGCTAAAAGTATGGCGACGACAACGGCAACTGCTGCGATGGATGGGCCAAATAACCACCCCCCCAACCCTCCTCCACCCGCCACTTAGGACACCCAAACGGAATGGAATGAGTAGGAGGCTCAGCTACCCGCTGAGCTGTCAGACGCCTTGGCTGCCACTGCTGCCGCCGTTTTGTTTTTTTTTTTGTTTCTTTCCCTTTCTGATGAGGAGGCATCTATCATGTCGCCGCCACTTTGTGGGGGGGCGCCACAGAATTTTTGGGCATTTACTAACTATGGGAAAACTATCGATTAGAGAAGCCCAGCAGGCCATTGATGGTAGGAAGGATAACTGTGATTTAAGCAGCAAAATGAACGGAAAATGTCGAGAAACTATGTTGCAGCGGGTTCTTTGTGAATGGAAAATCAAGGGAGGTGCCTTAGTGAAGAGGGAAAAATCGCAGCTATACGAAGTGGCACAGTACCTTCTGAAAGATCTGCCACAAACGAAAATTTCATCACCCATTCATAGTTGGGCATTAAATATTTTAAGATCGTTGATTGAAAGAAATCAATGCTTTAATCCGGATGCACATGCTCGTAAATCAAGGAAGTACTTCAAAGATACAAATGTATCTTTTGTTAACCCCCCCAGTGTTGAGAACCTTTGCTCCTGTTGAGCGACAGCTTCCTAAACAGCAAAGGACATGACCAGCAGGCGCTCTGCCAGCTATCAATCACACTTGAATGTACATCGAGAGTGAAAGAAAGAAAGAAAGAGAGATATATATACAAAGAGAGAGAGAGACAGAGAGAGAGAGAGAGATGTAAGACAGAGATGTAGTTATAATTATGCGTAGTAGTCGCTGCTGCTTTATGTGCCATGTTTTAGTCCGCCCCGTTGTTGCCATGGAAGGTAGTAGCGAGCTTCTGGGTGGCTCTTTGGGGGGAAGGGAAGGACTTTCTTCTTGGTTTCATTTACATGTTGATGACATCGCAGTCATCGCGGGCGTATAAATAATTACACACACACACACCGCCGAGATGCCTGTCGTATATTTTGATATTTAATTTGTATGTGTTTTTTTTTTTGTTTTTTTTTTTTTGGTTTCTGGCAAATGCCAAAACAAAAGGTGAATCGGTGGCTGCCTTTTGAGAGCATTTTGCTCTGCGCTTTCTCTTGATTTTTTACATATTTATGAGCCATGAGCCCTGGCCAAAATTCCGTGGAAACGAAATGAAACGACAGGAGGGAGGCCTGTCACAGGGGGCATAATTTCTGTGCAGAGTTTCCATACAGAAGATGTTGAAGTTGAGCCTCAGGGAACTAATTGAAAACTAAAATTTCAATGGGCATCTCATCAAACCAGCAAACCAGCAACCATTCTATTCGACCAGACATGCCACTCACATGTCACGAGGCTTATGAAATCTCCGCTATAAATATGCAGTGGCAGTGGAGGGAGGGCAAGCGGAAGGACACACACACACACACACACACACACACACACACACAGAGAACTTGCAAGTTGCCATAAAACGGCTTTTCATTTGTGGAGGGTATTGCCTCGGGCTTTGGCTTTGGCTTTTTCGTTGCTTCATGCCACATTCGCGTTTGATCCTAATGTGCTGCTGTCAGGGCCTGTCGACGTCAGACTCTGGCGGGTGGCATCGGACTCTAGCCGGCTATTTCGGGGATTAATGTCGAATGTGAAAGGATTTTTGTGCCATGCATTCAACGAGACCTCCCCCTCTCCCTATTGCCATTTCGCCCCAGTAGCCGGTGCTGAAAACGTTAACCAAATCCCTACAGTAAGCAGCTCCCCGAAACGGAGAACATTTCACACTTGGAGATAGAAATACAGAGAGAAGAGCAGCCAGCAGACAGCACAATATGGCGAAGAAGGAGGAGCCGATCATGGATGGGCCCAAGCGGATGCAGAAGGAGCTCAAGCTCATGATCGAGGATACGCAGCTGCTGCAGTTTCGCTGCTTGGAAGTCGAACCGGACAACATCTTCAAGTGGTACGGCCTGCTGATGCCCGACAGTCCGCCCTACGACAAGGGGGCCTACAAGCTGGAGATTGACTTCCCGCAGCAGTATCCCTTTAAGCCGCCCCGGCTCCACATCAACACAAAGATCTACCATCCGAATGTGAATGAGCGCGGACAGGTGTGTCTGCCCATACTTGAGATCGAGCACTGGCTGCCCACCTCACGCATTGAGTCGGTGCTGAACTGCCTCCTGGCCACCATCAACGATCCCCAGCCGGACAATCCCTGGAGCATCGACATGGCCAACGAGTATCGCAACGATCCGAAGAAATTTTACAAGATCGCCGATGCCTGGGTGGATCGATACAGCGAGCATCGTCCCACCGATGCCGAACTCGTGGCATTTGCCCGCAAGCGGAAGAAAGCAATGCAGAAAAGTTAGTTGCTGACAAAGAGTTGGGGGACGTAGTTTAAAATTCATGTGGGCTTTTTGTAGTTAATCGAAATAATATAAGGGACATTCTACATTTTTCTGTGATCAGCCAACAATCGATGCCCGACTATGGGCTTAAAGAAAATTGATCAATTCCTGACAATTGTTTGGATTTCTTAATATTCTCCTTTCGTCAGAGGCCTCATTCGCAGCATAGTCCACCATCTAATTGGAATTCCCGCCTGTAGAGCAAGCCTCCAAGCAGGAAGAACACTTCTGCTTCAGCCCGCTGTGAGATAAATCATTTGGCTACGAAAAGCAGTACTGCCACTGCCCCACTGAGTAGCAGCTGCCCCACGCGGTGTTCGTGTGGCGTCATAGCGAGCGGGCGACATTAGCCACCATTTGCTGGCTGCTGTTCGGGACGAAGCTGGAGACGGGCAACCGTCATTGTCAGTGGCATATCATCATCATTCGCCTCATCATACGCATCCGCATTGGCCATTCGCCATTCGCATTTGGGGCTACGCATCCCGCATCATCCCACATCATAGTTTTCTGGCAGTGTGTGTGTGGTGGGGGGGAATCGCGCGATGAAAATCTCTGCTGCTGGTCCCGGGGTCATATAAATTTCGGCAATGAATGAATCAACTTTACGAACATTGAGCGAGCGAGAGGGGACACATGTGTGACTGCTTTACGGTCCTGTCCGCTGCTTTGGCCTCCTTCTTTTCATTTCTTGAGTGTTTCTCCTGCCATGAGTGTGTATGTGTGTGTGTGTGTGTGTGTGTGTGTGTGCATTTTATGTGCTCATGTGTGTGTTTTGGGCAGTTCACTTGATATGCTTACTGCCCTGCGCCAGTGCCCCCCCCCTGTGTCTGCTTCTGATGTTTGGAGCAACTTGGACTTGTCAATGGCAGGAGACGGAAATGGGAAAATGGGGAGTAGGGAAAATGGCAGTGTGGGATGCTGGGGACTATAAGCTGCCACTATAATTACAGCAGAGGCCAAAGGCACGGAGATACTCGTATCAAAGCCAGGGCTAAAGATATTTGTATCTAGTTTCTTTACTGCTGGATTTAGTGCCCAGAGAGTGAGAGCTGTGAGCAGTGAGCAGGGAGGAGCAGGGACTGTGGATGGATAGATAACTGGTGTCCAAGAGAAACCATTGTGAAGATGGATTACCATGGAGGCAGCGTCGACAGTTTTTTTGTTGTTGTTGTTTCCATGTGTGTGGCATGTGGCTGCTGGCATGGGCGTGTGCGTAGGGCGTGCGTGTGTCTTGTTAAAACTGCCAACTGATTATTATCACCTTCCGAGAGGACTGACTGCCAGACCAGACCCAGTCATTGACACCCATTGCTGCGGGGGGGCGTCCTGGCTCTACTTTCTATTCTGCTCCTCTGCTCGCTGACTGAATCTGTGCTCTTCCCTCGCCTGCTGCTGCTGCTCCTGTGGCTGGTCCTTGGCTCTGTCACACCCAGCGCCCTCTAGTGGCTGTCATTGGCAGAAGTCGTTTGCTCTTTGCTTTCTTTCTTTCTCGTTTGCTTTCTCTGCTTTTGATTCGGATTCTGCTTTAACGCACTTCATCTTCTGGTTTCTCTTGTTTCTGTTTCTGTTGCTTCTTGTACTGCGGCAATGAATCGCAGTTTTTGATTAGCTACAGCCACAGTCCTGACAGCCGAGTGAGGTGGGGTGGCAGCCCTGGCAACCATTTCTTTGCTTTTCATGACTTTTTTTGTTATTTTCCTTTTAATTTTTGGCATATTTCAGTCGCACTTAATTACAGTTGTGTTTTGTGTTTGCGTTTGCCTGTTGCAAATTAGTTTTTCACATTTTCACAAATTAGATATTTGCTGAAATTTGTGGGAACATAAACTTTAATTTTATGTTTACTGAAGAAATCCTAAATACCAAAAAATAACCAATTTAAAAAATGTATGCATCTAGTAATAATTTGGGTGAACAATTTTTTATGAAATTTTTAGGAATTATTCTAAATTTTTGAGATCCGAAATATTGTTAAAAATACAATTTGAGGATTATTTTAAGACAAATGCAACAGTGTTTTTATTGAAATTAAAAGAAATGGTATCGAAGGAATTTTCAGGGACATATTCATGGACAGGGAGATAATCTTCAAAGGGAATTTTAGATACATTTAGAGAAATTGCATATTAAATTCTGAAATATTTTACAGATTGAATTTTTCCCTGAATTTTAACGACCTTCTTCAAGGGAAGTCACATCGTAATAAAGAGAAATCATTCAGTGGGGAAATTACACTTAAATTGCTTAAACTTTGTATAGTATCAATAGACTAATTCAAAGAATAATCTCATCAACATAAATTCATGAAAATTCGTTTAATTTTTGATTCAATTTAAATTAAATTCAGAATTTGATTTCCATACCAAAATGTATGCAATAAAGCAATAAAAATAGTCGATCGATTTTTGCAATCATTACGAAGGTTCGACGCGGGGGTAGGGGGCTGTTCGAACGATTTACGACCTGCGACCCATAAAATATGCAGCTTATAAATTGCATAATTTATAAACGCACACACACACACACACACACAGTGATACACGGAGATACAGATGGACAAACAAAGTCAGATTGAGATACGAGGCATTGTTAATTCTGGGTTTTTGGGGATCGTTTGTGGTGGTGAGGTGGGTGTGGTGTGGTGTACATATGTACATATGCCAGAAGTGGCTTACAGTACAAGTAAATAAATTGTGTGCCACAGGCGGCTGGCTCCACAGATGCAGATGCCAGATACAAGATAGAAGCAGACGGAAAGAGAGAGCTTAAGAGAGAGACAGAGAGCGAGAGAGAGAGAGATGTTGTTGCTGTTTCTGTGTTATGCTGTTTTCTGCCGTGTGCAGTGCTTGTAAAACCAATAAAATCAATTAAAAGGCACTCAACATGCAAAAAATTATATGCAAATTTATTTATACACGAATACACGAACACATTTTCCGGTGGGTGTGTGCACTTCCAAGCTAGAGGCACACGCAGGGTAGAGAAAAACCAGAGAACAGCAGGGAAAACAGGAAAGAAGTGCTTGGAGTGCTCGAAGCTTTGGATACCCTTGTAGATCAGTCGTTTTTATGGTAGTCCATAGCTATGTATAAAGACAGCCAATAACATGAGAGTGTTTTGAGTTTGGCTAAAGTCTCCTTACAAAATACCAATGTTTTTCATGCAAAGATTTAATCTTATTATTAGTAAAGGGAGATAAGCTTCCACCAGATGGGTAGAAATTTAGGGACTTTTCTCTTATAGCCTATAAATAGGCTCATTTTTCGTATGAATGAAAAATCGAACAAAAACCGCAAAGCTCCTTTACAAAGGGTATCAAAGCAGAGCAGAGTCAAAGCAGAATCAAAGCCAGCGTCAAAGCTGTGTGCCGAAGTCAAAGTCAAAGCTAGCATAAAACGGTTTTTTGTATTTGCATATGCAAGAAACAAGCAAGAAAAAAAAAACAAGGAACAAAAAACAACAACCAGCGACAAGAAAAATTCTGCAAACAAACAACAAACGAGCCGGGGAAAAGGCGCAACAAAAAAGGGAAATAAAAATAGGCAAAATGGCAGGGAACAGGGAGAGTAGTAGCGGCAGAGGCAGCAGTAGCAGCAGCGATGTGAACCTGTTGCGCATACCACAACAAAAACGCATGAAATAAACAGCAACAATCACAGAACAGAACAGAACAGCAGAAAAGAGAAGTGAACGGGATGCGGGATAGAAACAGGTCTGAACAGGATAGGACATGCACAATTTAAGCCCAAAAGCAGAGAAGGCAACGCTTTAAAAGCAACGGCAAGTGGTAAATGGAACAGCAGGCAGGGGAAACAAGCTGAAATGAAACGTCAACCATGGGACCTGGGACACGAAGAGCAGAGCTGCAGACCAACAAGTAAACCCGAAGAGAGCAGCTAGGTAAATTGAAAGCCAAGTTGAAAGCAAGAGCAGGGACCAACAAGTGCAGCGAAGAGCGCGGATTGAAAGCAAAGTAAAAGAGAGGCACTTGGCAGCAGGTTGAAAGGTTGAAAGAAAGTGGAACCATAAATTGGAACATTAAATGGCATTTAAGAGAAAGCAATTGAAATAAAAGTTGAAACCAAAATGCAAATAAAGAGCAGCCAAAGAGAAAGTCGCCGCACAGCTGCGCCTGCTCCGAGCGAAACTAGACCAAGCGGCCTCCGGAAACTGAAAGCGAAACGAGCCGAGCACACACGCACACAAACACCCCGCCGATTGATTGACGAAGAGAGCGAGTGTGCTAAGAGAGCCGAGCGAGCAGAACGAGCAGAACGAATGGGTAATGAAACAGTTGATAGCTCAATTGTCAGTGTGGGGGTGGGTGGGAGCAGCGGGGCTTCGCCTCGTTAGCAGAGAGTAGCGCCTTGCCTGTCGTTCGAGTTTCGTTTTCCATTCGTTTCTCGACGCTGCCCAGCCGCTACTGCACGGCCCCTGCCTAGTGCTGTTGTTCGTGCGCGCTGCCTTTGCCTCTGCCTCTGCCGCTCTGCCAGTGCCGTGCCACAGTTATCAGTCGTCGCGTGTGCGTGGCCATCATTAGTCTTCATTCTACTTTCGACGGTCTTTGTGTCAACAACGTGTTGCACGCTCTGCTACGCTGCCGCATTACCGTTATACGTTCAATCGCGCGTCGCCTCCCAAAAGGTGGGTCGTTTATCAAAGGACACCCAAGCAGTGCTACGTGTCGCGTGTGTGTCTGTGTGTCGTGCAACAAGTCGCAACTTTAAATTAAATTGCAACAATTTATATCAAACAAATATCACAAAAGTGTGCTACAGTGTGTGTGTGCGGTGTGGTTTGTGTCCCAGTGAAAGAGTGCCACATTTTGAGGCAAGCAGCCAGCCAGGCCCCCCAAGTAAGTTTCGTGCAAAACTCAAACAGAAATAAAAAGCTTTAGATGCGAGTATTTTTCTGTGCAGCATACTTTTTGCGGCACTTCCGTCTTCCCTTGTTTTTTTTTTTTGTGGGTCAATGGATGCTCAAACACTGGGGAAATGCTCAAAGAACTCAAAGAAAACTCCTGGGAGGAAATGTAGGAAAATGTACGGGGAAATTATAAATAAAAGAGAACTACAAAAAAATAAATGTATGTGCATATAAAAATGTACATATAAATCCAAATACTTTGCAACTAATTGTGCTTCAAAATGCAACGAAAGCCAAAAGCTTGCTGATATTCAGAGTTCTACAAAATTAAAAGCATAAACCAAAATCTTTAAAGAAAATGAATTTTGTTTGATGTTCAAGATCTCTGAGAGATATACTAAAACTATTTAGGGTATTTCTGCGCTTCCCTTTTTAGCAGCTCTTTCCCTCCTTAAGGATCTAATATGAGATACAAAAATATCAGTAGAACAGAATCTATAAAGCTGGTCCTACATATTGCCCTAACTCTGCTTCTTTATGTGTACTAAAGCTTCAAAAAGCTTACAAATCTCTGGGATCATTTTTCTTTTGTAAATTTAATGTTTTAAAACCGGTTCTGTTGTAGATTTTTATTCATACATCGCCCTCCTGCTGCTAAGTGGCACAGAAAAAACTTCTACGACAAACAAACAAATAAAATGCCAGCAAACAAAGGCAAACAAATCTCTGGGACACAGTTTTTTCCTGGAATTTCAATTCAATAGAATGCTCCAGTTCTGAATACTTCTACTCCTGCTACTGCTGCTGCCGCTGCTGGGGTGTCCTTTTCCACTTTTGCTTTCTCCAAAGTTGTTTGGTTCTCTAAACTGTCTGCAAATTAACTTTTGGGGGGAAGGGGCCAAAAGGCGAAACGAAATCCTGCAGCAAAAAAGCGAAAAGGAAAACCTAAAAGGAAAAGCGGGAACATTTGACAAATCACAAACGTAAATAGATCCTCGTGCAACAAAAACAAAAAATAAGACGAGAATTTTTAAATGTAATTTAAGTTTGTGGAACTCTTTTTTTGGGTGTCTCATGTCTCTCTCCCTCTATGGCCTCGACTTTTCCCTTTCCTCCACTGACAAATGGCATGAACTAAAAGTTGGAAAATTTAAGCATTAACCTTGGTCTACAGCGAGAGATTCTCTCTCTAGCTCCACTCTGCCCCTCTTTTGGCCACAGCATAGACCATGTAATAGACTCGGAGCCAAAAACTAAATCACTGTCATTGCGGTTTTGGAGATCCACAAACCCACAAACGACATAGACACACACACACACACACACACACGCGTATGGATAAGGGAACGGAGATGCAGATACACAGATGCAGATACAAATACAGTTGTAGTGTGGTTTAGGGGGGTCGAGAAGGGGAACAATTGTTAGGCAATGATTTGCAATTTGTTTGAAAAATCCATCCCACAGCCACAAAAGACAAACAATCGCAGGAGATAGAGTAAAAATGAGGGTAAAGAGCAGGAGAGAGAATGAAAGAGGGGGAGAGTCTCTTGTACAAATAAAAACCATAAGGAAATGCACTAAGGCACTCAGATACAATCCTCATAGAGGCAGATACAAAAAAACAAAAACTCAAAGCTACAGCTATGGCTAGAGCTACTCTCAGATACAGATATAGATAGATACAATTAGAACTACTCAAAGATACAACAGCTACATCTACAGCACCAATTGCATCTGCGGCTACAGCTTTGTGGATTGTTGGATTTGCTTTGCTCTACAGCTGCAGTTCTCGATGAAACCAAGGAAGAAATACAGGGGGAAAGCCAGAGGCAAACCTGAGAAAGTGAAAGGAATAAGGGAAATACAGGAGGGAAATGTTGGATAGAAAATTGCATGGCAGTCAATGTGCAACATCGTCAATTGCCGGGCAAGCAAATGTACAACCCTCCATACCCCGATTGCCACTGCCACTCTGCCCCCATTCTGTATTTGCATTTGCATCTGCATTTCCATTCCGCCAACCCCCAACCCCACCCCCCACTCTCAATTCTCAATCCTTCTCTATACATAAGAAACGAACCCCCCCTGCCAGTGCCTCCTGCCTCATCAGCAATCCGCGACAATTCTTGGCAAACTTCTTTTAGTGGCGCTCCACTTTCTTCCCACTCGAGAGGAGAGTGGAGAGTGGAGTAGGGATACTCCATCAACTGCTTAGAAGATGGAAAAATGGCAGCACAGAGCGGGTTGGGGTTGGGGTACCAATTTCATATGCGGAATAGCTGCTGCTGCTGCAGTGAGAACTGCATACAATTACAAGCAAAAGATGCAAAATGTGCACCAAAGTATCTGACAGATACTTAATAGCTGCAGCTACAGGAAAAGCACTGAAAAGCGGCGAAAAGCTGTAGGAACGGGAGGGGAAATTGGAACAGGAATGGGCGAAACGCAGAAGGAAAGTTTAGGAAATGGCTTGGAATGCCAAAAACGAATTCATATTTGATGTATGCGCTGATGTTGCAACATCCCTCTACTCGCGGATGTTCAAAGGAAATTCCAAATGAGATATTTAAGCATATTTTGTGCTTGAAAAGAGTTCTTTTTTTTTTTTTTGGCTGCCAGAGTACAGTGGGAATCGACTAAAATCAACGAAGATGACTGATTCGAGCAGTGAATGTTGTGTGAATTATTTACATGTGAATGAATGATGAGAATTATGTGTATAGTGAAAATGTGCTTAAAATGAGTGGAAGAAGAAAAACAGTTTGAAAGGGTTTGCATCTGGTGACTAAATGCCACAGCAAAATAGTCAAAAAAGGCTAAGGATAGAAATTAATAAGGGCAGCCTTAAGAACAATAGAAACCCAAAGTAAACTTCCAAAAACAAAGTGAAAAAAAGAGTTTAAAATAGGTTTCATATGAGAACAACGCTTAAAAGTAGATTACAGCAGGTTCCAAGTCCCAAAACAAGGAGAAGAGAACGTTACAAAGAGCTTAAAAAGATGGAAAGATTTAGGAAACAGACTTAATAGCATGAAAAATAGGTGTTCCTGAGCAAAGAATACTCTTGAAAGAGTACATTATTGGAAAAGAAACTGGAGGATACAGAAAAAACTTCAAGACAAGCCCAAAAGTAAAATCAAGAAAAAGCACTCGCTTAGCTGGAAAATAGAAGAAAATATAGAAAACGAATCATAAAGTATAATCTCCCTGCCTTTCTCTCTCTCTCCCCCTATTTCATACACTCTGTTTTATCGCCTGACTGCCAATTAACATGTCAAGAGTTGTCGTTGGGTGGTGTCGGAAATTGTTGGTTTCTGGGCAGCGAAAGGCTTTTCCTTTTCGAAAGTAGCAGGAAAAGGCACAAGTTTTGCCGCCTCAAGGCGCCGCCACGCGATGCCTTCCCATGAAAGGACATGTGTTCTTCTGACAGACTTGGCTTTAAATCAATTAAATAAGTGGGTGGGGTGGGGTGTGGTGTGGTGGGGGAGAAAACAAAGTTAGGAATTGACCAAAGGACGCCCGCACTTCACCCCATTTCCCACGATTTCTGTAGTGGAAGTGGAATTTGTGTATCTGGGAATCTCAGTTAGGGATACGAATCCGACGAACCCAGCAAATGAAATGTCACGCAAGCAAATGAAATGTGAGATAAGATGAAGAGAAAGGTGCAGCGAGCAGCAAAAAGGAGCAGAGCAGAGCAGTTGGTGGGGGAAAGGAGCAGTGAACTGGAAGAGCCTCAGGAAGCTATTAAATCTACATAAAATTGTAGAAATGTGTGGCATGTTGAGCAATTACAACTCGAATGTTGGTCTGCATCGGCAGCGGAGGTGCATGTGGCATGTGGGGGGACGACGCACCTTTTCAGCTGCTGACGACATGCTGCTGTTACTGCTGCCACTGCTGTTGCTGTTGCTGCTGTAGCTCATCTGAATGCAAAGCCCGTGCCCCATGTTTCTCGTGGTTTTTGTGCTGCACCTTCTCCTGCCTCCACTGCCGCAGCTTAAGAGCCGTTAGGAAATTGCACTTGCCATGGCCCATGTCCCGCATCACACCCCCCTGGCCCACCTTATAGCCCCGCTTTGTGGGCGTGTGAAAAAAGAATTAAAGTCAAGTGAGCGCACTGAGACTGAATACATAAAAACGAGGCACCAACAGCAGCAGAAGACCATGGAGAACGAGGCGAAAATGGAGTAGGAGATGGTCCGAAGGGGGTGGGGTGCAGCAGGCAGCTGTGAAAAGGCATTCCAGCCAGTGGTGGGGGGCGTGGCTGTATGCAGCAACAAGAATCAGGCAAGGAAGGAGGCAACAGCCGCCGAAACAACGAAACGAAGGAACGAACAAACATCAACGTCAAGGCCAAAGAAAAGCCGGAAAAATGCCCAAGCTGTTTGCCTGGCCACACAATGAATGAGGGGCTCTGGGGGCGAGGCGTCCAGGGTGCAGGGAGTAGGGTTTTCCGCCAAAAGAAAGACCTGTATTTTGGTTATTTTCCCCGCGCGACACAAGGTATAATTTTCGGCGCGACATTTGACGCGCGCGCGACCTGAGGCCGAAGCCCCAGCCCACCCTCGGTGTCACCGTGGTTGCCTCTAAAACATCAAAATGCACAGGACTCAGGGTTTTGCCTGCTCTCTTGATGGCAAAGCGGCCCTTAAGATCCTTATCCTGAAGGGAAACCTGAACGGGCAATTATTTGGGCATTTATCAGAGATTTCCACTTGCGGATGCGGACGAGGATGAAGAATGAGAACTAAAACGAGGACAAAAAGTTCAAGGATGAGCCGGATGAGGGGAGGGGGACAGGCAAAAGGTGAAATTGGATGACAGATTGAATGATTGCAGGGAGTCGTATTGCAATTTGCAGTCAAATCTCTGATTTAACCCCTTAATGGCATCTATTCTGCCACCTCAAAAGTATCTGAAAGATACATAAACCACAAGACCCACTATCTAGATGAAGATATTTTTAGAATACTCCCAGACGATTTTTCTATATTTTTCTCGTTTTATTTTTTCTCCATAAAAAATTAATTAACATAAAATACACAGAAAAATCCAAAAGAAGGAAGAAGTATAGGAAAGGCAGAAGGAGAAATGTGTAAAAATAGCCAGAGAGAGGAAAAAACTTTTGGAAAATGGAAATAGAAAAATAAGGCGGAAGGAGGGAGACCATGGAGGACCAAATGTCACAATGCGGGAAATGGGAACCAAAATGTGATAAGAAATCATATGACCCATGACCCAACGGGATGGTAAAAGAAGGAGCAAGGAGAGACTGAAGCACAGGATGTACTTTCCACCGATACAAATCTATCTTTCCCTCTGTCTCTTTGTAAGAATCTCAACCTCAAAGTCAAGAGAGAGATAAAAAATACTTCAAAACATTCCCTCTCAGTAATCCCATCTGTATCTAAATGATGGAATTAATGCTATAAAAGAAGAAAATTTCTACCGCTGGACATGTCTTCTTAGAAAAAGTTCTCTTCTGACTGTCAGAACGGGACACAAACAGTTCTATCAAAATGAAATAGCAGTTGTTTTATAGCTTCCGTACATCCCACATATTTCATTCCAAATTTAGAATGCCAATAAGGAAGAGCTTCCCATCTTTTGATTGCCTAAACATTTCTCCCAAAAATAGTCTCCTACAAACCACACAGAGAGCAGCATCCTTTAAATAATTTGATGAAATACTAACCATAAATTGTTTAATCAATCCCAAAGCAAATACTAAAACACCCCCATACCCCGTATCACCCAGTATCACTACCAATCTCATTCCATTCAGCCGCTGTCTGCTGGTGCTGCTGCTGTATCTGTCTATACACAGATCAGGATGATTAAAATTTCAATTGGCAGTGTCAGGACAACGCATCTGTAAACCCCTGCCCTGCCACACCGCAACCAAAGCTCACGCCCCCCCCCCCACCACCACACTGCTACTCCTACTCGTACTACCACGTAGCCGAAAGGGTCCCAAAAATCCTTTCAATTTCCGCTGCTCCGAGGAGAACCCACAGAAATGCGAAACGATTGAGAGAGCGGAAAACCTTTGAATAGAGAAGTAAGTGAGCGAGGGAGAGGAGAGGGAAAGAAAGCCAAAGAGAGGGAGAGTGAATGGGACAGAGACAGACAGAGAAGGGATAGCTAACCGTTAGTTTAATTTGTTAGATTAGTAAACAAATGAAAATTAATTGAAGCAAACGAAAAACTTGGCCCCGGGCATTCCGAGGGCCGAGTGCGATAGAGCGAGCTGTGGAAAGTGGGAAATCAGGCAGGGAAAACTTTTTCCTCGTAGATAAAACAAGGACCCATCCACTGCGTCCTCTGCGTGTGTGTGTGTGTGTGTGTGTGTGTGTGTGTGTGTGCGTGTGTATGTGTGTAAGGGGCGAGGGTGGGGGGAGAGGGTTCCCCAACAAAGGTAACAGCAAATTGTTTTCTGCTCTTAAAGGACTTCAAAAGGGGTCCGTCTATTCTGATGGTTGTTCGTTGGCCGCGGGAAATTGGGGCGGGAAATTTGTGCTTGTGGCATGTGCAATGTCTTGATTTTTCGTTGGGGAAAATGGATTTGGATTTGATTAAGTTAATTGTTGTTGTTCGCTAGTGGTGGTGGCGGAGGGAGGAAGCCCCGTAATCTTCGATTTGCGGTTCGGTAAATGATGATTAACGCTTCTCGCTGCATGCAATGGCGGAAAGTGGATGCCTGGAGCCCTTAAGGATCTTCTAAGCTGATTTTAATGACACACATAAAAAAAACAAAGGCCACGCATGTCCTTGAGGTCCCAGTTCCTGTCATGCGGGCTCAGCAGACAGTCCGGGAAGGAACAAAAGCGTCGAGTCAGCGAAAAAACAAACAATAATAGGGCTATAAATGATAGAACGACCACGGGATACCCTGTAAATGGACTTGGGAGGGTATTTGATGATGTTATATTCAGAGGTATTTGAGGATTGTTCTTGTTGTTTGTAGTTTTGTAGTTTGCGAGAGTCATGCAATTAGAATGGGGACATGGATCGTCTGTGATGTGTCTCACACTGACACTTCCATACACTACAGGGTATCACAGAAAGAAAATCATGTTGTGCACAAAAGAGAAAGGGATACCAGAAGGACCGGTAAGAGTGAGAGTGAGAGTGAGAGAGATAGACAGACAGGGAAAGTGTACTGTGAAAGCAAAAGGCAACAAAACAAAACAATCGAAAATTATAAAATAACAAAAGCGAAAGCGAGGAGCGAAATCGATTGGAGGAAATCTTTTTATGCCATTGAAAGGATCTTTCTACCCTGCCCAACGCTTCGCGCCACCGCCTGAACCCCTTTCGTACCCTCAAACGATTGTCCTTTTTTTTTGCATTGTTTTTCTTACGTTGCTGTTGCTGTTTTTGGTGTACGCGTCACGTATTGTCAATAAAAAAATAATAATAAGATACAATAAATTTTTACCTTTAACGAGTGCTCCGTGTGGCAGAGGGATGGGTGTGGAAGAGAGCGGGTTAGAGCGGGACATATGCGTGTGTCCCTGTCCCCCCCGTTTTGTGCGTAACTGTAACGCGAATGCCACGCACAATATATAAAAAGAAAATAAACACGAAGAGAGTGTCAGAGAGAGAACATGGCCTGAGCAAGCAGTAACTGGCGGGAGGGAGTGCAAGCAGTTAAAAGCAGGCAGTGGAGAGAGTGGGAGTCACTGAACGGTCGAGAGAGGAGGGACAGTGGCAGCGGCTGGGCACTGGCGCGGGCGCGGGCGCGGGCGCGGGTGCTGCAAAAGCAAACAAAGGCAATGACACGAAACGATGACGACGGTCCTAACAACAACAATAACAGCAAGAGCAGAAACAACAAGAACAATAAGCAAAAAAACAAACAGAAAGAGCAGAGCAGGAGCGTACACACAAGGCACATACATAAGCAGGAGGGAGGCAGGAGGGTGGCAGGAGGGAGGCAGGAGGGAGGCAGGAGCAGCAGCAACAGCAGCAGCGGAGGAACAACAGAAGCAGAAAGCAAACAAATAAAAGGCGCAACAATTGCAAAAGGAATGGGGGGTGGAATGTGGAACAAGCGGGAGAGGGGCGGCCTTTCCATATGTCCCATAAGCTTTGTGCGTGTATCTTCATCCTTTTCCACTCCCCCATCTCTCTCCTACTTCTTTGACATTTGCCAAGTGCGTGTGTAATTGAAACTAGGCGCCCCCTCGCACCTCCTCTGCACTCCTTTGGTTTCGTCAATTCTGCTGGATATGCGTATGCTTATTTGCTCACGCGCTGATAGCCTCTCCCCGAGAGGGCGGGGTTCACTGAACTAAAGGGGGCGTGGTATTTTGTTAACTGATATACATTCAAGGGAGAATGGGTAGAGCGGAGATTACTAGAGAAACGATGCTCCTGCTTCTCCTAGAACAAAGATATCGCTCTCTCTTCGTTACATTCGAATCCAGCTGTCGCTCTCTTCCTGAATCGAAATTCAAGCTGCTTGCTCGCTGTCTTTCAGCTCCGCTTGCACATGCACCACCTCTGTTGTCTCTATTCCACGCATCCCAATCAAGAGAGAAAAGTCTAGGTCTAAGATTACGCTCTCGCTCTCTTCGCTTTAGAATTTATTGATATTAAATGGTAATCTCGTGCAGCTACCGCCCCTCGCCCACTTCTACACTCATACCTGTTCACTTGACCCCCCCCCCACCCCACTGTGCCTGCACTGCTTAGTTTATGTCTCTTGTAATGCAATAAAAAAAGCACAAATGTCGATTGTAGCACAGGTCCCTGCACCTGAGGTTCAAAATGATTATTTAACCTGAGGGGCACTCCCACTGCCCCGCCCCCTAGCTCATCACAGCCCCATTAGTCCACCCACAGCCACTGCGAGCCAGCCACCCACACCCCCCCCCCCCCTCCACTCGACCTCGAGAGCTTAAGCATTTTTAGACGGCTATTTGACTGTTGTTGTTGTGTTTGTTTGCATTACCCAATTCCACGGTGATGTCTAGACGCGTGCGGGGGCAGCGGTTCAACTTTTCATCCAGTTTGTCTTTTCGCTGCAGAGGATTTCCCTCCATTCAAGAGGTTTAACGAAGGATGGAGGCGGGGGCGAGGGCGAGGGCCTACCCCGGAGAGAGGATCAGCAGTCCGAAACAACTTTCGGACGGCTGCAGCGGAAAGCAGCGGAAAAATATGCAAAAGAATGATAAAGAGAGACGCAAGACACTGGAAACAAGAGTGGTGGTGTAGGAGGAGGAGGAGGAGGAGGGAAAGGGAAAAGGGAGTCAGCGAGAGCGGAAAAAGTATTCGCAATATTTGTAAAAAGGACTACAGACAATTTGCCTTTAAATAGAGCGTGGCACTTCAAACAAGTGAAGGGGCCCCTTGCCACGGCGCACAGCCAGCCTCTGCCCATGCCCCATGTTCCATGCCCCTTGGAGTAGCAAACAAAACATGAAAAAATACACGGTCAAAAAAAATGAAAGAAAAACATAAAGAGTGAGTGAGACAGAGAGAGAGAGAGAGAGAGAGAGTGGCAGGTGGAACTGGAAGAGCGGGGGTGTAACACGACGAAGATTCTGCAGAGAGAAAATGAAAATCAAGAAAATGAAAAGAAAATAATATAACGAGCGCATATTAAAGTGGGTTTATTTATTTTGCCCTCGACGACGACGACGACGACGACGCTGTTGCCACTTTTGCCAAAGGTACAGCACAGGACAGGACACACGGGGACGACGACGACGACGACGCATGCCACGCAATGTGGGTGAGAGCGTCTGCAATGAGCGGTGGGTTCAGTTCCCCCCTTTTTGTGTTTCGTGTCCCTTTTTGTGTGTTGTTGTCGTGTTTATTAAAAAATAATTTCCCTGCCTCTCCGCCTAAGCCGACACACAAGCCCTGTCGCACCCACCTCCTGCTCCTGATCCCGCTCCTGCTCCTGCTCCTGCTTCTCCTCCTCCTCCACGATGAGGGTGCTATCAACAGTTTGCATTCTCAAGTGTCCCCAAGAAAACATTTGAAACAATGAGCTGTGCGCGTCACGCAAGAGGAGTGTGGGGAGAAGGCTCTACTCCTCTCATGCTCGTCCTCTCTTCATTCCGATTCAATAATGCGACGACATCAGCAATAACAGCAAGAACAACAACACTAAATTATTCAGTAAGAGATTGGCTATGCGGGGAGGGTGTGGAGGTGGAGGAATGCGTAGGCCGATCGCTAGACATTGGGGAATAGGCGGAAAGGCATGGAAAGGGATTGATATGGATAAAGTGGAACAGGAGAAGAGGGAGCTCACTCCGGTTCGATAGAACAGCAATAGCTAGCGAAGGAAAGGTAGAAAGCCTCGGCCATGGGACAGACAGAGGGTGGCAGATGGAACTTCTTGAGAGCTGCGCTTAGAGAGGGTGACAACAGGCCGTGAGAACTTTGGCAGGGAGAGAGAATGAAAAAAATGTAAATCTGTGATTTTAATGCGTTTGCCAACTGTAAACATAAACCGAAAATATTACAAAACTTGTGCAAACAGAAAAAAAAGCAATAAAAAAAAAACAGAGCAGAGCAGAGCAGAGCTGAACAGAACAGGAAGAAGAAACGCGTGAAAAGCGAAGGGAGAGCTTTCGAGTGGAAGAACGTTGCCAAAGAGTGGGTGGGTGGGTAAAAAGGGAAAAGAGAAAGGGAAAGGTAGAGTGCCAAAAGGGAAATGAATACGAATACGAATACGAATTCGCGTATGTCAATTTAATGGGCGGAAACTGTTTTTGCGAGTGGGGGCCGCGTCTGTGTGTGTGTGTGTGTGTGGGGAGGCGTGGCACATGCTGAAGTGGCGGCAGCCAGAAATATGAAATATTTATATGAACATTTTCATTTATTGAGCGTAACAAATGTGCACAAAACAAAAAGCGAGACGTCGAGAACCAAGGGGGAGAACGAGTAGCCTGAATCACAGGCAAAGCTGAAGGACAAACAGCGTGAGGTGGAAAGGTAGGGTAGGGTAGGGAGGGAGAATGGCAGCTCCACCTGTTCGGCGTTTTGTGTGCGTGCAGGATTGCCATCATCATAATCATTGGCAGCAGAAGCAGCAGCAACAGCAGCAGCGGCAGATGGCACTCCTCCACCTCCTCTGGCCCGACTCACTCGCGGGTCCTCCAACCAGAGCGAGACAATCTCATGGGCAACGGAGAGAGGGGCTGCCGGTGCCAACCCACTCGAAACTTTCGTCATAAATACACCGTCTACTCTTATAATACCCTGTACGGGTAGAGTTCATGGGGTATACTGGGGGAAGAGACTGAGAATATGAAGGTACTCGTATCACCCTGATCTTGTCTGGGCTATCTTCACCATTTCTCTAGCTCTGTCTCTCCCTCATCCCCTCGCCACTGCATGAACAGAGCGATGATCTGTTGGCTAGATCTTCTTCTATAGATTTTCTATACGATTTTATAGCTCTAAGTAGACGATATCCTTTAGTCGGAATATCCACTGTAACACTCCCAATTTGTGGGTGGTTTTATTTATGCTCTGGTTTCTTTTGATTTCGCTTTCGCTGCTCCACCTTCCGCCCTTTTCTTCTTTGCTCCCGTTTCTTCTTCTTCTGCCTTTGCTGCTGTTTTCTGTTCTGCTTTTGCCTTCGTTCTTTGTTGGTTTATTTGCTTGTTGCGGTATTCGGGGAAATTATTATTATATTTTAATTACACATGCGTTTCCATATGATGCCGCCCGCCTGCTGCTGCCGCTGCTGCCACCACTTGGGGCAAGGCATGGGCAGAGTAAATAAACAGATGTGGCGGGACAGAGACAGCGTCAGCACAGAGATAGAAAGTGCAAAAGAGAGGCAAGTTTCACAAAAAAAAAAACAAAAAACAACCGCAAAAATGTAAATGAAAATGGCGTGAAAAATCAGTTTCATGGTTTTTATATCCCTGTTTATTTGTTGTAAATGAGAGCACAGTGGGCTAAAGCGTGGGAGAGGGGTTGGCGGAATGGGGGTGCCATGAGTAGGGGGCGTGGCAATGGGTGCGGTGGAATAACGGAAGTTGATTATGACCATTTAGCATGGCCATACGCTTCAAAACGTGTGTTTGTTCTGCTGTTCTGCTCTTCTGCTGCTGTTTTTGGCCTTATTAATTTTTGTCACTAATGTTTTTATAGTCGGCTAAATGGGAGCGAGAGAAAACGAGAGAGAGAGAGAGAGAGTGGGATAGTGGTTACAGCAGGTGCCAAGCTGCTTTATTACCTAATTACATTAGCAGCAGCACCGCGAGCAGCAGGACAGCATTGGCGGTGGCTATAGGGGAAGGCGGTATAGGAAAGGCAGATTGAGACAATTTCTGTGGAATTTTTGAATTTTTACTCCTGATTCCTCCCTCCTGCTATTTCCCCTCTATATTTTTCTGTTTTTTCAGCTTGATGTACTTCTTGATGTTTTTTCCACTTATTTCTACTTCTGTTTCCCCCACTTTCTTCTACTGCTTTGCCCCTTCATATAGCACCCCCCTATATCATTCACAGGCACTCAATATGAAGAAATAACAACTTGCCACACGGACAAATGAGAACAGACTCAATGGGGAAAGCGTATAAACCCATGGAGAGGACTTGCAGAAGGGGAATACTGGGTAGAGGGATGCCTTCGCTGGGGGGAGTGACTGGCTAGAGGTTAAGGGGCTAGGCTATCAGGAGGGTATCAGGCAGGATCTGTGTGGCGGAACTTTGCTTTTGGGGTCTTCAATGGTAAACAATCGAAACAAATATTTAACTCCCGGGCGCACGTCCTCCCCCCACACGCTCTCCAAGCGGCAAGCGGTGTCTCCTCTCCTCCATGTGGAATGTAATGGGAATGTGTGTGTGTGTGTGTGCAGTGTGTGTGTGTGTGTGTGTGTGTGTGTCAGTGTGTGTGTGTGTGTGCGTGGAGGCTGCCACAACACACTTGGCCACCCTGGCTGCTTGTAAACTTTTCTCAGTGGAGAGTGGCGGAGGCAGCTTTAGGGGTTCTGCCTGTCGCTTATTTGTCGCAACAGCAGCAGCACCAAAGCTTTGAAATCAGCTGCTGCTGCTGCTGTGCTGCTGCTGCAACCCCTTTACACAACCCCTCCCGAACGCACAAGTGTTTATGTTTGTCTTGGCTAAAGGGCGACGGGGACAGAGGCGGCGGCGCCTCATAAAGTCCCTAGAAAGCGACAGAGAACCCAGGGATCCAAAGGATCCGAAAGGCGCTGTCAAAAGTCACGTCGAGCTCCTGCCATACATGTGATGTTGCTGATGCCCCTCCCCACTCCGCCATACCCATGCCACTGTTAACGTGTTTGTGCATGTCTCTGTCATA
The DNA here is from genome assembly GCA_035043285.1 of Drosophila subsilvestris. Taxonomy (NCBI): domain Eukaryota; kingdom Metazoa; phylum Arthropoda; class Insecta; order Diptera; family Drosophilidae; genus Drosophila; species Drosophila subsilvestris. The sequence goes on along the minus strand of JAWNNB010001728.1, from coordinate 946,798 downwards.
AACTTCAACTGGAAATTGTGCGTAATTATATTAAATTTTTATTGCCTCACACATGAAATGGAGAAACGTTGCAGCAATTTCCAGAAAGAGTCTTCCCAAGGATTATCCACATGCAAATTGTTGAGAGATGAGTTGGAAAGTGAGGGAAAGGAATGTGGCAGAAGGAGTGTGGGGGGAGAGTGTAACAACGTTTAAGTAAATTGATTTTAAACAATTTCAAAAACGAGTCTTGTTGTACGAGGAATTTGTGTATGCGAAAACATTTTACAGGGAAAATGAAAATCTAAAATGGAGAAAAAAATGTTTTATACTTTAATACGGAATGGAAACTGCCATATGTCTGTAGATATATATATTTTAAAGTACGAAAAGGCTATAGATAATTTTGTTTTCATGAAGATACTGAAATCGGTCAAATTCTGTGCAGAATTCTGCTGATGATCGTACTGCAAATTATAAAAACAGATCCTTAATGCCTCCAAAAGTCTGTTATGTGATCAATTCTGTACCTTAACTTATATGTACATATAAATACAGTCGACCTTTTACAGTTGTACAAATCCAAGCCAAAAACGCTTGAAGATCTTATCAAAGTGGTTCTGAATCACTTATCTAACCTTTCGGCCCAACAATCAATACCATTTAAGTCAATTTTTCACATGTTTTACATGTATGGAAATGTTATTTGTATTATTTTCTGATTATATTTTTTTCTGTATTTTTTGTTTGGCTTTTTGGCTTTTGTGTTGAATGGCTTTTCTGAGGTTTCCCATTTGGTTGGGTTTTCGGTCGACGGTTGCCAGTGGCAGCCGCCGTTTGAACTTTGTTTGACATTCCACCGACAATCAAATTTCAGATTCAAATGATACAGGGAACACACTCTATCCCTATCTCTCTCTCTCTCTCTCTCTCTCTATCTCTCTCTGATCCGCTACCCACACATCAATATCACAACAATGGCATTTTCTTGTCCAAGTCAGCAATTATTCAATGCTTAATCAGCAGAAAGGCATCGACAGACGCTGAGGAGTGGGAGGAATGAATGGCATAAATCTTATTAAATATTCAAATAACATAACAAAAAATGTAACTCCCATTCCACCCGCTCAAACCCACACATGAAGCCAGAGAGAGAGAGAGAGGTGAGAGATAAGGGACTGGCTGCAGAATATAATGCGGGCATAATTACCATTAAATGAGAGGTGGAATGAGTGGAAAGGAACGAACGTCCACGACCCTTAGGCAAGCGGGGAATGACCCGAGAAATGGTCAACGAATGTTCGGAAACGATTATAATTGCAGTAAACAGCCAACTGCCCCCCGCATCCAGCAGCTCCTCACCCCCATATACCCCACTCCCGTCCAGTCTCTCTTCTAATCCACTAAAACGCACGGGAAAAAAAAACTAATGGAGAATGTGGAAGGGAAATGCCCACTTGCTCGGTGGCCTTTTTTATGGTTCTCCACTGTTTAGGCATAGCCAATGCAATTATTTCATGCCACACACACACACACAATAGGCCTCGCCACATGAGTGCGGGTGGAGTTCGGGAGTGGGGCCGTGGCACCAAAGGGGAATTGCTGCCACCAGAGAGTGAAAGAGGACTGTGCTGTCGTCATTGTCGTCATCATCGCAGCCCCTGACGATACAGAAACTATTTGAATAACGCGCCAGCCCACACACCGCCCACATGCCTACACCACTGGCTGGACGCCCCACCCAAGTCATCATCTGACCCACGCATTCCACACACACACACACTCACACACATGTGGCATGTGGCACCAAGCAGCAGTGTCCCTTTCTACCTCCTTCGTGTTAATAGTTTTTCCTTTTATTTCATGCTTTTTTTCTGCATTTTTTTCCTGCGTCTTTTTTTCTGTTTCTGTTATCGCATGTCCTGTGGCGGCAACAATGGGCAACCCTAGGGCCCAGGGCAGGAGCCACAATTACTAGAAAATTAACGCAATTACAGAGGGGGAGCAAGGTTTTCAGATTAGGTGTAGTATTGGAAAGGAATGAACATTCCGCCCATGTTTTTACATGCATGTATCTAATAGATACTCAACATATAATTTCTATTAACAATTAAAAAATAAAAAGGGAATTCCATAAATAATATATAGAACAAATGTTCTTCCTTCTTTTACAAATATTTTGTGGATTGCGGCTGTAACTTGAACCATATCCTGGCCCAGGACAGTAGCCACAACATGACTAAAAGAATTAACGCAATTACAGGGGGAGCAGGGTTTTAGGATTAGGTCTGGTATTCCGCCCATGTATCTACATACAGCTAATAAATATTTCAATATATAATTACCATTAATATTTAAAGAAGAGTGAAAATACAGAAGGAGGTTTCATAATAAATAATATATGTATATTGAACAAAATGTTCCTCCTACTTATACGAATATTTTATGGATTGCGTCTGTAACTTGAACCCAAACATGACATTAAAATAATTGTAGTTATTCCCCCCGCTCAAGTATTTCTAGTAATTCGTTTTTCCACCTTATTTTGCAGAGAGACCCAAAGAGACATTGCATTAGTCAGCAAATAGATCGACGACGCGCGGTCTGCCCCTGAACGTGACGAGGCCTTTTCCTCACAGCACTCAATCGAAAGAAAAGGTAAGCAAAATGCTTCAGCCCCGAAGAGGAACACACAAGAGTCATGTGTGTGTGGCTCCATGGAGTGGACCTGACAGTCTTGCCCCCCAGGAATTTCAACTAATTAAGTCGGTCTGTCTGTCTGAGAATTTTGTTCTGCCGAAATCTTTGCTTAGCTAAAAGCAGTGCTCAAAATATGACATACGGCACACAGGTGCAGCTGAGAGAGAGAGAGAGAGGGGGAGAGAGAGGGGGAGAGTTAAAAGGATATAGAAAACGGATAGTAGTAGAGGCTAACATCCACCCCCCGCACTTGCCACTCTCAAATGGCATCTTGGCAATGTTTTATTCAAAAATTTGCTAAAATATTTTGGCAAGTGAGTTAAAAGTTGTGTCACAGACACAAACTCTCACACTCCTTTACGCCTCGCCTCTACTGCTCCTCCTACTCCTTCGCCAGGACCTCTTCTATGGGTAACTGTCTGTATTTATGTTTGCTCGATGTTTGTGTTTGTGTTTGTATTTTTTTCTCCTTTTGTGTGTTTGTGTTTGTCTGTTTGTCTTCGTGGAGAATTTTTGCCTAAACTGAAAGAATTTATTATATCCAGACAGCAGACGCGAAGTAGTGTGAGTGAGCACAGGAGGAGCAGAGGTATCCCCGCAAGAGGAAGCAGCGCTGCTTGACAAATTTTCACTTTGCAAAGTTGTTGCAACACACAAACTTGCAACAGCGAAAATAATTTCGCTTCTACTTCGCTTGAAAGTCAAAGCAGAATAAGAAAAAAGCGCGCGAGGACTCTTCTACTTATCTGCCAGGACACACAAGAGGCAGAAGACTGGGGAGGGGACTCTCTTCGGCCAGGTGCTGCCAATTTGGGCATTAAGCAGTTGCCAAGGCTTACAGAGAGAGAGAGAGAGAGAGAGAGAGTTGTGGCAGGAAGGGGACAACAAATTGTGGCAGCAAGAAGTTAAAGCCAAAAAATCGCGAAAAAAAAAGGCAGAAGAAGAAGGCAGGAGGCAGGGCTGACGGAAGAGACAGCCAAAGTAATGCTGTAGCAGCCAGATCAAGTGCAGTGGGGCGTTGTCTGTCTAGGGGGGGCGTGGCAGGCATATGCGGGCAGCAGCAGAAATATGTGTCAACTTTTGGGTGGCAGCAGGCAGAAGGCAGCTGGCAGTAGGAGACCGACCCCCAGAGATACACCAGGGGAAAGAGAGAGAGGGACGAGGAAAAAGGGAAAGTTTACTTTTTCTGGCAACTAGTTTTTCATTTTATTTTCGGAGGAGATGACATGTATGCTAAAAGCTAAAAAACGAATACGAAAACTCTAAGTAAAAGTATTCGAAAGTGCGACAAGAGTGAGAATCTGAATAATATTTTCCATGCGAGTGCAGAAAGAGGGAAAACCCGAAAGGGAGAGGAGGTAGGTAGGTAGGTACCCTCCTTAAGGACAATATGTGTCAGCTGGCAATGACTGCCAACCTCCCCACCCCCCCAATAGCCAACCCCCTACCTAGCATGATAACAGTAATAACAATAAGCAAAAGTAAGGCGGAAAAAAAGGCAGAAAGCAGAGCCAGCAAAAAGGGTTAACAAATGACAGTCGGAAACAGTCGAAGAAAACTTTCGTTGAACAAAATGCGAAGCAATTTATGAAATATTTATGAAGTGTGACATGTGCCTGACAATAAATATATATTATTGAAAGGAGGAGGGAAGTAGGCAGGGATACCTATTCCTGCTGCTACTCCTCCTCCTTCCACTGACAGACAGACAGACTCAGACTCCTTCTGCTGTTGACAGCAATTGTGTGACGCATAAGACAAATCCCAGAAATACAAATAAAACGTGTGGCGGACGTAGTCATAACTTGGCCCAACTGAGAAAACTGATTGATGGCTGTGTTTTGTATGCCATTTTGGCTTTAGCTTTGCGTCATTTGTCAGTAGGAGCAGGAACCTTCAAGGGTAGGGAGAGCACACACACACACACACACACACACACACAGAAAGCAACTGCAGTTTGACCAGCAGCGAGAGGAGTTTTTATGGGGCAGAAGGCTCTGCCCTCTCCCGGCCAGCCCGGCCAGTCTGTCAGTAAAAGTCAGACACGTCTCTGAAGCTGCGTTCATGTCAGAGCTTAAAGTTATATTCACACGATAGTTAGGGGATAAACCTGCACATGTACAGATATATATACAGTCATATATATATGTATTTGTATGTGTGTGAAGCATGTTGATGATGATGATGATGGTTTACTGCCATAAACAACTATGGAGTCTCTTCCGGCATAAAAACTTATTGTTGACACAACCTCATGACACACAGACGGACAGAAAGACAGACAGAGAAACTACTGACTGAGAGGGAGAGACAGACAGAGAAACTCCTGCCAGAGAGAGAGAGAGTGAGAAACACACTAGAGACTGCCAACAAAGAAGAGTGAGAGACTCGCTAGAGACTCGCCAGAGGAAGAGTGAGACATGAAGACATGTGGCAGACATATTGTTAAGGTCTCCTCCCAAAGTCTCTCTCGTGCAACTCCGTTCTATGCTCTTCTCTGCTGGAATGCTGGCTGCTGGCTGCTGTTGCTGCCACACAGCGGAAGTGTCACCATTTGTCAAATAATGAAAATTGAAAACAATTTCCACGAGGAGGCAGGCGGCAACTGTAGCAGCAAACGAGAGCAGATTTTCACTGGGTTTCTGCCTCATTGTCTTGATCGGAGACAAGGCCCCTGCCCGTCTACTGCCGGGGCAACTCTCCGCTTCACTTCTGTGTGCTGGGGCACCTCTCCCTACCCACTTGCTGCTGCTGCTGCTTGCAGAGACAGCGGGAAGCGTCGATAAGCCAAAGTTTCTTCATCCTCACGGCAGTTGGCAGTCGGGCAAGGCAGGCCATAAGCGAGGCGCAGTCTCCTGTAGCGTCTTTTTAAAGTTAAGAAATTTCCATTACAACAAATATTATCTATCTATCTATCAGTGTGTGTGTGTGTGTGTGTGTGTGTGTGTCTGCATCTGCAACTGGTTGTGTGTGTGTGGTTGTCTGTTTCTGTGGATATCCCTGGAAAATTGCTTGCGTGGCCTGGCCTGGCCTGGCCGTCATTGGGAGTCGCCGTTGCCGTTGCTGTCAGTCGTCGACTGGCTGCGGCTTTGCTCCAATTTCCTACTGGGTCGTGCTACTGCCGCTTGCCGCTCACTCTCTGCCGTTCCCCTCCCGTCACCCTTGTCGACAGTTTCTGTCACACTTTCACACGCTTCCCTTTTGGGTGCCTCTTCCCCACCCCACCCCGCCTTTAGCATGGCCCATTGTTTGCACGCACACACACAGACACACTTAAAGATACTCAAACACACAGACACACACTTGAAACATATGCGACGCTCCACAGGACCTGGCCCCGAGTCCTGTTTGAGTCCTGTGTGTGCGTTTCTCGCTTCGAAAGTTTAATCGAAATTATAAACAACAAGACAAATTGCTTCTTGTTGCAATTTTCCCTCAGAATTACGAGCGGTCGTGTGGGGTGAGTGGAGAAGGGTGGGAAAAAACAAGGCCGATATTCAGGGCAAGACTAGACGCCCCCCGTCTGCAGGACCCCCCATCTGGTTGTTGTAGCTCCTACTGCTCCTTGTTGTTGGTGTTGTTTAATGATGTTGCCGGTTATGTACTTGGTGTAGTCCTTGAAGGGGGGAAGGGGAGTTACAATTACTTTAATCGGAAGGTTAAATTCTAAGAAACTAAAGGGATTTCTAAACCCTGAAACGTATGCATTTCATCTGCAGCCGATCATCAGACAAGAGAATAGAACAAGAAAGTTAAGTTAAAGTTAAAATATTTATACGCCCATTGGTAACATTCGTACCTTTCTTTTGGGTAGCAATTACAAATTAATTTCGCCCTGTTTGATCTGCTTTTTTGTGTGAGAAGCAGCAACGATCGATTCTAGGGTATCCATTGCCTCGGGTTTTCTGTCTTCCTATTCCTATGATTTTTGTTGCTGCTCTTCTTCCTCTTGTTTCTTGCTTTCCGAATATATGTACTTCCTCAGGCAATCACTTTCCTGTTAATTGTTTGTGTCCCCAAGGTTGTTGTGCACTGAAATGTTGACCCCAGGCTTTTGTTTTGCGCCCTGAAATACCTTTTAGGCTGCAGCAAGATCAATTCTGAGAACTTTATCTCTCCCGGCAAGCAAGACGCTTTGTCTATTCTGCAGTATAGAAGAACAGACTCCAGTCTAGACATCCTGGCAATCTCTTAGTTACGATGTGGTGTTTTATATAGTCGAAAGTTCATCAGTAGATGGATGTCTCTTTCTGCTGCTTCTGGATGATTGCAGGGGGTGTAGGTATAGGAGTTTGTATGTCTTTCTCGATTGCTGTTCCGCTTCGTCGCTTTCTGTTTTTGTGATTTTGTGACATGAGTGCAAAAGAAAAGAAGCAGCAGCAGCAGCAGCAGCAGCAGGAGGAGCAAAGTTGTGTCTGTCGTTTGATAAATGAGTTATGAGCGGAGAGGCTCTTAGGCAGAGAGAAAGAGAGCGTGGGAGATACATAGAGGAGAGAGATATATAGAGCGCGTTGGAATCGCATACATCTTATGATTTATGCATAATCAACAAATTGATTTTTCATTTGCTTGTAGAAGACACACACACACACACACACACACACACTTACTCTTTTCTTTCCCTCTTTCTCTTTCCCTCTCGCTCTCTCGTGCTGGCTTTCATTCCATGTTCTCTTTTTGAGTAATTGGCTGTCAGCGAGGACGCGTTTGCCGCCTGCATCATATGTGTGCCAATGAATAAAGATGTAAATCCTTCGCCCTAGCTCCCCCCCTCTCTCACTCTCTTTCATTTTGAGTGCGTTGTGAATCTAATTACACACACACACACACACACACATTCAGTGGGATGTATTGGTTGTGTCGAGTGTGGTGGGGGAGGGGAGTTGTATTTTTTGATTTGCTGCTTGACGACACACTCAAAAATTCCAAGAATATTTCAAATAATTCTTAAGAGCTATCAGGCTCTCAGTGCCTTTAGTGTTGCCGCATATCCTGTGGCTCCTGTGGTCCGCTCTCTCTCTCTTCCTGCATGTGCGTGTGTGTGTATCCGTGTGCGTGCGTCAGGAAATTTTAGTTTTGACTTTCGCTTTGATATTTAAATTGGAGTCATCAAGGAGTCATCTTCAGATGCTGCTGCTGCTGCTTCATGCTTCTTGCTGTCTGCTGTCTGATGTCTGCTGCTGTCTGCCCCAAAAAGTTTTCATGTATATTTTGAGTACTTAATCCTGCGGTGTGATGCCACTTCTAATGCTGCTTGAGCCCCATGAACTTTGCCCTCGCCACCATGGACCCAAGAGATCACAGGGGTAAAGAGAAGAAGAAGTGCCTGGCTGATAGGGGGAGGGAATGGTAGCCAGGATGACAGATAATCCTGAATAAGCATCTGCAAAAGCACTTATCATCGTTTTATTTAAAATTTATAATCGAAATCAATGTAATGAAGCATGGAGCACGGCATGGAGCACGCCACGGCAACGGCAACGAGAGTCAATAACTCAAATGACTTTCGGCTTCTCCTCTCGGCATCCAACTAATCCTCAACAGAAGCAGGAAGTTGCCCTGCCTCTTTGCCACACTTTTTGCCACTCTCTGTATGCCTCTCTCTCCCTGTCCCGATTTCCTGCCTCTCCTGCCATCTGGATTGCTGGATATTGCGACAATATTTTATGCAAATCACTGGCTCTCTTCACTGACTGCCGATAACGAGGATAACTCACTTGACATCCGACAATAACTTATTTACACTTCATTATGCCACGAAGAAGGAGGAGATGGAACAGTAGGAGGAGGAGTAGCAGCAGGAATAGCAGCAGCAGCAAAAGTAGACTCTAAAAATATGCCCAATGTCAGAGTGTGACTTATTAATTTATTAAAAAATACGAGCATAATTAGAGAGCACTTTGCCCAATGACACTTGAAATGCAAAAAAAGAAGGCAAATTGGACACACAGACAGGGATGCCCCATTCGAAATGAAGCCGTTTGCCATTGAGCGAACAATCAGCGACAGTGTTGCAGTGATTTATGAGCTCGATAAATTTGTTTATGGGGGTAAACTGGGGGACAGCAGCAGGAGACAGCAGTAGAGCCGAATCTGTGGCAGGCAGGGGTTGAAAGCAGCAGTCGAGCGTCAAATGAAGCCAGCAGGAGGCAGCAGAAAGAGGCCAATTTTCATTTAGGGGGAAAATGTGTGAGAACAGAGAAACGAAGGGAAAGGAGGAGAGACAGAGCGGAAGACAGGCGTGAAGAATGAGAAATTCACCGCGAAATTCTCAACTGAAATATGAGGCAAAAAGTGAAAAAGTTAACAACATTAATTAGCATTTTTATGGCCAACGAAAGGCAGCAGCAGCAGCAGCAGTGGCACTTGAACACTTTTCGAGCGACAATGAGAGGCAACTTCTGTGATTGCCATTTAAATGTGCCACAAGAAAGGTTAAGAAAGTGGCAGCAATGGCATTTTGGGAAGCCAGCAGAAGGTTTTCAGTCTCCTGCCTTTGGGGTATCATAAAATCAAAACCATTTCCGCGCAGGACCATGAAAATCGAATTCCCTTTTCTTTATTTTTTTTTAGTAATTTCCACCTTCTGCCTGTACTGCCCTGCCCTGCCCCATTTTATGACAGCAGCCCCCAAACGACAGATAAACAAATTTTATTGACCAAGTCATTCCGTATTGTTTGTACCATTCCAGAAGCGCCTTCCCACCCCACCCATCGAAGCCCGCAACGAAATGTTGCCGCATCATCAGCGCCATAAAATGGCGACTTCAGCGGCTTCAGTGCTGCTGTTGGTGTTGCTGGGCTGTTGCCTGATGGCGCCGCCAACCGCGGCGCGTTCCAGTGACAAGGAGGGGCGCCGCAATCGCAGTCGTCAGCAGGGAGGAAGCAGCAGTAGCAGCGGTTCCGTGGCAGCCTCAACCAGCACTAATGGCGCCTACGCCTATGGCGGCTCATCCTCAGTAGGTGCCTCCTCCTCCTCTTTGACAGCCGCAAGCTCTGGTTCTGGCTATGTCTTCACCAGCAGCTCGTCACTGCCGGGCGGCAGCACTGGCTACAATGGACCCATGGACTCCACCGGTTTCTGCACGCGCAGGCGGGACATGAAGCTGATGTGCTACTGCACGCCCGACGAGAACCATGTGCCCGTGCAGAAGGCCGAGTGTTGGGTGTTCTCCGAGGGACTGCATCAGAATGACACCACATGGACGCGCTTCTACCAGCAGAAGCGGCTGCGAGAGCTGAAGTTTGTGATTCAGAATAACGCGCGACTCGACTACATACCCACGATGATCATTGAGCCGCTGAAGAACCTGAGCAGCATCGTCATCGAGTACTCCCAGGTGGAGATCGTGAAGAGCTATGCCTTTGCCAATCTGCCCTTCCTCGAGAGGATTATCCTGAACAACAATCACATCATGGCCCTCGATCAGGACGCCTTTGCCAATCACATCCGACTGCGGGAGCTCAATTTGGAGCACAATCAGATCTTCGAGATGGATCGCTATGCCTTCCGCAATCTGCCGCTCTGCGAGCGTCTCTTTCTCAACAACAACAACATAAGCACCCTCCACGAGGGTCTCTTTGCGGACATGGCTCGTCTCACCTACCTGAATTTGGCCCACAATCAAATCAATGTGCTCACGAGCGAAATCTTTCGCGGTTTGGGCAACCTCAATGTCCTGAAGCTGACGCGTAATAATCTGAACTTTATTGGCGACACGGTCTTTGCAGAGCTGTGGAGTTTGAGTGAACTGGAGCTGGATGATAATCGCATTGAGGTGAGTGTTTTGAATGAATGAAAGGGGAGACTCAAATTAAAGTTAAATTTCGTTCTGCAAATGCAAATGGATTTTTTGTGGCATCCTTTTTGAGAAAATGTCTTAGAGGTAACAGACTTAGGAGAAACATGAAGTTAAGGAAAGATTCTTTGAGGCAATGCTACACACTTTGGCTTAAAGTAAGCCTAAAGAATAATTTGGAGAATAAAGAAATCAAAGCTAAATAAGTAAACGGTAATATGGCTATAGTATATACATATTATGTACATATATTAGGTATTTTCTTATAGGTATAGATTACTTTTACAGTCGCTCTTAAGCACCTACAGAAAGTTGAACAAATTTCGCTTAGATTGAGATTTGAGCAGCGTTTTATTTATAGGCAGCGCCAGAGCACGAAAAAAATGCAATCTAGCATGGCTAAGGAAACTTCTCAATCAAGTCTAATGCAAGTGGATTAAAGAGATTTGTCTGATGCCGCCACCGCCACCCCCGCTGCCAGCTGCCAGCCAGCAGCGCCCACTATTCGGTCAGCATTTGGACCAGCAGCTGACTTAAGAGGTCATAAATTGTCGAGTGGCCATAAGAAACAGAGAGAGAGAGAGAGAGAGATATAGAGAGAAAGAGGCAGTGGGAATGGGATAGAGGGTCTGGAGCTATAAATGGCATATCCTTGGGGCACACACACAGAGACACTCAGAGGAGAACAACTTTATGCTGGTGTCATAAATTCAATTCGAATGTCTATTCTTGTGGTGATTTAAGTGGTCACTCAGCCATTGGTTGACCCCGTCCAAGGCGAAAATATGATAAATAGATTGGTAAATTATGTTTTCGTCCCTTCTTTTTCGGGGGTAGGAGTTGTGGTGAAGGAATGGTCTGCTGTTGGATCCTTTGCTTAATTCGCACATTTGCCTTTGGGGCAGACCGCACGCTGACAATCGCCTTTCGACGACAAGGACGCAGTTCCTGCTCCTGCTGCTGCTGCTGCTGCTGCTGCTGCTGCTGCTGCTGCTGCTGCTGCTGCTGCTGTGGTGGTGCTGTGTGGCAAACAAATGTGGCAGTGCCGCAAGTTAATCTACTTACAAAATATTGAATAACAAATCATGGGAATAATGGATTTATGGGGCACTCCACTCCTTTCGTTGCCATCTGATATGCGCAAGGCAGCGAAGGACGGGCACGGGGCCAACGCAGGAGCCAAGCGAAGCTATAAAAATGGCCACCATTCGGTGTACGTCTGTGTGTGTGTGTGTGTGTGTGTCTGGTAAATAGAAAAATGTCGCTTAACACTCGAAGCGAAAGGACATGAAGCATACAAAGTTATGTAAGATGAGTGGCAAAAGGCGTCCCTCTCTCTGTATGAGCGTAAATCCTGAATATCCATATCCACATCCATATCCTGGGCCAACATTGTTAGACACTCGCTAGAGCCGTTCGTCCGGCTGCTCCAGCCAGCTGCTGCCCCTTCAGCTCCAGCTATCGTGCTTCGTGCCTCGTGCTTCATTTTTCCCATTTTACAAAGTGCTCGCATATCATGTCACACTCAGGCAACTCGCATATGTGTCACAGGACCCACACACACACAGACACAGGACACACAGGACTCTGAGGCCAGTAGGTTACAGGACCCTCAAGTGCGACGGCTTCTCGCTCAAGTGGGTTTCGCTTTGGTTCGGACTGGATCCATCTTCTTTGCCGCATTGTCATAGCCATAATGATTGGGCTTGTTATCGCCTACGTTGCGCATTGTTTCCTGCCCCAGGATTTGCTTACTCTCGGGCCAGCCCAAAAAAAAAAGTGTCTCCCCCGTGTCCTCCCCGTGTCTTTTGTGTGTGGATGTGGTGTGGTGTGGTTTGGTGTGTGGCATTGTCGCCTTCAATAAAAGCAAATTGTGTTGCATGTTTTGCTTGGGTGGCCGTTCGCTCGCTCGCTCGTTCGTTGGCCTCGTAGCAGAAGCTGCTTTCGTTTTTTGCTCACTTCATAAATCATTTGCCGTTAAAAGGTTTAGGCTCTGACACCACATAAAAACAGATCCTTTCTTGCGTGTGTGTTTGGCATAGAGGCATAGAGCGGAGGCATAGAGCGAAGATAAGTAGATAATCAGGACAAAGGGGATAAGTGAAAGTGCTGCAAACTTAGCACAAAAGTTGAAGAGCAATTAACAGCTTAAAGAAATTGAAAGGAAAGCTTAAAGAAAGTCAAGGAAACACTTAAAGAAAGTGAGAGAAAAGTTTAAGGAAATTCTGTTAAATTTAATTTCAGGAGAATGCCATTTTTCGTGGCAATTATTCATGAAAATGTTCAACCCCCATTCACAGCCTGTTTTTGTTCTGGCACAATCCACACATGAATCGCTCGTAAATTATATTTTTTCGTTTTGTCAGGCTAATAAATGGGATCCGCTCATCAAACTAACAAAATAACGCCATAAAATGTATATACATATGTATTTTATATGTCAATCATCTCGACAAACAAACGGAAGAAAAACATCGTGAACGAGTGGTGGGTAGTGGATACTACAGGGTAGTAGGATTTGTTGGCGCTTTTACATGTTTTTCGGTTATTTTTCACATGTTTTCCTCCTTGGACGCGTCGTCATATAATATGCATAATTTTTCCATTTCCCCTACTCCCCTACTCGCAAACGACAAAGCATATTGAATATTAAATAATGTGGGAACATGACGAGAGAGAGAGAGAAAGATAGAGGGGGGCTGTGGAGGGGGTTTCACTTTCATTCGTTCAGAAAAACCAAAAAAATAAAATAACAGAAAAATACGCACACTTTTTTTTCCGTATAATAAAATCCAAGACAAACGAATTGGGGCACAATTTCACAAACAAAAACCAGTCAGGGAATGTTTGGAGTGGAGTAGAGGGCATACGTGGATCGACATTCAGATACCTCTTGAAAGTATTCACCAAAAAGCGCATTGCTCTGGCATTAAATAATGCTCGAAAGACAGTTGTTCAGAGAGCCCAAATGACATCTGTTTTCTGTTCATTTTGGCTATAAAAATGATCCGATTGAAAGCAGATTTGGCAGCTAAGTATTTATGATTATTATGTTTGATTCGGGCTGGAGGTATCTTCAAAATTAATAATTTGATATACCCCTGCATACCCTTTGAGTAACCGAGAGAAGAGAAATCACATGTGTACGTACGTGTGCATACATTTATGTGTGTGACTGTATGTACACATAAATAAATACGCAAACAAAAACAATGGAAGACAATGAAAAGCGAAAACTCTCTCTCTCTCTCTCTCTCTCTCTGTGTGCGGTTCAAAAACATTGAAAAGAATATGCAAAAATGCGGAAAAATGTTAGTCGAAAATATATATATTTTTTCTCGTTCCTATTTGCCCACCACCACACGCACACACACCAAAATCACAAATATAACCTTCAGCTAAAATCTAACACAAAAAAAAACTAATCCAAAGATGCAATTTTTGTGGTTGTTCACTTTCAGAGAATCTCGGAGCGCGCTTTGGATGGTTTGAATACCTTGAAAACTTTGAATTTAAGAAATAATTTACTCAAGAAAATCGACAATGGCCTTCTGCGTGGCACCCCAGCGCTGCTGTCCATCAATGTGCAGGCAAACAAATTGGAAACGCTGACATTCTACACGTTCCAGCCAATTATGGACAATTTGGTTAACAGCACCAGTGAGCTGTTGGTGTCAGGTAAGGACGTGTCTCCCATCTACTTCTATCTATGCTCCCTACTCCATCCGGCAGCTTGTACATATCTGCAAACTTTTGACAGCTCATCGGAGCAGAGATGGTGTGAAACGGAATCGAGGGGAGGGTGGGGGGTAGACATGACAAAAAGCTGACAAATGCATAAATGGGACAGGGACAGGACAGCACTGGACATGAGGAGTACCCACCACCACCTCCACCACCCAATGTAATGTCAAAAAAGTTCTCTAGTTGTTATAATTACACATGCGGCATGTTGGCCTAGCCTGCCCCCATCCACTCCGTTTGGAGTTTATATGCAATAGGGGAGAGGGACAGAGAGCCATACAGTCATAAAGTTTTATGCCACTTGTGTGGGGCATGCGGGGCATACGGGGGCAACCACTTTGTATGTCTGTGTGGGCTTCATTAAGGAAATGTCGTATTCGCCCATTGCTCAAGTGTGCGCTTCCGCTGACACTTATGGCCATTGCCATTGCCATTGCCATTGCCATTGCCAGAGGTTCCACTGACCCATCTCCTGTGGCCGTGTGTTGTCCTTTCCTGCCTCATACACACGCAGACAAAATGAAACCTAAATTAGTCATTAAAGTGCAATTTTGAAGCACAGTGCCGGGCCGCATAGAGACGAAGCACCATAACAATAAAATATCTGTCGGTGGTTGTCGGCCATGGCCTGTCTGGCGGCTAATAGCAGTCAGTGGTGGCTATTAGCGTGCTGATTAGCTTCAATTAAAGGTGAAATGAAAATGAAATATCAAGTGCACAAATGGGAAACACTCTCTGGCATACCCACTCCATAAATGGCAGCTAGTTTGGTGGCAAAAGAACATCATTTGGTTGCGTTTTGTTGAGGCAAGAGTGCCACAAATGAAACTCAATTCTAATAATTCTAATTTCAAACAAGTTCCAAGGCCTTGAAAGAGCTTAGGTAATGGTAAGGGTAAGGGTAAGGGTAAGGGGATGTGCTGCCATTGCAATTAGATTTTTGGCGCTGCAGCAGAACAGCAAAGGCAGAAGGCAATCAACAGAACAGCCACCGCATCGACAAAGGGCATGGAATACATTTAAATATTTAACAACAGCCTTCAAAAAATCACACACACACACACACACATTTCTCTTTCATTTCTCGCTGCAGACTGCACACACACACACACAAACACACAACTTAATTATCACTAACACACACACACACACATGCATGCACATGCCACATACAGTGGCATTTTGGCTAATGGTTTGCCATTAGCATGACTCATTTGCAAGCCAAAAAAAGAAAAAACCAAAAAAAAATCACAGAGAGAGTGAGAGTGGAGGCGAATGTCGGAATGGCTGAAGCGCAAACAAACACTTTGCATTTGTGTGTGTGTGTGTGTGTGTGTGTGTATGTGTGAGCTAACTGTAATTGCATTTGCAGACACTCACTAACACACACACACACACACACCCACACACACGTTCAAATAGGAGGCAGGCATACACATTCCGTAAATTGGCTACAAAATGACTTCGAAATTGCTTTAAACTACAACAACAAAAATATATTCCAGCCCAGAAAGCGAGAGAAAACTTTTTAATTCATATATGCAGTGATTATAGCCAGAAACACATTCACATACTCACACACACACACAGGCACTCATTCGTACTCAACATTCGTAGGAGTGTAAAACCATTCACTCTCTGCTGAATGGTTCATTAGAGCTACAAAGTTGGCGGAGCTGCAAACATTTACATGCCATACGAGCTGGTTTCCCCCCCACCAAGTGATTCGCTGATTAAATTTTGATCAACTTTCTACCACTTTTTAGATGCCAGAAAAAGAAACTTCCTAATAAGGCAAATACTCTGATAATTGCCCCACCCCCCCCCCCCCCCCCCCCCCATACTTCAAACGGAATTTCGTGCCATAAAAATGTTGCTCAATTTAGCGAGTGACAGCATTTGGCCCTGTCTCTCCCAAGTGTTGATGCGTGGCCGGGAGTGGGATCTGTGGCAGCCACTCAAGTGCATAAAAGCACATACTCGTATAAAAATTGCAACAAAATGTCGTAGGACATGTGAGAAATGTCCTGCGATGGCTCGAAACAGACGTTTTGAAGCTGTCGTCTAAAGATAAAGTCGAAAGTGGCAGAGTGGTAGACATAAAACGTGCCACATCAGAGAGGAGGGAGTCGCAGCAGCTGCAGTAGCAGCACCGAGTGACAGCAGCATTCCCTGGGTGAAAGTATTTGCTTCTTCAACTAATCGATCAGTCGAAGGAAGGTAGGACTCCTCTGCTGTGCTGCTGCTGCTGCCTGCCTGCCACACGATGGACACCAGACAGGACACGAACGAAGCTGCGGAGGCTGCCAAAATGTTTGGAAAGCAAAAGCTGAAGCTGGCATGAGCTGTGGGATTTGTTTTGGGGGACAAATGATCAGCAGAGAAGCATGAACTCGAAACGAAATTGCAGCACATGCATCACAGAGAGTTGCATCAGTTGCACGTTGCACAACCTGAGGTCGAGATAGTTGACTCCTCATTTCGCGCCGTGATTTGTGAGTGCCATTCGAGCCCTCGAATTCTCGGACGTAATTGCCATTGACAGGTGGCAGGACAGGAGGAAAATCCTCTCTAACATTTCAGGAAATCGAAGGGAAGACAGTGGGACAGGCGATGCCTGCATGCCACCTGCTTTGCATTCAAATGTTGTGTGTGTCCTGTGTGTGTGTGTCCTGTGTGGCCGGTGGAGCCACTTGCCCCTAAACAATGCCCCAGTTGGTCATTTCATGACCCTTTTGTGTCACGACCACACCCACATTGACCAGTCAAAGGCCCAGTTCCCATTTTCCCATACCCCCCCTTAACCATTCCCCTGCTGCAAGTTGCAGTTGCAGGCTGCACCTTTTGGCCATGTATTTTGTGTAAAAATTTATAGGCATGCCCCGGTGCTGTGGCATTTGTTTCAATTCCAAAAGCCACCCCCTAAAAAGGGTTGGGTGTTGTGGCGTGGTGGCGGAGTGGGGGGGGGGTCATGTGTGTGGCCTTTTCCGCCTTCTATATCCTTGTTTATTTGTATGCGAATCACGTTTTGTTTGTGTCGTCGCGCCTCCGGTGTCCTGTCCAGTCTTCAATGGTCAGTGCCCCCCACCCACACCCACACACACAGACATTTCAAATGCTTTCGCTTTAAAGGGCAAATACACGAGTATTTTTCACATACGCCACCATAGCAGCAATTGGTAATAAATGCTACTCCCCACCGCTCCCACTCTGCTTGCTGCCACCCAAAAGGGCCGTGTCCCCATGTCCGTGGCTCTCAATTGGTTCGTTATGTGCCCGCCGTAGCTGTAGCCGTAGCCGTGGCCCCAGTCGTTAGATGGAATTGAATGGTTATTGTTTCGAAATATAAATAGGATTTCTAACAGATTTTTGTTGCTCCTATTTTTATATATTTTTTTTTTATTTTGCTCCCACACACAGGGAACATCAGCATAGGGGCTGCTGCTGCTGCTGCAGGACACTGCCACTGACAGCTGGCAACTGCAATTTGATTATTAGAGGGCTTTCTAGCCCATTCCCTCTCTCTGCTGATGTTTCTGTTTCGGTTAGCATCACTTAATAGAGACCAGGGACATGGTCAAGGGTTCATAAATATCCATAGAGACAGAGGGCTAAAATATCCACAGAGAGAGAGAGAGAGAGCGGAGTGTATAGAGTACACTTTGGTGGGTGCTGGCTATTCGGATTTCTGCCACTGCCAGGTACAGTTCTATAGAAATTTTAGTGAATTTTCGGTATTTTTTTTTAATTTTTAATGATCTAAGTTATAGGAAGGAAGCTCCTCGACTGCATGCATGCTTTCAATTGTAAACACTTCACCACACAAATTCATCGTCTAAATCTAAATTTGCCTTTAAAATCACCCCAAAAGATGATGTCCACTTGAAGAATGGACAGGGATGTGTGTGTGTTAGGATATGCAGGACATGCAACAATGACCTCTGGCCACATTAATTGCCCATCAAGGCAGCAAATTAAACTTTCAACTTTGAAAGCAGAGCCCAACAAACTCATTTGTAATGCAATGTCAGCAGCCTTGTAAACACTGCAACAATAAACAGGTATTAGAACGCAGGAGTGGAGGCGGAAAGTACATAGAGGAGGAGAAAGGAATATGAACTGGAGGGAAGGCCGGAAGGCGAGAATTTATTGAAACGCATAAAAGGCGTTTGCGCCTCATTGGCAGAAAATGGCCCAAAAAACAAATGATGTTCGACCATAAACTGGACAAATGAGCGTGTGGCACGCACCCGAAATTGACTTTCAATAGTCGAATGTCAGCAGGACAGCAGGCAGGCAGGCAGCCAACAGTTGTTCCATGTCCTAGCTCCACATGTCCTCCGCCGCAGCCGCACTTCCTCTTGCCAGGAGAGCAGCAGGCCAGCAGGCGGCAAATCCTGATGATTGTTTGTAATAAATCTATGGCTCAAACAGTGTGTAACATGTGTCCAAGCTGAGTAATAAGTGTGAGAGGGGAGGGTGGGGATGAGTTCCCCCCGATTTGATTGGCAGTCTCCCCCTCGCTCTCACACACACGAGTGGCTGTGGATCTAGGGATCTATTCGTAGTCGTACTTGTGCCTATTGGGTGGGTAGGGGTGGGGTGTGGTGGGGTTTGTATATTCATGCATAAGTACGAGTTGTAATTCATTCCATTTCGATTCGTTTAATTGCGTTTCATTTGCAATTTGCTGCGGCGGCTGCTGCTTCTGCTGCTGGGAGGCGGCCACTGCATAAATCACTCACTTTTCCTGCTGCCCTGCCCGCTCCGAAAAGTATACTAAGCTGTTGTCGTTGCTGTTGCGCAGTGGATGAGGGGGAGTCCTGAGGGGAGACTAATAAATATTTTAGAATTCAATTTCCGTTTTTGCAAATGTCAACCACCGCGTTTCCTTGGCTGCCGTTGCTGCCTTTTGACTCTGTCTCTGTCTCTGTCCTTGGCTCAAACTCTGCTGCTGCCTCAGTTACTGCTTGAGTTCTTGCCTCATTTTCTGGGAGAGTGTCTGGAACATTCTCTCTAACTCTGGGACACCAATCTTTAGGACATTATTCCTTGGAACAAAATTATTTGTTTATTTTTATTTATTTAATGCTATATTTGATGCACTACAAGTTTTAAATTAATATTATTATTATTGAATTAATCTATTTAAATCTAATACTAAAAACAATACTAAAAATCTAATACTAAAATATTTGTATGACATCATTTTTTTAAATTTAATATTATTTTTGTTATTGATTCATTGAGGCAATATTTTCTGGAACATCATTCTTTGGGACATTATGCCTTGGGACAAAATTTATTTGTTTCGTTAATTTAATTACATTTTATTTTCTATATTGATTTTTTTTAATATTATCTTATTTTTGGCTATTATAATTGTAATTTAAAACTATTTTATTTTATGTATTGCCTTTTTTATATTTTCATATGTATGAAATTATTTAACTGTGTTTTCTTAAGAATTCTTTCATTTAATTATAAAATTGAGTTCCAATACTTTGGAAAATTTTCTGTTCCGTCTCTGGAAAATTCCAAGCGAAATTCCCTGCCTCATTCTCTCGGAAAATCTCTGTCTCATGCACTGAACTCACATCCCATCTCAAAATTTGAATCCAGCTTTTGCTTTTGCTGCACTTAAATTCACGGATCATAAATTAAAATCATCTTCCATCGCCTGTCCACGTAATTAAACGCAAACTCATCGCTCATTTTTTGGCTCCATCCATTGTTCGGTCAGTGTGTGTGTATGTGTGTGTCTCTCTCTTCCTCTACCTGTCTCTCTCTTTTTGTCTGTCTCTGTCCGCCTCTCTCCCGCTCTGTGTGTGGCATGCATTTAATTGTCTGTGTGCCTGGGCATCGTTTTAATTACGCACCTTTTTCTATACGAGAGAACAGAGCCGAACCGAACAGAACAGAACAGCAGCCGCAGGAAACAATTCAATTGAATGAAAACTGAAACTATGCGATGGTATGGAGGGGGGAATGGCATGATGATGGGTATGTGGAATGAAAATGGGGAATACTTTTAAAACAAACAATGGAGGGGAAAAGCAGTGGCAGTGGCAGGAGGATGGCCAGCGATGGCAGCGGAAATCCAGGAAGCGGGAGAACCGTAGCGAGCACCGGTACTGATGTTAATGGACATCATATTCATACAAATTTCCAACCATTCTTTCCAATATAGGAACCCATAATAGCAGCAGCCACCCCATCATCACCGGAGTGTGGGTGGTATGGTGGGGGGTGGCACTGCCATCGGCCTTCATTAAGTAGTTCAATTATAACTTAAATGCATATTATTAATGAGTTTTTATTGTTTAATGGGCAAAAACTTTTGTACCTACCCAAACCTCATCCCCCCAACCCGCCACGTCCAGTGACCACTCACACATGTGGTTATGCTGGTTGTGTGGGAGGAAGGGAGTAAATTGTTGGCATATATTTTATAATGATTTTCCGCCACTCAAACACTTTGGAAAATCGTTTTCAAAGTTTAAACCCAATTGAGGGAAAAGTACTCCAAATTGAATCGAGTGGAAAAGTCTTTGGGTTTTAGTTTGGGAAACCTCTCACTGAGTGAGGCGGGGGGGCTGGGTTTCCTTTTGGCTTTCGAAACTTAATCTAAATGCGGCTTACAACTGGCAACAGAATGGCAATTAAAGTCTTTGCATGTGCCCCAAAATACAGATACACTGACAGGGGCAGAGCTTACGAGAAGCGAATGACTGCCTCTCGAATGACTGCCTCCCCCTAAACTGTTGGCTGACGCTGATGGCTGATGGCTGATCATTAGCGCGGTTTATTAGCTGAATTTATTATAATTGTCAGGAGCAGGAGAAGGAGCAGCAGCAGCAGCAGAATAGTTTCTGTATTTCAAAGTTTGATGACAACATTTCGGCGGTTGGATAATGAAGCTTGTCTATAATTTATGCGCACTTCAAGGTGCGGTAAGAGTACGCGTATGTGTGGCAGTATTAGGCGTGTTAATTTCCACCCCACATAAACCCAAGCCACGCTGAAAGGATTCCCGTAGCGAGTGGTGGTGGCAATATTTGAAGAGGCTTTGCTTTTAATACAAATTCATGGGGCTGTCATTGGAGCAGCACTTAGACCACCTTGTATGTGGATATGTGTGTGTGTGTGGCATGTAATCTATCTTAATATATGCACAGGTATGCCATCAGGCATCAGTTTAGCCTCTCGGGGGTAATGTTTAACCCTGCGGTTTTTCCAGCATTGGTATGTCGATTGTTACAGCATTCTCCTCTATGCTTGGAAGTTTATCTAGGAGTTAGGGGGGCAGTGAAAATGTATCTATGAGTAGGAGGGATCCGATCCGGGCAACCGTAACCATACATTGGTGTGTCATCAATCCTGCTTTGGCTTTCGACAGTAAACACGGCAGCAACCAACAACCAACAACAAGCAACTGAGGCCGATAGAATCATTAAAAATCTCTGCTGCAAAGCAAAGCCACAGTGGCAGAGAATATCCTGCAGAACTACCGACTGCAGAGTGGTTTATTTATTTGCATATGCATGGCTTTCCATATTGGTAATAGGCTTAGAACGCACCCGCCCCCACACACCCGCTTAGAGCCAGGCCAAAACTCATTAGGCCCAGTCCCCCGTCCTGCTCGGCAAACATAAATTGTGGCCAGGGTACTATGTGGCATTTAATTGAATATTTTGGGCAGAGTCCGTCCGAAAACTTATTGCCGCAGTCAATAGAAATATATGGAGTGTCGCATAACTCTGCAGTTCCAGCAGTTGGACCATAAATAAACATGGTACAGGGGTCAACAGTGAGCATGGCGCAAGGGGCAGGGGAGAGCTCTCCCACGTTTACAATATGTTATAATTTCAATTTACAATTTATATAAACTCGGACGTTTTTGGGGTTGGTCGTATCTATGGGATAGCTGTGTGGCGGATACGATGCCGTTGAAACGATATCTGAAATGACAGACGAGTAGCCGCAGCAGCAGCAGCAACAGCAGCAGTCGATGGCCACGGACAGTGGCAGAAAGTGTTGGCATTGATGGATGGCCATATCCTACACCTACACGTTGCACAGTGCCCCCCCTCCGCCTTCTCCTCCTCTGCCTTTAAGAGAGCTCTCTGCTACGATCAAGCGGACATTTGAGTTTGCAATTTATGTCAGTTTGATGCTTGATATATGGCCTGTACGTACGTATGTCGTCTGTCCATTCATTCCCTCTGTCTCTCTCTATAGAATATCCACTATATTCCATGCCAGATGATAATAGACTCGGTCGGGTATTGTACGTATACGAGTAGTTACCCTGCTGGACTTTCTTTCGCCCCCGGGCCCGGGGGAGATGAGCATCCACTTGACTTGGCAAATCACAGAGCAACAATAACAATGCTTTCATTACTTATTTATACGATTTGTATAGGGAGAAGAACCCCCTTTTGGCGTATATTTTTATTAAATACAATTCAATTCGTAGCACAAATCGAATGGGGGGGAGAGAGAGAGAGCGCGAGACACCATTGGGATTTTGTTCTGCGATGATGCGTTGGCTATTTTGGCAGACATTAGGCCTGGCAATTGCTAAAGGGATGTGGGGAGTTGCGGTACTGGGGGGGTTGTGTGTGGGGTGGTTCAATCTATGGGGTGGCTTTGGCACAAGGGTAACAAGTTGTTATTGTTATGGGCATATATCAATACCCACTACTCTACCCTCTATTCATCTCTCTGTCTGTCTTGTATTTTTTATGCGATTTACCATATAACAAACACATTAGTTGCATAGACAACTTTTCCCCCTGGTTCTTTCCCCCCCACCAGCCTCTTTAGCTGTGCAAATATTTCTTTTTTTTGGCCAAGATGCTCGAGGGCTAATGCCTAACGCGCATTCGTTTTCCTCTCTGTGGCGCGGTTGAGTGGTCATATTTGATCGCCGCCCCTTGATTTCTGTTCATTTCGCCCATACCCCCACCCCCTACCACACCACACTACCCTGTTGAAAAAGTGATTTTCCTTTTGCTCGTTTTTTGCTTTGCCGTCTGTGATTCTCGTCTTTGATTTGTTTATGCGATTTCATAAAATATTTATCCCCGGGCGTAGTTGTTAAATCGCCTGCAATGGGCTTTTTCCCTTTTGACAGTCCCTGCTCTGAGCAGGGGGTGGGTGTGGGCTGTTTGATGTGTCTCTCTGTGTGTGTGTGTGTATTTATTTGACTTTACGCTCGATTGACGAAAATAATTTGATATGAAAGAAATGAAAGTGTAATTTTTGCGCTGTTTTGGCTGTTTGCTGATTGAAAATCTCTTGACAAAAAAAAAAAAAAACGCATTTGCCAAAGCGGAAGACGAGGAAAAAACATCGAAAAAAACGGAAATCATTTGAAAATGTTATTAAAATTATAAAACTACAAATACAAAAATTCATTCTCTCACCCTCGCTCAGAGTTTTTCCTTTTTGTATGGACTTTTCAAGCAGTAAAAGCAGTAAAGAGCAAACAAGAAAACAAGAGAAAACTTGTGGAAAATCCAGGGTCCAGTGGCAGTCGCAGGACTAGAGCCGCGTGTCCCTTTTTCTCGGTCGGTTGGTATTCATTTTGGCTTAATAAAAAACATTCAATGAGGCAAGCTTTCCATTTGGCCAAATAAAGAAAATTGGGCGAGAAAAGCGACGGCCATTCAAATGGCTCTCAATGGCCGGCCACTCCCCAGCGCTCCCATACATCTATCCCCCGCAGTAACAGGAAGTGGAACCCCCATTTGATTTTGAATGAACTTAGTGAAAATTGCAGGAACCTGGCACAGCCACTGGCAACAGCAGAAGGGCCCGAAAGAGGAACCAGAACCAAATTAAATACACGCAATGCGAATGAGCCAAAAAGCCAGCCAAATCACACACACACACACACACAGCAATAACAAGCCAGGAAAACAAGCCAACAAGAGGGAAAGAGGGCCAACAAAAAAAAGGCTGAAATTAAAGCTCATTAAAAAAGAAGGGAGACGACCCCCAGAAAATATTTTTGGAAGAAGGTTCCACAATTTGAAGACTGCTTCCCCTTGGCCGGACAAATAAAATAACTTTTGCTGTAAGGATGAGAATGCGAAGAGGGGCAAAATCATGATCCCAGAGAGAGAGAGAAAGTAGGGAGAAGGAACACTCTTTATTCAATTGGAGAAAGATTTCGAAATCGAATGGGAATATTCACTGACTTAAAAGAATTCTATTGCGGATTATTATGTTCGACAAAATCTTTTTTTAGTAAGAAAAATCTTTCAAATTATTCGTAAAATTCCATAATTAATAATTCCATATATCCATATATCAGAAATAATTCCCAGAAATACGAAGAAAATGAGCAATAAATTCATTAAAGTTCTCAGCTGCATCATCATCATATTTTCTACATTTCTTAGTTTGCTTCGATGTTGCACTGATTCTAACTAAAGAAACTTGCAATTCTGTTGACAACTTTAGCTTGAAATTTCATTCACTTTTCCTGAAATATATTCAGACTTAAAAGTTAACCATTCCCTGACCTGGACGAAAGAGTATCAAAAGCCAATGGACTTGAAACTCCTCCAACTCATGCCATACCATCCCAGTTCACGCCTCTCAAATGGACGGATGCCTCAACCTTCATCATCACTCTCTCACTCACTCACTCACTCACTCTGCGTCTCTGTGGGGCAGCAACAGCAACTAGCTGTGCCACTACCATGGAGCAAGTATATACAAAGCGAAACTTTCGGCTTCATTTGCATACATAGCGCTCTCGAGAAATGTAATAAAAAATGATAAAATTCTCTAGAGAACACACCCACCCACACCATAGGAGGCGGTGGCGGCAAAAGGGACTCCACTACACTCTCGAATCTCCTCTTGAAACTTGCTAACTGTGCGTGCTGTCCCCTGGTGGCTCTGATGGCGCCGCTGGTGGGTCACACATATAGCAGGGAGGAGACCAGAGGAGCAGCAGCCACAAACGAACCCAGTTCCCAGTTGGCCAGTAGCCACCGTGTTGGGCAGTTGGCTCCTGCTGCTGCACTCCCTCGATCCTCTTCTCTTCTGTCCTGGCCACCAAAAATGAGCTGATTTCAAACAAAGCTGCCGCTCGCATTGCGCTGGGCTGCGGCATTCATTGTGACCCCGAACCCAACCCCTTTCCCTTCCCTGCTGCTGCAGGAGCAAGGGGTTGCGCTGTGGTTCTGGGGAATTGAAGTCCGGAGTGAAACAAAAGCCAGGAACTAGGCCAGCAGTTCTGGGGGCCTGCTGCACGATTTTGAGGGGCGTTTGTGTTGATGTTTGAGGAAAAACCTCATGGATGGTAGCTGCGATTTCTTTGCGCTTTTCAATATACGAAAAAGGGAGACCAACAACAACAAAAAAGACAGCAGCGGCAAGCAATGGGTTAATGTGGCAGGGTAGGCGGGGGCAGCGGCACGGACAGCGGCAGCACCTAAAACCAACCAATTAAAGCGAATTTTTACTCTCTTTTTCCGCCCTCTCTCCTTTGTATCTTTTGTGGATGCAAGTGTATGCGTGTGTGTATCTGTGTGTGTGTTTTAGTGTATGTGTTTTAGTGTATTAAATTTAAAATAAATGTGTTGCTTCTACCACTGAAGGGAGACTGCCACTGGGACTGCCACGACACTGCTGGCGGATGGCTAATGAAATGCCATTTAGAAGGTCGAAACAAGCGGCTGGAAACTTGATGTATGACAACCCGCCTGTCCCCTCCAAGGGGGCTCTTTATGTGCAGGGTAGGGAGGATAGGAGCAAGTAGATTCTTCGCCCTAAAAGAATGACCGAGAAAACCCTCAACCAATCAGCCTTCAACTAGGGCTCCCCTTTAAAGAAGCTCTGAAAATGGTAAGCTACTCTGTAAGAGAGAGCAAAGGAAAACAAACATTCTAAGAGGGTGACTGGAGGAGGGCCGACTAATTATGAAAATGTTTCAACACATGAAAATGCCACACAGACGACGACACATTGGCATTAAAACTGGCCAAACAAAGTTCCAGTTTTGGGTCTAATTTGGGGCTGCCGGCACACACATACATACATAGATACATCCCACTCTCCCACACACACACACACACAGTTATACGTATGCACTTATGCAAATATTGCTGACCAAAAAGTTATGAGGGGAATAGGAAGGAAGCAGGGGAGAGAGCAGAGGTCCGTTCCGTTCATGGAAAATGACAATAATAAAATTTAATGTACACACAGACGCATATGCACATGTGCGGTGGAGGGGGGTTGCTCTATTAGAGAGGAGGGACAGTGGAAGAGAGTCTCCCTCTCTCACTCTGTCTCCCTCTCTCTCTCTCTGTATGGAAATGTCCTTTGCAAACCGTAAAAACGTTTCCGACAGTTCCTGCTACGAGTATAACCCAAAAAAGGCGAAGGAAAAGCTACAACCTCATGCTGCAGGAGGCAGAAGGCAGGAGGCAGGAGGCAGTGGCAGAGTTGAAAGTCATCTAGTTGACTAACAGCCGCATTTCTACATACATACATACATACATATGTATGTGTATATATGTAAGTGGGTGTGGAAGGAGGGGGGCTTCTCTGGTAAGTTCATTGCATGCTAGAGTGATGGTGGGGTGGGCGGGTGTGTGTGTGCAGCAGACCAAAACACTTCCTACCGCTTTTGGCCCAAGTATCATTAAAAATATAAAAGTATTTTATGTCACACAGATACACAGACAGTGTAACAGATACACACATACACACACATACATAGATTGTAGAAGGATTGTGTGTGTGTGTCGGTGTCGTCCTACTACCTTTTTGTCCTTTATTTTCTCTGTGTAATTTCTATTTTTTAAGCACTCGTCTTTTTTTCCCCCCCTGTTTTGTCTGTGGAGGAGAGGGCAACGTCATTGTCATTTGGTCAGCTGCAGGCAAACAGCTGCCAGTTTTCAGCTCTCCTAACCTCTTACCCGCTCGCCCTACACCTACCCAACCACTACCTCCACCTCTGCTGCCCAACCCAACTCTGTTGCACAGTGTTCCACTTCATTATCATGTTAATTTTGTTGTAATTTGCCTGCTAAATGTTGCCAAGTCGTTGGCCATTTTACCCCCACCCAACCATTTTCCGGACTTTGCTTCCAAGAGTCTCAGGCAGTGTCTCTGTCTCGCACTCTCTGCCCCCCTTGCTAACACTCTGTCTCTGTCTGTCTGTCTGTATGCATATTTAACTTTATTTATGGTTCTTGCATGCTTTCATATGGAAAATTAGAATTTTTGACTTTGTCTTGCCATTTCCTTGGTCCCTCATCCTCGTTGTCGTTGTCATTGTCTGCGTTTTTCTTCCACTCCCCCACCCCACCCCTTTTACAGCCCCTGCACTAATTTGCCAACTATTTTTGTGGGTTGTGTGGGGGGAGAAGGGGGAAAAAGAAAAGTTTTCCTTTTGTCATTTTTGGGCGGAAACTTTTTGGCTTTGCTACAAAAATATGCCACGGATTATTATTGTCATTGTACCCAAAGGATAAATGGGAGAAGGGGTAACTGGCTCATATGCCAACTCAATTGGCTGACTGAATGTGGAGTAGCTTCACTCTTTTATGTGTCTCCGTCTCATCTTGCCTTTGTGTGTGTGTGTGTGTGTGTGCGCAGTGATAATGATGTTGCAAGAACCCAAGTCCTGTCCCGCCCCCTATATATACACATTTGTGTGTCTATCCTAACTCTGTGTTAGTCAATATTTTTCGTAACGTTTATGCTAATTATGCGACATGCTGACAAGCTAAACTGTGTCACACACACACAGTTGGAGTGTGTTTGGGGGCCTAATTATACCCCAGAGACAGAGAGAGCTGAATAGTCGGGCAGAGAAGGTCAGTAAACCCTTCGTCTGGGTTGACTTGCAGCTAGCTCATTATCATCCGCTCTTCCTGCCTTAAATGGGGCAAAATGGTAAAACGGGGAAGAAGTTTTGCTTGGGAAAACTCATTGAATCGTAATTTGATTTATTCATTTGAGCATTGTCAATGATTATATGCGATCCTACCACCTACGGCACTTCGAGCACTCCGGTAACTCTAGCACTTGTTTATCCGCTCAATTTGAGGGGCAAACTGCGCCACTAAAGCAAACAGCAAATTGAAAGGAGGGAACGCATGGTCGACCAGAGAACTGCAAAATAATTGACAACAGAGTGGGGGGCGGGGGGGGGGGGGGGGGGGGGGGGCAGCGAGGCAGGAACGAGGAGTCCTAAATGACAGACGCAGGCCAATAGACGGGACAATAGTCGTGTCTGGGTTTGGGTTGAGATTCTGTCTAAATTGGAAATGTCATTGAGGCGTTTAACGTGGAGCAGCAGCAGCAGCAGCAGCAGCAGCGGGTCCCAATGGCATCTCCAACTCCAAAGCTGCAGCTTTGATTGTCGATTGGCAGGGGAAAAATCATTTAAAACGACAGGCAGGCAGGCAGGCAGGAATCATCGAAGCTGAAGATGGAGAATGGAGAATGGAGTTAGGGCTGGGGGAAAATCGGTCATCAAATGACAGCCAATTCTTGCAGTCTTGGCCACTTAACAGCTGCTGCTGGGCCTCGTCTAGGGTACGCCCTCTCACCTGCCACACGGCACAGACAAGAGGCAGGGGCAGGAGACGGGAACTGACGACAAAAGCAATTTCATGGCAAGCACAAAATGCAGACAGTCAGCAGACAGCAGCCAGCAGAAAGTTCGGACAGCAGTCGGACAGCAGAGAGCTGTCAATGTGTGTGTGTGTGTGTGTGTGTGTGTGTGTGTGTGTGTGTGTGTGTGTGCCTGCAATATAAATCGAAGCTAACTCTCAAACTCTCTTTCTGCTTCCTTTTTTTTATTCTTCCCTCTGAACAGACAACAAATTCATTTGCGACTGTCGTCTACAATGGATCTTTGAATTGAAAAATCGCACACGTCACCTGCAGCTGCGTGAATCTCTGGATGGGTTGTTCTGCTCGCTGCCCGACCCGAAGCTGTCGCATTTCGTGGACCCAGTGCCGTCGACTATTCTGGATGCGTTGAACGTTGGCGGCTTCACGGCCATCGGTAGCAATAGCGCCAGCATGGGCGGCATTGGCAACAGCGTGGTGGGCAGCAGCTACAGCAGCCTGGACGACCTGAGCATCGGTGGTGGATCCTCCCGCAAGCATTCGACGAGCAAATCCCGTCAGGCATTGCGCGGACAGCGGCAGTTTGCGGCCGAGAATGTGGTGGAGGGTAAGATGCGACGCAAGAGGCAGCAGGAGAAGCAGCAGCAGGAGAAGGAGCTGGCAAAGGGGCAGCTGGCTGCAGTGGCGCCCACCCACAAGCGGTATGACTACTACGACGATGTCAATGGAGGACTGGGACTGGCCCTGGGCCATGACCTCGACGATAATCTAAATCTGCATAAGCAGGGAGGCTCCTTCTACAGCCCAGGCACGGCCACCGGAACGAATCACAACGATGTGGAGGTGCTGATGGGCCCACATCAGTCGTCACCCACTGGTGGGGATTCCATCGATGCCCTGGCCAACAAGAACACGATCAATGTGCGACTCTTCCTGCTGAAGCCCGAGATGCTGCCCTGCCACGACGAGCTGAGCGATCCCACCGAGCTGCCCCTGTCCCGCGATCTCATGGATGTGCGCAGCAATGTCCAGGATTCGCCGTTGAGCGGTGCCAAGCGGCAGGATCTGCTCTCGGGACTGATTCTCCTTTGCCTGCTGGCGGTGGCCATTAGTCGGGGTTGATTCGGCTGCAATGAACTGCAATTCTGCTCGTTTAAGAACGCTTCGTCTGTATTCTGCATTCAGTTTGGTTATTCATTGTACATACTAGAGAGACTTCATCCCACGGCAACAGCAGCAGCAGCGGCTGACTGCGAACGGAGTGGAAAGGGAAACCCATTAGAAACGAGCTTCATGCAACACGAGCGATATAAGCCTAGAGAGCAAACAAATGTCTTTGTAAATATGTAAAAAAAAAACTATAAAAACCGAAGCGAAAATTCGATTAAAAACCTACTACTATAATCCTAGCTAATGTTAGCTGTAATGTTACGACTACTCTCGACTTTCGATCCTAAAACCAAGAACTTCACAGCAACCACAGCAAAAACAGCAGAAAAAGATACAGAGAATCCCATAGAAATCAAACACGAAAACTTCTACGACACCGAAACTGATTGATTGATTGAACCTCCGAGCAAACTGGCGTTTCATTTAAAGAGAAAAAACTCAAAACTATAAAAACTAAAAATAAACCACAGGAGAAAAACAGAAAACCAAAAGATGCATAGATACTCTCTACTACATAGATTATAGTTTAACAGAGATATAGCCATAAATATTTTTCGTTCTACAGTAAAAACAAAAAAACAATACAGTCAAAACAAGTACAGTAAAACTTGGAAAGCGCTAAACGTCTTAGGGTAGGAGACAGAGACACAGAGTGGCAGTGGCCAATGCAAACCATAAGAAAAATATGAGGCATGCTTGTAAGATAAACGCAGAAATCGCTGAAAGTTGCATCTGTTCAGATGGCATAGATTAGCTGTTAGTTGATACTTGATAACGATAACCGATAAGTGTAATAGAATACCCTGCTGAGGGTCCAGTTCTCATTAGCGTTTAAGAGTCTGCTTTTTAGCCTGTAAGTGCTTTGCTTTGCTATCCCCTCCTACAAACAAAAACTGTCGCCCTGAATTTTCCACACACCCCCACTGCACCCCTTAGAGAAAGAGAAGATGAGTTTTCCTGTGGCAACTACACTAAAATACTTTCTGCTTCACTTTTACTTTTGCTTGCACCACAGACAGATAACAAATCGAAATGGAAATGAAATGATTTTCAAATCAAGAAAATATAAATATGAATGGAAATAAAAACAAAAATACACACACATTGCGAATTTATATAAAACTCATTTGAATAGATTGAAATTAAATATAAAAACTAAAAAATAAAAATAAAAACAAACAAAATATGATAAACAAAACAACACAGAAATGCAGAGATCCAGAAAACAGGAACCCAGAAAAATACAAAAATAAAAACTGAAAAAAAAAACAACAAAAAAAAACAGAAATATGCATAACGATTTTTGTAGCTTAAGACTGAATATATAAAGGTAAATTATGCTAATATATACAACAACAACAAAAAAACAAAACAAAATAAAATATATAGCTAAACAAAAAAAAAGAATATTGTACTGTATGTTTAATTGTATTTGTAATTGTATAATGAATGCAAGCAGCAGGGGGAAAAGGAAAGGGTAATGCCATTTATATGGGGAAAACACAGAAACACACAAAGTGGAAAAGCAAACATAGAAAACCGTAAAACCGAAATACGAATGACAGGGTCCGTCGTGCATTCGAATTAATATTGCAATGAATATTACTGCATATTTATTTGACAATTTATTATACATTTATACAATTACTTATGCACAAAACTATGATTTAAACATTAAAATTAACAACAACAAAAATTACAAAAAAACCACAAAAAAATACATACAACTGTTTTGATTAATGTGTTTAATAATTCATAAACCAAAACCAGAGAGAGCGTATAAATAAGCAACAAAACCAAAACCAAAAATAAAAACAAAAACAAATGAAATGAAATGAAATGTTGCGTACATTGAAATCTCATAGAACAACAAAAGAAGAATAGCAGCTGAGAGGCAGAGCAGAGACCAGAAACAAGTAGAACGCAAGGAGCATTGAGGAGCAAGCATAGTTTTAGTGGACAATCAGCAGATAAGTGAAAAGTGGAAAAGAAAATAAAACAGCAGCCGAAAAGAAAAAAACCCAGCATACAGACAGTGGAAAAGTAAAGAAAGCAGCCAGCAAGAGACGTGAAACACTTGTGGCAGAAACGAATTCCAGAAAAATAGATGAGAAACACACACACAAAACTATTTTAAGTAAATGGATATAAGGATAAATGTATTTAGTGTTTTGATTAGCTCATAAGAAAAACTAAACACACACCACCACAACAACAAAAAAATTGGTAAATTATAAATGTGCAGAAAAGTAAATAAAATGAAATAAAAGGAAGAAAAAACCAATTGAAAGAAAAGTGAAAATCTATAAGTAAACTTCTAGTTTAAGCAGGGCACACACTCACTTTAATTTCCTTTTGAAGCTGTCGTCTACTCATTTGATCATGATTGATCTAATTGAATGAATTGTGAAGTTTCAGTTGTCTCCCCACAGCGAATGCCTACAGGAGTCGAGCGAATGATTTAAATGATTTAGCCTCACTCTATTCTAATGCATAAAATGCTTGTAATAAAAAAAAACCAAAACGAAAGATTTATTTAATATTTAGTGCGTAAGATTTCGTGAAATTTTAAACCAAAGAATATTTTGTGTTCCTCTAAGATACATACATGTGTATGTACATATGTATGTGTTGCCTAAGCTAGAGATTTTTTCTGTTTACGTTTTCTTTTTGTCTTTGGTTTTAAGTGTCTTGTACGATTTGTATTTTGTACGACTAAGCGGCGCATGGAAGTCAGCAGCGAAAGGATGGCAAGTCAGCAGCGAGTATAGTAATTTTTAAATATTAAACAACTAAATGTAGCTTACTTAATTATTTTAACTTAAATGTACACAGAACAGAGCGATGCAGCAGCAGCAGCAGCAAATAATGTATAACCGAAAAATATAAATGTACTTGATGTAAGAAGTTTGCTAAATTGAAAAACCCAAACAGAAATGCCCCCCTCGAACAAAACTTAAAAAAACCACCCAAAATGCGGGATCCCCAAAATGTTATTGCGGTCAGACGCAGCAAGCGGCAGGAGGCAGGCGGAGGAGGTGGAGAAAGTGATGCAGAAACCAAAACACACATTCCAACTGCAATATTTTGCTTAACATTTACTTTTACTGGCAATGGCCATTGTCTGCCCCGCTGCCACGTACCGTACCGCATGCGTCTGCTGATGCACCATTTTTGGGGGTCACTCGACAGAAAACCCAGAAAACAATTTTGAAAAGGAAAAACCATCTAAATATATTTAATGTAAAAAAATAAAAAAAAGAACAAGAATTGTGTTTCATTTCATTTATTATCAAAGAAGCGCCGCGCAGAATATTGTCTTTCCCTTGCAGTGGGAAGGCAGGCGGCAGTGGGGGAAGTGGGGGATTGCTCGTAAAGCAGAAAACCTTGCTTGGGTTTTTTTGGCTGCCTTCTTGAGTAAAACTTCAAATATTAAAATGCTTCCTGGACCGGAGCCGCCTGTTTATCACTTCCGCAATTTAAGCGCGCACAAAACATTTCGGCACATGGCTCGATGGCTCGATGGCTCGGGCGCTGTAAAATATGCAAAGCCGTCGCCGTCAACACAATTCTCTGGGAAAATCCAAAACGCCGCAGGACTCGAACGCGTCTTTTGTGTGCGCTCGAGTATTTCGCTAAATTTCATTATTGACTGACGCCCAGGACCAGGACCAGGACCAGGCCCAGTGGCAGCCAAGAGGCAGCCATGGCATCCATCCATACACTGTGAAGCATACGGTTCTTTCTTTTCATTTACGGATGGCAAAAGGAATTGCCAGGCCATTAATGCGCCTCGCGCCACATCACTCATACGGCATACGCCACAGCAACAGCCAGACCCAGAGCCTGAGCCAGAGCCAGAGCAGCCGTGTGGTCCTAATAATAAACTTGTATGCACATCGTGGGCGGAGGATAAGCCGCGCGTCTGTGGGCGTGTCGTTGCACGCAAAAGTGGAAAGAGTGGAGAGCATGGAAAATGGAGAAAATGGGTGGCTGCTGCTGCTGCTGCTGCAAAGTGATAAATGGGATTCAAACAGTGGAGCAGATTTATTGATTTCATTGGACCGAGAGGCGAGGCGTGTTGGTTGGCTGCTGAGCAACCGAGCGGCACGTCAAATTGAATAGACGCCATGAGCGACAAAAATCAAAAACAGATATGCAAATAACGCACACGCACACACACACACACACACACACACACACACACAGACGGAGCCAGCACTCATCTGCCATTCACGTGAACATGAGAAAAATGGCCCTGGAAAATGGCGCTGGTAGAAGCAGGAGGGGAGTGGAGGGACCAACGCAAGCTTTTTACTCTTGCCAATGTTCGGCGTGTCAAATTTTTGCAACTGATTATGCCAAAGGCGCCGTAAAGAGAGAAAGACACAGAGAGAGAGAGAGGAGAGAGAGTTCACAATGCATGCATGAGAGCGAGTAGTTGGGTGGGGGCTGAGTGGGTGGGTGGTTGGGTGGTTGGTTGAGTGGGGCTTACGTCACACGGGTTGCCAGACACGTTGCTAGACGATGTTATCAAACAAAACGACAACAGCAACAGCAACAACAACGACAACGACAACGCTAAGTGCGGCCTGCCAAGTGCCCGCGGCCCAATCTGAAGTGGGTACAAGGTGGTGGGGGGGGGGTCCGGTCCTGGCAATGAAAGTAGCAGGAGCAGGAGCAGGACCCACTGGCAATGGCTGGAGTGAAGCTAGAGGCATAGCTATTATTACGCGATATGCCAAGCAACGACAACCACGCCATGCCACGCCATGCCGCCATGACGTTGACTGCGACAATGACAGAGGCAACAGCAGCAGCGGCAGCAGCAGCAGCAGCAGCGTCACCGTCACCACCCAACACCGCCAGCAGGAAAAAAATCAATCAAGCGCCAGACTTTGACATTGCAGTATGGAAAAAATTGACATACCCCGTTCGGAAATGCGAAAATGCAAGGCAAACGAGTGAGTGGCTTGGAGTCTCCATCATTTTGGGGAGGAGCGCCAAAGCTAAAAGGGAATTAGGTTTGGCTGCCAATGGCTGCTCTTCCTTTGCCAGTCTATTGACAGGATCAGCCTCAGCCGCATTGAATGATTCCCGTACCACAACCAGCAACTGGCTTTGGGAAGTGCATGAACCCGCACCACAGCAGGGAGCTAAGAACCACAGGTTCTGGACTTTTGTCAATGTTTTTTCTAGAAAGTTTCTGCGAAAAGGTATAACTTATCGTCTCAGATAAGATTTTTCGCCAGCTGGGAATATGCAAAAAATGTAAAAGCTGATCAAAAATTGCCACGAATTCTTTGGATTTTACTTTAGTGGATATTTCGTAAAATAAATAAATCGTTTTTATTTTTAAAGCAATTTTGGACTAGCCTTAAGATTTATTTTGTGCTCATTGTTCTTTTGTTCCGCATATGCTGGCGAGCAAAGTGCATTTCAGGACAGCCAAGTCTCAGTCTCTGGCACACGGGGGGCTAATGAAATACATCAGGCTGGCGTATCAATAACGCAAATGAAGCACTTTCCATGGCTGCCTTAGCAAGCAGCGTAGCTGGAATAGGGGAGCGAGGGGAGTGGGAAATGGGTACACTAATAAAGTTAACATGGCAAACAGCTCCGCTTCGGCAATGATGTGACCTTTATGCGCAAGCTAAATGTCGTTTGATGCAGGCGACCCTGGGAGCAGCAGCAGCAGCAGCAGCAGCGACGACAACGACGACGAAGGCACGCTTCATCGGATGCGTCCAGCTAAAAGCTTTTGGCAAAAAATGCAACAAAAAAATAACACAGCGCTCACGAATAGTGGAATAGATGCACAGGTAGTGGGGCGTGGGGCCTGGGGGTAGGGGGTAGGGGCTATTGGTAAAAGGTTTCCAGCCAAGTGAACCGTGCACTTGGAATAGAAAAAGCGCCGCATGGAGAGGGTCCACTGTATCGACTAAATAGTACCCCGCTAATCATATATAAATTGTGATTCTTTCTATGGTTATTCTATGGCATAGCAACAGAAGCCACCCTTTCAGGGCCGCATGTAATGTAATGGGTGTGTGTGTGTGTGGGTTGCAACACCCAACCCGAAACGATGCAAGACACAGTCTATTTGCACCAAAATGTCAACTAGAAAATTTAGTTTTGCAGCAGCGAGACGTTTATTATTCAATTATGCCAAAAAGGAGTGGAGCGCATTCTATGTATATCTCCCCCCACCCCACTTTATGATGTTATGATGCTCGCAAAGCTATCAGGTTCGATGGCTGTTGAGAGAGTAAAAATGTCCCTAATTGAAAGGCAATTGAGTTTCAATTGAAAGCAGAGTGCATACTGCCTCGTAAACCTCTTATAAATCCCTTTTGAGGATAATATTTCAATGCAAAATATTTCTAATATTTATCAGGCAACACAGCAACACAAAAACCTGCCACAAAAATATTCATTTCTCACATCTCGAATTTTAGAAAATATTTTTGCCATTTTTTTTTGTATTGGCAAAACTTTTGTTGTCTTAGCGTTTTTGTTTGTCAACAAAAACTTTAGAATGAAAGCATTTTGTGTAGACCGAGGCCATAAACCGATTTGTGAATGCGTTTTTATGCAGGAAATAGAGTACAGTTTTTGCCTGAATGGAAACCGCAAAACAGTTTGGCAACAGAGAAGACACCAGAGAGAGAGTGAGACAGAAATGCTCGCCCGGAAGAACGACAAGTTGACCACTATGCCAGTTCGGAATGTGGCCAGACAGGAGCCGCAGCAGTCTTGGCCGCCCCCAACCCATTTACCAACACAATGCTAACAAAGTGCTTAGGTGGCGGATAACAAACAATTCCATTCTTTGGACAGCTTCTTGGCTTTGAATCCCAATTCAGCAACGAATCAGGCAATATTAATAACCTCATCCGAACCAGGCCAAAACCAATCGAAGGCTGTCTGTCGTCTTAATTAGCCAGCAGCCACTGACAGGACAGCTGTCCTGCGACCATCACATCTGAGACAAACACACAGTAGAGCAGCAGCAGCAGCAGCATCCAGTTCCGAACAGAGAACAGAGAACATAACATGAAATGTGTCTAATGAAGTTCTCTGGTGATTTATGGCCCAGCATTTCCGGTGGCTCAGCAGCAGCAGCAGCAACAGCCTCGTCTTCGGCATCGTCTCCAGAGTTGAAATGACTGCCAGACGATTAATAGATGTCACTCAATGCGGAGAGCAGAATGCGCCAATTTCCGAAAACTAAAACAGAACAGGCCGAGCCCAAGGAGCCTCCAATTGGGAGGGGAGCGGCGAGGTCCTGAGAAAGCCAACGCCTTTGCAAGTTTAATGGCCTCGCTTGATGGCCAGTACATGGGCCAAGTTTATTACTTTAAAATCGCTAAATGTGCCATCACATCATAGCGACATGGCCGAGGACAGACGCGGGCGGACAGACCCATCCAATATGGAGGGAGGGTAGTCAAGTGTGTGTAGGAGGTTGCCAGCTCATAAAAGTGCTTTAAAAGGTCATAAATATAAATTGAAATTGCGTTGACAACCAGCCAAAGAAGAAAAAAAACAACAACAAAAAAATACCCAATAAAACAGACACAAAAAAAGAACTTAATCATTATTCGATAGATATGGCAGAGAGAGGGCTTGCCCCCAGATGAATCACGGACTCTGTGCTACGATTTATTTTGCCACAACTAATTGAAGCACATCAGACTCTAAGCAGGAGGCTAAATCAAAAGAATGTCCCCGCCAAAAGGGGAACTGAAGCACATTATAAATACAGGAAAAGATCTATGGCTACACGGCTTCAGCTTTCTCTCTCTCTCTGTTTGGGAATCCTAGTTTGAGTCGTAAAGTGAGGCAGGGACATTTCTGGCCTTTAAGCCGCCTTTCACGCAATTTCTTTTATTATGTCGTGGCCGGGGCATTGCAGTTTGATTTTATTTTTAACAAATAAGCAAAGGCAAATAACAGCAGCCAGGCAGGGCGATGCCATGGAAAGGCTTAGTGCGAATCCCCGACGCCTGGCCTGGTTCTTGGCCACCCCTCTACCCCGCCCACGCATTCAGTCAGTCAACCAATGAACCTTGTTGTTGCCTGGTCTCCGGGCCGGCCGTTGCCTGGTTACGCAACTGCCAATGCCACATCAAGGCGCCCCCACCCAGCCACCCAACAGCCAAAGCCCAGGCATTGGCAATCATTTCAACGGTCATTTGGCGTTCGCCGTGCGCGCTACTCAGCCTTAAAATTGGAAAAATGTGCTAGCCAGGAGTCCCGTGTACTGGTGCCGGTTCGAAGCTGGAGTTAACGCTGAAGCTGAAGCCATTGCTGGAGTTCCTACTGCTGCTCGTCGGATTTTATGACTGGCGCTAAAAATGTGCAGCGCCCGGGCGGCTCGAGTGCAATAAAAGTAAAACACATTGCCAAAGCAACTTACTGCAATATTTGCGCAATATGGCAGGCTGTTCTCTCTGGGAGCAAGAGAGGGGAGCGGTGGGTGAAAGCTAGGGAGCTTCGTGGGTGCTAGCCCGGCCATGTCTCGCTGGACGTAGCTCGGACTGGAACTTAAGACTGGGGAAATGGGAAATGGGGTAAGGAAAGGGAACGCCGCTCCACGCGGCTCTACTCTGCTTGGCTTGGGTTGGCTGCTGCGTTCATTATTTATTTTATTTTATTAGAAATTATTTAGTGCCGCAGTAGAAGGAGAGAACAGAGAGGCAGGCAGGCAGCACTCCTTCTTCCTCTTTTTGGCTGCATTGCACGGCCGGATTCCATTTATTGTTATCTCAGTCATTCACCATTTGCGCTGCTGCTGGCTGCTGCTGCTGGCTGCTTCTGACTGCACTCTGAGGCAGAGTGCATTAAAGTTGATTAATTTTATTAGTGCCGTGGAGCGACAAAAGTAGAAGGCCTGGGATTTAAGGATCTCCAATCTCATTCCGGGCATAAGGAATTGCTTCTTTATCAAGCTTACCCCAGCAGCAGCAGCAGCAAATTGCGTACATTGTGCGGGAGGATCGAGGAATGGGAGGTTGCTAGGTGGGTAGGGATGGCAGGTTGCTGCATTTGCCTTTGAGGCATACTTAAAATGCCTCGAACAGCGGATGCAACGCGCTTTTCACTTAACCACCACAAAATCGGACACCGCATCATAAAAATGCATCAAGAAGAGCAGCAACCACCGCGTCGGGTGGTATTGGGTTGTGTTGTGTCGGCTCTGGCCAGGATGCATTGTTGCTGTCTGTCTGTCTGTGTGTCTGCTTGTCCGTTGGCTGTGCAGTTGGCAGGCCAATTGTCGATTGTCATCGATACAGATACGGATACGGATGTGCATTGTGTGCGGGGGAACGGAGCACAGGTTCGGACCCTGTCTCGTACCCGCTGCCCAGTTGACGGTGTAGCCAATGAGCCGCCGGAAGCTCCAATTGCCAATTGGGCGCCATTTTACTGTCCCGACAATGAGGGGGTTGGTTGGGATTGCTGTTGTAATGCTCCTAGCAGTGCGAGGCAGCCGAAAAACCTCATCATTTGTTTTAATTCGGTGGATTTTGGCAGGCGGTGGGCAACGCTTATGCGTTTGTTTGCGCGCATTTACCAACCACTCTGACCGAGTGAGACCTCTCCATCTATCTATCTATCTATCTATCTATGTATCTGTCCATCCGTATCCGTCTTTCTCCTGCTCTCTCTCCATCGAATATTTTGGCTGGGACAAAAGGATGCAACAGTCATGGGTGAAGCGGCGCCACTTTGATTATTTGGCCAGTGTTCATTTTGACGACTGCCACCGCAGCCATTCAGACATTTTCACAGCCAATGGACTGGGCTGCTGCTTCTGTCTGCTGTCTGCTGGCTACTGGCTACTGGCTACCTGTCTGCTGGCTCCTGTGGGCTCTGCACCTGAAAATGACCATAATTAATTGCATGTACCTATGGCCAAGAGTACCCCTTGGCCCCTCAATTAGAGTTGCACTCATTTTGGCTCTTTTAGCTGATGCTGCCGCATTTTGCATTCCCCACCCCACCCACATATAGATGGATGTGTGTGCGAGACGAGCCCAACACTGAAATGATTACTCCCTGCCATAACTCTATGCCATGCCCCTCCTCCCTCCCACCCATGTGTGGATTTCCCTTTGTTTTACAACTTAATAACACTTGATGGCGACGCACTTCATTTGGCGCCCATTTTCATTTAGTAAGTGGAACTTTTTCACTCTCCATTGGCCAGTCGCCCGCCCCTGCCCCCTCACACTCGGATCATCGCTCACACACTGGACGGAGTCCCTCTTATCCGACATGAACATCACTTGAGTATTGTTGGCCATTATAATCGTCGGGCGGGCAGCAGTGGCAGGCAGTGGCAGTGGCAGGCAGCAAATCGGTTTCGCATGAAACGCAATTGTCTATAATTACATTATCCAAACTATCAATTAAACCAAATTGTCTGACGGCCGCGCCGGGGCTCTGGTCCGGGCCGGGCTGGGCTACTGGCCTGGCCGGAACTTTATCAGACACACACGCATGCCACACAGACACACCCACCCATACATGTACACGTCTCCCTACTCTCGCGTATCATTAAGGTGGGGGGGGAAAGGAAAGCTCTCTTGTATGTTTTTGTGATTGTTTAACAAGGCTCCTGAGTGGGTGTATGTGGTGGCTGCTCTGCTTCTGTTTGTTTATCTCTCTCTCTTTCACTCGGTCTCTCGAATGAATTCCCCAATCCCTCCCCCACCACACTCCTCTGCGTACTTGTGTAATCCCCAGCACAGCCAAAGCATTTAAATAATTTCGCATGGTCCTGTCGACGCTGACGCTGATATCGGAGTATTTTTCAAGTAATTGTTATTATAACAAACGCAAAAACAACAACAACATCAACAACAACAATAAGAATCAGGCAACAACCAATGGCAATTACATGGCTCCCCCAGACACAGCACAACAGCACAGGGGGGTTACAGAGGCACGGCACACAGTTGAAATATGGAATTCACAATTACATTTAGGCACACGAGTGAGTGCGCTGCGAATAAGCCAGCAGTAGTTAGAGGTTTATACGAGCGGCTAAAACGCGTATTGGCAGCTGCAGAAAAATATTCACAAATTCCACACGCATTTCTCTACGATTTCAGGGCACTTCTAGGGGCACAGACTGCCACTCTCATGCCCCAAAAATAAGCTACTGGCCACAATTGATATGCCTTTGAAAGCATTGCCCTCTCCCGACTCTTCGTTCCTGAATTCTATGCAACATTTTTACCCACGCATAAGCCTGGCCAACAGCAGTGTGTAGGTCGGGAGTCGCCATGGAGGTCGCCTGGCGCTTGCTCTTGGGTTGGGCTCCGGGCTGCAGAGTTAAAATTTGTTTTGCTTTCACATTTAATTGAAATTTACGCCGCTTTGTCGGCGTCTCGCTGTCGCGACAAGCGGCGACTTTTATCATTTTAAAAGCGGCCCAAAAAAAAAAAAAAAAACACCCAACCCAAGACCACCCCACCGCCCAACCGATTGCTGGTAGGGCGCGCGCTGTGTTGACGGTGCCGACGCGACGGGAGCCAAGCCCAGTTCAGTGCGGGGACACCAGCTCCTCCTCCTCCACCATTCAGCCCGTTATTTCTTCTTGGCCCGGGCCATCAGCCACTTTGCTGCAAATTAAATGCATTTTGCAGCGCACGCACACACACACACACACACACACACACACACACACTCGTACACATGGCAGTTATTTATGTGTGTTTGTCATTTAATTTTAAAAAGTTTTCCCTGCACGAGATTTACAGCGCGCAGCCAAAGTGAGGGGCATCCTTCCCATCCCCCATTCCCATCCCCTCTACCCTCACTTTTATTCCATTTAATTGAGAAGTTGACTTCGTCCTTGCCAAAGCGGTTGGGGGGGGGGCGGTGCTGTGTGGATGAGTGAGTGCTGTGAATCCCGCTGCAGGTGAATAAAAGTAAATTCGCCCATGGACCACCCGGACCAGGGCGCAATCAATAAGAAATTTGTTTGCCAAATGCCTCGGCAGAGGCCAAGGATTAATGCGAGTCACTGTCACGGCGGACATGCCGCAAAAAGTGACAAGCAATATGTTGGGGCTTGGGGCACAGGGAGCTGGCCAAGCGGTTTAGTTATGAATGGCAGCAGGCAAATTTCTGCCATTTCTAGTCACCGAATTGGAATCAGAGTCAACCACAGAGACGCCCCGCCACGCCCCACCACCCAGAAAGCATGCAGCAAAAGTGTAACGTCAGCTGCATACCCGCACGGATTTTAGCCAAAGGGTTGGAGGAATGGCAGTCAGAGGAGATGTGTGGGTAGCAACGACCAAACACACAAAAATGCAACAAAGAAAAGTGCACTTTTGTTTGTGGTCAAATACAAAAGAGGGCTGACAAAGCTGACAAAGACAGTGAACACACACAGCACACACACACACACACACACAGCACACACAGCACACACACACATAAATGAATGAATGGATGGAGGACTGAGGCATGACTCAATACGTTTTCTGGGGTTCGCATTTTACGCATTTTGCACGAAAATTTATGAAATTTCAAAGAAGCAGCGTGGCCAATCATTGACCAGTCTCCAGGCCTCAGTCCCAATCCCAATCCCAATCCCAGTCCCAGTCCCTGCTGTAGACCCAGTTCCTGCTTCAGGTCTCAGTTCAAACAAAGGACGACTGACTGGATCCGGGGGCAAACAAAAATGCCATTTATTTGTTAATTTACGCACACAACATCAAATATGTGAAGACTCCAACAAAAGGGCAGGGCATTACAAAAGCAGTGGCACAATCCATAGAGCCCTTCTGGCCAGGCACAGGTGTGTGACCAGGAGAGCCAGGAACAAGCACAGGCACATGGGCACATGGAAATGGGGAAATGATAGCTGGGGAAATCCATGGCAACCCTCGCACTCGCTGCTGGGTTTTTAAGCTGCTTGTTTGTCGGTTTGTGTAATCCGCTGCGGATGACTGGCCCTGGCCATGGTATTGCTCTGCTCTCACCCTGCTCTGCCCAGGACTCTGCTCTGTCTGCTCTGTCTGCTCTGTCTGCTCTTGTGTGGATGGGTGAAATGCTTAGTTTATTAGGCTGGGGCGGGGAGGCGGCGGCGGCGGCTAATGATGCCTGGCCAAGGCTTTCTTTCCATGGTTGCTGCTGCTGTGTTCATTTGATTTTATTTCTGTTTCTGCACCATCCTTTTGGGTTTAACGCTTCAATGGATCCCCCCACCACCACTACCATTTGTTTATATCTTTATAATAATTTGCATTTGCATAGAGGGCTGCCCCAGGGATGGGATAGGGTGCCAGTCTACACTGGCCTCAACTCAATCGCAGGGTATGCCGCAGTTCCATTTGCCGCGCAGCCAATTCCAAGTTATTGTTTTTCCTCGACTTTCCAACTTGTTGCCCTGCCGCTGTTGTTGCTGCTGTTGTTGTTGCTGCTGTTGTTTCTGTCTGTTTTTTAATTTACATTGGCATTGCATAAATATTTGGACAGGCCATCGGTGGGGAGCAGCTGCTGTGGCAGCTCTTCGCGGCCAGTGATTTATGCAGAGGGTGCTGCTGCGGCTGGCTCCATTCTAATGTTGATTTTGTGTCTGTTTTACTCCTCCACCTCCACCACACACTCTCTTGCGAGACAAGTTTCGCCCACGCTCCTTCTCGGCAAATGCTTTTTAAACAATTGCCTGCCATACTTCGCCTTGCTCCCTTGGTGTCTCCCCAGAGATTAACGTGACTAGCAGGCTACAAACAAGGGGGCGGTGAGGGGACAGACACACTCACGCATATGTGTAGAGATTGCCAGATAATCCAATTAATATGCACACAAAAACGCAGCTAGACAACAATAACAGGTCTCGGGCTCCCACGAAAAGCCGCCTCGAAGCCCCCCACCCCAGCTGACGCCATGTTTAATTTTCCAAGCCAAGCCGGAAAAGCGAGGCACATGAAAAGGCGCTGTGCCGCAGCCGCAGCTCCCGTGCTGCTCAAACATTCATGAGCTTGGTGGCCATTACTATGTTGCTATGTTGCAGGGGGGCAGGCAGCTGGTAGCAGGTAGCACGGGTTATTGGCTGCACAAACAAATGCCACACCGGTACGCCAGACTAGAGCAGACCCAACCAGACCAAAGCAGGCTTTGGCTAAGCCAACTTGGAGTTGTAGTTAATATCCTTGGGGGGGCCGCATACACAGGCCAAGGCAGGGGCAAAGGCAGTGGCTGTGGCAGTG
The DNA here is from genome assembly GCA_035043285.1 of Drosophila subsilvestris. Lineage (NCBI taxonomy): Eukaryota > Metazoa > Arthropoda > Insecta > Diptera > Drosophilidae > Drosophila > Drosophila subsilvestris. Next base: position 902,556 of record JAWNNB010001728.1, on the reverse strand, counting down.
GCAGAGGCAACAGGAGAAGAGAAACAGTAACTGGAGCAGGACTGGAGCCCCACCTGTGCCACGCGGCATTGCATAAAACTAATTTGCGGCCTGGCAATTATGCAGCTTTTGTGGGTGGTAAAACCCAGCCCTACACCAGCTAATGTCTTCATTCCCACACACATATGAAGTTGTTCCCAGGCAGAAACAGCAAACTGCAAACAGCACACAGCTGACCAAAAGTACACACAAATATCCGTAAGCTATAATTATCTGCTGCTAACTCTGAAAAATGCGGCTTTGCGGTGCGTGAAAGTTGATTGGACTTCATATGTGCATATGCCAGCAACGTATACGCAAACCAGGCCAAATGGAGTTTTTCTCAACTCACCACCACCCACCACCCACCACCATCCAGCGAGTAAATCAGCGCAAGTTAATTTCCTTTTTGGGACTCGAATCAAGAGATTACCGCACTCTGATGGCTGATTTTAGCTTTCATTAGCCTTGACATCGGACGCTCAGTTAACACCAAACCGTGGCGCGCCGTTTCAGCGTTGATTATCGCCAAAAACTCCATGCCACTTCAATCTCCAGTCAGCAGAAAACTTTGCTTATTATAACTATGCGGAAAGTGTCATGGGGCGGCGGGTAGCCAAATCATACTCAAGCCTCACTCTGCTGCTCCTTCATATTCTAATACGTACTACGGCGGATAGTGGGGAGAATGCCCCTGCCCCTGCCCCCGTCACGGCTTTACCCGCTCTACCCCCTGTGGGCAATGCAAAGCCGCACACGTATTGCCCCGTCGAAACTTTTTATTAGTGTCTAAAAATGATATCTAAAAGATGAGAGAGAGAGAGAAAGGAGGATGGAGAGTGTAGAGTGGAACGAAATGAAATGAATGCGAAGGGAAACGACTGCGGAAAAAAAAAGAAAGAAATCACAGACATGACTCCGGTTAGTACAACGCTGCGTATGATTAATATGCCGCACACGTATCTTAAGACCGCACAAATATTGATTTTTAAATAAGATGACGCCACGAAAGTGGGCCAAGCAGACAGACCCCGCACCCTACCTGACTGAACCCACCTAATTTTTTTCCTCTTTCGGCCAAGTGGTTGGTGGGGGGGGGGGGGATTGTTAGAAAGTTTTTCTTTCTGGCCAAAAATCAACAACGAAATTATATAATTTGCAATGTAATCAGGAAACTTTAAATGTGTGAGCCGCACAGGGGAAAATACGAAGAAGGCGAAAGAGCAAAAGGAGGAGCCTGGGGTGACAGTGGAGCCAGGGTAGCCAGGGTAGCTAGAAGGTATGAGTTTATAGGAGGTAGAAAAAAGGAAACCAGCGTGATTTGAGCGTATGAGTAATGCCCGCCCGCCTATAAGATTACTCATACGTAAAAGCCACAAAAAACAAAACTAAAAAAGAAACAAAAAGCGGCAGTCATGCTGGAACAGTGAAGCCGCCGAAAAGAAACGCCGCCGAAAGCCGCCAAGCACTTTGACAAATGAAACATGGCGACGCCCCCCCCCCACTACGCCCGCTCCACCCACTCCATCCATCCCACGGAAAAAAGCAAAGGCGGCACCGGGCACATGATGAGTGCTGTAAAAGGGCTGTGTCGCCATTGTATGAGGTGGGGGTGTGGGTGCACGGGTGCTGGGTGCTGGGTGCTGGGGACGTGGGTTTTAATGCCATTGATGGCTTATTTCAGGTTTACGACTTTATTTTTGCTACCTAGTCAATGTCTGTTTGTCTCTTGTCTCTTCCTTTACCCCTGCCCGCGCGCATTCACTCACGGGCCCTCGGCTCGGCTCGGCTCGCTACCGTAACTTTTGACTACGGGCCATGCCCACACCATTCAGCACAATGGAATCGAATGGCTCTGCTCTCTCTCTCTCTCTCCTGAACGTGGGGGAAGGGGGGAGCACCAAAAGTATGCTTGAGTGGTTTTTAGGCGCAGTTGTTTCTATTTTATTGCAATGGCAGCAGCGGATTCCGTGCCTTTTTTATTGCAACTCCATTGAAGTCGGGGCAGGACAGGCCAGGACAGGACAGGCCAGAGCAGGCATTGAACTGTGTGAGACTTAACTTAACCCATCAATGATCTTGTAAACCAACCAGAGAGAGAGAGAGTGCTATGGGTTATTCATGTCATACGGCAGGCAAATGGATGAATGGTTGGTGGGATTTGAAGAAATAATCAGGCGGAGGCTAGGATTTTCCGGGTATTACATAGAGCCAAAGGAAACATAGAAGAGCTATTGGTGTGTGTGTGTTTTAAATAGATTTAAAACCAATTGAATGCTTTGGATGCGCTCACCTATAGGCTTTTAGTTAAGTCTATTAATGATCTGCTGCCTCCCTGCTTCTATTCCCATACAACTCAGACTCTTAAAAGAGTATTCCCACTTCATTGGCTGTCTTTTTTCTGGTGTCTTTCTGGCGTACAACAGCATGTTGCATGCTACTGAGCCGCTCAGCCGCTTCAGTCGACAACAAATTTTTATTGTCAGCATATTTTTTTTTGTTTTTTATGTTTTTTGTGCATACGAGGAGTATGTGGGGGCGTGGACACACCTCAGTTACCCCTCCGCCACACTTCGCGAGTCTCCTGTGGCATGACGAACATGGGCCTGAGCATTGACATTGTCTGGGGGGCCCAGGACGTCGAGCCGCTGTCTGTCTGCCTATCCATCCGTCCGTCTGTCTGTCTGTCTGTCTAGCTGCTGGCGTTAAATAAAATATCCGCTGTACATATATAAAATACAGGGGACAGGGGACAGGAGACAGGCCAGGGCTCTGGCTGTGTCGGCTGCTGCATCGATTAAGCGTGTCTAACGGCAGCTAACAGGCAAGGGGATCAGAGCAGGGCTGAAAATCCTTTCTGCTGCTGCACCCAGGCACTGGCACACAGGCACCCGGTAGTAAACAGGGCAGAATTTTATTTTACATTTCGTTTATTTTCCATATTTTTTTCCAGTACCCCACCCCATGTGTGTGGGTGGTTGCTTGCTGCATGCCACACGTGTTGGTAACATATTTTTGGACATTATTACAATGGTTTCTTTTTTGTTGCTGCTACCAAAATTTTGAACCTCCATGCCCCCCAGACCCATCTCCAACTCTCTCTCTCTCTCTCTCTCTCTCTCTCTCTCTCTCTCTGATCTGATGCTGCCTTTACGAGTGCCACACTGTCAATATGGATTTTATGGGTCTCTCTGTGAGTGGGTGGGGTTGGAGTGTGGGGTCGCCTTTTTTATGAACACTTGAGGGTATCCCTACCGTATTCAAGTTCGCAGCATGTTTTGAATGGGTATATGTTGCAGGGTTGGGGGCGCCACAACAAACGACAAGCGGCATGGACAAGTGGCAAATGCATTTTATTTGCAACATGTTTCCACACACACACACACACACACACACACACACACACACACACATAGACCATCGCTCCATCGGTCCATCTCTCCGTATCTCTCCTGCTCTCTCTCTCTCTTCTTTTTTTTGTGCATAGCAATTGCTGGGGTAAAAGGTGAAGTCAAGTGCAATGCGATGCTCTCAACCGACTGGATGCTGGGGCTTAAACTTTCTAACAAAATTTTTTCTAAAATAAATATAATGGAGGAATGTGAATAGGAAAATACTACGAGCAGAACCGAACTGCTGATTTGGCATTGAATCTGGCTACAATTGGTTAAAAGTTCATCGGATATTTCGTATACTTAAGTGTTGATTAGATGCTACAATTATGGTAGCAAAATTCTCTGAAAAAAACCCCAAGAATGAGTCTCTAGCCAAGAGCTTAATACACAGATAGAAACCTACTTTAGATATTTGGAACCGCATTGGCTGCCAATACAATACAATTCTTTATATTTGGAATTTATTTTCTGTATTTTGTGCGGCTTCTTTAGACCTCTCTCTAGACATCTATAGCCAGCGTGGAAACTCCTCACATCCCATAAATGCTTAAGAGCTACCATCTGCTGCACCGAAAGCAGCTTTTGCTTATATCAAAAATGTATTTATATTTATAGACAGCATTTCAAAGCACTCTCTCTCTCTCTCTCTCAGCGCATCCACCTCTCTGCACCACCTATCTTTCTATATCATATTCTGTTCCCCCGCCGCAGCAGGTAAGCTTCTGCTTCAAAGAAATGAGCTCCTGTTTTGGCAGAGTGCGAGAGCTGCCAATAAAAAAGATTAAAATGCAGCCATAAAATACACAATTTTATACACATTGCCTTAATGAAAAGTTGGCGTTGAGAGTGCGAGCGGTGGCGGCAAAGGAGAGGGGAAGGCAAGGGGATCCAATCCCCCGCCCACACACTTCAAAACCGAATTTCATGCTTAAGCTCTGTAAAATTAACATTTAATTGAAGCCTACAATTCACTGCTTCCCAGAGGCAGGGCCAAGAACTGAACTGAAAGCAGCCGCCAGCCGCAATCCGCCAGCAGAGACAGTGCGAGAGGGAGGCAGTGCCACTGCCCCTGCTCCCAGTGTGGCAGTAATGCGAGCGATACGCGTCTGCAGGTCTCAGGACACACAGGACACACAAGTGCAGTGCCTGAGAGAGCGGGCGGGCATCGAAGGGCAGCCCCTGGGACTGGCACTGGTAGTGCATGTTTTGATAGCGTAAATTATGTTACAAAATTTATTTAATTTCACTTTTCTGCTTTCAGACCCCTGAACGTTTTGTTGCCCTGACACTGGTCCGGGCCCCATGGAATGTGTGCGGGGCATGCAAAGGTGCGGGACCCTGCCTCCGCATGTGTACATGCCCCCCACTCCCACACACGGCACACAGAGGCAGAGGCAGGGGCAGGGGCAGCGGCAGAGACCAGTATCCATATCAACCGGCGGCAGTGGAGTGAAAAGTCCCAGGAGTATTGCAAATTGTGCAGGGTCGCTCCAGCTCCTGGTCCAACTGCTGCTCTCCAGACCCCCATTGCGTGCCCGATGCGCATATTTGATGGCAGAGCCCCCAGCCCCACGCCCAAGGAACATGCTCACATTTTGGCAGTCAACTGTCTGAGAAGGGGCCCCCGAAAATGAAATGGAAAGCAGCATCCCACACCATCCACGAGGAACAGGTAAGCGCAAATACAATCCTTAACAGCGATATGTGAGTGCAGAGTGGATCCGGGGATGTGGGATGGTGGGACGCACTCGACTCCCCAGTTGGCTGCTAGTGACTCTTAAGCGACTCCCCCCCGCTGGCAGCTCGCTAAATAATTAAACACCAATGACACTTAAACGTAAATCATGAATTTTGAAGTCAGGCGCTCTCCTCGATGAAACATTAAGCAAATGGGCGACCCGATCCTTTCAAATCAAGGCCAAGAGAGCTGCATGGGGACAGGGACTGCCATTTGTCTGGCCATAAACAGTGTGGTGGCAGAGAGACAGCGAGAGGCGGGGGGTGCCGAACTGTCAACGCCGGCGGAAACAACACCCAAAAAATTACTGTTGCAAAATGCTGTACAAGTTTCCGTCTCCGAGTCCTGCAGAGCTTCCTGCAACAGCAGGAATAGCAGCAGCAGCAGCAGCAGAAAAGGAGAACACGGCACTAAAACTAACCCGAACGAACACACCAACAAATCCCCAGCTGCTGCTCAGCTCTACTACTACTGGCATTATATGGCAGGAGCAGAAGCAGAAGCAGAGGCAGGACGAAGGATCAGCAGGAACAAGTACGACTACAATGGAAAGAACTATGGCCAACAATTTGTTGCAGCCAGACAAAAGGAAAAGGCAGCGGCAGCAGCAGCGGCAGCGGCAGACGAGATAGAGCGGGAGGCAAGACAAAGTCAATGTCGAGATGCCGGCAGAGTTGTCAACGCGCTTAAAGTTGCCCTTAATTGCAGTCCTTGTTGTCCTTGTTGCTGGTTGCCTCGCTCCGCTCCGCCCTGCACTTTTTATGGCAGCCGTGTCAGAGGCGACAGTCGTCCTCGTCACAAGCAGGGCCATGCATAAAATATGCTGCATGCTTTCGTTGGGTGGGGGAGGTGGGCTCCAAAGGATCCAACAGCGGAACTGACGACATATTTTCCTTTCAGTTTCAGGCTGTTAATTATTATTATAGACGTGTGAGTGTCCGCTCCGTCTGGGCGGCCGGCACACGACCATCGAACGGGTGGACATGCAGGCAGACAGACGACCATCCAACCACATGGCAATAAAACAGCACTTAGACATACACACAGACACGAAGGACACAAGGCACAGCCCAGTCAGGCGGGTAGAAACTGGCGTCTGGCCGACCAAAAGAGTCGGAGAGTCGAACGGTGCACCGGGGAATACTTTGCCAAATTGCACAATCTACTCGGTCTTCGATAAGCCCCTCCCATCTTCTACTATTTGTGGCCAGACTTCCAGCCCCACTCTTCTATGTGTACCTATTCCAGACTCCGTGCCCCATCCACAACATCTGGCTAGACTGGTCTGGGAGCTGCCTCGGCTTGGCCACTCATTTGACTACACTCCTTTGTCGCATATCTGTGGGTAGTATCTGGGAAATTGCCTGCCCGCTTAGAGCCAGAGGGAGAAGCATCTTGGACCACAGATCTCTAGTGGCAGATACTTTCGGCAATTCGATAGCCAACCGAAATGAATGAGCCAATTATGCGAGGGCATTCTATATACGAGTATATCAACATTTTCAAATTGGCAGTCAACTTTTATTTCTGTTCATATAATTTTATGGATTTTTGGTAGGGGAAATCCTCTCTCATACTCACAATACGTTCCCATAGTCCATCATCTTTCAAGCTGTAAATGAGTTTACCCCAAGGTAAAGTCCCCAGCACTTAATAATCCAATGTTATTTAATTACAATTGAAATTATGTTTATTTATTTAAGCTCTATTACCTAAACACTCAACCTCCTTTGCGTACATACATATGTACATACATATACTCGTACATATGTAAATAAGGATTATGAGATAATAAAACATTGCAAACAGCCGCCGCGCAGCAAAAGAGATTTCCCAGACTAATCAGCCATTTACACACATTTTGTAGTGGGAGAGCAAAACATCTACACGGATTTCTCATCTCTCTTCACCCTCTTACATGTTGGCGCTTGCTGCATTTGCCGTTCCATTCCACACACATGACAAGATCATTCGTGTTTGCTCTGCTTCTTCTTCCCTCTCCCTCCACATGCTATGCACCTGGCATATCATTTTACCCCTCTCCACCGCATACGACTGCATCAACAAGTGGTCACTCTTCAAACGCACAAACGTTCGCTCTCTAGGTGAAGGAGAGGGAGAACAGAACCCAAAGTCTAATGAGAGAGCAATTAGGAAGCGCATCAGATAGAGAGCATGCAAGGTAACAGAAGAGAGCATGGAATGTGCGAGAGGCTAAGCCTCCTTACGCATACAAAACTGCACCGCTCTCACACTTTTATTTTTTCACCCGGTCCAAGCGCGTGTTTTTGGATTTGCTCCTTGTTTTGCTTCGTGAAAAGCGGGAAAAGAATGAAGTGAAGTGGCGTAGTGTTGTGGTGCAGTGATTAAACAACAAATGGCCTAAAATTGTGTGTTTATTGCCAGAAAAAGTTTCTGATCAAAAGTGGCGATAAGCCGTCGGCAAAATGGCAATCATAGGGCAGAGCGCCGAAGTAAAACTGAGGAAATAAGTGGAAGTGAATAGTGTATTACATGTTTGATGCACAAAATGTGTATAAGCATATTATTTTATGCATAAATCTTTTTTTTGTTCAGTCTTGTGTTTTCTGAAATGTGTGTGGGTGTTTGTGTGTACAAAAAAATTCGAAAAAGGCGGGAAGTTTTGTAGTCCCGCTCCATCATGAAATTCGCGTTATATAGCACCGCAAAGCAGAGGAGAAAAGCAATAAGAAAGGAGCGAGTGCAGCGTGTCGACGCTCTCTCGTACCAAGTGTCTCATTGCATGGTGAGGTGAGGTCTTGGTGATCTAACGCTCTCTCGTTAGTGTTTCCACACGAAATTTAGTCTTTTGTGCCTCACCTTCCTTTAATCAACCCAAAATGTGTACTCATATTGAAATTAGATTTGAATTATTAGAATTCGTCTGCTTGTTCTGGTGCGTTTTCGTATTCGTTTCGTAAATCGTTCGTTCGAAGATTGTCGCGCTTACGTAATCTCACGGTCCCGTTTATCTTTCCGACGTAATCACGAAAATCGTCGGATTCTCATGTGGTGCAGGCAAATGGCACAATACTATGGCCCAAAAGGTAAGAGAGAGAAGAAACTTCTACTGTTTATGTCTTTACTTGCATATAGTTTTTTCTTGGGTTCAAAAGCTCATACATTTTTCTTAGTGTTAGTCTTTTGATCTCCCTCTAATATATGGTCAGTGAAATTTGTTCTGCTCTGGGGCGGGACTATTTACTACCATCAACGACACTGGTGGCAGATACTTTTGGCAACCAAAATTAATGAGCCAATTATTATTATTTTATATCAAAATTTTTCATGTATATTTTATTTATATTCATTTATTAATTCTTATTTTTTCTGTTCATATTTATGGATTTTTTATATACATCGTTTCTTATACATATGTATCTTGAAAGTTTCCTCTTATACTTACAATTCCCATCGCTCATCATCTTTCAGGCTGTAAATGAGTTTCCCAAGGGCTTACCCCTGCCCTTCCCTGCCCTGCTTTGCCCTGAAGCCGAACAACGCTGAGAGGTTGACAATTTTATATTGAAACTTGTTGAACTTTTCCAAGTAATTGTTTGCCTTTGGGGCTTTTCTTTATTGGGTTGAGGAGCAGGCAAATCCACCTTAAGTAGTTGGCCGCCAGCTTATCGCCGGGCGAGTGTCATTTGAAAGACATTATTCTTGGTCTGCTTTTGTCTCTTGTCTCGGTTCCAGGTGCACTAATCGCCGACTGAGCTGGCCAAAAGCTGACCGGATCGGGTGCTCCGGCTGGTGGGGGAGGAGGGGGGACTAAAGACACTGCAGTGCAGTGAGGAAGGAACCGGAACCAGGGGCGGTGTCTTGGCCAAAAGTCAGCTAATTAGCTGGCACTTTGTCTTGAGCCACTTAATTAGCGTGTGCTGGCTCTGGCCTCCTCCTTCTTCTGCTCCTCCCCTCTGAGCCGGAGCCATAGCCACTGATCCCTCCTCAACGCAGAGTTCCGCGCACATACAGATTGTTGGCGGGGACAATTGCATTCCAGTTTCGTAGCAGAAATGGTCGCCAATTAAAGTTGGCGGCGGCAGTCTGGGCGGCAGTTGCAGTGGCAGAGGCAGAGGCATTGGCGGCATCATCCAAAAGTTCGCCGAGCATATTTAAACTTTTTACGCGCCATTGTTGTTGAGCGTCGGGATGTTATTTGTTGGGGTTTTGCGTTCGTTGGTTGTTGGATTTTATGTGTATGATTTTAATTCCATTAAAAATTGCGCTCAGCATGCGAAATAAATTCAGAAAGAGAGTGAGAGAGAGAGAGGGAGGGGTGGGAGGGTAAGACAGGGTTCGAGAGAGAAGCAATGTCACATTTAAAATATTTTTATTGCTAATAACTTTTTTTTTGTGCGTTTTTTTTTTGTCAGTTGCTGTGTTGCTGTGCTCTGCGCTAATTAAATGTGTAAATTGTTGGAGTTTTTAATTAAATGCGACAAAATGTCTACAAAAATTAAGCGAAGCTGGCGAAGGACAACAAAGGATTGTCGTATCCCATTGTCATTTTCTCTGGGTTCTGTATTGTGTTGTGTTGTGTTGTTCTGTTGGATGCATTTTTGAGTGCTCACAACAAAAGTTCTTCAACTTTTTCTAGTTCACTGCAAAAAGAGGCGTCGAATCAAATCAAATCAGCAAAATGTCCACAAAGAAAAAACAAATCAAAGCAAAGTGAGCATTAAAATTAAACAACAAACTTTTGACGGGGTAAGGGTAGGGAACAATCAGTTGCAGGATAAAAGCAGGCTTTGGTGGTGGATGCTGGATGCATAGCATAATAAATGTACATATAATAAAATTAAGTAAAAGTTAAATATAATCATAGGTAATTAGACAAGGCACATTCGATACTCGTGGTGGGTAGTGGCACAAAACTTAACTATTCCTCTTTGTTCTCCAGCGCTGGCACCTCCCAGTACTGCTCGTCCTGGTGCTGTTCGTCCTTCTGCAGGTTCCGGAAATTAGTGTACTTCAAAACGGTGCCTAGTCATAGAGATAAACAGGAATTTAATTGTCACAGATTTTTCCTTCATGTTCATCCCGTGTGTACCTGTCAAAATTCCACCGCCTATGGCAATGAGCAGCGTCAAGGCAATGCCAAATAATTGGTAGCCCGCCTGGGAGCTAGCATTCCGGCCCAGACCCTGCAAAGAGAGACGATGAGAGAGAAAGAGATGGTTATCAATGGGTTATGCCGCCATAAACGAATAGTCGAATACTTACGCCCATAATTTTGGTGGCAGTGGCATTGTTGCCCACCATGGCTGGAAAAATATCCTGCAACTCGGATTGGTAGTCATCAAGTGTGGCCATCGAGGCATAAATAGCCGAGGCAATGGCCGAAATCAGCGCCGGCATTCCATGCAGATTGTGAACGCCACAGGTGTCATGCAGCCGCAGATTCGACGTTAGCCAGGGCTGTAAAATGGAATGCGAAAATGTCACAGCGAAATTCGAGAGCGCTCTCATTAAAGATCAGGTACATTTGGGAATTTCTGAATAAAATTAAATTTATTTATGTCCAAAAAGTGGCAGTGGGAGTACGACCAGAAGTAGGAGTACTTCTCGTACTGTCATTAGAGGGACATTTGTAGTTGCTGTGCAAATTTATTTGCCGCTTCAGCTCCGGGGAAAACATCACGGATTTCGGTTGTGCTGCTACGGTCCGACAGTGGGTCCGACTACGGCTACTGCCACGGCTGGCCAGGCCGGCGGGCAACAAACTTTACTCATTAGCGTCGCATTTTTCGCTAGGCGCACTAATTAAAGTGAAGCCACCGCTGGCCAGAAAAACTCCTCCCCCATGCCCATTGCTATCCACCGTAACTGGAGGCATTTGAATAGCCATAGCAGGTTATGTTTTGTATGGCACCATCATTGAAGCCAGCAGCAGCAGCAGCAGCACCCTCTGTGCTCTCTCCCTCTCTTTTTATGCTAGTTTTTTTGTGTAGGAGAAGCGTTCTCAGTTTTTGCGTGTGCTGAAAGGGAGTGGGTGGTAGAAGGGAGTTTCGAGTTGAACTTACGGTTAAATAGCGATAGCCGAGCACCGAAACCGTGCCGGCGATAATGCCAATTAAGACAGCGCCGTGTGCGCCGAGTAGCAGGTTGCAAACGGTTCCCACGGCCACGCCGCCGGCGAGAGTCGAGTTCTGCACGTGCACCATATCCAATTTATTCTCATGGCTGACAAGTGCGGACACAACGAAGGTGGTCACTGTAAAGGGAGCAAGGGAGAGTGAAAAAGAAGTTGGGTTAAAAATGGAACAGTCCAGGGCAGAGGATGAGCGGCACAGAAGGATGCGGCGGCACAGGAAGCGCATAGTAGTTTTGGTTCTGGTTCTGGTTCTGGCTTTATGGCGAGCAAGTCGAGATTGAATGAAGCGTGAATTGAATGGATGTTAGTGCTATATGGGTTCGTTGGCTTAATTACACGATTTTTAATGAATATTTGAATGCAGGCAGATCCGGCTGCAGCTGGAGTTCATTAGGAGAGTTCTCTGAGCGGGCTCTGAATGAAGTAAGATACTGTAAGCCATTGTATCTTTAGGATTCTAAATCATTCAAGCAGCAGCAGCAGCCACAGCCCCCAACATCCAACCACAACCACACATTTTCATAATAAACACAAAACTAATAAAAATGTAGGCAGGGCCAAGTGCCAAGATCCCAAGGAGTCCCTGCTCCTGGCTGTCCCGGCTGGTCACACCATAACTGGGGACTAACAAGGACACAAGGACTTCAGTTTATGTACTTTGGCAAGCATAAATCTCGCCTGAATAACACTAAATACTTAAAAATCTCCATTTTATGGCGGAACATATGTTGCAGCAATAATAATTTGCATAAATTAGTTGGCAAACCAGGCAGCAGCAGCAGCAGCAGCAGCAACAGCAGCAACCAGCCAGAGGGTACCACAGAGAGGATAGGATGCCACATGCCAAATAAGTAAGCCAAATCACAACCAACAGGAAGAGAGGGAGCGGGCGAGGAACCGCAACAATTTCAAAACAGCTTTTGACGTTGTCGGGGCTGGACACAAAATTACGAGAACAGCAAATTCTGGCTTAAAAATCAATTAAACAGATTTTTTTACAGCCGGCTCTTGGCCCCTGGTGCCTGGTGGCCCACAGATCCCCTTGCAGTGTACACTCGGAACTTGGGACTCGTGACTAAACCAAAGCCAAGCCAAAGGCATCCGAGATTCAGCAGGATGTCAGCAGGGGTGGCTCCTCGAACATTAAACAATTTAAATTAACGCCAATGGTGTCACTTGCGACTGTAAAATGTGTTTGGTGCTTAACGTTGTTGCCCAATGCGGGCAGACTCCGTACGACACTGACCAGACCCAGACCCAGACCCAAGCCCAAATCCCGGACCCACACACCGACAGAGAACCGCCACGCCACCCTATTGCCGGGCACAAGGCTCGGACTTGGGCTTGGGCTCTCATTTGGTGGTGCCTTGGTGTGAAAACAACAACTGGGGCGTATTTTTGCTGTTGGCGCCGCATTTGGACACGAAATGGCGTCGTCTGCCGCCCAGTCGCCCAGTGTCCTGTGTTCTAACCCTGGTCCCCCGCCATGCATGTCGTCCCTCCCGCATGGACAACATGGTGCCACGGACGACGGTCACACCCACCCAGACCGCCTCTAATTTCAGCATTGAACTGAACCCCAGCTTTAGTTTAATTAAGGCAACAACTAGTGAGGCAAGCAGCCGGCCACTGAACGGACGAAGGACGAAGGTGGTGTGGCGGAAGGCGTAGTGTGGGGGGGGGGGGGGGGGGGGGGCGGGAGGAAGGATACTGCAACGGAACGTCGGAGCGACAGCCGCACGTTGACTCAGCTAATCGCACATCCTTCCGCATAAAATGCTCTCACCCAGACGCCCGCTCTCTCGCTCTCCCGCTCTCTTTGTATCTGTATCTCTGACCGTAGTTAGCCATTGTAAATACTCTGGATGTGGGTCTTTAGAACACCCATGGGGTTAGCGCATAGGCAATAGGAAGAGAAACATAAACGTATAAAACTGATCCAGAATTATCCTAAAAAAAATCATATTATAAAAAAACAGAATGAATGAAATTCCCATCTATTGGGGTTCAATCTATCAAACTTTAAAATGTCTGCATATCAGCTTACACTTTTCTAAGGGCATTCCAACTTCGTTTTGCATTTCCCTACCAAAGTCTTCAGCCCCCAGCTCTATGAAGCTCATGTGGCTTGTGTTAGGTGTTACCTCCGTCGCCGTTACGTGAGGGCTTTAATACCCTCGACCAGGCACAAGCACAGAGAGAGAGGCCCAAACCGAGACCGAGAGTGAGACTGAGACTGAGGCCACAGCTAGCCAAGTGTCGCCCCCGTCCACCTACTGGTTGTCCTATCTCCATGCGAATCCCTCGACCAAATCCTCGTCCCGCTTGGAGCTTGGCTTATCTCAGCTGCTGCTGCTGTTGCTGCTGCTCCTACTATTATTATGGCTGTTGTTGCTGCTGGATGCTATGGTTGCTATGCTGCTGGAGGTCCTTTGTATACATTTAATTTGTGTTTTGTTATTTACATTAACCGAGCACCAGACTCTGGGATCCCAGACCCAGACCCAGACCTCCCTGCCCGGACACGGACACCCGGCACTGTGCTTTAGCACATTTTCCATATAGAGACCATAGCCGTACCCGACTAAGCACAAATGCTGGACAGGCTGACCAAACGGCTGCTCCTTGTCCGGCCACCCACCCATTTGGTTCGTTTTTATGTGCTCTACGTGCTCAAAATAAATTTTCAAATGTGTTAACGAAACTATTTGACATTTAATTAGTTTATGAGGCGCATGCATAAGGATTTGGAGTGGCAGGAGCATGGATACTGGACTCCGGGGCCTTTTCAATTTCATTTGGCAGCTTGTTAATAGGCCCGCCAACATTATAATTAACGAAGCTGGTCAGATCCTGTACTGTAGGATAGGGATGAGGAGGCATGAAGCATGACGCACGAGGAACGAAGATGTGTGAGCAAAGACAGTGTGGATGGGTGGTAGATGCTGTACCTCCACTTGAGCTACAGCTAATTGCAGGGGCTCAGACGCTGTCGCCGACACAGACGCCGACTGCCTGGTGGCACGTGACTCACCTGTTGCCGCGGCTAATGACAGAAACGTGTTCAAAATGGCCCGCTCGACGCCAGTGCCCGCGGCCAGAACGGAGTTGAAGCTGGGCCAGTAGACCCACAGGAAGGTGGTGCCGATCATGGCCAGAATGTCCGATGTGTAGTTGGCGCCCTCGTGCTTGCCCGCCTCGTTCTGGTCGCTGGCGGGACGCAGCATCAGAGCCACGGCCAATCCGAAGTAGGCGCCAAAGGCGTGCACGGTGATGGAGCCGCCGCAGTCGCAGATCTGCATAAAGAAAAAGTCACTCACTTTTGCCTGTTGAGTAGGATGAGCATCCTTTTTAGTTGATGGAACTTACGCTGAGGACATTGAGGGCCAGATACTCGTTGGCCGCGAACAGGGCCACCTCGAAGATGGACATGCACAGCAGTTGGATGGGTGTGGTGCGGCCCAGCAGGGCGCCCATGCTAATTAGGGGCACGGCGGCGGCAATGTCCGCATCGATGATGTTCTCCAGCGAGAGGCTGCAAAAAAAGAGGAGGGGGCAAGTAGCATTAGCAAAAGAAGAGTGTGACAGGTGACACGCCTACGCTCAAGAGCTGTCGCGGATGTCCTGCCTCTGACATGCATACAAAATGGCGGCATCTAAGCAACGGCAAATGGCGGACAAATGAAATGAAATGGAATGGAATACATTTTAAAGCATTTCCATCTGTACCGTAGCTCCTCCTGTCTGAGCTCCTTTGGGTGGAGCTCCTCGTCCTTTATTTGCCATTTCACTTAGCATAAGTAGCAGCACCCCCCATTCCCTTTCCCCATTCTCAAGGTTCTACATTTTATCCATTTAGAGTAATTGCTTGAATTCATTTCACCTTCTGGGTTGCCTTTTTCTCTCTTAATTTTACGCAACTTTTTTGTTTTCTGGTTCTGGTTCAGGGTACCCAGCAAAAGCAATTAATAAATTGATGTCAGAAGCACCCGCACTCTAGCACTCACACTCACCTGATCTTGCCGCCCTCCATGTGCAGGAATCCCTTCATTAAAATGGACCACTGAACCACCAGAGCAGCCATGAACAAAGTGTAGCCCGTGGCACTGTAGCCGTACTTGCGCAGGAAGGTCATCAAGAAGCCAAAGCCAATGAAGATCATCACCTGTATGTCCTGGAACTCTGTGTGTGTATGTGGGGGAGGGAAGAGAGAGAGAGAGAGCGTAGGGTAAAGGGTAACAGTTTGCTTAATGGTTGTGGAAGGGGGATGGGGATGGGGATGGGGCTGAGGCTGGGGGATGCGATGCCAATTAATTGAGTCAAGTCGTTTCAATTAACCGCCCAATTGTCTGCTGCCAAAAGTCAATTGCATTGAGATTGATGTCACCAGGGCACACAACAAGGGAAGATGCCATGCCTCTATGTTGTGTCTTGCCCCGTTGAAGTTGCACCAGACCCCCGCCACCCAGTGTCCCCAGTGTGCCACCCTCTGTCTCTCTCTGTCTGTCTGTGTCTGTGTGTGTGTGTGTGTGTGTGTGTGTGTGTGTGTGTGTCGCGCGGGTGCAATTAGTGTGAAATACGGTTTAATTTATTTATTATGAATTGCAACAAGTTGTTTACAGACGCATTTGCATAAATTGAAATTAATGACTTTAATTATTCATTTATATATATGTGTGTGTGTGTGTGTGTGTGTGTGTGTGTGTGTGTGCTTGGGTATCTGTGTATTTGAGTATCTGTGAATCTGTGGGTGTTTCGTTCGGCTCCATATTGGGTTTCAGTTCGGTCCGGACCGAGGCAGAGGGAGCGAGAGAGTGGCAAAAGTAATTAATGGAATTGGTGCCACGGGACACCCAAAGACTGCTTGCTACAAGCAGCAACTGTAGGAAAAATAACTTCATTTATTTATGACCCGCCAACACTTGGCAAACACAATGCTGCTGGTTCAGGGTCCTGCCATTAGTCCTTAGCTGCTCCTTTGGTTGACTTCTACCCCCGAAAATGAGACTAGAACAACTTATGTATATGTATGTATGTATGTACACTCGGAGAAAACACACACACACGCATAATTAAATTAAATATTCGGTGTATAAATACAAATATAGGGAAATATTTAATCGAAATTTAAAACACTTCAAACAAATGCAATGTATTTAATTTGTACGAAAACATTTAATTTAAACATGAAATATCTTTTATTTAAAAATAAAACATATTTAAATGAAATATTTGCATTATAATCTACGTTTAAATATTACAATATTATTCTAGCCTGTTTTTGCTCTGAGTGTATGCATGCAATAGGGGAACAGAATGGGTAATAGCGCTCTCTCTCTCTCTAGCTATCTTTACGAGAGTCTGTGTGTGTGTGTGTGTGCCCCAAAAGTTGTTGCTTTGATTTAAAGGTTCAACTGTGGCTTATGTCGTTGAATACTTTTGGGGGCTTGCCTCTAATTGTTTTTTTTGTCTGTCTTTTCTCCGTGGAGTGGCACTTGTGGAGCACTCGTAGAGTAATCTCCGCTGTGATTCAACTAATTTAAGCAACAGTTTGAGCGCTATCTATTGACGTAGCACTAGCACCCCCCCATAAATGTGTCCAGAGATACGGTCGGACGGAGGCAACACCCACAACCTTCCACCAAATCACATGCAGATAAAGAGGTGCGTCTTAGTCAGTGTCCAGTTTGAGACGGTTGAAGCTGTTGCCGACCGCTTCGATTTGGTGACTTTCATTAGCCCAAGACGGCTAATTAAACCCAGCGAGAATTTCGTTGCAAAAACTAGATGCAAAAGTGAGACCCAAAAGCTGTTAATAGATATTTTCGCACATCTGTGGTTAGGCTATAAATATATAAAATATTCTCTGGCACCCTGGGGTGCAGTCAGGGGTGGGTAGGCGGCAGGCAGGCAGGGTGACAGAGCGGTGTGTGGCATGGGCAAAATGGGACACGGGAAATCCTTGCTACTCACGCGGATATTTCGAAACGTGTTCGTTTGCTGATCCAGCGTCTTCAGTGCGAAGTGCCGGCGGCAGGGCCGTCTTCTCGTAACGCACGAACACCCAGAATAGGACCAGGAAAATTATTTGCACAATCATCAGGACAATGTAGCCCGACACTTTGGCAGCCGGCGAATGCATGGTGATGGCAGGAGCCCAGGAGCTGGAGCAGGAATTCCACTAGCAAAAAATAACAAATGAAGAAGCCGCTGGCTGGCAGTGGTTGCCTTGCACCCTGATTGAGGCAGCAATCGTAGCGGAGTCGCAGTCCCAGTCGGAGTTTGTGCTCTCAAATCCACGCCGTAGTCGTTGCAGCACGTGTACGGGGCGGCCAGTGGCTTGGGTTAGATTGGGGGTTCGGGCGGATTTAGAAGCCGTAAGTGGCCCCAGACAGGAAGTCGATGCTGCGGCAGAGTGTCGTCTCCTTCCTCCACTGATGTGCGCAAATATTTGTCCGCTTTTTAGTTTTATCTATCTCGAGGCAGAGGCAATGCGACCGGCAGCAGAGCCAAAGCGGAGGAGTTGCGCCCGGGGACACGGAGACACGAGACACGGAGTCGGAGTCGGAGTCGGAGACACCACGGTCACATTCACGATCTGCTGCGGCTGAGCACGGAGCGCGTACTGATGCCCAGAGCAATGAGCGTGGCGTGTAAGTAGCTTCTGCTGGGGGTCGGTCTCGGTACCGTACCGGATAGCAGCAGTAGCAGCAGCTGAAGGCAGCAGCGCGGTTGCTTTGTGCGGTCAACGGGGCGTATGTGCGATATCCACAGCACAGCGATTTATTCGCATGATATAACTATTTGATTTAATTTGCAACTGCCTCTGCTGCTGCCTCTTACTACGAGTACTCGTATTCCACTCTTGCTGAATTATTTACAGAGCCAGGGCCAGTACCAGAGTACCAGAGAACCAGAGAGCCGCCACCGTGTGGAGCCGAGTCGTTGTGGTTTCATTTTATTTAAATTGTTCTTATTTTAGCTGCATTGCAATTTCAATTTCAAATCGTTTTACAAACTGTACGGCCTCTCCCACTCCCTCTCCCACTTGCATGAGGCACCCAAAAGGCAGCCTCGGACCTCTTTGCGGTCTTCATTCTACACTCTACACCACTCTCCCCATTCTACAGTCTGGGATTCGGTTTATTTGTTTGTTTCTTTGGTCAATTGATTGGTAATTCGTTACAAATTTATTCCCAGAGTGCAGACTGCAGACTGCAAACTGCAGACTAAATTTTGTTGTTGTCTTGGCCAAACGATTTGCATAAATGCCCCAGTGAAAGTGGCTGGCTTAAAGTTTAATGTTATTTATCGGCTATTCTCGACTGCTGTTGTTGTTGTTGTTGGTCTGGCTTTAACCATCGTTTAACCCATTTGGAAGGAATGCTCAAGAGCCTGATAAGCGCACAATCTCAGTCAGCCGGTCAAGTGCTGGGACACTCGACAAGCGAATAGGCAAGATACTGCACTACTCGCATTAATGGTACCGATTTGGATTGGGAATGATACGATACGATACGATTAGACAAGTGCCAGCTGGCGAACAATTAGCGCGCTGTCAGTGAGGCAGTAACAAATGGCCGTAAATTAAACAGCAGTTGAACAGTACAAGTGGAGCAGAGCAGCTGACTCGATCAGCGATCTGCGATCATCGCGCGCGCCCATTGATCCGAGCCCCTCGGCGCGGCTCTTTGCAAACAATTTCGACTCATTAACAGGCTTTTTTTAGTGGTTTAGTGCGAACTTAATGGGGGTAGGGGATAGCCAATAAAGCGGAATAGTCGCACATTCGTGCCAAAAGCCCCCTAAGCTATGTTTGGATCAGCGCCAGAGCACAGTGCACGTAGGGGTAAGGGGCAGGGGCGGGAATTTCAATTGGAGATGGCTTGGAGATACGAAAAAAAACGATTAAAGATTAACCATAAATGGTATTGGAAGTGGAACGGGAACACGCTGGGTGTGCTGGAATGGGGAGATGGGCATTTAACTAATTGTTCAGGCAAATATCATTCAAAAACGCAACACATTGTACATAAAAAGCGGTGGCAGAGTGGCCACTGGGGCGTATGATTGATATTTATTTTTTGTGAACAAACACACGACCGAGCATCCAGCACCTGTGTGAAAATTGAAATTCTCAGGCCACAACGGAAAGAAAGGCATGCAAGAAAAAAGTGAGCCCCCGACCAAGCAACACAAGAAAATGTGTGAATTTTGCGCAAAAACCGCAAATGTTGCCAGGCACGCGCTCAGATCTTGGGAAATCCACACACAACACAGCCAAGAAAAGAGAAAAACAGGAAAGGAAAGGAAAGTAAAGGAAAAGTAAAGAAAGGAAAATCAAGGAAAGGGAAGAAAGGCATGAAGTATGGGGACTGGGGAGTGGGGAAAGGGAAAAGGGAAGGTAATGCCTTACATCAGAGTATTTGTACTGTTGTGGCTGCTGTTGTTGCTGTGGCTGCTGCCTACTTGGTGGATGGGAAGAGGGGCATGAGGGAAATTTGCATCCGCAATCACTTTAAATGTTTCCGTTTGAATACGCAAATAAATCGAAAAGGATTTCCAATGAATGCTTATGAGTGTCCCCCCCCCCCCTCCACCATCCTGCAATCGTTTGGGAAAACCCTTGTTAATGTTGTTGTTTACAACAAGTGTACATGTCTAAATCCCCCCAGCAAAAGCAGCAGGCAAAGATACTGATACAAATACATACACACATATGTGTATATATATGTACATACAGAGAGGGGGAACAAAAATTTGATAACATTGTGAAGCGGCTGCCAAACTGTCAGACGCCCTGTGAAGATGCACACTCAACAGCCCAACCCGCCCGATGTAGTCCTTCCTTTTGGAAATCCATCCAAGTTGTGACCAGTCCGAGGTCCAGGGTTATGCAGAAATACTCGTAAGGGTATGGGTACGGGTAAGGGGATGGATGCTCGAGTGTATGCTCTGAGCCATAAATAAATATGAGCAACTGTTGGCCGACAACGGGACAACAGAACAACAACGTTGACGATATGTTGGTAAACCTTAACACCCCCTTTTACAGTCTCGCACTCTGCCTTGCTCTCTCTCTCTCTCTGTCAAGTTATTTGTGCTGCAATCCCTTGCAAATTCCGCAGCCTAATCCCCACACAGAGACGAGGAACCTTCGCCAGAGTTGACCCATAAAAATGTGGAGAACAGGCGCCATTCAAGGCGAAAATGATTTCGGGAAAAAAACAGCTGCTGCTGCTGCTGCTGCCTGCCTGCCTGCAACTGCCTGGAACTGCATGCAGGAGCAACTCTTTTGTGTGGCTTTGTTATGCCAAACCAAAGTATCCTTCAGCTGGCTGGCTTTTCATGGCATTCCGGGATCAGAGTGGGCTCCGATGCACAAAATTCGTTCGACAGTCCCGCTGCATGTGTGCATGTACATATGTATGTATTTGGGAGCATGGGGACACATCCTTCTCAGCGTTCTTGTCCCCATCCTCGAACTCGATGCCTAAACGATTTGCTTTTTGTCTGTTTTGTGTCAATTTTGGAATCCGTTTTGGTTATGCTGCCGCTGTCTGTCGTGTCTTCTGTGTGGAGCTGGAGCTGGAGCTGATGCTGGCTCTGAAGCTTTTGCCAGCGGCAATTGTTGGCATTTACAGCTACTTGGCTTCCAGGCTCTTGACTCGTCCTCGCCGTCCCCTCCCCACCCCGGAATTGTACTTGTACCAGCTCTTTGGCTCTAAGTCCTGAGACTCTCAGGACTTTGGCTCAAGTGCCGCGTTGGGGATTTTTCAATTGCGTTTTATAATAAATTTCGATTTGTCAGCGCCAAAGCGAAGCGCCAAGGCCTTCGAGTGCTCCCGCCCTTCCACTCACAAGTGGCTGCAAAATCAGTCAGCGATATGGCCACTAGACTAGATATAAATACAAAGCAATTTTTGGCCAACAATTTCGGCAAAACGGCTCAGTTGTTGGAGCTGAAAAAAGCGCAGGTCAATAGATAATCAAGTGCAGTTTTTGGTCTTAATCGAAAATACTTACTGGAATGACGACATTTTCAGGCAAGAGGAATGGCCAGTCTCATTTTTTATAGAGAATTACGGAAAGAGGGTGTCTAGCGGCAAACAAGCCGCGTGGGCATCACTCTCGCTTCATTCTGCTCAAAAGTATGCACTGCATGGCCACAGTCGCCCAAACGATGTGCAAGCTACAGCCCCGCTGTAGGCCACTTACAGAAATGGCCGGGGAAACCAGTTTAAACAGAGGCAGATGCTTGAAGCGTGGCCAGCAGTTAAACTAGATCGGAAACGTGTGCAGAGAGAGAGAGAGAGAGAGAGAGAGAAGAATGGAGCACATGCCGGATCCGAGCGATGGGTAGCTGGTGCAATAAAAAATGCCAACGCCACCCCGAACAAAATGATCGTTTGACAGACGCTTAGATGCGGATCTGAACTAGTTTTCTTGATTGACCTTTTATTTGTAATGATTTTATTATGATTATTATTTTATTCTATTCGAAAATGAAGGCAATCAAAGGGCACACAAAGGGAACCTGAACCTTAGCTGTGCAGGCAGGTTGTGTGCGCTGCGCTTTATGCTTTATGCAGATTGGATGACAAGAATGCTCTGGTTTATGGCTTGAATTGGATTGAATTGAATTGGATTATGGAGTGGACTATGTGGACTACTTCCGGCTATGGCTACTTCAGACAATGGCCGTGGCATGCGTTGGGGGTGGGCTAGGTGTGGCACTGGGCGTCTCGTGTGTCTGGGCCGGGGTGTAAGTGGTGGCGGCCGGTGGGTAAGTGGCGGCGGCCGGTGGGTAAGTGGTGGCGGCTGGGGCGTATGTGGTGGCGGCCGGAGCATAGGAGGTGGCTTTGTCCTCCGGCTCCTTGTCCAGAATCACCTTCTTCATGATAAAGTAAAGGGCACCGCCCACAATTAGCTCGGCAAGGGCCACGCAGATGATCATGGCCCAACCGGGTATGGCAAGGCCACCTGCAAGGAGAGAGAGAGAGAGAGAGTGAGTGGATAGAGGGTTCATCCATCATAGATCTGTGATGGTGACTCACTGAAGTATCTGCGGGTGAGGGTGCGACGACCGCGATTCACGCGTCGCGTGGCCTCCGTCTCCTCCAAGCAGCAGGCCAGCAAAACTGCAAAGAAAATCAAAGCAAACAAAATATATATTCAAAATTGCTGTACATGAGGCACTCGACCATGTTAACAATTCAAGTCCCAAGTCGCAGAAAACTACTCGTACTACTCGTATTTGAATATTTGAAGAACGCGGCGCTGTGTGTGGTCAGCTGTGTGTGTGTGTGTGTGTGTGTGTGTGTGTGTGTGTGGCTTTGAGGCATCCATCAAACCACGGAACGGAACTCATTGAAAAAACTCAACACCAACAAAGCAACGGAACGCAGCGCAACGCTTACCATTCATCATATATTGTAGATCTATGGATCTATGTATCTATTGTTGCTGCCTGCCTGAAGACTTGTTAAGTTATTAACAATTAATTATTGAGAAAATGTTTAGCAATAAAGCCGCAAAAAAAATTTGTTACTGGCGTGCGCGCGCCACACATCGATGATATATACGAAAAATATATACGAAACAAATTTCTGAGCTCATCCATAGGCAAATAGAAGGGGGGGGGAAGATTGGAGCTTATGCGTTCGCAGACCCCTTCTCCACCACCCCATCCCAGCCCATTGTTCCATCATTGCGGATGTCAGACTCGATTTCACGTAAAATTATTAAAATGTATTTTTAATTAATATTTTTTACGTTTGTTTTTTGTTTTTGTTTATGTTTGCTTTGGCATGAAATTTTAAACGGATTCAGATTGTTAGTTGATATGGAAAATGTTCTGTGTTCTGTTCAGTGCCGGTGTATTGATTTCCAGCTGTATTCGATTAGGCCAGGGGACAGGGACTTGGACTGAGAGCGGGATTGGAATTGGGTGCTGCAAAATTGTGTATATGGGAAACCAAATCTCTTTGGCCAGCCGCTAACCAAAATTAATTGTTGGCGTATTTTCTGTATGTATGTACATACATATATTTTATTTTTGTTTATTTCTGAATTTTGTGGCAACATATTCGATTCCATAATTTATATGCGAAATAATTACCGAGCCTTTGCCACTTCCGGTATTATTATTAGTGCACAGTGCACATTGGGGTCGGGCCTAATCAAAATTTAATGAATTCAATGAAAATGTTTTAGGGAAATGATTAAATGCCGAAATAAAATGCAAAATGAATTGCAGCAACAATTTTGATAAGTTGAGTAAGTGTGTCCCATTGGATTGGAATTTACTATACATATGTGTATGTATGTGTGCCCTGAAAAAAGTACGAGGTGATTGGGGTGGTGGGGGGTGGGGGCAACAATGAGTAATCTCTGCTGCTTATCGGAAACCCCTACTGATAAGAGCCACACACAAATATTTGTCGAGTTTTCTTGGGCAAAAGTCTCCACGGTCTCTCCACTGTGTTGTGGTATGACACACACTCCGGTGATTTGGCCTGGCCCTCCTCCAGTTACTCATCGTTAAAGTCTCCGAATGGAGAATGGTCGGAGTTAGGTCATTAGAAACCCCCCAAGCCAACCCACACTACACTGCCTTCCTTGCACACTGCTGTTGTGCGGATACACTTGAGTGTAATGCCACACGGAATGCGACTATCTAGCTATTATAATGCCAGGGATCGGTTACTGCACACACACACACACACAGAGGGAACACATCTTCAAGATACACATGGCGGATGCGGTGCAGAGCTGAGACTCTTCAAAAAGTTGAGCCATATGCAGAACTTTACCCAGGCATATCACCAAGTAGGTGGAGCACTTCTTGGACAACTTCATTCTCGTTTTCGTTTTCGTTTCCGTTTTCGTTCGCTCGACAAAAAAAAACTTCCTTGCACTCTCTGCTTTTAGCTGTTAGCTGTTAGCCAAGTTTGTAACGCGCACGTCTGCAACTCCAAAGTAGAACTGAAAACCTGTGTGCGTGATTGCATTGAGCGGCCAGGCAGGCAGGCAGGCAGGCAGACAGGTGCTCGTATCTTATCACCTTATCTTAGAACCTTATCCGACAGCGATAAGATAAGACGAAGCTCTCGTTCGCTCTCTCTCTCTCTCCCATTCAGTGGCATTCAAAGGTTGAGGAATATAAGAGATAGCGAAAATTTGTTTTTAAAAATGATTTTTATTTTATTGTTAATTCGTTTTGTTGTTTGTACTCGGGGATTGTTCATAACCGTTTCATTTCTTCAGATTGACTAATACGCTCGACTTATCTTAGTTAGTTAGTCATTATGAGATTTCAAGCGATGGCAGGACTTCGGCTAAGCAAGGACCTCCCATTCCTGACATTCTCAAATGCTGTGCGGTGGGTGTTCGATGGGCGGCGGCTTAGTGGCGACGGAGCTTCAGGCGACGGACGGTCTTGTAGCGGTATCCATCGTTGGCCAGGATCGTCTGCTCGGCAGGCACATCGATGACGGCAGAAGCGGCCTCCTCCACGGGGGGCAGATATTCGGCGGTGGGCAGCTCGTTGACATCACGACGGCGACGGATCACACGACGGACGGTCTTGTAACGGTATCCATCATCAGCCAGGGGAGTCTCCACAGCAATAGCCTCAGAGGCCTCCTCCACGGGGGGCAGGTACTCGGCAGACAGCTCGTTGACATCACGACGGCGACGGATCACACGACGGACGGTCTTGTAACGGTATCCATCATCGGCAAGGGGAGTCTCGACGGCGACAAGCTCAGAGGCCTCCTCCACTGGGGGCAGGTACTCGGCGGTGGGCAGCTCGTTCACATCACGACGGCGACGGATGACGCGGCGGACAGTCTTGTAACGGTATCCATCATCGGCAAGGGGAGTCTCCACTGCAACAGATTCGGATGCTTCTCCAACTGGGGGCAGGTACTCGGCGGTGGGCAGCTCGTTCACATCACGACGGCGACGGATCACACGACGAACGGTCTTGTAACGGTATCCATCATCGGCAAGGGGAGTCTCGACAGCAATAGCCTCAGAAGCCTCCTCTACGGGGGGCAGGTACTCGGCGGACAGCTCGTTCACGTCACGACGGTGGCGCAGCTTGAGGCGGCGGACGGTCTTGTAGCGGTATCCATCATCAGCAAGGGGAGTCTCGACGGCCACGGCCTCGGAAGCCTCCTCCACAGGGGGCAGGTACTCGGCGGTGGGCAGCTCGTTGACGTCACGACGGCGACGGATCACACGGCGGACGGTCTTGTAACGGTAGCCATCATCGGCCAGGGGAGTCTCCACAGCAATCGATGCGGAAGCCTCCTCAACGGGGGGCAGATATTCGGCGGTGGGCAGCTCGTTGACGTCACGACGGTGGCGCAGCTTGAGGCGACGGACGGTCTTGTAGCGGTATCCATCATCGGCGAGAAGACCCTGCTCGGCGGCGGGCAGCTCGACCAGCTCGGAGGCGGCTTCGAGATTGTTGTCCACTGGGGGCAGGTAATCCGTGGCAATGGAGGCTGCCGAAGCAGCTGCGATCACAGCAAAGGCAATGACAAAGAATTTCTGCAAGAATCAAAATGAGGACGAGAATTTAGTCCTGCAATCGGGATTCGGAGAGTGGGTGGGTGTCGATGGATGTGGATGTGGATGTGGATGTACTACTAACCATTTTCCTAGATGATGTCCAAGACGATGTATGTTAGATTAATCCAAAGTTGATTCTGTTTCCAAACCAGACCTAACGACACTATTTATACACAAAATTCGATTCGAGATCCGCCAAAAAGTTCTCGGCTGCCGGCCGATGTCCATTCACTTTGGACAGAGATGCGCAGAGCAGAGCAAAGCAAAGCAAAGATCGAGCAGAAGCGGAAACCGGTTACCGATCGACGATCACCGCCGAATCAACTACCGCATCGCTGCCTCTTCATTCGTCTGTTAGGTGGTGGCGGGGGGGTTGGGGGAGCTTAGTGGATTCGGATTGTCTAGTTGCCTATTGCCTATTGTCAAAAAGTGTCTCAAGCACCAATTGAACTCCACTCCAGCACATGGTTATCAATAAAAAAATAAAAAATGATAATGCCAGAAGACAAAAACGAAAGCAAAACAGAGCAGAGCAGAGGAGCCACTAGCCACTAGCCATCTCCAAAATGGAATGGATCCGAGAGAAGAGGCGTAGGAAGAATCTCTAACAATAGTCGAGGGCTCTTTGGCATTCATTCTTGATTATTTCGATTCGATTTGCATCGGCTTATGCTGATGTCTGGGTCTGCGTCTGGGTCTATGTCTAACTCGGACTCTGGGGGTATTGTGTGTGGCATGAATAGAACTGATAGATTTGTGTCAATTCAATGAATCCATTGGATCAATGGTAATTACAAGCGGAAGTCGCCGCTTCTTCATTTTGTCCGATGAACGCTTCATAGCCGGTAGATGGATAGATGGATGTATGGATGGATAAATATGGATGTGTGTATTTTTGGAGGCTCTCGATC
Organism: Drosophila subsilvestris; assembly: GCA_035043285.1. NCBI lineage: Eukaryota > Metazoa > Arthropoda > Insecta > Diptera > Drosophilidae > Drosophila > Drosophila subsilvestris. The sequence goes on along the minus strand of JAWNNB010001728.1, from coordinate 875,793 downwards.
AGTGAGTGCTTAAGGCCATGCTCGGTGGAGAGTGTTTGCCATCAGCACGATATGATTATGATTATGATGGACTGGACTGGACGGACTGGAAGGTTGAGCCGAGCCGAGAGCTCTCGAGTGTTGCTATTTTTGGCGGCGCTTGGCTACGGCTACGGCTATGCTACATTCGGCTATTAATAGAGGAATGATTTAAGAGTTTTAACAGATGAGATCGCTTCGTTTCGCACATTTCAATATTTCTGTTATAAAATTTAAATTGTGTTTATTTTTGCTCCAATTGAGCCACGGACGCATGCCATAAATCTTTTTGATATGCTAAATTGCTGTTGCTGTTGTTGTTGCCCACTCACAGCCGACAGATCTATCTAGCTGTGGGCAGAATGATGGAGCACCTTTCGATGGCCAAGAACTTCGAGTGGTTTTTGGTTTTGTCTGTCCAAAAAGATATTTCGATATGGCGATTGGACAAGAATAGAATGGAATTTGGTTTTATTTATATTTTTTTGGATTTTGTGTAGGTTTCATATTTACTTCTAACCCTCCCCCTACCACCACGCATGGGTAGTACATCCTGTTGGATTTAATCAGAATTATTGTTTGGCCTTAAAGTTAATTAAATGAAAGTGCCCTCGAATTTATTGTAAACATTTCCTAGGCTCCATTTCCAATAGTATTCGTGGATTGGTGGGGGGGATGTTATTCATTCGTTTATTCATTTGTAAATGGCGCATTTAAAAAATATATATGTATGTATCACCACTCCTCCCCTTCCCAACCCACCATTGCTGCATATTTAATTTATATCTGGCAATCATCATCATCATCATTTCGCAGCGCCCTCAGAACTGCCCTCATGTGCCCGTCCCCATGTCCCCATGTCCCCATGCCCCGTGGCCCAGATCCAGTTGCCAGTTGTCGGATGTGGAAAACACGGAGCAACTGAATAAACAAGACTCCTCTCTCTCCTCTCTCTCTCTCTCTTACTCCTCTCTTTTTGAGGGGACTTCCTGGTTGGATTATTGGAAATGGGTAAATAACAGAAAAAAACGAAACAAAAATCCACACAAAAATATATCTGCATATAGATGGGGTCTCTCCTGGTTCTGGTACAGGCCGGACGACTGTCGGAAACCCCCAAACTCAGTCCATGCTCAGTTCAAGAATCGCGCCAGGGTGCCAAGGATCACAACCTGTACGGTGCATCCGGCCCAGTCCCAATACCAATCCCAGTCCCCCGTCTCCACTGCCCAGTTAATCATCCAACTGGCAGAGGCAGGCCGTGCCCCTGTTAATCCAATGCATTTGTGTCCGGGAGCACTTCAGCTGCAGGTACATCACGAAATTGGTGGAATGGCCAGTGGTGGATAGGATACCGCGCCGTTCGCTGGTCTTGTACACGGGACAGTCGTAGATGGTGTCGCCACCTTCGGCCCCGCCAGTGGTGCGTGGTATATCCTCCAATGCCTTGAGCACAGGACGCAGATAGATGACGGGCAGAGTGTCGAATAAAATCTTTGAGAGGGATTCATCTATCTCCCTGGTCTTGCGATTCCAGCGAGCGGCCTCAATGAAGATGCCCTTTAGGAGGAGGGAGAACAGACATTAATGTAGGCATAGGAGAATGTTGCAGTGCAAATATATTCAGGGATATCTGAGGAATGTGTGCCCAAAAGGAGGTATTAATAGTCTTTCTAGTCTTACTTGAATAAACTTGGTCTCATCATTGACCGCTTTTTGCTCCTGTTGCATGTTTTCAAAACTCAATGTTCATTGTAATTAGGTGTTCCAATTAAATGTTTAAAATGAGATAAATTCGTGGCTGGAAAACTTACCCGAATGTAGGCACCCACCTCGGGTGTCGAACTGACTTGCACCTCGAATTTGGTGACCGCAAACTCAATGAATATCATGTCGATTTGGAAACGATTCTTTCGCGAATAGTTCTGCAAGACGCCCGTAATGAAGGACTGGGTAAAGTAGAAGCCCGATATCCAATACACTGTGGGTTCGCCCTTGTCAATCCAATCCTGGAAGAAGGCCAAGCTGCGGGTCAGACAGTTGGTCAGAGAGGGAGTTATCTTATTTTTCAATTTATTAATAAATATTAAACATGCGACGACAATAAAAGGGAATGCACACACAAAAGCAAGGCAGACGAGTGCATACAAACAGCAGCAGCAGCAGCAGCAGCAGCAGCAGCAGCAGCAGCAGCAGCAGCAGCAGCAGCAGCTAGCAGCATCCTTTGATGTCAAAAGCAAATAAGATTTTTGCCATGAATGGCAACAGCAGCAGGAGCCCCACAGGCAGTGGTAAGGGCAGGGATAGGGACAGGATGGGATGTGTGTGCCTTATACATTTATTATATTTGCACAATTGAGGCAAAGAACGAAAAGAGCTCAGAGCAGAGCAGAGCAGAGGAGAGCTCAGCGCTCAATACAATGCCATTGATGGCTGTCCAAATGTCTAGGACCACATGCTACGTATACACATATATCCTCCATATAAGTAGAGGATAAATATAAAGAGAGAGAAAAATAAGTGCTTACCGTGCGAGAAGGTCGCTCACGTAGCTGCCCAATGGCTTGAGCGATGGATAGCTCTTCTTGAGCCAATCCGCCGGCAGCTTGCCAATGACCATCGAGGCATGGGTGCGCTCCAGCTCCGGTATCATTGCAATCTGACCCACCACCGCCTTGCTGACGTTCACCAAACTCTTGCGGATGTACGATAGCAGCCGATTGAAGCGTATCAGCTCCTGCCGCAGCACAGTGTTCATCGAATTGGTGTAGATCACGGGATATGTCTTGGACACCTCATCAATGTCATACTCGAATGGCAGCTGACTCAACAGCTGCTTGCAAATGGCAATGGCTGGATCCTCCTTGACACCACCCGCCGAGCTGGCCTTCACGGAGGCCATCAGATCGGTCTGGGTGAGCAGCACGCCGCTGATGAGCTGGCAGAAAAGGGAGAAAACGAGCATAGAGCATAGAGCATAGAGAGGGGTCTAAGGCAGCACACAGTGGCACTGCGTGTGTGTCCTACCGCATTGGTTTCCTTGACATTCCGATTGATATCCGCATTCTCATGCAAGCCATAGACCTCCGGCTGGGGACTGAGCGGAAAGCTGGACACATATTCAATCGAGTTGAGGCGCGTGGGACTCAAGGGCACACGATAGTTGCCAGACTGGGACAGGGCATAGCTGTAAAACAATTCAATTAAATTAAATATATACCAAAAGATAATGATGATGTTTAGCGTCTCACTTTTCCTCCTCAATGGTCGTGGGATTGTAGATCATATTCAGCAGCGACAGAATCAGGCGTCGATCCTTGTCATCTGTGACCCTGCCGCCGTAGTTGCACTCGCCCGTTAGATAGACATGACCGCGGAAGGGAATGCTCTGGCTCTGTGTGATGAACATCTTCAATTGCAACAGCGAGATCCTACAAGAAGCAGTGGGAATAGGCTTAAATATGGACACATCTCTCATGGGTTTGGGCATTGACTCACTTTAAATCGGATTCATTGAACTCGTAGGGAATATTCCAACCCAAGGGACCGAATTCACGTCGCTCCTGGACCACAGCGTGGAAGAAGACCAATGCAAAGACGCCACGGAGCCAGCACTTGTTGGCCGAGTCCGAGAAGAGGAAGGCATTCGTGAAGAACTTGTCACGCATGAGGGGATCCGAGGTGAAGGAGCGATGCATGTTCGCCCGCAGACCCTTGGGCGGTTCGTTTGTCATCTTCACGGAGTTCTGCAGCACCGAAACGGGAAACACTGAGCTGGGATACGAGGTGCACCACAGCCGATAGTCGGTGTGGGCGCCATCCGTTAGGGTCGTATCATTGCAGATGCGCTCCAAGTCGCCCATCCAGCTGAAGGCGACGTGACAGTTCTGCAGGACAACCCACTGGCCGTGACGGGCCGCCTCCATAATCATCTTTTCAGCACGCGGTCCCTGGCCCTGACCCAGCGAGATGGTTTTCAATCTGTGCGGAGCAAAGCAGAGCAAAGCCGAGCGGCGAACGGATGTGCTTAGCATAAATTTTATCTTAAAGTTGTGACAAGCAGGATGAGGAGGGGGGCCAACAGCCAGCAGTAGCTGCTCTGCCCCATTCCACACATATCGACAAGGCGGCGCACATGTAGCGCTTAATCGAAAACATCACCAGGCAGGCACCTCGCCCTCGCTCCCCTAGCATCCCATTGAATCATCCCCATGCCATGCAGCAGCGGACATGGAAATATGAGAGCCCCTACTCCCCCCCCTGCCACCACCGCGCACAACTCTCGTTAATTAACTTACTTGTCGTACATGTTGCGTTGTTTGGCGAACATGAAGAGGCTGGCCATGGGATCCGATCCGGGCGAGAGCAGGAACACCAGCGGTATTTTTGGCGAGCTATCCGCAAACGAGGCACCCAAATCGAACGGCGGTGGCTCCACGAACGACCTGTCCAGGTTGCGCGTAATAAATGCCTGCAACACGAGTTACACGAGTAAAGGAAAAGGAGGTGGAGCGGGTGGTAGGTGTGTGGAAACATACCCTTACAGCTGGCACCAGCTTATCCGGACGCAGGGCCTTGAGTACGATCAGATACAGCATTTCGTTCACTGTATTGTGTGGCGCTGGCAGCGGCAGTTGGTCGGGACTGGCAGCATCGTAATACGCCTTCCAGGCCTCCGAACTGCTCTGCAGCTTATCCGGCAGATTCTTCAGGCTGCACACCAAAGAGGAGATTACTCAGTTGGTGATAATCATCTACTTGTAATAGTATTCAGACTTACTCTGCCAGATCCGTGGCACGAACTGCGCCCGTCCAGGCCTTGTCTGGCAGCCAAGAACTCAAGGGATTTGGTGGAATGCTCTTAAAGCCGATGCCACCGGTGAGGAAGAACAGCAGATCGTTCTTGGCCAGACGACCCTGCGACACCAGAATGCCCAGGCACATGACCAGCGAGATCACCAGCTTGTCCTTCTCAAAGAGCGAGCGACAGACATTCGTGTAGATGGACTTGGTGAAGTAATCGTTGAGATTTTTCAGCCGATCCCCCAGATTGTCCGACTTGGGCGCCTTCAGGATGGTGTTGACGAACAGATTGAGGAACCAGGAGAGCGAGTACTGGTACATGGGATCCACATTGGCCAGTTCGCTGATGCAGAAGAACAGAATGGCCGAGTGCTTGGCCACAGGTATATACTGCTGACGGGCAGCATCGATTTCTATTTCGGTGGCCACGGCGATAACCTGCTTCTCCTGGATATCCTCGGACAGAATTTTACTCGAAGATAGAATGTTGATGGCATTCTCATCCTCCAGGACATTGCCCTCCGAGGTGGATAGAACCTAAAACAAAGAAAAGTGGACTCAGTTTTAACAGATTTAAGCGATGGTTTGGTTTGGTTTGGTTTGCTTTGCTTTGCTTTGCTTTCAGTTAATTGAATTGTCATTGGCCAGGCACAAAAGCATAAATTTCTGTGCTCGGTCTGGATTCTAATTGAATTTGGGTGCAAGAATCTGCAGACTGCAAAGCAAACCAAATGGAAAGCAAGCGAAAGCAAGCGATGGCTCAAAGGAATGAAAATATTTATTATGCCAGGAGCAGGAGCAGCAAAAGAGGAGAAAGGGTATGCAGACTCACCTCTAATATCTTCGATTCGATGGTGTACAATGCATCACGATTCCTTGCGGATTCAATAATCAATTGCTCCTTCTTCTCTTGCAAATCGGGACGCTCGTGTGCCACCACAATCGCCAGCAATTGTTCGCGTAATCCTTGTTCCGTTATCATGAAATTTAATACTGTTACCTAAACAGAGAACACAAGAGAGGACACACAGGATCAGTGCTGTGGCATGGAGTGAATGTGAAAGCGGCCATGGCAGCGGCAGCGGCAGCTTCAGCATCCGAGTATGGCACGTAAAATGGAAAGAAAACTCAAAATAAACACACAATGTGCCACAAAAAAAAAAAAAAGAAAGGAGAAGAAGGAAAAGGAAAAGGAAAAGCAGCAGACAGACACAGAGAGTGAGAGAATCAGAAAAAGGGGGAGTGGCAGTGGGGGAGTGGGGAAAATAGAGATGGTTAAAAGGAAAACTGCTGACAACAGTTGCAGCACATAAAAAGCGATGGCAAAAACGGCAGCAGCAGCAAGAGCGAAATGCTGGAAAAATTTTATAAACACCCCCTCCTCGACAGCCCCCGAACACAGGCACAGGACTAGGACTAGTAAAAGGACTAGGGATAGATGTCCCTCGTTGCCTCAGAAAGTGTGCTAGTTATGCAGCCATGTCGCACGTACATCAGCGTCCCCGTGCCAGTTCCCAGTTCCCATGTTCCCGTGTCCTGCCCCCGAACATCATCGTCAATGCCAACGAAAATTTGCATATTCCCAGCGATTGCCGCCTGCTGCTTGCCCGCCTGCACATTTTCCAAATATCAATTTAAGTTGGTCGTTTTATTACACAACTAACGTCATCATTGCCCCCAGAGGGCTGCACCAGCCACAGACTCGATCTAAAGGCGGTCGGAGGACTTACCATAACCATCACTTCCGGTGGATAATGCGGATTGCGTAGACAGGTCGTTATGTATAGACGAAAGTCGGGATTATATTCAATCATTGTGTCGCCGCTCTTGATGAACAGCCCGCCCTTGTGCTTGATGATGTTCTTCTCCAATATGGGCGTCAGATTCGAGTCGAGTTTTTGGCCTGTCCCCACCCCCGCACAACAAAGAGAAAATAAAAGCAAACCAGAGCTCAGCAAACGAGTGAGGATCGAAGCAAAATTAATCAGAGAACTTACCCACATTCTCGATGAGCACAGGCTGGCCATAGGAGATGGCCAATTCCAGCACCTGCATATAGTTGGAGTCGCTCTGCTTGACCACCTTCAGGTTGTTGTTCTTCTCCATATTCTTGATCCATTTGTTGGCTTGAACTGCAATGAAAATTCAAGAGTATTAAGAGCGGAATCCGTATGGGAATGCAGTACGCACCCTGCGGATCAATAAGCAGCGAATAGCGACTGGAATTCGTCACAATGATGCCATTCTCCACGGAAAAGTTATCTGCTGGCAGTCCTGCCAGCGACCAGGCACGTATCGTCATCGGATGTCCCAGTGTGCCGGCCAGCGAGAAGGTTTCGCTGCACGGTATATGCCGCTGCAGGCACAGCGCATTCCATTCGTTCAGTATATTTACACGGTACTGCAAAATGGGATTTAATTTCGAAAGATGGAACATTTTTAGCTAAATATTAACATGTCGGCATTTGTGCATACGGAATCGTGTGCATACACAGAGAATATAGAAAAGAATATCACAGAGGGAGAGCGAAGGAAATGTCGCGTCAGCCATCTAAGAGCGAGGGAAAATTAAAAAAGGCAGCGCACAGAAAGAAAAATCAATGCAACGTGCTCGTGCATATTAAAAACCTTTATGGGGGAAAATCTCCCGGACAGCTGAGAAGAGCTGAGAAAATGGCCATTAGCGGCGGGGGCACTAGAATGGCAAGGGAGGGGAAAAGAGCTGTGTGCTGCCTCGTACGACTCACCTCCGTGGTAAAGAAGCCCAGGTAAGCGGTGCAGCCGCCAGCTAGGAGTACATCGCCCACAATATTGCTGATGGATTCGTGCAGATTCTTGGCCGCCTCCGACCAGCGTGTCTTCTCACCGCCCAAACCACCCAACAGCTTCTCCGCCCTATGAATGGGGAAGAGAATATCTATAGAGAAGAGAAGTGGCTATAGATATCCCGTTTAGACCCAGACCTGTTCAACTTCTTCTCGCAATTGTCTATTTCATCCTCCAGACGCTTCTTTTCGCGCGACTTCTCCGCAAAGAAATCGTTGAGCTTCTGCAGCTTGTCCAAAATGACTTGGAGCTCTGCTCGCTTGGCATTCAGCTTCTCCATTTGCTGCGACAGTTCACCCTCAGCCTCGGCCAAAGCGGCCTTCTTGGGCATCACAATGCGGGCCACTTTGTCGTAGACATCCATGGCACGGACCCACCGGCAGATGCCCTCGCAGGCCATCGAAGCGGCCTTGATTTTCTCGGGCACGAAATCACGATCAGCAATGTATCTGAGGGAGAAAGGAGCGTAAGCCCAGGGGTTTGTATTTGTGGATCTGCAGGTATACGAACTTCTCTCGCACTCTCTTGATGATGGGCGGCGGAATGTTGTCCTTGTCGAATGTCTTCAGCGAATCCAAGAACTTCATGTCGCTGAGCATGCGCATGGACGGGCCCCAGTAATCCTCCACCATATGGCCACTCGGATCTGGCTTGCGATCGGGCTTGATGCCCTTGAGCACACAAACCGCTTCCATGGTGAGCTTCACGCCATACGGCGGATTCTTCATTGACTTGACAATGAAAACGTCGGCGGGTTTGAGGGTGTTGAGCGCCTCGAGGGCCGCCTCCATGGCGGGTATGGCCTCGGCCAGGTCCGTTTCGCAGTCATCTTTGATGGCCTGGGCAGCGGCGGCTGCTTCATTGGCCGCCGCCTCATCGGCGCCAACCACCTCCTTCTTTTTCTCGGCCTCCGCCGTCTCTCGCTCAATGTTCACCATGATGCGGTCCGTCTCCTCGGAGAGGACCTTCAGCATGGGCTGCAAATCGTAGAGATTGGCCTGCATCTCGCCCACCTGGCCGGCGGCGAAGTCGAGCTTCTCCAGACCTGTCGTGTAGCGATCCCGCAGCCGCGTAATCTCGTCCAGCTTGCGGCTGTAGAAGGTGCGGAAGGCCTTGAGCAGCTCCAGATAGGCGGAGGGTGTCACATAGTTGCGGCGTCCAAGCTCCAGGTAGCACTTCTCGCTGGCATCCACCACCGACTGATGAAAGAACATGACACAGTCGACCAGATCGTTCTCCAGCTGCGTCAGCTCCCGATCCTCCTCGACGCTCTCACGGTGCGCCTCTCCGCTCTTGGCGGACTCATCAGAGACACGCGGTGGCTGTGCCTGCTCTGCCTGCTCGGGCTCGTCATGGGGACGATTCAGCTTCATGGAGCTGACAAAATAGCTGCCCACGCGGGCCAGTGCCTCCTCCGGCCAGGGCATGTACCAGTCGATGGTGCAGCAGTTGATCAGCGAGGGATACACCCGAATGCGCTCCTTGAAGGAGTCCCCGATGGGCGAGAAGGCCAATGCAATGTGCAGCTGCTCCCTTATGCGGTCGATATAGTAGGCATACACCTCGCTGGGCAGCGTGTCCAGATTACGGCCCTAAAATGGGGCGTAGTTGAGTTCAACTTTTGGTTTATTTAACACTCCCACTTGGGGATGGCGAATGTGAATGGGGGGGGGGGACCGTGGCTGTGGCTGTGACTGGCCTGGAGCATGGATTTAGCCTGAAATGTATTTAGCACTCTCGGTCGGTATGCATGCTCCTGCCCAGTCCCAGAATAAATTCAGCACTCACCAGTTGCTTGGCAACGTTCGCCATGTTCTCCATGATGGCTGCCTTGTCCTCCAGCTGGTAGAGATTTGGCAAATCACCGGTATTAAGTATGCCATTGATATCCTCCACATAGCCCTCATCCGTTGCCTGCAACAGAGACAAGGAGAACAGAGTACGGTCAGGAAGGAATTCACAATTGTGCAATGCAAAACGAAGTTGTGCATTAGGGATTGGGGTTTGCAGTGCAGCGCAGTGCAGTGGAGTGGAGTGGAATACTTGGAGAAGTATGAGCTGAAGCTGCAGCTGCAGCTATGTGTGGCTCTGGCCAAAATGCATTTTTATGTAAGCTCGAGCCTCTTCTTGGTTTTGGCCCTGTGCTTGTTCCTGTTCCGGTTCCTGTGCCTCTCTGCCTGTACATGCATTTTGCATTCACCTAAGTGCCCCTTGGCTTCACCTCATGCAGGCAGACAGACAGTCTCCAGTCTCCAGTCTGGGTTGGTCATTTCGGGGTGTAATTGTTAATTAATATCTCCATGCGGTGTTTGCTTTGTTTGCTCCCAAACCGAGTCCAGCCAGAGGTAGAGAACCAAGAGATAAATCATTTATTGCCATACAGCCCGAAAAACAATCCTAATTCCTTGGCAACGATTTCTTTGGCCCCAGAGGCCCCAAAAGGCCAAGCAGCAGCAGCCAATAAATGTCTACGATAGTCACGATACTCGATTCTCGATTGATTATTGTTTTGTGTGTTGTGTGTGTGTGTAAAGGCTTAGCAGTGGAACAAACACAAAAGCAACAAAGACAGACACACAATTACGGGGGCAGCTTTAATCCGCCCCAATGGCTTCCTATGCGGTTTTGGTCACGCTTCACGGTCAAATTGTGTGGCACACAAAGGACCGATCCAATCCGATTCGATTCGATTAAAAACGGAATTGGAATGATTAAAATGCATAACAATAATTGTGTAAGCACCTGCACATTGTTTGCCATATTGGCATTTTGGTATTTTTGGCCATGCTAATTTATTGGCCAACATTTAATTTGGATTTAAGCCTCCGCTGCTGCTGCTGCTGCTGCTCTCTGAAGCCTACTCATTATTGGGCTCTTGATTTGCCATAATTTGGTTTGTCTGTTGGCTGGTATTTGGTGCTGCCTGCCAGCCTACTGCCTGGCCTGCCTATGCAAATTACTGAGCAATAATCAAGTTAGTTCAACAATTAACCTAATTATAAATGCAAATGCTGGCCAAAACAATGAGTGCTGCTGCTCTACTGTGAAGCTTCCGTATTAAAAACGGATTCCAGTCGACATTCAATTCTTGATTTATTCCACATGCAAGACAGTCCATCTCCATCTCCATCTCCGACTCCACTCCGCTCCGTTCTTTGTGTGTGTGTGTGTGTGTGTGTAAAATCTGTTTTATTTCCAAGAATATTCAAATTAATTTCAGTTTAATTTATCAATTTACATACACTCAGAGAAAAGAGGCAAGATACTCGAATATTTACATTTGAATTTAAAAATGTATAAATTTAATTTGCATTTAAATATAATTAATAATTAATTTCAATTTAAATATACATTTTTCCCAAAAATTTAATATATATTTTAATTATTTAAAAGTTTTTGTTATCTATACTTTTTCCTATGCCATTTTTCTCTGAGTGTAGCACAACAGTCGTAGGCAGAGCAGAGTCTGAGGGTTTATGGGTTTGTTGTTCCCTCTGCCCTGGAGGTTTTGATTAACGCTGTCTAACGTTTTACAGCCATATTAATTAGCCATTCCGATGACGGATTAGCATAACAACACGGCGAACACATTAACCAAGCGCTGAGATCGCTATCTGTCACTCACCTGAGCATCGGAGAAGAGGAAAACGGTGTGATTTAGATTGAAGCTGGCCGACATCAGTATCTTCTTGAGATCGTCCCGCCAGTCGGTAATCGTATAGCTCTTCGACACCTGCACTGTCATCAGGCGACAGTCGGCTATGTAGGCGGCCAAACGACACGAGCTGCGACGTCCCGAACCGCCCATGCCCACCATTAGAATGTTGCCACGGGGCATTTGTAGCACTCGGGAAACCCTAAACAGACAAAGAGAGAGCGAGAGAGATTTCAGTTTGAGAATCATAATATATCATGAGATATATTACCTGCTCACATGCTCAATGGCAAAGCGGAACATAACCAGATCCATTGGCGTACTCGAGAAGGAGTTGTACTCCCTCAGATAGTACTTCATGAGCTTCTCCAGCTTCTCGTAGTTCTCGCCCTCATCGTAGAACTTTGGCTCGGCGTCCGGTTCCATGTAGTTGCCGTAGAACAGATTCCGTATATCATTGTCGCTCAGCTTCTCACCGGGTTCGATGCGTTCCGCAAAGGCCTGCTCCAGGGGGAAACGCAGACAGGTTTTGCAGGCATCAATGGCCATGATAAGCAGCCGATCCCGATCCCGTTGGTCCACCAAACTGCAAGCAGATATGCATACATGTAGATATGTGTAATGACAGCCAGAGCTCGCACTCACCGGTCATAAAACACGCGATAAGTTTCATGGGCCCACAGGCGTCCGAGCTTCTCGGGGTCGGGCATCCGCTTGGCTGGCACCATAACTATGCCTTGGAAGACGCGGGTGATGTCGCGCAGGGAGAACGAGTAGTGCGACTTGGCGGGTGTGGGCAGTAGGGTGCGTATGGCCTCGCGATATACGCTGACCATTGCCTCTGCCAAACCCTGAAAAAAGAAATAAAAGGGTTACACACACATATCCTCAATAAAAATAACAGCAACAGCCACATATAGAGAGAGACACACAGAAACAGAGTCCAGAGTCCAGTCATTTTTTTGGGCTGCGGGAGGGAGGTGGAAATGAAGCCATAAAATACGCCATTTTAATTTTATTATGCGCCCATCGCTTGGATGCGAGCCAAACACGAACTCCATTGACTCCAGTGACCAGACCAGACCAGACAATCATGCTCCGCCGCCTCCTTGCCTCCTTGCCATCCTGTCTCCATTTCTGTGTGCTGTGTGCGGTTTCTGTTGTTGTTTTGTGTGTGTGTGTGTGTGGGGTGTGGGGTGTGAGGGAGATGGGGTACATACACGGGATAGCAGAGACACCTTGTCGGGATAACCCTTGGCGAAATGCCAATCACCAATTGCCGTGAATATGCGAACGATGGTCGAGTCCTCAAAGGAATCGACGGCCACCACAAACATGTGGCGATAGAGACGCGGAAAAATGAAGTTGCTGCCACCCAGAGTGCCCATGGCGCACATCAGAGTCTGTGAAAAGAAACGAGAGAGAGAGATGCAGAGAGAGGCGGAAGCCAAATGGATGAACTGATGATTTCACAGATAACTTATGGACAGTTTATGGACTGCTCTCACCATATCAACCAGTTCGATTTTTGTCGTGTCCACCAGATCCGACCAATAGCCATGGTCCATCCAAGTGCGCAGCAGCTCCAGCGGCGGCTGTGAGCCATACGTATCCTTCGAGGGCATGGCCACATCATCACAGAAAACAGTGCACTAAATAGACAGAGATTTGAAAGGTTTAAGTACATTCGATGGGGAGATCTCGTAGCTACCTTCTTGCCCAGCGATGGCCCATAGACACCCTTGCGCCGTCTGTCCAGCTTGCTCATGATCGTCTCCTGCACCATCTGTGCCGAGGTGCGGGCCGAAAAGTTGATTATGTTCACGAGATTTGCGAATTTGGGCAGGGCCAGCAGGTTGCTGGTGATGATGGCGCTCTTGCCCGTGCCTGTGGGGCCGACGACCATCATGCCAAAGGATTTGGAGATGCAAAAGTCCTGCCAGTAGGAGATGTAGCCCGTCTCCTTGGTGGGGACGATCAGTTCGCTGATCTGCGCCTCATCGGGAAAGTTGGTAATCGCAGAAGAGGGATCGTCCGAGGACTTTTGCCACGTCCACCAGTTCTCGGCCTCGTCGAAGCGATAGTCGAGGAACAGCAGCTTCTCGGGGAACATCTGGCCGCGATTCAGTGAGAAGTACTTTGGCTTGGGATACTCCTCGCTCGAGCCATAGATCACCTTGCGAAGCAGCGTGTCAAATGTGCGCTGGCCGGCGCCCGTCAGGGCCGAACAGTAGGCCCAGGCATAGCAGAAGAGGAACATTTGCTGGAACCACACCTGCGTGAACACCTTGTGCTTGTCGAGGAAGTGCAGGAAGAAGCGCGAGAATGTCTGGTACTGATACATCGGCGACAGTTCCAGCATCTGCTTGCACTGCGGCAGAAAGTCCAGGGCGGCAGGGATCAGCCACTCGACCATGTCCTCAAAGAGCGTCATGTAGATTTCGCTGAGGCCCACATTCTTCACCAGGATATTGGTGAAGCTCTTGTGGAAGGCGCGCCAGCCCAGCTGCGAGGGCTCCATGTAGATCATGCCGCAGCGGGAGACCGTGGCAGGGGAGGCCTGCTCCAGATCCGCGGGCTCGAACATCATGTTCATCAGCTTTGTCATCTGCATTATTTCGCCGGACATGAGGCAGAGCTTCTTGTTGTCGTCCAGCACCGTGTTGAGATTCTCAATCCACACCGCATCCACGGGACCATCGAACATGACCCAGGCACGCTCGCTGCGCGGCCCCTGCACCTGCTCGCGGAACGTCTTGGCCAGCACACCGTCCGACCATTCGTGGGAGATGGGATCGAAGCGGCCGTACAGCTGGCCCATGGTGATGGCCTTTGGGTTGATGATGCGAAACACGACCGGATATTCCCGCAGTGTTGCCTCCTCGTCCAAACACACATTTTTCAGCGTCAGGGCCAGCATCTGGACAGAGAGACAGCGGGAGAGAGGGAAGGAGGTGCAGCATTGAGTCGAGATTGAGTCGTTTGTTGACTCATTAATTCCAGGCCATTTAATTGGCTGGCCGGTGAAATTAATAAACGTACGGCTGAAATATTTTCAGCCATGTTCCATGGTCCATGGTCGCAGCTCTTACCTGGTAGGCGGTGGTCTTGCCACCCATCGAGCCGCCGACTATCATCAGGCCGTGACGCACCAGCAGCATTTCGTATATCTGCAGAATTTTCTCCAAATACCACGGTGTCGCCTGCAGATTCCTCGCCTCCAGGTTGATGTGCAGCCACTTGAGTATATCGTCGCGTTGCGGCTATCCCGGCGATGGCAAGAATGGATAAATAAAATAAGAAAAAACTTTGAAATAAAATAAAATAAAATAAAATATGAAGTGTAATTTCTTTTGCAGAAGTTGGTTAATTAGTTTTTCCCTTTTTGTTGTTAGTTAATGATTCACTTTTTGCATGCTATTATTGGGGATAAACTTGTTTAAGTTCCCAATGGCATAACTGGTTTAAAACTCCATCGATTAGGGTTCGCTTATGACTTGACACACTGCAAAACCAACGACAAAGTGCTAGTAACAGTGTAACAAGAATAACGGACATACATTTCCATGGTACACGATTTTTGTAGCGTGGCTTTTGAAATTGGCTCAGCTAAGATCTTTAATTTCAACTAATACGAAAATCTACTATTTTTATAGCCATAACTTTTTAAATTTCTAAAATGCTAAGCTTAAACTGGTCTTTTTACTTTCAGAATCCCTTAGGCGAGATGTTCTTTACAGAGCCCTATGGTGAACCAGGAAACCTCACCACTCTCGCCCAAGCGAATTTTATTTTCGCTCATCTCAATTCGGTTACATACAGGTAGGTGTAGGACGAGTAGTACACACATATATCATCGCTTTCTTTACTCTCTATATATATATATATATATATGTATAATTAATTACCGTTTATCGCATTAATTGGCATCGCTTGCAGCTCATTAAACCTGAAATATGATTGAAGCAGCGCTTACCATGGGCAGAGTGACGCCTGGAAAGAGATCCATGTAGATGCCGATGAAGAGGGAAATGTCCTGCTCGAGGAATTTCGGCAAATTGACATCAACAATGGCACGCAAAACAATCTCCGGCTCCGGCAGGTCCACGTAGAGGCGTCGCAGCGATGCGGAGGCCAGCAGCACGGACTTGACGGCGCGCATACCTGTGTCGATGGATGGACATGGACATGAACGGGGTGGATGGAAATATAGTTCGAGGGAGGGAGGGAGGGAGGTAGGGTCGTGGGCATTAGCTTGGCATTTATGCGAGCGCATAACTCAGCTCCGTCTCGGCTACGTTTCAGGTATTTGATGGCGTTGGATGGCGTCGAGGAGCCTGGCTCCCGTTCTGGCTGTGGCCGGGGCGGCTTCATTATAGCGCCAGGGAAATGCTAAACTTTTGCAACGTTGCAAAAACAGCTGGACAGGACAGCGGGAGGAGGAGAAGGAGGAGGAGGAGGAGGAGGAAGTGTTGGGCTACCCAGGGTAAGTATACAAATAGTTTTTATTATTACTGTCGGAGAAGAAAGGCCAACAAACATGTGTATGTGTCCATGTCTGTGTCTGTATGCCACATTTGTCTCTCACACACGATGCACAAAAGCGCAGCAGCAAACTTGCAAGAAAGTTTTTCAATTTAAACTCAAAATAAGATACTGATCAAATGTACTTTGCACATAAACTTGCACACAGCTGCACGCAGAGAGAGAGATAGGGAGAGAGGCAAGTCTTCCTGCCTGCCTGACTGCTGCAATTGCTGCAGCCAGCGGCTGGACAAAGATGCGCACAGATACGGATACGGATGCGGACGGAGTCGTAGACTACCAGACAACAGACGGAGACACACACACACACACAGAGACGGAGTGGCAAGCACAGACATGTTGTAATGTCATATGACATGTTACGTCGTAAAAGGAGCAATATCTTTTGCCTTGAAACAAGGCAAAAAGAATAGCAACAGCCCAAGCACAAGCCCAGGCCAGAGCCAGAGCCAAGAAAAAACACGCACTGAGCAGGACATGAGACTTGAACCGGAAAGTTGTTGGCCTCCTCCTCCCGCCTGTGAAACGGAAAAGAAAACTTCTCTGCTCTGCTCTGGAGAGAGAGAAAAGTACACGTGTTATTGACTACTTTTGCGCCTTATTAGCCAGGTGGAGGCGGCATCCCCGGATGCCGTCAGTTCTCAAATAATTGCATCGCCTTCGTACTCACCGTAATCGTAGTGGGACTGCGAGGATAGCTGCTCCGAGCAGAGCTTGTAGGCCTGCACGATCTTCTGCGAGAGATTGCGCGCCATGTCGAAGCCGTTGGAGTACAGGGTGATCTCACCGATCATGGCATAGTCGGGCACCATCATGGCCACTGTGCGGAACAGCACTTTCAGATTGTCGGGCAGCTCTGTGCGACCGGCATAGCTGTGTGTGTGTTTTTGCAGGGACAGGGAAAAACAACAGGGCAGGATTAGAATGGTGCATTGGGCAATCAAATTCATCAAAGTGCAAGTGCTAATGGCATAAATACTAAACACAGGAGGGACACAGGAGGGACCCCAGTACCCCCGTACCCACCCACTCTGCACTCTCCAGTGCCACGTCCTGCCAATAACCAATATGAGTGACTGCTCTTAAGAACGTCTGGTTGCGTGACAAATTGGCAGACAGGCAGCACGAAAAAAATCAAACCCAAAGCGAGGGACAACAAAAAAGGAAAGCTTACTGCCAGGCAGAGGATGTCTGCATGCTGCCTGCTGGCAATGGCAAAGGCAAAAGCGACGTCCAATCGAAATTAAGACCTTCGCTGAATGGCACAATCAGTTATGGATAGAGATTGGAGAAGGAGCAGCAGCAGCAGCAGAGGCAGGAGGAGGAGTAACTGGTACTGAAACTGGAACTGGAACTCGAGGGCTAATATGCATGTTTGTCGCATCTGTTCCGCATGCATGCCAAAGCAATAAATATCCCGATGGGAAAATCTCCAATAACGCAATAACTACCAATATCGGAACGCACAGAGACAGGCAGGCAGGCCTTCCCACCTTCCATACGCTCCACTTTCCACCGGGGAGGGCGGGGGACACAGTGGCGGCTGGCTAATAGCCCTGTCCACGTCAGAGAACTGCTACCAGCTCCGGCTCTGGCTTCTTCTCTTCCCTCTCCGTGTCCTGTGTCCTTCTGTGTTCTGTGTAGGCCGTATACGGTGGGTGGGTGGTGGGTGGCTTACAAAGTAACTAAATGCATTTTCAAATGCACACACCCAAAACGAAGGAAAACGTGTGGAAAAAATGCGATGCGTGAAACCGCAGCTGCTGTTCCCTCTCAACAGACACAACATGCCCCATGCCCCATGCCCCAACCCCCATTCGTTGTAGCCGCACTCACCCGGGATTCATGGTTATGAATATGGAACAAGTCGGATCCAGTTTAAGCATTGTATCCTCGAAAAAGAATTTCACAACCTTGCGTCCGATGGCCCGCTGTATGGTTAGGATCTGTTGCGCCACCACCGACAGCACTTCCAGCTCGATGCGATTGAACTCGTCGAAGCAGGCCCAGGCGCCCGATTGTGCCAGTCCCTGCAAAGAAACAACGCCATAGATGAGGATACAGAATCAGAGTCAGAACCAGAACCAGAGCAGAACAGAGCTGGGAACAAAAAATAAAAAAACACAAATAGAAACAGAAATTCCTGGACAGAAGAGCAAGGGATACACGGCCATACACACACACACACACACACGCACACACACATACAACGTCGAAACACTCGTGGAAAAAGCAAATAGCAGCATAAACATTATTTTCTCTTTCTCATGGCACTCGGTTTCTGGTTTCAGGATTCTCTCTGCGGGTACGGGTATGGGCCCAGGTCCGGGTCCTGGTCCTGGTCCTGGTCCGAGGGCCAGAGGTCGATGTGGGTTGGACCCTTTGATATGCCTTCGTTTTTGCATGTTGCAATAAATATGCTGTTTTATCCCGAGCCCCTTACTTCAGCACAAAATAGCAGGGAAACTGACCCGACTGCAAGTGCCATATGCTGGAGCTGAAACGGAAACGGCATCAGCGCGGGGACTGTTTAAGGGGGCAGGGAATGGCTGGGACTGGGGCTGATCTGGGCTGGGCTGGGCTGAACTGGACTGGGTCTGGTGCAAATGTATCGATGAAACTGCATGTGATATGTCCCTTTGAGTTGCCTCCGGCCAGACTGGCTCTGGGAACCAGGCCACTGATATTGCATGCTTAATTGAAGAAAGGGTTTGAGTTTCACTTAATTAGGGAAATCTATGGCCGCGCATAGATTTCACCTATCGGTGAATGCAAAAGGAAGAGAGAAAACATATTGTTTGCTTTGATTTTGGGTATGCGAGTATCAAACGTTGTACAACGTTGCAGCTATTTGCAGCACTAAAAGTCGGAGTATTGTGTACAATTGTTTTCTCTAATGGTTTCTATTAAATTTAACATTTACTTTAACATGCAAAGTCTGCTTAAACAATTACTAGAAAAAAAGCAGCATTTAATGCAGTTAATAAAGCAGAAGATTAATAAACAGATGCATAGCTACGCAACCCCTTCAAATATAGGAACTTTTGAGTAACAATAACCCACTCAAATACACCTCAGGATACAGATGTTGCATTGTCTGGCCGGAAGGAAGGGCAGGGCAGGGCCTGCTCTATTGGCCTTCCGCCTCCTTGGTAGCCACACAGCTAGTTTACATTCTATGGCGCGTTCGCACGCTTTTTCAAGTCACCGTGTTGTCCCTCTGCTCTGCCACTCGTCGCTGGTTGTTCTGGATGCTTGGCATGCGGCTATTGTACAATTAGCGCCTCTGCATTGGTGGCGGTGGCGCTGGCACTGGCACTAGCGATGGTGGCTGGTGGCTGGTGTTTGGAGGAGCTGTTGTTGTGTTAGGACTTTGTTTGTCCAGAGGAACAAACGGAGGACGGAGGAGCGGAGCGAGTGGATGCCGTGGAATGGAACCCGGCAAAGAGCAAAGAAACAAAACAAAACAACAACAAAAAAGTGGCACAGCGCACACTTTGAACTCCATTCAGAGTGGTTTGGCGGCATTGGCAACTAATCCAACGTCCTGTTCTGTCCTTTCCTGCACCCTGTACTGCTCCTGGCTGTGCAGCCTTCTGGAGCTGCAGCTGCGATAACTTTTTGCAATCCATTGGATGCGCCTTTTGTTTGGTGCGTGGCATTGTGGATGCCGCATGCCACACAGCCCGACTGCACCCGGACAACAGTTCTCTGCCATTGTTGTGGCCATTTTATTTGCATTTAATTTATTTACGATTACTTCGCTCTCTCTCTCTCTCTTTCTCTCTGTGGCACAAAGATGCAGAAATTGCTTTGGCATATTTCGAATATTCTGTCAATTGCAAATTATTTTATTGTCGCAACATTGTTTCCCCCACCCCACCCCCAGAGACGTTGCCCGGAACGACACAGCACAGCACAGCATGGCATGGCAACAAAGCAAAAGTCTGTCTGTCTGTCTGTCTGTCTGTCTGTATGGCTGTTCGGCAGACAGTGGGAGTGTGACAGTAATATACGGATATTCTTCCTATAGATTATTAGAACACAATAATGAAAAATCATTATCCAGTTGGTGACACACGCCACACACACACCGCACACAGAGAACGACTTTCTAAAACTAGAACACGAGATGGAGAGGGGCAATCATTATCATCGTTCGAATCGTCTTCGATGTTGGTCTTTGGATGAGCCGCAAACCAAATTAAGCAATAAAATAGAATAAACAAATGTTAAACACTCTACTCCACTCCACTCCACTCCACTCCAAGTGGTCGCCAATCGCATAAATTCATTAATTTAAATTGAGAATTGAGAACTGAGCCAATTAATGGGTTCCCCCATTACCCTTTTCCCCCCAATGCGACAGCCAAAAACTACACAAAATGTTGCCTGGCGGCTGTCCCCAAAAAGTAGACGCTCCTCTGCTCTGGTCTCTGCTCTCCTCAATACCCTCTCCTCTCGACATATGTATAATAGAAATCCCATGCAAATGAGGCTGAAGTTTGCTTGATCTATGGTGTCTGTCCCCCACACTCCCCCCTCTCCAAAGAACGTGGCTTAAAACTATTATGCAATTAGCCGCGTGAGAGCGTATTAAGCGATTATAGCCTATATATAAAATTTACTACAAGATTTCAGCACCCACTTAAGATGTGCGTAAGAGGGGGGGCAGGGGGGCGCTCTGCTCTCGGTTAACGACCTGTAAATAAAAATTTGCATAAACCTTAAGTGGGACCTGCACGAAAGGCCGGCAGGGCAGGCAGGCTGGGCAGGCCGCCTCCGCGGCCCATTACTTTCACAAACTGGCTAATTAGTCAACGGTCCGGGCAAATGCGATTATCCCGAATGCTGCATAAATTTCAATAAACACACACACACACACACACACGCACACACTCTGCTTTGTGTGTGCGTGTGTGTGTGGTGGGGAGGGAAAGGCTGGGCAGAGAAGGCTCCACTGTGTCTGACATGAAGAACTCAGCGTGTGGCAAATTAAACCGACTTGCCCACACATTCACATTCACATCTATGAGTGGTGCTCATGATTGTTGCGTGTGTGCCGCCGCATCCAGACCAGTTCTTTGCCTGATTAATGCTCTTGACTCTCGATTCTATTTTCGGCCATCAATTAGAAAGCCAAGCTGTGGAGCAGACCCCGCCGCAGACCGTCGCAGACAGCGCGACGCTTTTGTTGATTAAGAAACGTTGTTGCTGCTGCTGCTGCTGCTGCTTTTGTTGTTGTTGTTGTGTGGGAGCTTCACTCACCTTGAAGAACTTGCCCAGCGCCTTGTAGTCCAGACCATCGGAGCAATTGAAGACCACACACTTCTTGGCCACAGCCTTGGCCAGATCCTTGCAGGTCTCTGTCTTGCCAGTGCCGGCGGGTCCTTCGGGCGCACCGCCCAGACATAGCTTGAGGGCGCCCATCAAAGTGCTGCCACACAAAAAAACAGGGAATTAGAAAATAGTCGAGGTTTTAGTATGAACAGCAGCAATAAAAAATATTTAGATGGGATTTTGCGGGGGGGTACAGGGAAGCACAGCATCGGGTAGAGGGTAGTGTATGCCGTGCTGCATGCTTTTAATATCTATTTTGCATTTTTTCACATTCCTCACGGGCAGCAGCTTAAAAAATTGTCATTTATGGCTATTTTTCCTTTCATGCCATCCCACCCATAGTTTCCCATAGCTTTGACCAGCTAGCAGGAATCGCTGGGAATTATGGCTTGCAGGGGGTGCACGGGACTGGGCCATTATGTTTGCTTGTGGGCTTTGGCATTGAAGGTGGGAATATTGACGATGAGAAAAAATATGTTGAAAAATGTTGATGGGCAGAGCATTCTATTCTTTAATTTAATCTTATGTCCCTTTTTAACATTGTTGGATTTTAATCTTTTATTAATCTTTTATTTATCTAAGTTTTTTTTTGTCTTTTCAGATCAGTATTTGTGTTATCCGGAATGCTCTTCTTTTCTTTAATCCACCGGTAAGTTATCCACACACATATTTATGCACTATTTATAACATATTCATTTATCTTTTGTCTCTATAAAAGATCTATCTATTTCTGCCCTATTCCTTCATAAATTATTTTCAAATCTATCTATTCAATATCAACTCTATATACTGAAAATGGGAATACTGTTACTCTTTATATTCCGAATATTAAACTTGAATCATAAACTTGTTAATTTTGCTTCCCCCTCCCGCCGCCAAATCTACAAAATGTTTTGTTTGCTTTGACACATTTTCTAGGGCATTCCCTCGCTCGAGACCCCAAACCCATGGATTCACATACATATTCACATATTTTTCATAAATTTCTGCTGCTGCTTGTTTTGCTTTCATATTTCAGTTCATATTTTTATCATATTGGCAGGGAATCCACTTGCCACCACTTTGGTGGTTGGGTGATTGGGTGGTGGGTGGTTTGGTTGGGCCGCCTGCGCATATATTTTTTAGCTTTTTCCAGCCATAGCCATACGAAATATCTATATACTCGGTTTCAATTTTTTTGTGTGTTGTCTGTTTTCTCCCCTCATTCGTTTTTTAACTATCGATACATGTGTGTGTCGGTGTGTGTGTGTGTTGTTGTGTTTGTGTGAAAAACTGTCCAACATTGATTTATTTGTTTAATATAAAAGTTTTATCGGAAACCCCATTAAAATGTCCTTTCTGCCAGCTTGCCAGCAAAGGCACGGCACGGCACGCACGGACAGCACAGCACGGCCTGGCCTACAGCCTGCCAGCTAGTCAGCCTGTGTGTCCTGCTGGAGCCCAGCATCCTCTGGCCTTCTCTTCCAGGTCCCCGCCTGGTTATTGTTGGTATTATTTTGTGTGTGTTTGTCGTATACGGTAGCCAGCTTAAACATCAAAAAGGTTTTCAGCTCCCCGTTTTTTTTTTGCGTATTTTGTTTGCAAAAATGAAAATAAATTTAAAATGCAGCAAAATAAAAGAAATATTTTTCCAATAAACGCTACTGACTTTTAGAAGGGGTGGGGAAGTGCAAGAGTTAGGGAGGAAGAGGAGCACACAGCTGCTTTTTCAACGGTTTGTCAATTAATATTTTGAATATTCCCATTAAGGGAGAGAGTGAGGAATAGGAACAGGGACAGGGACAGAGAAAGGAACGGGAAGAGGAGTACCCACCGGTAGCAGCGATCTGTTAGAGGAGTGACCACCAGTCGGGGCAGATTCCCCAGATATTCCATGCCATATTTGACATCTGTGACCACCATGCTAACGCATACCCAATCGTCGTTTTCTATCGAAAAGAAAGAATGATTTATGGAAGGAAGAAACCCAATGCGAAGGTGGAATGCAACTCACTGTCATCGACCTTCCAGTAGTAGCGCAGCTGGGAGATCCAATCAAAGTCCTGTATGTTGGCCACCTTCGTATCCGTCAGATATTTGACCGTATCGCGTGCTGCAACAACAGATTGCACACAGCGATTAAGCCACTGGGAATGGCTAATCATGCTCCCCAAGCAGGTCCCGCACTTACCATGAACATCCAGCACAATCAACGCCTCCACTGCAATACGTACGCCCGCCTGCAGATCCGTGCGCACCAGCTGCACCAGGTCGGCAATCTGTCCATTGGACTTCTCCAAATAAGCCGCCAGCGTCTTCGTCTCAATGGCCTCCTCCACCTGGTCGAAACAGGGTGGGGAAATGTAGTAGAGGCATAAAGTGTATGAGAAACTGCAGCGAAGGCAAATAAAAAGCAAAAATATGATTTTCAATTTCGCTGCCGGTGCCGGTGCGGAGCGCGCGAGAAAACTTCTCTCAAAGTCAAAGCCCAAAAGGGAAATGCCCCACAAAGCAAAGAGCGAGGCGGGAAAGCAGCAGGAAAGGCGTCGGAGGTTGTGGGACCTGGGACCATGGGCTAATCTCACTGTCAGAGCCACTGAGAGACGGCTCTCTCTCTCACTCACTCACTCACTCACTCTCGTCTGACAGCCAACTGATGGACATTTGTTTGATACCCGAGATGAGGCCCTTGTGGTTTTCGCGGTTTTTGTAGCAAAAAGGAATCGTCCTGCTTCTTCTGCTCACCTCATAGGTCCAGGCCATGCAGGAAATGCCCTGCACCACCTGTCCGGGCCAGGCCACCACCCAGGCAATGCGCTCCACCATCGAATAGTCCTCCCAGGCCTCGCGCATTTGCTCCTTGACGCTCTCAAGCATCACCATCTCCACCTCCTTCAGCCAGATCTCGACCAGGCCCTGCAAATGCATCAGTCATGAGTACAGGTCAAAGGAAAAATCATCAGCGAAACATCCTGTGCAGGAGGGCAGAAGGTGTCTTACATTGGCCGCCTGGGGATTGATTTTGCGCACAAGAGCAACGCGCTCATCCTCGTCGCTAATCATCTCCGTGATCTCCATTTGGTCGTCAAAGGTGAGAGTGCCAATCTGTGGAGCACAAGGAAAGAGAAGCATAAAGCAGGAAAAACAAAAAGGAAAAGCCTCACCCCCTCGAAGCACTTCCTCAGATGCGGCTGGACACGCATGGGATCCTTTGTCTCGGATAGGATTTCCAGCAGTTCATCGTTTGAGAGGAAGAAGAAGCGGGCAAAGAACAAACGCTTCTGCTCCAGATACGTGTTGAGGCCCTTCTGGACCGTCTCCAGATCCTCAATGGCCTTGGTGAAGATCTCCAGCATCTCTGGGTACTCGGTGGCCGCCATCACATGGCGATCCTTCATCGTATACTTCATGATGCGCCGCCAGGTCTTGTCCACCGCCTTAAAGTTGCGTCCCTCGAGCGGCATCTGCCGCATGATATCCTCAGAGCTGAATATAGGCTCCAGATACATCCAAGTCACCTGCACCTGCGTCCAGGCATCGATGATGTTCTGGATGAGCAGCAGCCGGGCCTCCCAGTCGTCCGCCTTGGAGCCCAGAGCCACAATGAACGGCGAACGTTTCATGGCCTGCGTTCGCATAATGTGATCATCCAGCAGCGTCTGTATATCGTCGATGCTCGCGATTATGTGCGTGTCCGAGTCGCGGTACTGCAGCACTTCGAACATCACATCCCGCCAGTCGGCCTGCATGTTCTTCAGACCCATATTCAGGTCGTACTCCTTGCCCGCCGCATTCGCAATCTCCTCCAGCTGCGGCAGTATGCTCATAATGTCCACATCGATCATGTCCTTGAGCGACGGGAACAGCTTCGGATTGACCTTGCGTCCCAGTATCTTTGATATCTGCTCCCAGTGTCGCTTCTCCAGGCCATGGCGACAAATCGAATCCAGAACGGGCAGATAGACGCGAAACTTTTCGATTTTCATTCGCATCTGTTCGGCGGCCCGTTTGGCCACCGGATTGTAGGCCAATTGGCGGGACAGCTTGTACATAATCTGTAGGAGGGAAGACCAAGACGGGATGTGGATAAGTAGATAATGGATGGCTATACCAGGACATGTATCTGTAGCCATAGAAAAGAGGTTGCTTTTAAAGAGTTTTTCTTTTTCATTGAGGGTATTTGAGGCTTTGCTTTCGTTGCTTTTTATTTAAATTTTTGTTTTGCTTAAGGGGTCTCTGGTGTCCCCCACTTTGCCGCTTCAGCTGTGCCGAAAAATTCAATTCAACTGACTTTCCTTTTGCGCCTTTGTGGCAGCTTTTTTTCAGCCCTGCTGCTGCTGACCCCAGAGGGACACAGGGACACAGGCACACAGGCACGGGGAGAACACAACCCAAACCCAAGCAATCCTCATGCCCGTCGAGACTTGGCTTCCGAAGCAGCCGCCAAATATGTTGGGCATTTTTTCCTTGCATACTTTTCGGCTGCCAAGTGGAACTTTCTTTCTTCTTTTTTTTGTGCCTGCTGTTGGCTGGCTGGGTGGCCGGCTGGCTGGCTAGTTCGTAGTACTATTGCTGCTGTCGCCCGAGGTGGCTTGAGGTTTTTAGTTGCATTTTAGTTGCTACATTGGCTTACAGACAGAAAGACAGACAGACAGAAGACAGAAACACACAAAGGGAAATGGAAGCTACAAGGATTGGGATATTCAGAGGCAGAAGGCCATGCATGGATGGGCCACTACTGGAGGAGCAGCAACAGAAATCCGACAACAGCTCAAACTTTGTCGGTCATTGCTCGTTTTTATTTCCGCCAGCTTCTGGCGATGACTCTCTGGCATGGCATGACAACTTCCGACTTGCAACTACTTACCTTGTGCATATTCTCCACTTGCTCCCGCACGCCATCCGCATTAAGGCATTCGAAGCGCTCGAACATCCTGCAAGGACACCCAAAGAGATGTAAATAGAAGTACACAAAAAAATGGAATAGAATACAAGTAGGAGGATGAGGAGTAGGAGTAGGAGGAGGAGCTGGCAAGAAGTGGAGTGACAAGCATCATAAGCTGCAGCTGTGGCCTTCTGGCCCTTTGGCTACTCGTCGTAGCTCAAAATCGGACTATTTTTCCGCCGCACTTGAACTCAACTTTTCTGCTGGCATTTTCCAAAGGAATAGAAATTGGAATAGGACTAGGGATTGTGATTGTGATGGTGTCTGGGAACGACCATTGGGTATTTGGGATTTGCGTGCAGAGCAATGCCAATGGAAATGAGTGCTTGGATCAGGGGTTCGGGGAACTGGGGGCTCCTGCTCCTGCTCCACCCCTTTGCTGATGTCCAAAGTATAATTGCAATGGGGCTTAAATGTCGCCAGTGCTTACCAAATGAGATAATCCTTTTCGAATTCGTACGATGTCTTCCACAGTTTCTCGATTGGTTCCATTTTCTCAATGATCTCAGCCAGCAGGGGGAAGGCAGACACATCGATTTGCAGCAGCGACTCCTCCACATTGATGGCCTTTGCCTCGCGACTTAGATTCTATGTTTTTTTTTTTTGGGGTGTGTAAAGGGGGGACCAACAAGGCTTAGGCTTAGGCTGATAGTTTCATCCGTTTTGGACTCACCTCAATGGTCGTGAAGAGCATATCGACCGTGTCCACCCGCTCCTTGAGCTCCTCCAGCGTGAGGACATCGCGTATTTCCCGTATGCGGAATCCATCCATCGTGCGCTTCTCCTGGGCCAGCAGCTTCTCAAACTCGGTTCGCCGCTCGCTACATGGGAATGTAGCGTCAGTCAGTCAGTCAGAGTCAGCTTAGCATCAGGAGGGAGGGGGAGGGGGTGGGATTTGTATATAATCTGCATTTCACTTACCGCAAGGCCGCCTCCAGATTATCACGAACCACTGCCAGTCGAGCGGCACTGAGATCCAGGACCTCCTCCAGTTCGCCGGGCAGGATAAATGTGCGTGTATTCAGATGGATTTCGTCGCCTGTAAAAGGAGGAGGATACAGATGAGACCATGACCATGACTAGACTGGAGTGGAGTGGATGACTGGAGGCTTTTCATTCGCTCTCACTCTCTCTTCCGAATTGTTACACATTGCTAATTAACTGCGCTTAACTCTTAATTAATTGGCAGTGCGCGAATGCTGTTACTTTTTTGGTACAAACTAATTAATTATAATGTACGAGAGAGAGAGTGAGAGAGAGAGAGAGAGAGTCCCTGTATCTTTGGTCCCTGACAAGTGCTATTCGTATCCGTATCTACATCTACTTACAGTCGTATATTTGGTGTGACAAAGCCACACACAGAGACACAGAGTGAGAGAGAGAGAGAGATGTACAGACATGAATATACTTATGCCAGACAGATAGGGGGCCACACACGGGACATACACAGACATTGTAGCTATCCGAAAGATACACACGGACGACACTTGACGATAAACTCGCAATTGTCTGCTAGCCCCCCCCCCCCTCGAAAAGTGAGAGTCTGGGAAGAGAGTTTTTGGCTGTCTGCATTTGTCGGTTGTCAAAGCAACTTTCACACATTCATGAATTTTGTTAAGCTCATTATTGTATGTTGCATTTTCGGGGGTGTGGGGGTGGGGCTTAAAATAGAGCTCAATGTTTGGTGTGTCTCACCGCAAGTAATTATAAAACCAATTAGTAGACTCCTCCGCTGCTTGTTAGTTGAGGTTAATTATGTTAAGCGAGAGGCTGCTGCACACCCCACCCATGGGCAAACACTGTCTAAAGCAAACAAAACTAACAGAGAGAGAGAGAGTAAGGTAGACCAGGACCAGTGCAGGACTCGCTTGGGCAGCTGCACAAACATCAAAAGCAGAGGCAGCGGAAGCGGAAGCGGCAGAGACTCCTCCAAGGGATTGGATTGGATTGGATTGGGTAGAACAACTCACTGGTCAGGTATGTGTGTGTCAGCAGGAAGACGACGCGCTTCAACACGTTCTTGATTTCATCCTTTATGGCAAATATGCGCATCTCCCGACACTCGTTGATGTAGTTCTGCAGGGCCACCACCTCTGGCGTCTCCTCTGGCCGCTCGCCAGCCTTCATGGACATCTCCTCCAGCTCCTCGCATATTCTAAAGTGGCAGAAAGAACAAAAAACAAAAAAAAACGGAAAAACACACACACATACACATATGGAAAAGTTATCTATTCAGTGGCGTTCGTGGGTGGGAAGGGAAGGAGGGAGTGGTAGTCAGCATAAAAGTTAAGTGAAGGAGCACTTGCACTTCATTTAGCTGATGCAATCTGCCCCTCCCATCACCCACACGGCGGTACTTACGCTCGATTCTCGTTCCAATTGAGGGCTTTATAAAAATCAATTATGAAATCGTAGATATTCTGCACATACATCCGCAGCGATAGCTTCACATGACGGTTATCCAGCATGAACAGATTCAGCGAAATGAAATCGCGCAGATAATAGGTCGTATCGATCACGGCTCGCAGTTTTTTCAATAGCTCTTGGACAACCTGTTGGGGATACACAGCGACACAGGGGCGTGTGTAGAGAGAGGGGTTTTAGTGCATATATTAAATGTAAATGCGTTTGCTCTAAGCTTTAACAAGCGAGTGCTTAGATGTAGTATTAGTATTAGTATTAGTATTACTAGCTTCGATTATTTAAATGTGCAACTTTTATCCACTTTTATCTGTGATTTCCAATCTATTATGTTCAATGGGTTTTTGCATGGGGGCTTAGGGCCAGCCGAAAACTTGTTAATTTTAATTGTAAATGTTACAATCGAATGGCAGCAATCAGTATGCAGCACATGCAACCGCACACATACCCCTTGCCCACCCTCCTGCTGATGCGTGCACCACTGATCCACTCCATGGATGTGTGTGGACCGAGACGCACTCGCATTACACGCATGAACAGGCACGGGCATGGGTCCGGGCTGCTGCTTCTGCTGCTGCTGCTGCTGCATTCGCAGTCGGAAGTAATTTTTATTTTATATAAATTGCACACAAATAAACACACACAAACCCCAACCAGCACCAACACCAGAACCGACGAATCGAGAGATGAGAGGAAATTGTCGGTCGTTTCATAAAACTTAATGAATGCGAACAGCAAACTGTAGTGCCACAGTGGGCACAGTGGCTGCCTGGGGGCCATCGACAGGAAGGGTTTAATTGGGCGGATGAAGGACGACGGAGCGCCAAGCCTGTGAATCTGTGAATCTGCGATTCTGCGAGTCTGTGAGGCTGTCACTGGCCATCATCGGTAATGCACTGATTTTCTAAGTACAGACAGATGCCAAAATTTGTACAATCAACAGTCGGCTGGGGAACTCCAATTGGGGGTAGAGTCGTAATTAAGCAATGCATGGTGCATGCATCATGCATCTGGCACCCCCTGAATGCTAGTAGAAATCATGTCAGAAAATCGAGAAATTACAAATCAAATGGAAGGGGGGCAGTGGCCTGCAGACAAGGTGGACGGAACGCAACTCTTGTCAAATTACACAAATTGCCAGGCACTTTTGCCAACAGCCACTCCCCACCCTACCTACTCCCACTTTGGCTGCCTGCCTGTCTCACTGTCTGGCTGTCAGTTGGCTTGTCTGTCGTCTGTCAGCAGTCTATTAATATTGCATAATGAAATTTTATGTTAATTCTACGCATCATTGCGTATAATCAAATCGAAATAAATAATTAAATCCATTGCTAGACACGAGACACACACACACACACAGCCCTGAGGCGGCACTGCACAAGCAGGAGTGGAAAGGAAGGGGAGTGCAGAGGAAAGGGGAGGGCTAACTACTCACCGGCAATTCGGGCAAAACATTATCCGTCCAAGTCTTCTCCACCATGGGCATGATCAGCTTTTGAAAGAGTCCATAATAATACTTGTAGATGGGCAGCAGATAGACATGGACACCGCGCCAATTGACTCTGACAATCTCCTCGACCTTTTGGCACAGCTCCAGGAAATCATCATGATCCTCATCGATAAATAAAAGGAAACCTTCCGTTTCGGGATCTATAAAGCAAACAGCAATCAAATCAGTAAATTCCAATTAATTGGGAGAACAGCAACCTCAACTCACCCTGTCCAGACATGAGAAATTCGAGGCGTGGTATTTCATAGCCCACGGCCAGTATGGACTTGAAGTGATCCGTAAAGATGCGCGGCAGCTCATTCATGTAGGGATAAATGTACAGCTTGTGGCTGTGATCCATCTCGAATTGGGCCACATCATCCACATCGGGCGACATGTCCACAAAGACATTTACTAGCGGCTGCTGGAACGGATCGGCATCGTCCTCATCAAAGACATAGATATTCGCATTCGGCCGAATGCCGGGACCCATCTCAATGCGATCGTTATCAAAGTGGGCGCCCACCACGGAGGCAATGAGCGTCATCAGGGGTGTGCGACGGAGATTGGGATCGAACATGGAGTACTTGTCGATGCTGTTGCCATCCTTGAAGGCGCACAGCACCTTGAACAGATAGTTGACGCTCTTGCTGATCAGGCCGTTCAGGTGACGCGACATCAGGGCGTGTATGCAGCGAAAGAGAATGGCCGCCCTGCCCCCATACTTGCCGCACATGGGCACCATATCCTTCCACGTGGCACGCATGTCGTTCATCAGATCCGCACAGCGCGGCAGCCAGTCATTGATGAGCAGCTGAAGCAGGTAAAGAACGAAATGTGTATCAATCATGGAGGCGCAGCAGCCATCCCACTTACATCTCTGACCTCGGCACAGCTCCTCTGGATAAAGCTATTGACGGTGTCGGCATCCATGGGTCGCTGGACCAGCAGCAGCTGCGCCAGATCCACCACCACCAGATCATCGTACAGATCATACCAGAGTCGATTCAGAGCCTGCACTGCGGGATGGGAGATCATGAGCAGCTCTCTTATGCGACTCTTGCCCATCAGCAGATTCGAACGCCAGGGCACGGGCGGGACGATCGTGAGCATGGGATAGTCGGGCGGATCTATTTCCAGCTGCAGTCGTCGTCGCTCCATGGTGGATCTGTCAAGCAAAGGAGCATGCAATGAGAGGGTATAGCGGCCATTCGATTACGACTCACTGCAGCAGGAAGCGGAGGAACGTGCGCTTGACGTGGTAGCGAAAATCCTCCTGCAGATCAATGAGGCACACAATGATGAGAATGGCCAGGTCCTGGCGCACGCCGCGGTCTCCCACGAACAGATAATCCATTAATATAACTTCTGGCGGCAGTTCGGGCCAATGTTGCTGTGTAAATGAGTTGATTAGACATTCTGATTCGGCGGTGGCAACTAATTCGAAACTTTGCTGCTGGCGTTTTTCTGGGTTAAGTATTAGGGATGGAATGAGTTGAGATGAGATACCTTCTGACAGCTGGGTGTGTGTGTATCTGGCTGCTCATTAAGCTGCCTGGCACTCGGCACTGATTTGCCGTTTGGGATGGCAAGTGCTTTGCTGCTGGCTGCTGGGTGTTTATATCCCTGCCAAACTTTGCTTGGCGCTCACGTCAAAACATCAACACGCGCCCCGTCACTTGTCATCTCATCTCATTCCCATTCCTTTCCTCCTCCTCCTGCTCCTGAGGAGCATGTTTAATATGCTCTCGGATTGCCAGGATGAAACTTTTTCGGCAAAAAGTTCTCTCGAGCGCGAGCGCCAGTTAAGTTTTGCTAATAATGTTGACGTTGCCAGAGACTTCCACTCTGGAACATTCTGGAAACTCTGCAATTCAGCTCCTGTGTATGTGTGTGTGTGTGTGTGTGTTGACATGGGCACTCACCTCTTCGTTGAGTATAAATTTCCAGGCATCTCGTAGCAGCGGGGACCGGGCATCGATGAATCTCAATGCCTTGCGTATGAGTCTCGATGGATATGTCTCCAGCTGCAGTATAGAAATCTGCAAAATACGACAACAACAAAAATGGAAGAGATTCATAAACAGATTCAGATCATGGCTCCAACTCCATTCGAAATGTTTAGAGGCCTCTCCATCAAGTTGGGCGTGCACCTCCCTCCCCACCCTCACACGTTATTTGTTTTCTGTTTGGCTTTTTTTTTTTTTAACAACTAATCACGTTATTCATAACTCTCCGACCACCATAATATTTACGAGGTATGAATTATATAATTTTTACAAGCACGTTTCCCGGAAAGATGTGGGGATGCGGGGATGGGGGG
Source organism: Drosophila subsilvestris (assembly GCA_035043285.1). Classification (NCBI taxonomy): domain Eukaryota; kingdom Metazoa; phylum Arthropoda; class Insecta; order Diptera; family Drosophilidae; genus Drosophila; species Drosophila subsilvestris. The sequence continues at coordinate 843,449 of JAWNNB010001728.1, read as the reverse complement.
ATGAGCTTAATTTACTCGCACGCTCACGCACACATATTTACTTTGTATTAAGTTTATTATTATCATTTTTTATGTACGAGACGCCTCCTTCTACGGACACTGACACGGACACAGACATGGACATGGATTCGGCCTGCGAGTCACAGTCAGAGTCCATGGAGTCCATGGAGTCCATGGAGTCAACGATAAAATTTATTTATGTCCATGGCTGGTGCTCACTTTTGATGGGTTTTTTATGGGTCTGATGGTCAGGGAGTCTCATTGCGGGCTGCGTATTTGGGGCTTTTAATTTTTGTTGCCTCTTTCTTTTCGATTTTGTTGTTGTTGGCATACATATGTTTAGGGGGGATTCCCTGCATAATTCAGAATTTGTTTGCGACACGTGGACACATACATATGTACATACATACACCCCAGAACTATCAGCTGCACAACCCCCTCCCTTTTACTCACACTCTTCATCAGACATTTGTAGCGCTTTTCTATCTTCAAAGTGAACTTGGCTGCGGCCTTGTCCACTGATTTTTTATGTTTAGCGAGCATGGAACGCTTCTGCTCCTCGGGATCCACGGGCAGCAGTGGGGACATGTAGGCAAAGCGGCTGCAGGATATTTAACAATATACAGAACTGTGTCCAAGCGGTGGGTGGGGTGGAGACACACTCACGTGGCTTCCATTTTCTTGAGGCAAAAGAGAAACTCCTCATTGGTCATGAAATCCTCGCGACAAATTAGCTTCTGGCCCACTCTGCAGGGGAATTTTTTCTGTAAGGGGGGAATATTAAATAATTAATTAATTTAAGTGAAAGATTGGAGCGGCCAACGCACTCGCGTTGGATCTTTTTTATGCTTCTCGATGCAGCTGGGCGGATCGGGATACTGCAGCAGATTGTGGCCAATGTTGTATTTGGCCTCTTTCACCACGGGCTCAATCAGCTCGTCTATGATCTTGCCCATTCGTATCAGTTCGTTGCGGCACTCTGCAGGATACACAGAATAATCAGCGAGAGGAGAGACATACATATATCACGGTGGGGTGTCACGACCTACCCTGAGGTGTACGCAGTGCATAATGATCGCCAGCCTTGAACTTCTGCTTCTTGGGCTTCTTCTGGAGCGATGTGACCCGCAGATGTCTGGCAGCAGGCGATCGGTAGGCAGCAATCAGGTCCGAGGGCGAGCCATGTTGCCGTCTTAGCTGATTCGTCCACAGGGAGGACTTTGTGCCGCAATCAAAGTAGAAGATCCTTACACGCCGCTCACAGTACATGTCCAGCAGTTGGCTGGTCATTTCATAAATTTCCTGCTCACTGGGCCGCACTGGGGGAGGATTCGATTGGATTGGATTGAGGGGGTGTGGAGAGAGTGATGGGTGTGGGGGAGTGTCAAATTTTTAATAATGCACCGTTATGTAAATATCAACGATTATTTATTACCGCCAGTCATCCATTTGTCAATCCAGGGAAATTGATTGCAGGCTGCAGCCAGCGGGGAAAAAAACAAACAAAAAATTCATGTAAAAAAAATAGGTTGAAAATGAAATGAAAATTGAAAATGTCATTTAATATTTGACCAGCGACTTGATATGTGTGTGCAATATATGCAATATATACATATATACATATGTATGTGTGCATTCAGGAGTCTGTCTGGACTTTTCAAATTTGATTTTTCCTGTCCCTTGTTTTCTGTGTGGGGCATTCCCGCCTCAAAGCCTGTGGAAATAAACTTGTTTGTGCAACATGAAAATTTGTTTTAAATAAAAGTCACGCCAGCCAAAGTTCGATTTTAAAATGATTAAACTCAAAATTAATTTTCATTTCAGACACACAAACACACACTACCACACACACACACCTCTAGGGAGTAAGGGAGCGGTGAGGATGATACTCTTTGCTGTCCCGGGATAAGCATCCTCTTTGCTGTGGCTATCGGTTTGGCCCTGTCACATTTTTATGCTAATGTCCTCTCTCTATATATCGAAAACACGCTTTTATGGCATTGTGCAACATGCTTCCCTATTAGTCCCTCTCCCTCCCTCCGACCAACGGGGGAGAGCATCCATTCCGACATTAAATATTAAAAAACTAGACACAAAAATGAAACATTTTTGTTACAAACTAGCGACAAAAGTCGCTCCAAGAACCCAGGGACAGGGCACAATAAACGGGGGAGATACTAATAAAACAGTGTATAGGCGACTGTGGGATGCCCTTTACTGTGGAATAATATATTGATGGGAATGTCTGTAGAGTTATAGATTCATAAATTGGCTTTTAGGATTCTTTCCGCTAAAGAAAAGTATTTTCTTGGAATACGAAAGAGAATCCTTCAACTCTCTATAAGATAGGAATGATATTCCAATGCTTTGGAGAATCCTATCTAATTTGTTTGCCTTTTTCCGTTTATGCCAAAACCCATGTCACCCCCCTTCTAGAAGAGTATCCTCCAGCAGCAACAAAAACGTCAGAGAGACATAAAAATTGTCCATGTAAATGCTAAATAAAACACTATGATAAACATGTTGTAGAGTCACTCGATCCCGCGCCCTGCACCCTACTCCTACACCTAGAACCCCCATGGTATCCCCGTGGTATCACCGTGGCAATCCCTCCACCGGATGCCGTCGTCCTGCACTCCCAAAGGATATTCAAATAAATGTCATACGCATTTGTTTTTCGGTTTTACCTTTTTTTTTTCTCACATTTTGGTTATAAAATTTTATGTTAAAAGGATAATGTTTGGAATTTTTATGTTTACAGGTGAACAATTTTCCAACGAACAGCAGCAGCAGCAGCAGCGCAGCAGGTGGGAAAAATGAGGGGAAAGTGGGGAAGGGGAAAAGCAGAAGGAGGATGCTGCTGATGCTGCTGCTGGCTGTCGGAGCATGTTTTCGCATTTAATAAAGTATTAAGTGTTATGCTTTTGCGGTAAAGTTCTCACTCATTGAATAACGCAAAATGTCTGGCAATTTGTCGGTTAAGCCCCGCCCCGCCCCACCACCCCATCCCTGCGCCAACCAAACAACCAAACGCCTGAGATAATGCGCAAATGTTGTTCAATTTAATTGGTCCCCCTACCTCCACTCCATACCTGCAGTGGTCCACCCCACACTGTTCTGTCTTGTTTTTATGTGTGTCTGTCTGCCACACTCACCCATCTGATTGAAGTTGTAGGTATGATCCTTGGCATCGCGCAGCATCTCAAACTGTTCGGGCATAACAATGTCCTCCAGCTGCAGTTCCTGTAGGCTGTCATCGTCGCACTCCTCGTAGTGATCCTTCACATATTCGAGGTTGTACGAATGAAAGTCGAACTCCCGATTGCAGCGACCCACAATGTTGTCATTCTGCATGTGAGCTGTAAAGTGGAACTCGAAATAGTTGTCGAATTTGGGTTTATATGTGTATGGGCAGATACCTACATATCTTCTCTTTTAGGAACTCCTTTACAGGGTCTAGGGGCAGCTCATCGAAGCCATAGGTCATGCTGTAGAAGGGGCAATCGTTGAGGGGTCGCTTGGCGGTCTTCTTATGCGCCTGCGAGACGTGCACCAGATGCATGGTGCGGCCTCTTCTCACGCGGTCATCCTGCAGCCGCTTGTCACAGTATGGACGCCGCTCGGGCGCAATCTTCTTCTGCATGATGATGCTGGGGATCTGTCAGGGTCCCAGAATCTGATGTGGTGTGTATCCCGATGCTGGTATTCAAATCAAACACAACACAACAGTGAAACACGATTTCTAGTCTGGCTGTTATTTGTTTTAATTTACAGAAAAGGCTGAGCACACACTTTTCTCTGACATTGTTTGGAAAAATATCAAATAAAAATCATCCTCTCCTCTCCGATAGTAAAAGGTTTTGCTAGGAGCTGGGAGCTGTAGCTGCAGCTGCAAAACAGCAGCGGAATATTTGCGGGGAACAAAGCTGAACGTGAAATGTTTATAAACAAAGTTGGTTTCTCTCCCAGGAGTTCCAGGACCCACAGGGACTATGGTAACGGAGGGGCAGGGTGTGGGGACAGAGGTTGCTCTGGCAACCGGCAAACCGCCTGCCGAGTGCTGTTATTGGAGGCCAGGCAGCGGCATGGAATGGTGTCTTTGGTCTACTCCCCGACACTCCATCAATGGTTCACCTTTCAGTGCGCCCTGCTCGACTCAATAATATTTGATATTTGTGTCTGGCTTCGGCATGGACTGCTCTGACGGCAGCCCAGGACCAGCACTAGGACCAGCGCCAGTAGTAGCACCGGGACCATGTCTGCATTTCTCGAATTGTGCACACATTTTTCAATAAAGAGCCACAAACTGCATAAAGGCTGCCGCCTGCTGGCTTTGCTCGCATTCTCTCCCACACCACTCCACTCCTGCTGCTGCTGCTGCTGCTGCTGCTGCTCCTCCTGGCATTCACTGTATTTATTATCCCATCTGTCTGTCTGTCTGTCTGGCCAAAGGAGCAACAGGAGCGAGCTGCACTCGTCATTGAACCTGATTATATGTCGACAATGATGGAAAATAATAATGATAAGCCTGGCGCATGTTCCCTCCTGCCTCCCTGGCTGACTTCCCCTGCTAATAGGGTTTGCTCTCCCAACTCCCGACTCCAGGCGGTGCAAATCCTTAAAGCTTCATCATATTTACGAGCCAAAATCAAATTGCATTTCACCAGCCAGCCAGCCAGCACCCAGCAAGCCAGCCACAGCTCATATCGAGTATCCGCAAATAGAGATGATGATTTTTGATGCGTTCAGGACTGGCTGGAGGGGTGAAGGGATGAAGGGAAACCTCCAATTATCACTACAATTAATTGTGGCAAATTAATTGGAGATTTGATTAATGGCTGGCAAAATGTGGCTGCCGCTCTTCTGCCGCCTGGCTGCCCTTTGTGGTATTCCATTTTGGCATTCAAGAGGAATTCAACTTTGACCAACATTGCGGTTGCTGCATGTCTCTCTTGGAACGTGCATGTGTATGGTTGTGTGTGTGTGTGTGTGTGTGTGTGTGCGAAAGGTGACAAGTCGTGGGAATAGTCCACATCCTGGCGAACCCAACGAGGTCACCCCGACTCATGGCTGTCACGTGCCTAAGCTGCTATGCCCTGCTCTGCTCTGCTATGCCCTGCACTGCTCTGCTCTGTCCGGTTCCAATTCCAACGCAATGCAGGTGCCAGAGACAGGTCCTGCCTGCCTGTCTGCCGCCTGCTTGGGGAGATGCAGGAGGAGGAGGAGGAGGCGTCTGCGGATGTGTCGCTGCACTGCACCCAAAGCCATGCGTGACAAATATTTATTAACTGCCACAACTGCCACTGGGAGCAGCTTAGAATGCCGCTCAGTCGGGGTTGATCCCTGGCTCAGCTCTAATAAAAAAATTGATTTCGTTCATCAATTGTCACAAATAATGATTACCACGCATTTTCACCCACCCTCCCTACCCGAGGCATGAGGCATGACACGCATCAAATTGCATTTAGTTTGTCATTGGCTTTTCGAGAGGGAGTGGGCATGGGCGTGGGCGTGGGGCGGGGCAGATTTGGGGTCTGTCAAACAAAGGGTGTATAATGCGACGGCTGTCAGTCACGTGACCTCATTGCTAAAAATACGCCAAAAGCATCGTGGGGGTGTTTGTGAGGAGTGGCGGTGGGGTGGGGGTGTGCAACAGAAACAGCAACATCATTATTAACAAAGTCAACGAGCAGCAGCAACAGCAAAAACCGAGGAAGGAGTTCCCCCCCAACGCAGAGGCATTCCATTCCGGCATCCAGGCGGCAGGCATCAACTTCCGCCTCCGCCACCCCCACCCCCACCGTCTCCGTCTGAGGAGAGTATGCAACACTTTTCTCTCCAACCGGAAATAAGTCGAATCTGATCATACCCTAAGGCGCTTAACAGGGATTATGCGCAGAAAGGGTGCATGAAATTGGATACTATTCAATGGGCAGAAATATCGTATGAAATAAATCCAAAATAAGTTCAATTTTCTATCTAAATCATTTCCAAATCCTTAGGCAAAGAGCAAAAATAGTTCTGGCTGTGAGAAGTGAATGAAATTGAATTATTAATCGTTAATAATTTTGATCTTTCAACCCCCCAAGCCAATTGTTATTAGTTTCTATTCAACATTGCACTCATTTATCGCTTCATCTATTAATCTGGAATGGTTCTTGGGTCTTTCCACCCAACAGGAATACCTTTCTTTAAAGCAGAGTATAATTAAAGAACTGCCTCGTCAAGGCAAAGTTTGCTATGCTCTGCTCTCTCTTTTTTCTCTCACTTTTCTTTATTTTCTCCGTCATTGTTTATTTGCCTTCTTTATTCGTTTTTTTTCTGTTTTTTTTTCATTTTTGTTTCCTCAACGCTATGGTAGAATCGCATTTTGTCCGCGTGATTAATGGGCCAAGGCTGAAAGGAGGACTGTCGCGCGACTTGAAAAATTACATTCAAAATAAACGACGAAGGCGTCGTGGTCGGCGTTTTAAAACGGCCTGTCAAATTGGAGTATAAGGGGTGGAGATACCTGGGGCGGTGGGGAAGGTGAAAGTTCCTCGATATGAAGGCATCAGCAGTAGCAGTAGCAGTGGCAGTGGTAGTGGCCGTGGCACAGCAGACCTGACGCACGTAAAAGATGCAACAGGAGAGTGAGAAAGAGCAAACACCGTGTGATTTACACGCAACAAACGAGAGGATAGCAAAGGGGTTGGGTTGCTACGGGGTGGGTCATAGTGCAAATTAGGGGTTGACTCCCCGTGGCAAGTCCCCGAGACGCACTCTTTCTGTTGTCAATTGAAAACGTGCCAACAATTTGCAACGACGATTAATCGTGCGACCAAACTCAGAGTTACAATTGGCAGTGCTGTTACTCCACCTTTTCCTTCTCCTCCTGCTGATGCTACTGCTACTGCTACTGCTGCTGCTGTTGCTGCTGCTGTTGCTGTTGCAAGGAGATCCGACATCCTGCTCCGACTCCTTCCAAAGCCATGTGCATGTTGTGTGCGCATTTCCAGCTCTGTTTACGACGTCACGCCGGGCTTTAGCTGGGTTTTCGACTAATTTGTGTGTTGGCTGGCTCTATTATGCAGTGATGGGATTGCGATTGGCATTCGGATTGGGCATGGGGCTTAAGCTCCTGGCGGACAGACAGGACACACTGATGAGCACTTAATTCCCAGTCGCTAATTGCTGGGCCAGAAAAGCCAGAAAGCAGTCGAAACGATGGCCCAACTATTTGGTGAACATTTGAATTTTTTTTGCCCAAGATTATATCACATCTATACATATTTATGGCTGGGTTAATTATGGGTTTCCGTTTTAAATTCGCTTAAATTTAATCAACTTGTATTGTTAATATTTATTCGCTTTTTATTTGTTTTTTGCTATCATTAATAATAAATATATAAATATGGAATGTCAAAATACGGAAGGAGGGGCAACACACAATTCCAATCACCATATACATACATACGTAGATACAAATGCAGATACAGATACATCGATGGTAGCTGTGGCACCAGAGAGAACCCATCATTAAAGGCTTTTGTATGCAATTACATGCCGCATTGAGCAATCATAAATTAGCTTTTGAAAAGTGCAATAAAAAATAAAAAAGCGAAAATTCAATTAAATTATAAAATGCACAAAAATTTAATGCCCATCATGAAAAGTTCGCCCCCGACTGCGGCTCCAGCTCCGGTTCGTGTTCAGATTAATCATAACAATTTGCAACTCGTTTTTTTTTGCCAGGAATTTTCACTCTACCATTTCCCTTGTTACAGCAAGTAAAAAACAAAAAAAAAACAAAATTGAAGAGTGGAAATTGGAAAATGAAATCTGCAAATTGCAAACGGTGGTATTATTCATACATATTTGTTTTTAATGTCAACAATCATCAATGCAAATTCCCTTCAAATACGAGTGTAGTCATTCACTCATTCACGCATTCACGCATTCATCAACGAACCACTGGGCCGGGCCCTTCGAGTGCGAATGAGTGGCATCTGATGGCAGGAATGTCAAACCAAATGGAAAATGTATGCCACTGATGTATGAATGGTATTTGATATCTGATAATCTGAACCTCATATGAAATCTAATACAAAAAGAAGCCTTTTAGACCTTTGTGTCTAAGGATCAAAGAATCAATAGATAGGACTCAAAATGTCTGTATATTTCCCAGAGGCTACATCCATTCAAATCTTACCAGTTTTCGCCTAGCTATGCCCCCTAAAATATCCGCTAAAAATTTAATTTTGCTGTAAAGCTTTTTGTAAATTTAAAAACTACGCAAAATTAATGTTCTAGAAACCACCTAGGCGACGGCAGTGACATCTTTGCAAGAAATTGTTAAAGTTTTGGCCATGGAAAGGTCTGCAGCAGAATCTTAAGGCTGCCGGGTACAACTGGCTGGGATGCAACATGTTGCACGGAAACATTTAATTGAATTCATATGCAATGTAATTTGATTTTGTCTGTAACTTTTTCACAAATTTGTGCTCAAGTTTTTGCCTTTGAGAAACTTTTGGGCTAAGAAGAAATGAATATGTCTTCGTTCTGTTGCCGATTTTTGGACAGCAGCAGAAGCAGACAGCAATGAACCAAGCAGGAGCAACATTTGGGCTAGCTAAGCATATTCTGCATATTTCGATAAAATGTTCGACCCGGGTAAATATTTGTGCGAATATCTGCCAAATACACACACAGAACCAACATCACCATCAGGGTATATATATCTGTGTGTGTGTGTGTGTGTGTGTGTGGCTGTATGGATAAATTTTGCAATGCGTAGCTCGAAAATTTCCAACACTAAATTGTTATGGTTTTTAGTCTTAAAGATAAATGTACTTATCCAAGGAGCAGCAACAAGAGCAGCAAGCAGCATCCCAAAAGCAACTTCATTGTAAAGTTTTGCATCTGGCTGGATGGCAAAATATGCCGGAAAATATTTACTCATGAGAAGATTGTTTAGTTAAACCATAAAAAGCGATGGCATGTCCGGGTCGACAGTGGCAGTCGGCAGTGGCAGTCGGCAGTCGGGCAGTCCTGTATGTCCGTTTGTCGTTTGTCGTTGTCGTTGCCAGAGACAATGTAACATTTAAGAAAATTTAAGCCGCAAGCGACTTAAAAACCGAAACGAGACGAGACTGGTGGTGTGTCCTTTTTGTGTGTGTGTGTGTGTGTGTGTGTGTCTATGCCCCTTTATGCTTTTTGGAGCAGAGGAAAGGCATATGATTTAGCCATCTGTTGTTGCTGTTCCAGCTATTGTTAAGGATTTGGCCTATCCTGGCCTGCCTTTTGGATTTTTTACTTATTGTCTTCGGCTACAGCTACAGCGACAGGCTACAAAGGGGCTCAAAGCCCACCCAAAAAACAGCGAGAGACCAAAGTGGATGGCCAACTAAGGCCAAAGCCTAGGATATAGACAGGATGGATGGACAGCAGGCAAACAATTGCTGTTTGTATCCTGGTTAGCTTTGCCCCGACATGCTCGCTTCTGATCCTCCTGCACTCTCCCCCACTTCTCCACTCTGCTGTACTGTCGTTGCGGCTGCTTTTGGCTGCTGTACAAATTAGTTTCTAATACCTTCAAGTCAAACAGTGGAGCTCTCGGGCATCCAGAGACCTTTGCCGTCAGGGCAAACAGACAGCCAAATAAACAGAGAATCTCTCTCTCTCTCTCTGTCTCAGTCTCAGTTTTGGGCTTTGGTCTCTCGTTTTGGGTTAGAGGGGACGACTTGAGGCTTGGTTGGATGCCTTCGGGTTAGCATTGGGCTTGAGCCTGTGGCTGGGCGGGGGTGTTAGAGGGCAGGCCAATCAGGCATAAGTTTGCCAAATCACTTGAGCGTGTTTATGAAATAACGTTGACTCTCTGTCTATATATAAAGCGAAAATACAGGGTGTTTTGTGTGCTCGTAAGTATCCACCATGCGGTTGTCCCGCAGCTCCTCTGCCTCTCTGTTTTGTTGGGGCTGCCTAATTGCAAAACCCATCCATTGTCGATTGATTTCCAGTAAATTGTATTTTAAATAGTTTTCGCTTAGTTTCATTGACTTCAAAGCAGATGCTTGCCCATCCGCCACCCCTCCCCTCCACACAGATTACATAATGATGCCTAGTCCAGAACTCTGGGACTCTGGCAATACAAACTTGCCCCAGACACAACCGCAAGACCATGTGGCGGAGTTTAATGAGCTAACTGGATCTGGTTCTGGATCCTTGGGTTGCTGCTCCTTTCACTCCTTGCTCCTCGCTCCTCACTCTTCCTCCTCCCCCTGCGTTTATCTTTTGGGCAAAAGTTTTAAAATTAATTTTTAATTGTTTATGCAGCCAAAAGTTCAGCAAAAGAAAAAGCAGGAAAACAGCAGAAAAGAGCAGAAAAGTGCAGGAAAAATAAAAACAATTTCTGAAGTGCTAAAAGATAATAAAGATACTTTCATTTCTTTCCTTTGTTTGTTCGAAGTTGCTGTTGCCGATGCGTTGCGATGCTGAAAATTCAACGATTTTCATTTGGATAATGAGCGGAAATCAGCTGGGTAAATGATACATGGGCAAGTGGAGGGTTGGCACTTCATTTTGGGTTTATTTAAAAGAAGAATCCAAGCGGATATTATGGATATATTAGCAGGCATATGCTTTTAATAAAAGAATGATATCAGAGCAGAGAAATGCATCCATACGTTGAGATCACCGACTAAATAACAGACAAGAGACGTTTCAAAGCCTGGGAAATGGAAGCTGTCCCTCATTGGATCTTTCTGCAGAGCTGTGCTCGATCTCTGGACATATTTACCTTATCAAATCGCAACAATCCGAGGCAGCTGCTGCCACTGCGATCTCAGAGACCTTCGCTTGAACTTTGCATCTGTCGATTGGCAGCAGCTGTGAATGCAAATTTCTAGATGTATTCAGAGATTCACAGTGAACAAACGAACGAACGAACGAACGAACAACAACGAACAACAAACAACAATAATCGGGCCACAAAGTGTAGCATTGATAACGATCGAGCATAACCGTAAACTGTGCAGAACTCATGGATATTACGACGGTACGGCAGGCGGCAGGGCTGGGGAACATTTGCATAACACTGGACCAAAAGAGTTGACGGACGCGGCGCGATGTCAGCATTAAAAGCGAATGAAGAGCAGAGGGGCCCGGAGCCCAGAGACCGGAGCCCAAAGAGAGCGGTGGCAATGCTTTATGAAAGAAAATTATGCAAATTGCTAATAAATTATAGTGAGCAGGCGAACGACATGTAAAATAATAACCAGCGGACAGAGCCAGAGTTGCTGGAGCTGTAGCCGCTGTAGCTGGTGGAGCTGTAGCTGGAGATGGTGGAGTTTTTCGGTTGGATACGGGGGAAGCGGTTGGCCGCGAATTGAATTACAAATGTAAACACAATGCCACAGGACGTGGAGCAGGGACAGGCCTGGTATATGGCCAGGACGGGGGGACAGACCCCATAGTGCTGACAGGATGGGCCCTCTCTCTCGCACTCGCTCTCGATCTCTTTCCCTCACTCCTTGCAGAATCATTAAAATAATAAAGCGCTGTATGCTTTCAAGACGACGACGACGAGGACGATGACAACGACAAGGACATTAACTGGCGAGCGGATAATGGCGAAACTTTTTGACATTTATTGTGTTTGTGTCGAATGTTTATTTATGATAGCACGCGGCCAGGGCCAGGGAGGGACCACACCACAGCACAGCACAGGACAGGACAGAGAGTGCCGTTTCCATATTTACATTACAATAATCAAGAGCATAACTAACGGCCAGGCCAGGGCCAGGGCCAGGACGCATCATGCCACAGATCCCACAATTCAGTAACCATATAACATGCAAAGACCCCTCCCTCCTCCTCCTCTGCTCTCCTCTCGCATCAATGTGCTTGTTTGCGTATGCGAATGCGTATTAAATTAATGATACTTTCTAGTTCATAAAATTCGTTAGTCGAGAAGCACTGATTCCGTCCGCACTGTTCTGGACGGTTTTCTATTCGGCATTCTGTTCGTTCGGTATTCTATTATATGGTTGGGGTTTATGCCTGTTCTGTTCTGTTCGTATGAATGTCAACATCAGAACACAAATCAAATAATCACATAAATGAGAGCACAGCACAGCACAACAGAACAGGACACAACATACGAGAGACCCTAGACCGTACGTACACATACCGAGTGTGTCTATTGAATTGTAACAAATTGATTGTCATGAAACATCGTTTATATATATTATAATGTGTCATAGGATGTTCATGCTTCGGTTCCTTCCCTCATTCCCTACTTCCTCCCCAAAAATATACGCATACTCATCTCTCGGTGGTGGCCTGCCATGATTTCACAAGTGGCGATGTGAATGATTGCGATAAAGATGGTGCTGGTTCTCAGCTGGTTCTTGGGGCATCGAATGGGTGGGCGCCTGGACTGGGCTATGGATGGGGGATCTCTCTTTATGATGGCGATAGTTCGGTGCCGTTCCCCTGTCAGCGCAAAGGAGCAAAATTTATGGTTGTTTACAGCAGATTGCACACTCCATTTGTTTTGTTTTGCACTTGCTGCCACACTTGACACACATTGGGGCACGCAACCTTAAGATGAGTGTTGACTCTTGAAGCAGACAGAAAAACTTACCCAATTTTGTCCTTTAATTAGTCTGCGCCAAAAGTGAAAGTGCCCGTGCGGGTGCGGTCTGCGTGTGCTGGGGCTCGGCCCCCCAAGAAAAATCATATGCATGATTTGTGCAAAGTTTTAACTGCGAACTGCGACTTTCTCCCCTCCGCTGCTCCTCCTGCTTGCGCTCCTCTCCTTGCTTGAAGGAACAAGCTGCTTGTTTTGCCAAGTTTATGAATTTCATAGCCAAAGTTTTTCGGCAGCGCATAACATGCGCACAACTTGTAAGCTGTTGTTTTTCTTCTGCTGCTCCCATACCGCCGCCGCTGGTAATGCATATTTTCGCAGAAATCTTTGATATCTTTGGTGCTTGGCAGGGTTAACTGGATATACTTTATTACCCCAGCACCAAGCTTGCTCTGGCTGTTGTTTTATTTGGCAATTAGCTGATTATGATAAAAGGACGCTGGGTGCTCCGCGCAGAGTTGATTCGATAAGATTATAGAGATGTGGCAGTGATGTGCTTTTATTGCCTGCGATCAGCTATCGAATACATGCAGATTTATGTCATAGATATTTTTTGGCAATCTCTAGTGTAGCTCAGCGCTGCAGCAGAATTGTACTTTGGCTTGAATTTGGCTTGAATTGAACAGCTGTGCGTGTTGCTGAACCAACCCACAGTCAACACAAATTTATAAACATCCTTTTGGCACATGCTATTGTCTTTCGGTCAACATATATTATTTTAAATCTAAATCTGTGTTTAAACATAAAGCCCATAAAACATTGCAAGCATCGCTGTTTTTAATTTAATTCTGTAGCAATTAGCCTTTGTCCACCTTCTATACGATGTTTCAGTGCCGCTTATCGATGGCTGCCTTCCATCACGATCGTTCGTTTTGTTATCGATGTGTGCTATTGACCTGCAATCTCATCTGCTGTCAATGGAGGTGGTGGCTTTATTTGTGTCAACGAAGAACCTGAGATACAGCAGTCTCTAAGTTTTAAACCAGTCTGCTTCCGAGGCATCTTGAAGCAGCTATGTCCAACGAGTGTGTGTGCGTGTCTTGTATCAGTCCGTACGAGTCTTTCGTAAGTTTCCCGGAGCACGCATTGTTAATTTGGACATACAGGCTATTGAAAGCTGCTCTTAAAAAACGTGACGATCCACGCTTGACAGTTTGGCAGACAATACCGTTTTATGTTGGCCAGCATCAAGGTATCTCTGAATGATTAGGTTAAGGGTATGTGCGAAACAAGGCATATGTCTTTTTTGGAGCAAACAGTACAAGCTTTGTACCATAGAAGCAGTTCGTTATCAGTTTGGACTATTGACTCGAACACTGTGAGCTAAATCACGATTCCATATGGTCAGGACAGCGGTCGCGAATCGACTGCGAATCAATATTATCACTCGTTCTGGGGCTCAGTAGTATCTCTTAGCAGCTAATAATTTCACCATTTTGTGCAAATTAACTTTGGAAATTAAGAAACAAACATTTCTTAACTACTTATTTATTTCCAATGAGAAGTTATATTAGCAATTAAAACCCAGAACAATTAAAAACGTGCCAGAGCCACAAACGAGCGAGCGAGCGAGTGACGCGACCTTTCCCAGCCATCAATCTTGAGGCGGTTCGTTGAACTTCTTTGCTGTAGGTACGCAAATTACCGATAGCCACACTTCAGAAATTAATGTTCGCAGCTATTAATAAAATACTACGTATTGTGCCCAATGTGAGTGTGTGTGTGTGTGTGTGTGTATGGATCGACGCCAAATACTTGCCGCTGTCATTAAAATGTTTTTGCATTAGATCTTGTTAAGAGTGACCGATGCTCGCACTTGACCGTGAAACATTCGAAGCAACGAACGACAAAAGGTAATACCACAACAATGTGAACGAAAATGAAAGCGAAACGTGGAGTGGAGTGGAATGGAGCATTTAGTTCCGCACTGGGCAATCATCGTATCGTGTGGTGCCCCCTCTGCCCAAGTCCCAAATGACGTATAGTTGGGCCGAACCGGCTCCCAGCTGATGCTGAGGCGGAGTCCAAGACGCGACGGAGGCTGTGACGGCGGGGAACGGGCACTTAAGGGCTTGAGTGGCGCATGTTGAAGCTTGGGCTTGCAAATCCAACGCCACGCCGAAGCTCTCTGCCGGGGATTGTTGTTTTTGTTACCATTTTGCTGGTATCGGTTCCATTCGGACTCGGAATCCGATTGCGATTCGGTTTCCGTTGCTGTTTGCTGGCAAACAAAGTGCCGGTCATTGTTTGGTTTTGTGAGACGCCGCGACGCGCCGCGCCGCATGGCAAACATTTGAGCGTATAAATATGCCGACAAATTGCGACTATTAATCATTCGACCCATAGATTCCACCGATAAAACAATTAGCTTGGAGATCTATACCCAAAATGGTGAATATTCCAGCCACAGGAGCACACACCATCCACCAGGATTACCCCCATCCATTTTCATTCCTCACTCATTGCAGAAACTTTTCATTGCGTGCATCTTCATTGCCGCAGCGACGGCTGCAGTGATTCCTGTCGAACAAGCCAGGCACCGTCGCGACGTCTCCGAGATCGTGAACGATTACGTCCCGCCAGCAGAGGAAGTTGCTTTCGATGCTCCCCTCGGGGAGATCGACCAAGACTCTGCTGTCGTCGGAGAGGATGGATACCGCTACAAGACCGTTCGACGACTAAAGCTGCGTCATCGTCGTGACGTCTCTGAGATCGCCAACGATTACCTGCCCCCATCTGAGGAGGTTGTCACCGAGGCCGCCATTGAAGAAGCTCCCGTCGAGGAAGCCAGCCAGGACTCTGCTGTTCTTGCCGCCGATGGATACCAGTACAAGACTGTGCGTCGCCTGAAGTACCGCCAGCGTCGTGATGTCTCTGAGATCGCCAACGATTACCTGCCCCCTTCTGAGGAGGTTGTCACCGAGGCCGCTATTGAGGAAGCTCCCGTCGAGGAAGCCAGCCAGGACTCTGCTGTTCTTGCTGCTGATGGATACCAGTACAAGACTGTGCGTCGCCTGAAGTACCGCCAGCGTCGTGATGTCTCTGAGATCGCCAACGATTACCTGCCCCCTTCTGAGGAGGTTGTTGCCGATGCGCCCGTTGAGGAAGCCCCCGTCGAGGAAGCCAGCCAGGACTCTGCTGTTCTTGCTGCTGATGGATACCAGTACAAGACTGTGCGTCGCCTGAAGTACCGCCAGCGTCGTGATGTCTCTGAGATCGCCAACGATTACCTGCCACCATCTGAGGAAGTTGTCACCGAGGCCGCTATTGAGGAAGCTCCCGTCGAGGAAGCCAGCCAGGACTCTGCTGTTCTTGCTGCTGATGGATACCAGTACAAGACTGTGCGTCGCCTGAAGTACCGCCAGCGTCGTGATGTCTCTGAGATCGCCAACGATTACCTGCCCCCTTCTGAGGAGGTTGTTGCCGATGCGCCCGTTGAGGAAGCCCCCGTCGAGGAAGCCAGCCAGGACTCTGCTGTTCTTGCTGCTGATGGATACCAGTACAAGACTGTGCGTCGCCTGAAGTACCGCCAGCGTCGTGATGTGTCTGAGATCGCCAACGATTACCTGCCACCATCTGAGGAAGTTGTCACCGAGGCCGCTATTGAGGAAGCTCCCGTCGAGGAAGCCAGCCAGGACTCTGCTGTTCTTGCTGCTGATGGATACCAGTACAAGACTGTGCGTCGCCTGAAGTACCGCCAGCGTCGTGATGTCTCTGAGATCGCCAACGATTACCTGCCACCATCTGAGGAAGTTGTCACCGAGGCCGCTATTGAGGAAGCTCCCGTCGAGGAAGCCAGCCAGGACTCTGCTGTTCTTGCTGCTGATGGATACCAGTACAAGACTGTGCGTCGCCTGAAGTACCGCCAGCGTCGTGATGTCTCTGAGATCGCCAACGATTACCTGCCCCCTTCTGAGGAGGTTGTTGCCGATGCGCCCGTTGAGGAAGCCCCCGTCGAGGAAGCCAGCCAGGACTCTGCTGTTCTTGCTGCTGATGGATACCAGTACAAGACTGTGCGTCGCCTGAAGTACCGCCAGCGTCGTGATGTCTCTGAGATCGCCAACGAATACCTGCCACCATCTGAGGAAGTTGTCACCGAGGCCGCTATTGAGGAAGCTCCCGTCGAGGAAGCCAGCCAGGACTCTGCTGTTCTTGCTGCTGATGGATACCAGTACAAGACTGTGCGTCGCCTGAAGTACCGTCAGCGTCGTGATGTCTCTGAGATCGCCAACGATTACCTGCCCCCTTCTGAGGAGGTTGTCACTGAGGCCCCTCTGGAAGAAGCTCCCGTCGAGGAAGCCAGCCAGGACTCTGCTGTTCTTGCCGCCGATGGATACCAGTACAAGACTGTGCGTCGCCTGAAGTACCGCCAGCGTCGTGATGTCTCTGAGATCGCCAACGATTACCTGCCCCCTTCTGAGGAGGTTGTTGCCGATGCGCCCGTTGAGGAAGCCCCCGTCGAGGAAGCCAGCCAGGACTCTGCTGTTCTTGCTGCTGATGGATACCAGTACAAGACTGTGCGTCGCCTGAAGTACCGCCAGCGTCGTGATGTGTCTGAGATCGCCAACGATTACCTGCCACCATCTGAGGAAGTTGTCACCGAGGCCGCTATTGAGGAAGCTCCCGTCGAGGAAGCCAGCCAGGACTCTGCTGTTCTTGCTGCTGATGGATACCAGTACAAGACTGTGCGTCGCCTGAAGTACCGCCAGCGTCGTGATGTCTCTGAGATCGCCAACGATTACCTGCCCCCATCTGAGGAGGTTGTCACTGAGGCCCCTCTGGAAGAAGCTCCCGTCGAGGAAGCCAGCCAGGACTCTGCTGTTCTAGCCGCCGATGGATACCAATACAAGACCGTGCGTCGCCTGAAGCTGCGCCACCGTCGTGCCCTGTAAGCACCTGTAAGGGTAGTGTCTGGACCTGTTCACGACTCGAATCATTTACCCATTCGCCCCCCACCCCACCAAGAACAACCCACTATTAGGCTTTAAGTAAGAAGGACTTCTGTTTGCTATTGTTTAACGATTGAAATCAACGAAATAAATCCAACGAAAATTGTTATAGTATACATATATCGTGGGCCCTTTCGTTTGTTGCTTTGTTTCGCAGGACGCTCCACGCCCACGCACCTGTCGCGGGGGCAGCAACGAGTGGTAGTGGTAGCTGGGACTCGATTCCATAAATTGTATACCTTTTCGCTTAGTTATGACAGCAACAGTTAAGCCCATGGCTCAGCGCACAAGAACGCAATTATCCAAAAACGACGCCAACAGCAGCGAGGACGGCGTCCCGTTTCATATGAAGGAAGGGTGAAGGGTCAGCACACAGGTCCCGGTCCTGGCGCTGGTCCTGGTCCTGGTTATGCCACCTTGTTCGGGCGCAACTTCAACGTGCTCTAACAAATACTTTAAGCTATGCTTTTGAAGATGTTAATCTCATGTCAAGTCCACTTTACACACAATGTTAAGGGTTTGCCTTTGCCCTTCCCTGTCCAGTAACTGGCACTAGTCCTGGGTCCTGGATCCCGGGTGCTGCTCCTGGCCAGCAGCAGCAGCAGGACAAAGTCACCCATTGATTTGTGTCTGTGTGTGTGTGTGTGTGTGTGTAGGGTGTTGGCAGCCGTTGGCCGGGAAGATGGGAGGGCAGCAAAAAAAAAGTTGTTAAGTTAAAAGGCATTTGAACCGCAACGCCGAGGAGGATTTCGGTCAGCGCTCCTTTTTGGGATCTAACAACTTCCTTTGCACGCGCCTCCAAACGATAGAGGTCGTCACGAATGGTGGGTTGGGTGTCGAGTGGGGGCGAGGACGAGAACGAGAACGAGGACTGTTGGACAGCCCCAACTAATAATAATTTATCGATCCCCTAGCCAAAGTAGTCACATACGTGGGTCGCCCTATGATTTATGGCAGCCAGCAGGGACTGGGACTTGTGTGGGTGAGCCGTGCCCACGCTGTGCTCTTGGGCTGGGTTAGGCCCGTGTCCGTGTCCTGGCCAGAGGATGAAAACGCTATCCAAGGTGCCAGACAGGCGGCCAGCGCAGTGCCAAATTGGTTTAATGTGTGGTTAGACAACTTATTTAACGTTTTCAAGTGGTTAGCGAACGCCCGCCCACCCGTCCGCACACACACACACACACACACTCCCGCAGATGTGGCTGTTGATATGTGGATTGCTGGATTGGATGTGGAGCAGGGACAGCGGCCGTACCCCGAGCAGTCAGTCAGCGATTTGGGCACTCAGGTAGCACAGCTCTCATCGCCCGGGGGGAATCCGACAAGGCAACAGTCGTTTTGTTGCGCTTTGTTTGGCCACATAAATCATGCAACGCCGTTATTTACCCGTTTACTCGAGTGCGAGTCGAGGCGAACTGGTTACGTTACGTATGCTACTACTACTACCATGCCCTCTCACACACTATCTACAAGTAGGGCCCCAGGCCCCAAGCCCCCGTCCCCATGCGCTGATGCATCATCCACTTTTGGGCACGATTCATGGAGAGTTGTTTAGGGCAGCAGCAGTGTATACACTTGGGGGAAATAGTGATTGAAATGTTACAAAGAAATATGAATAGATAAAAGGTGCAGCCATAAACTTTAAATACAACCATATCAAGATCAGGAAAATATTCCATTTTAATTTTGGTTTGTTGTTTCGGGCTATCCTTCCTGCGTACTACACTCCTGCCTTGGGGAGCTGAGTCGATCCTTGAATGCAATTATCGCCGAGAGCAAAAACCTTAGCTGTACGTTCTTCGATTCCTGTGTGATTATGTGATAATTAGAACCAATTCAATTTCTTCTATTTAATGCCATTTTTATTCCATTTCGAATTTTAGTATCCAATTAAACATAAATACTTTATATTTTCAACAGATTTATATGACTTCATACAATAATTCCTAGTCGAGGGATGGACACATAAATCAGTTGGAACCATTTGTGGTAAGTACGCCATCAAATGGCAAAATTATGACATCATTAAAACAATTATCTACGCCAAGTTATACGATCTGATAACTTGAGACAAGGACTGCCTCCACCCTCGTTGGAGAGCTAAACTACTTTTTGAGAGGGAAAATCGCATAAAAATTTGTATGAATTATTTGAAATATTTTCAATTACCCAAGGGCGCAAACAACAGTCACCACCAAACCAAAGAGGACCAGCAGGGAGAACCAGAGAACTAGAGACCACATAAATAGATTTATGTGCTATTCGGCAATGGTCTGACTGGGCATTAACAGGACATTCCCGAGGAGTTGAAGACGCAGTAATGAAAGGGAAATTATGGCCAATGCCATGACCCACAAGACCCAGTGCCAGTGATTCAAATTCAAAGCTTGATTAAAATTCAAAAGTTTCTCTCCCTTAAAAAAGAACCAGAACCAACCTCCCCCCCCCCGTCCCCCAGTCACATGCTTGGCCATAATTTATCATTTAATGGGGTGGGGGTGGGTCATTATCGTAGGCGGCTCGGTGTGTGGTTGGGCTGAATGTTCTGTTGATCCAATTGTGGCGCCAAATCAATTCCTGCCGCTGATTAGCTTTACCCGCAGCACCCCCACAACCCACACAACCCGCCCACTCTGGCTGCACATGCAAATAAAATGAGTCCGGAACAAGGACAAGATTTCGAGATACCAATGCATAGCCCCATTATGACATAAGCCAGGGACATGTCGTTCTGTTCGGTCTGTTCGGTCTGTTCTGACTGTGCTGTGCTATGCTGTGTGTGGGGTAAACATGGTGCTGCAACTTTATGACCACAATATAATTTATTCAATGCCATTTGGTGCCACGAAGGAGGGGAGACGGTGGGGGAGGCGGAGGCGTGTGGCACAAGACAAGCAATTGACATTTTTGTGACTTTTGAAAACTATAAAATGTGCAGCTCCGAACATGGCAAATGGCGAAAGGCAAGCACAAGACTTAAACAGCCGGGGCCGGGGCCGGGGCCGAGTCAGAGCCAGGCCAGGGCAGGCCAGGCCAGAGCCAGGCCAGAGCCAGGCCAAGGCAAAAGCATAATGATGACGGACATAAAGACCACACAACAGACAAATATACGAGTACGAGTACGAGTATTTGTATAAAGATATACTCGTAGACACTCGGGGCTCTGAGCTGGGCATAAAAATAACCCAAACACACACAGAGAGCGGGAGAAGAATGGTCGTCGTAGTTGTTGGTTGGACAAAATAATAAAGTTGCTCTCTTGATTATGTGTGTCGCTCTGTTGGGTGTCCGTCTCCCGTACCCCGTACCCCGTGCCCAGTCGCCGTCCTTGTTCCCAAAAGAAGTCCGGGTAAATACTCTCGCACTCGTACTGGTACTGCTACTGGTGTTCCGTACAAATACGCCAACAACTAAACTAAAATTGTCAGCGCGTCATGTGTGGCAGGACTTACAGCACATTACACGTCCTGTCCACCCACGAGGATATGATGGTCGCCAGGACAGGACCTTTGCCATTTGTCCAGCTCGTCAGAGCAGACACAGACACAGACACATACACACTGTTGAAGCAACAAGAGAGAAAGAGAGAGAGAGAGAGAGCGTTGGGCTGGGCCGTATGCCGTATGCCGGATATCCTTTTTGACATGTCATTAAATTTTATATACACAATAATTTTTCACAATTTGCTTTATGACCATTTTAAGAGCCTTCTTCTGGCTGTCCCGTTGCCCCCCGCCACAAGCTGAATATTCTACACAGACAGAGCCATAGACACACACGAGACACGAGATACACGGATACGGATAGCAAAATCCAAAGGCTAAGACAAACAAAGGCAACACAGACACAGCCATAGACACATATCAAATATAGTAAGGTTCGAGTGTGGAAAATACCTCAAGTTTCGAGTGAAAATAATGATGGATAGATGGATGGATGGATGGACAGAGGGCAACACTGTTGTTGAGTTGTGGGGTGGGGTAGGGTGGATTTAGTAGTGAATTGAGTTAAAATATTCAATCATTTGCAGCAGCTGAAGGAGAAGGATTAAGACTTCATTTGGCATTCCGTAAGGACTGAATATACTCGTAGTAGAAAAGCAATCAAGATGATTACTACTCCTTCTGAGTGCCTGGATTGGTAGTAATTGAAGAAACAGGTAGTCCATTTTGGGAATTAAATATCACTCGACCTCTGTTTTATTTGTTTTGTGAAAAAGACACCCAAAACGGACACAGTTTCCTCTTCCCTACCACAACAATATTTCCATCAATTTCAACCTGTCATTTGTGCCACACCACAACTGTCCAACTACACACTTTATTATTATTTTAGTATTTGCAATCATCTTTTGAGTCGAGTCCAAACACATCAAACCGCAGAATGATTAAACCTCCTGGTCGTAACACACAAAAGGAGCAACCCAAAACACACTTGACTTTTACTATATCATTTTACGGTCATTAAGTATTATTTTCAAAATCGAACGAACACTCTTCCGCTTCCGTTTCGGTCTCTTGTATTTGTATTTGTATCTGAGACCCCACCTAAGCCTGTGTTTGCCTGTTTGTGTGTGTGTGTGTGTGTGTGTCCGGCATTGCTAAATTGCTGAAAATTATACGTTTTATTATGATACTCATTGCCATAGTCGTCGTCCGTACAGGGGGATGGATGCATGGGTCAAGTGGCTTAAGGTGGACTTATAGACAAACCAAAACGAATCGAATCAAATCAAATATAACCAAAACGAATCGATGCCGAGTAGAGTGGAGAGTCTCTCCTGTTACAAGTGCCCAGACAGGCAATCAGAATGCAAAGCGAACTTGAAAAGGATTCTGGGGAAGGATGCTCAGGCAATGCCAGAAGTCAGTCAATGATTTTGGCAGGGCGAGAAGTTCCTGGCTGCAGTTCCTGCTGTCTGCAACTGGTACCCAGCCATATGTAGTTGTGTCAACCAAAACCAAGTCACAGTCTCTGGCTCTGGCTGTCTGTAAAGGAAATCTTCTTACAAAACATTCGCTTAAGTTTATTCAAACAAACTTAGATAACACATGAAGGCAGCCAAGGGGACCAAGAGGTGGGAGACCCACTCGAAGACATCCTGATCTGGGGGGGGGTAGCAGAGACAAAGGAGCTGCCAATCAGTCAGGCGGAATAAGCATCGCCGCACGAATGTCCCAAAAGCTGAACGTACAACCACCGCCCACTCCCTTAGTCTCTCTTCCAATTACAATGTCTTTTGTTCTATATACTTGCGGGATACAGGGAGACCCTAGACCCTAGACCTTAGCTAAACGCTTACTTTCTCTCTCATTTTGTTGGTCGTCTTTGTCGTTGTTGTTGTGGTTGTTGTTGTTGTTGTCGTCGTTTTTGGCCATTTTGTGTCTGCTACGTTGGCTCGGATTAAATGTATGACCGAGGAGCAGTTCAAAACCATGATTACACTTCAATCTATTTTCTCCTGTCTTCAGTCTCCATTTTGTTTTATGTCTCTTTGTGTGTGTGTGTGTGTGTGTGGTTGTGCGTGGGTGGACAAACAACAACAAAATGGGGATTCGGCTGAGAAAAATGCGTTTCAAAGACATATAAAATGTTCAGACAGGAAAGGAAAGGAAAGGAATAGAGGGGAAAGGAAAGAGGTCGAGTATTGGATATAAACCATTGAATTTAATCAAAAAGGATTTAGGTCTATCTTTCTCTCTCTCTCTCTCTCTCTCTCTGTGTGTGTGTGTGTGTCTCTATGTCTTTCTGTGTGGGTTACTTTGGCTTGACCTTGCCGCCTTGAAAAATCGCGCACTCTGCCGCACGTGCCACCTAACCAGCCAAAAACCACCAGCCCACCCACCCACATATAGAGCCAAAAACCCACAGAGATTCCAGAGCCACATGAAACGAACGAAAGTGGTCATAAAGCGTGGGAGTAGTGGTAGTAGTAGTGGCAGTAAAAGTAACTTTTAGATGCTCTGATGGAGCAGCAACCGAAACGATACGATGCACAATTGCTCCACCGAAATAGATGTCGTTATTATTATTATTTAAATAAAGGCAAAAGGTAGCAAACCAGTGGAAAGGGCAGTCAAGTTGCTAAAGGAAATGGATTGTATTTTATGGTTAATTCCCTTTTACCAGAGGCGGCGGCTGCCTTTCACCTTCACTTTTTCACCTTGACTTTCACTCGAAATCCATTGCATGCTTTTAGGTTTACCGAAGAATCCCCCAGACAGACAGGAGGCCGCCTGCATCCGCAGCAGCATCCTGCCTGCTGTCTCCCTTCCCTGCAACCCGCCTGCGGGGGCGACGCCATCTTAAATGCAGCTCACAAAGCAGAAATTTCCAGCAATTTACAGGCAAATGCATAATTAAGTTATTAGAACGAAACGAGCAAACGAAACAACGAAAACATTGAAAGCTAACAGAATTATCTAAGCCGGGAGCAGGGAGCGGACTGAGCTGGGCAGAGGGCTGAACGCACCGGAAGGCTGCAGGGGTGGACAGACTGCACATTCCAGTTCGAGGCAAAGAGTCAACCAACCGGCGTCAAGGTCTGAACAGTCTGCAGGTCTGGCCAACCACCAGAAGGCAAGAAACAAGCAGCAGCCACAGGCATATCCAGATTCAGCTCCAAAGCAGACGGCTGAGGACTGAGGACAGTGCGTGCAGAACCAAATTCGTTAGTCGGTTTGTCCACACCTTCCCCGCATTGACCCCGGGCGGCGGCGTCGTCATCGTTGGCAAAAGTTGTGGAATTATATTTCCTATGGGCGGCAACCAAAGTCCGCCCCTTTGAGCACACACACAAACACACACAGGGCGGCAGAGGCAGGGACATGGACTGCTCAGACGCTATAATTTGTAATCATGCTGAGTGCAGCGGCGTCCCAGCCAAAGGGGGTTGCTGCTGCTGCTGCTGCTCGAAAAGCCAGGCCCATGGTCAGGACTCCAGACTCAGCACAGAGGCTGATGTTGATGTTGATGATGCTGATGCTACGGTTGGATACGGGATCCAGCAAGTGGTTGTTGACTGCTGGATGCTTAGGAAGGTCTTAGCTGTTATTACGCTCATGTGTCACTTTTACAGGGCCGCAAACCAAATGCGTGTGTGTGTGTGTGTGTGTGTGCAGGTCTGTGTCTTTCTATCTCACTGACTCATATATTATTCACCAGCTGGTGGTCCTACTCCTGGTGCTGCTTCTCCTGCTGCTGCTGCTGTTGCTGCTGCTCTGGTGGTTATCCTGCCACTGTTGCCATCCCGCTTGCTTGCTTTTTTGTGACGTCTGCAGACATTTTGCCAAGTTAATCTCCGGTTTGTTTTCCTGATAATGGGCATGTCAACGCTACTTTCGGATGCTCTCTTTCTCTGTGTTGTGTCTATCTCTGTCTCTCTGTCTGTCTGTTTTGCATTCATATTCGCATGCATATATGTAAATGTACATATGTATATATGTATGTATATTGCACTTGTAGTTGTCTGGGCGGGCGCTTCCCCTTTTTTTCGACTGTCTCGTGTTTTTGATGAACTCCTCTGTGTGTTGGGCTGTGTTGGCTCTCGCTTTTCATATTTACCCTCTGCCAGGAGGACTGACTCCCAAAAACAACTGAGAGCGAGAGTTTAAATGGATAATCCCTGGCTAGGGGCGGGATGCGGCTACTAAAATACCCTTTGGGAAAGATATTAACCCAAAGATTTGACTTATAGCAAATGTAATTGTAATCTACAGCAAAGGTAAATTAGGAATATTCTCTTAAATAAATCTTTAAAAATACAAAAAAAATTCAAGAAAATTCCCTGCTCTCCCTTTTTTGTTATGTCCGACATACCCGCCATCATCCAATACCCTCGAATACTCCCCCGCACACGTTATATTGGCCCTCAAAATGGTGTTGTGTCCCAGACACGCCCACACGTTTTAACACGGGCACGCCCCCAAATTAATCAAGCTTCTGTTGCAATTTCGGACCAACTGTCACCGGAATGGCTGTGCGATGAGGTCTCTGGCGAATGCGTGGACGAATCTTCCTGCGGTTCAATCTGCAGCAATCGCATCAGGATCCGGATCCGGCCGCCACCTGATGATGTTGACGGGTCCAGAACTGCCACTTGTTCCGCTGCGAAGGCTGTGCGTGTGCGTGTGTGCATTCTGCTAATGCTCTGCTCTGCTCCGCTTTATGGGTGTCACGAGCGGACCTGGCTGGTGGCTGCCTGATTTTGACAAGCTCAATTAGGGCAGCCAGCACTCTAACCGGATTGGAATCGGGATTGGCGTTGGGCATGGATGTGGGGCGTATGATTGTGTGTGTGTGTGTGGGAGCCACGTTGTTATTCCAATGGTTTTGGCAATAATGAAGAAAAGAAAGCGTTTAAATTAATTGCAATTTTAAGCAGATTGAAACTTGTTAAACAGCAAACCAACTGGCTTACAGCAAAGTGAACGTTAATACCCCCATGGATGCCTCTCCCACTTCGGCTTCGGCTTCGGCTGCACGCACATCCCACACACATCCCACACACACACACACTGCACTTAAGATGATAATCATGTTTACGTGGCGCAAGTTAAATTGCTAACGTAATGGACTAACAGCAGGTGAGGCGGACTCCTGCCTCGAGCAGTATCCGCATTTGCTGTGGAGCCTGCACCTGAAGCTGATGCTGCTGCTGCTGCTGCTGCTGCTGCTGTGGAGCATCTCCTCATGCGTGCCTGGCTGTCAGCGGCACATTTCGGCTGCTTCCAAGTTGGCCAACGAGAATGGCAGGAGAGAAAAAAAAAAACCATTTGTTTGGACGTGAGATGAGGTGGGAATGAATGGAGGAGCAGGAGGAGTAAGAAGAGAGTGGGTTGAATTGGATTGGATTTGGAGTACGGTGTGGGGAGGGCTCTGTACTGATCCCTCCTGTGTGGTGTGCGCTTCATTGGACAACTGAATATGCAAATTGAATTGAGCGTATTATCGACGAGGGGGAGGAGGACAGGAGGGGGAGGGACAAGTGCTCCCGGGTCTGGACAGGGGCGGACAATGCAGGTAAGCAGCCTCCGTTTGCCCATCAACATAATCGCTCAAGCCAAGGGCTTTGCACGGGATTGCCATGACGATGGCGATAGCATCGGTGATGCTCTCCATCCGATGCTGATGCTGATGGTGCCCAGTGGGCCAAGATGGCGTCAAATGGTGCACAAAATTAAAATTTTAATGGCCAGCAGCTGATGCTTGTTTTGGCTTGGCAGCAGCAGCAGCAGCAACGGCAGCAGGGATTGCAGATTGGTGAAGCTAAACAAAGGCGAAGAGCCGTTTAAGCCAAGACATTCGGATTGTGGCCCGCGGGCATGAATATGGAAGAGTAGTAGTGCAGCCAGCAGTCTCTGTAAATGGATGTAATATTCCTGTTATTAGCTGCTTAGAATGCGGGGAAGTATTACAGGAAGAAGAATGCATATGGATGGGTTTAAGGCAAATCTTGGAATATGCTTTCCTATCGTAATCCCAAATTGTCTAAATTGGAATGTGGCTGAGAAATTTCAGAATATTCAATGCTACAGATTAGTTCCTCTCTGCTCATTAAAGCTGCCCGCCCGCCAGCAGAGCTTCTGAACGATCAAAAATCATATCATACTTTTAGTCTGTCCGTACAAAAAGAACAGAACCGATATAGAGCTTCGCAACAAACAATTCACGGTTCTCCGTATTTTCTTTGTTCTCCAAACAGCGCTATTCTCTCGCGATTGGGTTTAACTAAATAGAGGGAATGGAGAGTGTAAGTATATGACTGATTGACGCACGTAAACAAATTGTCTGCCCGTCAAGTGGAGAGGAGACACCAGACAATACGCCACACAGTGAGAGGGCGCATTCAACGCCGAGCGCTGGGCCAGAGAGGCCGCGGAAAAGCCCCCAAAGACCCAAAACAACACTCGAAAAATAGAACAAAAGCCGCAACGAACAAACAAGCCAAAAAACGGGGAAAAATAAAAAATAAAACCAAAAACAGTTTGAACAAATTAGCGCTATGTAAAAGCTCTCGGTAAACGAACCAAAAATTTGACAAGTGTCGCCAGTGGTCGGTCGGTTCGCCTCCGCTCCACTATTAAATATTTAACGGGATCACAACGGCAGCTGCTGCCCGCCGGCCACCAGCCCCACAACGAGATGACGTCGCCAATTAGCACGGCGGTGCAGCGTCGCCGGCAGCTGCTGCACAGCGTTGAAAGTTTGCGCGGTCGTGTACGTCAAGTGCTAAAATGTGTTATTAATTTGCATATTGAGTTTTTGGTAATTGAACACACCCTGTTTCTGTCCCATGCCTCCACTCGGATCATTCTTTGACCCCACATACACACACACACACACACACACACACACACACACACACACACAATCAAGTGTTGTAATCCACTCGACCACAGAGTGACACTTGTTTGCATTTGCATTTGCTGCTGCCGAAAGCCAGCTGTAATGTTACCCCTACCCTACCTTGCTCTCTCTGTATGCATTCCGTTCCACTTTCGTTATCTCGCCCTCTCTCACACCAACTGTTTACCCTCTCTGGCATTATGATTTCATCTGTTTTACACTTGAGTTCGTAATAATCGATACACTACAGTGTCTGACAGTGTGAGCCAAAGAATTCAGAGCATCAAATGGTATTATCATATCGAAATAATAATAACGGAATAGTGCCCCCACTGATTGAGCTCTCTCTCACACCCGCTGCTATCTAGCGTAACATTACGCTATAGCAGCACGCTGTTAACAGTCGCGACACAGTTTGGGATCTGTTAATGCAATTATAGCCCCGCTATTGGGAACGAAATGTTAGAATGTTTCGTTTAGAATGGGGGAGGGGAGGGGATTGTGTAGTCGGGTGTGGGGTGCTGTGATTACTTGGACCGCTAATTAGAGAAAGCCGGCGGGGCCATGGGCTAACATGAGGATGGAGGGGCTCGAGTGCGCCTCCCTAACATGCATCGAACATGAGCTTAGTTTCCCGGGTTCACAGACTTTGCTAATTGGGTTCTAATAGACCCGACATTGACGAGGCCCGTGAAAAGATTTTGTAGCTGAAATCCGAGCCGCAGACAACGTCGAATGCGGGAAACAGACAGACGGATGGACGGACAGAATGGGCTACTGCCCAGGCGAGGCAAGGCGGCTATCAATGACCGTAACGCCGTCGTAGTAGTTACTGTCAGTGTCATCCGACACCATTGCTACCTTTCCCCCTCCACCCAACACCACCACACCCCGCCACGTCCATTCACACATTGCTCAAAGCAAATCGAGCAAAATAAGCGATTTCGCAGGTAATCTAATTTCTAGTCACCTCTCCAGGTGCTCGAATCCGATGTGGCCGCTTTGCTGGACGAGGTGAGGGCCCTCAACGATGACCACGAGGAAATGCAGCGCTTGGATAGGCTGATCGAGGCACTGCGCGACTATGGCGGTCCCACGATATGCCACGAATGGCCATTTCCTTTGATATTCAAAGGGACAATCGACGAGGCACACGTAGCACAAATACTCAATGGAAGCAGCGAGCTGGAGGTGGATTCCACCGGAAAGGACTTCATCCAGTTGGAGTCTAACACGAGTTCAAACGGGACTACAAGCAAACGATCCCGGTCTCTACGATTTGCAAGAAGAAGCAGCAGAAGACTGCAGTCAGCTGATTGAAACTGTAATGAAACTGAACAAAATACGATTAAATACTATACTTTAAGGCTACCATTACATTGTATACAAATGCGTTTACCTCTGTGTGTGTGTGTGTGTGTGTGTCTCTGGTATGTTAGGTGACTGTTTCCGAATGTTTCAATTACTGCGGTCGTCTGGGTCGGGGGGCAGCATTTCGATATTAGCATCACCGCAGACGTGCATAGTGCATTGATGATATTTGCTTTTGCGGTGGCGGCTTGCATTGATTATTCTGGCGCATTGAATGGGGATGCAGTGTGTAGCAGAGAGGGGAATCTCCAGAACTTGACCCCTGTAACCCCAGCAAACGTTTCTAATATATTTATGTATACCGTAGGCATGAGCCTGTGTGCAGGATTTTCCTTTTTTGTTTATTCTTAGGCGACTTCTTTCCAGCTGCAACTTTAATTCTTTATCAAAGTTTTCCGTTGCCTGCCGTTGCACTGTTGCTCCTCCTGCTGCTGTTGCACTTGCAGCATTGTTGTACCATTGGTGGTCCGTTAACCCAGGAGCCTGGTTAGCGCTATTTACCGTTGCAGCTCTCTCCCTCTCTCTTCTTCTCTCTGCTCTGTGGTTGTTGCCGCTGCTGTTGACATCCTTGTTGGTCATTAATTTTGCAGGCTTTTGCGTGAGGGGAATGTCCATGTCCCCGACGCTGCTCTAGATAACGAGTGCAGAGAGAGTCGGAATCATACGGCAAAGGGGATGGAGGGGGAAGGAGAACGGAACCACGATAGCGTTCAACCTTTGGTCTTTCCTTTGTCTGCTCTCCAACCTTTTGCAACATTTTCACTTTCGCTTTTCGCTTTCCCCCGCAGCGCCCCCGCCACCGTGTGTTGTTCTTGGGCTCATTATCTCGATTGTTGTTGCTGTTGTTATATACTTTTTAATAATTACAGCTCGCTGCTGCAATTGTCCCTGACCACACACTGAATGGGTTGGATCAGAACAGAACAGAACAGAACAGAGAACGACGCCGGAGACGGGGGGGACAGGCGAAAGCCGGACGGAGTTGATAAATTGCTTGCACAGTGGAGAGCAGAAGAATGTCAGCTCAAGGTAAATTAAACAGAAGGTAGGGCAGATTTCAGGACATATTTTACTTGCATTTAAAGCCCCAAAACGGATCGATGGAGAGTGGCAAAAAAGTGTAGTTAATCTTTGTTTATTTTTTATATACTATGTACCCCACACAGAGTTCACACCCACACACTTAATGTGTATGCATGTGTGAGTGTCATCATTAGCTTTTGGCGCCCTCCGTCGAAGTGCCTCTTTGCCCCCATTTTTGTTGGCCTTGGTTTGGCCCCCAACGTGCGATGGGCAATTTAATCAGTCTGGCAGCGCGCAGAAAAGCTGATAATACCGTTATGAATAATTTACACACGCACACCCCTCCCACCCACACAATCATACATTAAGACTGAAACGCGCTTTATTATTGTTAATTTGTTATTGTTGTTCTTTCTGGTGCTGGTGCTTTGGCTGTTGTCTTTTCTGCTGGGCTTATTTATAATTAATAAAGTAGGAAGAGCAGCAGCGCCAGCACAGGCAGTGGCAGTGGCAGTGGCAGCGGCAGCTAAGAGCACAAGAACAAAAGCAAATAAGGGAATTAATCATTTTGACCCTAGTCGCAGCTACCCGTAGCTGGGGAATTCACAAATACCAAATACCTGAATACCTGTAGATCGCTCCATTAAATTGTACATATATAAATTTGTAAAATCTGTAAGGATTTCGCACTCGTCACTTGTTGCACAGCACGAAGAAAGTTCATTGAACGCAGAGACCGGACTGATTGCGAGCCATCAGGCGCAGTCTGGCAGAGGCGAAAGGTGAGGCTTTAAATAGGAGTCTGTCTGCCAATCAACGGCTTAGTTATTGTCCTGTCTGACAGGCAGAAACGACACCAAAGGAGCCACGGCAGCTCTCTTTCGCTCCGGCCAGAGCCAGCAGCACGCACTCGTAGCCGCATAAATGCCAACGCACGCACACTCCGAGCTTTGGCACATTCGATTTTTGTTGTTGCTGTGGCAGAGTGGCACTGGCACTGGCAGCGGCATGGCATCAATTAAACTCGAATTGTTGCAGTGTCTTCGATGGATCTATCAGGCAATGCTTTTTGGTGGCCCTTTTGCTTACAGGGGGGCACTCTTCGCTCCCAGCTGCAGACTTGGCTAATTGTTTAGGTGGTGTGGCGGAGCACAGCGCCACAGCACCTCTGGCGTCGTCGTCTCGTCACTGTCTCCTCCTGTGTCTGGGGTTGTCGCTTAACTTTTGCATATTTCGCACGGGCGGAGAGAAGCAAAGCAAAGCAACCAACCAAAAACCACTCACCTGGCTGGCACGTGAAGCCATTATGATGGCAGGCAATTATGTGCGTGTTCCCTCTCCTCTGCTGCTTTCTGCATAGTCGGCAGTGCAGTGGCGGGTCATACGCAAATCACAACTGTTTCCACTAACAAAAACAACAATAGCAACAACAGCAATGAAAAGCCACGAAATGGGTTTTTAATGCAAACGACTTTTCCCTTCAAAGTTGCACACGGGCACCAAAGTCTTGTGGTGCATGCGGGCAAAAGCAGGAAGCGAGTACCTTCGAGTGACTTCGGCATGCAAGCCGCTGGTTGAACTCAATGAGATCGCCAAGTATCGGTGCCGCCCACGGCCAAGGTGAATGACAGAGAACACTACAAAACAAAACACAAAACACACAACAAATATTTAAATTTCACCTCGAATTACACCACAAACGATCAGCAGCAAGGTGAGAAAGTGTGTACACAATTTCCACAACTTGTCTTTTTCTCCTGTGTAAAAGCAAAATTAGAATGAAAAAGAACTTGTGGCATATGTAACTGAAAATAAGTAATTTTGTTCCTTACAGTAGCAACATCCTTAGCATTAACCTGTATAAATGTGATATTTCACCAGTAATTCACCTTACTCGCTGACAGTGTGTACACACTGTTCTTCATCTTTGCTTAAATCTCCGAGAAAAATAAATACATACAAATTTAAGCAAAATTTTGCAATTACTGTCATTGCTTCCATTTCGAGGATATCCAATGGACCCCAGCAATCGCGGTGTACCGCCTGCAGCACAGTAAATCCAATGTTTTGGTATGTTTAGAAGCGAAAGCAGTGGCAGCAGCAGCAGCAGAAACAAGCCAAGCCCCATGTCCATATGCGCTGCATGTGGGATGTCTGTCTAGCTGTCAGTCGTCCTGGTGATGCGGTAGTAGGACGCCTTTGCCACTGCCGTTTTGCCGTGGGCCTCAACCAGGTACTGTATTGCCTCCAAAAGAGCTTTAAATAAACAAACTAATAACAGAAATCACGAAGCAATAGGCAATAGGCAATAACTGAACGTGGAATGCGGAGCAGTGGAGCAGGAGGCGAGGCGGGAGTGTGGAATAAGGACAAACTAGGCGACGCGACGCGACGCTACGCGACTGTCTCCTGACTGCACCAGGTACACTAGGTAGGTCTATGGCAACCGCGCCAACATGTATATGTATAACCCGAATAAACAAACTAATAAAACATGCCCAGAGACCCAGGCCCAGGCACAGGCACAGGCACAGGGCAAGGGCTTAGGCTACACAGCCCCGGGCAGACCAGACCAGAGCAGACCCGACCCGTTGCCAGTGCCAGTGGCAGTGCCAGGAGACGCGCCCAAAAAGACTGAACAGAAAAAAAATCAACTAAAAATTGAACCAAATATTTGGGCGGAAGAGAGAAAAACCACGAGCAGAGCAGCAGCATAGTAGAGGGTGAGAAGCGCCAGAAGGCAGCCACTGCAACGGAACCAGAGCGCGCGCCTCAAGTGGAAAGTGGAGCGAAAAGGAGAGCAGAGGAGAGAAGCTCCTCCAAAAGTGAACAATATCTGTATTTGTATTTGTATCTGTGTCTGTGTAATCCATAATCTATCGTCCGCCCAACGAATTGAATGCAATCGCAAATTAGATAACCGAACCAGGTGCACGGCATACATTTCTGGGCTGCTTTCCTGGACTGCGCGTGGACGGAGCTTGCATCTTCTTTGGGTGAGTACTCACCCAACTGTGGGGTCCATGGTGGGGTTCGTTTACACTAAAAGATCTATCTGCAGTCTCTCGTCTCCCCCATACTTCCGTATTATGCAACGCTAGGAAGCGCACGCTCGGAAGATAGAGAGGAGGAAATCGGGAAAGCCATTGTGAACCATGTCGGAAGCTCTCGCGGAGTCGCTCGCTCGCATCGAACTATTATGAAACTCGAAGGTGGAAGTCGCACGCACGGCAACGGCCCAGGGTCTGGTGCAGGGGCAGGGCCAGGGACAGGGACAGGCGCTGGTGCAGGTGCAAGGACAAGGGCAGCCAAGGACAACAACGGCGACGGCGGCGGCAACACATGCCAGGCGTCGCACGCTGATCTCCATGGCCAAATGCCGCAGCAGGCAGTACTCGACACTCCATGATGAGTCGCCCGAGTCGCCGTCACGTCGAGTCGAGTCTCCAGCACCAACACCAACACCAACACCTACACCTGCACCAGCTCCCGTCCCAGTTACAGTTCTCCCCACATCCGCTGCAACAACAGCCGCCACGTCGCCACAACCACAACAACAACAACAACAGAACTACTTACCTCAAACATCTTTGCTGAAAATCGAACCGTTCGTTCCTAGTTTTAATCAACGACTTCGCCGGCGTCCTATTGGTCGCTCCCATAGCACCCTAAGCCACAATGTCATCGCCCAGAAGCGCCATCCAGTGCCCTCCACGGCCGCCGCAGCAGCAGCCCAATACCAACAACAACAGCAGCAGCAGCAGCAGCAGCAATCTGAGCTCCAGGTGGGTCATCCACAGCAGCAGCAGCATCAGCAGTTGAAGCGCAACTATGGGACCGCTGCTCAGCTGCGGAATCAGCAGCGAAATCTTCACCGTGGTGTGGGCATCACACGTCAACGCTCCAAGTCCACCTCCTCCTCGGCGGCATCGAACAACTGTCGCCCGGCCACGGCTGCTGTGACGCCCAACACGCTGGTGGGCAGCACGGGGGGAACGCTGGTGAGCGGAGCAATTGTCACGCCGCAGCCGAATGGCATCTGTCGCATCCAACGGCTGGCCAAGGAGCGCGAGGAACTGCCCGATCGCATCAACTACGATCGGCGTGGCCTCATGGCCATTCCCATCTTCGAGCAGGAGCCCAATCTCCGCCTGCTCTCGCTGCAGCACAATCTGATCAACACCTTCCACATACCCAAGGAGCTGCCACCGCCATCGCCGCCAGTGCCGCCAACTCCTCCTCCCCCAGCGGTGTCCACGCCAAGGGATGGTATGTATCCATCTCGGGCGGATTCTTCCACTAAGCTGCACTCTCCCATTCCCACAGAATACAACAACAACAGCAACGGGAGTGCAAAGGAGGGATCCGATCTGGGAGTGCACCCGCGACGCTCTGGCCTGCGGGGACATCAGCAGCAGCCGCGATTGACGCGCGCCATGACCAATGCAGGGGGGAATGCCCAGAACCAACATCTGTCGCCCAAGTCCGGCGGGAGTCCGCATTCGGCCAGTCCCCTGACCACCCAAGCTCTGGCCATCAACGGCGGAGGAGCCGCCGGACGCTCGAAGCTGCCCAAGCGAGGCTACAACTATGGCCAGGCGCATCTGACGCCGCCGCCGGCTCTGCGAATGCGCTATGGCATGGAAAAGTCCAAGAGCTTCATGTCCAGCAGCCTGCAGGCGATGAAGCACCAGCAGCAGCTCATGCAGCGGAGGGCCATGCTGAAGGCCACAGGAGGGGCATTGGCTGGCAGTATACTGCAGAGCTGCGACGAGAGCAGCGCCCTGAATGGCAGCACTCTGTCGCTGTGCGGGGGACTGGGCGAAGAGGAGGAGCCCAGTGTGGCCTCCAGCTGCGCGCTGGAGCAGCTGAGCATCAAGAACAAGCAGCTGAGTCTGAGCGCCAGCTACGGCAGCATCTTCAAGCAGTTGGTCTTCCTCGATCTGTACGACAACCAAATCGAGCGGATAGCCAACCTGGATGGCCTCCCAGTGCTCTCAGTGCTGCTGCTGGGCAAGAACCGCATCACGGACATCGGTGGCCTGGCCTCGCTGAAGGACTCGCTGCGCGTGCTGGATCTGCACGGCAACAAGCTGACGACGCTGGGCAGCCGCATCAACTGTCTGCAGCAGCTAAAGTCCCTGAATCTGGCGGGCAATCAGATACGTCAGATCAACCAGCAGGACTTCCTGGGCTTGCGCTGCCTGCGGGAGCTGAACCTCAAGCGGAACAAGCTGCGGCGCATCAATGGCTTCCAGCACTTGGTGGCTCTGGAGCGCCTGTGGCTGTGCCACAACGAGCTGCACAAAGTGGACGATATGGCGAGCATAGCACGCGCCTCGCGACTCCTCGAAGTGACGATCGAGAACAATCCCGTGTCCCTGGCCGGCGACTGTGTGTCCTTCCTGGTGTCGTATCTGCCGCTGCTGCAGTCCCTCAGCCAGATGCCCATCACGGAGCAGGTGCGTCGTGCGGCGCTCGCCTGGCGCCAGCACAAGGAGCAGGCCCAGTCCACGCACGGCAGCTCGGAGGCGTACCACAGCATCCGCAGGGAGGAGGTGATATCGAATGCGCGCACCAACTGGGAGCTGCTGCGTTCCCAGCAGACCATAGGTCGCCCCAAGAGCCGCCTCACCAGCGAGCTGGCCAAGATCAACGAGTCCAACGAGGGCCCTGCCAACGAGGAGCCGGAAACAGAGTTCGAGGAATCACAGCAGCAGCAGCAGCAGCCGCCCAAGGAGCTGCTGGACGCGCTGATCAAACTGCCGCCCATTGCCAAGAAACTGCCAGAGGAGGATGGCGTCTCATCGGAGGCCTCCAGCCTGGGACCCAATGTGGACTCTTGTTCCAGTTGCTACAGCACCGACAACGAGGAGGGAGGAGGAGGCAGCAGCAGCAGGAACAAACCCCCGACGACGCCGCAGAACGATGAGAACTGCAACAGGGTGGTTGAGGGAGGAGTCGATTCGCCAGTCCCCCCGCCACAAGACGGAGCAAAGATAGCAGCGGCATCGCCATCACCGCCAGCTCTTACACTGACACCACCCGCCGCACCCGCCGCACCTGGCACGCCTGTGCCGTGCTGCACGCCCACTCCGCCGCCACCATCGACCACGGTGACGTTGCCCGTGCCCACATCCACGGCCACAGGGAGCTCTAGCGGCAGCCGTCCGGCCAGCAGTAAGCAGCGTCCGCGGCATGCACCCATCACGCAGGTGGGACTGCAGATCAATCGGGGTGGAGGTGGAGGAGGAGGAGCCTCCAAGCGGTATATGGCAGGCAGTTTGGTGAGGGCTCAGACCGTGAGCAGCAGCACCAGCAACAGCAGCAGCTCCAACAGCACAGGCCGCGCCAAGGCCACACCCAATGCGCTGTCTGTGGTGCCCTCGCAGAGCAAGGCATCTGCGCCGACAAGCGCAAGTGCTGGCCAATCCTCTACAGCGGCTGCAACAGGCGGAGGAGCGGGAGCCACACCTGCAGCAGCCATCACCGTGTCGAAGCCAAGTGCAGCGGAGCGAGAGCGGGAGCAGGGTGGCGACTACCTAATCGAGATCTGCGGCCGATACCTAAACATTTACGGCCAGGGAGCGCTGCGGTTCATCGACAAGCAGTGGAATCCGGCCAAGGCCAACGACGTGCACACGCTCAACTTCAGCTACATCAACTTCAACAGCATCGTGGCCATTCTGGGCAGGATCAAGCTGCGCTTCCCCCACGCCGAGCACTTTGTCTTCCGGGAAACGAACATCAGTTGCCTCGGCCAGCTGAATGGTCTGGCGGAGCTTCAGGGACTGGGCAGCCTGCTCATCGATGCGGAGGGGAACGGCATAACCGCCAAGGTGTCCTGGAGAGCGTACGCCATCTACAGGCTCTCGCACTGGGGCCTGAAGCAACTGAACGGCCAGGAGGTGACCGAGGCCGAGGTAGAATCAGCCAATGCCATGTATGCAGGCCTCTCGGATCTCGTTCTGTGGTCCATGCCCGAGGTGATGCTCCAGCCACTGTTGGCCCGTCTCCGGCTGGACGAAACGTGCACGGCCAGCAAACTGTCGCCCAAGGAGTGGCTGCTGCGGCCAGACAATAAATCCCTGCGCCTCGTCGTGGGCAAGGAAGCGCTGCAGTGGAAGAAGAATGCTGCAACTGCGCCTCCTGTCGGTGGCACACCAACAGCAGCCGCAACTGAGAGTGGCAACAGTGCCAGGGATCGGGGCAGGCAGCACTTTGCCCTGCTGCTGGAGAACACCTGCAATGCGGTGGAGAAGCTGCACAAGCTGGAGACGCTCTGGCCGAGCATGCTGCTTGATATTGTGCGCAACACGTTGCTGGACTACGCCCAGCTGGACGTGTACCTGCGTAATCTGATGTGTGAGCTGATGAAGTGAGGGAGGACGGCAGCCGGGCGGTGCCCCCGAGCGGGTGAGTGGAGTTTGTAGACTTATTGGCTTTTAGTTAGAGGCGGCGCACCACGCGACATGCAAACCTGCAAAACGTTATATATTCCTATGATCCTAGGCATTTACATCCGATGCGATCTGATGCGATCCGATTCGATTCGATCCGAGACTCGCGAGAGACCAATCCGTGTAAGGCGCAGGCATACATACAACTAGTCCAATTTTTATAAATATTTAACATAAACATTAAACATGATTAAAGAGTACCAATCTATAGGAAATGCATTTCCACATTTGCACGGGTCACTCGGTCACACCCGGATCCAACACACAATCGTAATCCATAACTTTACCACTTAACAGTCTAGTAATCATCTTATCTAGGATGCAGCTACTCCGCCAGCACCTTGTCCGCATCACTGCTGCCAGTTGCCGGCTTCTCCTTCTTCTGCACCTTGTCCACGTAAATATTGAGTATGGCCTCGATGCCGGGATAGAGCACAAAGTTGGTGGTGCGTATCTTCTTGTCGATGAGGTACGAGGTCACCGACTCCGTGTTGAATGCTATGTCCAGGGCATCGCTGTGCGTCACCTTGTCCAGGTGTGTGCGCTGCACCTTGATCACACAGTTCTCGAAGCCGTTCACCTTGATGCTCAGGTCCAGATTGTAGGCGGCATCAATGTCCGGCCAGCGTTGCGACAGCACATCCTCTGCCCACTGCAGCTCCTGGCTGGCGTCGTTTAGGCGCCCCTTCACGGCCACAAACTTGGACCACAGCTCGGAGGCAAAGTGAGGCGCCATGGGGGCCAGCATGATGATCTGGGCAGCCAGGGCGCGTTCAAACTGTTTGCCATGACGCTGAATGTGCTTGGGCGTGCGCTGAGGGATTAGAATGGGAATGGGAATAGAATAACAAGGATGGCTAGCAGGAGGACTCACCCTTATCGAGTTGGTCAATCCCTGCATCTTGGAGATGGCCACGCTCAGCTGATGCGCATGGCGGTAGTTGAATGTGGCGCCCTTCACGTAAAAGTTGCGGGCATCAAAGAGCTTGGCATCCTCAGCCAGAAACTCCTCGCCATGGACATCCACATTCACATGCAAATCTGTGGATGCTTGCTCCTCGCGTGCTGCTTGAAACTCCTGCAGCGTCAGCCAGAGTCGTTTCTGCCAGTTGAGTATACCAGGAAAGGCTGAAAGGAATCGCAATTGTATCAGCCTTAAACATCTCCAACAATCAACTGTGGCACATACTTGCACTCGACCAGTTGCGGTGCGAGGTGGGTGCCACATCGGCGAGGATGATCAGGCGAGTGGTGTCCGTGCCGTACTCGTCGAACATGTCGCCTGGCTCCACGCCGTTCTGCTTGGACTTGGACATCTTCTCCCAGGTCACGACCACTGGCTCCTTGGTCTCCTTGAGCAGCGCCTGGTTCTTCTTGGCATTCACAACCTCCACCTCGTCCTCGCGCACGTAGCGCCCGCTGCCCTTGACGCGATAGGAGCGGCCCATGACCATGCCTTGAACCAGCAGACGGGAGAAGGGTTCGCTGGTGGGCGAGAGGCCGCACTTGTTCATGAAGTGGTTCATGAATCGCGCATAATAGAGATGCAGCACGGCATGCTCTTTGCCGCCAATGTACAGGTCTACGGGCATGAACTGGCTCGCGAGGCTGGGATCTAGGATGCGCTCAGAGTTGTGGGCGTCCAGAAAGCGCAGGTAGTACCAGGAACTGTCCACAAACGTGTCCATGGTGTCGGTCTCGCGTTTCGCTTTTGCATCCCCGCACTTTGGACACTCACAGAGCAGCGAATCCTGCCCAGAGGCAGACGAGTCCCGTTTGGGCAGCGTCACTGGCAGCTGTTCCTCGGGCACGGGCACAGCGCCGCACTTTGGGCAGTGTACAATGGGAATGGGCGTGCCCCAGTAGCGCTGTCGTGAGATAAGCCAGTCCTGCAGCTTGGACGACACTCGATAGCCACCTACATTCAGTCGGGTGGCTGTCTGGAGGACCTCCTTCCTTAACAGCTCCCAGTTGCCAGGATTGAGACGAGTCTCCTCAGTTCCAGTTCCAGAAGCGCAGTTGGCCAGGCCAAAGGAGTCCCACAGCTCCCTGTCCTCGCTTCGAAAACTGGGAGCCGCCAGATAGACATCACAGTCTGATGGAAAGGCAGCCTCGTCGCTGAAGACCACGGGAATGGTGGTGCCAGCAAAGGGATTCTCCACACTGAGGCCGCCTGCAGTCGCGAGCTTTGAGAGATAGTGCTTGCTACGGAGCACAATAAAGGCATTCGGATCCTTGAGTTGCTCCGGGTTGGCGGTCCACACCCTCAGCAGGTTGGAGGCGGAGGTGAGGAGCGTAAAGGCGTAGCCATTGCACTCTCCTATCCAGTGCCGCTGTAGATTGATAATGTCCCTCCAGTCGCGCAACGTGGGATCGTCCAAGCCGTCCAGCAGCTGCTTGGCATACGCACTGGTCCGGATGAACCATTGCTTAAGAAGTTTCTTCTCCACCTTGGCGCCCGATCGCCAGGAGCAGCCATTGGCATCCACTTGCTCATCGGCCAGCACCGTTTTGTCCACGGGATCCCAGTTAACCAGCGCCTCGTTCTGGTAGACCAGGCCATGCTTGTGCAGCATCAAAAAGAGATGTTGCGTCCACCGGTAGTACTGTGGACTGCATGTGGACAGCTCGTGCGTCCAGTCGAAAGAGCAGCCCAGTCGCTGCAGCTGCTGCTTCATCTGCGCTATGTTTTGCTCCGTCCACGCGGCCGGCTCCACTCCCCGCTGGTTGGCCGCATTCTCGGCGGGCAGACCAAAGGAGTCCCAGCCAATGGGCTGGAACACGTTCTTGCCGCACATTCGCTGGAAACGGGCCACGGCATCGCCGATCGTGTAGACCCGCACATGCCCCATGTGCAGATTGCCCGAGGGATAGGGGAACATGGAAAGCACGTAGAACTTGTCTGCCGGCTGCTTGGCATTAAACTGTCCGCCACTAAGCTGATCCCGCCAGTGGGTTTCTATGCGATGCTTCACATCGCTACTCAGCCCAAATACTGCAATAAAAAGTAATTTTTTGTTTTGGCTTGATTTACTTGCTATTTTCACCTCGTTGCCAGTGCAGCTGTGCGTTAAAAGCGCTTCCAACAGCTCCAGTGAAGGCTACGAAAGGGCCGCGATTGTCGTAGCGCCTGCATTCTGTCTGTTTTAATTGATTAAATTGCACATTAGAGCGGCCAGCCGCAGTTATTGAATAACAAAATCAAAAGAACCGGAGCATATCAGCTGTTTTAAGACATGGCGTTGCCGCCTTGCTCATCGCGCCAATGTTTTGCTTGACTAATTGTTGGCGGAAATAATTCTATCGATGCGGCATCATTGCGCCCAGAGTTGTGTTCGCAATTTGTGTGAAAGCATGGTAGCTCTTTGAATTTAGCACACTTTTTCAACAGTCTGGCAGCGCCATATAACCATTTCTGTAGGAAAAAAGTGCAAAGGCAGACGTAATTTTTTTCACTGGGCGAGGCAGGTTGTGAAAAATTCTTATTGCGCATTTTAAACCGTGAAATTTTATTTGGAAAAACCATTTGTGGACATGGGCGATTCCCTGGAAAACCCCGACACATCGGTGGATCCCGGCGTGAATGTATCAATAGCCAACTACGATGCATTTGCAAATTATCTCCGCAAGGCAGTCACCATCTTGCTGCCCGATGACGAAGTGGTGCCGCAATCTCTGAATAAAGCCCTGGACGACCCAATCAACCAGGAGACGATCAGAAAGTTCCTCTCGGACCCCCAGGTGCAGGCCCTGTATGTGCAGCGGAACTGCATCAAAGGTAAGAACGCATTTTTCTGCAGCGTTGGCGTTCCCAATGCAAAAAAAATTACACAAAATGGCGTTCCCTGGGCCAGGAGAAAGTCTATAAATTGCATTTAAAGTAGTGGGGTCGGAAGGCTATGACCAAGATTATGTTCCCGAGTCCCATTATGAGTCATTCTTCATATTTGGACAACGCCTGCATAGTTTTTGTTACAAATCAATGCAACTTATGTTTTTGTTTAGCTTTTTGCCAAAAACTTGTTCTGCGCATGACGTCAGCGCACCTCGTGACTCACGAACTAAATTATCGATAGCAATGTGCTAAAAAAAACCAGCTGACGGCGCTGCCACCTGTGGCATCGATATTGCCGGCCGGCTTTCGTTTGTTTATAAACAGAAAATCAACAAGTTTGTTTGCGGAAGCAACGTGATGCGGAGTGGCGCGACCTTGGGGCTGCGTACGTACTCATTCCATTTGACTTGCGGCATTGAGCGTTGTCATTGACATTGGCACTGGGGCCAACAAATGGGGGAGCAATGACAGCGCCAAGGTCCAGCCTTGGCTGTACGAATTTTGAAGGTTTTTCCCTTGGCCGTTGAATGTTTTGAAGGTGACGCCTTGGTAATGAAATGATGTCAGTGCCACGCCATTGAGCCTCACGGCCAGATAGGCGGCGAGGCCGTGAAATGTGGGTGAATGAAACAGTGCGATAGCAGCCACGCGAGTGATTTATTTATTTGATTCTTGCAGAGGACGATAGCGAACAGCCCGCTGAGGGGGAGGAGGAGAAGGAGCAGGTGGCGTACCAAATCAGCAATGACGTTCACTTTACCAACAGCCGCATGGCCTCGCTGGCATGCATAAAGCGAGGCGTTGTGGTGGAGGCGGACAAGTCGATTCACTCCCAACTGCGACTAATCAACTTCTCCGATGGCTCCCCGTACGAGACGCTGCACGCGTTCATCAGCAAGTCCCTAGCCCCCTACTTCAAGTCGTATGTCAAGGAGTCGGGTCGTGCCGACCGGGATGGCGACAAGATGGCCCCGTCGGTGGAGAAGAAGCTGGCGGAGCTGGAGATGGGGCTGCTGCACTTGCAGCAGAACATTGATATACCGGAGATTACCCTGACGGCACATCAGACCGTCAATCAAGTGATCCGCAAGTGCGCGGATGAGGGACGCAAGGCCAAGGTGGTCGACTTTGGCGACAAGGTGGAGGACTCTTCGTTCCTCAACCAGCTGCAGAACGGCGTCAATCGCTGGATCACCGAAATCAAGAAGGTCACCAAGCTAAATCGTGACCCCGGCTCGGGTACAGCGCTGCAGGTGAGAGAAATGAAT
This sequence comes from Drosophila subsilvestris, assembly GCA_035043285.1. Taxonomy (NCBI): domain Eukaryota; kingdom Metazoa; phylum Arthropoda; class Insecta; order Diptera; family Drosophilidae; genus Drosophila; species Drosophila subsilvestris. The sequence goes on along the minus strand of JAWNNB010001728.1, from coordinate 800,565 downwards.
TATTGAAATCGAATTTGTTATATTTTAGCATGAATCTTTCTAGGAAATCTCTTTCTGGCTGAACCTGGAGCGTGCCCTCTATCGCATCCAAGAGAAGGGCGAGTCACCGGAGGTGGCTCTGACGTTGGACATCCTGAAGCATGGCAAGCGCTTCCATGCCACCGTCTCGTTCGACACGGACACGGAACTGAAGCAGGCTCTGGCCACTGTGGCCGACTACAATCCGCTGATGAAGGATTTCCCCATCAACGATCTGCTGTCTGCCACGGAGCTGGAGAAGATTCGTCCGGCTGTGCAGCAAATCTTCTCGCATCTGCGGAAAGTTCGCAACACCAAGTATCCCATTCAGCGCTGCCTCAAGCTGATCGAGGCCATTTCGCGGGATCTGTCGCAGCAGCTGCTCAAGGTGCTGGGCACCCGGCGGCTCATGCACATTCCCTTTGACGAGTTCGAGCGCGTGATGAACCAGTGCTTCGAGATCTTCAGCTGCTGGGACGACGAGTACGACAAGCTGCAGGGTCTGCTCCGCGACATTGTGAAGAAGAAGCGGGATGAGCACCTGAAGATGGTGTGGCGCGTTTCGCCCGCCCACAAAAAGCTGCAGACCCGCATGGAGCACATGCGCAAGTTTCGGCGTCAGCACGAACAGCTGCGCACCGTTATCCTGCGCGTCCTGCGGCCCACCAAGCAGGCTGTTGGCGATGACGGCAGCACCGTGGAGACCAAACAGCCCTACAGTCTGGATGCCGCCGATGCCAATGCCATCGAGGAGGTGAATCTTGCCTACGAAAATGTCAAGGAGGTGGATTGCTTGGACATAACCAAGGAGGGCTCAGAGGCCTGGGAGGCCGCAGTGAAGCGCTACGAGGAGAAGATTGGTTGGTGTCTAGAATCGTATTTACTTGGCTCGAAAATGACTGAAAGAAATTCCTTTCGCTCACAGATCGCGTCGAGACTCGCATCACGGCTCATTTGCGCGACCAACTGGGAACGGCAAAGAATGCCAACGAGATGTTCCGCATCTTCTCGCGCTTCAATGCGCTTTTTGTGCGCCCGCACATTCGTGGCGCCATACGGGAGTACCAGACGCAGCTGATACAGCGTGTCAAGGACGACATTGAGGCACTGCATGAGAAGTTCAAGGTGCAGTATCCGCAGAGCAAGAGCTGTCGCCTCTCGTCTGTGCGCGATCTGCCCCCGGTGGCGGGTTCCATAATTTGGGCACGTCAGATCGACAATCAGCTGACGATGTACTTGAAGCGCGTGGAGGATGTGCTGGGCAAGGGCTGGGAGACCCACATCGAGGGTCAGAGGCTGAAGGAAGATGGCGTTAGCTTCCGCGCCAAGCTCTCCACCGTTGAAGTGTTCAACGAGTGGGCCCGCAAGGTGCAGGAGCGCAACTTTGGCAGCACTGGTCGCATTTTCACAATTGAGTCGACGCGCTCTCGCACTGGACGTGGCAATGTTCTGCGTTTAAGGGTCAACTTTTTGCCAGAGATAATCACGCTGGCCAAGGAGGTGCGGAATATCAAGAATCTGGGATTCAGGTATTTAAATTGGCGCTTGATTTGGCTCGGATTTTCATGGCTTTTTCCTTCCACAGAGTACCGCTCACCATTGTGAATAAGGCGCATCAGGCAAACCAGATCTATCCGTATGCTATATCGCTGATTGAGAGTGTTCGCACCTACGAACGCACCCTGGAGAAGGTAAGCTGCCTTTGAGAGGATACTTTACCTTCCGAAGAAGGGCTGTAATCAAACGAATCACAGGAGAGAGAGCATCGGCCGAAGATTCATTTGATATCAGTCGGAAATTTGTCTCAACACACTTTATACACTCCAATATGCCACAATCACAAGCACACGATGTCAACGTGTTGGAGTCACCACTGACTCCACGGTTTTCTCTTTGCATTGCTTTGTTCCTGGCGTGCAGCTTGAATTTTGTTACCCACCACCACCACCACCACTAAACACCCCCAGACACTAGTACACACATCACATAGACCGGAAACCAATAGAACCACCACGAGACCCTTATCACTCACTCTCTCTCTCTCTCTCTCTCGTTCTGAATCTGTACCGAACCTACAACAACATTTCTTTCATGCAGCTTAATAATAGGAGTCTAGCACAAAATTCCGTATTCAAGGTAGTGTTGTTGCGTTGTTTGTGCCCCTCCCCCTCCGCCCGTGCCCCTAAAAATGTTTGTTAATTCCCCAAATATTCCCTGTAAATGCAACCACCATTTGATTTCCTAGTTTCAATTTTATACAACTCCCGCATGCAATTTAAGAACTACTTTCTAAACTTTACATGAATGAATGCCCAAGCTAATCAAGTGGTTTCCATCTAGATCGAAGATCGGGCCAGCATCGTGCCGCTGGTGGCAGGACTGCGCAAGGATGTTTTGAACTTGGTCTCCGAGGGAATTGGACTCGTTTGGGAATCGTACAAACTCGATCCTTATGTTCTTCGTCTCTCGGAATGCGTTACGCAGTTCCAGGAGAAGGTAAGCGCATACTAGGGAGAATACAAATATCCATTTTACTTAAGATTTTCCTCTTTTGTAGGTCGACGACCTGTTGGTTGTTGAGGAGCAACTGGATGTGGATGTACGCTCGCTGGAGACATGTCCCTATAGTGCTGCCACCTTTGTGGAGATTCTATCAAAGATTCAACACGCTGTCGATGACCTTTCGCTGCGTCAGTATTCCAATTTGAGCGTTTGGGTCACGCGTCTGGATGAGGAGGTGGAGAAGAAGTTGGCGCTGCGACTGCAGGCGGGTATTCAGGCTTGGACCGAGGCCCTGACTGGCAACAAGAAGGAGGTGGACACCTCCATGGACACTGATGCCCCGGTCCAGCCCACCCACAAGCTCGGAGGAGAGCCACAGATCCCGAATGCCGTACACGAGATTCGCATTACCAATCAGCAGATGTATCTCTATCCCTCGATTGAGGAGGCCCGCTTCCAGATCATGCAGCAGTTCTTCGCCTGGCAGGCGATCGTCACGTCGCAAATGCGCCTCCAGAGCACCCGCTACCAGGTGGGTCTGGAGAAGCCCGTCTCGCAGACATATCGCAATCTGCTGACAAAGCTGCCCGAGGGCAAGATCCTGGACAGTGCCTATGGAGCCATCAATAACAAAGTGGGAGAAGTGCGCAATTATGTGGACGAGTGGCTGCGCTACCAGAGCCTGTGGGATCTGCAGGCAGACATGCTGTACGGCCGCCTGGGCGAGGATGTCAACTTGTGGATAAAGTGCCTCAACGACATCAAGCAGTCACGCACCACCTTCGACACGTCAGACACTCGGCGCGCCTATGGCCCCATCATCATCGATTACGCCAAGGTGCAGGCAAAGGTCACCCTGAAGTACGACTCGTGGCACAAGGAGGCGTTGGGCAAGTTTGGCACGCTGCTGGGCACCGAAATGACCAGCTTCCACGGCAAGGTGTCCAAGTCGCGCACTGACCTCGAGATGCAGAGCATTGAAGCGGCCAGCACCTCGGATGCCGTCAGCTTCATCACCTACGTGCAGTCGCTGAAGAAGGACATGATATCGTGGGACAAGCAGGTGGAGGTGTTCAGGGAGGCGCAGCGCATACTCGAGCGTCAGCGTTTCCAGTTCCCCAACAACTGGCTGCACGTGGACAACATCGAGGGTGAGTGGTCGGCCTTCAATGAGATCATCAAGCGCAAGGACACGGCCATCCAGACGCAGGTGGCGAGCCTGCAGGCCAAGATTGTGGCCGAGGACAAGGCCGTGGAAACGCGTACCGTGGACTTCCTCAACGACTGGGAGAAGACCAAGCCCACGGGCGGCAAAATCCGTCCGGACGATGCTCTCCAGCAGCTTCAAATCTTCGAGAGCAAGTACTCGCGCCTCAAGGAGGAGCGCGACAATGTGGCCAAGGCCAAGGAGGCACTGGAGCTGCAAGAGTCGGCGGTGCCCAACAACAGTGCCGAGCGCATGAATGTGGCTCTCGAGGAGTTGCAGGATCTTCGTGGCGTATGGGGCGAGCTGTCCAAGGTGTGGACCCAGATCGACGAGACGCGCGAGAAGCCGTGGCTATCGGTGCAGCCGCGCAAGCTCCGCCAGCAGCTGGAGGCGATGATGGCACAGTTGAAGGAACTGCCTGCCCGCCTCCGAATGTACGAGTCGTACGAGTACGTGAAGAAACTCATTCAGAGCTACATCAAGGTGAACATGCTGATTGTGGAGCTAAAGTCGGACGCGCTCAAGGAGCGCCACTGGAAGCAGCTGACAAAGCAGCTGCGCGTCAACTGGGTCATCTCCGACCTGACACTGGGACAGGTGTGGGATGTCAATCTGCAGAAGAACGAGGGCATTGTCAAGGACATTATTCTGGTGGCCCAGGGCGAGATGGCGCTGGAGGAGTTCCTCAAGCAGGTGCGGGAGTCCTGGCAGAACTACGAGCTGGATCTGATCAATTACCAGAACAAATGCCGCATCATCCGCGGCTGGGATGACCTCTTCAACAAGGTCAAGGAGCACATCAACTCGGTGGCCGCCATGAAGCTATCGCCATACTACAAGGTCTTCGAGGAGGAGGCCCTCACCTGGGAGGAGAAGCTGAACCGCATCAACGCCCTCTTTGACGTGTGGATCGATGTCCAGCGTCGCTGGGTGTACCTCGAGGGCATCTTCTCAGGCAGTGCCGACATCAAGACGCTGCTACCCGTGGAGACATCCCGTTTCCAAAGCATCAGCTCCGAGTTCCTCGGTCTGATGAAGAAAGTCACAAAGTCACCGAAAGTAATGGATGTCCTGAACATTCCAGCCGTGCAACGTTCGCTGGAGCGTCTGGCCGATCTGCTGGGAAAGATTCAGAAGGCCCTCGGCGAGTACTTGGAGAGGGAGCGTACCTCCTTCCCTCGATTCTACTTCGTGGGCGACGAAGATCTGCTGGAGATAATCGGCAACAGCAAGAACATTGCCCGTCTCCAAAAGCACTTCAAGAAGATGTTTGCCGGCGTGGCTGCCATCCTCTTGAACGAGGAGAGCAACGTCATTCTGGGCATATCCTCGCGCGAGGGCGAGGAGGTGCACTTCATCAATCCCGTGTCCACCGTGGAGCATCCCAAGATCAACGAGTGGCTGTCGCTGGTGGAGAAGCAGATGCGCTTCACTCTGGCCTCCCTGTTGGCTCAGGCCGTGCAGGACATCAAGCAGTTTCGCGATGGCAAGATCGATCCTCAGGCCTATATGGAATGGTGCGACAAATACCAGGCCCAGATTGTGGTCCTTGCGGCCCAAATTCTGTGGTCCGAGGATGTTGAGGCGGCTCTGCAGCAGGCCTCAGAGACGAACAACGCCAAGCCCATGACGCGAGTCCTGGGCAACGTGGAGAATACATTGAATGTCCTAGCAGACTCTGTGCTGCAGGAGCAGCCGCCACTGCGACGCCGAAAGCTGGAGCATCTCATCAACGAGTTTGTGCACAAGCGGACGGTCACCAGGCGCCTCATCACCAACGGCGTGACGTCGCCCAAGTCCTTCCAGTGGCTGTGCGAGATGCGCTTCTACTTCGATCCCCGCCAGACGGAGGTGCTGCAGCAGCTGACCATCCACATGGCCAATGCGCGCTTCTTCTACGGCTTTGAGTATCTGGGAGTGCAGGATCGCCTGGTGCAGACACCACTCACGGATCGCTGCTACCTGACAATGACCCAAGCGCTGGAGTCGCGCCTCGGAGGCTCTCCCTTCGGGCCCGCTGGCACGGGCAAAACGGAGTCAGTGAAGGCGCTGGGCAATCAGTTGGGTCGCTTCGTGCTGGTCTTCAACTGCGACGAGACGTTTGACTTCCAGGCCATGGGCCGCATCTTTGTGGGTCTGTGCCAGGTCGGAGCCTGGGGCTGCTTCGACGAGTTCAATCGTTTGGAGGAGCGGATGTTGTCCGCCTGCTCGCAGCAGATCCAGACCATCCAGGAGGCGCTCAAGTACGACATGGACAGCAACAAGGAGAGCATCACCGTGGAGCTGGTGGGCAAGCAGGTGCGCGTTTCCGCCGACATGGCCATCTTCATTACGATGAATCCGGGCTATGCCGGCCGCTCCAATCTGCCGGACAATCTGAAGAAGCTCTTCCGCTCGCTGGCCATGACCACACCCGATCGCCAGCTGATCGCCGAGGTGATGCTCTTCTCGCAGGGATTCCGCACTGCCGAGAAGCTCGCCTGCAAGATCGTCCCATTCTTCAAGCTCTGCGACGAGCAGCTCTCCAACCAGAGCCACTACGACTTCGGTCTGCGTGCGCTCAAGTCGGTGCTGATATCCGCGGGCAACGTGAAGCGCGACCGCATCATGAAGATCAAGGAGCAGATGCGACAGCGTGGCGACGAGAACATAGACGAGGCCTCTGTGGCCGAGAATCTGCCTGAGCAAGAGATTCTCATCCAGTCGGTGTGCGAGACCATGGTGCCCAAACTGGTGGCCGAGGACATTCCCCTGCTCTTCTCGCTGCTCAGCGACGTCTTCCCCAATGTGGGCTACACGCGGGCAGAGATGAAGGGCCTCAAGGAGGAGATACGCAAGGTGTGCCAGGAGGACTATCTGGTCTGTGGCGAGGGAGACGAGCAGGGCGCTGCCTGGATGGAAAAGGTGAGCATCAGTGGGCTGATTGGGGGCATAGTGAGGGATTCATAGAATAATCATTCGATTCACACACACACACATGCTTACTAAATCTTCAGGGACTCGGCTCCACGTGGGTGGACAAAGTAACTAAGAGACCCCTACCTCTCCTTAAAATGTTCCCATGCTAATGTTCCTCCTCTTTTCTCAGGTGCTGCAACTCTACCAGATCTCCAATCTCAACCACGGCCTGATGATGGTGGGGCCCTCGGGTTCCGGCAAGTCCACTGCCTGGAGAACCCTCCTGAAGGCACTGGAACGCTTCGAGGGCGTTGAGGGAGTGGCCCATGTCATTGATCCCAAGGCCATCTCCAAGGAGGCCCTCTACGGCGTCCTCGATCCCAACACTCGCGAGTGGACCGACGGTCTCTTCACCCACGTTCTCCGCAAGATCATCGACAATGTGCGTGGCGAGATCAACAAGCGCCAGTGGATAATCTTCGACGGCGACGTGGATCCCGAGTGGGTGGAGAATCTCAATTCGGTGCTGGACGACAACAAGCTGCTGACTCTGCCCAATGGAGAGCGTCTCTCGCTGCCTCCGAATGTGCGGGTGATGTTCGAGGTGCAGGATCTGAAGTTTGCCACGCTGGCCACCGTTTCGCGGTGCGGCATGGTCTGGTTCTCGGAGGATGTGCTCTCGACGGAGATGATATTCGAAAACTATCTGTCGCGGCTGCGCAGCATTCCCCTGGAGGATGGCGACGAGGACTTTGTGGGCGTAATGAAGCCGGCCAAGGACAAGGAGGAGGAGGTGTCCCCCTCACTGCAGGTGCAGCGCGACATTGCACTCCAGCTGCAGCCGTTCTTCTCCGGCGATGGCATTGTGGTGCGCACCCTGGAGTACGCCATGGACCAGGAGCACATCATGGACTTCACTCGGCTGCGGGCACTCAGCTCGCTCTTCTCCATGCTCAATCAGGCGGCCCGCAACGTGCTCAACTTCAATTCGCAGCATCCGGACTTCCCCTGCTCTGCCGACCAGTTGGAGCACTACATACCCAAGGCTTTGGTGTACTCTGTTCTGTGGTCCTTTGCCGGCGATGCCAAGCTCAAGGTGCGCACCGATCTGGGTGACTTTGTGCGCAGCGTGACCACCGTTCCGCTGCCAGGAGCCGCTGGGGCTCCCATCATTGACTTTGAAGTGAGCATGAGCGGCGATTGGGTGCCGTGGAGCAACAAGGTGCCGGTCATAGAGGTGGAAACCCACAAGGTGGCCTCCCCGGACATTGTGGTGCCCACTCTGGACACCGTACGTCACGAGTCGCTGCTGTACACGTGGCTGGCGGAGCACAAACCCTTGGGTAGGTGGAATCCTCCAATGTTCTGTTAAATACTTTATAAAATGTGCTCCTGTTTTGTGATCGTCCCTTTTAGTGCTCTGCGGTCCACCTGGATCGGGCAAGACAATGACTCTCTTCTCGGCACTGCGTGCCCTGCCCGACATGGAGGTGGTGGGCCTCAATTTCTCATCGGCCACCACCCCGGAGCTGCTCCTGAAGACGTTCGATCACTACTGCGAGTACCGCAAGACACCCAACGGCGTGGTGCTGTCTCCCGTGCAGATTGGCAAGTGGCTGGTCCTCTTCTGTGACGAGATCAATCTACCGGACATGGACAGCTATGGCACACAGCGAGTCATCTCGTTCCTGCGCCAGCTGGTGGAGCACAAGGGCTTCTATCGGGCCAATGACCAGGCCTGGGTGTCGTTGGAGCGGATTCAATTTGTGGGCGCCTGTAATCCGCCCACGGATCCGGGTCGCAAGCCGCTGTCGCATCGCTTCCTGCGGCACGTGCCCATCATCTATGTGGACTACCCCGGAGAGACGTCGCTCAAGCAGATCTACGGCACCTTCTCGCGTGCCATGCTGCGCCTGATGCCCGCCCTGCGCGGATACGCGGAGCCACTCACCAACGCCATGGTCGAGTTCTATCTGGCCTCCCAGGATCGCTTCACGCAGGATATGCAGCCACATTACGTGTACTCGCCCCGTGAGATGACGCGTTGGGTGCGAGGCATCTGCGAGGCCATCCGCCCGCTGGACTCCCTGCCAGTGGAGGGGCTGGTGCGGCTGTGGGCACACGAGGCACTGCGTCTCTTCCAGGATCGTCTGGTGGATGACCCAGAGCGGCGCTGGACCAACGAGAATATTGATATTGTGGCACACAAGCACTTCCCCGGCATCAACCAGGAGGAGGCGCTGCAACGTCCGATCCTGTACAGCAACTGGCTGTCCAAGGACTACATGCCAGTGAACCGCGAAGAGCTGCGCGACTATGTACGCGCCCGCCTCAAGGTCTTCTACGAGGAGGAGCTGGATGTGCCTCTGGTGCTGTTTGACGAGGTGCTCGAACATGTGCTGCGCATCGATCGAATCTTCCGCCAGCCGCAGGGTCATCTGCTGCTCATTGGCGTCTCTGGCGCTGGCAAGACCACACTTTCCCGCTTCGTTGCTTGGATGAACGGCCTGTCCATCTTCCAGATCAAGGTCCACAACAAGTACACGGGCGAGGACTTTGACGAGGATCTGCGCTGTGTGCTGCGACGTTCCGGCTGCAAAGACGAGAAAATTGCCTTCATTCTGGACGAGTCGAATGTGCTGGACTCGGGCTTCCTGGAGCGCATGAACACGCTGCTGGCCAACGGCGAGGTTCCGGGTCTCTTCGAGGGCGACGAGTACACCACTCTGATGACGCAGTGCAAGGAGGGCGCTCAGCGCGAGGGCCTCATGCTGGACTCCAGCGACGAGCTCTACAAGTGGTTCACCCAGCAGGTGATGCGCAATCTGCACGTGGTCTTCACCATGAACCCCTCGACGGATGGCCTCAAGGATCGTGCTGCCACGTCGCCGGCTCTGTTTAATCGTTGTGTCCTGAATTGGTTCGGGGACTGGTCGGACTCGGCCCTGTTCCAGGTGGGCAAGGAGTTTACCACTCGCGTCGATCTGGAGCGTCCCAACTGGCATGCGCCAGACTTTTTCCCATCCGTGTGCCCCCTGGTGCCGGCCAATCCCACCCATCGGGATGCGGTGATCAATTCGTGCGTCTATGTCCACCAAACCCTGCATCAGGCCAACGCTCGTCTGGCCAAGCGTGGAGGCCGCACCATGGCCGTCACTCCGCGCCACTACCTCGACTTTATCCATCACTTTGTGAAGCTATACAATGAGAAGCGCAGCGACCTCGAGGAGCAGCAGCTTCATCTGAATGTGGGTCTCAACAAGATCGCCGAGACTGTGGAGCAGGTGGAGGAGATGCAAAAGTCGCTGGCCGTCAAGAAGCAGGAGCTGCAGGCGAAGAACGAGGCGGCCAATGCCAAGCTGAAGCAAATGTTCCAGGACCAGCAGGAGGCCGAAAAGAAGAAGATCCAGTCGCAGGAGATTCAGATACGTCTGGCCGATCAAACGATAAAGATTGAGGAGAAGCGCAAATACGTGATGGCCGATCTGGCACAGGTGGAACCGGCGGTGATCGATGCCCAAGCAGGTACGCGTATTTGTGGGCGGGCGAAACCTAAGTTTGATCTAAGATTATGTCTCTCCCCCTTTGGATATCTGATTATGTATTTTTTGATATATGATTTAATTCTGTCGTGTATTCAATTCTGACCCTCACCGAACAATCCGCACACAACGAACCACCACCACCCATGCAATATCCGCAATCCCAACATCCGCCATATTCCAACAGCCGTTAGCTCTATTAAAAAGAAACACCTGGCCGAGATCCGGTCGATGGCCAATCCTCCGGCCGTGGTCAAGCTGGCCCTGGAATCGGTCTGCGAGCTGCTCAATGAGAGTGCCACCGATTGGAAGGCCATACGCGGCATCCTCGTGAAAGATACTTTCATCTCCTCGATCGTTAACTTGGAGACTGACAAGATCACGTACGCAACTTCTTTCTCTTTACCATCTTTACCATCAGCCATCATATACAGCCCACCCAGCACTCACCCATTGTCTTCCTGTGGCGTCCACTGTTCACTAATTGGCCAACACAAACTTAAACTCAAACAATACTCTCCAAACGATCATTTAATCTTTACATTCATTCCAACCCATAACTACAACTACAACTACAACTACTACAAAAACACACACCAAAGCATAGGCAGTGCACAGGCCAAAGCCTTTACTCAACTTGAACCCTAAAATCTAAAACCCCAAACACACCTCATAACCAACTTACTAGAAGTAATCTGTCTCTCTGATATCTTCAATCCCATAATGTGTGTACAGCTGTGTATAATAGTTTTTCGCTCTCATTTGTGTGTACTTGGAGGAACACTCCCGAAAGGTGGGAAATAATTAAGATGGATTCATGTGGGTTCGATTAACCGAAGCAAGGACCAAGGGGAGCAGGCAGTGGTGCTTGCTTGCTCCAGGTGCCAGGTTCATCCGATTCATGCGATTCGGTTTTTGATTAGTAATTAACTATAGACTGTAAACCAATAGCCTAATCTTACGAATACGAATAGTAATAACCTTTTGGATAAGTGTTAATTTTGATCCTTCATGTTAATCCATCAAATCAATCAATCAATCAGCTGTCAAATCGATACGCAAGCAACAGCTCGTTGAGGTGCGAACCATGGCCAATCCACCGTCGGTGGTTAAATTGGCACTCGAATCGATCTGCCTGCTGCTGGGCGAGAATGCGACCGATTGGAAGTCGATCCGTGCCGTGATAATGCGTGAAAATTTCATTAATTCAATTGTATCTAACTTCGGTACCGAGAACATAACGTAAGCATGAAACAAATTCAATTATTACCAACCAACCAACCAACCAACCAACAACAACAATACCACACACACATTTTGTTCTCGAAATTACGAGTGTATTTATTTTGTTCTTGTTCTTGTTCTAGTTCCTTTGTTGAAGTTTTCTGCTTGATTTTAGTTCTTTTGAGCGTAGAAAAACTGAATTGGATTTCATTAGCGATTTAGTTGATTTTTGATTTTAACCGTTTTCGTAGTTTTTTTCTTTCTATTCAATTGCATATTACGTATTAAGCGAGCTGTAAATATACACCCCACCTCCTACAGTAACTTGAACTTAAACTTAAACTTTAACATTAACTTTCACTTTAACCCAACCCTTGACGTCAACTTGAACTTACTTCGGTTTATTGGCTTTAGTTACTATTTTTTTTTTGGTTTTGGTCAAATTTATCGTTGATTCCATACAGAACTTACTGCTTACTGCTTGCTTCAAATCATTCAAATAATCCCCCACCAATCGCGATATCTATTCCTGGTGGAAATACTAATCTATAATCTCTAATCCCCCCAAGCGATGATGTGCGCGAGAAGATGAAGTCCAAGTATCTGAGCAATCCCGACTACAACTTTGAGAAGGTAAACCGTGCCAGTATGGCCTGCGGTCCCATGGTTAAATGGGCCATTGCACAGGTAAGCAGAAAACCCCAATAATCATTTACTTTACTCCCATTACTGAATCTCATTCTTTTATACACAGATTGAATACGCTGACATGCTGAAGCGTGTGGAGCCTCTACGCGAGGAACTGCGCTCGCTGGAGGAGCAGGCCGAGGTGAATTTGGCCAGTGCCAAGAACACCAAGGATCTTGTGGAGCAACTGGAGCGCAGCATTGCTGCCTACAAGGAGGAGTATGCGCAGCTGATTTCGCAGGCGCAGGCCATCAAAACGGATCTGGAGAACGTGCAGGCCAAGGTGGATCGTTCCATTGCGCTGCTCAAGAGTTTGAACATTGAGCGCGAGCGCTGGGAGTCGACCAGCGAGACATTCAAGAGCCAAATGTCCACCATTGTGGGCGACGTGCTGCTGTCTGCTGCCTTCATTGCCTACGGCGGCTACTTCGACCAGCACTATCGGTTGAATCTGTTCACCACCTGGTCGCAGCACCTGCAGTCGGCCAGCATCCAGTATCGCGCGGACATGGCGCGCACCGAGTATCTGTCGAATCCGGACGAACGGCTGCGCTGGCAGGCGAATGCTCTGCCCACGGACGACCTCTGCACGGAAAATGCCATCATGCTGAAGCGCTTCAACCGCTACCCGCTGATCATCGATCCCTCGGGACAGGCCACCACCTTCCTGCTCAACGAGTATGCGGGCAAGAAGATTACAAAAACCTCCTTCCTGGACGACTCGTTCCGCAAGAATCTGGAGTCGGCTCTGCGCTTTGGTAATCCCCTGCTGGTGCAGGATGTGGAGAACTACGATCCCATTTTGAACCCCGTGCTGAATCGCGAGCTTCGTCGCACTGGCGGACGAGTTCTGATCACTCTCGGCGACCAGGACATTGACTTGTCGCCATCCTTTGTCATCTTCCTATCCACGCGTGATCCCACCGTGGAGTTCCCGCCCGACATCTGTTCGAGGGTGACGTTCGTGAACTTTACTGTGACCCGCAGTTCCCTGCAGTCGCAGTGCCTCAACCAGGTGCTCAAGGCAGAGCGTCCAGACATTGATGAGAAGCGTTCCGATCTGCTCAAGCTGCAGGGCGAGTTCCGGCTGCGTCTGCGCCAGCTGGAGAAGAGTCTGCTGCAGGCACTGAACGATGCCAAGGGCAAGATTCTCGACGACGATTCGGTGATCACCACGCTGGAGACCCTCAAGAAGGAGGCCTACGACATCAACCAGAAGGTGGATGAGACGGACAAGGTGATAGCCGAGATTGAGACCGTCTCGCAGCAGTATTTGCCGCTATCCGTGGCCTGCAGCAACATTTACTTCACCATGGACAGCCTCAACCAGGTGCACTTCCTGTACCAGTATTCGCTGAAAATGTTCCTCGACATCTTCTCGACGGTGCTGTACAACAATCCCCGACTCGAGGGCCGCAGCGATCACTCCGAGCGTCTGGGCATCGTGACCAAAGACCTGTTCCAGGTGTGCTACGAGCGCGTTGCCCGCGGCATGATCCACAACGATCGCCTCACGTTCGCCCTGCTCATGTGCAAGATCCACCTGAAGAGCACGTCAGAGTCCAACCTGGACGCAGAGTTCAACTTCTTCCTGCGCAGCCGCGAGGGTCTTCTGGCCAATCCCATTCCCGTGGAGGGACTGAGCGGAGAGCAGATAGAGGGCGTCAATCGCCTGGCCACGCGCCTTCCTATCTTCCGCAAGCTGCTCGAAAAGGTGAAATCTATTCCCGAACTGGGTGCCTGGCTGCAGCAGAGCTCCCCCGAGCAGGTCGTGCCCCAGCTGTGGGATGAGTCAAAGGCTCTCAGTCCCGTGGCCAGTTCCGTGCATCAGTTGCTGCTCATCCAGGCTTTCCGGCCGGATCGCGTCATCGCCGCCGCTCACAATGTGGTCAACACTGTCCTCGGAGAGGACTTCATGCCCAACGCCGAACAGGAGCTGGACTTTACGGCCGTCGTGGAGAAGCAGCTGAATTGCAATACGCCCGCCCTGCTGTGCTCGGTGCCGGGCTTCGATGCCTCCGGCCGTGTGGATGACTTGGCTGCGGAGCAGAACAAGCAGATATCCAGCATTGCCATTGGCTCTGCCGAGGGCTTCAATCAGGCGGAGCGCGCCATTAACATGGCCTGCAAGACCGGTCGCTGGGTGCTGCTCAAGAACGTGCATCTGGCGCCCCAGTGGCTGGTGCAGCTGGAGAAGAAGATGCACTCGCTGCAGCCGCACTCGGGCTTCCGTCTCTTCCTCACCATGGAGATCAACCCGAAGGTGCCCGTCAACTTGCTGCGTGCCGGACGTATCTTTGTGTTTGAACCGCCGCCGGGCATCCGAGCCAATCTGCTGCGCACCTTCTCCACGGTGCCGACGGCCCGCATGATGAAAACGCCCAGCGAGCGGGCCAGACTCTACTTCCTGCTGGCCTGGTTCCACGCCATCGTCCAGGAGCGACTGCGTTACGTGCCCCTCGGCTGGGCCAAAAAGTACGAGTTCAACGAGTCAGATCTGCGCGTGGCCTGCGACACTCTGGACACATGGATCGACACCACGGCCATGGGCCGCACGAATCTACCCCCAGAGAAGGTGCCGTGGGATGCTCTCGTCACGCTGCTCTCGCAGTCCATCTATGGCGGCAAGATCGACAACGACTTTGACCAGCGTCTGCTGCAGTCGTTCCTCAAGAAGCTCTTCACCGCCCGCAGCTTCGAGGCTGACTTTGCCCTGGTGGCGAATGTGGACGGTGCTTCGGGAGGATTGCGTCACATCACCATGCCGGACGGCACACGTCGCGACCACTTCCTGAAGTGGATCGAGAATCTGACGGATCGCCAGACACCCTCCTGGCTGGGCCTGCCCAACAATGCTGAGAAGGTGCTGCTGACCACACGCGGCACGGATCTAGTGAGCAAGCTGCTAAAAATGCAGCAACTGGAGGATGATGACGAGCTGGCCTACAGCGTGGAGGAGCAGTCGGCAGAGTCCGCTCTGGCCGTGGGTCGCAGCGAGGATGGTCGCCCGTCTTGGATGAAAACGCTGCACAATTCGGCCACCGCTTGGCTGGAGCTGCTGCCCAAGAGTTTGCAGGTGCTCAAGCGCACAGTGGAGAACATCAAGGATCCGCTGTATCGCTACTTTGAGCGCGAGGTGACCAGCGGAGCCCGGCTGCTGCAGACGGTAATCCTTGACCTGCAGGACGTCGTGCTCATCTGCCAGGGTGAGAAGAAGCAGACGAACCATCATCGTTCCATGCTCTCGGAGCTGGTGCGCGGCATCATACCCAAGGGATGGAAGCGCTACACAGTCCCTGCCGGCTGCACCGTCATTCAGTGGATCACGGACTTTAGCAATCGCGTGCAGCAGTTGCAGAAGGTGTCGCAGCTGGTCTCGCAGGCGGGCGCCAAGGAGCTGCAGGGCTTCCCCGTTTGGCTGGGCGGCCTCCTCAATCCTGAGGCGTACATCACGGCAACCAGGCAGTGCGTGGCCCAGGCCAACAGCTGGTCGCTGGAGGAGCTAGCGCTAGAGGTGACCATCACCGATGCAGGCCTCAAGACCGACCAGAAGGACTGCTGCTTCGGCGTGACCGGACTCAAGCTGCAAGGCGCTCAATGCAAAAACAACGAGCTGCTTCTGGCTTCCACCATCATGATGGATCTGCCAGTGACCATCCTCAAGTGGGTCAAGTGAGTATACGACTTGAGAAACTTTAATTTGCATTTTCACTCACATTCGATTCTCGTCAGGATATCGTCGGAGCCGCGCATCAGCAAGCTCACGCTGCCCGTCTACCTGAACTCGACGCGCACAGAGCTGCTCTTCACCGTGGACTTGGCCGTGGCCGCTGGACAGGATTCGCACAGCTTCTACGAGCGTGGCGTGGCCGTTCTCACGTCCACCGCCTTAAACTAAATATCGTATCTAATACTCACTCGTATTCGTATGCTACCCCCAATATTTACTCAAAATAATACAATAATCGACATTATGGAATATATCTAACAAACGACTAGGTGTCCCCTTAGTACTCATTTAGTATTCCATATCCATATACACATAACAACAACAACAACAACAACCCGTGAGAAGGAACCCCAGGTAGATCTCTCTGTATTGGATGCAAATTATTCACTAACAATGTTCTGGCTCCGTCGGTCAGCACAATGGCTGGGACAACGACAACAAAGGGGCATGAGTGCCTTGCGCACGCCGATGATGTATCCTAAGTTGGAGGACTACTCGCTGGTGAAAGTGGAGGAAGTGCGTCGTTTTATTGGGGATTGCTTGAAGCGGATTGGCGTGCCCGAATCGAAGCTGCGATGCATCAGTGAATTTCTAGTGGCCGCCGACTATCGCGGCATATATGGTAGCGGACTCATTCAGCTCGAACTCTACCTGAACGACCTGCGCCATCGTCGCGCCGATATGGACGCTGAGCCGAAGACCATAAGTGAGACCATGGCCAGCGCTCATGTGAATGGTAACGGTGCGCTGGGCGTCATTGTGGGCAACTTCTGCATGGACCTGGCTGTAAAAAAAGCCAATAACTCGGGCGTCGGCTTTGTTGTGGCCAATCAATCGAATCACTTTGGAGTCGCCAGCTGGTATGCCCTACAGGCGCTCGACCACGGCTATGCGGGACTAGTGATGTCCAATGGGGCGCCGATAATGGTGCCACCGCGCTCGAAGGTGGCCAGCATTGGTGCCAACTGCCTGGCCTTTGGCGTCAGGGGACATGACTCGTATTTTATGCTGGACATGGCCGCCAGCATGAAGGACATTGGTTCCATTGAGTGGGCCCTCACCAAAGGCGAATATATTCCGCACAGCTGGGCGGCGGATGAGAGTGGCTATTCCACGAGCTTTCCCATTCTGGCCCTGCGAAACCCTCGCCTAGCCTCCGCGGGTGGACACAAGGGCTACTGCTTGGCCGCCATGATTGATCTGCTGTGTGGGGTCCTTTCTGGAGCCAACTTTTCCACGCAAATACCACCTTGGAATTCGAATGTTCACAGCAAATGTCCCAACCTTGGGCAGATCTTTTTCGCCATCGATCCCGACTTCTTTATTCCGGACTTTATGGAGCGACTCGATGACTTCAACGATTGCATCAAGAAAAGCTGCCCCGTCAAGGTGGCAAACGCTATCCAACTGCCAGGGGAGCCGGAGATGCGGCACATGCACCTCGTGGAGAAGTTGGGTGGTCTGCCCTATCACAAAGGCCTGCTGGAAAAGTACAAGTCCATTGCGAATCGTTACAGCGTCAGGCCCATTCAGTTGTTCAGTAAGGACGATTAGCGGAAACGAATACACTAGGCGAAGAATTTTGATTTGTTTGGGGAGGGGAAGTAATAAATATACCGTTTTTTTGTGAGGTTTGGCATCAAGTGTCATAGCAGTTTGCTTTTGTGATAGTGGCGCTGGCAGTTACAAAACGTCAGCTTATGGCGTTTTGTAGCAGGTCAAAAACTGGCAGTTACGAAATTGTTTCATTAAAAATTTAATGAAAGTATCGATAATTAATGAAAGTATCGATGAAATTAATGAAAGTATCGATGAAATTAATGAAAGTATAAACTCCGACTGAGGGCGCCAGCAAAATTTCCCTGTTTAACTGTTCCCAGTATGATGCTGCCGGATCAGCAAATTTTACTTTCATAGATTCACAGCTGGCGCCAGGTTGCAAAAACTTAACATGTTTTCAACGATGAAAATATTGCCAATTTACTAACAGTGCGCTGTTAACTAAGTTAACATGTTGCCAAGGGACTTCCAGCATGCTGCGGAAACAAACTTGTAATTACATGTAAAATGCAAATTTCCACGTTCCTGGGAGAGCAACAAATGTTTACAGAGACAGACGGAGATATGTTTTTTATAAACACTAGAAACTTTCTCTTTTACATTTGAAACTTTCTTTTCAATGTTAGTTACATTAAATTACCATTAATTTAATATTAACAATAAATAAAATTAGGAAAAATATAGAAAAATCGAGAAAAATGTAGAAAAATATAAAAAAATGGAAAGAAATTCTCAGTAAGTATATACATATGTAATCTGTAAATCTGTTTTTTCTTTGTGTTTCGTTGCTCTCCATTTTCGAATTAATTTTTCTCATTTTTTGCCTCCACTTTCCACCGCTCAAATGACAGAAAACGGTTAATTTCAAATCTGAGATACCAGGCGAACAGAAATGAGCAGAAAGTCGCTGCTTTTATGTAATTTCTCGTTTTTTCAACGAAATACAAAGAGAAAAAAGATAAAACGAGAAATTACGAGGAAATAGTCACACATTAATGGAAGCGCCCAAGACTAGAAGAACCTCTAAGTAGCCGATACATAACATTAGAAATCATACTAGTATTTGAGAGGCAACAATCTAAGAGGAGAATCTACTCTCCGAATGCTTCAGCTGGCATTTCCATGCTGGCGCTCAAATATAGATAATTGCATCACGCAGAGTCTTTCGGTTTCTTGCCGGCTCGGGTGTGGTCGGGTCCGTGCAATATTTTATCCGGTGCAGCTTCAGCGACCGTAAGATACGCTCCAGCTTCTTAGTGGCCCCCATGTGGCGTTCTGGACTACTTAAGGTAATTGCTGTAAATGGAAATTTGCGTAAATGATTCAAATTATGAGCGAAATGAAGTGTACTATAAATAGGGTTGCCCATCGGTGCACTAGCCCCACAACGTTGAGAGAACCCGCGAACGGCATGTCGCTGGCAGTCCTCGTAGTATTGAGCATCATCCTATTGCTGTGCATGGCTGGAGTGTTCTCCGGTCAGCCACAGGGAAAGGATCCGCCTACCCAGAGCCTGGATGAGTTCCGGCAGCGGTATCTGCTGCCGCTGATCTCCTCCGACACTCGAAACTGCACGCTGAATGCCTGCGAGTCGCTGGGCATTGTCTCCCAGCTGCTGATGCTCATCAACTCCATGCCGAATGGCACCCAATCTCCAGCCGGAGATCAGCAGCCGTCCAAGCCGAAGATGGATGCCCATGGTAATGGGGACGCGAACAGCGACGAGGTCAACGCCATGACCCACCTGGCGAACTTTGATCTGGTTAAGCGGGTGCGCCAGATCGAGAGTCGTCTGCGGTCCGTGGAGCAGCCCATCTGGCACCTGTCCAGCGGCAGCCAGATCGAGTGGAACCACTGCACCTCCGGCGTGTGTCGCTGCAATCCGGACACCAAGAGTTTCACCTGCTGGAACACGAACCTGAAGTCGGTGCCGGTTACCCAGGTTATTCCCATGAATATGGTGTCCATGCAAGTAGAATTCCGATACTATGAGACTCGATTAATGAATGATTCTTAACTCACCCAGTGATCTCTCTCGGAACATTCTCTCCACTCTGCACAAGGACACCTTTCGGGGATTGACGCTGCTGAAGAAGTTGGATTTATCGAACAATGTGCTGGACTTTTTACCGTTTGACTTGTTTCAGGATCTGGATAGCCTGCTGCACCTGTAAGTGAACTCTGTGGCTCCTCTCTGTGCCCGCTCCCGCTCCCGCTCTCTATCCCCCTCCCCCCGTCATAGGCGGATTCAGAACAACCAACTGGAGGACATTGATCCGCGCACCCTTTGGAAGCTACGCAACCTGAATCTGCTCGATCTGAGCAAGAACGCGATCGGTCTGCTGCCCGAGTCGATCTTCTTCCACGCCCAACGCCTCACCGTGATCAACATGTGCGACAATCAAATAAAGAACTTTCCGCCCAACCTGCTGCGCGATCAGCTGGAGCTCGAGGAGCTGGATATGTCGCGCAACAAGATCGAAAAGCTTGGCTCCGGCAGTGTTCGCTCCTTGGACAAGCTGAAAACTCTGGATTTTGGATGGAATCAAATCGGTGCTGCAGCCCAATCAGAGTGTAATCCATTATCTAATGTGATCTCCATCCACAGCCAGGATAGACGATGATTTCTTTGCGGGCTTAAAGAGCCTGCGTATCCTGATGCTGCACAACAATCGCATCTCGTCGATTTCGGGCACCATATTCAATAATCTCGTCAATCTGGTGACCTTGGACCTAACAATGAACCGGATAAGTCACGTAACACATTCCCAGGCCCCAGGCCCTGTTGGAGCGAAGAACTAATGCTGAACTGTTCCACAGATCGATGGCCAGGCCTTTGTGGGACTCAAACACCTGAATGAGCTGCTCCTGGGCCAGAACTCAATGTCCAGCATACCCGCTGATCTCTTCCTGCATGTCAGTGCTCTCACCAGGCTCACGCTCTTCTCCAACAACCTCACCACACTGGAGGAAGACGATTTCCGTGGACTCGGCAGCCTGAAGATTCTCATGCTGAACAATAACATCCTAAAGCAGTTCGATGCCAGGGCCTTTGAGCCGCTCACCCAGCTGGAAAAGCTGTGAGTTCCTCCAATTTCCTGCTGCATACATCATATGCTAACACACATCCCTCCTCTCTCCCCAACCCCCGGCAGGCGCATTGACTCCAACAAGCTGATGTTCCTGCCCACGGGAGCGCTGCATGGTCTGGACAAGTTGGTGGCCGTCAAATTGGACAAGAATCCGTGGCACTGCGACTGCCGGGCCCTCTACCTGGCGCGCTGGATACGCGAGTTTGTGCTGAAACTCTGGGACGGACAGCAGCCCATGTGTCGCGGCCCCGGCGATTTGGGGGGCCACGAGGTGGGTCTGCTGCGCTACGACGATCTCTGCGACGGACAGTGGGCCAGCATGTTGTCCCTGTCGCCACGTCTGCCGGTCCGCAAGCACCGCATCTCCACTCCGATGAACTATACTGACTATTTCAATCTGTACTTGAAGCACATCTACAACAAGACCACCGACGAGGAGCTCAAAGAGGCAGAGATTACCAGTGTGGCCATCAAAAAGGTGCACCATGATTGATCCTTGCACGAGAGAGGATTCAAAATTAGTTATTCAAGCTAGAGAATATGTTAGGGTCGCAAATAAAGGCACCACACCTGCGCTCTTCCAACTACTCAGACGCGAGACTAAGTACTTCCGCTTTTCCAAAAATGATTTCCGCATAAAGTTTGTCCCCTGCCACCATCCATCCTCCTAGTCTGACAAAACAAATTTAAAGTCAATTATGGATTTGCATTGCTTCCATTTACAATTAATTTGCAACCTCATGGGCAAATAAACCATCCTTAGGCTCCACGAAGCAACCAAACAAACCACCATCCACTATCTCCTACAGGAACTCCTTGTCCTGGCTAGTCGGGCACAAATTACGGCCCTGTCTCGGTCTCGGTCTCGGTCTCGCGTGCCGCTTTTTACCGGTGTCTGCGTTTGCGACAAGCTTTTTACCTAACCAATTTATTGCTTCCGCCCCAGACCCAGAACCAGACCCAGCCCACCTGCAGTCTCCCTACCATGTCCGACTGGGCTCACTAGAACTTCTCCTACGGCTCCTCCCGCCACCTGCCATGTTGCTTTCGTTGGCAATATCATTCCGCTTTTATACGAGTAGTTGTTCCTATTCCTCCCTTTTTTGCCGCTGTCCTTGCCATTTCCATGTGTTGACATTGCTCCATGCTCCATTCACTTTCCCACTTTTTCCCGGCGCTGGCTGTTGGCTGTTGGCTGCTTCCTGTTGCCAGTTTTGGCCGGGTTCTGTTGCTCCTGCCGCTGATTCTGAGTCTGCTTCTGCTTCTGCCCGATAGTGTGCCTGTCATCGGTGTCGGGTCCCATCCGTGGGAATGAATGGCCATCCCCATACCCATACACGAGAGGGGAAAGTGGTGTAGTAGGGTGGCGGCGTGTAGACTACAAATGCATTTTATAGAAAATTTGCAAGGCAAATATTAAAAATTGAATGCCGCCATTTCAGCTACACGGTTGTGTTGTTGTTGTTGTTGTTGTTTCTGCTGCCCCATCGGTTGTTTGTTGTTGTTGTTGCTTTTTGGTTGTTTGTGCGATGTCTGGGAACCGTCGCTGATTGCCTCAAAGTGGTGCGGCTGCGGCGGCAAAAAGTGTCAACCCTTTTCCATTCCCCCATACACAATACACAACAATATGTAATCATATTTTTCTTTATACGCAACGCACGCGTCACCGTTAAATACGCAGGAGGTGTGGTGGGGTGAGCTTTCCTTTTTTTTTGTTGGCGGTGGGGCTGGGTGGTGTGAATGGGAATCCTGCTATCAGCCACATCTGTCCCGTCCCGTCCCTCCCCTCCACACCACACTGACACTGCTGTTGCTGCCTAAAGCGGAAGTAAAAGGATTTGAAATGCCTTTTGCCAACAAAACAACAAAACAACGAAACACCCCTAATGTATGCAAATTCCTTAAGTTTAAAGTCTTTCGCCAGCTAAGCAAACATCTTAGCAGCGTCTCGTCTGGAGGCTGGAGGCCTAGCAAGACGCTCTCCAGGCACCACGAACAACAAAATGTCCAATTGCCTCTGAAGTGTCGTTTTTAGTGTGAGAGAGGGTCAGCAGGAATAGCTTAATATCTCAATTGAATGCCGATAGATAATGCAGGCAAAGACAGCTTAATTGGCACGGAGTAGTAGTAGCTAAACTGGGAGTAGTTTCACACGATGAATACTTAATTTAATGTAAAATTAACCGACATTTTAGATGCCATTTTGCAGTACAAAAAAAAGTGCATTTTTTTGTCCAAACCTTTCGGTGGTATGCTGCTTGAAATGGATTGCCAATGCCAAGGGCCACCATGTAACTTACACTGTCTTTCCTGTCTCTACATGTTCAAGTCTTACACGACATCTACATGGCTTTCTCTACATAGCTTTATCTACTTTACAGGTGCTTTTCCCCGGCACAAATGTTGGAGCTTTCGAATCCACCTCGATGTAGTTTTCCTTTTATCCGCTGCATGCGGAAATGCCGCTGCCACTGCCCACCCACCCACTCGGATAGGCACTCAGACCGGCCTCTTAGTTTCTCTTGAGCTATGCCGAGTGCTTTTCAATGCTCAAGCGCGCTCTTTTCTCAGCAGAACTCTCTTCACCCCAAGCCCGAAGACGATTGACACACTGAACTCGGTCGTGATTTGGGAATTCGGGACAGGATTCGGCCACGACGGTCACCGGCATCTGCTGCCGTGCTTCGTGTGCCTCTTAACTGCCCTCCCGCCCACTGCCACATGCTGCAAGTTGGTCAAATTTGTGATTTATTTGAAATTTTTAATAATTCGGCATTGGGGTTTTATTGTGTGCCAGAGTTAAATTGTTTGAATGAGCTGGCCACGCAAATTAATGCAAATTTCATGCAGCTCACACGCAGGCCCCACCGGCTTTCGGGGCTACTAACGTACTCTTGCCACAGGATGCCAGGGAGTGGAGTGGGATCCGTGCCTGACCTAAGGCAATGCCAAGGCAGCCGCACCAAAATTTGACTATGGCAAATTCACTTAGACGTTGGCCTTTCCACGGCGTGCGCACAAACTTTCTGCCACATTCTCTGCTTTGCTCTGCTCCTTTTTTTTATCTTTCTTTTGCTTTTCATACATATTTAGCACATGCTGCATGAGGAGCCACCAACGGAGTGGGGCCGAAGGGACAGGGAGAGGCAGAGGGTGTGGTGTGTGTTTGCTTGCCACTTTGGAGCAGGCTACAACGCATAAAGATGCGACTTGGTGTAAGTGTGTTTATGTGCGGACGAATGGATGAACGGCCGGGTGGGGGTGCGGGTGTGCGGCCTTGTGGCTGGTTTTTGCGGCTATGCGTCCACTGCGGACTCTCGACACACCAGAACCGACTTTGGGAGTTTCTGCTATGTTTCTGGATATGCCACTGCCACTGCCACAGCCACAGCTACTGCTCGCTCTGGCTATACGGACTGTCTGGCAAATGCGGCGTATACTTAATTCGGTTTATGCTCGAACGTGTCGCACATTATTCTTATGTGCGCTCGCTCGCTGGCTCTCTCTCTCTCTCTTTCGGTCCGTCCACGATGTGTGAAATATGCTGAATGTGTGTGCACAGCAATTTTGATTAGACTCCAACACATGCACAGAGGAACCACCCACTGCCGCTGCCCCTCGCCACCCCCACACCCCACACCCCACACACACACACACACACACACAATTGACACCCAAGGACGCGAAACAATTAAAATTTCTTCATTCTTTTCATTTTTTGTTGCTTTACAACAATCTGTTTGATTTGCACTAAACGCGGAATAATGAAAATTATGGAAATGAAATGCCTGCCCATTGACCTCATTGAGCAGTCAGCTGGAGAGGATACCCAACGAGCAGGAGGAGGAGTAGCGACAGAAGCATAAGCAGGTGGGTGGCAGAGAGTAGGGTGGGCCCAGTTTACCCAAGACCACCAATCAGTGATGCAAACAGTCGAAGGTCTCAAAGGAAACGACTTTTGAATTGCAAAGTAAACGAAAATTATGATAAAGAAAAGCATTTCAAGTGATATTATAACTATTTGCAGATAATAATAAATTATTATGAAACAAATTCCCGGCTATTCGGAATCACTTACCCCAATAAAAGACTCAAACGGTGGGTGGACATCGCTGGCAAGCGGGATTTGGGTCTCGTTCCGATGCTGGTTTCGGCATCCTCAAACTGCGGATTTGCTCATAATTTTAACGACCTATTTCGTGTGAAAACTGTGTCGCCATTTGCCATCCACCATTGCCAGAGCCAGCGCCAGAGCCATCCGACAGAACCATTCGCCATTCGCGGTGGCCAGCCAAGTGGGCAACTGAAGTGGAACTTTTAATTTCAATTTTTTATTACTTCAAATCTGTTTGCGCTGGGGCCAGCGCTACCGTAGCCGTAGCTGGAGCTGGAGCCTGGATCCTGGAGTCGCCCCGAGTCAACCTGTGGTGTCACCTGTTTTTCCATTGTTTCCGCTTTGCTTTCTTTTTTTTTGGGATTCGCTTGGAGGAAGTTTTGCGGCGTTTTAAATACGGCAATGAAAATGCTTTTTCGGTTAGTTTTTACGCGCTGGTTCGGATCGGTGGTGTTTCCCGAGATGGCTTCTTGGCATTGGTAAGCCACTCGCCTACATTTATTGGCCTGGCGACAAATTTTTATTGCCCAGTTGTAGTTTTTGGCCTGCGGCTGCATATGCCGCACTTCTGCTCTCCCCCCACACCTAAGCCCCCCGCCCGACAGGAGACAGGCAGCAGGCAGCATCTTGTCTGTTGGCGGTGCCCTCAGTTTTGTGGGTTTCCCCTTCACGGTTGCGGTGGCTGTGGCGGAAAAGTTTGTGCACTCGCACTCGGCGCTTGGGGTCTAATCACATTGCCAGGAATCAGGCAGCAGACGCCAACCTTCGCAGTACGTGATGCATTTTTTACAAGGCGCTCAGCCAGACGGAAGGACCCACGGACCGCAGGACATACGGTGCTCAGATAGTTCGACTTTGACTTCGGCTCCACTGCTCACAATTTGACTTTTGATGTGGGTATCTCCATCTCTCTCTCTCTCTCTCTCTCTCTCTGCCAGTGTGTGTGGCTGTGTTGTGGGTGGGCTGTGGGCTTGGCACGCCCTCGAGCACCATGGGTGAAATGCGAAAGTTTGCCTGCGAAAATTGCTCGAGTTGCCTTAAGTTTTCCAATAATATTGATACTTGTGTGGGTTCCATTTTAATTTGATATCGAAAACTATCGAGAGCGAGTGCTGCAGGCAGAGCATACGGTTAATAAACACTTAATGACGAAGGCCAACCCCCAGCCCCCCGGAACATTATAAAGCAATAATATTGAATATTTATTCAGCCTCGGAATAAAGCATCCACCAACCAAACACAACGAAAAATCATTCATTCAAATACTTTCAGACCGTATAACGTGTTCAGTGCGCGTAGAAAAGGGGTTTGACTCTATGGTTGCCCCATGGTGCATGCCGCAGCGCACATTCGGCATGTCAGAATTTGTGGATATTCTGTTTAAATACCGTAATGAAGTCTGCTTATACAATATAATGTACCGTGTTTGTGCTACGTGCCTTGGTTATGTTATTGCACGCCGATCCGTACTTCCGTTTCGTTTCCGCCGTTTGCCAACAATGCCACTGCCACACGGACGGGGTAGGGGGGGGAAACGTTTGTGGTGGAAGTGGCGGAGAGACTCCTTTTACCTCTACTGCTGCTGCTGCTGCTGCTCTAACTTCTGCGACTCCTCCTTTGACTCTGTTTTTATTTGCGTCGGCAAATCTTAAGCTTGTTTAACTGCTCGTTAGTGTTAGTCGGCTGTAGCCTGCCATCGTCGATGTCGCTCGCTCTCCTGGCTGCCATTTTCCAGGCACAGGCCCCCCACCCCACCATCACCGTGACACCCTATTGTTATAACACGTTCACGACCTAGTCAACATCTCCAGCTGGGGCTGGGACTGGGGCTGGGGTTGAGACTGGAGCTGAGACTGAGGCTGGGTGCCGACTCGGAGTAGTCTCAGTCTGTGTTTGGCAAGCATCGAAGTATACACCGAAAGTAGTGCCATCAGTATACGCTACACAGAGAGGCAGAGGCAGAGACAGAGGAGTCCTGGTGTGTGCCAAGGTGCATGCTAAGTACCGACCTCCAAGCCGAAGCTGAAGCTGAAGCTCCGCCTCATCCTGATGGCAGTGGGTAACGTAACTGCTGCCTGACTGGTAAATGTTTGTCCAGCATAATTGCGCTCAGCATGCAGTTTCCCCTTGCCGTTGCTGTTGCCTCATGCCTCTGCCTCAGCCTTTCCTTTGCTACAATATTTAGCTCCGTTTGTTGCCTTTGCCGGGATTTTTTCAATTTTCCCCATTTCTGCCTTCTTGCTGCTGCTGCCTCTGTGGCAGGCTGGGCAGCTTTAAAGGATTTGGAACTTGTTTACGTGGCGTATTAGTATAATTTTCAACGGAAGCCATCAAAAGCTTTGATGCGCCGCAGGCAAGACGGAGAATTATTTTCACATTGCCGTAACCAAACTAATTTCAAAGCTGTCCGCAATCTTGCTGCTCCTTTGTCCCTCCTCCTCCTCCTGGTCCGCATGTGTGTGTGTGTGTGGGTTTGCCACAAAGAAAACAAAGGGAAACACTCGAGAGGCACTCTTCTGATACGAATCTAGATAGGCAGAGTGAAAGTCGAATACTCCATAAACTAATAAACAGAAGAGCTAATAGAGAACTCTTTGGCTAGACCCAAACTGTGTGCCATGAAAATATGTGAAATCCATTAGCAAAATACTGCCAAGGATTAGATATATAAACTCGATGGAACCACAATTATGGCAGTTGCTTTAAAGCCAAACAGAAGACTCGACTCCTCCTGTGCACTCTCCTCCCATCTCCCAATCCTACTCGCACTCGCACTCGCACTCGCACTTGGACTCGTATTTATTTTTGTGTGTTTTGCCCATTACAATTGTCGCAGCAATTGCTGGCCATAACAATTACCGTTTCGTGTTTAACCATAATAATCTGCTCAGTTGTTTGTTTGTGTAATTAAACAAACAATAATGCCAAGGACCCCAAACCTAGCCCAGACCCTGGCCCTCCCCCCTGGCCCTCTTGCCACTCGAGTGTTTTTATTGTTGACCAAATATGAGTTCTGGGGATTTAAAATGGTTTAATCAACTCGTTCAGTCATAGCCCTACACATACATACACATCCATACATATATGTGTATTATATTCCGCAAATATTTACGGCTGGCAAGTTGGCAGGGAATGGAGGGGGGCTGGGCTTGTGATTTAGCAGCTCCTTCCACTCCCCAAAAAAATCGGAGACGTGCGTGCGCGATTCTGCATTTAATTTCCCTTTGGCTCATAAATCTTGGGGCCAAATTTAAAAATAATACAGCGTCATAAGATTTATTGGTGGAATTTCAGAGGCAAAGACTAAGGTTCTTGGGTCTCAGCCACGGGGCCACCAGGTGAAATCAATGGACAGCCAGAGGTGGGATTTATGGGGTCCAGCCAGCCAGCCAGGACTCGCCATTATTGTGCAATTTCAAGTGTTTAATTAATGTATTCTATTTTATTGCATTGTATTTAGGGTATTGTGTTTGTATAGGTATATATGCAGGTATATAGATATATAGATATTATGTATTGTATGTAAACACTAACTAGCGTTATGCGTGTGCTCGAGTTCGAGTTCGAGTTCGAGCTCGTTTCGATTGTTTATCACTTAAATAATAATTACGAAATTGCTTGTTGGTTAATAGCGCATAAATAGATACATTATTAAATGCATAACCAATTGTTCAGTTTTGTTGTTTATTATTGTTATTGTTATTGTTATTGTTATTGTTTAATCGTACTCGTTATCCATCATCATCTGTCCGCCCGCAAGAATGTGGTTTCGTTTCGCGTGTGTCTGTGTCTGTGTGGTGGGTGGATGGACGGACTCCTGCTAGCTGCGGGCCAGCATTCCGTTGATCATGATGTTGGCCAGGGCGTTCCTTCGCTTGCGCCACGCCCCCATGCCCTGGGCATGGTACTGCATCTGAGTGTACCACTGCTTGGTCCGTACACCATCCTCGGCCTGTTAAGAAAAACAAAACAAAAAAGAGCAGAGAGAGTGTAAACCCGTTAGGCGTATTTGATTGACTGGGCCGGAGAGCACGCTCTGGCTCTGGCTTCTGCTCCCTGCTCCCTGATTCTTCTGCTCCGTGGTTGTCATTTTGACAGCCATCGGTGTTCGGTGTTGAGGGGTGCGTATGTGTGTGTGTGTGTGTGTGTGTGTGTGTGTCTGCCTGTCAGCTGTTCAGTTGGCCGGAACTAAACGTTTCAATTTATGCGCCGCCGGGCTCCGGCAGCCTATATGCCCAGCCCCCTGCTCTCCTTCGGTATCCCGTTTCCGTATCCTGCCTGGCCTTTCACGCAGCCATTTTGTTGCGCTTCTGTGCGTTCCGTCTTTCATTCTTTATATAACGTATTTCAATAAATGTCATTCATTTTGGCAGCCGCTCTGCTCTCTACGTGCGCTGCCTGAGCGCGCTTGAAAGGAACGCCGCCGCCGCGCGCCTGCGGGGGCAGGCAGCAGCAGACAGAGAACGAACTCAGGACATGGGACATGGGACATGGGATCTTAGGTCTGGGGCTTAGCCCCGTTTGAATCACGAAAATTTGCATGTCTAAAATCTTTCTGGCTGTGGGGATGGCTGGCTGAATGGCTATGGCTCTGGCTGGTTGCTTGCTACCAGGCATTGGACAAGAAGATATTTGAAATGGATTTTTGCATACGCTTCTTGTGCTTTTTGTCTGTTATTAAAATTACTTTGCTTTCCCTCTAGCAGCAGGTATACTCACAATCGTATGTACACACACACACACACACACACACACACACACACAAAGAAGGTAAACTCTGCATTGTATGGCAGCCTTCTTCCCACCCACTAGAAAATCAGCATCAGAATTTGTTTCATTTGAAGGAAAAAGGTTATGGGCACATGTGTGTGTGTGTGTGTGTGTGCGTGTGAATGATTTTTATTACATTCCAGCAGAATGTTTACGACATTTCCTACACACACCCACCCCCCCCTAGCTTGAGCTTCCAGCCAGGCTCTCTGCTCTTTCTGGATATATTCCTTATTGTTTGTTGGTTAATTGTCCTGTTGCCGCTCTATTAACCACACTCCTTGTGGGCCCAAGGACCAGCAGATATGCATGTCCATGTGTGTGTGTGTGTGCAGGAGGAGCAGGCAAAAACTACAAGTTTCGCACCACTCGAATCAGATATTCAGGCCTCCTCCCTATAACCGAATCCAATACTAAGCTGGCAAACGGCAGAACGAAACTAACGAAGCCCAAACATTGGCGTTGTGCAGTCAAAAGGCAAACGCTTACTAATTCAAAAGCCAACTCAACTGGCACACGAACAGGGCCAGAAGAGAACAGAACAGAACAGAGCGGAATAGAACCAATCCAATCCACAGCCAGGCTATCTATCTATCCATGGCCAGTTGAAGTGGAAAACAAAGGACTAGGACCAGCACCAGGAGATACTAGTGCTCGTGTAGATAGGAACAGGAACAGGAACAGAGGCCGAGGCTGAGGCTGAGGCTGAGCCTGAGTGGAAACTACTACTCACTTTGAATATGAATGTGTCCTTCGATGAAATTTCCTGCACTTCGAAATAATCATCCCAATCCGCTTCGCTGCACACCACACATCTGTCCAGATAGAGGGGCTCCCGGATCAGCGTGTAGCGTCCGCACTTCTCCTTCACCAGCAGCAGGGAGGCCTCTCGTATGCCCGTGTGCTTCGGGAAATTCAGTTTATCCGACATGGCCTTCTCTGCCCTATAATTGGCACTTGGCTGTTGTTTTTCGTCGTAGTTGTCGTCGATGTCGTCGGTTGGTGAAAGACAAAAAAACAAAAACCAGCCAAGAGGAATCCCAGCAGCAGCAGCAGCAGCAGCAGCAGCAACAATGGAAAAGAGAGAAAGAAAAAAATGGAATCAAAAATAGAAAATTGTATAAAACGAAACTAAACAAAATTACAGCTGAAAAATAAGTGGAGGGAGAGGACATGCCACCAGGAGGCAAGTAGGGTCTCTCCTACTAGATAAGGCTTGGCAAGCGCACAAAGCGTGTCAGTCCAAGCAACTGCCGCAGGAAGCAGCGGCAGTGGCAGTGGCAGTGGCAGAACCAGCAGCCAGGAATCTCAAATCAGGAGCCGCACACACAACAAAAAATAAAAATAAAAGATATGAAGCAAAAACGAACGAAATGTTGACCGTTCTAGAATTGAGCAATTGTCGGAGGCGTATCGGGAAAGCTGGCCAGAAATTTAGAGCAGGACACAGATACACAGACAGACGGAAAGAAAAGAAAGAAAAAAAAACTAAACAAAACATGTGACATACGCACTGCGTCCATGTCGATTACGTCCCTCGATCCCTCGATCCATAACCACTGGGGACGGGACGGACATACACACACACACACACACACACACACACACACAGACACAGGAAGGCCGGCAGGATACTTCTGGTGTCACCTCTTCTCCGCCTGCTACGCTCTCTACGGATTTTTCTGGTGTTAAAATGGTTTTGTTTTTAGGCAGAACGAAAAAGGCATGAACGAGGAGATTGTTGCTGGGATAAGCACTTTTCATTAGAAGAAAAAAACGAATATGGGAGAGAGAGAGAGAATGCGAATGCGAACGAGAACGAGAACGAGGCTAGAAGCTGGCGAGGATGCGGTCTCGGTTCAATGGGCCCCGGCACTGATTTGTTGAAATCTTTTATCGCACGGAAAAGTGTTGCCATGGCAGCCCTGACAGCCCTCTGCTTTGATTTTACACGGAATGGGAATACCATTCTGCTTCCACAAGGCTTTAGGAGCAAGTGCCGCTCGCTAATTGCCCCGCCATCTCCATGGCCATCGATGGCTTCAGCCCCATGGCTTCATGTCAAATGCCAGAACGCCAGGCAGACGTGACCCGCAGAAGGGGGGCGAGAGAAAAACTTCACGCAAGTCGCTAATCGAAGTGTCTATGGGGTTATCCCAAGGGGCGGGGGGACGCACCTTGCCATTGGTCACGAGCAGCGCATTGACCGGTGTGAGCTTGATGGTGCGCGCCTTCTTCCAGTTGCTGTCCGTCGGCTGTGTGTAGAGGAGCTTGCCCTCCATGGCGAAGCGGACCTCATCGTGATTCCACTCGAGCACGTCGATGGCCATTTTGCGCAGCTTGATGTTTATCATATCAATTTCGCAGGAGGCCCGTCGGTTGGGGCTGGAGGAGCTGATGCGGCGCCAGAGCTTGGTGGGCACATCCTTGGCCTCCTGGTTGATGTGGTTCAAGTGCAGTTCGATTTTCTCCTGGGCCTGCTTCAGCAGCTCACGTCCGTCGATTTGCGAGGGCGTCACCTTGTAGAGACGCGCCAGCAGCAGGGGATACTTGGTCACGCGCTGGACGGGCACCTGTTGGATGGTGGTCATAGAGATAGAAGAGATAGAGGTTTGAGAATCGATTAGGGGATTGGCCATTGCGGTGGCCATGAATATAAAGCACACTCACCATCAGGAAGGAGTTGAGGTTCATGCGCCGCAGCACGGCATTCTCCATTTGCGAGACCTTCAGGAAAATGCGCAACAATTCCTTCTCCTTCTCGAGGTTGGCCAGCAGCAAGCTGGCGCCCGCCTGCCGGACGCAGTAGCTCTCGAAGGCGTGCAGCATCTGCGTAAAGTCGAGAAAGATGCGTCCAATGTTGACCGTGAGCAGATCGTCGTCGCCCTGCTCCAGGGACATGTCCAGGGCGTCGCGCATACGCTCCGCCAGCGTCTGATTGTTCTCGAGCAAGTCTTCCGTGTTTAGGAAGATTGCGGAGAGCTGCTCCTGGGTGAGCAGGCCGGCCACCAGCATCGGGTGGCAGAACTCCTCGAGGATGATCTGCAGGTCGCGGCCGTACTTCTCCTCCGTCTCCACAATCTCCGTGATGATCTCCTTGCGCTCCACCCGCTTCTTGCCGCACTTGCGGCACACGAGCGGCGCGTAGAGCACGCCCGCCTCCCCCACCTGCATCTCCACCGCTCCGTCACAGTCCTCGCACAGGTGCAGCACGGTGGGCGTGGCCTGGTACTTGCTACGCGACGATTTGCTCGTCTCGGACCCCACTCCCGAGTCCTGCCGCTCCACGTCGCTGCCACACTTGCCGCCGCCGCACATGAAGCTATGCGGTGGCGGCGACAGGGAGTTCATGTTGCTCTGTCCACTGTCCCGATCCTCCACGCGCTTGTCCAGCTCGCTGAGCGTGTCCGTGGCCTCCTCCTCGATGATCTTCGGATTGTTGCTGTAGTCGAAGCTCTCCTCGCGGGCCAGTCCCCGCTCCTTGGCGTCCACCAGGTACGAGAGGATGTCGTACTTGGAGGCGCCCTCGAAGATGGAGCGCGCTGCCTTCTTCTCCAGCTCGGCATCGTTCAGCGGCGGTGCGGAGAGCGGCAGTGGCGGCGGCTTCTCGTTGATCTCCTCGTAGATGGGATCGCCATTGAGCCGAATCGATTCGTAGTGGTGTTCGGCCTCCACCTCCGTTTCCGTGTGCGTCGAGTGCTCGATCTCGGCGAGCGTGGCATCCACCAGCAGCTGATAGAACTTGGCCCGTGTGGCTGCATCCAGCTCTGGTTCGGCATCCCCTGCAGGAGGCTGCTGCTGCTCCTCCTCCTCGATGATTCCGGAGGCCGTCAGCACGCTGGAGCAGCTCTGGTAGCAGTCGGACTCATTGCCGCCCGCAAAGTCAAAGAGCTCGTAGTTGTGGGCGGAGGCGAAGCTGTTGGCGGAGCTGATGCTGCCCCGATTGGAGAGGCGATCCTCCTCTTTGGTAGTCCGCTCCCCGCGTATCCGCTGCAGCGAGGCGCTGATCAGGCGACCCATGTCGTCGTGGTCTTTGGTGCCGCTCATGTCGATGGCCTGGCGCGCCTGCTGCAGCCGCTGCAGCGAGTTCTCGATCAGCTCGGCCACCGTCTCCGTCTCGAGGCCCTCGGCCACCTGCCCCAGCATCGGATCCTGCAGCAGCTTGGCTATGAAGCTGCCCTCCCTGGCACTGCTCCGCGGCACAATCGTCGTCACGGCATCCTGCATCTTCTTGGAGCGGCCGGTGTCGCCACCCGCTGTGCGCAGGCCACACACATGCGGCACCAGGTTGCGCTTCACCGCCTCCACGGGATTCCGCAGTATCTTCAGCAGCTCCGTCTCGTGCTGCACTAAAGGACTCGGAATCGGACTCGCGCTCTCGCTTGGCGATGGTGGCGGCGGCGGCGTGGCTGGCGTCGAGCTTATTGCCGGCGGCGTATTGATGGGCGTTGTGCTGGTGCCCGCCCCAGTCCTCTCCCTCTCGTAGTCCAGGCGGATGAGGGTGCGCCCCCTGCCGCTGGAGCTGCCGCTGCTGGACGTGGAGCTGCTCGAGGTGGACGAGATGCACGACACGGATCGCTGCAGGTTAATCTCGCTGCTCCGTATAGGGATGATGGCGATGCCCAAGCCCAAGCCCGTGCCCATCATCTGCTGACTGCGCAGCGTGTTCAGGTGATTCAGCTGCTGCTCCTCCTCCTCGGCGCTGCTCACATTGATGCACACCCCGCCCGTGCTGACCGCCTGGCTGTTGACCACCACCGAGGACTGGTATAGCGGCTGTGCCGCGTTCGCGCTCAGGTTCATTGTGGAGTAGCAATCATCGCCGCTAATCAGTATCGATGTCTTCTTGGGGGTCCCCTCCTCCTCCTCCTCCTCCTCGGGCGAGAGCAGCAGCCTGGTGCTCGACTTGCGACGCAGCTGCACGCCCTGATCCGTCTGCGAATAGATGTCATCATCCTCGCTGTGGGAGATTTTCAGGCGATGCACCTCGTGGGCACCCTCTCCGCTCTGGTTGAAGGGTGCCACCCGCACCACAGTCCTCTGCTGCTGCTGCTGCTGCTGCTTGTGGCGTGGCTGTGCCGGAGTCGATGTCAACATCGGAGACGGAGTCTGAGTCGGTGCTGACTTATTGATTCCGTGTGGCGGCTGCTCTAATCCTTTTGCGGTCTCCGTCAGTGCCTTGGGTGGCGGTGGTGGCGGCGGCGGCTCTGTTGGACGCCTTTGAAATAAATCTCTCGAGTCGCAGCGGTTGCTTTTTATGCGCAGCGCCATTGTGTCCTTAAAATTTAAAATGACATTCTGTGGCCCATTCACTGGGGCGGCGGAGCGAGGGTGCGGCGATGTTGTCGTCTTCGAAATGGAGCTAGAGCTGCTGGTGCTGCTGGTGCCTGCGATGGAGTTCCTAGCGGCAGTGGCGGCAACGGAGACGGCGGTGATGGGCGCGGTCGACAAATGCCGTTCGCTGTGCGCCCGTCTGATGGGATTTCGCGATTGTGTCGTTTGTGCCGCACGCTTTTGACTTGCCGCAGGCCTGGCAGCAGCACCAGCAGCAGTCGTATCCTTCTGCCTTGCCA
Organism: Drosophila subsilvestris; assembly: GCA_035043285.1. Lineage (NCBI taxonomy): Eukaryota > Metazoa > Arthropoda > Insecta > Diptera > Drosophilidae > Drosophila > Drosophila subsilvestris. The sequence continues at coordinate 765,648 of JAWNNB010001728.1, read as the reverse complement.
CCTTCTCTTCGTCCTTGTCCTCCATCCCATGGCCATTCATGTTGATGTTGTTGGTGTAGCTGCCTCTGCTGCTCTGGCTCTGGCTGTGGCTGTGGCTGTTGTCGTTGCTCTCATCCTTCTCGTTGTGCTCGTCATCATCGTCATAATCGCGATTTGCTGCTGTCGTCTTTTGGGTTGCCGTTGCTCCTACTTGAGCCCCTCCTGCTGCTGCTGCTGCTGCTGTTGCTGTTGCTGCTGTCGTGGCGGTGCCTGCAAAGGAGTAGATGGTGACACTGGTGAGTGGCGTGTTGCAGCTAGCAAAATGTTGCTTTTGTAAAGTAAATCTAAGACAGGACGAGAACCAGAGACCTGCCTGATCATGGTCGTAAGATCAGGAGACCCCCACCCCTAGAGGGTTTCTTTTCTATGCCCATCAGTGCTGTCCATTCTGGCTATCTTTGGCTTGCCCTCAGCTACAGCTAGAAGTGATGTTGTGTTCTGTTTTGGTTAAATATTTATGCATAATTGTGGGGTGCATTGGGCACCTATTGATTGTTTAGCTATTTATTCATCCATCTTGTTAGGCAGCTCTTGGCACTAAATCGTTTCACTCCATGCAGATTTATGTGCCCCCCAAAATGGTGTAGTTGCCCCCACTATCCTGGCTCTGCCCCCCCGCCCGCAACCGCGTGGAATGGGCCCACGTTGACAGCCACTTAAAGATGTGCTTTACCCCGATAAGGTGTTTTGTTTTGCTGGGGACTCCTTTGGTTTCTGGCTAACGGCTGTGGCGCTCGCGCTGGCGGTGACGGTGGCTATGGTTGCGGCTGGTTGTGGCCAACAATTGCTGCCCCCTGCCACAAACCCATCCCACTGAGCTGACAATATGTACGTATCTTTATTTATGGTAAATTGGGTGATTTACGTTGCGGCCGATAAGCTTTGCTTTTCAGCGGGTGCCGTGGCTCTCGTGGATCCTTGTCCTTGTCTCGGCATTTGAATTGCCAGGCAGCTCAAGTCCTTGACTGGAACTGAGACGGAGATGGAGACCGTGGCACAAGTCAGGGCTTGTAAATGGGCTTTTATTTTCGTTAGCCGGGTTAAGAGCACGAGGCACCAGCTCTGAGCCCTGAGCCATGAGACACGAGGACAAGGGCGAGGAATGTGGCTTTGTGTGGACGTCGCTGAGTCTCAGTCTCAGTTTCAGTTGCGGCAAACAATTTGTGTTGGAATTAAGATAATAGATTACATTTAAATGCTTTCGGCGGCGGCTGCGAAAAGGGTTTACTGCTGTCGCCGAAATTTGAGTGCCGCTGCTGACGTCAGCGTCCGCGTCCGCGTCAGGGTCGACCCAGGGGACAATCTCCTCCCCAGAGATAAGATTTTTGGACAGCCCACAGCCCACAGAGAGAACACAAAACGGAGAACTGAAAACGGTTGTCCTGTCCTTGGCAAGCCCTTGTCATTCTCCCACTGCTGGCAGCTGGCAGCAGCAGCCTTTTAATGAGTGTGAAAAGTGAGCTGGTTTTATGGGTTGCGGCCACCTTTGCGTTTTATGTTAATGAGTGTCATCAACGGGTAGATTCGAGCTCCTCAGCCGGTGCACTTTGAACCCCATTGCGGCTCGAATGTCTCTCCATGGCACCGACCCGACCCGACCCCCAAACGGCACATCATCATCATCAGGAACATCATCAGAAAGAGAAGCAGAAGCCCAAAAGACAGCAACAGCCGTGTGCTTAGCCAACAATGAAATTAATTAATTGCTAGAGCCACTTGAATTTCAATCGACAACACTTCGATTTGCTAATCGCATTAGCTCGCTGCCTGCCTGCCTGCCTGCCTGCCTGTCGCATTCCAAAACAGTCGAAACAAATTCCAAATCGCAATACGAAATAGTGTTGCTGCTCCCGCCCGCACTATGCAAAACAGCGACAAATGGAGCACCAATAGGATAGAATCCACCGACTGCATGGATACCCTTGAAAGATCCATTCCGATACGAGTCCTCAGCTTCTTCATTGCCTAAAGAGTTGTGCTCCCAAAGACTACGAACAGGTTAAACCTATTGGAAATTATACAATAAACAGTAGAATCTCCTTAACCTTTTCTTCTGTAAGGCACTCGAATCAACAGGGTAGAAAAGCATTTAGACTCGTCCTCATTCCTGCCAAATCAAATACTCTTTCGAAGAGTATATTTCTCTGTCTCTAGCGACTCTCTAGGCAAAAGGTAACTCGGTTTTCATCTACAACACAAACAACCATTTTTTTTCACCACTTTTGCAGAGCTATTCCTGCCGTTTGCCGTTGCCATTGCTCTTTCTCTACTATTTCCACTTAATGAGATTTTTGTTGAGCATTACATTGGCATTGTCGCCGGGAGAATAGTTACCTCTCCACCACCACCACTCTTTCCCCGACTCTCTTCCCTCGCTATCTTTCTGAATCTCTCAACTATTGTGATTGGCTGTCGACTTGTCTTTGTGTGAAAATATTTAATTAACGCCTTTTGTAGTTGGCACACCAACTCCCCCACTTCCAGGACCAAGCTTCTCTGCCGCTTATCGTAATCCTGTTTTGGGCCAACAACTAAACCTGAAATTTGACAAAAGCCTTTACTTATCTAATTGCGTTGCTTTGGATATATCGCCCAGATAGTATACACGCAGTATCTGCAGCAAAAATTCCAAATAAAAACAAACAAATTTACGCTGGAGTGAAAATGTTACTTCGAAAAACAAAGCAAATACTACTCGTATATTTTTAAGGGGGAAAACTTCAACAAAGATGGTAAATATTTTGAAGCGAAAACTTATTGAACAAAGAAAACAGATATGCTCGTATATGTATGTATTTGTGGGAAAACTGTTTGAACAACGATTTACATGTAATTGCAAAGCAGAAGCAGCAGCAGCAGCAACAGCAGCAGCAGCAGCAGAAGCAGCAGAAAGCTGACTTACTGCTGTGGCAACTTTCAATCAGGAATCTTGTTAAATGTGAAATCAATGTTACCCAATGTGTGTGTGTGTATGTGTGTGTGTGTGTGTTCGTTGTACTATTTCTTGGGGGAATAGTTTTTGGCCTTCTTTTTATTTTGGTTGTATTTTCGGTTGAACAAAGCAAAGGGGAAAATGTAAATAAAATGTAAATAAAGATGAAAGTGCAGAAGGCTGATGCAGAGGTATGTATGTATGTATGTATATCCTGTATCCCCCCCCCCCCCATCCCTACGTTGCCTTTGCCGCTTTGCTGGCCAAGTGCGACTTTGTTCATTTGAGAAGAAAAAGTAATTAAAAGTGTAACTTGTCGGGATTAGTAAAAACATTTTAATTTAGTTGCGATCCATAGCAGGAGCAGGAGCACAAGTAGGAGGGGTGGGGGGAGCAAATAAGGACCAGCACACTCATGGCTGCCATGGGTTGTATGTGGGAGGGGTTACACGAAGTGGCAGCAAAGTCAAACTGAAATGGGTCAATAAATCCGAGCTTAATTTTATTGCTCCTGCTAGCCATCTCTTTCTCTGCCCATCTGTCCATCTGTCTGTGTATCTCTCTTTCTCCTTTGAGCTATTCTGCTGAGCGAGACGAAGAAATATAAATCGCAATGGTAAACAAATCAAAATAAATGAGTAACAAAAGCAGTGCCATGCAGCAGGAGCACAGCACAGCAGCTTTCAGCTCTACTCCCCCCCTCCTCCTTCAATGTGCTGACAAGCTGACAAACTGACTCGAGACTCCATTCCGTTGGGCGGGGGGGAGGAGGAGGAGACTATGCAACGACGTGGAGGCGTCTCTGGCAAGCTGCCGAGCCAAAAGGGCGAAGCGAAGGAAGAAAAAAATCATTGCAAAAAAAAAAGCAGCGAGAAAGAAATTATAGTGGCTGAGCAGGGATTGAGATACGTAAACGTATACGGATTCAGATACAGATTGGAATTGCGATATGGCCCCTGGTGGGTCCGCCCCGTCCACTGCTTACATTGTGTACATTCTGGCTCATTTCAATAAGGGCCAAAACATTTTTACAAGCAGGACATGTCAGAAAGCAGTCGAGTTTGATGGAAATTCCTAGGGGAAAAAGCATATAAATTCGCATTAGAAATGCACGAGTTGATTTGAGTTTCATTTTGGCTGTGAAATAAGCAAACAATGCCCATTGCACAGCAGTAGCAACAGCAGCAACAACTGCTAAACAAGTGCAACGTAAGGTGGCTGCAACAACAGCAGCAGCAGCAGCAGCTTTTTACTGCCATTGGTGTTGTTGCTGCTGCTGTTGCTGCTGCTGCTGCTGCTATTGTGGCACGTTCCGCTAGCCTGCGCAACATTCATTTCCTTGTCTTGGGTCTGGTCCTGGTCCTGGTCCCGTGACTCCTTTGTCTTGCCCATCGCTTGGCCCTTCCACAGATTTTCCATCTACTTCTGCTGCTGTTGCTACTGTTTTTTCCTTCCCTTTGCCATCCTCCTCCTGGCAGTGTTTTTCCTTCATTTTTCGTACTGCCACTGCTACAGCTTTTCCATCTTTTTAAATGCGCGTAAACTACTTACAGGCGCATCCGACGACTCCTTCTTCTGCCCATAGTTATCTTATATATATTTTATATACATATATCTGTATACAGCTCTCACTCTCTCTCTTACTCTCTCTCTCTCTCTATATTATATATATTTTTCCGCGTAGGAGAAGAGAAGCAGTCGGACAGCGTGAACAAAAACAAACTGCCGGCAAACATATTGCAAAAGTCCAAACAGCGGGCATAAGATGCGTTGAAAATCCTTTATCAGTGAAATTATTTGCACAAGGACAAGAGGAGGGCAAGGAGTAGGAGTAGGAACGGCAGCAGGAGCTGGAGGAGGAACTTGAGGATTGCTTTCCAACAACAGCGAAGGCAAAATGAAAACGAAATGAAAATGACTCTAGCAAGAGGGCGTACTGGAACAGCAACTGGCCAAAACAAACCGATTCCGCAGTTGCCTCGTGCCCCATGCCCCATGCCCCAGTGCTGCTTGCTTGCCAAATGTGTTGGAAAATTTCTCGCTAAAAAAGAATCTCCGTTGGCTCTCCTCCTCCCACCAACCATTTCCATTCCATTCCCCTTCCATTCCCACTCCATTCAGCATCCATACCCGCCGCCATCGTTCCACTCCATTCCGGCGCGAAGAAGTATTCTACACTTTTCTTTAATGGCAGAGTCTCGGCGCTTTTATGTCATAAAAATTGAGGAAAAAGCGAAGGCATACGATGCGGATGCGAAGGCGAAAGCGCACCAGCAGTGGCAGCATCAGCATCAGTACTGGGAACTCTTTTATGGCCATGCGTTTTAGAGGCGTGGCTCCACCAAAGCTCCCAGCTTCAGCACCAGCCCCAGCTTCAGGTCGTGCTCCGACTGCTGCTTCAGCTTCAGCTCCTCACTCCTCTTACCTGATGCAGTGTGCGCAGACAAAGCGCTGCATTATTTAAAGGAACCCAACCGTAGAGAGAGCGCGAGCAGAGCAGACTGTGGTAGGAGGTGGTAGGAGAGGTAGGAGGGTCCTGCCTGAGTAAAGGCAACGCTGCGAAATGCAATTAAAGCGCCGCTTCCAAGCTCGCAACCTTTCAAAAATCTACTTGCCAAGTTTTCGCATGCATTGCCAGACAACAACGAAAACAACAGCAACAACAAGCGCCAGGCAGTGCAACAAGAGAGAGCACACACACACACACACACACTCAACACACACAAATGGCAGACAAGTTCTAGAAAATACTAAAAATACTTAATTTAGCTGAAAATGTCGCTGGCTTTTGTTTTTTCAGTGCCCGCGTAGCAAGTTTACAGTTCCCTCCCGGCCCCCATCTCTATTCTGTGTGCCTCACAGCCTTCCAGGCGGCAGGTACGTGCCTCCGTCAAAATATTGGGGCATGTGGGGGCCAGGCTAAGTGCAGTATGTGTGTGTGTGTGTTTGTGTGTGGCTGAGCATTAGAAACGCTTATGACAAACGGATATTAAGTTCAGCAGTCACGTACCTCAGGTAAAATTCTTTTACGATAATTTTTTGCAAAAAAACAAAAAATACAACAAAAAACCGAGACAAAAACGAAAAAACCAGAAACAGGAGCAGCAGCAGCATTCGAGAGGATACAAGAAAAATGAAAGACGAGCTTACAGGGAGGCAAAAGTGCAAAATGCAAGCCGAGAAGAAGCTCTGAAGGAAATAAAGAAAAATAAAACATTTTTTGGGCAACCAGGAAATTCAGGAATCACTCAAGTGGGGCAGCTTCATTACGCACTTTAAAGTTGAAAGGGGGGAATGGGAGGAATTTCCGCTTTTGGGGCATTCCTGTGGCATATTTAAGCTTTGAATGCCGGAAAAATATACAGAAAATAAACGATTTTTGGGGCAAAAATTCAGAAAGAAAATAAATGCAGACAGGGACACATGTTGGTGCTCAAATTCAAGGTAGGAAAGTGCCTCAGGGATTGCAAGAGAATCTGCTTGGTAGAATTGAGGATTGAGGGGGTTCCAGAAGAAACGATTTGCCTGTGTACAATCCTCATGAATTGTCAGCTCAATCTGCCATTTAAAGCATCTACAAGTCTCATGAGCTACCTTTAACAGCGAGCGATACCTGTGGAACTTCTTGAATGAAAAGAACATAAAGACAAGCAAACCATCAGAAGCCTCTGTGGGTCTGCACCTTGTTCCGCTTCAAATCCTCTAAGAATCCACTCTAAATCTAAACTGATCATTTAGTGGCAGCGGGTGGAGCGAAGGGCAGGGTGTTTCTAGGCAAAAGTTAATGTCGATTTAACTAATTAAATTCTAAACAAAATTTATTTGTGGCACGTTGCAAAGTGCTGCTGCAGCTGCTGCTGCTGGCCCTGCCACTTCGCAGGCAACGTTTATCGTTTTTCTAGTTTCGTGTTCATTTGCAATTTGTGGCAACAAGAGAAACAACAATTAAAGGAGCTCCTAAACGTTGCACATCCTCTTGACTCCTCTAGAGTCATAGTCCAGCTACTAAATCCCACTCCCCCTCTCTCTCCCACTATCTTCCTGCAGCAGTTAACAATTAAGTTAACAGTTTTTGGTCTGTATTCTGCTTGAGTGTAATGTTGGCTGGACTTAGCCAGGATGCCGCTGGATCTGTTCCGTTTCGTAGAACTTTCACACCTTGTTGGCTACACGGAACTCTGCCACTGGTAGGGTAGGGTAGGGTACTGGTACTTGTCCTCATGCTCATGCTCGTCCCTGTGCTTAATAAATTCCTACAACAAATAAATATTATTTAATTAATTTTCTAGCTTCCCCCTAAAACCAAGGGGCAGACAACTTTTGGTTTTCGCAACTGGCAACTGGCGACGGGCGACGGCAAATGCAATGGCAGTTTGAGAGTTTTCGCCAACTGCATTTTGTTGCTCGGTTTTTGCACTGTTTTGCGGTTGAGTCGCTCTCGCCTCTCTGCCCTCTATGTCTCCTGACCCCATTGGGGTTTTTGGTTTCGGTTGGTCTCTTCGGCCATGGGATTTGCCACTAAGGTGCTCCCCACTCCTTTTCACTGCAGCACGAGGGGGCATGGCATGTGTGTGGTTTCCTCTCGTTGCCCGTTAACTTTATTATGATTATTTCGGTGAGTGTGTGTGTGTGTGTGTGTGTGTTTGTGCTGGCCTGGCTAACACGCTTATTGCTGGCAGTGCTCCTCCTGCCTTTCCCTTCTCTCTAACTCTCAATCTATTTATTAAATAAGAGTTGATGTTGCTTTTAAAGTTCTTTGACCACTCTGATGACCATCTCTTTGCCCTCGCTCCGCCACAAATTGCCTGCAATTAGATGCCTTTAATAAAAAGAAACCAGAGAGCGCGCGGGGCAGGGCGGGTGCCGGTGCGGGTGCGGGTGCGGGCGGCAGAACATACACAAAAGTTGTTGCTGCCTCTTGAATGGCCAGCAATTATTTAATGGTCCTCTAATAGCCAACATCCGAACGGGGCCATAACAACAGGCAGTCAGTCGACGTTAACTTAACATTAGGGCCTCAGTCAGAGCCACATCTAGAGCCACTGCCAAGTGGGTGGCTTTTTGTGCCACATCTACGACTGGTAGATGCCCTATGAAGGGGCAGGCTGGTGGCTGCTTTCCATGTGAGGCTCTCAAAGTTTAGTGTAACTTTTCTTTTTCTCTGCTTGGTGGTGCCTGTCATGGAATGCGGGTGCCACAAAAATCAGGAGAAATCCTCTGCCATGGCCTGCATTTCCAAGTAAAAGGGATCAAAACTTGAATGTGACTGGCAATTCAGTAAAAAGTTCAAAGGTCAGTGAAGTGTTGGCCAGCGCCCACAAGTTAGGGTATATTTAGGGCACACTTGGAGTATCAAAGTACAAATAAAAAAGCACACAAATTATTAGGAAACGCCCCACGGCAGACGCCTACTCCTCTGACTCTATCAAACCCCCCCCCCCCCCCCTTGCGCACCCACCCACTGTTTCAGTACGCCCCGGAGGGGAGTCCTTCCTCCTGCTGCTGCTGCTGCTCCTCCTCCTTCTCTAATTGCCAAGTGCCATAAAAATGCGTTTGTTGTTTGTCTCCGCCTTGGCCTACTCACCCTCCACATCCAACCAATATGCTTTGTGTGCTTTATGGGGCTCTGCCCCTTGTGGCTTCCGCACTCCTCCCCTCCACTCAATGGCCTTGTCTGTTTATACTTTTTAATTTCTTGGGGGCAACAATAACGCGTGGCAAATACATAAATTCGCGTCAATTAATAAGAAATTGTGGAGCGTGGCAATGCGAAACAAAATGGCAAAAGAGGCAAAAGCGCAAGGCACAGATTATTACACGTGTGTGTGCGTGTGTGTGTGTGTGTGTGTGTGTAGGGCGGCAATCACGGCTGGGGGCAGGAGAAGGAATGGTTGGAGAAGCACTCCGAATCGGTCTGCGTACTTCCCCTTAATTGCACACTAAAGAGCGACGACTGCCAGGCTGCCTGGCAGCCACTGCCACCCTGCCACTCTCACGGAGAGTGTGGTGTGGCAGCAGGGAGAGTCCTGTTCCGTGGCTAAATTACGATGCATTTAATTGCTCGGATTTGGTGCACAGATTTATGTCCGCGCCACTAAGTGGCCTGCTTAAGGCTTAAATGGTCCCGACGACGTGAGGCAGCGCGCCAAGGACACACGCCGCCAGCACCACCGCCATATCGCCAGGATATGAGCCATGTGGTCCGTGCCCGTGCCCGAGCCCCTACCTCGCGCACCTGTCTACGTGCTTGGGTCGAGGGTCTCGGGTCTCGGGACTCGGGTCTCTGGTCTTGCGGCAGGCACAAGTCCGCTCTTAACCCATTCCTGGTTGGGGGCATCAAAACTTTTGCTTTTAGGGCACAGAAAGAAAGTATCCTTCGTGGATCGAGCGAGTGGAGTCCCGGATTAAGTGTTATTTAAGTTATTCAAATCAAGAAACAAAAACTTATCCCATCTCTAGTTTCCTCTCCAACGATCCATCAAAATGGAATCCTTAAAGTTTTCAAAACACTTTTCAGGGGACCATAAAAAACAGAAACTGCACTTCCTGCAAGTGGCTGCCAAGCAAGGGGGCTGCCAATGGGTTAATTGGCAGAGCAGAAAGTAATTCCCACATGGGTGGGTTAGGGAATGCAGCGGTGGCGTTGTCTCGCCTCCAAGTGTCGCGTTCCGAGCTCTAATTGAAGAAGGAAGCGCAACGTCGCGACGTCTGTGTGTGTGTGTGTGTGTGTGGGGGGAGGCAACATAATTTTAATTTAATCATTTCCCAGCCACACACGCGGTGGCATGCTGCAAAATCAGTTTAGGAATGTAAATTGATTTTGTGGTAATATGCAATTTTCTACCCACCCCAGACGGTGTCCGATGGCCAGACTGCTGACTGCCCTCCCGTGTTATGCAGTGACCAACGGTGCGTATGCGCAATATAATCGAGGGTCAGCCGAAGGTTCTTAATGGGCAAGAGGGTCTTTGGAATCTGTGTGTTTGCTTGTGGGTCCCAAAAACTTAAACAATTTAAGATGTTGCACCATAAAAAATGTTAAACTATGACAGAAGCTGCGGGTGGGGGGGGACTGCGGCCGTAAGAACTTGCCGAAAATAAACAGAAATTACAGGAGAAAAGGAAAAGTCGGGGAAAGGTCAGAAGCAAGTAAATGAAAATAAAAATACAAAAAATGTTCAAGCAGAAAAGCTGCTCAAAAGCAACCCAAAGGAAAATCCAGATGGAGTGGGGGAGGGGGGGGGGGCGGTTGCTAAGAGGTGTGTGTGTGTGGCGCGCAGCTCAAGGACCTCCTCCTCCTGCTGCTGCTGCTGCTGCCATCCTCTAGGATGCCTTGTCGCATTACGCATGAGAAATTTTTGCTTTTTAAATTCTTTAAGTAATGCAAATTAAATTTAAATAGCAAATAGGCGAGAGGCAAACAAAATGGCAGCAGAGCAGCGCACGGACCACGGACTCTGGGCCCGAATCCGGGTCCAGCTCTCGGGCAACGAAACAAATTTCAAAGACAAATAAGCGCCGAAAACAGCAGCAATTAATTTGCTCTCTCCGTGTGAGGGGCGGGGGGCAAGGACTTTGTGTGGAGGAGTGTGGCAGATCTGGGATAGGCGAAAGAAAGGACTTTGCCGGCAAGACAATTGCTCGAGCAGGCAGCGGGGCATTGCGTGGAAAGTTTCTGCTTTTCCCAGGCAGCAGGCCAGCAGAGCAGGCAGCACCGCAGCAACTTTTTGGCGCAGTTAGCAAACCGCACGGCTAACTGTGAAACAGCGGCGGCGGTGGCGGCAGTGGCAGCAACAACAGGCGGCAGGCGAGGCAGCAACAGCATCAGAAACAAGCGACAGCCACAACAGCTACAAGCAACTTAAGGCCCCAACAATTTCAAGTTGTTTCCATAAGCAAACAAACGCACCCACACGACAACTACAACTGCGATAAGGAGCAGCAGGAGCAGGAGCAGAAGCAGGAGCCGAAGCCGAAGGACCAGCAGCAGCAGCTAAAGCAGGACTAGCCACCATTGAAAGCGGCAACTACAAACTGAAACCCAAGACACAAACGGAGAGAGAGATGGCGATGCTGATGCGGGTGGTGTGGCAGAAGCAGAACCGTTTCCCTCTGCTTGGCTGCCGCTTACATTTCACACATTTCTCGTATTGCTTTTGGTCCTGCCGCCTGCTAGCTGGGTTTCGCTTTGCTCTTCCGAGCGCCTTGCATGCGGTTTAAATTCAAATTTGTTGGCAACAAACAGACAATTAATTTCGCATATACCATGGGATGTGCTGAAGGCGCTTTTTGTTTTGTCCTGCGACAACGACGAAGCACTCGCTCCACGGCAGGCAGGCGTCCTTCCCTCCCCATCCCTCTGCTCCCAGTCTTCTCTTTCTCTCTCCGTTTTGTTGTCTGCGGCCTGGAGGCATAATGGGCATCTAAGTGCCGGCACAGCCAGACAGGCGGACAGACAAGACAACGCGGTTGCTTCGCAGCACTCCATGGAGGCTGCTCCCCGCCACTCCTCCTCTGCATATGTGCTGCCATCATGTCTCAAGTTTTCGCCTACGACCACGACCACGACCACGCCCACTTTTATTAGCTCAATTTTTGTGCCCTAGTCTCCGTCTTCCTGCTACACGCCTCTCCCTTTTGCCCCCAGCCCTGGCCACATTCTGGTTTTTGCATTTGAATTTTAAATGTTATTACTTCTTTTAAATTGATCAGCCTCTCTGGGAGGGGGGGGGAGCAGGAGGCTCCTGCTAAGAGTCCTGCTAATTTATTCATGGCAAATAATTGTTTGTTAAAAGGGCGCAAAAATGTAGCCCCGTAAATGGTTTCTAATCTGCATATGCTGTTCCAAGGAAATTGAAATTGCTTCACGAGAATCCCAGAATTAGTGTCCTTCACTTGTTGTGTGTGTGTTCCAACTCCGAAGGAGAACACATTGGAGGACAGTATGTATATGCCCCGGGTAACCTAATTGGATTTGTACTTGAGGCAGTCCCGCTGGGACTGGACTGGACTGGGCGGCAGACTCTCACTGTTTGTTCCGACTGGATGCTGCTGGGTGGCTAACTATTTGCCAGCTTCCATGGATGGATTTCCATTACCAAGTACATAACTTAAAGCCAAATGCTGCAAGTTCTGATCCTGCTTTCGCTCTCTCTCTCTCTCTCTGACCCTGTTCTTTGTCCGTTAAATTCCAGGGTAAACAGACCTAAGGACATGTCAAGAGCAGCACACGAACAAACAAACAACAAACACAAACAAACACACACACACACACACACACACACACACGCGCGTTCTTCAGAGATATGTATGTGGAGGGGAGAATGCTGCATGGAGGTGTCGTTGGCCGTGTCGGAGTCATAGACAATGATTAAATGCTGCTCATCATTCATATGCAAGACATGAGCAAAGTGGGGATTGCTCTCCTACTCCTGCTGCTGCTGCTTCTGCTCCTAGTGGTCCCCGGGTCCTGTAATGTAGTGCCATAATCCTTGGCGCAATTTTTGTGTGCACACAAACCGTACCCGACCGAGCAATATGTCGTAATATCCGCTACCCGGTGCCACGACCGCTGCCGGGTGGCTTTTTATTTGCGAGGCACACATTTGTATGGCCTACGCACCAGGATATGGCTATGGCCATGGTCATGGCCAAAAGGACATATGAGCTAACTGACAGCAATCTTCCCGTTTGCTCATTCCGTTTTGGGGGGCCACGCAGTCAGAAGGCAGGAGGCACTAGGAAGAGGCAGTTGAAAGTACTAAGCGTGGCTATGATTTAGCGCTTTATTATTTGCCAGGTCGCAGGCTCCTATGGCTCCTCTCTCTGAATTCCCTCTTTTAGCAACCTGCCCAAGAACTTGCCACGACGTGACCGTGTGCCCCTACCCCTCCGCCCTTGTGCCTTGTTTTTGGTGTACACATAACATTCTCTGACGCCGCTTTGCAGCCACTTCATCAATTATTCTTAAGCATAAAATATTTGTCACTTTTACTAAATTTATTGTGACAAGGCTCCTGCACACCTATCACGCACACACACACACACACACACACACACACAGAGCTGAGAGGACACTTTATAAAGAGCTCTGCATATGAATCACGTGCGTAATGGCAAAGGGAAGCAAAGCGAGGCGCAAAGGAAGGGGCAGGAATAATAGGGCAAGAGAGCAAGTCCTGGTTTGCTGTTGCTGCTGCTGCTGCTGCTTTTGTTGCTTTTGTTGCCATTTGCCTCAAGTGGACAACATTTTGTTGTGCACACTCTACAGGAACGGGAGTTTCTATTTTCTTAAATAAAGAAGTCAATTCCACGAGCAGAAGAATGGAGAGAATCAGAGTATGGAGTGGGGAATTGGAGTACCGTAAAAAGAAGGGAGCTCTAGTTCTAGTTTCTTAGAGGAAAGATCTGCTTCTCTTCGTTCTTTAAATAGATGGATAGAATGTCAATGGCTTTCTGTTGCTTTTCTTTCACCAATTTTCAACATTTAATTGAATTTTGGGCACCAATCAAACAATTTTCGATCAAGAATGGATCACGGAATTCATCTTAATTCTCTTCAGGGTATAACCACTTCGTTGGGGGCTACTCGTTTACAGCCCAAACTTTTCTTAGTTGTACTTTCATTTCCAGGTTTGTTTTGCTGGCACTTCCGCCCACGTTTTGTAAGCCATATATTTTAACGTCCTGCGTATTTGCCTTTATTTATGTATGCCTCTGCCCAACGATGTGGGGCAGGAGGGGGGTAAGTGAGAGGGAGAGAGTCCTTCTGCCATTATTTGATTCTGAACCACCCACTGGGCGTACGTAACCAGAATCGTATGTGTTATTCGAGTGTCGGGCCCCCAACTCGAAGCGCATTGAATTGAAAGTGCTGGGACGGAAGTCGGTGTCAAGTGTCGCGGAAGCTTTCTGGCACTTCATCAACTTTGAAGTAAACGTCCGCCCCTAGGCCTCTGCCTCTGCTTTTGGCCTCCAGCAGAAACCAGCAGAATCACCGCCTGGCCACCTGGCCACCTGGCGGAATGGCACCACAAATCAGATAAGCGCGCACGCGATTAATATTTCTTTGCGAGTCCTTTTGTGGGCCCCAGAATCAAAAGTGACTTTTGCTTGAAGTTGCCGACAACTTTTTTCTGTAATTTTCGTCAGACTGAAAGGCAGCGAACGGTTGGCGTGCCCCCGTAAGTCAAAGAGGGGTCAAAAGCTGCAGCAGCAGCTAGAAAAAAAAACCCATTTGAAATCCACGCGGAAAATGGGCGCAGCGCAGAGTAAACTGTTGACATTTCAGCCTCTACAGTCTACATGACACCACGTGGTGCGGAAGGGAAGGCAGTGAGGGTGAAAGGAAGGTGCATGCACGTGCTACTGCTGCTGCTGTTGCAAGTGAAGTGCGCTCTTGCCTCTAAACAGCCATGCAGGATGCAATGCTCTCGCTCTCCACCTTGCACCCAGACCCAGACCTCACTTCTTTCTCTCTCTCTCTCCCTCTTTGGTCGTGTGTTTGCTAAACACCTACACAAATGGCCTCCCCTGTCTGTCCCCCAGCCCGACCCAGCAGCGCCTGTGCCTGCCTCCACCTCATAGAGCTTGACAAATATTTTTGAGCCCCATGGAAAGCGAGCATCTAAATGAGAATCACAATGGGACAAGCGGGAGTTGTGGGATAGAGGACCACAAACAGGATCGACATTGGAGTCTGGCTCTCACTCTGACTTTTGGGCGCACGAATAGGGATGAAGCGAGAGGTAGGGATTTGGGGCAGGAAAGGCAACACGAGACTGTGGCATGGGCAGGCACGGGGCCGGGGCTGGGAATCCGGCCGCAATCAGGTGCCAACATGCAGGTGAAATGCAAATAATTTTTGTTTTATCTGTAACGCGGGAGGTTTCCTATCCCTTTTTTTTTTTACTTTTACTATTTGTAGGAGTGTGTGTCACCCTGCCGCCTTCCTTTCCAGCCCACTCGCTAGATTGTTTGCAGAACTTCCCTTTCCGCTTTCCCCCATTTGTTGCTGTTGTGTTAAGTGCGCACGGAGAGAGAGAGAGAGAGAGAGAGAGAGAGGCACACACTAGAGAACTAGCTAAACAGGAAAATATGAGACAAGTGACTGGAAATGGAACAAAATGTTGCGGGATAGAGCGAAAAAAAAGGGGAAAGTCACTCGCAGAAAAATGTTTTTGGGAGAGTTTTTGTTGAGGCTTAAGGTACACACAAAAAAAAATAAAGATAAGCTGACAATACGTATAAATAGAGAAAAAAAAGAATGGTGGAGTAGAGTGCTTCAGGGCTTGTAGAGGGCTGCAACAGAAGAAAATAAAGGAGGAGCATCAAAAAGTACCATGTAAATTTAAAATATTTCATCATGCTATGTAATTGCCCTTGCTACTAGTTTTGCAAAGTGTAAATTAAAAGTGTAATCAACCTCATCTCTTATATCTCATTACTTATCTTCGCTTTAAGTTTCTCTTATTTGTTTTATTGTTGCTCTTGTGTGTGTTTGTCTGATTGAGTGTGAGAGACAACAAGGCGATCGCATTGCAGAGCTTAACCAAAACCAATATAATAGTTATTATTATATTGTCTTTGGCTTAACACTCGGTCACAAGCACACGCAGAAACGCATACCAACATACATACACACTTAATAATTTCCTATACTTAATCGAATGGGGAAATTGATATTCTGCCTGCTGCATACCCTTTGACTACACCACTTATGCATCATCAAAGATTGTGAAACTTCTTCGAAGAAAGGGATTTTTCATTAGGTCTTTCGGGCATGGCATATCCGCACTTTTGTTGCACACTGATGTTGCACCTACCTACAGCTGCTCCTTGCAACAGCCACTCCTACAAATAGTTGACATTGAGTGGGAGATGAATGTGGCACAATGCAATCTGTCAAGGGAATTGATTTGATTTGAATTGGCATGGAATGGAATGCCTGTCTGTTACAGGCTTTTCCTTCCCCGTTTCATCCACATGCCTTTGCTTTCCCTTCCCTTTCTTATGTTGCCTTGCCCCTCCCTTTGTTGCCCATTGAGTGAACGCTAAGCTCGAGCTTTTGTGTCTGCCTTTGCTCCTGGTCCCGCACTGTGGCAAGTATTGCTCTCCATTTTAGTTCATTTCTTTCGGGCTCTCTCACTGTTGCATATTTCTGCGGATAGCCGTGTGGGCAAGTAAGGCAAATGAAAATTCATTTTCTTCGTTGTCTCTGCGGCTGTGCTTTTCTTTATCCCTCAACTCTTTTTTCCCTCCCTCCTCCCACCAGTTGTTTTCATAACTTTTTCGCTTCTTCGCACGCAATACACAAACAAAGAATGGAAAAAAAAAAAAAATAGTGAAAGGGAAGCCTCCCTCTAACACAGAGCCTGGCTTTTGTGGTTGTCTCTCTTCCTCTCGCTCCCCGTGTCATTGTCTCTCTCTCTCTCTCTCTCTGTGTGTTTGCTGCTTCATGTGGGGCATGCAGCATCCACATCCACATCCGCAGGAGGTCCCCCAGTGTCCCTGTGCCACAACCTCGGCCTCAGTCAGTCAGCCATCTCGTGGACTTTTATGCCGGGAAACTAGTTGCATTTTTATAAACGCACTGCCGCACTCTCGCTCGCTCTGGTTGCATGTCTGCCGCGGTAATATTTACTGAAGCCGTCGCTGCCCATCTGGCCCTCTGGAGTGCCCTGTCAAGTGCACTTGTCGGCGTCATGGCTATTTTGGTTCGCATAAAAAAAAAAAGGAGAAAGAAGAGGGACAGGGCAGGGTACTCACTACGGGGGCATGCACTGACTATTGACTGAGCCGATTCCACTAAATATTACCTTGCAGCTGCGTCAGATTTTAACCCCTCGAAACGCAGCCGGAATTTCAATATTAGTTGCAGGAATATATGCAATATATTACAATATATATATGTATACGAGATATACGTATATGCAACAGTTTATAATACCAAAGAGAGGGGTGGTGCGGGTAGTGTGTATGCTTTTTTTTGTTGGTTGGCTTGTGGCACCACTCCCCGAGTCACGTTACATTTCAAAGTGTAGTTAATTGATTTTTCAGCACAATGCCAAGCGCAGCCAGCAGCAGCAGCATCAGACCCATCCGTGTGCAGCAGCAGCAGCAGCAGCACCACCCACAGCAGCCCCCCAACATTTGACGAGGCAAGTTGACAGGTTGCAGGAGTGGCAGGATTGTGGGCCGCCAGCAGCACCGCTTTGTATGCAGCACAAAAATTGCTTCACTTGTTTGTTCGCTTTTTACATAAATGCCATAAATTGCGTGTTGTTGTCAGTTGATTTTTTTGAGGGGGTAGGTGCCACAACTGCCGCAGTGCAGCAGTGCAACGAGTGCGAAAAGTGTCACCGAGTAGGAGGAGACAGGACTCCTCCAAGCGAGGCGCGATAAATAAACAAAAATTGTGTTTGCTCCTATGAATATGAATAAATATTTGTCGCAGCTGCAACTTGCAACAGGAGCAGCAGCAGTACCAGGAACAGCATGTGGCAGCAAAAATGAAAGTGTCAACATTTAGGCCAGGCCTCTGGACTAGCTGTATGGACTGTATGACTGACTGCCTAACTGATGTCGTTGGCAACAGAAGTTGCAAGTACGAGCATTCGAGACTTTTGGGCAAATTGCTGCAACAAAATGTCGCCGCTCCGCTGGGCCATAAGTTAGTTGTTATTTGCAGCTGATTGATTGATTGATTGATTGATTGATTGTTTGACTGACTGAGGGCCCCCGAGAAATGTGAGTGAGTGACAGGCCAGAGTTTTCCTGCAAGCCCAAAAGATGCTTCCGATAATAATTACAGTAATGACAGGCTGGAAAATTGCCCAAAAATAAAATGAAAATTCCTCCGACAGAAACAAACTGGTATCAATCGATGGCACAGGACTTTTCATTCAATTTTCATTTGATTGGCAAATTAAAGCCCAACCAAATCGAAAACTATTTGCACCTACAACTATTTGCACTCTCCGGTCGGAAAGTTTCTGCCGTTGGCCAAAGAAATAA
This sequence comes from Drosophila subsilvestris, assembly GCA_035043285.1. Taxonomy (NCBI): domain Eukaryota; kingdom Metazoa; phylum Arthropoda; class Insecta; order Diptera; family Drosophilidae; genus Drosophila; species Drosophila subsilvestris. The sequence goes on along the minus strand of JAWNNB010001728.1, from coordinate 747,662 downwards.
AGTTAAGAGTCTGGTCTGGGGTCTGAGGTCTGCCGCTGGCCTGGTCAACAATTTTCTCACAATAATACTGGCCTCGGGTCGCTTCCTGTGACCCCCACACGTACGAGCATCATTGGGGGGCAGGGAGAATGCTCTATGGAGAGCCAATCAATAGGAAAAATAAACCGCAAAGAGCTGTAAGGAGAGAGGAAAAGAGCCAAAGAAATACAAGTAATATGCAAGCATTTTATACACTTCGACGACTGCCAGACAGACAAGACGACTGCCGACGGTGATGGTGGTGCAGGGATGGGGTGGGGATGGGGATGGGGATGGGGTCACTTGTTCATGTATTTTATAATTTCCAATGCAGCAGCAGCAGATACTCGTACAGATACAGCAGCAGGAAGCAGCAGGAGAGATGCCACAGCAGTCAGTAGTAGGTACTCGTGGCTACTGCCACATCACCGGCAGCAAGCAGAATTGTTTAGAGCCACTCACGTGCCGCATGCTTTGATTTGTTTCGTTACGTTTCATTACAACAATCATGGCATGGCATGGCATGGCATGGCAGCTCTCATCCTCCATCTCTTTTTCCTATAAGCTCCATCGGTGTGTATCTGTCTCTTTCGTTTCGAGTGGCATTTCATGTTCCAGAGAAAAAGATACACACAGCCAGACAGACCAGACAGACCACACCAGAGAGTAGTAGATATACCGGACAACGTTGCGGTTTTTGATGATTTGCCTTTGTCGTAGTAAAATTCTCAAGAGATGTTGGCAAAATTTTCATTTTGTTTAAAACCCCAGAAAACAAAAGGCAACTTTTGTGTGCATGCGAACAGCTTGAACTTGCACACGACTCCAGTTGCCACATCCTCCACATCATCATTCGCCAGAGGAAGCTGGGCAATGTCCCTTCTGGTAATCGAAAAATTGCAGCCATTGACCATTGACTATTGTTCGGGGGTTGTCTGCCTCAGGAGTCGTAGCATGCATGCATCATGCACTTTTATTATTATGCCAAATATTTTGTTACCTTAGGAACAGACGACACACACAGACACAGCCACACATTTACATCCCCTGATGGATTTTCCCTTAGCTTTCGTCCTCGCATGACATGCACTGTGAGAAATCGATGGTGACACTCGATATTTTAACGCCAACGAGCGTGAGAGAGAGAGAGAGAGAGAGAGAGAGAGAGAGAGAGAGTGTGGCACCATCAGTAGGAGATAGACATAGAGACCATTCTCAATGGCAGTTCATTTGTCTTTTCCTGTCTATGTCTTGCTTTGGAAACTTTGTGGCTTTGCACTTGTGCCACACACACACTCACACACACACACACAAACACACACACACGAATATGGCAACGGCTACGGCTACGGGATATACATATAGATACGCGAAGCGAGGGCAAAATTTAATTTATTTTGCAACTAAATCGATTGCAGACACAACATCAGCATTAGCCATGGCCACGGCCAGAGCCACAACCCCACCACAGGCAGAGACAGAGAGCTCCTCTCCTCTCCGAATAGACAATTGCCTCTTGCTACTGCTCCTCCTCCCTGAATGGCCTGCTCCGCAGAGACCACCTCTCCTGTTCGAATGGCAGTCGCAAACTTTGGCTCCGGTTATGGCTTTGGCTAATTTCTTATTTAAGTTCGGATCGGGCATTCCGCAAATCCATTTCGTTTAGACAAAAACTTTTTCCAAACACGGAATGCGGCTGAAAGTTTGAGCACATTTCATTTGATTGCAGATTGCAGTCTGCAGTCTGCAGTGTGGCAGGTGCAATTATTTGAATCGACTGAAGGAGAGCCAGAGCATTTTAAACGAGATTAATGGAAAAGGTATGTACATAGATGCCTAATAAGGAGTAAGTTTTGTTGTCTGACTAACATGGAATATAAAATGGAACAACACTTTATAAGCTGTGTGCCCTTTTTTCTTTCTAATACTCTCTTTCTCTCATTAATACATTTGGAGGTCCGTCTCGTTCTGCCTTGCAGGCTTCTTTTGTAGTATGAGTCATGAATAGCCAAAGCCACCCTAGCATAACCCACCCCCTCTCTCTCTCTCTTTTTATTTCGATATTACTCTACTTGCAAGTTTAAAGCGATCAGTGCAAGAGTCAGAATTAGTCAGAATATTAATTATTTTCGTGTTCCCTCTTCATCAACATCTTTCTTCATCTCTTTTCATATTTCTCTCCTGTATCTTGTGGCATTTCCTGTCTCTCCTGCTCTAACCCTTCCTCAGTTTCTAAACTACATGCTACCACATAATGTTGAGGCCTTTTTGGCTTATTGTTTTTTGGCCAAAAAGGATTCGATAGGACTTCATTGTTGTTTTGTTTTGGGTTTTTGTTGAATGCCAAGTGGAAAGTGAATCTCCCATGTCACACAGACACCAATGCATACTCACACACACACAAAGACACTCTACGATTCTTCCTGTTGTTTGGTTCATTCTTTTTTTTGTTTTTGTCAGCTTTCTTTCTCTGATTTTGTTGTTCTTTTTGTAATGCAAAAAGCGCATCAGGCATTTGTATGCATTAGCTAGCAAAACGAACATTTTATGGCCAACAGAGAGGGAGCCAGCGAGAGAGGGAGAGGTAGATGGAATGAGTGGCTTAGAGGGAGAGAGGGAGCGAGGGAGCGGAGGATAGTGGCTGGGGAATGGCTTTAGCACAAATATGCATGTCGGCACATTCTTGCATAGAATTGCACTTAAATGCAGAAAATGGCACACAGCATAAGCGTCGTCCTTAAGAGGGGTGGTGGTGGCAAAGGGTGCGGTGGGGGCAGGGCGGTGAAAACAAGAACCAAGAAATTGTGGCCAGAACTGGACAGCAACAGAGAAACGGGACAGCGAACAGTCGTACTCAGTGGTACGATAGTGGAAGAGAAAGAGCAGCAAAGTTCTAGGGCCATCCCAAAGTACGTCATGAAAATCAGGAAACAGGATATATTAAGTTTGAGGAATGGACGACACTGGACACACACACACACAGATAAATACATATACAAATGCAGCAGCACTGCTGTTGTCGCAACAATAAAATAGCCGCAGCAGCAATGGCATGAGGTGGAGGAGGCGGCGGCAACAAGAGCCGTAAAAACTGCCCCATGCCCAATGGCCCTGTCCCTGCACCCTCCGAGAGCCTGCGACACTTTTTATTGCCACACATAAAACAGGAACAGCAGCAGGAGCAGCAGCACCAGCAGCAGCAATGGCTGCCCGTCTGTGTGTGGCAGTGTGGCAAAAGTTTTGTGTGGCGCTGGGCTCCTTTTTCAATTGCCTGCCACAATTTCTATTAGTGTAAATATGCAAAGTACATGAAGACATGAGGCTCAACTTCCGCTGAGCATGGGAATATAAAATGCAAAAGCTGTAACAATGTTGCTGCTGCCACAAAATGTTGCTGCTGTTGCTGCTGCTTCTATAGATGTTGCCACTCTGCGTGTCTGCGTTTCTGCCTCTGGTATTGGCATTTTTCGGAATTACTCGTACAATTGCTGGTCATATTTAAAAATCTCATTTGAAAGCGGCAAACGCTTTTCTCGTTCACACTTCATTTGAGAGCAGCAGCCAAAGGAATGGACCAGCAAACCAGAGAGAGACAGAGAATGTTGAAGAGAGACGGAGAAAGTGCCACAGAGACTGAGAGCTGTGTGAGAGTGAGAAAGGAATTTAAAGCAGACGCCATTAAATGAATGGAGAGACGTTTGAAAACAGAGAAGAAACATTAGTGAAGCAAATTGCAATGAGCAATGAGAGAGAGAGAGAGAGAGAGCGCCAAAGGAGGAAGGAAAGCGAAAATTTCACTGAATGGACCAAAGAGTAGGGCTAACAGCAAGATAGACAGAGAGGGCACAAAGAGATAGAGAGAGAGAGGGCGAAAAATGCTAATGACTTAATATCCCATACCTCCAGCTACTGTATAGATATTCCTTTGAAATACTACTGCCGGCCAGCAACGTGTTAATTGGAAATGTTTCACTCGCTTTTCCTTGCTATTCCCCTTCCTTTCTGCCGCACGCTTAAACCCCCCACCCCATGGCGAAAATTCATGCTAAATTATTTCATGATTTGCACAATTTAATGTTGCTGGCTGCAATTTATTATTAATTTGGCAAAGAGCGGGTGGAGGGGCAGCATCCTTGATTATGGCACGATTAGAATTTAAAACATTTTAAATATGTACAAACAAACTAAGAGAAATTTTAATAAAAAATACGAAATTCCAGAAATTAATATAAATAAATGGTGTTTATAAATCCATTAAAGCAACTAAATAGTTTTCGCTTGATTTAATGGAATGAAAGAGTGTAAGTTTTCAGACCCAAAAGAGTCTGACAAAAATTATGTCATTTAAATAAACTTTCCAAATTATCACAAAGACAAATTATATAAAAACAAATCTCTGTACGAAACACAAGCTGAGCATCAAAACAAATCGCAGAATATCCAATTATTTAATGGCATGATATACATACATATGTATATACGGGCTTCCTCTGCGATGTGCTCCTAATCCCCATTCGTATCCATTTCAGCATATTCCAAATTTAAATCAACAATTTTTGTTTGCCATTACGAATTCCAAAGAATTTCATTTAAAATGGAATAAGAAAAAGTTTTCTATATATCTAATCCCAATGCCAATGCCAATCCCAGTTCCAGTTCCAGTCCCAATCCAAACTGCGAATCGAATCCATTTTCAGCATTTTCCACGACTCATTCAACCGTCTATGTGCGGATGTACGAGTATCTGTGTCTTTTGCGCACTTTCCGCTTATCAAAGACAAATATGAAATATTAATAATCCACAAAAATGCGAGGCCAGGCCAGGCCAGGCCATGGCCATGACTCAAAAATGGATACCCAGGAGCCGGGGGCCGTCTGCCACGGGGGCGTTGGGGCATTAAAAATGCAAATTTCACCGTCGACCAGACCGGCCAGACTCTATCACTTTAATGCCTTTCACTGTGATTTGGCCCGGCTGTCTCTGTCTCTGGCTGTGTCTCCCTCTCTCTCCTCGTCTGGGCCTAACCTGGCGACCCACTCTGCGCAAAGCTTTGGCTGTGGCTGTGGCAGCGGTGAGTGCAACACGTGCGCCATAAATCATCACGGCACGGGGGCGGCTTGGGGCGGGGAATGCGAGTGGGCTCTTGGTGGGTTGTTGGGGGCGTCGCACAGGCGCCTGCAACGCCAACTTACGCTAAGCGCCCAAAGCGAACCAATTTCAAAAATCAAATCAAAAATAGTTTGCCAACTTCCAAGTGCTTAAACCCCTGGCCAGGCCAGAGCCAGAGTCAGAGTCAGAGTCACTATCGTTGCACCTACCAACGACAAACAATGCAACAAATTGCAGGCGGCAGTCGGCTGTGTGGCATGGGGCGCACACGAAGCCACAGAGAGCGAAAGCCACGCAAAGGAGGAACTTTGTAATTGTCTTCGCGGAGAGACACGTGGGCGCCCATTGCCACGACCATGTCACCTTTATGACGCTCCCAATGGGGCGTCTCTCCCACTACCACCCCCCACCACCCATGCCTGTGGCTGTCCCTGCCCCTGCAGCAGCTGTAATAGACAGCCATAAGCATAGTCGTTGCAATTGTTGGATGGGGGCATGCTTGAGTGTCTCCACTCGTAAGAATTGGCATTGTCTGGCAGCCACATTCCGGAATGCAGTCATTTCTTATTGAGTGGGAAAATTAATCACGAGACTATACCCTGGTCACACATCTTTCTTTGTCTTTAATCGAACAGAGCAGAACAGAACACTGGCACTTAATTCTCTGATGGACCCAAGTTTTTCAATGTAGCAATGTCCCCCCTTCAACATTTAATTGAATGAAAAGTTTCACTCGCTCTCTCACTCTCTCTGTATGTCTGTCTCTGTCTGTGTGTGTCGGCTGTTAATTTGCTTTGAATGAAGTCGAACATGTGCGACACGCCTCCCCCAGTCCTTGTCCCTGCATTCCCGTCGTAGAAGGGAAAGCTATGCATATGGCAAGTACATAGTTTTGGTGCCATATCGCTGTGGGTTTCCAGCCAGTTGTGGGTGCAAATGTCACGTTGACTCTGCCTTCTAGTCGTAGCTGTAGTCGTGTAGTCCTCGTTCTGTTTGCCGCGTAGCTACGTGCCGTGGGTGGTGGCATGGTGGCATGCCACCTTTGAATGGATATATGTGTGGAAAGCTGTTTTCAGTCGCTTAAAGCATAGAGGTACGGGTATGGCGTGTGTATGTAAGACTGTGTGTCAATAGGGTTTGCAGCTCTGAAGCGGAGGGTTCACTCTGATGCTTGATTATGGTGTTAACCCCTCCGTGAACTTGCAGCAGGTGTGACCCCATAGTTCCCATTCAAATGTCACCATTTCAATTGGCTCTTGCTCTGGCACAACCACTTCTACTTCTATTTTTCCCCCTCTGCTACTTGACGTTGGCGGGGCGGACATTTGTCTAATGCATAAAGTGTCGCATACGTAATATGCATGCGGCAGACTCCACACGAGCCGTGCCTTACCGTGCCGTGCCGTGCGGTGATGAGCAATTAGCAAACAATTGCTGCATTTTAACTCAAAAATAAACAGTGTCCATCCATGAATGAATGAAGGAGTGAAGGAATAAACGACAGACTAGCAGTGGGGAGATTGTGAAAAAAGAATACGACTGCAGCATAGCCACGTGGCTATGGCTATGGCTCCAACGAATGTTGCATGCTCTTTTTTGGCGTGGTTTTTGCCCTTTCGTATGGCTTTGCTTATGTGACTCCTGTGGACACATAGGGAAAGAAAAACCGCTTGCCTGGCATTTATTCTGCTACTCTTTTCGCCTCATAATTAAAAGCCAACAAAAGGCTAAGAGAGCTCCAGCCAAATGGCAACAAGGGGACAGTTTGAATGGTGGTTCTAGCTTCTAAATACATAGTCTGGTACTTACCGTCTGGCAAAATGCTGACAGCATTTGCTGTGACATGCGGGGACCCCGAGCCCAAGTGCCATGCTGCTGCTGCTGCTGCTGGATCATCCTCTTCCTCTTGCTCCTCCGCTGACAATAATAATAATTTTGGCAGCATTTCAGTTGCTGGTTCGCTGTTCCTGCTGTCGCTGTTGCTGTTGTCAAATATTTGATGCCCGGACAGCTGAGGCAGCAGCGGCGGTGGCAGTGGCAGCACATCTTCATAATGCAAACTATCCGGCTTAATGTGCAACGCTGTTGCTGTTGCCACTGCTGATGTTGCTGTTGATTCAGCGGAAGTTGTAAAGTTATGCTCATCATCAACGTCAGCCGCAAATGTCTCCTGCTGTGCCGCTGCCGCTGCTACTGCTGCCGCTGCGGCTCTCCCTACTGCCGCTGTTGCTGCCGCTGCTGCATTTCTCTTGCGATTGTAGTACTCATAGTTTGTCCTGGTTGCTGTTGTTGTTGTTGCATCGTCAGCAGCAGCAGCAGCAGCAGATCCAGCCGTGGCTGGGGCTGGAACAACAAAGGCATTGCTGGCATCGCTGCTGTCATCAGTTGTCGCCGCCGTATCCGTTGTCGTGGCTATGATTTTATCCTCGACCATAAATTGCACTTTTTTGCGTGAACTCGATGTGGATGTGAATGTTGGCGACGTCATCGTCGCACCATTCGCTCCTGGTGTGCCACCACTGGACGACGTGGGTGTAGGTGTTGATGTTGATGTTGCTGTTGCAGCTGTGTTCGTGGGCGTGGCAGCTGTCGCCTTCGTTGGCGTCGGAATGTAGAACTGTGACTTGCCCGAAGGCGTCAGCAGTGGCGCCGCCGCCACACCACCGTCGGGCAGTAGAATGACGAAAGGAGCAGACACTGAAGCTGAAGGCAACTCCAATGTGGATGGTCGCCGCTTCAGTATGGACTTGATGGCCGGCATTGTGGGCGTCACAGTGAGCAGTGTAAAGGCCGAGGAGGAGCCATCATGGCCATCATCATCATCTGCATCATTCTCATCATCAGTTGGAGCGACTGCCTTTGAAGGAGTTACAGGCATTGCTGCAGCTGCAGGCACTTCCGCGCTGCTTGCTGTCAGCTCATCCGCTTTTTTATTGCGTGGCGGACGTCGCGGCCCCAACACCGGGGGAGTAGGCGCCCCCGCTTCCAACGAAGAGGAGCAGGCGATAATGATACGCTCATAGCTGTCACTCGACTCGGATGGATCGATTGGCTTCTTCTCCTTGCCCAGGCTAATCCTTTGGCCTGCAATGGCCGCCACATTGTTGCCGTATAACTTCTTGCGCTTCCCCTTCTCCCGCTGGCGCTCCAGCTCGTCGTCGTTCAGCTGGGCATCGGCCACATCGAAGTCATCCACATAGACGGATTGCTTCCCCGACTGCTTCTTCTGCTGCGGCTGCTGCTGCGGCGGCTGTTGGTTCTGCTTCCCATTTTCAATTGAGATCAGGTCGTAGGGATTGACGTTGCAGCGAAGGATGGACCGGCGGCTGCTGCCAGCGCTGGAGGCTCTGCCGTTGAGGCCGCTGCTCTGCAGCAGCGCATCATTGTCCTCCATGAGCCAGCAGTCGGCGGGCTCTGGTGCTGCAGAGATTGCTGCTGGGGGCGCAGCACTCCCAGTCCCCTTTGTGGGGGGCAGCGGTGCCCTGGTACGAGTGCGACCCCTCGTCGTGGATATCGTGGCCGTTTCGCGGCTACGTGACTTTCCCTCCTTGCTGGGGGAGTCCTTGCTGCTGGCACTGGCACTGGCACTGGCACTCGTTGGCTCCGGCGAGAGGAGACGCGTGCGTCGCATCAGGTCGTAGGGATCCTTCTGTGGATCCAGAATGGAGGGACGTGATTTCTTTGTGGCACTAACCACACGCATTGTGGCAGCCATCGGTCGGCTGCTCCTGCCACCGCTGCTGCTGACAGCTGGCAGTCTGACAGTGCCCCCGCCAGTGGAGCCACCGATGGTGGCCAGGGGCAGGCGCGAACCTTTGCACTTCTTGCATACGCTCGCCTTCTTCACGTCACGTTTCGTTCCGTTCAGATACTCGGCGCACGAACAGATCACCACTGCCAGGGCTCCCCTCAGGGGAGAGTCACCTCCCCCATCCGTGGCAAAGATGGCCGCCGCATGGGGATGATGGTGCTGCTGATGATGGTAGCCGTAGGAGGGACGCGCGGGTATGCCCCGCACAGTGCCATAGATCCAGGGCTCGGCATACTTCATGGAGCGCGACAGGGCGCTGGGCAGGAACTCGGCGGCAACGGGCGGCGGCAACTGGTAGGCAGCCAAGTGGTGGTGCCCATGGTGTCCATTGTGCTGGGCCAACTGCTGTTGCTGGTGCTGATGCTGGTGTTGCATCTGTTGTTGCTGGTGCTGATGCTGCATATGCAGCTGCAGCTGCTGCATGGCCTGCATACCGCTGACGGTGCCTAGAGAGGCGTCTCCTCCACTGTGGCTGCTGCCGAGTGTCTTGAGCCGTTGACTCCACGATTTCTTGGATTTGTCATACATGAGCTGGAACAAGGATATTCTTTCGTTAAAGCATTCCACGTAGAGGGAAATTCGGGACTTACCTCTCTGTGGTTGTGGCTTTTGTCGTTCCTGCTGCCGTTGCGCACATAATATCCAATTTAAATTAATGCCTTTGATGCACTTTGACCCTTCCTGCTACTGCTGCTGTTCCTATGCCTGCGCTCCACTGAAACCTACGGAGAAAAAAAACGAGAGATAAAACAGCAAAAAATTATTAAAGCGCAAACGTCCAGCGGGAAATCCGTTTAGAAAAGTTTTATTATTGAAAAAGTTCAAAATGCGATTATGTGGGCCAGGGGAGCTGGGGTGTGTGTGTGTGGGGTGGGGTGGGTGGTTCCATTGTTTGGCTCTCACTTTCATCAGTGGCGGGGAAGCGGAGCAGCTGCTGACGAAAGAGTTGATGGACGGCGTTTCGGGTTCTGAGAATAAACCCATGAAATCCCCATTGAAAATTGATTAAAACTTTTGCTTATTTTTCAGGTTTTTCTTAATTAAATAATCTCGGAATCACTTTAGATAATTATAAGGCTTTTTCTCCATCACATTTTTCCTTATATTAATTGCTCTCTTTTGCAAGTGAAACTTGAACTACAATCTGCAGCAATATTTCAAACATTCTCTGGGTCCAATCAAAAGAGAAAGAAAGAATATAAACAAACCGCATTCATGGGGACTCTCATTTTGGGAAAGTTCTCCTTTGCTGGCTTTCACTAAGTGGAGAACATAGAGAGAGAGAGAGAGGGGAGAGAGGGAATGGGTAGAGGACTGTATAAAGAGATTGGTAGCCAACACCTACACTCCATGTACACTGACAGGCAAAAGTGTTCGTTCGTTCGTTCGTTCGTTCGCTCGCTCGTTGCCAACTTTGTTTTCATTTGTAGCCAGTGAATTTGTTGTCATCATCTCGTGACCACTTTTCACAATCAACGGCTCTCGGCTCGGCGGCTCCCAAACAGAATCAACGAGAGCGCTCTGCTCTTTCGTGTGGCAATTGCAATTGTTGTTGCTGCATGGATTTGTTGCAACTTTCGAGAGAGCGGCCATGGCTTGACGTTGCGGATATTAATCAAAATGCAGTGTGCGGTGCAGCACTCCCACGCGGCCAAACAAAAAAAAAAATAAATACTAGAGCCAGAGCCAGCGTCAGCGTTGGCCAGAGGTGTTGGCATACTTTGGACTTGGCTTAGCCTTGGCAGCACAGAGTTCTCCTTTGCCTTTTGTTGCTGCTGCTGTTGCTGTTGCCGTAGTTTTCTTGAGGTGCCGCTGCCCCGTTGAAAAATGTTGATAAATGTTGACAATTTTTCCGGCAACCACTCGTGATAAATCTAATTTTTCTCTTTCTGAAGCTCTGAAAACTCTAGAGCACTGAGTTCTGGCTCCTAGGGTCGTCTGTGGTCGGTCCTCTCATGCTCCTGCTGTTGCTGCTGCCCCATTTTGTATTGCGTTCTTTCTCCAGTTAGTTGCATTGTTGTCACCTTTCAGTTGTTTTTGTTGTTGCTGGCTGTTGTTGCCACCTTCAGTTTTTCTTGTTGCAAGTTGTCGCTGCTGCTGCTGCTGTTGCTGCTGTTGCTGCTGTTGCTGCTCCTACTGCTAGTTATTGTTGCTGTTGTGACTGTTGCTCTCTTGCAGTTTTGATTACAGTTATGTACTTCTCCTTGTTGCTGCTGTTGCTTTTGTGTAGGTGTGAAGTAAAATTAAAAACGTGTCATTTTTTGCTTTATCGCCCTGACGCGACGGTGGCGCCCCATGACCCAGCAACAGCAGCAGCCCATAGCCCCATAGCCCTGTCCCAGCAGCAGAAAGAATAGAAGTGCAGGGAAAGGAAAGGAGGGCGGGTGGGGAACGGTTGTGAAATTTAAGCCACTTTTGCTGTTGCACTGCTGCTCTGTTGGCCTGACTGATATGGTGGCTAGGAGATTGTTTGTTAGCCGAGGGTCCTTTCTTTTCTTCAGGCTTCAGGTTTCGCAGGACCCCTCCTCTACTGATGGATGGAATGTGGCCATATCCCTTTGGTTTTTGTATTTATTATACAGAAAATGCAATCAATCTGCTAACCTAAAGGTTAAATTATCAGTTTATGCAGCAGATTTTGTTGCTTAAATAATATTTCAAGAGTATTTTTATATTTTTCAAAGCTTAAAAGCAATCAAAACAAAATTTTATTGAAGCACATAATTCAGCCAATTAAAATATATGTATTTTAGCTGGAAATGCATATGGCATATTTGTGGAAAAGGAAAGTTCTTCTTTCTTGGCGAGCACTTGCCTTTTGCCCTAAATTTCCTTTTATATTGCACTTTCCTTACATTTCTCTGAATCAATTTTCTTTCTTAATTATTCAATTTTTTTTGTTTTACTTGAGGGAAAGTTTTCATTCTTGTTTGAGTGCATCTTTTACCTCTTCTTCTGACCAATTTTTACACTCTTATTTAAGGCATATTTTCACTTTTATTCGAGACTTTTTTCAGTCGTTTCCTCGTACTAGAGCCAGCTTGTAGGTACTTTTTATTTAAAGCATATTTAAACCCATACTAAAGCTACCTTTTTGCTCATTCTTTAAAGGCATTGTTCGCTCAGATTTCTGGCATTTTTCTATGCTCCTTCAAGCCATCTTTTAATTATTATTCTCGACCATCTTTTTGGAGCCTGCCCCTGCCATCGTTTGGCCCTTGTTCGAGCCATCTTTAAGTTGACTTTTAACTTGTGTGCGCTGTCAATTCATTATTCATTTGGCTTAATCAACAATCAAACTTTATATGCAAAAATCAAAGTGAAGAATTTGCATTTAAGCGGATTTAAATTGTAATTAAGCCTTTCCTTTCACACCCTCTGTACCCCCACTTCCTCTGGGTCTGTTCGCTTATCCTGGCTTCAGTTTAATCCATTTTCTTTCTAGCTTCATAATTTTTCACGCTCAATTGGCCGCAACTCCAGCAGAGAGTTCTTCTCCCAAGTCTTCCCGCCGTTCCCTTCCCCATCTTCCCCATCTCACTGCTTTTTTTTCGCCGCATTTGCTCCAAATGCAATTTGTCATTATAAATTTACGTCAGTTTAAGCAAAGGCTAAGGCACAGGGCAGAGCAATCTATGGGTGGAGAAGGGAGACACGGACACCAAAAAGGGAAGAACTTGCACAAAAGTTTCCACACAGAATAATCGCAGGAAAACGAAAAAAAAAACAGAAGACGGGGGGAAACACTACTGCATTTTCAATATATTTTCAAGTTCTTTCTGCACCCCTCCCCCCTCTCTTTCGGTGCACAAAAGTTCCGCCCCTGTTTGTGTTTTTTTTTGCTTCATTTCCTTTTTTGTTATTGTCTTGGCTCTTTTGGGGTAGTTGCACGAAACTTGCAACCGCCACAGATTGATGGTCATATGAAAAAGTAGTTAACGCCAAATCGAAATCGAAACTGTAACTGAAGTTCCACCAGCCACGAGCTAATTAAGTGGCTGAGGGTTAAAGTTTAATATAAATTCAAGTAATCATTTGCCAATTTACAGCCAAACATTTAAAATGCAATTACAGATGAAAGACGAAAGAGGGAAGCGCTGTGGCAGCAGATGAATGCCAGTGAGCGAGAGAGTGGTACAAAGAGGGGATCAGATGGTGATACAAAGAGTAAACAGTTTCTGCACTGTGCCACAAAGACCGAAGAGGAGCGAGGCATCCACTGGCACAGAGACAAAAGCAGAAAAAGAATCTTCTCCGTCTGTTCTTTTGGTCGCACTGCGAAGTACTTCCATTGATGTGATGTCCAGCATATGGCACTGTGCTCATTGGATTGAGATCATGCCATAAGCGGCTTAGCGGCCAGCCAGCGCTCCACAAGCAACTCCTCTCAGTTGCAACTCAGTTGCAACTCCTCTCAGGTGTAACTCTGGCAACGCAGCAGCAGACATCAGATGGCAGCAGACAGGCAGCATCAAGTATCCGCTCCGCTGTGCAGCTTCAAATTAACAATTTCATTTAGCTGTTTGCCAGCAACTTAATTTATTCAACTGATGACGTCGGCGCCACTGCAGTGGGGCACAAAAAAAGAACAAGACAAATTGGCCAAGAAAATGAGAGACAGACATAAGAACAAGAGAGAGAGTGGGAGACGACGATGACGACGACATAATCACCGCTTTGAAGCGCCAAATTTACGCATTTTGCCAACGCTCGACTAAGCGCGGCTCAAGCTGAGTATAAGAGAAATATATAGGGGCAGACGGAGGGAGAGAGAATATATAAGAGAAAGAAATGGCTAAGAAGAAACAGTGCATAGACAATGAGAGACATAACTTTGTAGCAAGAGCGATGTACATTATTTTTTGGTACGCTTTAAAAATACTTCAATAATTTTCATTTAAATAAAAAATCTCTGCAACTTTAATTTGTTCCCAGTGCATAATCCCAGACATCTGCACACGGCAAGCGTTGTAGTGGAAGGAGCGCAGCAGCAGCAGCTACAACCCAAGCAGGAAGAATAGCAGCCTCAGTCTCTGTCTCAGGCAGAAGAAGCAAGAAGAGGAGTTGCAGCAGCAGCAGCAGCAGGAGAAGTACTCGTTGCATCATCAGCTGCTCTAAGTCCTCGCTGACGGCGACGTGTGCAACTTTGACGCTTCCTGCACTGCTGCCGCTACTGTCTGCCGCCCCAAAAAGGGATTCCGAAAGAGGAGCCCCAGGGATTCCACAGGAAGACCCAAGGAGACGAAGATGAAGTGCCTGACTGCTGACTGGCAGTCAGCAGACGAGACACAAGACGGGCGACTCGACTCGACTCCAGCCAGGCACGGCACTCTATTTATATTGAATTAAATTTATTGAAAAACCTAATGAGGTTTTTTTTTCTTCTTCTCCCCTGCTCCGCCCTGCTGCTGCTGATGCCATCAATTGCAGCCTCGTTTCGGCCACAATGCTGCACGTGGAAAGCAGCATGGAAAGCAGGAAAACAGACAACGGATTTATGTTTAGACAAATTAATTTATGTGTGGCAGAGAGAGAGACATTCCAGTAAGCAGAAAATACTCGTAGTTGAGTAAATTACGACCGAAATTAATGTGGCAACTTTTGGGGGCATTAAAGTAATTTGCTAAAATGTTCTCGCAGAGAAAGGGCAGCAGCATAGGCAGAGACAGAGACAGAGGCAGAGGGTGATGCTGCTGCACAGATGACAACAAACTAATTGAATTTGCTACTTGGTGAAATGTGAAATGTTAACAAGTTTTGTGTTGCATTTGCGGCTGAAGGCTTCTAGGCTAAGGGAAACTTTTCTCTGCCACAAACACAAACACACACACACATTGCCGCACACACATTAAAGTGCAATGACAGTTGCAGGCGACACAGGGAAGACGACTGCAGCAGCAGCGGCCATTAAATTTGCGCAATTAACCAGACCGACAGACGACTCCTCCTCCGGTGTCTGGGAGTTGCAGTTGCAACTTTGCTAAACTAATTAAAATGCATATTCTTCTCCGCACAACTGCCCCCCCCCTCTCTGTGCGCGACTCTCTGTCTATCTCTGTTGCTGCAACATAAATGCGAAAACTTTCGCTTAGTCGCCAAGTAAGCAGGCAACAATGCAACTTGAAAGCAAATGGGATAGGTAAACAAATGGGAGGCAACTGCAAGTTGTTGGGGCAGCAGCAAGCCACATGCACGTCCTGCAACTGCCACACAGTCAGATAGAGAGTAGGAGAGAGCGAGAGAGAGAGAGAGAGAGAGACGACAGTAAGGCAGACACGTTGATGACAGTTTTGGTCCAGGGTCCGTCCCCCCCCCCCCCCCCTAGCAATTTGTATAACATGCTGGGCAGTTGCTGCCACACCACACTCCCGCCCCCCTCCACCCTGCCACTAAACAGCTCCTCTAAACTCTGCTGTGCTGCTGCGGCTGCTTCTGCCACTCCTTGGCATTTTGTTAAAGCAAAACTTTTTGTAAACTCATTAGGGCAGTTGGCCAAGCAGGCAGCCAAGCGACTCTGCTCTGGTCTAACCAAACACCGGCCAACAGCAACAGCAACAGCAACAACAACAATGGCAACAAGCAGGGGCAACAACTTTTTGAAAGAAAACAGCCACCCAGTGACAGGGAGCAGGCAGGCAGGCAGGCTCAGCATCGAGCATCCAGCATCCTGGAAACCCCATTCCCCAAGACCAGAATAAACAAAGGGAGAGAGGATCCCCAAGACAAACAGGCGGCAACTTCTTATGCAGGCAGGCCGCCCTCCCCCGTTCCCGTTCCCGGATTACTGTCGCTTTTCATGCGGCTAAACATGCCCCATGGTGCAGTTGGTATTTTATTTATTGCATTAACTCGAGAAGTTGGCTGTGGCAGGGGCTACGGCTACCCCAGCCGTGGGGTTAGTTGTGGGTGTAGAGTGCTCCGTTCTCTCTCTGCCATAATAAACATAATGAAAATGATGCACATAATGAAGCCCACTAATCGACTCGACAAGTCGGCCAAGTCGTCGCCGTCGGAGCAGTCTGCCACTGTGGCAGCCACTGTTGCTGCTGCTGCTGCCGCTGCTGCTCTTGTCATCGCTTGTAAAGTAAATTTCACATTTAAATTTGCATGCAGCAGGAAGTCTGAACGATTAAATGTCGATGCATATACGTAAATAAATCAATTTTATAGAAAATTAACATATGGCAGTGGTTGCTCTCCCTCGCTCTCTCTCTCTCTCTCTGGCTGCATTACTTTGGAACGAAAATTGATTGTGTGGAAAATTTAATGTGTATGCGTGCGACATTTTTCATAGCATACTTTTGAGTGTTGGCAAATTGCAGCCTTCCCCGCACACACACACATGAGCATAAATATATCCCCGATCATCCTTTGCATCATACTATGTGGCATATACATATGTAAAGCTATTTATACATTTTAATTGTTAACGCTCACAACATTCACTTTGTGGCAGGAGGAGCGGCAGGCGCCGCCGCCTGAGGTATTTGTTTGAACATTGCACAACTCATTTCAATAATAAAATTGACTTACTGGCCGCATTCTGTGCGCCATTTATTTATTATGGCCCAAAGGGGAAAAAGGGGGGGAGTATATGCAGGAGTGTGGAAACTACATTTATTAATATTATTTTGAATGAAAATAATTATGTTCGGTGTTAAGTTAAGTGTAAAGCACTTTGTGCAAAATGATTTTCCAATTAAACTGCTGCTGTTGTTGCTTCTGCTGCTGGTACGATCATCAATCGAACCGAAATGAACTTTCAATGTTTGTGTCTGGCATTATAAAGCTAAAAATAGATTACCAGTTCAATGTCCTCTCAAAAATAAAATCACACAGAGACACACACACACACACGTACACACACCTATGAATTCCTAATGGAGATGAAGCAGCCGCAAAAGATGATTAATTTTCTTGACACATTTCAAGGCGCTACAAACACACAGAAAACTCAATTAGTTGATGCCACAAATTGGCCTCAGTTGATAGTTGGATTGTTGGTTGAGCCCTAATCCCATCCTGTCTACGTTTGTGACAGGCAGAAAATTTTCGAAAAATATTATTTTCATGTAAATGTAAAGTAAATTTATTAAAATGTTTTTCGGAAAATTGTGTTAATCTTATTCTTAAATAGTTAAACAAAAGAAGATTTAAATATAGATTAATGCAGTGCCCGCCACTTAAACTATGATATTTGATACTCGTAGAAGCCAAAGGTCATGGCCTCATAGGTCATGCTTCTGGCTTCTGACAGACGGAAGCCTCCTGTGGCTATGTTTAGGTCATGGCCAAGACTCCACCTGTTGTTGATTTTCTTATTTGCTTTCATCTTGAAGCTGCTGCCTTTGGCTAAGTGTCTTCCTGTTGATCCCGCCGCTCCTGGCTAAGCTCAAGTCATAGCCAGCGGGGGCTTCTGCTCCTCCTCCTCCTGTTGCTGCACCATCCAGAACTCACAGTTCTGTGCTCTCCATCTGCGGATTGGCATTCTTAATACCCAGAAACTGCAGCTTGCGCAGGCGACGGATCTGATGCCTCAGCTTGTGCCGGAACACAATCTGATTGTTGACCGTCTTCAGCTCGTCCACGCTGCAGCCCTTGAGATTCCGCACCGTCTTGGCCAGCAGCGTGTCCGTGATGCAGTACTTGGCCTTGGACAGACGCATGTACTCCACATTGCGGCGTGCCAGTTGCTGGCGATACAGATACAGATGGTAGCCCACATTCAGTGGCTGCTGTTGGTATTGATGGCGATGCTGCTGCTGGTGTTGTTCCTGTTGCTGCAGCTGCTGCTGCTGCTGGTACTGCTTATGTTGGGGCAGTGGAGAGGTCTCCATGATGATGTCTTCGTCGATGAGTTTCTGGTAGCGTGGCATCTTCGATTTGTTGATTGTAGCGTAAATATTGTTGCACGGCTCGTAGCTAATACTCGAGGAAATATTGCTTGCTGCTATTTCGGCTGATAGACAACAGTTCCTTTTGTTTGCTGCTGCTGTTGCAATGTTACTTCTACAACGTTCTCAGATCGTTTGATGTCCTTTCCAGCATTCCCTCTGCTTTTTATACAGCTCAGGACACACAATATATCTACCTGCCACCACAGATCCTTAATGCATTTTTTTCGCACCTTTCCTCGTGCCTCAGCCGATACCTGAACCTGTGGCCGGCCTACCTGTGTAGGCATTTTTGACTTATGCCTTGCAGCAGCCGCAATAAAAAACATTCATTCTTAATCTGCCGACCGGACCATAAACTTTTCATATTTTGCAAACATTTTCATTCTTAATCCGTTGCGCTAATCCGTTCACGCGGCCACTCAAATCATTTACAAATGCAGCAAAAAATATACACACACACTTCCAATGAGTGCGCTGAGTGCGCTGAGTGCTCTGGTTCGTGTATAAAAAGATTAAGTGACATCATTACACAACGTAATTTCCCAAGCAGCTGAAAATGCAGAGCTGCTGCTGCTGCTGCTGCTGCTGCACAGGAATCTCTCTTCTCGTCTCGTCTTGGACATGAACATGCATGAATCCCGACAAACAAAAAGGGTGAACCGAGCAGAGGATTAGCCCGCCCGCCAGTCGAAAAGCAGCTGCCTCGACTTTCAGAATTCATTAATGATCTCACAGAGGACGATCTCAACTGTTTTTTGGTTTTCTTCGTATGAATAATGACAGACAGTATTCCAACGCCAAATTCAAAGCATTCCATTCCATAACAATAAAATTCTCTTCGGTTTTTTAAAGTTTATTTTCCATTCTTGGTTGCCACCCCCAATGCTAATCTTTTTAATCCTCTACTGATACCTATAGTTTTTTCTCAGTTAATCTCCAAACTTCCACTCTGATGCCATATTTTGTTGTTGTTGTTGTTAGTGTAATGACTTTCATAACTGCCTGGGAAAAGTGCATTTTCTCTGTGCAGGAAAATGGAATGGAAAAAGTGTCGCATAGATTTCAGTGTGGCAAGTTTTTCGTTGGCCTTGTTTTGCATAAACCAAGCATCATGTCAAATTCCTGATCAAATAAAACAAAGTTCAAGCCACTTTTTTGCCCGGGTTTAAATAAATAACAGGAGGCCAGAAGAGAGCAAAAATAAAAGTAATCAAAGCGACAGAGAAACGGGGGAAAGAGCAAGAGAGAGAGAGAGAGAGAGAGAGAGAGCGCGAAAGGGCAAGTTGAAGGCGAAGAAAGTGATAGACCTCTTGGCAAAATTATGGCAAACTTTTCCTTTTATTTTTACGTGTTTTTTTTTCTTAAGCGTAACGAGACGCAACGAAACTTTTTCTCAACTTGAATGTTGAAATAAGCAATTTTCGCGTTGAAACTATAGAACACACACACACACACTCACAGATACACACACACACACAGACAGAGAGCAGGGGTCTTCGAGTGAGGCATAAGGCAAAATAAAAAATAAAAAAAGATTGAAAAGTAATTGCATTCAAGAGCTTGTTGTAGTTAAAAATGTATGGCCATCTAGACAAGAATAGGGGGAAGGGCATGAACAGTGCGGCGGGGAGTTGCAATGACAAGGTGCAAGAGCCTCACAGCGTCAGAGGAGAAGAGCGAATACAAAAAAAAAAGATGATGCTGTCTGCTGTCTGCTGCTGCCTGATGCTGAGAAAATATTGAAAATGTAATTCCAACTGTTGTTGTCAGTCTCCATCTCCACTCCTCTCCTGCTCACCACCACTACAGATCCATCTTTTTCAGGGTAGCCCAGGGTCTAGGTCTCCCGTCCACGTTCATTCGTTGGTAATTGCAAAAACCGGGAGCGGGAGCGGGAGCTGCAGCTCTGCTCCACTTTTCCAGTGCTCGAAATAAAAGTAAGTTAAATTGAAAATGAAATGCAATCAGCTTGAGCTCTTTGGCTCAATTCCGGTATCTGTTAGATACGTTGTTGCCATAGCATTTGTATCTGTATCTGTATCTGCAATTGCAACGGCAACTGCTGCCGCTACCTTCATTTGCATTTCGCATTTGCATTATTAACGAAAGGTGTGAACATTTTAGCCATGTAATTGACACAACAAGCTTCTAGAACGGCATCGCCATCGATTCTCTACAGAAGAAGATAGAGTGAGTGTCCCGTGCCTCATACTGGTCCTGGGTACGGAACAAAATATGATTGGCAAACACACTCCTCAAATGTACACTTTTTGGCCTTCTCTCTCGTTTAATGGCTTATTTTCCCAAGGAAATTTGTTTGAATTGTGCTTCCGCTTGCTCTCTCTCTCTCTCTATTTCAATATGCATAGAGAAGAAGCACTTTTCCGAGTGCAAAATGTACTCGTAATTGAAACATTTTTAAGGTGTATTTGCCAGCTTAAATTGGCATCGAAATTGTGGCATATTCATGAGGCAAGTGCTTGTCATTTAGCTGGACATGCCCACACCACCCACACCAGCGCCCACTTGGACAGGCAGAGAGCGAGAGGATAGGAGAGATACTCGCACTAATGCAGCTTTGACACTTATCGCCTAATCAAAATGTCATAAATCTTCACAAGTCCCGGGAAGTTTGATTTGACAGCTTCACTCCCCACCACCGACCACCCATTGAGCGTTAATTTGCTCGACCAACAGAAGACGAGATAAACCCAGAGAGTGGAGGAGGCTTTGGGTTGGGTCTCAAGCTTAAGTTTGGGGTTTTTGGTGGGGGATTAATCAAATCAAATGACAATTAAAGTGCCATTCAAAGTCGGGGAATGCTTTAAAATGCAAGACACAGCGTCACAGAAGGGAAAAATGCATTCAAAAAAGGAAGGGAGCACGAAAGGAAGGAAGGAAGGAAGTGGGTGCGGTTCTTGGCAGTGGCAATTAATTAAGGCAAAACCTCAGCGACATCTCGCCTGAAAAGTATGCAACACACGAACCGCAAAGGCAATGAAATATTGCAATCACTAAAAGAATGAAAAGCCAGAGACGAGAGAGAGACAGAAAACCAGCGAAACCAGAGAGATTGCAGTTGGAGCTGATTCCTTTGGCAGCCTTTTTTGGGTGGCTCCTTTTCCTTCACCGTTTCCGTTTCCGCTTCTGTCTCACTCACTCTGTCTCTCCTGCTGCTGCTGCTGCTGCTGCTGCTGCTCTCTCTTTCGCTTTGGCATCTTGGTTGACTGGTTGACGCCCGCTTGCCAAAATTAGTTTCTGTGTCAAAAGTTTGAAATGAGCAAGCTCTCCTCTCCAGTTCCAGCCAAAAGAAAAAACTACTCCAAGAGCCCAGCCTCTGCTTCTGCTTCAGCTTCAGCTTCATGCCCCAACCACCAACACAAAAAGTGTCAGAAGAAGAGCGAGAGGTACGGAAGGAGGACAAAGTTTGGCTCGGGCGCTGATGTAGTTAAGAATTGGCAGCAAATGCTGCTTAATTTCAAAAGAAACTTTACGTATTTGTCATGCGGCGCACATTCATTGCGGTGTTCATTTGAGCGCTCATTCAGCCACGGAACCATGCAGCCGGAGTCGCCTCGGAACCACCGACCACGGAAGCCAATGACGTTGACAAACGTTGCCTTGGTCACTTTTTGGCCAACAACAAAAAATACAAGAAGATGGCCAAGAAGATGATGATGAGGATGATTTCGAGATGCTTTTGCATTCGTGCCACTCGTTTAATAATTCATCAGAATATCACTACGGAATGCCCGGCCTCAGGAATGATGATGGGTGGCTCTCTTGGCGGGCGGGATTGGCGTTAATTTGCGGTCGCTGTATAGGAACCACACTCTTGCCACCTCTTTCACACTCTTCAGTATTTCTTGGCCACTTGTGCGCCTCATTTCCTGTGGCCGACTGCCATTTGACTTGCAGTTTCCGTTTCCGTTTCAATGACGCTTTGATTGGCCTTGCGGTATCCGCTCCACTGTGACCCCTCACCTCTGCCCAGTCCTACGCCACAGTGTTGCCTATTAAGCGATAATTATTATGTGGCCAGAGAGCCACTTCTTCGCTGACCGCATCGCAAACTTTGAAGGTTCTGCCACACTCGAACGTCTTTTTCATCATGGAGAGTGCGCACTGCCATGGTTAACGCCCGGACTGTCAATGACTCAACTTTGACTTGAGAATCGAGAATCGAGAAAGTAAAAGGAGAAGGGACCCTGTTATGGCATGCAAGTATTGATTTCATTTGCACATATTTTTGAACTAAAATTGAATCATTTTTATTGCATTTCAAAGGAGTGATAAAGGGGCGGCATAATATTTCCATGGCTCAGAGAGCTCGAAATGCCATTGAACACTCGAAATGCCATTGAACAAGTTCCCCTACTCTACTTTGAATCTTTAAAGCGGAAGATATAAATATTTTATGCAAATTAAAACTATTATTGCCAAAAAAAGTAAATAATACTCAAAAGTGGAAGTCACATTAAAGATATAAAAATCAGATTCAAGACAATGCAAATATGTACGTGATTTAATCGTGTCTACTGAATGCACAGTTTGCGCAAAAATTCATCAGAGAAAAAGCAATAAAAGGGGAACTTTCCGCTTGGTTCCGATTCATGTTTCCCCCCCCCCCCCCCCCCAAAAGATAACTTTAGCTATCTATAAACTCAAGCCGTATAAAGACAATTTGAAATTTTTTCCACTTATGTATGTATATTTTAGTTTTCATACAACTTAGTCAGATGTGGCTGACTAATTTGATGTTGCCTCATTGCCACATTAATCCAAAGGTTCAGAAAGTGCCGCTCTTCTAAGCGATCCCTCCACACACACAATATCATGCATGCACAAACGTGTCAAGTTTTTATATTACATTGTCTTTAGCTTACCTTCTTAATCGCTCACTCGCTCGCTCTCCCTCGCACCTGCTCTCAGGCAGTTTTTGTTCTCTCTCTTGAATCGATTTGCGCTTGCGGTTTATGCTCTCGTTCTTGCTTGCAGTTTCCGATCTCTCACTAAATCTCACTCTCTTGCTGTACCTCCCGTTCAATGGCCTGTTACTGTTTTTGCAGTTACTTTTGCTCTGTTGGTGGTGGTGCTGCTGTCGTTGATTTTGTTGCTTTTTTTGGCTGCAAGTAAACATAAATAAATTGTTATCTTATTAGTGCTGTTGAGTGCTCTTCCTCTTTGTTGTCTCTTCTCTCTCTCTCTCCGCATCACACGAATCTCCCCGCTACTCTACTGAAAGTCGATATTTGAATTTTTGGCGTTATTTAGTGCCCATTGAAAATGCAATCTTTACATTTAATTTGGCCGCTGAAAGTTGCACGCAATTAAGCAGCAGCAGCCGATGCACATGCCACGCACAACGCCAGCAGAAACCAGAGATAAAAGCCAGCTTTGATGACCGAAGCGTTGCATACCCTTTAAAAGGCATAATTTCTATGGTCTAGTATTACACTAAGTAATAAATGCTGAAAGTAGCAAAGGAAAGAGCTTTAAAACTGAGTATCCAATGGACAAAGTTCTAATAAATAATTCGTATGCTTTTAGGGCGTCAAAAACACTTCTCTCTCTGGCGTTGCCAACATCAGATCAAAATCACTATACCCTTTGCATGGGATACAATACATAAGTACAAACTAAAATGGATTTATTTTATTTCTATTTGCATTTGAATTTGCTTTTGTTGCATTTGTTGCTTTATAGATAAACAAGCATGATGGTGATGCTACGCGGGTACAAGAGGGGGGGAGCATCTGCTCTGCGCTGCACTGCGCTTCGTGCTTATCGGCTCAATCGGGCGGGCAAGCGGTAAACTGAGCCGTGGTGCAGAGGTATGCGAAATCAGAGCGGGTGAGAGAGGAAAGGGACGGCGACGTCGCGTACTTCATTATCAACGCGCTGCGGGTGCGTGGGTGTTGTAAGCGATGTTGGATGGGTGCGGGATGGGAAGTGGATGAAGCGTTGATTTCTTTGGCCAAAAACATTTCCGGGCCTCCCGCCTCCCGCCCCCTCCCACCCCATACACTCTTTCTCTATCTGCTCTCCAGATGCATTCGTGTGTGAAAATGATTTTAAAATTGGCGCTGAATTGTGCAAAGACAATCAAAAGGCATTTCGGCATGGCATGGCCATGATGATGTTCATTCTGTCGATGATGATGATGATGATGATAATGCCGGAAAACAAAGCAAAAGGTAAAAGGAGCGAGAGGAGAAGAGAGAAGCGAGGCAGGCAGCGGGCAAAGTGAAATTTTGACAGCTTTTAATTGTGCAACGGTGCGAGCAGAAAGCAACAGAGAATACAACAGTGAAACCTCCCATGAACAGCTACATTTGATGAGTCCTTAAACGGAAAGAGGCTCTGCTAAGTGATAATCTATCAATCTGTTTGGCATATATTTCTTTCGCTTGGAACAGCCACAAAGCCAATGCCATCATTATTGTTGCCCCAAGGGAGCTTTCACCGTACACATTTATCTAGGCGGAACTTGTATATATGTATATGTATGATAATATTTAACTAACTTTGGCCACAGTCCCAGTGCAATTATCAAAACGCATCACGCGTCAGGGCCAGGCCGCCGCCAGGTAGGGCGATAAGCAAAAGGTATGTAGGCGCAGGCAGGGAGGGGCAGTGGCAGCGGCAGTGGCAGAGCACCTGGCGACTGTCAGTTTAACGCCTCAACGAGCAAAGTGAAGGCAAAATTGCATTTCGCCTTGGAGGCCGCAGCCGCAATTAACGCGGCATCATTTCTATCCAACTTGATGATATTTCAACTTGGGGTTTGGGTCTCAGCCTGAGGCCTGAGGGGAAGGGGGGGAGCTAGGCCGGGCCGGGCCTGAGCGAATCATCATTAATAGACCAAAGTGAGAGTTTTCTAGCGATGCTGCTGCTGCTGCCTAATGGCAAAATGAGTGCGCACTTTATGCCACCGCGGCATCAGTGGCAGAGAGCGACGAAAGGGAGCAGCCTCATCCAAGACGGATGAGGAGGCGACGACGACGACGGGAATCAGAGCCATCATCAAGGCCTTTGAGCTATTTATAACACTCTTTTCACACACACACACACACACACACACACACACACATACTCGACTGTCAGCAATCATTCAGCGGGTTTAATTAAAATTTTTTGAGAAGCCCTATGCAAATGCTCCTTCTCATCCCAGCGCCAGTGCCAGTGGCAAAGCCATAGCCACATCCCGGTTCCCAGTCTCACCCATTCTCTCTCTCTCTCTATCTCTCTGTTGCTCTTTCGCTTTTTCTCTCCTTTTCGCTACAATTGCACTAAAAAGTTAACGAAGCATAAATCTCTGTGCCTTGGCTCCCTGTCTGATAAGCTACAATCAAATGCAATCAAACTAAATTCAATTTAATGGCCCAAGTCAGCATCAGGAACTAAAGAGCAGCCGCCAAAGCCAAGCTCCGCTCTGCTCTGCTCTGCTCTGCTCAGGATCTCAATTCAAGTGAAGTGAGCTGGAAAGGAGCAGGGGTGCCAGGGGAGCAGCTAGAGAGCAAAGGAGCTAGCAGCTGCGACTAAATACAAATTACACGCTCAAACTCGGGCTCAATCTCAGCCTCAATCTCGGGTCCCAATCTCGGTCTCAATCTCCAGTTTAAGGTGGAGCAACCGGCTGCCCAAATATTGTTCGAAATTGATTAGATACGCGCTGCGCTGCGCTGCGCTGCAAGTCGATATTGGTGATGGCAGAACAAAAAGAATCGTTGACAGGGAAATCTCTCATGAGCGAACATTCACGCTTCAGTGGAACTTAATCCAATGCAAACTTCCTTAAGTGAAATATTATTGTAACTCAAACTAAAGATAGTTTTGAACTCGAGTTTCACAGTCCCAATCCCCATTAGCTCTGGCATACAAGAAAGTAATTCTATTAATATTTTTTTCATAATTAAATCCGAGGAAATAAATGATTCGATTAACTTTCCATTTAAAATCTGGCAATTATTTCATGCTTTAATTACAAGGATTTTTCATCAGATTGTTATTCAGTTCGAGACTCCCGACTGAACCAAAATGAGAAAAGAAAAGTTTGTCCTTTTCAGCGACCCCTCACTGTATGCGCAAAGTCTTCAAATGAAAACAGATAAAATCTTTGTGAAAATCGCAGAAAAATCACGCAAAATCTAAGCTGCTTGCTAGCTGCACGGTCGTCGGGTCGAGGGGTCTCGTTCTTGGAGTCACTCAAGGATGGAAGCATAATCTGCCTTTCAGTTAGCTTTATAAATATTTATAAACGACAGAATCTGGCCCGGGAGTTATGCATGGAGGGATACCTAATGTTGGGTGTGTTCTGTGCGCCCCTATCCATCCTCCCTCTGAGTGGGAGATGCGTTGAAAGCGGTAGAGTCGCGAGTCACGGCCCTGCTTGTTGCACTGAGTTTTGGTGGCCTCTCAGAGTCCCCCCTCCCCGACCCATCTCTTTGCTGTCAATTCAAGCGTTACGAAAACGTTTGCACTCTCCCTTTCGCTATCTCTGTGTGTGTTTTTTTTCCCGCGGCAGCTTCCGGAGCTCCAGCGAACTCTTCTTCGTTTACCCCCACCCCAAACCTCTTCTATTGACAGCACCAATTGCGCTCTTCTCCATTTCCCGCTCCGACTTTAGCTCCATTGCACTCTTCTACCATGGACAGCGCTTCCTGTACCTTCAATGCTGCACCCCTCTAATCGAGGCAGCGTTTCTCGCCCTTTCCATCTTGCCACTCCCACTCTGATCCCGTTTTTATTGGCTTCGACGGCGGCGTCGACAGGCAGCCACCGCAGTACTGAGCCGCCTCTGCCTACGCCGCTCTGTCGCCGCCAGACGTTTTGTCTGTTTGATCTACCTCCCCCACACCCACACCCGCTGCCTGCTAGCGAGCCTGCTCGCTGTTCCTTTTTGCTTTTTTTTTTGCCTTGCACTCCCACACACACTGACACTTTGCCGAATTTCTGTGAATGTGTGTGTGTGTCTGTCTGTCTCTTTGAGTGAGTGTTTGCTTAACATTGTTCGATATTTGCTTCCGCGGTTGGCTTCTCTCTCTCTTAGTCTGGCTGTCTCCTTCTGTTAGCCCATCTTTTGCTCTGCCTTTCCCACGCCCTTCTTCTCTAGCCCTACTTTCCCCCTCTTGGCTTCTGTTCATTTCTTGACTTCTGGATGTTTATCTTCAATGATTTGCGATTTTCCGGCAATTTACGCAAAAATATGTGACGAAATTTCAAAGCTTCTCTGTTCTCTTTTCCCCCCTACACTCTGTGTGCACTGAACTGCAACAGTTTTGTGCTCTCTTTTTTGTGGAGGGTATTTTTATTTCCACAAAATTTTGGTAAGAGGAAGAAGGGCATCTCCTACTACTTTTATATCGCTAATAAAATATATACATATTTATATCCCAATAGGATCGCCATATGTATCTCCATTCTTTAAATCAAAATTGAAATCCGAACGATTAATCTGCAAGGGTATCTCAACGTTCGATTCCTGCTGTATCTGCCGGTCTTTTCTTATTTTTATTACATTTTAAAATATCTATCTTTCCGCTCCCTCTCTCACCAACTCCCCCTTATTATTCGCTTCCTCCTCCCTCACTCTTTATGCGTTCCGCGCGTGATGTCAGATCCCCAAAATTTGCCGAGGAAATTAGCGTGCAAAAATTTTGATGGCAAATATTTGCTGTCGCAATGGATGGGTGGCGGATAAGCGGCAAAGGGGGGAAGGAAATGGGAATCAGAGTAACAACATCTCCCACGCTTTTCAATTTGCTTAACGAATTTTTGTTGTTTTTTTTTTTTGGCTAGATTGTCTCTGGGCCATTTGCCGCTGCAGTTAATTGAATCTGAAAGGTGAAAGGAAGTTTGAGCGGAAACCATTCGGATTTCAGGATGGGTTGGCGCATCACCGCGATAACAATAAAATACTTCACTGCCTGATTTATCGACCTAAAGGGCTGCCACGATTCGAATTGGAGCCCCAAACAAAGTATTCAATTTGATTGTTAATGCGGAACAGGAAAGAGGGTGAAGAAAAATTATAGAAAATCAATTTAGTAACATAAAAAACAAATATAAATGAAAACCAAAGAAAATGGGGAATAATTTTAGTTAATTCAAATACACTTTTCCATTTAAAAACTTAAGCAAACAAAATGTATTTTGTGCAAAATGAATCACAAATAAGAACAAAATACAGTCCCAGTTTACTCCTCATACGTTTCACTCCTTTAACAGGCAGCTTTCAATAATAAACAAAGATATTTTTTATTTACTCTTCTCAAAAAGTCGAGAAATGCTTTGTAAATATGCAAAAATTCGTACAAATAAATTGTGAAATTAAATGGCCTCAAGGCATTTCCGACAGCAAATATCATAATATTCATGACGAGATGATGCCCCAATGATTGTTCCATTGTCGGCCATGTAATGATCATGTGATGATTTGGTAATTAAAAGCAAACATTAAACGTTAGGAGACGCAACGCGATGAGGAAGCCACCATAAAAATGTACCTAAATGAAGCCAGAAAAAGAAAAACAAAAACAAAATAAAAACGTTTTTCTTGGCAGACTTAAATGGCTCTCGGGGGGGGGGGGCCCAAGTGGGGGAGGCAGGATTGGACATCCACTGACCGACAGAGTCATGACGATGCTTTTCCTTCTGTCACACATTTCTTAGAGCTACTGGTCCTATGCTTACACGGAAAAAAAAACATCAAATATCATATCGAAAAATCATAAAAATATTTCCATTAATATTATTTTTACTAATACTCGTACTACGATAACTACAAAGGGTCTGCAAAGAGTTCGAATTCCCTTCGAATAATTCTTTATAAAAACATATAGTATATTTTTCCTGAGTGTAGCACAACTCAGTCAATGGTAGCAGTAGCAGACTCGGACTAGTGCTCCCATAGTGTTGCCTCTAACTGTGGCAGCGATAACAACTTTCGTGCGTGGCCAAAATAAGAGTAGGGGAATCACGCGTACAGAGGGAAGCACAGGGGAATGTCTCTGGAGTAGACTAGTTCGCGCGCATTACCCCCCAACTTCAGGACTGGAACACGTTTCGTTGTGGCGACAAGGTTTTTTTCTCTCCTAAGTTGATGAACTCCGTTGGGGCTTTTGGCTCTTACAGATTCCACTCACTCCTCTCTCCTTTACATGTCTGCCACCTCCACCTCCTCCACTGGTACCTCTGCTGTTGCTGCTGCTGCTGCTGCTGCTGCTGCTGTCGCGCTGCTGTCACCGTTTCTGCCTTCGGGCCAACGCATTTTTCATTAACACGCCAGCGCAAAAGTAGTTGATCCGCTTTTGGCCGTTACACTTTTATACGCATGTGTGTTTGTGCGTTATAAGATACATCTGATTGTAAATGTATCTGTATCTGTTTGTGGCAGATATACGAGCATGCAATAACCACAAAAACCCGAAAAACAAAAACCAGACCTTGTGCCACTTTTACGATCTGTGTCCGAGAATATGAAGCAACAGCACAAGACGGAGATGGGGATGGGGAGACAACGGACTTGGCAAATTGATTAACGCTAATCGACACCATTTTGTGTGCAAATTTTCATCAAGAAGCGGGGTTGGGTATGCAACAGGAGGAGAGCTTCTCCTGCAGCTACCAGCAGTAGGTGGGGGGGGCGGTGATGCGGTGGTGCAGTGAGAGCTGTAGCGGTCACTGTGCGTTACCTGAGACTGAGCCTGAGTCTGAGCCGGCTTTTAGCTGTTGTTGTTTTTTTTATTGATTGTTTTTTTTTTGGCCAAGTTATTATGTTGTTGTTGTTTTTGGTAGTTGACGTCGTTCATTGGCTTTTAGCAATCAATATGATGGGGCGGCAGGGGTAATGGAGCAGGCGGGTTTTTGGAGTTGTCGAACAACTGTAAATTGCAGCAGCAGCAGCAGCAGCGGCGGCAACAACCAGTCCCAAAAAAATCTCGTTTGCCTAATAGCCGAGTTCAAGTTGAATGCCTCTCAATCTCTCAATCTATCAATTGGAGGCATCAACATCAGGCGTCAAGCAGACGGCAGCAGTCGGCAGGCGTCATCGGGCTTCATGATCGTTGATTTTTAATTAACAACCAAATAAATTAGCAGCGTCTTAAAAATGACAACAACAAAAGGTACAAAACGAAAGACAAATCAAAAAAAGAAGAAAAAAACATCATGAACAACAATGCAGTCGAGTCGCCAGACAAAAATAGCAGCAGCGGGGGCGGCACCGATAAAGTACTGTAACTTACGGTTTAAACAAAAACGAGTTTGGGAAAATCACTCGATAAAAGAACGCCAAAGATGGGCTTTTGGAATGGAATTTTAGTATTTCGACGATTGAAGATATGATTTATGTTTATGATTCAATTTTAACTCTTTGAAGAATTTTAAAAGTTATTAGTTAATTAAGACCATTTCTGGGAGACATAATTAATGCAGTCACAATTATCTTATTTGTTGATATTTATTTAAATGAGCTTTACTTCTCTCACGCAATATGCACACACTCTTGCAATGGCAAATTGCATTCCATTGCTCTCTCTCAGTAATTGCTTCTGTTCTCTGTCAGAAACAACAACAACAGCATTAATGCTGAGACGAACTCTCTCGCTCTTATTAAAGGAAGAACAAACGGAACGGATCTCGACTTTGCTGCGTAGTTTCTGTCTTTATTTTGGCTATTCTTATTGCTATAGATTTTGACTTCGGGACTACAGATACCCCGTATTCTACCTATTCATCGTTGCTGATTTAAATAAAATAAATTCTATATATAATTTAAATACCCTCTACAACCTCTTATTGGGGTGTATAAAAACATTCAAAATTAGCCAACTTTCGAAATTAAGCAATTAATCAAATGATTTAATCTTTGGAATACAATTTATATACATATGTATATTTTATATTAAGCCGAATTAAAAGCTTTATATTCAACGGAAATATAAATACTTTCTCATCCAGTTTCCGCGTATAATCATTCTCGAATTAATCTTTAGATCTGTGTCGCGTATCCCCATTAAAATTTAAGCCATCAAATTTAAACCAAAGTAAATCTTGATCTTCATCGGCTTTAGTTCACATAAATGTTTTCGGCTACCGAAAGAGAATCACTTAAAGTCCGCACAAAAGTGAGGGAACATTTAAGAACGAAAAAAATAAGTAGAAGAAGCAGCAAAGTTCATGAACTCATGAAATGGGAGGAGCAAAATGTCTTTCACACACACACACACACACACACACACAAGAGATGCGAGAAGATGGAGGAGCAAGCACCCTGGCAACGGTGGCGATGGAAATGGAAATGGAGATGGAGATGAAGATGAAGAGAGATGGTGCCAGAGATGGGCCATGGCTACTTAGAAGCGTAGCCGGACAGGAACGGGGCTTAACTTTTAACCGCATGGAGACATCCGCTGACCAGAAGTCCACATCGATGTCGATGTGCCACGGATGGTGGTGGCCACTCGAGGCGCCAGACCAGACCAGACCAGACCAAAGGCCTCTGCCCGTGAGAGAGAGAGAGAAACCAAGTAATTAAAACGAAGCGAAGTCCGAGTCTTGGCCCCCAAAGAAAATTGGAAAAACCTAACACTGAAATCCCAGCAGCAAGCAGCAGCAGACTCTCGGACATTGCTCATTTCGTCGTTTCGTAATTAATTAGTCTTAAAAGTTAAATAGCCCAAATGATTTTGGACAGGCTACAAAGAGCGCGCGCTTGGCTAATAGAAAACGTCAGGAATGCCAACGAAGGAGAGCACAGAACAGACAGAGAGACAGAGAGAGAGAGAGAGAGAACAAAGAGGGGCTTGCGGATGCTGCAACAACTGGGGAATTCTCTCGGCAAATGAAGATAAGATACGTTCTTTGACAGGGGGCCTCCGCGAGACTGCAACAGGGACTGCAGCAGCAGCAGCAGGAGGAGGAGGAGGAGCTGAAGGAGGCGGCAGCCTCGTATTTGTGTACATTTTTCTGCTGGGAAACTCACACAACTTCACACAGCACAGACTCCAGCAAAAAGCCAGTTTAACTGTCAGTTTGTGTATCCATTGAAAATTGCTGGAAGAATTTATCTAATGCACAGCGTGTATCTGCCTGCTGCAAGCTCTCTCTCTCTCTTCTCTCTCTTGTCTGCCACTCCTGCCACTCTATACTTTTTATTGATTGAGACAGAATTTATTGGCCAAGAGGCAGCAGAAGCAGCAGCAGCAGCAGCAGCGGCATCAGCAGTATGGCTCCAGACAATGTCTGACTTTTTGACATTAAAAATGTTGTGCATATCTATGTATCCCACACGTACAATACATATGTATCTTTCATACAAGTACATGAAAAGCTGCTGCCATAAAGGTGTAGCCATGAGATGTAGGAGGATACCGTTCCTTGGCTCTCTTCCTCGTTAGTAGAGAAAGAGAGAGAACTCGACTCGCACTACCCCTCTTGTCCGTCCACTTTTTGGCATATTTAAATATTTTGTTGCAACATATTCTCAGAGCTGCCGCATACACAAATTGGCAAAAATCAACTCACAAAATGCCACCAGCCATTGCTCCGCCCTCCCCTCCCTTCTCCACTCTGCTTTCCTGCTTTCACCCACATCAATAGCATATCAATTTCATTTGGCTTTTCATACCCGATATTCCCGCATATATTTGCCAATTTATTTTACACTTTTGGCTGGGTTTTTCATGTTGAAATTGCCATCCTGCTGCTGCACACTTTAAGTGCTGCGGTGCCGGTGCCGGTGCCGGTGCGCACCTGCAGCCCAGAGAAAGAATTTAAATAGTGCAGAGAACCAAAACTGCCACACCACCCAGATACGAAAAACCCCAAAACTTTACCCTGCATCGAGAGCCGAGTGTGGATCGAAAGTGTGGATACCCTTGTGTTAGCCCCAAAGCCATTAACTTGTCCAACAAGCTAGAAATCGAATCTAGACCAAAAGTTGCAGGCGCTTCAAAGTTCATGAGGAAATCCTTATGCCCCACTCTCTCTCTCTCTCTCTCTGCTCTCTTGCAAGAGCCAGAGAATGATTATGGATCCAATGGCCACTCTTAACGCATTTTTTCCTGGGGGGTGGCCAACTTGGTCAAGTGGCGGAGGTGGAGGCGGAGTTCGGGGTCGAGTCCTGCCCCGCCACATGCAAATTGCAACTGATTCAACATTCAAGTGGCCCCAGGAGCAAGCGGCACACACACACACACACACACACACACAACTTTCAGAATTTCCAGAAAGAAGAAAAATTGCTGCCTAAGAGCGTTGGCCTGGTCCAGAGCAAGCTGTTGCTTTTGGCCTGGCCTGGCATGGCCTGCATAATTTATGGCCAAGTCTAGACCAAAGTGACAGCCAACCAAATCTCTAATTGTTCCCAAAAACAGAGAGGGAGAGAGGTAGAGAGAGAGAGATAGAGGGAGAGAGGGAGAGCAAAGCGACAAAGCCATTTTTCGATGATGTCTTCTGGCATTTCATATTTTTCCAAAACATTTCCCTCTGCCGCGTGTGTGTGCTGGCTGCAAATATTTGGCCAAGACAAATTGCAGTAAACAATTTGCAACAAAATTTCATGTGGTTCCTGCAGCATTTGAGTAGGTCCTGGTCGTGGTTCTGGTAGGCATCCCAGAGCTGCAATTACGGGTATGGCTCCCAAGTTTTAGACGAGCCCGGGTCCAGGAGAAATTTAAAAGTTTATGATAAAATTATCAACTTAATTGCTGCCATGGGTAGGCTACCCTTAAGTGCACCCAAGGAGGCCAAGGAGGACGAGCCATATGAGGATCGGTGCCTGCATTTCGTCGCTCTCGTCTCTCCTCTCTCTCCTCACTGGATGCTGCAATCGACTCTTAAATGTTAGCAAACTTTTGAACTGGTTTCCTTTCAAGCGAAAGCAAAAGTTGTTGTCGCTGTGCGCTGCCATTGCATTTACATGACGACAGCGTCAGCGTAAGCGTCGTCGTCTCCTGGCCAAATGCTTTCAAATTGGGTTAACGACACTTCAAGCCGAAAGGCGAAAAACTGCTGCACTTTCCACAGCATCAACAGCAAGTGTCGCGCCATCATAGAAAGTGAAACTGCAACTGCAACAAAGTTACAGATACACAGATACACCACAAACACAACCACAACAATTACAGACGAGATTCGGTTTGTATTTGGTTTCGTTTCGTTTCGTTTCGATTTTGGCCAAAAGAAAGTGCAGCCAAAGTGGGTCTGTTGGCAGTAGGAGGAGGGTGGGTATCCACAGATCCATGTCAATTAGAGCTGCAAAATGTTACCATTACCATCATCATCATTACGTATGCAAGATCTATAGAGATGTGATAGAGATCGTTTAGATGGATTGGATTATGCAAACGGCTGCTAGACACGAATGAATGGATATTTGGAATGAGGAAGATCTCTGCTGGCATTTGGCATGCATTTCCATTGAAACTCGATTGCAAAATCTAAAGAAATCAATCAAGATATTGTTGAAAGGAATGGGGAAATTATTGGCAGATTATTCAAAGGCAAAGTCTTTGAAACAGTTGCAGGTACTAGAGGGAGAGATTGCCTTTCTATTGCTCTGACCCACCTGTGGCATGAAAAGAGTGCCAAAAACTTAGTTTAATTATTGCTAGAGCCTTCTCGACTATCTTTATAGCAAATTTCCCTCCCCTTGCAGATTTATTCCCTTAAGAATCTATCATCTTTCTTTTAGGAGTATGCTAACATTTCCATTTCCCTAGAAAGGCAATCCCAAAACCTAGTCTTAACCTCATTAAAGTCACATCTTTATCGCAACTATTTCTAGACTTCTGATAGCAATTCCTGAAATTTTGCTCTGCCTGCCACTCTACTATTTCCCCAATTTGTGGCCCCAATGCCAGTCGTTTGATATTTCCGCATGTTTAGCGCTAATTTGAGGCATTAGCAATTAACATTTTGCCTTTGCCAGGCATTTTGGCTTTTCAGTAAAGGAGTTTCATTAGGAGAGCTCTATGCGTCCCTCTCTCTGAATCTCTGTATCTTTCTCTCTCTCTCTCTCTCTCTCTCTTTTGTGGCATAATTAAGCGGCAAACTGAGAAACGGAATTCAAATGGAAAGATGCATGGAGATGCAGAACCATAAAGCACTCCACAGATACTTTACCGTTCTGTGTATTGCCCCCAAGACCGATGATTGCATATTTCTTGCAGCAAATACTTACATATGTACACATCTGGGGCACGGGGTGGAGGAAAGGTTAGGCAGTTGCACGCACACACAAATCGGGAAGCGGCAAACGCTGAGGAATCACTGGGAAAATGGCAAATGGAAATCAAATGAACTCAAACTTGCAAGTTGCAAGGTGACTCCGTAGAGCGAGTCAAGGAACCCATAAGCTCGTTGACAATAAGCTACACACACACACACACACACATGAGTGTGTGAAAGAGTCAAGAAGAGAGCTCAAAAGCCAGCGACATGCTAATTATGGTTATATTTATGTAGAAAGCACACAGAACAGCACAGTGCTGTGCCCCGGAACTGTCTTCCACTCCAATGTCTCCGTCTGTTTGTGTGTGTGTGTGTGTGTGTGTGTGTGTGTGTGTGTGTGTGTGTGTGCTCCATGTGCAGTGGAGTGGCAGCGACTCCAGTTGCAGTTTGTGGATGCCGTTGGTTGGCCCCTCAACGTTGCTTTTGCCCCGTTCACGACTTTGACAAGAACGCGGCCATCATAGGCCATTATCATGCGCCTCATCAGGCAGCAGGCAGGCAGGCAAGCAGGCAGGCAGGCAGCAGCATCAGTGCCAGCAGCCAATGGCCCCGACATCGTCTCCGTCTAACGCCAAAGTCATTAAACTCGCGTAGAGCAGCGTCCCACTCCACTCCACTCCACCCCAAACTCCGATTTCCAGCCCACTCCAGACTCCATCGGTAGTAGGCCCCAAACCTCGACTAACGACTAATTTGCGCATATGACAGGGCGACATGCGAGTCGTTCTATGGCCCTGGCACTGTCCCTGTCCCTGGCCCTGTCCAAATGTCAAAACATTGGCAGAGCTTGGCTCTGGGATCGCTATGTGCCTGCGTTTCCCAGCTCCTCTCGCCTTCCTCCACTTTAAGCGGCCATAAACGCTCTCGACTAGGCCCATCTGAGCCATCAGAGGAGCAGCCGTCGGACGTTTATGGGCTTTAGATGATAAGAAATGTGCAATCGCTGCAGGGCCATTCCCCCGGCCACAAGAATAAAGGCCAAAACAGAAGAGACGACGTAGGCCAGCATAAGCCAACCAAATAAACAAAAGAGAAAATGAAAACAATTGCACTTTAAAGTTGGCGAAATGCACAGAAAATGCCCGCCCCTGGGGGGCCGGCGTATGAGCAACAAACGAGGCGTTTGGCCAAACAAATCGCCCAATTTGTTGTTCAGTTTTCCATTTTCCATATTTTCCATATTTAATATATGCACTCCCCCAACAGCCATCCAGCCATCTAGCCATCAGCCATCAGCTATCCAGCGGTTATGCACTTTTGTGTTTCAACTAAATAATAATGCGGCACGCAATGCGGTGGGGGGAAATTGTTAAATCATTTAGTGAAGAGGCTAGAAAAAGCAGTGAGGGAGAGAGGGTTCAGTTCAGCTTGGAGGGTAAAGGAGGAACTGTAACGACACTCGCTTAATTGTTGGGTGCAAATCGTAACGTGTCCAGGGTGCAAGTTGTAGGCGGTGCCAAACAAATATGGAAATAAATGGTAACCCCGAAATAAAGTAAAAATTTAAGAAATTCTGACCCTGAAGTAGTCAAGTAGTTGACTTGTGTGTGTGCTTCAAGGAAGATAAGAAAGAATCAGAACACACATGAGGATATTAAGAGTGAATTTGAATGAATTAGAATCTCTATTAAATTTAGAGATTATTCTTATAAGTATCATTAATTGGGAATAATTCTAGAAGTGTAGCTTAATATATAAATAGTTCCATGCATAAACCCTCTGTAACATTCATTTCATCTCTCGCTTCACATCCATCTTTCATTTACTGCCCCAATAAAAAGTATGCAACATTCAAATGCAACCAATTTTCGTTCCTTAAAGGTTTTTCACAAACAAACCCATACAGCAATCTCCATACAGTCTCCTCCTTTGGGTCAACAGTGCCGCCAAACAGTTAAGCTTAAAGCGGACAGCGGACAGCGGACATCTGGCATTAGGATGGTTATTGTAGGTGTATCCAAGGGCTACAGCACAGTGGGGAAATGGTGGGACAGGTGGTTGGAATGGTGGACAGGCAAGTGGCAGGTGTGGGCCTGCGATGATGACGTTGCCAATGCACCTTCAGGGCTTAGACTCTAATTAAACACGACAGTGAAAATGTGCTTGCTCTCCACTGCCATTGACACGTGTGCGGCAACAATAGCAATGGGGTAACGCCAACGCCAACGAATGGGTAACGAATGGAGTGGGGAGGGGAGGAAGCAACGGGAGAACGCGAACCGAACAATAGCCAGAGCAAGAGCCAGAGCCTGCCCCATGTCCAAGCGGATGCAGTGCAGCCGATAGGCCGTTAACTCATATACGGGACGGGAGTACATGGCAGCAACGCGTAAAAAAAAGGCAGCTGCTTCTGCTGATTTCCCGTTTGCCACCGAGGCCTTCCACTAGTTTTTCCACTTTCCTCTCGTTTTCCCCCTCCTTTTTCACGCACGTGATTTATGTGCGTGGGTGCGCATTTTAACGCCAAGGATTCTGCTGCCCAATGCCTGGTGTCGGCTTCTCCTCCTCGCGCACACACACACACACACACACACACACAATGGGAGGAGGTTGAGGACGTTGCTGGACGAGGCTCTTCGTTGGTTGAATGCCACACAGCACAAATTCTGATGGCAACTTTATTGAAAATCGCATATTTTATGTGTGTGTGCGGGGGAGGGGATGGGAAGAGGGGAGGCAGTATACTGCTGGCACTCGGTGGTGCTTGGGCAATTCAATCAGGATATAATTTTATGCGTAACTTAAACACGCAGGATATGTTAATATGGCCGGGCAGCAGGACACGCACAGGACATGGGAGATGGGACATGGAATACGGGGAAAAATCGTCGCACTTTACGCTCGAAATAACAAATGTAGTTGTATGTGTAAATACCGTTTGGGGGCATATGGTGGGTGTATCTGTGCGAGTGTTTATATATGTATGTATATCCTTCTCTGTGTGTGTGTGTGTGTTTGTTTGCGTGATTAATTAATTGTATTTAAAGGATAATTGCCTCTAGCTTTCATTTGATTAAATTTCCATAGCAGCTCTCTGTCTGCTATGGACAGATGCAGACAGCGAGACGGACAAAGCCAGGCAGGCAGAGAGCGAAGAGCAGGATAATAAACCTCAGGTCAATGCTCAGGACAGGTGGCTTCCTGGCAACAGATTACCCGCACAGATGCACGCCCGAAACATGCATTCTCTTCTCTTAAATATTAAATTAAAGTGAATTTAAAGCACGCACAGCAAACTGTTTAAGCGCTCAAAAGTAGGCAAGCAGTCGAAGGATAACTCCTGTGAAAATATCTTTCTGAATTTCTATTATTATTTATCTATACATAATCTATCTATTCATCTGTCAAAACATCTATCTATATGGCTATCTATCCATCTATTTATACATAAATATTTATATATATTTCCATCTATCTGCCATCATGGATCGTATAATTATTATGAAATAAAAATTAATAATTTATAAATTGCTATTTTTTCTTGCACAAAGTTGACTTTTAGCAACATTTTTAGTAATTGATTAATTGCATTCACACAGTGTGGATATTCCATCAATTGTTAGCCACAACATTTTTTATATATTTTTTGCTGCTGGCTTTCTTTTTTGAATAATATTAATTTTTGCCACATTAATGTGAGGAGCTAATATGCGCAAATTAAATTGTGTTGATGCTATTTCTGTTACGTGACTGTTGGGTTGGTCGGTTGGTTGGTTGGTTGGTTGGGTGACTGTTTGGCATGTGATGCTTTAATTATGGCCATTTTTTTCTATGACCACAAGATAGATTTGTTCGTTAACACGCCGAGAAGTTGACGTGTCAACTGTCTGGCTGCCCCCGCCCTGCCAGCTTCTGTGGCCACTGCGTGCCATTTCCTGTTCCTGCATAATCGATGGCAGACGGGCCAACAATTTTTGTTTCCTCTGGCCAACACGCACAAAAACAGGCAACAGAGCGAGAGAGAGAGAGAGGGAGCGAGTGAGAGCAGGAGGAGGCGACAGAGCGGGCACAAAACTTTTATGAAACAAAATACGTAAATCTCTTTAGTTGGCCAATAATTATGACATTAAGCGGCGATGTGGCTTGAATTTTAATTGGCATTCCACTGACTTTTGTATTTGTTATGGCAGCATAATCGTTGTGTTATCTCTGTCTCTGCTGTTCCTGCTGCTATTTTTATGTATATTAATAAATAATTTACAAATTGTTTCTTGCTCTCAACAGGGGGCGGCTGGGTGTCTTTTGCTAATTGGGGGTGGCCATTAATGGAGATTCTCTCAGTTTTACATGTGTATTGGAAGGGGTTTTTCGCCAATGATTGTGTGTTGAAAGAGGCTCTAAAATTTCTAGTAATTTAAAAAAGAACACCGATAGGTTATATGTCCATCTTTGGGTTCCAATCCACAACAAAAGATAATCCAAAAATGAGAGCTCTAGTTTCTGTTGAATTTCTCATCAAGCCATGCCTTGACCCAAATCGTTGGGGTTGCATAAGGTCGGTAATTCGTCGTTGTCGTCGCCCCCCCCTCCCATTAACCAACTCGAAACGGACATGTAAATTAAGGTTAACCCTAATTCACATTTCGATTTGCACTTTTCAAGTGCCGTAACGCCCATAAAAATTACGATATGACAATAGTCTACCATTGGATGCCACTAAGAGACGCACGCAAAAAAAAAAAAAAACACACAGAAAAACCGTACCAAAAAGCACAAATTGACCGCAATTTGTTTTTGGCCAAGTTGATGCCGAAAAACATGCCTCTCGACTCTTCCCTACACTTAACACTCTTCCCGGAATACCCCTACACTCTTTTCCCCCCTACTGTACACTCTCCACCACATCACAACTCCACTTTATGACCACATGAAAATTAAATTAAAGCTCTGTGAAAATTAAGGTTTTTTTTTTCTGTTGGCCATCTACGTCTTAGATAAGCGATTCGCTTTGTTTACCCTTCACACGCATGAATCCGTGGAGACACTTGGCCAAATGCATATAAAAAGGGCGGAAGAAAGGGGTCTGCTGAATACGAAGCTTCAGATACCCTTTCAGATCTATTTAAGCTCTGAAATATATTCGAAATTAAAGATTGAAACTATCTCTGTAGATGCATTTTCTGCAGTGGAAACTCCAAAATCAAAATCAAGATAAAGGGTATCTGGAATCTGGCAACAACAATTCAGAGAGAAAACAACGAAATTGGTAACAACATCATTGGCCATTTCCGTGCGATTGTCTCTGGCTACTGTTGCTGGTGGCTTCTGCTGATAGCCATCTAAGCCAAAATGTTGCAATGCCAGCAGTTACAGCAGCAGCAGCAGCAGCAGCAGCAGCAGGAGGAGTAGCAGCAGCAGCATTAACAACAAAAGCAACAACTATGGCAAACAACATACACAGTGACAACAACTGAATAAAGTTATTAGCGCATTTATCCGAGGCAACGGACGTGGCACACTCCCAACCCTCGTCTCGGCCAACAACAACAACAACTGTGAATGCAATTTCCATTTTAATTACCTTCAAAAGGCAGCAGCAGCAGCAGCAGTACAGCAGGCTAGAGGCAGACGCTCGGCAGACATTTGGCCAAATGACGCCGGCAGTGGTGGTGGCGCATGCGTCGTGATGCATAGTAACAACAAAAGCAGCAGCAGCGTCAGCCACAGTCCAGGCAACGACAACGACAGTAGCTGCCTCAGCCAGCTCAACAATGGCAGAAACAACAACAGCAACAGCAAAAGCAAAAACAAAAAAAAAACTGCAAAATTAGTCACACATTTCGTGCATCGTTTAAAATACAAATGCACATAACGAGGGGCGAAAGGAAACTTTGCAAATTAACTTTGTTTCTCTCGGCTTTTTTTTTAAACCAAAAAGGAAGCATTCAAATTGCAAAATGAAGACTTGGGATACATTTCCAAGCAGATTTAATTTAAATAAGAATTGAATGCTTTTATGCATTCAACAAAGTTAAACTTTATTATAATTGTAGAATTATTTTCCTATTCCCAAGAACTGCTCAACCCACTCTCGCACGTACACACACACACGCAGTCGCACTACAACTTGTCGTCCGTCGTGATATTAAAAATTCGAATTAAAATTCGACTTTGCTTTTGCTTTCGTTTTTTTTTTTCTCTTTTTGTTTTGCTTATCTCTACTCTCCTTGTTGTTGTGTCTCCCCCTCGGTATGGTTGCTGCTGCTGCTGCTGCTGCTGTTGTTTGTTGTTGGTGTTGCTATTATTATTACTGGGAGACACTTGTCGTTTGCTACCTTTTGCTCTGCTTCTCTCTCTCGCTCACGTGTTGTTTCTCTGCACACTGCCTTTACCACTGCTTTTGCTCACTTTTTCTGTGCATTTTCTGCATAAATATTTCAACACTTTCGCTTTTGTTTTGTGTCACACACACACACACACACACACACACACGGATAAAATTGTTTTAATTATTCCCAACGTGAGTGCTGAGCGACCTCTTCATCACCGGTGCACCACCCTCCCAGCCCCTCCCGCTTAACAATGTAGTTGCTGTGCATTTTAATTGCATTTTTATTTAATTTTTCCCCCTCTATTTTCTGCATCTAATTTGTCGTCATCTTTTGCATTGTCTCTTATTCGCATTGTTGTGAATTTTGTAATATTTTTATGGAATTTTCGCACTCACGAATTCCCACGCACATTTTTGCAGATATTGTTGCTATTTTTTTGTAACTTTTATTTTCTGTTATTTTCGTTGGTTTGCGTAATTGTTAAAAGAGCACACAAGCAACAGTAACAACAAAAATCAAAACAAATAATAAACATAATTTCATCATTGTCAATTGCAATTATTATTGTTTTTTTTTTGTATTACAGTTGCCTCGTAGACGTCATGAAGACTTTTTGTGCCTCTTGTCAGAGAATTAATTCATGCCAATTATAACAGTTCATTGAACGAATGAGTGAGAGAAAAGTTGCATCATTTGCAGAGAGATGCTCGTATTACATCATTAGCATTTTGAAGTGGCATGGAATGTAATGATTATTGCATGGTGGAATGGAGAGCAAGAATAGAATTTTGCTTAAATTACTGGGAAATAATCAGAAATAGATATGGAAGCTGGGAAAATAATTGTAGACAATACAGTCAGTCAGTAGGAGTCATCAGAGTTTGAGACCAGCCAAAAATGCAATTAGTATTAATTACTAGATTTGGTATACGGTTTGTGTAGGTGTAGGTAGAAAAAGGAAAGGTAGGAGCCCTTGCTGCTATACCCCACAAATACCCAACTACTCGTACTCTTCCGCTCCACATCACGTATCAGATATGTACAATGTTTCTTTGCAGACCACACGCTCATCCGCTCTTTTTTGTTTCCCCGCCAGACAAACCATCAATCGCTATGCGGCTTCCGTTGCGTCTGCGCAATTCTACGAGTAGTGACCCAATTTTGAATTGATTTCCAAATCCGTTCATTGTTTGCCTGTTGCCGATTGTGTCTGCTAATTTATAGACGCCAGACTCCATACAGTGGGCGGTTGTGCTTTCGATTTGCATACAATATACACATCCAAACATATATGTATATACCGATTCGTACATTGATTTCACATGATTTTGATACTTTTTTTTGGTTGGCTTCTTTTGTGAGGTTTTTTTTTCTCTCCGCTGATCTCTAAGCGGCTTAAATTTTACATTTTGGCAATTATTGAAACGTTTAGTTTGCCATTTCAGAGCCGCTTAAAAGTCTGAACGCCGCCGATGAAAGATCAATCGGGGGGGGGGGGGGGGGGGGGGGGGGGGGGGGCACAAATAAAGCAAACAATTTCATCATTAATATTGACCGACGCCGTTGACACCCACAACAATGTCCGATTACACAACAATATGCAAACAATCACACACACAAAAAATGTAATTAATAAGAGATCAAAAACAACAGCAGAAA
The DNA here is from genome assembly GCA_035043285.1 of Drosophila subsilvestris. NCBI lineage: Eukaryota > Metazoa > Arthropoda > Insecta > Diptera > Drosophilidae > Drosophila > Drosophila subsilvestris. The sequence goes on along the minus strand of JAWNNB010001728.1, from coordinate 704,657 downwards.
CCACAACAGAAGCGAGAGAAAAAAACCCAGGTCCAGGAGATATAATAAATTAATTAAAGCGATATCAAAAGGGGAATGCGCCCAAAAGGAATGGAGTGGAGAATCATCAGCGAAAAGCCCGCGAATATTCGACAGTCGTACTCCTCCCTCCTCACCCAACTTCTCTCTGCCCACGCGAATCTCTTTTTCCAATGCTCGCCAAGTAACAGTAACAAATAATTAGCTTGTAAACTAAAAGTCATCATTAATAATGATTACCGCTAGGGATCTTTTGGGTTCTAGAGTTTGGAGATGGACATGGGCTACATTTCGTGCGTGATTTGGTCTCCTACATGCCATTGTGCCTTAAAAAGCGTTGCACGAACACATCGGTTCTGCTTCTCCTCTCCCTCCCCATTCTTCTGTTCACGTTCTTCTTGTTGTGCGAGTGTGTGTGGGTGCCTGGCAGATGCCGGCATAAACGTCAACATAATTAAGTGAGCGACTTCTTCTGCTTCTTTTCCTCCTCCACCTACTTCTTATACTATTGCTCCTCGCTCTTCTGCCTCTAGCGCTCCCTCCCACCACTTTTTCTTCAGTCATCGACTTTTTGTACGCTTCTGCGATTTATTTCGCATTAACGTTAAATATTGCTTCCTAATTAACCGCAGCTAGCGGGTGCGGAGTGGGGGGGTTTGATGGAGGGAGAAACTTCTCTAAACGAGGCGCTATAATGACGACGACCGATACAGTGGATATGGAGCGGGGTGTCTATGTTTTGGCGGGCTGCTTGCTCTGCCCACGACCATCATCATGATGATGATTTCGATGATGGTACGACAGGATGATGATGCGTCAATTTTTGTGGCTGCTAATTAGAAGCCGGAGGCAAAAAAAACCATGCCCCCCTCCCGCTTGGCATTTACAGTTACTGTCAAAAGTTTTCGACTGTGGAATTTGCGGCACATGGGCCCTAGAATCTAGAACATGAACTGGAACACAACACTCCTCTTCTAACTGCGATTTGGCGTGACGCATTACCGTTAAACTGATTTTCGGGTTTGTTACAGTTACAGTTCCGTGTATACAAGGTTTTTGTGTGTAGGTTCTGCGGTCATCAGCAGCAGCAGGTGGGCGGTGAATTGATTGGGAGTATGGTGTATGTGGCTGCCTCTCTCTCTCCTTTCTTCATATCTCTGATTAGCGGCTAATGAGTGCAAATGGGATTGCGGTTAATTTACTTTTTAATGAAGGGCGTACGTCGAATTAATGGAACGGGGTTACAATGCAGATGATCAGGATGAATTCATTAGGTTAATTAGGCTCACTATTAACTATTTACAGTGACAATCTAATCTGTAAGAAAGTACTTAATAGGCTGGCGATTCGTGTAGAAGTTTTATCTTCTATGGAGTGAATTACACAATTCGATTTCTCTTATAAACAATAATAAACTAGAGTATATTCTTTCCATATCTTAACTTCCTTTCAACGCCATAGATAATTCTTTACTCCATTTATCGATTCCTTGTCCTATTCTCTTCTTATGCCTCCGTTTTAAAGTTCTCTTTCTTCAGCTACTTTAATTGAAAAAAATTATAGTTTTCCACATGTCCCCATAAATACGAGTATCTGCATAAATCCATACTGAATCAGAATTAAGCTTCTACCAAGGTTGAATGCAGCGGAAGGGGCCCTTTCCTGTCTCCCTTCAAGTGGACAACTGTTTTTGGCCCTCCTGTCAAGACCATAAATGATACCCCGCACGACAATGCTCTTAGTCTTTTCCTCGAGTGCGATAAAAATTGATATATAATGGCTTATCGTTTATTACACGCACGATTACGCCCCTCGACACCCACCTCCACTTCAGCAGCGCACACAAATGTCCTTGCCAGGGATATGCATATTGTTTTCTTTCACTTTCTTTCCTCGCCTCTCAACTACCATTTTTTTATTCTCCGTGTGGCATACATTTTAATGAGCCTTGGCATCACAACTCCTCCGACTCCTCCTTACTTGGCATAATTTTGCATGTGCATGAGGGACATGGAGAAGAGGTGGAATGGATCGAGAGCAAGAGTAAGAGTCCATTCTTCTCATATGGCTGACAAACAAACGAAACGAAACGAAAAAAAGGCATAAATAATCGTACAAAGTATTGCAGGCCATAAATATCGTAGCCCAGGGAGTGGAACGTGGAACGGGCAGGGGTAATGTGAGGAGTTTGTGGGTGAAGATGCTGGTTGCTGGCTGGCTGCTGCTGCAACAGCACGCGTCCTCACAGTTCACACAATTTCCCTGCAGCATGAGTCGACAATAAAGAGCCATAATAAAGGCAACATCATGGGGCAGGCAGGAACAGAAGGCAGAGGGGCAACATCAACGGGGCAGCAGGACCAGCATCACGGCAACACCAACACCAACAATAAACAAGACGCGCAATTTCACCGACTACTGAGAACTTTACGTACTGTGACGTGGCGATGCCACACGTAGGACATACTCCTACTCCTTTTCCTTCTCGTTCTCGTTCTCCTTCACATTTTCCTTCTGCTGGTACCTTCTCCTCAGCTGCACTCCTACACTGAGCGAAAATTGCGACCCATCGCTAATGGGGCGTATGCGTAATGGGGGGACGCGAGCACTTATTAAAACTTAAAGAGGCGTGGCCCCGGACTCATTAGCAACGGAATGGACTTGCTTACCAGGAAATGCGGCGACGGCGGGGGAAATTGCCTCCGGTAGTGCGTTCTGCAATCGTTTTGTTCCACTTTTTGTGTCTGCAAGAAGAGAGAAAGAGAAAGAAAGAAGGTTGTAGGTGAGTTGGGTTTGTTTTAATGGGATATTTAATCGTGATTTATATGGTTAAGGTATATATGATCGCTTTATTACGCCAACATAGATAGATAGATGGATTCTCTCCTCCAAATTTTGCAATTTCCCTTTAAAAGTACCAAAAAAAACCACCTTGAGAGCAATTGCCCATCGTATCGCTTTCGATCCCGCTATCTATCTCGTTCTGCCTTAAAGCCTGTCACTGTTCGAGAGAGCGCGCCTGTTCGCTCTCTTCACTGCTTGGACAAGCAGTGCAATCAATTCCAAGCGATCATTGAACATAAAATAAAGTTCTGTATGTTCGTTCTTCCGCTTGCCTAGAAGACTCTCCCGTTGATTATTTTATGTGCATAAACATCTAATAATATTTCTAATTAATGTTGATCTTGTAATCTGCACATAAAAAATAAAAATAAAAACGCTCCATGTAATTTCCTGTGAGTGGGGAATTTCTGTTGATAATTTCCCTGTCATAAAATTCCCACTGTTTTTAATAATTACCCCTCTTATGAGCGAGGGTGGGGGGTTTCTTTCAGTGTTTCGGTGTGCCCTTGTCTGCCGTCTGCTGTGTCTGCTGTCTGCCTGCTGTGTTATTATTGTTGCTGCTCTTTGGGGCTTGCCCCTTGTTGCTTTCATTTATATTACCCAGGAACCTCTGCCTCTGCCACTGCCACTGTCCCCTCCTTCATCCACTCTTGTGCCATTCATCGTCTCTGGGTTGGTTGGCCTTCTTTCTGGGCGCTTTCATTCATGTGCCTGCCTGCCTGACTGCCGCATGCTGCGCACTCATTTACCCTTTAACCAAAACGTTCAACTGCCTCTCTGCCACCCCTTCTGGCCACTTGCCTCATTTTTGCATATCATTTGCGCGCATCTTGTCCTCCCTCCCACCCACCATCCGACCGAATTTTCTAGCTGGTTCCCTCTTCCTCCCCCACACCCCCTTAAGTGCATTACAATGAACTACGTTGGAGCCCTGGACTCAGTCCCCCGTGCCCCGTCGTGACTCGTAAATAAGTTTTATTGTATTTGTGTGTGTGTGTGTGTGTGTGTATGCCACACGCCCACGCCTCCAGAAACTAGCCCCAGTCCAGGTCCGTTGCAAGTTATCGCTTCCTTTTGTCTTGTTTTGGGGTATTCCCTCCCTCTCTATTTCCTTTTTTATTTTTTATTTTGATAATTTTAGCCAACGGAGAGCGCGCGCTGCTCGCTCGCCAACGAAGTTGTCTAAATTGTTGGCATACATACTGCTGTTGCATGCCACTGTTGCTGCTGCTGCTGCCACTGCCACTGCCGCTGGGTCCCAGGCAAATGACTACAAGAGTGGAGGCTTAGCAGGAGGACTGTAGAGTGTTGCTGTGGAGAGCCTGCCGCCTCTCTTTCGGCTCTGTTTGCCGTCGTCTCAGCTGAATTATGGCATTCCCTAATATGGGGGATAGTAGCTGCTGCTGCTGCTGCTGCACCACCAACAGTCCTCCCCAGCCCCTTAACTGCTGCATGTACCGCTCCTCTTCACTCTCTTTCCCCCCTTTTGTTGCACAGTTAAGACCAAATGGTCGCAATTGTTGCGCGTTTTATTGTTTTGGGAATAAGTGCGGATTTATAGAAATCTTTTTTTTTTCCTCCTGTATTTTCACGCTGCCTCCGGCGCTAAGCTTGCCCCCAAGGGGATATTCCGCGTTGCTTTTTTTGGGGGGTTTAATGCAACATTATTTTAAGTGCAACGCTCAGCAAAAGTTTTCACGGTAGAGTGAGAGGGGTCGCAGCGGAGAGAAAGAGCAGCGCACACACCCAACCCATCGACAGGCACATGACGTGAACTCAATTACGGAATGACTCCCACAGAATGGGGCGCAGCACAGCACAGCCATGAGCCGGCAGGCGGCAGGCGGCAGGCACAAGAGGAGTCCACAAATTACAAATGCCGCTTTGCATGTAAATGTGCAGCATCAGAATTAATATACACAACTGCAAAACGAGGCACAAGTGGCAGTGGCAGTGGCAGGAAGTGTAAGAAAGATAGCAGTAGCCACAGAAAGAGACACAGAATGAGGCAAGGAAAGATATAGGTAATGGGACAGGGAAAGAGACAGAGAATGGAACAGAGTGAGAGCCAGGGCCAGGGACAGGCGCAATAATAACAATGAAAATGCACAGAATGCGCCTTATATAAACGACAACAAATTGCCCATTTGCCACAGAAGAAGGCGATGATCAGAAGAGCAGGGGCAGCAGACCTCTAGCAGATGGAACAGGGGGGGGGGGGGGGGCACAGAGTGTGGCACCCAGGAAGAAGTGCACACAGTGCAACCCCATGACATGGTAGGACATTAATTGGCTGCCATGTCATTCTGTTTATGCTCTTCGGACCAGCAGCACCATAACGAGGCTTTGGCCCTGTTCCCGTTACCGTGCCCCCATGCTGTCAGCGGCAGACCATTAAGATCTCGCAACATTAGCTGCCACGTGGCGGCGTCCGGCAATAAGGATATCATTTTGAAAGGAATATTGATTAATCATCCCAGCGAATGAAGAAGGAGCAGCTGAATGAAAGGAGCGGCCAGAGGAACATAAGCAGATTGAGAGCATCAAGAGGTGGTGGTACGAGTAATACATGACATTATACAAAATGAATGAAATCTCACTCCCCTCCCCACTCTCTGATTCTGTCGGTTAATTACATTCAGAATTCAAATGAACTCTAAGTGAAACTTTCTGATAGGTATGGTATATCAATAACAAATCATTCGTTTAGTTACTGTTTTACAATTAATAATAGAAGATGGAAGAATCATGAAAATTCAGTTTCAGTTACGAAATCATTAATTTTTCCAACAAAAATACAATCACATTTACTGAACATTTTCACAGAGATATAATAATTAAAATCGGACAAAGTTATATGACCATAGCATATTTATATGCCATCAAATACAGTGTAAATATACATATGTGTTATTTACCTTATCTGAGGAAATATATTTCCAACCTTTTGCAAGCAAAACAATGCCTGAAATTACTGTATCTGAGCTTCGTTGCTTAGAAGTTAAATTTACTTTTTTTCCCACCAGGGAAATTATTAAATATTTATTTATTTATTAATTAAATACTTTTAGATATCTTAAGCTCTCTTTAGAATATATTTCTTCTGCGCTGTCTTTAAAGTCCTCAATAAATCGACTGACAAATCATTGCAAAATATCCCCCGTCTACCCGCAATTCGATAATTGCTTTTCCATCAATCAAAAATCAATGAATGCTCAGGAGGGACCTCGTCCTCCTCTCGCTGCTCGCTGCATGGATGGCCCTGACCCGAAAGAAGAGCTTAATATTCCAGTGGATCTAACAGTAGGGTAGGGGGTATGGGGATGGGGTCGCCATGTCACATGTCTGGGCAGCAATACGCATACGCCACATGGGACGGGCTGCTCGGCACGGCAGTCCAGAACAGACAAAAGTCAAGAGCTCTATGGTTTTGGGTTTGGGGGTTCTCTGGCTCTACCTCTAGACAGGCGTATTATTAACGCTGCTGCTGCTGCTGCTGCTGTTGCTGCTGCTGCTTCTGGCATTTGCAATTTTACGCCGCGCATGTGCCACTTACGTGTTTGGCTGCCACAAAACTCCGCTGCTGCCACCGCTTGGCCAAGCTCTCCTATCATGTTCAAGTGCCTGGCCCCAAAAAAAACAAAAAAAAAAATATACAAACCAAGAAAAGCGAGTGGCACAAAATGCATAGGGCTTCTGCTGTTGCATTTCCACTTGAGCTAGTCCGCTCCGCTCCGCCGTGCTGGCGCTGTTGCTGTTGCTGGTGTGGGGTGTCACATTCGTCGCCGTCAGTCAGTCAGTCAGCGTCTCCACAGTCACAGTCAGAGTCACATTCAGTGGCAAGCAGCACCAGCAGCACCAGCAGCAGCAGCAGCAGCGGACTCAGAGTCAGAGTCACATTCAGTGGCAAGCATCAGATCTCTCTGTGTTGCAATTCTTGTGGCATTTTTTTTGTGGCATAAAATAAAACGTAAATGAGTAGCAGCAGCCGTGGAAGCCATGGCAGCCGTGGCACGATGCAATCTCATTTGTGACCGTCTGTCGTATTGAATTCAATGCAGCCTTTTCCAGCTGAAACACTGCAGCAAGCAACACCTTGAGGTGTTCATTTTCATGCCACTGGCAGAAAATGCGCTTAATTATGCGTCGTTGTTACTTATTTTTTGGAGGCCACAAGATGTCTTTTGTGCAACTGGAGCGTGCAGCAGCCAAACGGTTAAACTGCAAAAATTGTTTGAAAAAGTTTCATGAAAAATGCCTGCATCATCATCATCATCATCATCATCAGCATCATCGATGATAGCTCGAAAGAGTTATGGCCGCAGACAGTCGGAAAAGTCAACAGGAAAAACAAAACAAAAAATTTCAGCAGTGGCAGGGAATATGAATAAATACTTTATTGAATATTTTTGTGTGCAACGTATGCAACTTCTGGTGGTGGTGCTGTTGCCCCGTTTTCTGGTAAACCAAAGACCACAACTGACAGGAAACCATTTAAAACTGACCTCAAATGACAACGACAGCGACAGCGGCAGAATCCAGGAGCCAGAGAGCCCTGGAACAGCCGCATCCCATTCCGTACATACAAAATGCAATGGCAATGCCAATGCCAATGGGCAATGGGCATAAAAAACTGAAAAACCCTAGATGGACAGTGGCAAAGAAACGACCCAAAAATGGGTAGCAGTAGCTAGCCCAGCCACAAACAAATTGGCAGCAATTTGAGGACGGAACAGACCAGACCGAACCGGACCAGCCCGGCCCGGCCCGGCCCGAAGCCCAACAAAAGGCGACAAAAGCTACAGCGACAGGCACAGGACTTTCGCGGATTGTTTGTTATGAATCATCATGTGCAGCATGCAACAACAGCAACGGGCAGGACAACAGCTTCAACGCAAAATATATACCCTCCACCCCCCCATAGACTTTACAAGAAAATGTTGATGGAATGAAATGAAATATAGAATACAATTCCAACATTTTTGCGATTGATTTATATGTACGTGACCTGCCCCCTTCACAGCATCTGCCCCATGCTGCAAAACGTTCCCTTGTTTCTTTAGTGCCCCCACCCTACACTGGGGTACTATGCAAATTGCATGGCTCCAGTTATAATGCCATTCTCCAAGAGCAGAAGGCCAGCCAGCCAGCCAGCCAGCCACACAAAACCGGGGAGTAACTCAATGCGAAGCACAGAAAGCAGCAGCAGCAGCCGCCACTGGAGATGCCACAAGCCAAGGCCCAGAAGCGTACAAAAAAACCCAACCCCCCCCACCGATGGTTAACGTAAAATCTCTGGTTAACGGACACCTATTGCTGCAGCAGAGATCATGGATTTAGCATAAGCTTTGATCTATTTATAACAGTGGGAGATCTTTAATGGGCAAATGCTCTTTCCTTTAACGATCATTGATTGGAGAAGCTTCCGGTATAAACTTTGGCAGAGGAAGGTTCTAGTGCGCATAAAAGTTAGAATTTTATTCCTGTGGCTTTTATAATCATTCTTTTTTGTGCTTGCCCATGTATTTCCTTATCTTCTAAGAGTTATTTTCTAGCAGCAATTATCCTCCCTTTGGGTGTTCGCCTGCGGGTGCTTCTACTGTATTTACAGAGCGAACAGCAACAGCAGCAGCATCTTAAGGCTTTTTCCTCTGCATTCCCCTTCTTCCGCTATGGCTCTATGGGTGCTGCTGCTGCTGCAGTCACAAAATGCAATTTTAGCTTTCAATTGCCCGTGGAAACGAAGCAACAACATCTCTTGCTGACTGCCTGCCTGCCCGCCGCTTTTTGTTGCACTCCGCTGTGTTTTCTTGGCTTCGGCTTTGGCTTCTTTTTTTCTTTGTTGGTCGAGTTTTTTGCGTTTGGGTCATTTTCGTTTGTTGCACTGCATTCGTTTTGCCTTTGCCGCCGCACACAATGGCCACGATAATTTTGCATTACATTAGTATAGAGGTCTGTCGCCTGCCACCCCCCCACTTGCCACTTGGTGGCAGCACCCCCACCCCCACCACCGTAAGCCCCTTCTCAACCGTTACTGGAAGCCTGGGATCTGCTGCTGTGGCGGACACAAAGGCAAACTGGTTTCAGTTTCGCTCCTTTTAGCTGTGGCATTTGCAACAATTGCAACATTGGATATTGTAGTTTCTTTTTGTTGTTGTTGCTGTTGTTGCATGTAGTTACGAGTACGAGTGCAGCTATTTGTGTACCCTTTTTTGGGGCAAGTAGATATAACCAAAAAGCTTGAAAGGCAACAAGGGAAGAGGGTTTTCTTTTAGACGTTATATAAAGCAATTCCCATGCGTCTGTCTATAGGAATGAAACTTTTCACAAACCCTTACATTTGATAAAGGGCACTCTTAGGTCGAAGAAATTACCATATCCTATCCTGGTTACGATGGAAACTATCGATGAAGAAACCAAATTCTGATACAACTGTTGAATTTCCCCAAGATAATGCCACCTAAATTCTCCACTTATCATTCTAAAGGCCTTTGTGTAGATCCATATTCCACATAATTATATTTTCTGTGCAATATTTAAATCAAATTTCCTTATTTATGCTGTAATACGATCCTTTGGAATTCAGTAGAATTCTGCCATAGCAAAGGGTATTTGCGTATTCGTTGCTGTTTTACTTGAATTTTTATTGTTTCCATTGAAGTTTCAATTCCCCCACACTCTCATCCTCTTGTAATTTATTATTTTTATAGCCAAAAGACAATATCAATATCTGGTGGAGCACATTGCATTACGGGGGGGTCACATATGTGCGGAACGAACCCAAAAAGCGTTGCACATTTAGTTTTTGTCTGTCAGCGAAACGGGGCAACTTGTGAATGCACTTTGAACTGTGTGGCACAGCGCATTCCAAGGATGTTGCATCTGCAGCAGCAGCAACAGCAACAGAAGAACCCCGAACAGCTGACAGCTTTATTATCAAATTGTCATGAGCCAAACATTTGGCTCAATTTACGTCATGGATCTTTCGGTGGCGTAGGAACGCAACCAGAGCAAGAGGTGGGGTGGGGTGGGAGCGTGAGCGTGAGGGAGTGAGGCAGTGAAGAAGGCCAGTCTATAAATCACTTTCGCCGCAAGTATCAATCTCTGGCAAAAGTTGAACTGAAACTGAAACGAAAACTGAAAGAGGGCGAGAGCGAGGCGGCTATCCGCAGAGCAAAAGGGAAAGACACACACAAAAGAAAAAGGAAAGGCAAAACCAAAACCAAAGAAAAGCAAAATGTCATCGTGTGACACTGAAATGCGGATACAATAAAAGTTTATTTTGTGTGTGTGTTTTCAGCCTGGCCTGCTCTTTTGCTTGAAAGCTCTTCTACCCTCATTTACTCCCACTCTACTGTGCTCCTCCGCTCTCCTTTGCACACAATCTCCTGCTCAGCAGTACTCCAGCTGAAGGTAAGGTAAGGCCATGCCGCTCTCTTTGTCGCTCACAACGAAGATCGCATGCAAAAGATTACCAACCATTTGAGGAGTAATCTTTTGCAATGCCTCACGCCTCACCCTATAAAAAAACACACCTTGCCCCTTGCTCGTTCTATCGCCCGTCGTCACGTTCTTCTGCTCCGCTGACTCTTCTTCGCTCTCCTACTCTCTTGATGCCCCCCCCCCCCTTCGACTTTCACACTCTTCACTTGATTTTGGTGTGTGTTGTGTTTCTTTTTTTGTCATGGCTGGCAACGCCAAAGTGCACCCCATGGAGCAATCACTCGATGCCGAGGCAGCAGTCAGCACAGGGCAACAACAATATTGGTTAGGGGCAACAAGGACTTGCACACACACAAACACACACGCATTAACGGCAGCTGCTGCTGCTACAGTTTACCCCCGCAAACCCTCCGCCTCTTTCCCTCAGACACATCTATAAAAGTTTATTAAATTTACAAGGAACTTTTATGCAGTTACTTTTTGACATGCTTCCTTGTTCACTTTCTTTTCTTTTCGTTTCATTCACTGGGCTTTGCCTTCTTCCTTTTTCTTTTTCATTTTTCCCCCAGTCATAAAATTGACAACGACAATGTAAATATGTGTGGAGAGGATACTATCCCATACACCCCACCCTTTTTGTGCTTGGGTTGGGTTCGGATGTTGACGATTTCAATTTAAATGAACCTCCAGATGAGCTTTTTATTCTGCTACACATTCAATAATTTTTGGGCAGGTCATATGGATGGAAAATTACGGTTACAGCAGCAACATCATGTTGAAAGGAATGCAAAAATATGCTGAAGCAACTCGCAATCACGCAAAAACAAAACAAACAAAAAAGGCTCAGCGGACACAACGACATTGAATTACAGCCAACAACTTGTCACATGTCACATTTTGTGGCTGATTTTGAGTACATATATTGATACGGGGTAACAGTAGTACCAATGGTGCCATAACCAGCCAGAGGGTAGCATAAAGTGGGGGGATTGAAGATCTTCTTGCTTTGGCATCACTGCCAACGAATTGTTCTTTGGCAGCACACTTTTTCTTTATATTTATTGGATCCTTTTCTCTTTTTTATTTTACATCAAATAGCCCATATTACAGGGTATCTGAATGGTCGCAAAGTCCAGCTGTTCTGGGGCCCTTACTTGTTTGTACATATTTCATGAACGGCTGAACAGTATGGATGAAGTATGGAGATGAAGGAGGAGATGAAAACGGAGACTACTGGAGACGAGACTGAGAGGCTGAGGCCGTTATCTCGTTTTTGCTCTGCTCTGCTCTGCCAACGCCACGTCGTCGTCGGTGTCTCGGTGTCGCTGTCGTTCGTCGTCGCCAGTGAAAGGAAGTTGACCTCTAAAGTTTAATGCATTTAAATAAATCTTAACCAACAGCAACGCCAGAAAACACATTAAGCGAAACAAAGCTGAAAGCGAAAACAGCAAATGCGAACAGAGACACACGGGGAGACACGGGGAGAGTGTGGAGAGGGAACTCCCTGTAAAGTAAATTTTATAAAAAATTAAATTTTTTGCATTTTTTTTAGTCAACAGCAATTAAATTGAGCGACGCGTGCAGCCTAGCCATAACAAATATTTGCCAAAAGCCGGTTGGATGACTCAGAACTGGTTCAAACCGATTCGAGCTGTATCGAAAATGCGAAAAAATAAAAACGACACGACTCGGAATCTTTTGAGCAGACAGAGAAGGAGTGCACGCCGTTTCTTGCTCTCACGATTTCGCTATGTATGTTTCGCCCACTCAAAGCTAGTGGAGGGGAAGGAATAGTCAAAGGAAGAAAAGAGAGTGCGTGAAAGGAAGAGAGTTCAAGAAAGTATGCTAGAATCGAATAAAAAGAGAAAGGGAATTCTACTAGAAGAGAGCGTGAGAAATAAACATCCAGACAAAGAGTTGATCGAATGTAAAGAGGAGAGTGAGGGCATAAGAGCGTAAAAGAGTATCAAACAAAACAAAAATTCAATTCAACTGCATTCATAATTGAGTTCCGGCTGTAAATTTAAGATAACAACCAACTATCTTGCCTTCTCTTTCACTCCGCCCACTATTTTCACTGAGGCAACTGAGTGACTAATCTACTGACTGCTTATGCGCTTATAATTACATTAACCTTATTTCCTGGCTTTACAACACACAATATTGATTGAGTTCTCTTGCTGTTTCTCTCTCTCTCTCTCTCTCTTGCTATTACGCACCATTTCGAGGCCTCAACTATTTCGATAGGGAATTGAAAAACTGAAAGTGATTTGCATTACAAAACTCTATTATAGGCGTCACACATAGCCTTGCCCCACACAAATCACAACACTCCAACGCCCACTCGAAATAACAACACACCACACAGTAAACTCGCTCAAATGGAGGCTCATTGATCAAATATTTGATTGACAAGTTGATTGTGGGGTCTCTTGCTGGATTATCTATCTATCGTATCTTTTTTTGTTTGCCCGCTCTATTTGGCACTTTATTGATCTCATTGTCGGATATCTGGCATCCCGTAATTTCATCATTAACGACAATTAGTGCGGAAAAGAGATAGAGAGAGAGAGAAGGAGCACAGCACAGTGACGGAGAAACATAAATCCATATTGACAGGCAGACAGACACAGAATGTACGAGTGTATTTTTGTATCTCTTTCCCACTGCTCTGATTCCTGTGGTTGCTGCTATTGAAAATCATCGTTAATTGTGCGCAAAAATGACAGAATACCGAGTACCGAGTACCGAGTATTTATGCCTTTCAGATTGAGACAGTCGAACGGATGGATATGTACAAACATATGTATATATGTATGTGGCATCGATTATGAAATATGATATAAAAAATTGTAATTCGAGTCGTTTTGGCAGGTGTTGGCCGTCATTTGATAGCTTTGTTTGCTGTTTGAGATACGAATTTTTCGGAACTTTTGCACTTTTTGACAGCAGAGATACAGCAAACGGAAGTGCAAAACGTTTTTTATGGCCACACAACTCTGATGCTCCCGCTCCGATAAGCGCTTGTGATATACGAGCATTCGCATTCGTCTTCCTCTGTGGATGTATCTGTATCTGTGTCTGTGTATCTCTGTATCTGGTTGAGCACACCACAAGGTCACTTGGCAGCTTGTTGGCCAAAAAAAAAAAAAGTTTTCCTTCTCTGCACATTTTGACGTGTAACAGGAAGAAGCCTCAAATTGAATTTTAACAATTGCCTCAACATGCTGCGGCTGCTGCTGCCTGCTGCCTGCTGTGTGTGTGTGTGTGTGTGTCTGAAATCTGTTGGCCCACTCTTGCTCTTCCTCTGACAGCCGCTTGAGTGGAATAATTCTCGGCTCAAGTGGTTTGAAGGCCCTTCCACAGTTTCACCTTTTCGCTGCTTGTGGGGCTTTCTTTCTTATTATCCTCCGTTATTCTACAAAAGCATATGTGGCAGGAGATGGAGCTGAGCTTTCGCTTGCGGCATTTAACACCAGTTAAAGTTCTTATTGGCACAAAACAATATTTTAGGTGCCTTTAGAGGTACATAGTAAGTCTCTTTTATGATGATTTTGCATGCTACTTTGATTCTTTATTTTCAGTTTGGGTTGTGGTTCTTTGTGGCAGATTATTCCTTTAAATTCGATCACTACACCTATCCAGCTATCCCTTTACATTACACTTTTCTTTCATCCCCTTCTATTTGAATTGGTTTTTTTTATTTGTAGAACAATTTTCCCGTTATATTTATCTGTCATTCTGACCAATAACCTTTGTCTTAGTCCCTGCCACATTTGTTATTAATTTTTCAATTCATTTCGCATTGTTTAACTAACAAATTTTTTATGCCTAAACGTTTTTAAAATTGTTGGGATTTATTTGTACTTGTTTTTTATTTGCACTTTGTCATTAGTTTAAGCAAATATTCACACACAAAAAAAGGCACACAAAGTACAAACAAAATAAAAAGAAATAAGCAACGTATGTAGCTGCTGCTAATTTTTCATACACATATTTGCATAAATTAAAATGTAATTATAATAGTGTTCGACGACAAAAAATTGCGTTCAGGATATGATTTATGCATGATATAAGCGTAAAAGCCAGAAGCAGCACCCGAAAAGATTCGATACACAATAAACGAAATTGTCGCTTTCTATATTGTATATGAAAAATACGAAATATGTATACACGAGTGCATATGTATAAATATTTTTACTCTGTTTTTTTTTGTGTCCGTGTTTGCATTAATAATTGCTACAAATAAATTAACGAGTTATTACAATAAAAAAGTATGATATATATTCGTTAAAAAATATGCATAAATTTGTATGGCCATAGTTTTTTCCAGCTTTTGACATTCGCTTTTTAATTTTCAATATTTAACTTTTAATTGTGGGCAATCAATTTTGATAGAGCAGCAGAGATGCCCCCCCTCTGGGTTCAGTCTTCAATGTAAAATATATCAAACTAGTGAAAACATTTGGAGTCGACACTAAAATACCCAGCACTCAGTTTAAATAGATCGAAGGTATGCCACATAAAACGAGAAACGAGCGTTTCTGTGGAAAGAGCAGATCAAAGAGGGTTTTGTTAATTCTGGCCATAAAGGTGCTATAATCATTCCATCTAATTTTACATTAGCTGTGGATGGCACAGAAATTCGCGATTTGAGGGGAAATATATTGTTTGCTTCCTTCTGTCTGTTACACACGTCTACACGTATTTATAATACCCTTCATGTAATCTAGAAGTACCGGGTATTAAAATGCGTATGGTTGATTTTTCTTATGCCGCGCCACAACATCATTTATCAAAAACCGAAAATATTTTCCATCTGTCAAGAGCCGAAAAAATTGTTATTGAACTGAAATCATTTTTAGAAAGTGAAGTGAAGCCCAAAGTTGGTCTGCACTGCGCACTTTTCAGAGGAGTCATCGATTATGACTTTGAACATAAATACATTTTTGCATACACAAAGATACAAATCTATCTGTATCTGTAGCTGTATCTGGGGCTACTGTGCAAAATCGACTATTCACTGAATTGAAATTTCAAGAACGCTCTCGAAATGCTCTCAAAATATTGCCCCCTCTCTGTCTCTGATTTGTTTATTTATATTTTTAACATTTTTGTTTGATTGCTGTTTTATTTTTGCTCAATCATGGCCAATCCATGGAGTGGTCTGTGCAGATGGTGGAGCATGTGCCATTTATGCCTGGTCATGGCCCCACGCACAGAGACACAACCCAATTTTACTTTCATTTCTAATTATCATAAAGTGATCCGAAAGAGAGATATCTGAGGTAGGGAAGGGAATGCCCCCCCCCCCATGCTGTTGCATCTTTAAGAGAAAGGAAGCTTTGTTAGTTGATATTTTCATTAATATTCAATTACTCAGCCCTTAAATTTAAACCATTTTCAAGCTAATAAAACTGACCTAAGGCTTTAAAAAGTGCTAAAAGAGCGTACATTTTTAATTAAAAGTTTATCTATAAACAGACATGATTTCAGGAGGTATTCAAACTGAATAAATATCCCTAATCTATATATATATATTACCATTAAAACTTCCAAGCCTTAGTTCTTGTTTAAATGATATTCCCAGCAACGTTTCATATGCAAACTTCAACACATTCCACAGAAATATCTCATTAGCTCAAACATTTTTCAGTCCTAAGACGTGGGCCTATACGTGGGAATACTCGTAGCACCATTTCAAAAAGCGTTAAATGTGGTGTAGTTCTTTAGTTTGACCTCGCAATCATCTATAGCCTAGAGCTTAGATCTAAGCTGTGTGCTGGGAAATGAGGTGCTTGGTGCTGGTGCTGGACTGCTCGAGTTGTAGACAGAAGAACATTGAAAGCGACTCTCATTTAGTTGTTAGCCGGTCGGTCTCTTAAGCTTCTCCCTCTCCTCACTTACCTCCCCCTCTGGTGGCATCCACTCTATAGCTTGTTTTATGCGCAAAGTTCAAACTACTTAAGACAATTATTTCCGGCACTTTTTTTCTTTAGCCCATAAAAACTAGCACAGCATTCGTCTCGTTGTTGTTGTGTTGTGGCTGTGTGGCTGTGTGGCTTTAGTTGATTCTGTTGGTAATTTGCTTGTCTCTTAAACTGAAAACTCGAACTAAATTTCACAGTAAATCGCTCGTTCGCTCGCTGTATAATTCCAATTATAAACAATTACCTCTCAAAGTGAACCTAAGTCAAAGTTTGTGTGCTGCCAAAGCGAAATGTGTTGTAGCCTACTAACCTGAAAAGAAAACAAGAGAGAAATTGTTTATAGATTGAAGTTTTTTTTTGTAGCACTCAAGTGCGAAAAGTAAGTCTGTCTGGGGTGGTGGGTGAGTGAGTCATGCGAGCGACCCACTCACGTGGTTGAATGACACCCAAGTGGAACACAGTCAGCATTAAATATTAATATATGTATTAATGATTCGCAATCGTTGGAGTCTCTCTGTGGTATTTTGCAAGACTTTTCTCGTCGCTGGCTTGTGTGGTGGACGTGGACATTGGCCAACTTAGGCGACAATTGGCCGCTTTTAATTGCCAAGCAAGCAAGTCTCTCCAATTCCGTTCCCATCCGGTAAGCGGGTAACGCCGGCACGCCACGGCACCCTAATGTGGCCACTTACACCACATGCCCCACTGCATCAGATTCAAGCTGCAAGCTTCCAACTTCTGCTACAGTTACAGAGCCACAGCACTACAGAGCTATGGCTATTGGCTATGGCAATTCATTAACGCTCCACATATGAAAGAAACGGTTACAAGTCCGGACTCAGACTCAGACTCAGAGTCCGATCTCGGGCTCAAAGAAAAGTTGCTGTGCCAGTTTCGGGTTTGTGCAACCAAACAACCAAAGAAAAAAAACCACAGTGCTGCAGTGGCAGTGGCTACGAGTCATGCCTGTTGTCTGTGTTTGCTGGTCGTTTTGCTTGCCCTGGCGTTGGTTTAATTATTTAATTTTGCGCTCATTTGCATGAGGCAAGCCTCCTCCCGCCACCCTCTCTCTGTCTCTCTTCAGGCCTTTCGCAAGCCATTTGCATCGGAACATGGCTAAAACTGTTTGGACCTCTGTGTGCAGTGGAGCGCATTCCCCCGGTTTGCACTCTCTGGTTATACGATATACCCACACCCACACCCAAGCTCAAGAGCCAGCGATCTATGTGGCAGAGTGTGGCTGCACGTTTGTCTCCGGGCTATGTACAATAAATTCAACCCAAGAAAATGCTGCTGGGCAAAGCACTTTAAAAGCGGAAACTGTTTGTTGCCCCTCCATACACACTTAAGTAACTGTAAATTGTGGTATATTCGCTCGTAAATGCCACAAAGAAAAGGGAAATTTAATTTGAAACCTTAGCACAACGATTGCCCTGGCTACGTGAAGATTTGATATTTTAATCGAGGAGCAAAAGAAAAAGATTTATTCCATTTTCTGACACATTTAAATTTGATTTCTTGGCTACATTTTTCGAAATGTTTCAAAGAACTACCGAAAGGCACACAACAAAATACTTTAATCTCATTTAAAGTTGATAATTCAATGTATAAAAAAATCTGCAAAAAATAAGAGAAGAAACATTAAACCCCTGACATTATCCCACATTATCCAGTTTCAATTTGAACATTTAAAAAATGTTTGCCCCCTGTAACAAATATCAAATTCATTGTGACAACATTTTCAGTAGCCCTGACAGCCGCCCTGCAGCAGCAGCAGCAGCCCCTCCCTCTTCCACTCTCTGTCCAATATGCAAATTTCCATCCAACAGCAAAGCCAAAACACGAGACTTACAAAAGAAAAAAAAAAACAAAAGAGAACCCACAAAAAAATGTAAAACCCGAAAATAAATTCAAATTTTTTTTTTATGAATCAGTGGAAAGATGTGTGTGCTATGCACGTGGGAGTGGGGGAATGTGCGTGACTTAGAGAGTGAGACAGAGATAGAGAGAGACTAAGACAGGGACAGCAATAGTTAGTCAATTGTGACGTAGACCCACACGCCTCGCCTGGTCATCGTCTGTCCAAAAGTCTTTCAATATTTTAGATGCGTGGGCGCTGTGGGGCAAGGCAAGATGTATCGACACACTGACACACACACAGACAGACAGACAGAGAGACAGACAGACAGATAGACAGACGATAGGTAGGTGGATGGATAGGAGGTTGAAAAATTAATGAAAATGCTGTACAAAATTGAAAACAATCAAGACACGGAGAGGAAAGACACTACTGGACAGACAGAGACAGATGGTTACAGAGGCTGCAAAGAGACAGAGAGAGAGGAAAGAGGAGTGCGTAGAGACTGCAGCAGTTGAGCAAAGAGTATCCGCAAATGTTGTGGTTTGTGAAGAAAGAAAAAAAGGCAAAGAAATAAAGCGTAGCATCCGATGATGATGATGATGATGACGGTGATAAAGATGATGATGAACATTGATGGCGAAGAAGCTACGTCTAAAAAAGAAAGAAGCAACAACAACAAGCAAAAGAAGAAGACGAGCAACAACAACAACAACCTAAAGAAGAGGAGCCAAGCAGCAAGAGAAGAGACGACAAAACAAGCAACTTGAAAACTTGATGTAGGTCAAATATTTTTTTTTTCACATTCAACGCCTGCCAAAGAAAGAGAGAGAGAGGGTGGGGAGCGAGTAGGAGAGAGGCAGAGGCGGTTACAACTCTTCATATGTGCATCATTCTGTTGCATGGAGTGTTTGGTTGCTGCAATGTCAGTTGTTTGTCTTACTTTCGGTTTATAGGCCAAATGCAAGATGATGGACAAGCAGCAGCAGCGGCAGTTTATGAAGCATTTATGCGGAAGCTGCCACCACGCCAAAGAGAGGGAGGGAGTGAGTATGCCATGCCTCCATGCCACCTCCTCCCTCGCACACATGTGGTATGTATGGCCCAGGGCCATGGATGAAGTTTCAGACATTGATGAGGCTCCAGATGCTGCTGCTGCTGCTGCTGCGGCTGCTGCTGCTGCTTGTTGCTCCTTTTAAGCTCTCTTAATTGCTGAAGCAAACACACACACACAAAAGAGAAAGAAACACTAAAGAGTGAGAGAGAGAGGGCGAGCGAAAAACACACAAACGAGCAAAAAGCTGCTGTAAAAGTTCTGGACCTCGCCTTTAGGCCTTATTTGCCCGCAAAATTGTTGCCATTTGGCAACCCTGAAAACAGGCCCCTCCTGCCCGCCACTACCACCCCTTCCACCACTAGCTAAATTGGACCATGAACGTGATCAATTATTTCACATTGTTGCGCATTTTTGTTGTTGCTGTTGTTGTTCAAAATCAATAACCAAACAAAAGCCAGAAAGAGTGAGAGAGAGAGAGAGAGACACAAACCAATATCCGAACCGACAGATCAAAGAGTCAAGGCTGAAACCGAGAAACAGATACAATTTTGTATCGGAGATCAGTATTATTTGTCTTCTATGGAATATCCAAACCACAAAGTCCACTTCTCTGTGCCCAAAGCTTAAATAATAACTGCCACAAAATACACAATTATGAGGCAAACACACACAGCACAACACACAACACAATTCACAATCCATACAGAAATGCATAGAAAATCATAGTGGAATATCAATGTCAGGCAGGTCTTTAATTGTTATGGAGAGACCCCCAAGACCCAAGACCCAATCCAATGGCTATAAAAAGATGACGACGACAGCAGCAGCAGCAGCAGCCAGCAGCAGCAGCCAGCAGCAGCAGCAGCCAGCAGCTTGTTGACTTCTCATTGTCTCTCCATAAAAAGACTCGAATCGGGGTCCGGGGTGTACTGACCCCACCGGTTAATTTCGTACAAGAGGTGTTATACGAGAGTATGTTACGGTTTGGGTTTCCTCCTAAATATAGATCGGTTCGGTTCGTTTCGAGTGAGGCTGCACTTTTAGTCGATCGAATTTCAATTGAAAAATGAGACATTTTTATAGCTTCCGCTTTGGCTATTGTTCGTTCAATTAATTTTGGTGCAAACTTTTTATAGGGTCTGCCTGTTGGTTTTTTCTCTCTCTTGCTCTTTCTTTCATTTTGCTGACCTTTGAAAGTTGCCTTATTTATTTCCCAATTCAGTTTTGTTTTTCTGTTTTTGGCTAAGTAAAATACATATATATCGGCGGGGCCCATCGATTACATAAATGATGGTAAAATACCGATAAGCGTAAGCGATTGTGAGTCATACAATGAAAGAGAGAGGCAGGCGGCAGATATTGAATTAAAGATAGGGGAAAAGGGCAAAGCTGTGGGCAAAGATTATAAAATTACAAATAAAAATGCTCAGGGATTTGGTTTGGCTTAAAATGCAATAGAAAGAGAGTGGGAGAAGACTTTGACTTTGCCTTAAGCTTCCTCTTTGTGGTAATCGATACCTTTGCTCCACCTGTTAATCCCACAAGGCGCGCACTAAGCACAGGCATTATTATTGTAATGTATTCCATTCCTGGCTCCAGCCTTAAGGCTTTTTTTTCCTTCTTTCCTGCCCAAAATTGGAAAGGCTTCCATCCATCCAACCAGCCATCCTTTTATTTTTGTTCCGCTGAGCAGCAGCGTCTATTTGTATTCCATTTTCTTTACGCTTTTTCAATTTGTCGCTGGCGTTTGTCTAATTTCCTTTTTGCGTAATGCAAAGAATTGCAAATGTCGAGCACCACACGCAAAGGCAAACGCAAACCAATTGCAATGCATTATACCTCCAAGAGCGGGGGGGGTGAGAGTAAGGTGAGCCCACCAAATGTTTTAATATGCTGCGTTTTGTTGAGCCATTTGCAACACATTCTTGTAGGGGCACAAGCAGACCCTGCCCTGCCCTACCCTGCCCTATCCACAACCCACTCGCATTCACTCACTCATTTATTCATTCATTCATTCGTTCATTCGTTCGTTCGTTGGCAGCCAGGCCACGTTCAAACACTCGTGCAACTTTCATTCATACAAAACGCTATGTTGCCGCCCCTCCGCATGCAGTGGAAAAAATGCATGGAAAAGAAAAATATTGTAAATAAAAAGCGCAAAGGCTGGAGGAAAATAAAACACTCTTCAGACAGCACAGCACAGCACAGCAGAGGCATACCACACAGTCATACATATACCAGAGGCATATACGCCTTTGGTAGACACAGAGACCTCGAACCAGACGCAGACACACAGACCATAGATACAGCTACAGCTACAGACATTCTTTTGCACTGAAGGAGCGTAGCATTTTTCTGCACAATTTATGTCTTTTAATGAAAATTGTAGAGCACAAATAAAAACATATACTCGTAAAACGAATGTTAAATCAAAAAGAAAACCCCGGGGGTTATAAAAAATGCCGCTCAACACGCTAATAACTTTTCAAAAGGAAATGTGCAATGTGTGTGTATGTTGTGTGTGTGTGTGTGTGTGTGGCAGCAGCAAGTGTCGGGGAGCCCCTCACCAAATTAGTCTGCAATTTGTTCACAACATTATGGGGATGGAAAGGGTGAACCCTATGGCCCCCATAGGCATTTGGTCATTGGTCAGCCAATTTGGCTCTCTTTCCCCCCCCCCACCGAACCTAATTATATATCATTCGATGCCTCACATGCCACACGCTGTGCCAGCAAACGAAACACAAAGAAATAGCCATCAATTAGGCCAAGTTTCAAAGGCCTGTTGCAACGATAGACACAAGATACTTTAGTGGCTGTAACTAGAGTAGAGTACGTGTAACGGTATGCGACTGCACATTAACCTCAAATACAAAGAGTTACTCCAGTGTTAAGTACAGGCACGAATATTATTTCTATTATTAATACACATTTCACTTTAGAGTCGAACAACAAAACAAAGGCAACAAAAAATCCATTAACGAAATTAAAAAGAATGAAGATGGAAGCGGCACAAGAAGAGGCACAACCGAACAAAAGCCGTTAATGCTTTTGCGGGGAGTGGGGGGCAAAGCAAAGAGCTCTTTGCCAAGAGCAGAGTCCGTGCTTTCCAGTGTGCTCTCCTCTTCTCATTGTCTCGGCATTTTGCTGGATGATGTCTGCCATTTCCTTCAGAAATTAGTTTGTTTGTTGCTTAAATTCACATTAAATTAATTCAATTGCGTTTGTGCGCGAAAGGCAGGCATTTTAAGTGCCAGAGTTTAGCTTCAGATAATTATAAATTTAATTATGGCTCAAATTTTGGTAGGTAGTAGAACGCAAGCCATTGGACTTTCTATTTGAACTTGTTTCTCCACTGGTGCCTGTTGCCTGTTGCCGTTGCCGTTTTCTGTGGGAAATGTGTAATAAAATGAGGATTCGATTGTTTTCCCTCTTTAAGAGAGGCTTTAAAGATTTTTCGCTTTGGGGTGAAGTTTTTATGTACTTCTTTTTCTAGCTATGTCGAAAGGAAAGGAAGCTTGTTGCAATTACTGCTGCTCTCCTCGTGGGATTAAAAGGCGAGCAAACAGTATCGATTACCACACAATGGGGGGCAAATATGAGGAGTTTCTCTTCTCTTAAGCTTTTCTGCTGAGTGTTTGACAACGAGGGGCACTGCTAAGAATGAAGAGAATGAAAGAACCCTCAAGACAGCTTACTGCACATTGAAGGTACTTTAGAACAAGTACTATAAGTTTTATACCTTTATTCCGTTTGCACCTTCGATACGATAAGCGATTAAATGATCATTCACGATAGTTGTATGAAAACCTTTAAAAGTAAGCAAAGTCCAACCAAAAAGAACCGCTATGCATCTAAGATTACGTATTTAGGAAAGAAAGTGGAAGTAGAAGTAGAAAAACACTTAAGATTGAAAGTTCTCCCTCTCTCTTTCACTCTCTCTGATTCTTGCCCACTTAAACCCCACACAAAACTCACTTTTGAGCACACCGCTTAAAGAATTCTTTCAAGCCCGCACCCACTTAGGGGTTTTCACTGTTTTTTTTGTTGCTTCTTCAATTTCGCTTTTCTATTTCCAAGGTAATAAATAAACAGACAAACAACAACAACAACAATGTGGCAAACAATTTTTGCCATTTTGTTTATTCGTTGTCGCGTCGGTCGTAAACTTTCATGTGCCGCCGCTGCCGCTGCCGCCAACGATGAGGCCACCTTTGGTGCCAACTTTTTGGTCGTGATCTTTCACTCACTCACATTCGCAGCACTCACTTCGCACGCTCTCCCACACACACACACACGTGACAGCGCCACCCCTCCTTAGTTTTACGCCTACAGCTCACTCCTCCTCGCTCTTACCCCTCTTACGCTCTCATGCAGCCACAGCTACTAACTTTTTTCTGGCGTTGAATTATTTTGCATTGGATTCACATGTAAATATATTTTTTGACACAAAAAAATCACCAAAGATAAATTCATTTTTTTAAAGAGAATTTTGCGGGATTTCCAATAAAAATATATGTTTGAATGGCATTTGGTTTACATGTAAACTCATTTAGTTTTTTACTATATCAAAACACAGTCTCACTATTTCGGTCACATTTTAAAATCTTGCTTTTGTTTTTGGAGAATTTCTATGGCCCGTATGCAAGACCAATGCCGTTTAATAATCAAAAAAGTGTCGGTGGAAGACGTATGTATGTATGTATGCTGTAGCCCACACGCATTTCCCCCACTCTTTACCTACCAAATACCCAATCTCTCTACTCTCTCCTCTTCCTTTGTGCGCCCTCTCTTAGTCTCGCAAAGAGAGTGCCCAGCGATGCGTCGCACTGTCTGGCCTGATCACACTCACGTCGGCGGCGGCATTCAAATTAGTTGTGAGATGGGCTCCGCCGCATCGTTGTCTACGTTGTTGTTTTTTTCTTTTTCGTGGTTTGTTGGACATTTCTCTTCTGTTTTTTTTTTCTAATTGCTGGCAACGCACGTATCGTAGGGCCTAAAACCCATATCCCATATTCTACAAACACCAAGCCCCCACCTCCCGTGGCAGGCAGGGCAGGGCAGGGCAGGACAGGCAGGCACCACTCGCCGTGGAACACGCATAAATCTCGCCACTATGTCAATCGCATCAAAGTCCGTAATCTATGTGACATTTTCACTGAATCGTTAAAATTGGAAAAGCGTTTATACGATGGGTGGCTACTCCACTGGCGGTGGAGAGTACTTACAGAACGGACCCAATTCCCACAGGCGAGTCCGCCTCGCCTTTACACCTCTCCTGTGGCAGGCAGCCTGAACGAACCTCATCCTGCCTCATCCGTTGAATAATTCAGGGTGCATTCAGCAAATGCAGTTAGTTGCACATTTGCTGGGTAAATAGTTTTTAAATCTGTTTGCCAGTCGCGAACGCTAATGTCCGTTAGTGCGGGGCCCACTCATCCATCAGGCAGACAAGAGACCGAGCCAGAGACGGAGGCGGGAGGGCCGCAGAGAGATGATTAATGTCAAAGTCGCTGCTACGACAGAGACTCTGATGGGGAGTCACAACAAAAAATAGTAATTAAATTTTTGCTAAATCTGAATCCATTATGTTAAAAAAAAAAACAACAACAACAACAAATTGAGGTTCTGCAAAACGATCAGCGAAGGTTCAATCAAATTTTTCACACGAAAAATGCAGAGATAAAAGTTAATTCGTAGGGAAACAAAAAATACAACACAAGAGTTGATTGCAACACCTAAAAATGTTTCAAGGACACCGCGTGAAGCATTTGCACACATGCCACACACTCTTTTCGAGTTGCAACAAATGAAATAATAATAAGAAAGAAACTGTTGCAAGAAGGAACTAGTAAATGTCCCCTAAGCGAGTGGATTCATTCGTTTTGAATGTCACAGATCAGAGAGCGATTTGGGGACTTTCAGACTTCAGGAGCGGAGTGTCCTTAACCTACTCTATTTATAGCCAGTATTGATTGATGTGTTTCGCTGAGATTTAGCTGGGAGTAGGCATAGGGAGACACAGTGCGAAGCAGCTGTAAAGTTAAACGAAAAGTATCACGAAACTGCACGCGATTTCAACACAAAAGATTATCGTCATTATCATCTTCATCTTCAGCAGAGAGCAACGCTCAAGGTCAACACTTTCCATTCCAGCTGCCAGCCAGTCCGACGCCTACGCCCATACTCCATCCGGGTCCTCCGACAGACGTTCGTTGTTTATACCACCGATAAGATCTCGCAAGGCATATGCTCCGATCCGCGCTGCCTCTCCTCTCTGCTGACAAAAGTTATGCATCAACCGCGCGTGGACAGCCTCAAGAACGGATCGGACGGGGGAGGGGGCTCCAAAATGATTTGTGCGCCGAGGCCAAGAGCAGGGCAGCCAGCCAGCCAGCCAACACCCGCGCCTTTCTCTTTTCGCGCGATGCTCTGCAAACAGAGTTTTCAAGTTGCGCGAAACTGGCAATTAAAAACGCTTAATGTGCACTTCCGGTAAGAGGGGCGGGCGAGCAGGCAGGCAAGAAGAGAGAGAACGACTGCGACGATGCCACTCTGAAGGGAAAAGACTGTGCTGGAGAGGGGCCGCAGCAGAGCAGAAGGCAGGCGGCAACAACAACTTATCAGAGCCATCAGAAGGTGCCAGCAGCAACAACAACTACAGCAGGCAAGAAGAAGGGGCAACAACGATAACAACACCCATAGAAGGGGCAACAACATTTCACGTTAATATGTTTGTTTGTTTGTTTGTCTTTTGTTTTTTTTTTGGCTTTAACCCTTTTTTGGCACGTTTTCGTGTTGTTGTTGTTGCTGTTGCTGTTGTTGTTGCTGTTTTCTTTCTTCCAAGTTTTTTGCGCTAAATGTTGTTTACTCTTTTGTCATTGTTCGTGTGTTTTGTTGCCATTTTTCTTTTGTTTTTTTTTCACAACAACAACATTGTTGTTGTTGTTGGTAGCGTAGCTGGCGACTGCTTAACATTCACCTACTTTTCACCTTGTTAGCCGCCGCTGCTGCTGCTGCTGCTGCTGCTGTTACCTCTGCCACAGACTCTGCTACTGCTGCTGCTGCATCTTCCACTGTGGCTGCCCCTTCTCCTGCTTTTAGCCACGTTTGAAAAGCTGCATCTGTGCACTTGGCCCTGTCTTCAAAGCACACAGCGGAGAGGCTTCAAATGAAATTAGAAGTTGACGCAGTGCGAGATGAGCAGGAGGAGGAGAATAGGAAATAGAAGGAAGAGCCAGAGGAGGTTAACAAAGTGCAAAAGGAAGATTGAGAGAAGCAACAGCAAGAGGAGGTGTGGCTACAACTAAGCGAGAATCAGCAGCAGGAGAAGCAACAACTGAAGAAGGAGAAACAACAACAAGAGCAGAAGGCAGTAAAGTCAGCACAGGAAAAGCCAAGAGCCAAGAGCCAAGCCAAGCTTTGAAGACCAAGAAATAAGGTAGAACGCCATGATACCAGATATTACGACCATAATTATATTATCTAATTCGATTTATTTGAACTAAAAACAAATGGAAATGGAACTACTTCGAATTCATTAATTATTATGTATAATTATAATCCAATTAAATCAATTACGTGATTGTAGATATATTAAACGAAATTCATAATTCTGCCGAACTTAATTTCCATATCTTAAAATTTTTGAGCAAAGTTTCACAGAAATTTCTAAATTTTCAATATAAACAGACATTTCTACATGGAAATCCTCCTTACTTCAAAATTTGATGTGCAAAATCCCTCGCTCTGCCATTTACAGCATACCCTTCCCACCGTGCGCTTGCTACAGGGTATAACAAAACAATGCAAAATGCACACACACAAAAAACCCAAAGAAAAAGAAGCTGCTGCCTGCTGCTGTTGGAAGCTAAGGGGCTGAAGCTGAGGCTGAGACGAAGAAGAATGAGAAGCACTAGACGTAGATCCACTCTCGACAGCAGCAGCAGCAGCAGCAACAACAGCAACAAAAGTGGGCTCTAAGTAGAAAGTTAATTAGGCTTAAATGTGCGAGAAGTCGACGATGACGATGGACGGCATTGAGTAGGAAATACTACAACAACAACAACAACAGCAACAAAAGCCAATTTAAAATTCTTATGCTTTTTGCTTTGAATTTTTTTGCTGCTGCTGCTGCCTCTTCTTCTGCTGCTGCTTCCTCTGCTGCTGCTGCTGCTGCTTCTGCTTTTTGGCTAATAATAATTTCTGCCCAAAAGCTCTGTTCGGCATCTGCTTGTTAATTAATTTTTATGCATTTCTACAAATGTTCAATCCGAAAAAGTTTTTCGCGTGCAGCGAAGCGGACCCAATCAATGGCCGGCAGCAAAAACTTTCGTTTCAAGTAAATTTCACTCTTGGCCCAAAGGCAGCAGCAGCAGCAGCAGCAGCAGCAGCAGTAGCAGCAGGGGCAACAGCAGCAGCAGCGGAGGCAGCATCAGGCAGGCCATCACCAACTTGGGTTGACATTAATTGGAGCCATTAAACTGTGTTCGCTAATAAGTTGGCGGCGTGCACAGCATTCCACCAAGTTTCGAAGGGAAACCCCCAGCTCCTGTTTCGCTTGTTCTCGACTTTGTCCTTTCCTTTCCCCTCCGTCTCTGGCTGACATCTGGGTGGAATCAAAACGATTAACACTTGCGATTGTTTGCGGGGTGATATGTGGCCTTAACGACATCACAATCTGTGTCCCCAGGTCCCCACCACTAACAAGGGAAGTTCCTCTGCAGACATTGGGATACCTTTTGGCAAGAAGAAAGCAGATACTGAAGGGTATTGATTTAAGTCCTAAAGAACTTATTTTTCTGCTTAAACTCCTTCCATGGCAATACTTCCGCTCAAAGTAAGTTCGACAGGAAATTATTCAGCATACGATTATGTGATTAACCGTTTAAAGAGCATCCTAGACTTTTGTATTCTATTGTAAATTATTTCTAACTTCTCCTACTTAATAGTTTACTCGACAAATAAATAAATAAATAAATTCCTACGGTTAGCAGTATTGTATTTAAACATCTTTCAGCATCTAAACCATCTGTTACCAATCTGATGAGATCACCAATGGAGCCCAAGCCAATTGCCGCCGTCAAAACGTTACCCAAAGTCAGTCCAAACGCGGCCTAAAGGTCGCCAACGAGCACAGGGCCAGCGGCGGCAACTAATTTAGGGCTTAACTCTAATCAAAGTTGAACAGAAACTGAAGCCAGAACCCACACAGATTCGTGTGTGTGTGTGCGCCTCAATTGAATTGTTGGAGGCAAGTGGAAAGGGGCTTTGGTTTTGCGACTGGGACTGGGTATGGGTCTGGGCTGCAGCA
The DNA here is from genome assembly GCA_035043285.1 of Drosophila subsilvestris. Lineage (NCBI taxonomy): Eukaryota > Metazoa > Arthropoda > Insecta > Diptera > Drosophilidae > Drosophila > Drosophila subsilvestris. Next base: position 676,194 of record JAWNNB010001728.1, on the reverse strand, counting down.
TCATTAAACCATGGAGTGAGTGGCATGAACTGGAGGAGTGTGTGGTCGTTCGGTCAGTGCTAATCCACTGTGGAGTAGAACAGAACCACAATAGGGACACACTCTGTGGCCTATGTGTGTGCGGCACCAGTCAATTTGCATGTTGCAAGAGCTGCCCAAAAAGGGCACGGCAGAAGGGGGGAAGCTGCCACAGTTCCTGCAACTGCAACTGCAACTACTGTTGTATAATTAAAATTTGAAAATTAATTTCATAATTTTTGTGTGCCCCAGCTTTTTATTATTAACAGTTTTCGAGAGAGAGAGAAAGGAGATGTCGTCGTCGTCTGAAATAAAACAAAAGCTCTTTATGTTTTTGGCCAACATTTTCCGTTTTTCCTCAGTTTTCTCAGTTCTGCATTTTCCCATTCCCCTTTCTCTTCGTTCTCTTCCATCTCGATTCGCTTTTGTTTCACTCTGTGTATGTGTGTGTGTGTGTGTGTGTGTGTTCGGGGTTCCTGTTCCATTTATTATTTATGTGCATTTTGATGTGGAAAACATTTTCATGTTTTTCTTTATTTTATTTTCCTTTCCCTTTTTTTTCATTTGTTTTGTTATATATTTTTTGCTCTTTTTTGTGGCATGTTGCATGTAGTTTTGCTAGTTGAAAATTTGTCTCTTTTTATACCCCTGGTACTCAGGGGCTGGAGAAGCATATTAGCCAGAAGTAAGCGTTTCCAAGCGAAGTTTTATGGGATTGCAGAATCCGATTTCAATCGGATAACTTTTCGTTTGGCTGTTTGAACACATGGCTTTTGAACACTATTAATGCTAGAAGAATATAGATAAAATCTGCTTATATAGAAACTGAATAATGGGTATCTTGGTGTCGGTTTAGGTATTCAAAACTTACGACTTTGATTTTGTTTTTTTTTTTTATGGGGCAAAGAAAAGTTTCATGTAAAAAGTGGGCTGGCAGCATTTTGCGTATTGTCATTTTGGATAGCATTGTGATGCAGCTGCAACGAAAAGTTGTGCCTTTTTTTTGTTTGCTGGACCTAGAGAGCTGCCAAACAGAGTTTCCACTTCACACCATTTTCCATGTGGGTTAATTAGCAACAGTTTTTCCAACCACTTCCACTTGTCCCTCTCTCTCTCTCTCTCTCTCTCTCTCTGTTTGCAGGCTGTGCTTTGGTGCTGCTTTCCATCAAATAAAGGGAAATCACTTGCGTACTTGCAGATACTCATTTGGATCTACAGCATACGCATATTATGTGTATGGGAGATACGTGTGTAACAGCATTTGAATTTCCGCACTGCCTTGGAAAATACAGTTCCGATTTAACCTGCCTTAATGAGGCCGCTGAAGCAGACGTTACAGTGGCAGTGGGCTAGGTGCTGGGGGGGCATAGATATAGCCAGACTCTTGGCCAAATGGTGATGTAATGCCACGCACTAAGCCTCGAGGCATTGCCCCCCCCCCCCCCATACATACTCCTAACGGCCTATTGTGTGTAAATTTGTTACCATTATTTTCTGTTTTTCTGTTGTTTTTTTTTTGCTTTTTTTTTTGTTATTTTGTATTGCACATAAAAGTAATTTCTAATTTGCTGGTGTTTTATTGTTTTTTAGTTTTTATGGCACCGGCAGACTTATGTAACATCTGACTGCGGCCAGCCAGCGGCGCATGCGTACACTGTACAGTGAGCCCTGGCAGATGGCCGGGCCCTCGCATCGAATCGTAAAAGCATAACGGCGTTCATTAATCATGCAGGCCAGGCCATGAGGCAGACTGAAGAACCAAACACACACACACACACACGCGCGCGGAAAACTGAAGCAGAATACGAGGAATATATATGTACATATACGGGTAGGGTAGGGATAAGTGGCAGTGTGGCAAAAAGAAGCATCGACAACTGTTGCCAATTAGCAGGCAACATGCAAAGCGCATTTGCATCTGCATCTGCCCCGTGCCGTTTGACAGCGGAAGAGAATCAGCGCTGGAAAATGGAAAATTTAATCAGTTCAAGTCGCGCTGGGAGATTAGCTCCAGGTAGACGAACGACGACCCACCAGCTAATTGAGCTCTTGTGTTACTTTCACTGAACCTCCTTCAGATTCCATCAATAAATTCGTTAACCGATAAGCTCTACCTGGAGATGCGTGTGGGTGTGTGTGTATCAATCTACCTGCCACCTCCTTCTGCCTCTTGCCTTAAAAGTCCCCTGCACGCGCACTGATTGCATCATTTGGCCTCTGACAAGAAACGGAAGACGAGAGAGAGCATTAGAACAGCGTTTCGATTTGCATAGCAACGAGCAACGAGCCACGTGCAACCAACAACCCAGCAATCCAATTCCACGGCCAGAACAATGTCAGACAATACCAGAAGCACCAGCACAAGCACCATCCCAGCTGCCAAGCCCCGAGAGGAGACCGTGAGCTATGCCCTGTACTTGCACCGACAGGAACTGGGACGCCCCAAGCGCCGTCTGATGCGCATTGCCGGCACCAAGCTGCATCTGACAAACGAGCTCATCCTCCTGCAGCAGCGGCGGCAGTGGGAGGCCGATAGTCCGGCGGAGCTTGTCTACCAGCAGAGGAGTGCTCTGAATCGAGAGAGCATATACCGCGACAGGCTCTGGCGCAACATGAAGCGGCAGCTCGAGAAGCAGCAGCACCGCCAGCGGGTGAATCTCCAGCAAATGGGAAAGCTATAGAATATGCATATAGGGTAGATCTGGCAGATATTTACATACATAGGTTTAAGGTTAGTCCAAGGGACTTTAAGGCAGTTTAAGTGATAAGCAATAAAGCGGCATAAATCATCAAAAGAACTCGTGTCGGGAAGCAAACGGAAAAAGGGAAAAAGCCCAGGCTAAAGTGTTTGACTTTTGACACTCCTCTCTCGAGGGGAACCGGTGGAGAGGCATTTGCAACTGACAGGAATGGAAAAATGTGAAGTGAATATTTCGACTATAGGATACCCTGGGAAGAAAATAATCTAGTTGGAATATACTATTAAAATTTGAGGAATAAAATCCCGGATCTTTGAAAACCATTCTACCCCATAACTACAGGGTACTCGAAAAGTGTCAGAACGCCAAGAACAAGCAAAAGGAAGTGCAACAGAAACAGCGCAGAGCAGCGCAGCGCAGCGGCATCAGCAGCCCAAAGGTAAGCGCGGCATTTTTTTGTTGTTTTTTTTTTTCAATTTCCTGCTGCCATTACGCGTAGCTTCGCAGCTGTTTCTCTCCTCTTCCACACCCACACTCTTTCACTGGGCCATTGACGTTTTTGGCGCACTGTTCTAGCACCACGGAACAGGGGAAGCCGTGAGGTTGCTGTGTGTCTTCGCTCTCGCTTCTCGCTTGATTTGTCACACAGTCCCAACGGGAAAATAAACCTGTCCCCCTCTGGGCAATGGAAACCGGTATCTCTCGGTGTACGCTTTCTTTTTGTGTCCACTGTGGGTTGAGCGAGGGGTAGGGAGAGATGACACAGCGCATTGCATCTCTTTTTAGAACAGAGAGAAGAGCGCTCTCGTATTTAGTTGCAAGTACAGGAATTGCAACACACGCAGGTATTCCTCTCCTCCTCCTCCTCCTGCACACTCATAGACTGGATCACACACGCTGTTACACAGCATCTAACACACTCACGCAGTTGTTCGTCTCCCCCACAAACGAACACACACACTGGTTATTCCTCTCCACAGACATTTAGGCTTCGCTCTTGCCTCTCTCACCCTCCTTTGCTTTTCTTCTTCTCTACTATTCTAAGTGCAGTATCTTGCCGAGTTTTGGTTAGTTTTTTTTGTGGCATGTCGGTTATTTATGCGCCTTGTTGTCCCAATTCTTGAAAAATGCTACAACAAGCCTTGTCTCGTGTCTCTCTCTCTCTTTCGCTCTCTCCACTGCCAGCCTGTGTGTGTGGGTGTGTGAGTGTCCATGCGGTTTAGTTTCTGCACTTTAAGCGGGCTTGCCAGCTATTTTTAATAAGCGCAGCCATACAAAAAAAAAAACAGCCTCCTCTTGGCTTTTGTTGCACTTACCTTACTCCATCCATCAGCCACAAAATGCTCCACACTGCAAGGACAGAGAACAAAAAATGAGTTTTTTATTAGTTGTAAGCAAAATCAATATGTGAAGCCCACCACTGCACATAACATTTTATAGCCACCGGTGACTGCGGGGGAGAACTGACATAAATTTTATACCTTTTCAAATTGTTTTTCATAACCCATTTTCCTATAAATGTTGCCGCACTCTGTTGAGCACAATTTTTTTATTTTATTTTTTTATTTTCCACTAGTTTTTTATACTATTTTTTCCTTATTAATTGCTTGCAACGCGCCAAAAAATAAAAGTATGAAAATGAAAACTGTTCTTCCTCAACGCATCCCTCACTTCTGACACGCAACTGATCGTTTTCAGGGCTGCGCAAATAAAGTTTTAAAGGTAGCTCAGATCAGGGCAAATAAATTGAAAAGGTTTAATATTGTGTATGACATGGGCTAATTAGTTACTAAAATAGTTGTAGCTAATCTAGCAGGATATGTTGGCCCATTAGTAGTCCACACCTTGTCATATGGCATCATATTTCAGCGCACCTTCTCACACATCATCCATGGCCTGCTTCTGCCCTCTGGCACCCACGCTCACAATTTGCGAAGCTCCGTCTCCTTCACCCACATTCACTCATAGGATCCCGCTACTTGCGTTATCCCGCGGTTTTCTCTTTCTACTCGCATTCCATTCCAGTTGCCTCTCATTTACTTGCGCTCTCTAACTCTTCTGCTTGCATTCAGCCATGCAAGGACAAAGGCAAACTTTGCGCTCTCTCTATGATTTTTGCTAGAGCGGCTGCTGCTGCTGCTGTTGCTGCTGCTGTATTTGCTTTTGTTTTGCACTTGGACAACCGTTACTTTTTGCTCCTGCTTCTGTTTTGTTTGCTGCATTGAATTCTGCGTGTCAGCAGCAATGTAAGAGGGGCTGGGAGAGGGGGGAACAGCAGCTGTGTTGCCCCCACTAAACAAAAACAACTGTAATAATAGCAACAATAATAGCAAACAAAACACACAAACACAGAGAGAGAGAAACAAACAACATTGTACAAATAACAACACTTTTTATTGCTGTCAATGGGCAGATGGAGTGGGGCAGAGCTAAAGAAGAAGAGCGGTAAAAGGTTCGCACCCAAGGAATAGGAAACATAAGGTAGGGCAGAACGACTCTACACTTGAGTTAATTTATTTTGAAACTCACGTGTACCTTGGTCTCTAGGACCAAACGTATTCACTGCCAGTGAGTGATTAGAAGTGTTAGTCCCGTCGCTACCTTGCTTAGAATATACTTTGGGCAAAGTGTATAGGAAAGTGGTCTGTGGATAGGAGGAGGTGCCAGAGCAGTTAACACACACACAAATAAACAATTGAAAATGTATGTGTGTGTGTGTGTGTGTGTGTGTGTGTGTGTGTGTGTGCGTTGGCTGCTGTACCCGTAATTCTCTGAGCTGCTAAATCGTCTGTAAATACTTTTGTACAAGTTAACAGTTATAAATGGGTTTTTTATGAGTTGTGTTTCTATCAGTCGTCTGCCTGTGTGTGTGTGTGTGCGACAATATTTGTGAGAGCACTACACAACACTGGACATGGTCATGGCCAGAAGAAGGAGAAGATAGAGTGTGGAGGGGAGAGGGCAGGGCAGACCCCATATCAAATAAATGGGGGATTTGATGCCATTGCTGCTGATAGTGGAATCGAGCTGCTGCTGCTGTTGCTGCTTGTACTACTGCCACTGCCACTGCATCACTGCTTCAGCTCCACATTTTTCATGTTGCCAGCGTTCGGACAACGCTTAGAAAGTCACTTGAGGGATATGGACAACAGCTACAAACCAACACAAACACTTTGCTTATGTCTCTCTGTCTTTCTGTCTCTCCGTCAGTCAAGTGAAATCGTATGCCGTATGCTGTATGTCCCCAGTCACAGTCCCAGTCCCAGCTCCAACTTCAATCCTAATAACAAACTCCAGCAACAACTCGATGTCTGCTCGTTGTCTGGCCAAGTGGCAAGTAGTTATTGTTACGATTTATGGCATACGCACAACAGATGAACAGACCCGACCAGCCCCAGTCCCAACCTCAGAGTTGGGAAATGGATATGGAGGTAGAGATCCCAGCCACAACACCACAAATACAGTGAAGCTTCACTAAACTGAAACCAGAGAATGTTTCCAGCAAAAATTGAGAAAGATTAGGAGATCAGGATAAGGATTAAACGCAGTGTTGTGGGGCCACTGAAACCAGAATAAATACCATCACAACATCGATAGGTGATACTTGTAGAGGGTCTGAAGAAACTCCATCCAGTGTTTTCCTTAGGTAAGCACCACTGTCCATCGTTTTCATCCGTTTTCAGTTTGTGCATTGGGGATTTTCTATTGATTTTCTTGCTGTTGTTGCTGTTGTTGCCGGTGCTATTTTCTATTTGCTGTTGTTGATTTGCCACACGTCCATAATAATGCTAAGAAATGGAAATCATAAAAGTCAACAATCATCCACGTTGGCCATGACCAGATTACAGCCAACCGAGCTGGTGGTGGGGGTGGGGGTGGGGTGGGATAGTTGGTGAGGCGCTGGCCAGAGCGCACTGAACAGTTAGTTGCAGCTTGAATTTGTACCGGCATCATTAGGAAAATTTTTGCGCTTTCGTCAAAAGAAATCAACCTGCAACGTGAAGCAACAACAACAACAACAACAACAGCAAACACCATAATGACGTTGATGCTGCATTTTGTGGCAGCTCGCTATCGTTAGGCAGGTGAATGATGTGCCAGGAGTTGCCGTTGCCCCTTGGAGACAGGCCATGCTGCCACCGACAGTGTGACACTCGGCAAATGCTCGACATTAATCACAGTTGGGGGTCGATTATTGCCACACTCTCCCTCCATCTACCAGCCCACATTTGTTGCACTTTGGTGAACAATTTTCGTTTGGTTTTTTGTTTGTGTGCTGCTGCGTTCGACAGTGAAAGTAAAAACTGCAAACACAAAACTCTATGCATGCATAAACATGTTCAGACATAACGACAGCCATGCCACGCCGCGCGCACGCCACGCCCTTAGCCCATTTGCATGACAGAAATCAAAGCTGAAACAAAAGTAATGCAAGATTAAATGCAAAAAACAATCAACAGAAAGAGAGGGAAGAAAGAGACAGACAGAGACAGAGACAACAACTGCAGCAGCACTGTCCTACAAAAATAAAAGTCAAAACCAATATTTATTATTACACAGCAATGCGAATTTCCTTTTTGTGTTAATATTCTGTTATATCGTGTGTGCATCCAATACCCTTACACAACCAACAGCCATAAGCCGATACACCAATGCGCTTTGTGCTTAGGTCATAAATACACGTCAGGGGAACGCGGGTATTACCGCTCTATTAACCCATAAATTTTTGATTATGATAAACATGAATAGGGGGGATCGAGATCGAGGCCATTTGAAAACATTCTCAAAGATCATCATCTAAAACATGTGTGGAGAACATAAGTGGTAAGGGATACATTTTGGTAATTTAGTGGTGATATTTTGGGGTTTTTACCGTGTTGAAATCGTAATTAAGGAGGAAACTTGAGAATTGGGAGTTGTGTGTTGTGTGTTGAAGGCCAAACAAAATTATTGTTTAAAGTTGGGTTTGTTATTGTTCAATTAAAAGTATGAGGTAATTAAGTTGTTAATTTTGGAGTATTATTTTTAACACACAAAGAATGGTAGCATCAGATTTGAAGAATAAATCTTATGTTTTTATATGTAATATGTCCAGAACAATTTAATTTAAAGATCTTCATTCCTATTTCACCTCTTAAATCTTCACCAAACCATATAGTGACCAATTTCTAACGTTGTTCTCCAGCCATCGATAGAGCATCAAATTCCCTGCTGGGCTCCAAATACCGTTTTGTTCCAGCGAATTGTTGGCTTTTCAATTTGTTTTAAAATACAATAAAAGTGCATTTTGCATTTTGTCTGCCATGCATTGATTGAATGCATCGCAGGGTGTCGATTTTTGTTGTTGTTGTTGTTGTTATTGCACCCCCACACTTCCCCAGTTCTGTGCTCTACTCTGATCCCGTTTTTGCGTATTGACATGAACAATTTTTAATTATATTTTACGTCAATTGTACAATACAACGGGACGGGAGTGCGAAACCAAACAGGAACGGCGGACAGTACAGCCCAACAGTTGAAACAAGAAAAATATTTTTGGTTTAATTAATTGAAAAATGTGTGGGGTGTGGAGTGTGTGTGTTGTGGAAATTGGTATGGAAATGGAAATGACTGTGGAAATGACTCTGCCACATAGTGAAAGAGCATGATTTTGTGCATCGTTAAATGCTAAATCGAATGTGAAAGGGATAATGATCGAGGGGGTGGGGAGTGCGCCAAACAAAGGCAATTGCCGGGTTTCCCTTTCGTATTTCCAACTGTTTGTTTTTGTTTTTTTGTTTTGTTTTTTTGCGAAAAAGGTTCATTAAGCCCATTTGCGGTAGTCACATTAATTGTTTCGTGGCCCTTTCAACATTTGGTGATGCCTGCCGACGCCCCCAAAGAGGGGCGTTGTGCGACGACTTTGCCCCGCAAGTCATTTGGCGCGGGGATTTCGCAAAGATTGCTGCGATGCAAATGAGCCTGAGGCAACAGCAACCGATTGTCTACTACCATTGTTGCAGCGGGAAATTTATTGAACTTACATCATAACCGGCGGCACCAGGGAATTGCTCCTACAGTGGGTAGTAGTAGAAAAAGCACTGACACTTTGGCCACTCTTCCATGACATTCTTGAGTGCATCTCTAGAGGAATGGAGAAGAAGGGAATGGCACGGCACGGCGCGGAACGGAACAAGCGTTACAAGTTAATAAAAGAAGCTTGGACATGGCCCTACTCTGGTCAAAGGGGAAGATCAAGAGGGGGGCGCGGTCCACGAGGGGGCACGAAGTGGTCGTTAGCTTTGGAGTCTTCATAAATTTGTACTTGAGCGGCCAAGTGTGACGAACGAGATTACTGAAATCTTCTGGAGCAGATCCATTTTTCATAGCCGACAACTTTGCGAGAGAGAGAGAGAGAGAGAGAGAGAGAGAGAGGCAGAGCGAGCGCATTGAGTTGTCTCACATAGATACAATTCTATCTGCTGGATATGGTATCTATGTTTGTGTGTGTCTGTCTGAGTGAGTGCAACAAATTGCTTTTGCTTTAGCTACTCGCTGTCATAATAGTTGTTGCTGCTGTTGCTGCTGCTGCTGCCTTTGTACCTTTTTCTATTGTTGCTGTGCTCTAGTTATGGCTGCTGCCCGGTAATCGGACATCAAAATGCGAAAATGATATGCCCCCTCCCCGGGGGGGAGCACAGCACTCATTGTTGACCAATAATGAACAGTAGAATCTATTGTATTATGATACCTCCGGTACTTGTGGGTTGGAGGGATATTTATATTGTATTCGTGTGGATGTGCAGCACAAATAGAAGGATGCACGTTATGATACACTAAAGTATAGTTAAGTTTCTCTATTTATTTCTCTATACATTCCGATTAGTAATTTGTATTGTATTAGTGGTACTTGGGGACTTGGGGAAAATATTCGTTTAAAATAAAGGCAGAAACGTCCCCAGTAATCTGACCATCCCAAGGCAAGAGTCTCGTAAATGGTAGAGGGTACTCTTCAGTCAGAACGTAGGCTACCACATTCCTCTGTCCAAAACCCAGCGAGGGCAGAACCAAAACTTTTTAGCAACTTAATTATTATTGCAAAATCAACTTAAATAGCAACTTTCGCTGTGGGAATTCATTAACTCTGTAGCGATAGCTTGAAAGGCTTCCCTGATAGCGTAAGAGCGAGAGAGGAAGAGAGCGCCCGCTCGCTCGCTCGCTCGCTTGTGACGGTGCCATCGAATGTCTGCACAATTCTTGCACAATCGAAGAAACATAAATTATCAGGCTGCAAAAAATTATAACAAAAACAAGGAGGGAAGAAAAAAACAAATAAATATTTATGCCAAAAACCGAACGAACTGTGAAACAAAGAGCAATTGTCGCATGAAACAAAGTCTCATGTAACTGCCATAAATATGGCAGCGAGCGAAAGAGACAGAGAGAGGGAGTAAGAGACAAAGCAAAGAGCGAGGTGAACATTGCGTATGAGTTATATTTTCTGCTGCCCGCACTCCACTCCACACAATCGAACTGTTTATCATTTGAGGGCGAAACAATTCAAATGCATGAGCAGGAAAGAGCGAGGTTAAGACTCCTGCTCACACATCACACCCCACTTCACGCACGCTCTCTCTCTCTCTCTCTCTCTCCTCTGCCTTCGTTGTTTGTGTTGTAATGCAATGCGCGCGAATAACACAGAGCGAGAAAACATAAAGCAGCAGCAACAGCAGCAAACAACCGCAACAATAAATAAACTGTAACATATGCAAATGATGATGAGAAGCATTTCGATATAGCAGTCGCTGGCTGTCTCTCTGCCGGTGCTTCTGCTTAAGCTCTTTAGCTCTGCCCAACCGCTGCCGCTGCTGCTGCTGCTGCTGCTGCATTTTTTCTGTGCGTCTGGTTTGCCATTGCTGGTCGCTGCTGCTGCTGCTCCTCTGTTTTTGCTGCTGCTTTACCACTGCTGCTGCTGCTGCTGCTGCTGCTGCTGCTGCTGCTGCTCTGTTTGGCCCTACCTGTGCGCTGTGGCTTCTGCTGATGACTTCTGTCCTTGGGCGTCAAATGAATATGCAAAAGCGAACATATGCATGGAGAAAGGTGAAGTGGAGGGCGGGTTACAAAGAATTGGTAACAATGCTGGACGATGGCTGATGCCGACAGCAGATAACCCACAAAAGCCGCCACAACAACAGAAGCAGCAACAACAAAAGCAACAGCATCGGAAAAGTGCAAGGAGCAACCAAAATGCATACAGTGGTACTTGCCTAAAAGCAACTTTCTGTATAATTTTAATTTCAGCACTCAAATTTATGTACTTCTTAGGGTTTCCCTGTGCTGTATGTCCAACTCTTTGGGTACCAATATCGATCCCAAGTGAATCGAACCCATCTTTAAACTCTCAGAAGTCTCCATTGATGGTTCCTCTTACACAAACACCACTGTGCAGTGTACACGTAACTATAACAATTTCAATCTCGTTGGGTTTATCGTTCCGCTACTACCCACCCACCCCACACAATGCAAAACTTCATTGAACTTCTCTTTCTCGCTGACACACGAGCACACACACACACACACAAACACAGCCGCAGCAGCCATAAAACAAAAAGTGTAAGGGAATGAGATAGAGAGGGAAGGGGTAGGGGGAGTGGGAGTGGGAGTACATGCAACGACAAACAGCAGCTACAAGCACGTCAACAACATGCGGCGACAACAGCGGCGGCAACAGCTTCAACTGCAGCAAACGGCAGAGGCAGCAGCCGGCAATGGCAGCAGAAACTTGCGCCTGTTGTCAATTGTACAATTCCCAGGCAGCACCCACACACACACACACACACACACACACACACACACACACACAAAGAGAGAGAGAGAAGAAAAGACACATGGAGAGCAACAAAAACAAAAAAAAAAGTTTTTTTTAATAAAATTAAATTTAATGCTGGCAAATGCTCGACGCCCGACTCTCGGCATTCGTTCAGTTTCATTTTTGCAGCAAATTGCATTACAGACATCCACCCACCCGACCGACACAAGGATCGCCGACCCACCCAGCGGCGGCAGAGGCAGAGGCTGAGGGAGCAGCACCAACAAAAACCACAAATGCAAATGAGCCACAAATGCAATGCACATGCATAAAATGAAAACGGTTAAATTGCTCCCAGCAATTCACCGAAAGAGAGTCAAGCAGAGGAAAAGAAAGAGCAGAGGGCACAGATGAGAAGTGAGGGGCAGACAGAGGCCAAGAAGAGAGGGTACAGGACAGGATTATTCTCGATCAGCCTCAACACGCGGTAAGGCCACATTTTCTATATATATTTTCCAGTGGATTTTGTTTTAGTCTTTCATTTTGCAGGCTGTATGAGAATCAAGGGGGAAGGCAAGGGTATCTAAGGCTTCGGCTATGCCTTCGTTTTGTTTCTTATTGTTGCGGGGGCACTGGTACCCCAAAAGTATCCATAAGTTACGCTCCGAACGACATTTCTCGTTGTTGCGGTCGGTCCTCACGAAATATGATTAAATATTGTAAATGCCAAAAGTTATAAAAGGCGGTGCACTGGGGCCGTAGCCCTCCCCCCACTAGAAGCATGCAGACAATTCCAATTCCAGTTTCAGTTGCAGTCCAGGCCACGTCAACGGCAAGCGCTTACGCCCACAGCACAACACAGAAAAGTGCAATGGCCACACCTTGCCACAGCCACAATAGGAGTCACAGGGGCATCAGGTTGCAGCAAAACAGAGTTCGAGAAGAAACAGCAACTAGAGAAGGACAATTTCAACAGGCTCTCGATGACACGCACACACATCTCTAGTTCGATAAGCTAGAATCGAATCCCGCGTGGTAGGATTGTATTTATGTGAGTGTTTTTTTTTATAAGATTTTGATTCGGATTTTTCAGATTTTTAAACCCGCGGCCCTTTCCAGGTATTGAAATAGTTTTATTTAGAGAAGAAAACGATTCCTTATTCCGATTCCTTCTGAAACTATTTACAACACCCACAAATTGGATACAAAATCATAATCTACTTTCTATAAATAGCCCTAGTTTCAGTTCGACATCCAATTACCGATTCTGTCACCTGTTTTTCCCCGATTGAAAACTTTTTTGTCACCATTTAATTGCCTGCAAACAAACACCTTGAAAATAAAAGTTAGAGAAGGGGCTGAGAAGAGTGTGTGCATATTTAATTATAACAAGTTTCGCGCTATGGAAATTCAAAGGGGGTAGAAGGAGATACTCGCACATATAGTAGATGCAAAGCTATGTATATCGCATATCCAACAACCAACGAACGAGTCATACCGAATATAAGCAACGAAAGACGGCTAAAAAAAAGGTAATTGTGGCTAAATGTCAAAAGCGACAATTGTTGCTATAGTTGTGGTCGTGTTATAGCCGGGTAAAGTGAACGGTACACGCTGAACACGCCAAACGAAAAGCACAGCACGAACACAGCCCGTAGATCGCGGAGGAACGAAGGAGGCTGCCTTGGCGTCTTGGTGGGTTGGTCAATTGGTTTGTGGTGCGGGGGTAATAGAGTGCCACACGAAATGACCACGAGATGGTGTGTCACTTGGAGGCTGGCTATGGCTATGGGTATTGGTATTGGTTAGAGGGTAGGGTATCCAATCTGCGAGCAGGTCTAAGCATGCTAATTATGCGTTAATAAGCACTCGAACACGTATCTAACGGGGCGTATTCCATGGCGGAATTGACTGTAGTAGTTTCTAGTGCTGTATGAGATAATTTCTCGGTTACATTTTGCCCCATTCTTTGTCGGTCGTCGTCGTTGTCTCGTGTCACCTCGAGACTGGCGAGACTGGCGACGCCAAGAATTATTGCGAAATTTTTTTTGGTCGTCATTCAGTGGGCCTCGGGTTGTCTTTTTTGGCTTTAATTATGAACAATCAGACAATGTTCTTCGAACTTTTTGTTGCTCCTTTTTGTGCATGTCAATCAAAAGAGCTCAAAGTCGTGATTTGATGATTTTCGTATGCGCCACATTTGTGGCTCTTGTAGTCAGCTTGTTGTTGTTGTGCTGTTGTTTTTGCTGTGGGTCAGGCCACACACACACACAAAAACCATTTGTCAAGTAGAACAGTAACCTCTGGTCCGTCTGTTTGTCTGCCTGTCTGCTGTCTACGGCTCTAAGCCTGCCTGTCCTTCAAATAATCGTAGCCAAAAGCATGCCATGGCGGCAAAAACAATGAATTATAGAAGTCAAAAGATTGAGATTCAGAAACAGAAATACAATCAAAACATAAAGAGAGAGAGAGAGAGAGGGAGAGAGGAGGGAGGCTTTTCCCGGGGTTATAAAAGTTTAAGTGGAATTGAGCTGCGGTTGGTATTTTTTTTTTTCTTAACGATTTATGGATTTATTTAATATTTAAAATGTCCGTTTCTGGATGTCTGGTTATGCATTGTAAGAGTATGGCACTCAACAGCGCCAGATGCTCAAACAGTCAAACGACAAGTGCTTGATGCATTCTGGCTAAAATAATTATTCGATTGGAACTAGGTTTTGAAATCTAGTAAATTTGATACGTATTTCTTTCAAGTAATGGATGCCACAGAATTTCGCAATTTTGGGGGTGAAACCGCGAAATCTCTCAAATAAAATAAATCAACTTTCAATTAAAAAAAAAAAAACAAGAAAATAATATTCCCAACCATCAACTCTCCACATACATTCGGAAATATCTTTTTGGCTACTATAATTCTTGTTGAAAACTATTCAAAAAGCATTCAAAATTAACCAAAAATTATTATAAATAATAAAATATCGATTTAAATTAAACAAACGAGGAAACAACGATTACAGATTCATATCAACATTTAAAGTTTAAACCAATGCATCTTTTTTCATAATTTACATGATGTATGGAAGTAACACGGAAACATGAATGATCGTCCCGCAATTATTTCGACAGCTGGCGCCAAGCGACATTTGGTCGAGATCTAAAGAGTCTGCCACATATATTCTCTATGTAGGTTGTAGGGGGGGTTGTGTTTTATTACAACCTTCTTGGAGTCACATAAATCGAACAGTGACACGAAATAAATTTCAGACCCAGAGCCAGTTGTCGGGTGGAAACAAAGGCAAAAGCCCCCCACACAAACGGTTTTCAAGCTGTTAACTGTTGGCTGATTTTTATTTATTTCGTTTGAGTTTTTAGCAAAAGTTGCTAACTTTTTGTTGTTGTTTGTTCTTCACTCCCGCACTGACCCACACACCTCTCCTGCCCTCCTCCTTCTTCTTCTGCTATACTCCGTAGAGCTATTGGATCTCCTCCTCCCCCAACTGGTCTTTGGTTTCTTGACTCTTTGACTTGGCTTTTGCTGCTTGGCTTTTTGGCTAATTTATGCAGCGAACCAGTTTCGTTTGGCTTTCAGTGTCAGAGGGAAGCAGCAGCAGCAACAACAGCAACAACAAAATGTATACAACAAATTAAATTTTTATTAAAACATTGGCATTTTGAGCAGCGTTTTTATATGTATTTTGTTGTTGTTTTTTGTTAATTGCATTTGCAATTTCTAATTAATTTTGGTGGCCAAAAACAAAAATCAAAACCAAAGCCAAACACAAGATCATAAAAATTTTCAACTGGTTAACGTCTCTGTCCGGGTAGGTTCGGTTCAGAGGTCTCTACGAGTAACACTCTCTATAGAGTAGTGGTGTGTGCCGTTAGCCAATGCAAACCGTCAAGCTTTGGTCTGAATCAGCTACCAGTTTTTTGTTTGTCAGTGAAGTGAACAAGTTTCCAAGGCAATTTCAATGCAAAAAAAAAATAGCAACAAAAACTTATCAAACATATCTTTATTTACAGAGGAGGGAGCTATACTATATATATATACAATAAATCAATGGATTGAATGGCTTCTACTGCTGCAACTCGGACTGTTGCTGCTGTCTCTGCCGCTTGGCTTCTTTGTTCAGTTTGGAGACATTGTGCCGCAGTTTCCGCTTGAACAGCAGCTCGCGATTGACCGCCTTCAGGTCATCCATGCTGCAGGTCTTCAGATTGCGCACTGTCTTTGAGATCAGCTCGTCCGTGATCTCGATCTTTGTGCGGGAAAGCCTCAGCTGGCGGGCATTGCGACGTGCCAGCTCTGCACGATACAGGAACAGATGATAGGTGACAGTGGGCTTGTATAATCTGTCCTGGTCCATTGCGTTCTGGCAGAGATGGAGTGGATGTTTGTTTGAGGTGAAAGTGGAGTAACCGCTCGCCTGGGCTGCACTAGGCCAACTGATGACTCTGTGGCAGGGGACACATGCTTATAACTGGGACAGCGGCAGGGATTACCTGTAAACAAGGTACCTGTGGCACGGGGTAGGTCAGGGAACCCTCCCCCTGCTGACTCTCTCCCTCTCTGTCAATATTTGTGCAAAAATATTTCATGCTTTAATCCCGGCCTAATCCCCCCCTCATTTTGGATGCCGAAAGGCTTAACGTTTGGTTTACCACCGCATTATTATACATTAGTTTCGGCAACCCAAAGTTTTGCACTTGAGGCAAGAACGTGCATGTCTGTGGCATAGATTTTTGCCAGAGACAGCTCTGAGGATAGGCAAGTGACAGATCTTCTATGAATCAAGAGCTGAGAGAAAGTTCTGGAACGGAATTCATGGCTACTTCGATTAATCTTAAGAATACGAAGAATAGCAATATCTGCTAATGAAATTAAATACATAGAATATGGAAATAAATTAAGGAAATAATTAAGATATTACGGAAAGAAAAGACAGTGAATATTCCTGCATATAAAGTAAATAAATTCTAAGCAATCGTACCACTAGCTAAGGAGAAAAGCTACAAAAACTCACATTTGCATCCCACATAAAAAAAGAAGAAGCAGTAAACCTTTTCCTAACAACCGTGTGACTATTCCATAGAATTCTCTTCTGTTCTAGTGGGTTCTCAAAGATGCATTCCACGCACACAATTCCCAGTAACCGACATCCAGCAGCAGCAGCAGCAGCCAGCACCTGAGTGACATCTACATCCACGTAAAGTACGTCAATTTAGACACACATGTGTGCTGCTTTGCATGGGAACCGACAGAGAAGAGATATATAAATATGTATATGACTGTATGACAGATCTTCCCTGGTAGCTGCATCATTAGCATAACTGCAGCAGCGTGCAGAGGGGAGAGCCACGGTAGAGCCACTTCCAGGTAATTCATTAAAAATGTGTGTCATAATGAAATATATGTATGCAAGGTGCCTGGAAGAAGAGACTTCTTTGGGTATGCGTGCTGGTCCCTTTGGTCAGGTCACAAAATGTCGCATAATCCTTTTATAATTGCACTTAGTAGCTGCAAATGTAGCGAAAACAAAAGGATTTCAAAACCGGATTAAGAACTTTGGGAAAGACCACGCGCCGGGATTAAGCAAATGCGGTGCATCAGCGTTTTATGGCACACAAAACTCCTCAAGGGTCTGCGGCTGTACCTCCTCCTCTCCTACTCCCTGAAGGGTCAGCCGTTTTCAATCTTCTACTCCTCCTCATCGACGGTACAGGTAGCTAAGGTCAAAGCTGGCCCAGAGGCTAACAGGCCGTGCGGGTTGTTAGCCATTTGCTGGTTTTGACAGCCCGTCGACAGCTTCCAATTCAACGCGCTCAATGAACACAAGCGAGAGAGAGAGACAGAGAGAGAGAGAAGTGGTCATTGGAATCTGTAAATGGAAATGGAGCTGAGTCTGACGATGGGGGCTGCAGTTCGGGTTGCGTGTCTGGGCATATACATTGTGCATATTCCGCGTTAAGACCCCCAAGCAGCCAACTTTAATGATGGCTGTATCAACGCATCATCATCAACAGCATCATCATGGCAACTGATTTGTGGCCCTCAGAGGCCTTGCATTTAGCATCGAAACAGAGCATTGAATCATAAGGAGAATTACCATAAGCGAGAGACTCGAAACGAAACTTTCACTGGTCATTGTTATTGCTATTAACATTATGGTTAGCATTATTATTATTATCATTCTTTTTATGCAGCAGCAGCCAGAAGATTAATAAATTTTCCTTTACCTAAAACCCTCCCCCGCTTCCCATTAGTTGTGGAATTTTTCACTTTCCTTTTGGCCCACAAATATATTTTGGCCATAATTAAGTAGGAATTAACTCGATTCGAGCAGGGGGCAGGGGCGGCTGGGCCTGGGCCGCGTGTCAATTACATTAAGTGAAATTACAATTACATGAAAAGCATTTTTAAAACCCACTTCTAACCCACATTAAAATGGGGTTTTTTTTCTCCGGCTGGGAAAGGGGGCCCAGGCCGGTGGCTCGGTCACAAGGTCACAATTTGTGAGTCGGGGCCCCGCTTAGACATTCGTTTCATAAATAAATATTTAACACGCAGTCAGAGAGTCCTTAAGATGAGGATGGACAAGGGATGGACCTTCCTTCTGGGCTTATATATTTATCACTTCAAGGAAATTCATTACGGAAAAGTGTTTTTCATTTTGGCACAGGAGTTAAAAGAGAATTTATTTACACAATTTGCAGTAATACTCATTGTGGATTTCGAGTGGGCAAAACTGTTTCAAGTTTGAGGGAAAATATACTAGAAATGCTCTCAGAAATTATGGCTTACAAATGAGTGGTTTGAATTTTCCCTTGGCATGGATTTCAGAGAATAAAATTCACAAATTTAAGACAGAAACTAAAATTGATGGCTTGTATTTTTTACTTTTTTTTTGGTAGATTTAGATTTAGTTAGAAGAAATCATAGGTAGGATCATAAAGATTCGCTCGGATCATTATTAAAGGAAGAATTAATTTCAACACCATTAATTCAAGAGCAATGAACTTTTGAGTTAATAATATTTTTAGAATTATGATACATTAATTTTTGATCAGGAAAGATTAATTTATTCTGCACATCATATATAGATATATAATGATAGATTACGAAATGTTGTAAGAAACAGATTAACATTTTTAATTAATAATCCCTTCAATTTTGAAGATTTTTTAACTTTATGGACAATTTATTTGTTATATTTCAATTTAGGAGTCTCTGATTTAATTGTAAATTGTATTTTTCTCCTTATGGACATTGCCATCAATCGATTTTGTAGAAGATTATGAGCAACATTCGTTTAGATTTGATATATTACATATTCAGAATTAATGTCCAACATCTGCATACATATATGGAAATATACAAAATTCATTGATAAATTTCCTATATCCAAGCAGTATTTGGTGACTAGTTAATCTCTGCTTTAAAACCATTGAAATTTTCCGTTGAGCATAGAAAACCTTCAGCCACTTAGTCGCCGTTTAAGCCAAGTCTTATCCCCCCCCCACACACTTATCCAGTAGCCCGGCTCAGCAGCTCTCTAGCTGCAACATCTTGAGGCGAAAGGTCAAACCATAAACATTTGAAAAGGGAAAGGAAACATAGAGGTAGAGCAACATTTGCCTGAGATGTCAAACATTTAATAACTTTATTACGGATCCGGATCAACAAACGAAAAAAAAAAAGGAGACAGAGAGAACGAGATTGGTTTTACCCGTGCAGGCATTTCAGGTAATATCACAAGTCAGCAGGTCATCGGACATGGGGCTGTGCAACAGGTAGTCTAAGCGCCCCAGATATAAATAATCCTGGTAAAGTACAACAGGACATCATTCACAGCTCAAACTGCCAAGCAGTCACAGCAGCAGCAGCACCAGCACCAGTACCAGCACTACATCCGCATCGCCGTCGTACTCCGATCCGATACGCAGACCTCAATATCGTTGAATTTCGAAAGAAACTCGCAGAAATGGAGAACCAACAGCAGCGTTTAAATCATCGTCGTGGTGCACGTCCCAGTGTGGGATATCTGCTGTTCCAGTACCAGAGCGAACTGACCCGCCGCCATGCGGAGCCCACGCGGCTCTCCCGCACCAAGATCAACATTATCGATGGCCTGGTATCCCGCACCATACGCCACCTGAAGAACTGCAGCGTGGAGGAGCTGCAGGCCTGCAAGCGGGAGTTGGTCTACAAGGAGCATCTCAGGGAACAGCTCAAGGGCGGAAGGAGGCGCCGCACTGCCAGCAACAGCAGCAGCAGTAGCAGCAGCAGGAACAGTTCCCCAGCTCCGATGGCAAAGCCCCCAAGGACACCACCCAAGCCGCGTCCTCAAGGCGAGGTCCAGGCCTCAAAGGTGTCCCTCTTTGGACCCGAAATCTTTGTCTAATATTTAGGAGTTCATTTAACTATAATTTTTAGTGTTTAAAGTTCCTTAGTACAATTAATGTTTGACCTTAATTGTTGACGATTAAAAATCAAAGAAAATGATGTTGAATAAAACCACAAAAAAACACAAACAGATACTCTTTCAATAGCTCTTTTGGCAATTACACAAAAATGTCAATTGTCGGTTGGTTTGGTTTGTTGTAGGAGTGGAAATTCCTGTTCTGTAAGCCTGTTTCTTTTTTTGGCCAGGGCTAAAATTTGTGCCGAACCGCGATTCGGATGGCTAGCAAAATGCCACAGTCGCCCCGAAAGAGTCAAGAGTTCCCACGAAGTTGTTGGCTGTTGCTGCGATCCATTGAAAATTGGCCAGCAGCAAGAGCTCTGCCCCGGCTACCCTCCACTCTCCACTCTGATCTCTGATAGATGCGTCCAATGCAGAGAGAGACAGCCAAGAATGCGGCTTAAAGTTCAATCGTGCAGCAAGTGCTATTTAAGATCGATAGATCATGGAGATCTATTCAAAAAAAAAAAACAAAAATCAAAAACGTGATGATATTCTCCCCTAGGAGATGATCTAACAAAAAGCTTTCTTCTCAACCGTTCAACCGTTATGCAAATCGTCATCTGTCCCACCAGAGAGAAATGCTTACTAATGAATATATTAACGAATATCAAGTTCAGAATCAGTTCGCTTCTGACGGTTTTCACAATTTGCCTCATTAGCAGGTTGTTTTCGTGCTTTTTTGTGTCCCCTCAAGGTTCATTCTTTATGACTTTTTTTTGTTAGAAATGCATTGGTTGTTTAATTTTGTTTTACCTTTTCTTAAGCTTTGAAATATTCCACTTGCTGTACAAATTTGTTGCTTTCTATTTGCATATTTGTTGTACAATAAATTATGAGCACAATGTTAACAGATGGAACAAATAGAAGATGGAACGCTGCTGGCAGAAGATTTTTCTTCTTTGCTTCAAGCACAATTTTATTTTTTATTTTTTCGGCAATGCACTTTTGGAGTAAAATTTTTCTTCTTTTTTTTTTGTATTTCTGATGCAGCTGTAACTGTAACTCGTTCACAAAACACGTTTTCTGGCGGTTTTTTTTTTGCGCCCAGTAATTACTGTAAAAGGCTATTTTTAAGGCTCCGCAAACACCGTACCGTACCGAGATATGCAATCCACAGTGCAATGCAGCGCGGCGGCGTCAATTTGGTTTCGGAGTTCGGAAAACACAGCGAAATGGAACGAAAAACAAAACTTTGAAATGCAAATGGTAGCACGCACACGCCGATCCACACGGTTTAAATGGTTGTGCGGGGGGGTATGGAGCTACTGGGACCGGGAGATACTGCGACTGCAACTGCTGCTGCTGCTGCGGCCTGGGAAAACGTTCATTCTTCGGCAAAGAAGAAGACGCTTTGCTCTGCTCTCTTTCTTGCTATAATTCTATCTTCTGCACAACGACGCGAACGATCGCGCCCGACGAATGAAAGACGAATGGATGGGCCACAAGTTTCGGTTACGGCTTTGAGGCCCGCTTGGACAGCAGCTTCAAGTTCGAAAAGCTTGGGTGTTCGAAAATCGAGCAACTACACAGAGAGAGAGAGAGAGAGAGGCTACAACTGCAAGAGAGGCGGCGCTACAACTGAGCGAGAGAGAGAGAGAGAGCGCGCAAGAGAGTAATGATTGCAAGTTTGTTGCTTTTAACTCTTTCGTTTTGCTGTTGGGCTTAGAATTTTTGTGGGCATTGATTTATTGTCTAACAATAACTGTGTTTTAGCATTGTGCGTTCATTTTGTCTGCGACAGAGCGAGAAAGATGATCATTTTGGAGACCAGAAACGATCGGATGACACACATCTTCTAACAACTTTTATTTACCCAGGGCTTTAGCTTATTTAAATTTGCCTATCTTAACAGAAGTGTTAATCTATTTTGTGGATCTTTAACCGCTCTCTGATCGGCATTAACTTTCGCTGCCGCTCTCATTTTATCGAGAAGACTTTTACTCTCAAGCTTGGAGCAATTACGTATGTCGCTCTCACTTAAGCTCTTCTCTCTCTCGCTCGCTCTGGATCTAGCTTTAGCTCTAGCTCCCCGCTGTGACTCCCCCCCGCTAGCTCTATTTCTGTTGCTCTTGCTCTGCTTTGGTTTCTCTGTTTCTGTTTCGTTTGCTCTTGCTCTGTTTACTCCACAAATTACCGCACATAAGGCTTGTTCACTCACTCCCAGGGCGCTCGGATGGGCCAGGTTTCAGGTTTTGTTGTTTTTTTTTTAGTCTATCCCCAACTTCGAATGACTTCTTAACGGTTCGCCACTTAATGCCTCGTTTTTTTGTTGTTGTTGTTTTGTTTTCGTGTAGTTACCTTTTTTGTCGTTCGCTTCG
The DNA here is from genome assembly GCA_035043285.1 of Drosophila subsilvestris. Lineage (NCBI taxonomy): Eukaryota > Metazoa > Arthropoda > Insecta > Diptera > Drosophilidae > Drosophila > Drosophila subsilvestris. The sequence goes on along the minus strand of JAWNNB010001728.1, from coordinate 653,906 downwards.
GCTCTCACAGAGGGCCATCACATCAGTCGTTCCGTTCCCTCTCCGACCAACCCCCCTTTGAAATTGCAGCTGTTATTGTCATTTTGCTTTTAGCCAGAAGCTTCACCTCAGTGCTCGAGTTCGAGAGTTGGGGTTCAGGTTCGCCTGAGCGTAAATTTTCTGCGGTTTTCATGCAATTCTTTGTGACTCTCTCTCTCTCTTGCTTTTACACAACCCCTTCCCTCCCTTCTTCGGGCTTGGCTCCTTTTTGGCTGTCTTCCTTACCTTCCCCTTTACTGGCTTTACTCTTTTTGGGCTGTCTTCCTTCCCGTACCTTCCCTTTTGCGTAGCTTTTCTCCTTTGGTATCTTCATTGTCATCGACTTGGCCGTTCTCCTTATTGTTATCGCTGTTGCTTTTAGCTTTTTGCGTTTTTCTTTCGGCTAGTTTTCCCATGCTGCTTCTTGCACGCTTGTAGGGCCTCGCTCTGCCCAGCTCTGCTGCCTCTGGGGGCTCTGTCGCTGCTGCCTCCATGGTGTGATAACAAAAGGTAAGGCATTCCGTACAGCAGAGCCTTTTTTTCCTGTGGCTATGCTCCTATTTTCTCCTATGGCCGATTCACTTTCTTAATCTCTCTTATCCCGCACTATCTCTTAATCTCTTTCTCTCTTTTTGTTTCTTCGTAATAGGCACTGCCTATGCCACACCTTGTCGAAAATTGTACCTTGGTTTTCCATGCAATTCACGCTTGTAGGGCCTCGCCTCGCTCTGCTGATGCCTCCTTTCTGATGCTGACTCTACTTAACGCTGTCGATGCCACAATTCTGCTGCTGCCTCAACCTTGCTGCCGCACCCTCCTGTTGCGCTGTTGCTGCTGCCCCAAAACCGCAAACAGAGACCGCACCGCAGCAGTCGGCTGCCGATATGATCTGATTTATTGTAGTTTTCCGTCTTGTTGTTGTAGTCGTCGTCGTCGCCGTCTGTTAAAATATTTATTTACAATTTTCACAATTGGCATTTCAGTTCAGCGAGCTTGTCTCTCTGATTGTTTGATTGCATTGTTGCTGTTTCTGTTGCTGTTGCTGTTCCTATCGCTATTGCTATTGCTTTGCTACTGTAGCTGCAGTAGCTCTCGACTGTTTGGCCCACTTTTACTTATGCACATAAATAATTAGGCTGTTTATGTTGCCCTCCCCTCCCCCCACGACCGCGACTGTCTGATAACAGAATTTGCATCGTTAGCCAAGTTTGTCAAAGTGTGTGCCAAAGGTTCAGGGTACCCCAAAATCTTCTTAACTTATTATGGGAGGGAGGTTTCCTTTTCAATGGGAATTCCCCTTGGTGTGGCGCCCTCCTGTACAGTGCGGCCAATTAACGCAGTACTTGGTGAAAATTTAATGCTGCATACTTTTCGCCATGGAAATATATTGATATTTATTTGTATTGCATTATCGCATGCAACTTTTTATACGGTACTACAGTGGTGGCTGAAATATTGGTACTCTTAAAACTGTGTCTAAGAGTTTTGTGAATCATATGGAAAATATATATGAATTTATTCCCCGTCGAAATGATAAAAATTAACAAATTCTAGTCAAAGAAAAATCTTTTTAATCCTCGCAAGTGTCTTAAAAATTGCTTCACATAATTATACTCCCCTAGAACTCCAACCTTGATGCACCCTGTAACCTTTATCCTTCATCGAGTAACATAAATATGTATACCTCTGCTAGTTGATTTTTTCCGCTTTCCTTTCGTACATTTTCATGGTTTTCTTAACCACACGAGTTCCTAATTAGCCAGCCATGAGTTGTCGATACGGCATTTGCGAGTGCATGAATTCTAGGTTTTGGTTTTCGCCCTACCCACTCCTGACAGAACAATTTTGGCTTGTCTAATTACGAGGGGGGAGGGCAGGGATCTATCTCCATCCCTCTCCACACACTGGAAAGTGTTCTTTTGGTTTGAGTTTCTGTCTCTAATTGCATTTCAAGCGATGCCAAACAATTTTGTGTGTACTCATCTAACGATGACAGAGGAGGGGGTCGCGGGCTGACATACTGGAGGGCTTAGCTGGTCTTCGGTTCGGTTCGGTTTGGTTCTGTGCAGATAATAAGCCGCTTGCCAGGGTGTCGTTAATTTGTGGGTGGCCCAAAAGTTGCACAAATTATCTGGCATGTGAAGAAAATTATAGAGAGCCGTTAATTGGGGCTGTATGTAGGGGTAGGTGTTGGCCTGTTAACTGCCACAATTAAAATCAATGCCACGGCGACCCAAATCCGCAGGGCAAACGCGTTGGATATCGATTCCATACGATTGGCAGGACAAAGCAACCAATTAAGTAGAAATCATGTTTTTTAGGCGTTGTTTCAAAAGCACACAGACAAAATTAAAAATTCAATTTGGGACATTTTTTTTTGGTTCAAGATTGAGGCCTCATCATGGTCGTCCTTTACCGTGTGGAGGAGAAGAAGACCATTCCCAACTACATGAAGTACATCATTGGCGGCACTGCCGGCATGATGGGCACTTGCATTGTGCAGCCGTTGGATCTGGTCAAGGTGCGCATGCAGATATCGGGGGCCAGTGGTAAGCGCGAATTCAAGAACTCCTTCGACTGCATTGCCAAAGTGTTCAAGGCCGAGGGATTGATGGCCTTCTACAATGGTTTGAGCGCCGGTCTGATGCGTCAGGCCACCTATACAACGGCCCGCATGGGATTCTATCAGATGGAGGTGGAGGCGTATCGCAATAAATACAACCGCGCACCCCCTGTCTTTGCCAGCATGGGTATGGGCATTTTGGCGGGCGCCTTCGGTGCGATGTTTGGCAATCCCGCCGAGGTTTCCCTCATCCGTATGATGTCGGACAAATCGTTGCCAGAGAATCAGAGGCGCAACTACAAGAACGTCATCGATGCCTTTATGCGCATCGCCAAGGAGGAGGGAATTTTCGGCCTGTGGCGCGGCTGCATGCCCACCGTTGGCCGTGCCATGGTGGTCAACATGGTGCAACTGGCGTCGTATTCGCAGCTAAAGGGCTTCTTCCATGAGTACATCAAAGAGGGCTTTCTGCTCCACCTGACAGCAAGCATGATGTCTGGCTTTCTGACAACCGTGGCTTCCATGCCGCTGGACATGGCCAAGACGCGTATCCAGAACCAAAAGGTGGTGGACGGCAAGCGCGAATATCGCGGCACCTTCGATGTCCTGTTCAAGGTGACACGTAACGAGGGATTCTTCGCCTTGTGGAAGGGCTTCACCCCCTATCTGTGCCGCATTGGTCCGCACACAGTCTTTGCCTTCGTCTTTCTCGAGCAGCTGAATAAGGCATACTACAAGTATGTGCTCGGCGAGTCAAGCTATGGCCCGGGCATTTGATTTGACTGCTCAACCACTGACTGAATCGATTGGCAGTTTTAGTTCTTAGTTCTTAGTTGAATTTGTCCAAATCCAAGAGTACTCTGAAATAGCATTTAGGCCCTTGAAATTTTCATTGCCAGATTATGTTTCAGATATATCTTCAGTCCTCATGAAACTTCCCAGCAGAGATGCAATACATTTCCCATTAAAGTTAGATCTATAAAGCTCTCATCTATTGATCCCAATCCACTCCAAGTGCACAAACTGCATAGCCTACGAGTACTTCTACTTTTGCAATAATTTCCCACCTTCAAAGTTGCCTAATTTTAAGCATTGCACGATCAGTAATTCTCTCTCTCGGCACTCAGCTGCAGCTTTGTTGATCATAGGGGGGTCTGGGGCTATAGGGGGGTGGGCCGCTTATCAAATTTGCTCCATCAGCCGGTCCAGTACCCGATCCGAACCGATGCGATCCGAGTCAGTTGCGTTCCTACGTTACGATCGAGCAGTTCGTACCCGCGCTCGGGATTGGGTTTGGGATTCCGTATGTGTGTTTGGCATCTGAAGTGAGTCTGAGGCGGCGTCTCTAAATTAAAGCCACTTAAGTAAGCCGCAAAGGGGATCTCTGAAAGAAATCTCGCACAAAAAAACACACACACAGAGCACACAACAACGGCTCCGGGCATGAATCAACCCAGCGGCCGCGGAAGTGTTAATTTAAAGTCCAAAGACGACATATAGAGATTCGGTCTACACGATTTTTGTGTCTTTCAACTACTATCTGAAAGTGTTCCATTGTCCACCATAAATCGGGGGTCTCTGTGTTTTGTGGTGTTGCTCAAAAAAAAATAAATAATAATAAAAATATGTCTATGAATTATGTGTGCGCTGATGTCCGATGAGATATGTACATAAATCAATAATTAAGTGATAATTATTTATGGTGTGAATTAGACGGTGAGGCATTGACAAATCTATCAGACGTGTGTTGTAAATCGCTGGAAATCGCTGCTCGACAGGGCTCCGGGACGCACTCAGGTGAGTTCTTCAGATAAGAATCAAAATCTGTCTCCGGGCATGTACCCTGCAGCCACAGACCGCAGACCGCACACCGGCCGGCCCCTGCCAATTGTTTTTTTATGATGGCACAGTGGGCCACTTGTACAGATTACTTTGATAACGCGACACTATCGCTGACGCCGCTAACGCCGCTGATCGATTGATCGATCGCTTGACGGCTATAAGTAATTTACTGGCGTTTCATTGATTGACAAGTGGAGGCGGGCATACAAAAATTTGTCATAAAGTTTATAAAGATTGAAGGTTGGAAAACCCTGCGGTAACGTCTGTATTTTATTTCAATTACCTCACAAATTTCGTCGAGTATATGCAGATGAATTGGCGCCTTATCTGATTGAATGTCTAATTATGGGTCAAAGTTTTGCAGTAAACTGTGATCTCTCTCCCATTTGCCATTCTGACACTTCGATTCATGCCTCTGTTCCAGTTAATTGGAGGGCTGTGGTGTAATTTATCGTTGCATTCCCACTCCCCCAGATAAATCTCTCGTAATATTTGCTCATAGATAAGAACGATCATAAAAAGCGCACTAAGCTCTTTTTGCTCCACTTTCTATTTAATTATTTTCTGTTGATTCTTCTTAGGGCAATTAAAAGTACCGTATTGTTTGCTAGTTTAATTTTTGGTATTGTTATCTCTCCCCACGGCTTGATTAAAGTAAAGCCAAACGGCAAATAGAGGCACATGTTTTTTCCGAGTATTTGCTGGGAGATTTTCCACATTTTGTTTTTAAACAGAACCTGTTCGAATGAGTGGAGCAGAGATTTCCAGCACAGCACACAGAAAAATTCAAATTCAAATTAAATTTAAATTTAATTAAAATGCCTGAATGCTTGAATGTAATTGGTTTTTCCTCGCGTTTGAAGTTTGATTTTCATTTGTATTTTTTGCATTTTTCACCCGTGCAAAGACAGTTTCACAAACGATTTGTCGTGTTATGTGAACTAGAAATTCTAATTAGTTCCCATGTTGTCTGAATTGAATATTAATTTGTCAACGAACGAGTGAAAACAAACAATGACTTACCCCCGCTAAAACACGCATCGCTTGGCTTTTGATTGTTGAAATTTTAATTGGAAATCAAGCGGCAAAAATCAAATTAAAATACCATTTCTTCCATTTACCCTCCAATGGCAACTCAATAATGTAGTTAATGTTTGGTTAGAGCGATTAATGAGTGGACAATTGGTAAGGCAACCGAGATGTGTGTCAACAAAAACTGAACGCGGTCCGACAATGTGACAATATATTTACGCAAATATAGCGAATAAATAGTGAGAAATTTAATTATGCAAAAAAGTCAAATAAGATGAATCGGACAGAGAGAAGATGGCTCAGTCGAAGTGGTAGATACTCTAGGAAAATTATTGTATCATTGCTATAAAAGAAGCTGCGTCTCTATGTTCATTAAATTTCTTAGAAAGACAAAACTGCGAAACTTTATTTAAAAATCTATATGGTCTCTAAAATATTTTATTTAAGAATAAGTTTATGGGCTCCAATTCACTGATTTGATCTCTTTCCATTATTTTCCCTTCTTAATAAGCTAAATGCTCGGATTATGTCTTGTATCTAGATCACCCGGAATTTTTAATTTGAATAAATTTTATGAAAAAATTAATCTGCTTATCGGACCAGTTATGAAAAAAGCACCTTTATTTAAATTATATGCGTTCTAGTTGAATACTAACGGAATACCCGTTTCAGTCACTGTTTAACTCAGATACACTAGAAATCTGAACAGAGCAAATTAATTGGTTGAATCACTTCAAAAACATTTTAGCATTCACATCATATCTAATTAAGTGGAACTAATTCATGTTTATCCAAAGCTTCTGTGACTCCATGCATGCCATATGCCTTGTCAAAATAATTGTACTCAAATTTACACTTTTAATTTATGTACATATGTTTTTTGTTTTGTTTTCTTTTGTTTGCAAATTGAAATAACAAGTGTCATTACCATAGCCATGTCATAGCCTCCTAACCGGCAGACAAAACCGCACGTGATCTAACACCCACACACCCATACAATTGCATCCATAACAGGTTTAATAAGCTCTGATCTGTCGTCTGACGGCGCCACATACGCCGTCGCCAGCTGTGGCTGGCTGGCTCGGTCAGCGCGCTTTGATCACATGACAGCAGCAGCAGCAGCAGAATTTTTGTTCTTTTTTTTTTGTATGTTTTGTGTGTGTTTTTTGTGGAACATTAAATGCAATTAACTAATAAGAAAATGACCAAATGCTCCAGTCGAATTAATAATAATAAAAAATGCCATCTTTAAGAACGCACGCGAACGCAAGGGTCAAAGGTCAAGCGCCAATATGCTTTTTTTTTCCTCGATGAACCGGCGCGCCGCAAATTTCACATGTCATCGGGTATGACAGAAGAGAGATAGGGGGAGAGCGAGAGATAAACAACTGTGAATACGGTCTTCACCCGCCGCCCTAACAATGATGAACAAAGAGATAAGAGCGGTGTCGCAACTGTAGGATACCCTTTACTCCGATTTACAAATATGTATTATATTCATTAGCATTAGATGGATGATCAGAAACCATACAAATATACATATGTGAGCGGTATATTCGACTTGGGAATACACTTTAATCAAATATATCAAGAATCAAGAATAAGTTGCTTCCTGAAGTTCTTATAATCTACTAGTTCCAGGGTAGCAGGCATTAGTTATGCGCTCTCTTGATCAGCACCTATTCTGTACACACTCGCTCTAGCCTTGTAATACCCTAACGATTACCGCATTGTAGCCACACTGTTGCTGTCATGTGATGCGAAATCTTAAAGCTCAATCATTATCATGATGCCCCGGATCCCAGATGGATGCGTACACACTCGTGCATGGCCACAATTTGTCTACGGGCGAGCCGGCGAGAGTTGCAATTTTCGAATTAAGACAATTGCCACACGAATTACAGAGACCAAGATGCCCCCGACTAGATGTGGCGACCCAAAACATTTGTCTTCATTTCTTTTCTCTCTTTTTGGCGCACCAAAATCAATGCCAAAAGTAATGCAAATTTGTAGACTCACTTTTTTTTCGTTGTTTTTTGTGTCCTGTCCTCCTCTGCGAATGGCCCAAAAATAAATTGAATTTTAAATGAGGCACACAAGCCAGAGCAGCAATATTCATCAAATATTTAGACATCAGACTTGCAGGGATGCTCTTTAAATAACAAATTTTATTAAGGCGCACAATTTAAGGTTTTTGGAGGCAAAAAATATCCAGTAGCGATGGCAGATCAGCAGATCAGTGGATGGGAGCCAAATATCGATCAAGAGGAATTTGATATCGATATAAGCTAAATATTGACTGAATGTCAGAAATGTAAATAAAACAGAATGGAGGAGACCAATAGTCCACTAGAAACTGAGAAAAAAATAAGGCGAATTTTTGCGATGGGAAAGAAAACACCACAATAGAATTTTATAAAAAAAGGAACCATCGATCACACGACTTGAACATCGATAGGCGAAAGTCCTTAGTATCGTCCACCACTACTACACAATCGAAAGCGGTGTAGACGCCATTATTGCGAAACTCGCGCGAAAAGTGAAAAGAACAAAGGAAAACTCTTGCATTCAACAAGTTTACACACTAATTGTCAAAAAACCACATTTACCCCACGTAAACAAGAGAGTGTGACCGCAAGAACAAGGAAAAATCATGAACAAAGGCTGTGCAGTGTCAGGGCCCCAGTTGTTGTCCAACGCGAAGCGACGCGCACGCAGACACAGGAGCACCCGCAACACAGCCACAAAAGGAGGGGAGACGTGCCGGCCGGCCGCGCGGCGGACTTGTGGCAGGCAGCACATCAACGGTAATTTTCCAATTGACGCCTATTACGGTTAATCGTAGCAGTGACCCAAGTCCACACTAAACTTAAACTAATAATGTGCACAGTTTAATGGCTAAGCCGCAACAAATCGCACCCTCCCCGCAGCCCGACAAAGTGTCGTCTAACTTGCAGTCCCTGCCTCCCCCGCATCTACATATGACCACTGCAAAGCCTGTCTGCCCTGGCACCCACTACAAAACCGCTACAAGACCGCACGACATGTCCGTTCTTGTCTCGGATGCCGCTGCTCCCTCTCTTTTGCTCTTGCGTGCGGCTGTGTGTCAGTGTGTTGTTCTCCATAGCCAAAGTAAATTAATTGAAGGGTAAGGCTGTCTCCGGGTACCATATGCATCTGCATGAATTTGTGATTTGCGCTTATCAAATTCTGGACTACGAGTGAAACGGTTAGAAGCTGATCCATGGCACTGCCTTACCTTCAATTAAATATACCCTGGTCCCAACTGCATGCGTGCGTGTGTTCGTGCGTGTTTGTGTGTCTGTTTTCTTCTTATTCTTATTAGCACGCTAACGAACGACAAACGGGAGTGCTAGGCGGTGGCTTTAGTATTTCGTCGCTGGAATTAGTCGCACCGCGTAGGTCAAAGCAAGTGGATTAAATGGCATCGGTAGAACGGCTCACCCAATCCCACACCCACTCCTTCTCCCCCTCGTAGGAGTGCTGGTGTTGTCCGGCCACGGCCAATGAAGTATTCATTATCCTGGGACAAGCAATTAGCACGTCACCGAAAAAGGGTCAATGCCGTCTCAAAGGATTCCCGCTTTGACTGCTCAAACGATTCGTTGACCCCACCAGCACTCCGACGCGGCCCAGAGGATTCTCGTTTAATCAAGTCGTTTACGGGTTGCGTTCGGTACGGTACGAGCTGCGGGTCCGGTATCCGATGTCCTGTTTTGTGGGTGTCGTCGTGCCCTGCCGCCTGCCTTTCGATACGTTGGCTGTGTGTGTTCAATTGTCTCTGATTTTCACGCAAATGTAATCCTGGACACTGGCTCTGGCTCTGCTACTTGATTTCGGTCCTGATCCCCAGCCTTTCCCAGATTTCCGTACCGGACTTTGGTTGGTGTCTCCTTGATTTCGGTACCGTTTGCCGTTCTTTTCGGTGCGATTGTGTTTCGGTTTGTGTTTCGTGACTTGAGTAAAGGCAAAAGTTGATTCATCAGGCCGCAGGACATAAACAAACAAATACTCGCACACACTCGTCCAAACTTTCATACACTGAAAGAAATGTGATATTATTCAGAAATTTAGTGCTCATCCAGAGGTTATTTTATTAATTTTTTTCTTTCTAATATACTGATACTATATTTACGATCCCTGTTTATGATAACCTGTGGAGCATAAAAATAGTTTGGAGCTTTTTTCTGTGCATGAATGGAGAGTCATCGTACGATTCTGACTCGGTTTTCGTATGCGTCAGCAGAAAATAAAATAGTGAAAAAATAAAGCACAATACCAATGCAGCGACATATCCTTGAAGCTCTCTCACACATACGCGCTCAGTCACGCAAAACACCAACGCGAGCGCACTTTGACCTCATTTTGGGCAACGGCAACGGTTTTACGCTCGAGTGTGTGTCCTCCCACACACAGCTCCATCGCCCCTTGCCCACCAAATCATGCACATCCCAATGTTCGACGTGTGTTTGCTCGAGAGTTTTTCTCGATTTTTTTTTTTCGCCCATAATGATTTCAGCGTGTTAGTGGCACAAACATGAACAAACATGCATGAAACAGGAAGAAAATGAAATCAATAAGTTCGGATCTCTCTCTCTCTCTGTCGCCCCTTAAAAGAGGATTCATGCTGCAGCTTGCAACACCTCCCGTCTCTTGCCAAATCCTCGTGTACCCCACCAACCGCAGGATTGAAATCTATTGAAATTACTACGCCATTCTCGTTAGCCACTTAATTTTCGTATAAATTGCAAGTAATTAAGCCATTTTTGGATAGTTAATAAAACTGCATAACTGAAAGCGCATTTAATTCAATTAATGCGGTTATTGGAGAGTGCTACAAAATACGATGGAGATTTTTAATCGGAATACGAAAATAATATAATTAACATGCTCATTTTAGCTAATAAATGTGATAAGTGCAGGTGCGGAAATTCATTTAAATAAATATTATTAAATACATATATATGTATGTATATACCCAATAAAAACCCCGGCCGAGCAATAATGGTATAACAAGTACTACATATGGATGTATGTACATACAAGTAAAATGTGTAAATGATGCCAATTTGTGGCTATGTTCCGTGGAAAAGTTGCCTTTTTTTCCAATCAATGAAATTAAAGGTTTAAATTGTTTTGTGGTGTTGGAAAAATGTAAATGTAAAATGGATTCAGTAAAAGTCGATTTCTACCAACATATTTTATCAAAAGAGATATCAGAAAGCCAAAAATAAGCTAAAATTCTAAAAAAGGTGCAAATAAATGCAAACAAATAAATAAAATAATGTACAAACATCCCAAAAACCTGGAAAAATACAAATAAATATAGAAATAACCAATATTTAACAACACCAATTGAATTCAACCAAAACACCAACTCACGGAAAGCCATAAATATTGAAAAAAAGGCGACGGCGAGCAAAAGATTGGCCATGTTCAGTTTATGACATGCCGCCGGGGTAATGTTTTCATTCATTGATGCATATATTTATACGAATATACATACAAACGCTCATGTGTAACACGAGTCTCGACTTACCAATTAAAATGCCTGGCACGCTCCATGAGTCATTAAAAAGCGCTTCGAAATCGTATCCGGAAATTTGCATAATTCTTTAGCGTTGACGTTTGAGGGCCAATGCACTCCACTGCGCCTGTCAGACAAAGAAACAACTAACAAACAACTTGATTGCTGCCACAGCAAGTTTAAGCAAATTAAATAATAATTATTTATACAATGGCTAAATAGCAGACAATTATAACGCATTTGGAGCAGGCCAGATGTCCGTCCGACAGACAGACCCCCGAAAACTCGACTCAAACCCAACGAGGCGTGTAAATTTCGTTTAATATTCTAACCCCAAAAACAACTGCAATGTTACTGCGGAATTATACCATTATGGATTCGAGTGGGTTTTTGGTAGTGTGACATAAACTCTGACTAAATACAAACATTTATAGTTTCATTTAATGGCTTAGTGGTTCGGACGAGACAGGCATTAAATCATTTTTAAAGGGCTTGCAAAAATAATTGAATTTGCTAGTGCGAAGATGCTAGCACAATTCTTGTCTTTAGCTTTATTCTAAGGGTACTGTGAATATTGGCTAGAGTGAAAGTGAGGAAAGAGAAATATTAAAAAAAAAGAATGAGTTTGATTTTTTTGATCAAAAAAGGACATCTCCTTTTGATGATTCTATTTAAAAGCAACTATAAACTTTACAGGGTACTAAAAGATGCCTTTCGTCTGATTTTAAACTTTCGCTGGGATATCAAAAAGTTTATTCATAGTTAAAGTTCTGTGGAGTATTTCTGCTTTAGCTAATCCCCACTGTAGAGCTGCTTTGGTGTCTAGTGATGCAGAAGACAACAGTAAAACGCCTGCAGCCTTCGCAGACGCTTCCTTTACTTCTACTCTTACTCTCCGTCTCCGTTTGCTTAACCCCCTTGCCACCCAAGCAGTTAGCAGCGCTGCTGAGCGCTCATTCATGCATCCTGATTTCTATTATATCACAAATGTAGACGAGAAGGGTATGGCTAGGGGGTGTGTGTGTGTGTGTGGGGTTGGGGGGCGGGTATAAGTTCACACTTGTACGTGTAGGCGACCGTGACGGCAACGGCAACGGCATTGCCAACAGCATCAAATACTAAAACAACAATGACAAAGGCGAATGCCATTGTTGTTATGCTGTGTGTGCTCCCTGCCATTGTCGTCGTCGTCACTTAATATACAAATTTCAGTAAATATTTTTACACACACAAACACATAGAAAGAAAGTGGGAGAAAGTGTGGAGAGGGAGGCACCCGTAAGGGGGACTGCAATTTCCGCGCATTGCACTCGCTTTGAGCTGTCGGGCCCATGTCATGACAGCACGACTTTCCTTCCTTCCCGCCCCCACACATCCCACTCCGTTGCTTTCACAGCAATGGTTGTTCCTTCAGTGCCGCCGCCGCTGCGGCCGCCTCCTTCAACAATTCGTTCAATTTCATGCAATCAAGTTATTTTAATTCATTACCCTTACGCGACCAACACTTGGGAGACATGCACAAACACGTCACTGCACTGCACGCGCACACACACGTACATACACATGCACATAGAATTGCATGTTTGTAAGAACAGTTACTCCTCTTAGGCAATCTCTCCACCACCAGGCAGAGAAACATGTGTTTCTATGGAGTTTTACGATAGTTCCTCTGTTTTTGTTTATGTTAATAGACAGATTGGAATATTTTATCTAATTAGTTTTTAGTCAGGACTGACGGGTAAAAAAAAATCTATTAAAATAGCCTAAGAGAAACATAAATAACATTTAATTACATGTAAACTACGATGGATTATGTCATCCATTATCCAGAATGCCTTCTCTTAAGCCGTTAGTTTATTTTAACTTTTTTTAGATACTAAAGAGAGTGTAAAATGTTAACTTAATGTATTTGAATAGTACGTAGTACAGTACTTCCTGGTGTGATTTTCTCGATTGGTACTTCCCCACAAAAGCATCGAGAAATCTTCGAGAACGAATGCATTCTTGCGTATGTTTGTCTGGTGTGTCTTAATGGCTGTCCTTCTGCATGTGCTTTTTGCCCTGCGACACTTGACATTACAAAAACGCTGCCATATGTGTGTGTGTGTGAATGTAATAAAAACACAAATGCAAATAACTACACACAGATACACCCACATACATATCTGTAGAAAGACTCACGCACGAATATCAAAATGTCAGACATCTGTCATTTAATTTAATTTGACTTCACTTTTCTTTCGTTTGCCCTCAGCCTTCCTTGGCACTCCTTCACTCTGACTTGTGCCAGTGGCTTGCCTTGCCTTGCCTTGCCCTGGCATTCTTTTTTTTGCGCTTTCTTTTACTCGTTCTCTGTCTCTTTCGCTTTTCTTTCTTTTTTTGCACTATAGCGCGAGAGGCGTCGACGCCTGAGCACAAAACGTGTAATTTAGAGGGTGGTGGGAGAGAGAGAGAGAGACAGAGGGAGTATTCCTTCAGGCTGCTGTTATTACTTAGTTGTTTGTTGTTGTTCTCCTTCTCGTTCCCTTTTTCGTACTCCTTGCTGTTGTTGTTGCAGCGCAGCGTACGCGAGCCCAATTTAAAACGTTTTGCGTTTGCTGTGAAAACGGTAAAAGGAGAAGGAACTAGAAAGGAGCGCGAAACGAAGCAACGTAGAGTGCATCGATCAAGGAATACCCTTGAAAGGGGAATTGAAGTAAACTTTTTTCGGGAAATTGAAGTGGATGGAATGGTTTGAATGGGTGTAATGCATATGGGAATTTCTATGAATGAATGAATGAGAGTGAATCTGTGTACGATTAATTTGAATGGATGCGTTCGTGTATGAATGAATTAATGCATCATGCAGGAATACTACAGTACATTAATGAAAAATTCATAAATAAACAAATGGATAATGGGTTTTTTTTTGTTGTTTTTGTTGAGGGGAAGTTCTAAGAACACATACCAACTTCAATAACTCCAACTCCAATTACCATTTGGAGGGCATCTCGAATAACAACTTGACTTGATTTGCATAGGAAATTTTATTTCTTTGAGCTCTAAGCTAAGTTAAACTATGGAAAAGCACACATCATTTACGTTAAGCTAAAACTAATTAAACTTGTACTCCCCAGTGGAACTGGGGGAAGACTAAAAATATATGAGGGAAATGTGGGAGTCCCCGACGTCAGCTTCGTTGGTCCTGTTGCCTGGCAATGGCTTTGAGCTGCTTGCTGCGATGCTTCAGCTTTTGCTGGAGCGTTCGCTTGAACTGCGTCTCTCTGTTGAGTATCTCCAGATCCTCGTTGGTGCAGGAGCCCAACCGTTGCTTCTGCTTCGCAATCAGTTCCTTTGTCAGCTGAATTTTGGTCTTGGAAACCTTAGTGTATAGCATCTGGCGGCGTTGCAACTCCTGGCGGTGCAAGAACAGAGCGTAGGCGGTACCGCTGGATGATGTCATGCTGCTGGCTGACTGTGGAATGTCTGTCATGTCCGGAGTGGCATGAGTCTTTAAAGGACCGCACCATGTCCTGTTTCTGGCCTTTCCTGGGCTTAGGCCATCCATGTGTTATGCATGCATGGACTTGTTTATCTTTTTTGTTGCCTGTCTCTCTGGCCCGTTGGCCTGGCCCTGGCCTGGGCCCACTGGCTGTGATTTTTCCTTGCTGGCCAATCCTTTGGGGTGTCGTTACCTGAGTGCTGCCTGCCCGCCGACTTAGCGTCCCACGCAGGTAACGGATGGTTTATCTGTTTCCGCGTTTCAGGCCAAACTTTTCCACACACACACACACATCCATACATACATATGTACCTGAATACGTGTTGTTCCATTAATGCACTTTGGGCCAAAATCCTTGGCATATGGCGGTGGGGGTGAGGGGTTTCCTTTTCGCCACACCACAGAAAAGTTAGGTAAACTTTTCCGCTCGACTGACCCCATGAAGAGAAACAGAAGACACTCTGGTACACACACACACACACACACACTGATGGGTGAAAGAGGACGGAAACATCTAGCCAACTTCTCGGCCAAAATCCAATGCAATTTTTGGGGCCATCCATCCATCCAGGCAGCCTTTGGGCTTCGACCCACTCAACGACAGGATAGCACGCACGTCCTGCCCAGGCCCCTGGCATATGCATCAATAATTTTGTGCCAGCATGCGACTTGACCTGGACCCAGGACCCAGGACCTCGACCACACCCACACTTCACTACCCACTCCCTCCTTCGTTCTCTGAGGTTTATTAATTTGCATGAACTCTGGGTCCGACTATGGCGCTCATTTTTCATGCTGCCAGGGCAGCCGAAAGCCACAATTAAAAATTGCTTATGAACGGAAATGGAAGACAAAAAAAAACAGATAGGAAGGAGCAGATCCTGGCTCCCAGAGATGATGCCTCTGCCACTGATGATGGAAGCGAGCCAAAACTTCTGGACGAGGCGCAGTCCCTGTCTAAGCCATAAGCTAGAAAACCCCGCAAAGTTTTCACTGGAGGCAAACTTAATTTCCTATTTCCTTTTTAGTTTCCGCTTGGCTCTATCTCCAAACCCAACCCAAAACCCATCGCAGCCCAGTCCAACCTATTCCTTTGGCCAAAGCCATTTAGTGTAAACTGTGCGCATCATTATTTTGAAATTTTTGACACTTTTTTCGCTTGATGGTTGGGTGCTAAGCTACTTGTAAATCAACTTTGCAGCTCATGTGTCTCCTCCTCCTCTCTAGAGTAAGAGTTTTCTTCTTTTACCAGTATGTGGGTGTGTGTGTGTGTGTGTTTGTGTGTGTGTCACATTTCCGGCGGAAGTGTAAGCAGAAAAGTTCGTTTCGTTTCATTCTCGTTTACGCTAAATGCCATCAAGAAATGCAGCGTCGTCGCTTCATTCTCAGCGCCCAGCCCCACAGAGACAGAGAAGAGACATATCCAGCAGCCAGAGCGAAGCTGAAGGAGCCAAAGACATTGACTGATGATGATGAGGCACGATGATGTAAATGGGATTTTAGTGCGGGGGCCCACCCCGCCACATGACAATAGTAAAATTCTTCTTTGTTGCTGCTCCCAATCATAAGCTGTGATAGCTCTGTTCCGCCTCGGTCTCGAGTTTTTCTCTCTGGCGACAAGGCACGTAAATTGCCTCGCTAAATTTATTGTGCAATTACAAGGAAATCTAATGAATAGCCAAAAGGGAAACGAAGGGAAAACAGACAAATGAATGGGTGGCGGGGGCAGCGGCACAGGCACTAAATTTTTGGACTTTTCTGCTGCAATATTGGGGTAGAGTTAAGAGCTTTAGTTGCACCTACTAACTGTATTTTTTGTTTCCATTCTCTTGCAGTTACCTAAAACAATAACAGATACTCATGATGGGACACCGATACCCCCTAGTCGTCCTTGTGTTGCTTTGCTACCTCCGCTCCGGCGCCTACGCCCTGAGTCTGCCCAACATTACAGCGTCAGAGGCTGGCGCTAATGGCGGCTTGATATTGCCTCCACTCGCTGTGGGGCCCAGTGGCAGCAGCATCAGTGGCAGCAACGGCAGCCTGATCAGCGGCGGTAGCGGCCTGGCAGTGGGCAATCCTGGCGGACAGTCGACAGCTGAAACGGGAGGAGGAGCCACCAGCCTGGGCGGCAACCAGATGGGTGGCAGCAGCGGCGGAAGCGCCAGCAGCAGTAGCGGCGGCATCAGCGGCAGCGGCAACAACTCGGCCATGGTGCAGGCGCCCAAGGAGAAGCTGTACGAGAAGTGTACGGGTCCCGGTGATCCGGGGCCATGCAAGCAGTACATCTACAAGTGGCGCTACGAGCCGACGACCAACGAGTGCGCAAACTTCATTTGGGGCGGCTGTGATGGCAATCCACAGAATCGTTTCAGCACTGAGGCAGAGTGTTTGTTCCACTGCATTGGAGGACCGCGTAAGGGAGCTAACGATACAGGCAGCGTGAGGGGAAGAAGAGAGAAAGACAAATTGTATATATGTAGATACTATAAGAAATCTGATGATTGTAATTACCATTATCGAGATCTCTCTCTCTCTCTCTGTTCCCCTGATTCCTCCGCCCACATTTGCCCTCTATTGACAACCCTGACAATCTCTTTTGCAGACACATTGCCACCTTTCCTGCAGTCCACCACTCGCGAGCCCAGCACCACAGAGAATTCGCAGCTCATTGGATCAGTGTACACCCAGAGTCCGGCCCAGGCCGCCCAGGATGAGGATGGGAGGACGGGAGATGGCACCACCCCAGTGCCCATTGAGCAGCGCGGCCCTGAGCTGACGTTCGCGGAGACGGGCCAAGGCAAAACTTTCGTTTTTGCCAAGAACAACACGTTCATCCAAATGGACGGCGACATCATACAGACATTTCAATTAAGGTGAGTGGGTGCACGGACCCACAGCCCACGACCCACGACCCCCGTTCGGGTCATCCCCCATAACTCCTTTGCATATTTCACTCTTTGCTACCGTGGCATGCACCATCAGCGCGTCATTTGGCGGATTGTTGGACTTTTGGCTTCAATTTTTGGCTTGATTTCGCTTAACCCTAGGAAGTGAGGGAAGGATTGGGATTTTACAGATTACATCTTGTGAAAATTCAACGAATTGAGAAGTTTTTAATGCGAAGAACTTATTTAAAGAAAGATTTATTGGGAATTTACTTATTCTAGGCATTTCTTATAAATTTCTAAAAACGGAGTATCGGAGAGCAGAAAGTTAATAATCTATGATTCCAGAGAAATTTACAAGCCTCAAAGAGGAATTCTTTCAAGTAATATTTACTGCAGAGGAATGGCCGCTATTTTCCATCCCAGAAGATGAATTTTTGGCTCATAAAATAAAAGCCCCACAAAGAGTAATAAATCACGTCCCTCTGTAGGGTTAAAGAACATTGTCCATGAGCTGTGTTGCAAGTGCAATTAGCCAGAAACTGACATAGTTTCTCAAATTGATTTTCGACTTGATGGACAAAAAGGTCGCCTTATCGATGGAGCCAAACAAAAACACTCGTGCAACATTTTGAGGGGATCAAAAAGAGTGCCCCAAAACGGTGCTGGACGAAAGTTAATTTTCTGCTCAATTGCAGAGAGAGACCTTTCCTATGACTTTTTGACTTCTTTGCGACAGAATGGAGAATTTAAAATTCAATTTGGGTACCAAAAACCTTGTGACATTTGCATATTAAATTAAGATAAAAATATTATTTAAATGTGGCAAATAGAAAAGGAGGCGGGCCACATGCCACGTTGGACAAACATGCAGACAGGAGGCAAATAAAATTAAACATGACTTGGGCTAAAATACGAGTACGTAGCACTGGGTTTTGTTATCGTTGTTAGTGCGGCTGCTGCTGCTGTTGCTTTTGCTGATGTTGGCCAGTTGCTACTGCAAGTACTTGGCCAAGTTGGCAATTTGTGTTGTAGTTTTAATTGTAACTCATGTTGCTCCCAGCAGACAGTAACAACAGCAGGGGAAGGAGCAGGGGGAGCAGCAGCAACATCAGGACGGACCATGAGCATTCAAGAGCAAAGAACAAATAAATTTAAAACTCTGTCAGGCGCACACAGACCAGACCATCATCATGCCGTTCCCTCACACACACACACACCCACACACACACACACACACACGTACATATGCTAATGCAACAATTGCCCACTCTCTCTATCTCTCTCCTTTACTTCCTTTCTCTCTCCATATTTCTCCACAGACTTTGCCGTGAGATTTCATTTCAATTCCGTACTCGACTGCCGCATGGCCTGCTCGTCTATCACAACGTTAAGAATCCGGATCGCATTAATTTGGACCCCTATGCACTCTATGTGATTGTGGAGAAGGGCCAACTGAAGGTGGTCCATGTCTTTGGCAAGCATTCAACGAGTGTCACTGTGGGCGAGAGCCTGAATCGAGATGAATGGCACAGTGTGATGGTGAGTTCCCCCGACCCCGCCACCCACCGAAAAACCAGGTCAAGTCTGGGGGGGGGGAGAATATCATTTGCCTGAAAAACTATGAATGCAATGCAGTTCCTGTTGCACGCGTTGCATCAACCCCACGCCCCCACAGGGGTTGCTATGACCAGATGAGCAGTTAAGCTCTTTATGAGAGTGTCAGGGTATCTAGGAATCGTGTGAATGCTGCTGCTGCTGCTGCTGCTGCTCCCTGTTGGCCAACATTAGCATGGCCATGCGTTCAGCAAGCAATTAGCAAGATTGCAATGCGGAATGTGTGTTTCCCCTACTGCCCCTGTATGCTGAACCCTTGGACTCTCTCTCTCTCTCTCTCTCTGTGTAGTCTCTGTGCGTGTGTGTGTGTCTGTGTGTATGTAAAACGCTTTATCAAACTTTTATAACAAAGCGAGCAAGTTGATTTATGCACGCTCCAACTTTGTTAACTCACCTCGGACATGGGGCATGATGGGAGGTATCCTACAGTCACCACACACACTCAGACACACACACACACACAAACCGTAACCCTCAAGCATCGTCAGCATCATCATCATCAATAACAGTGGCAAGAGGAGCAAAGGCAGACACAGACACAGACACAGCCACAGCCCAGCCCATTTTAGTTCACGTATGTTCCATATTTAAAACAAACATATCCCCACTACTAATCACACCCATACAAATGCACAGGACTACGCAGGGATACACGGGGATACACGAATGCAGAGATACCCCCACAGACAGGCACTCATAAATAACACGAAAATTCCTAATGAATTTCAGCTGATCACAACAGCAGCAGCAGCAGCAGCAAAAGCAGCAGCAGTTGCAGCATTCATTTTTGTAGCATGCAACAGCAGCAACAATTTATCGCTGGCAAAAACTTGCAACTTCAACTCGTTGGCCAAAACGCATAAATTCATAAATTTTTATCATTTGTCTGTGTGTGTGTGTGTGTGTGTGTGTGTGTGGGTGGGGGAATGCAAAGGCCTCCTATCCCCCCACATCCTGCTTTAGCTAGCTTTGGGTTTATTGGTTTCGCTTCTCTAACCGATCTCTCTCTCTTTCTCTTTCTCATCCCGTCTGCTGCACAGGTGCGCATCGATGTCCATGGGGCAAGATTAATTGCACGCGTCGACAATAGTCAGGAGGAGGTCTATCTGAAAGGACTGAATCACGAGTATAACTATGGCGTCTCCACGAATCTGCCGTCGGTGGTGCTGGTTGGAGGTGAGTGCCCAAATCAATTGTGTGTCTGTCTGTGTGTGTTCCCCCTATATAAACCCCAACCCCCAAGCCCTCTCGCACACCTGTATGGTACAATCAATCATATTAAAGGCAACGCCCGAATGTATGCAATGAGTTTTGTACAAAAATTCACACATAAACCAACGCGCGCGCTCGCATCCAAACATCGGAGGAGGAACATCGAGAAAAACATACATATATAGAAAAACGGAAAAATCACTGGAAAATGTGCAACTGAAAATGGAAAATCGAATTTGCAGCATCTATAGCACACACTTGCTCATTTCCCATTGAATCCAGGTTGCTTTATTTAGTAAGTGTGTGTGTGTCCGTGTGTGTGTGTGTGTGTGTGTGTGTGTGTGTGTGTGGCATGTCCCCCTCTCTCTCTCTTTCTATGACTTTGAAAGGTGCTTTTGGTGCGTTATTTGGAAATTTAATTATTTCACGTTGCCAGCAAGCAACATAAAAAAACAAAAAACCACCCCGAAATCTGAAACCCCAGGAAAAACTGTGAGGAGGACAACACAGAATAGGCCATTGATTGCGGTGCCAGGGTGCCGGTTCTGGTTCATCCATACTGAGCGTATGTTCTAGTTTTTCAATTTAGTTCCCCGCCCACCCGCTGCGTGTTTTAAAAGTTGAAACGAGGCCAATTCATAGGCCACAAAATGAATGCAACGATGTCCAAAGAAGCGCGCCACATGATGGCGAGGGAAATGGAAACACATTGAAAGTATTTCTAAATCAAATCAATAATCGATAATCACAATTAGTCCAGTATAAATGTGATTTTAAAATAGTTGAAAGGTTGTGGTCATACCCAGTACACAAAAGAGAACAGAATAAGAATACATAATCCTATCTTTGAGAGTGTAGAAACATGTTTCAATTGGATCATTGTCATGGCCAGAATGCACACAACAAATCGTAGCGAAACCTGTGGCTTTGGTTCTTTCTAACATTATTAACGAGAGAGCAACACGCTTTTTGAATGATATATACAAAGCTTGATCGATAGATATTTTAGTGTTGCCGCTAGTGCAAATCTTTTGACTTGTTTCTATTTATATTACATCAAATTTTACATACAATTTTGCATTTACTTGACCTTTAAAATGACAAAAATCTAAACTTATTTCTGTAAATTTAGTTTAAAAGTAAAATGGGGCAATATTTTTAACCACAATTAAGAAACTATTCCTCATTTCCGTAAGGTGCATAAAAATAAACTGAAATTCTTTTAGCATGGAATGTAATGTCCCTCCGTTGGTCCGAAGGAATTTCACAACCAGAACCACAAATGTGTGTGTTTTCTCTCTACGAAATTATAAAATCCTTAGCCATGCCGAAAATGAAACTAAAGTTGTGTTCTCTTTTCTGTTGTTGTTGTTTTTTTTGTTGTTGCGGAAGCCGCTTTCAGTGTATTTATTTAGACCGTTGCTTGCTGGTGGAATCCAAAAAACCGAATGGCGACAACTTTTTTAATTAAGCAATATTTAAATCTCCGAGCAAAAGCAGCGCCCGGCCAAAAATCCCATCAAAACTTTCAACTGTAAACAAGAGAATTATGTTATGGGTCTGTGTCCAGAAATGGCACACATCCCCCTCCTCAAACACACACAAGCACACCAGCCCCGTCGCAACCCTGCACAACCCTGCCCAACCCCTGATATATATATATAGCCAGAAAATCCATTGCCAAATATTCTGCATGTTAATTAATCTGAAGACAATCTCAATCTCATGCAAACTCTCTCTCTCTCTCTCTCTCTCTTCCCTCATTTGTTAGGCCTTTCGTCGGAGGAGAAGCTGCATGGCGTTAAGTACATAACGGAATCCTTTGTGGGCTGCATACGCAACGTGGTACTGAGCTCTGGCAAGGCGGCATCCGATCTGCTTCCCATTGCCCCGCTGGTGGCCACCAAGCATGAGAACGTCAACGAGGGATGCTTCGATATGTGCGATTCGAGGCACAATCTGTGCTTTGTGGGCTCCCGTTGCATCAACCATTATGGGGGCATCTCCTGCGACTGCTTTGGCACCCACTACGAGGGCGAGCACTGTGACATCTACAGTGAGTATCCTATTCCATGCCATGCCATCCCATCTCATCCATCTCTCGCTCGTATCTGTATCTGAACATTGCCCCTGGGGGCGACATTTTGTTTTAATTATAAACTATGTTTGTTTGCCTTGCGGTTAGCCACTGCCACTGCCCATGGCTTACCCACTCTCTTTGCCACCCCCCCCCCCCCCCCTGTCTCTCTCTCTTTCTCTCTGCAGCTACAGTTTTAAACACGCTAATGACCTGACCATAAATTATGCAAAATAGTGTTTGACTTTTTGACTGCCGGGCCCTCCTGGTGGTGCTCAGGCCCAGACTATGACCAGGACAGGGACAGGGCAGAATGTGCGCCAAATTAGTTTGTTAAGCTCCGATATATACTGCCCTCACCACCCCATTCCACTATACTTTCAACCCATTTGAAAGCCTTCAACAACATCCGACATTTAGTTAATGACATAAAGCCAATTCCAGTCCGCCATAATCCCAATTAAGTCACGCGAGACCATTATATAGGCATTGCCCATTAAAAATTGAGCAGCTCGTTTATGTTTTTTGACATTGTAAAATTGGGAATCCACGACAAGGGTGGCAGACGGGGGGGGTATTCGCAAAGCGGGTCAACTGTTGTGCATTCGGTGCAGCCACGTAGCTGGGAGTTGAATTTTTTGGGTTCTTTTGAACTTAAAGCGAAGTTTGTTTACCCTAATGCCAGGGGCTTAAGTGGAGGTTTTATGCACCTCTATACATTTACTTAGAGCTACTTTTGGAAACCCCTAAAATTATTCTTGTCAGGGATCATTCAATATAACCTCTCTGTTGATTACTGTTACACTTAGAAATACTTCTATATCCTGGGAATATCCTGGGAATATGCACACTTAAATGCTGATGACTTCTTTATGATATCACTTCCAAAGATAATCAATGATTAATCCCCCAATTATCCATCGTTAAGAGCTTTCTCAGTGCTTAACTGTTTGGATAACCTTTCATTTAATGATTATTGCCAAAGATCAAGAGCTTTCTTGCTGCAATCACTGTCTTAGAATCCATGTTTCCCCCTATTTCCATAGAGCTACTCAGCTGGGGGATCCCATTTCCTAGGCAGAGAGCATCATGGAACATGCATTCTTTACATTCTTTTAGAGAACAATTTTGCACATTCGCAATGTTTGCTGAAAAATTTGCATGCAAATGCATGACCAGCACACGCCACGCACACACTGACACGCACAGACAGAAAAAAAAAACCCAACAAAATCCAGACTTTGCGGGTGGAAGCGGATTGAAATGATGGGGGGGAGGGAATGTAGTGGAATGGCTTGAAGTGAAGTACCGGGAAAGGACTCCCAGCTATTGATGCAATCGACAGCTGCAAATTGCACGGTAAAAACAAAAAAAGGATAGCTAACGGGCAGCCATGACAGCGATGACCATTTTGCCTCCCCCTCTCTCTGTCTGTCTAAATGGCGTCTATCAAGGACAAAGAGCGAGCGGCATGACGTGCGAGTTTGTCGAAATTTTACAGCCAGAGCTGATGTTGGTGTTGGTGTTGCTGCAGCTGCAAGCGATCACAATTACGTAACGAACGCCGAACGGCAAGTGCAAGCAAATTACACAAATGTAGTTGACGACGAACCCAGCAGTTCCTGTTGGGGGTGCGCTGCATGTTGCACGGCTTCTGCAAACGGAAACAGTGTCAGGCCATTAAAAGCTTTCACACACACACACACACACACAGAGAGAGCAAAGAAGGAGAGTCGTCGTGGCATACAACACGAATTGGGGACATAATCAAACGCAGGCGCTTTTGTAATGCAATAACTAAAATGACAACTGCCAGTACAAGGGCCTGTAGAGAAAGACTGAGGCTGTACAATGTACAGCAGCCCCAGCACCCACACCCGTACTGGCACCGGCACCAGAACCAGCACTTTTCCTCATTTCCATTGTACATTTTGCGTGCGAAAAGTGTCAACGAAATGCGTTGCCAGGCAGGGAAATCATTAGCCGCACAAAAACTGTGGGCAGGGGGGCATCAACAAAATTTTGTGAAAAGAGACTACAAGATTTTTCGGCATCTTCCGGCATAAACGAAATGAAATCCCAACCATGAAAAGGACAGCAAACAGACTGGACCGGAAAAGAATAGAGGGAGAGAACAGAGCATGTCCTGCCCTGTCCTGTCCTGTCAGATGTGATGTGGCCTCGAGCTAAGTTTAACTTAAGTTCAGTTGGGAGTTGTCAGATGAACAGACGGACAGGCAGCAATGCAGCAATGCAGCAGCCAAACGAAGTGCAGAAAATGATAGATTTTGGTTACAAATGGAATTGCATAGCTATGGATGAGTTTTAATGATGGCAGAGCAAAGTTAAAGCTAAGCTAGGTGCCAAATACACCTTCCCAGATATTCTGAACAATATTTCTGACATCCTAGTAGCCCCCAAATATCTGAAACCCTTTAAATCGTCTTTGTATTGTATCTGAAAACAACGTTTACACTAGAATAGAATTGCTTAAATTAGCGAGTTACCCACAAGAAGAATCATCATGCGCCGTTCCGCCCCCTTCTCGGAATTCAAGATGCAGGCCCCCACAAGTTTCATGAGCCGCATGCAGTCCCATAACGTGGCCAAGAAGCTGCTGTACAGCAGTCAGGCGCGCAGTTTGTTGCCAAAGCGTCGGATGCCCACCTATCCAGAGTTTCGGCGTCTGATGAGAGGAAAGTGTATTCAGATCACAGCCTGTCCAGAGATGCCAAGGACAAGCCGGCGGCCAATATGGAAAGCATCTACCTCAAGCTGGTGGAGCTGCGGCAGGGGCAGTTGGATCGCAAGCACCTCAAGGGCATGAAGTCGGTGATCAGTACGCGTCAGCCGAAAACGAATAGTCTCGTTCTGGAAAAGACTTCGGTATTTGAGAATCTGCAGAAGAAGCAGGACATCTTTCGGCATAATCTGGAATTGCTGAAGCGCATCAATAGGGCCCAGCGGCTGCACGGGGCAGTCGACTGCTTCAATACAACACACCAGCGAGGACAATCGGATTGGCACAAGGAACGTTTGCGGGCGGAGAGCTTGTCACGCGCCAACAGGTTTCTGGGCTGCCGCCTGGCGATGGTCAAGTCAAAGGTGGACTGCCACAATCCGTGGGTGCCGCCGCCGCCGCCCATAGAGCGGAAGGCCTCGCAGCCTACGCTGGTCAAGTACACGCCCTTCATGCCCGCACCGCTGGCGTTGGAGATAGACCCCCATGCGCTGCTGCGACCCGTTCTCTACTACGATCTGGTGGAGGGCAACAATAACACGCTGGGTCGCATCAGCATTCAGCTGTACACGGAGATCAGTCCAGAGGTGGTGCTGGAATTCGTGCGCCTTGCCACCTACAACGATGTGCAGGGCCACCGATTTTTGCGCATATTCGCCGACCTTTGGATGGAGGGCGAGCTGGTGCTTGGGTCCCGTGATGCCCTGCGCCGCCATCACAGCATCAAGCACTCGCAGCTGGACCACACTCGGCTGACGGGATTACTCTCCTATCCATGGGACTATCACCATCACTTCCCCCAGGGTCTGCTCAACTACACCATTAGCTTCAAGCCCCTGGCTGTGCAGTCGCTGCGCCGTATCGTCTTTGGTCGCGTTTTTGGCGGTCACCGTGTGCTGCAGCTCTGCCAGGCGTTTGGCACGAAAAATGGCAAGCCCAAGAGTACTGTGACCATCGCACAGTGTGGCTTGCTCTAATGGGAGTCGCGTACCAGTCCCAGTCCCAGTCACAGTCCTGCCTCATTATCCTTGTGCACCTCTATTAGCATAAAAAGGAGCGGTGTAAAAACCCCGTATCATACTTTTGTGGGCCAATGCGACTGAAAATCTCTCCCTCCAACAAAATGAAAATAAAAATTATGTAGTGTATGTACATTTATCTCATATGTGTGTGTGTGTGTGTGTGTGTGTGTGAAACGTTATCACGTGGGCGTGGGCATGGGCATGGGCATGGTCCACGTGTGCCGTGTCCGATAAGCCGGCCAACACGCGGCTGCTGTCGCTTTCCACCAGAATCAGCAGCAGCAGCAGCAAAAAAAAATGCAGCCAGAATGAATGAAAATTGCGAGTAACACGATTTGCACATTTTGTCCGTGCAACATGGACCATGGACGCGGACGCGAACAGCCAGGCACAACCAGTAGCCAGGACAAGAGCATCAGGCAAATGCCCAAAGGCCGCTGCCATAGACCAAACAATATAATCTATTTTTGTGGGTGAGACCTCGGACGTTATTTTTTTTCGCTTCTTCGTTCGTTCATTCTGTGTGTGTGTGTGTCAGGCAGATAATGCACCAGTGGCACGAGGGATCAAAAAAAAAAACATGCAAAATAAAGAATATTATGCAGGTCGTAGCAGCAAATACACTGCACGAAAATGTTTGTTTGCTAGAAAGGAATAAATGTAAATTATATTGAAGGACATGCTTAAAGTTCTCTTGAACAAAATATGCCCTAGGAACGATATTTTGCAGAGTAATATATAAATTTAATTCTAAAGCTTTTGCTGCAAAAGAGAGATCTAGCTATATATATTTAAAGGCTGGATAATAATCAACTAGAAAGTAATTCACTGCACACTGTAAAGTGTACGAAAAGACTGCCCTTACGCTATAATTAATGTATAATTTAATTCCTCTTGAAGGGTATTTAAAAGGCAAACAGTTATTTAAATTTACTCGCTCTTTTATGGTAAGCTGCACAAAATGGAAGCTGAAAGCAAATATGCTGAAGGTTGAATTATGTTTGACTCCCTCCCTCTGCATGGGGTGTGGCTTTACACTACCTTATGTAATCAATTCCCTTTGACTTTCAGCGGCCACCATAATTACGCTGCGTGGTGCCAGCTATGTGTCCTACAGGATCTACGACTGGAAGGATCGCGTGCACTCATCGACGATGCGTATCAGCCTGATGTTTCGCACAAACTTTGACGATTCGGCGCTGTTCTATGCCAGCGGTGAGTCGCTTAAGCATCAGTATATAGCGGCGTCCATCAAGAACCAGTCGATCCATGTGGAGATGGACTTTGGCGACCATGTGATGGCCACCGTGCTCACCGATGACCTGACGCGCGGCTACTGGCACAATCTGACCATTCTGCATGAGCAGCGCATGGTGAGCATTATCCTGGATCAGCAGCAGAAGGTACTCGAGCTGCCGGCCATGACCAGCGGTAACCTGCTCTTCGATCCGGAGATCTACTTCGGTGGCGGCCCCGAGCTGCACAAGAAAAAGGGCTTGGCCTCGCACAACAATTTCGTGGGCAGCATGAAGTACGTCTACTACAACGACATCTCCATTCTGTACGAGCTGCAGCGTGGCAATCCCAAGATGCACTATCATGGTGAGTCCCCATGACTGCGGATTTGCCATTGAGTTATAAATATTTTCCATTCGTTTTGCAGGTGTCCTGGAGGCAGAGTTTGTCGAGAACGAAGTGAATGTCATACCCATAACGTATCCCTTTGCGACGTCACACATTTGGTGGCCCATAAATCACGCCGAAGAATTTAATATTAAATTCGATTTCCGCAGCAGTCGGCCAGGCGCTGTGCTGGCCTACAGTGACGTAACGACCAGTGCCGGAAATGGCTTCTGGGAGGTAAGTGTTCGTTCAAGCATTCAACCATATATGGTGCACACACAAACACGCACACACACACATATGCCACGCCACACATATGTACGTGCAACATTGCTTGAGCTTATGAACTGCTCAGGACTGCTGGACGGACTGGGCTGACGCTGACATGCTGCTTAAGACGGGACTTAGCAAAAGGCAGCAGAAATGGCAGAGAAATTGGGGTATATTGTGGTATGTGTCAGGTGAGGCTATAGCAGAGAGAGAGAGAGAGAGAGCAAAAGACCTTAAGTCGTGCTGTTTAAGACACTCAAGCGAGAGCCTTACCTTAATAGAATTACACCTTGGACGGAGGTCGAGCAGCCACAGAGGAGGCAACCACCGAAGCAATGGCAAATGAAATGCAAATCAAATGTGTGCATGTCTGTGTGTGTGCTTACTGGCTCGTGTATATGGAACTTGCATCGCATGCCTGCTCAATATTTAACCTCTCTGCTCCACCAATGCGGGGGCGAAATCCTGCCCTATAGTAAAGGATATACACACACACACACACACAGAGGAGAATGTAACCAAAAATACCAAGGCATGTGGAGAATGCAATTAAATTTAAGCGTAGCTGAGTGAATGAAATGCATTGAAAACAACAACAAAATTTAAATTACGGCTTAGTCGTGACGCAATCGTTTTTATTGTAACTTTCCTTTATTTGCGACACTGGAGGCAACACCATGCCAATAATTTGCAACGCTTCAAGACAGCATTCACATCCTTGACAAACCGAAGACAGTCCAAGACGGGCAATAGGAACAGAAATCTCATATCCCAGGCGCCTATCCTATAGTTCTTGATACTGATGCTATTGTCATGCAAAAGGCCGCAGATAGCAGTATCCAATAACAAAAATTCCTGAAGATGGGGAAAAGTCAGCGAAATGTATTCAGCCCTTGGTCCAGGATATAAGTTTGAGCGACATGCCAAGCGTCGGTCCAGTATATTTCGACCAGCATCCAAAAAGTCAAGCACCTCCGTTGCGTTTTTGTTCTCCACATCGTGGCATATGACGAGTGTGTACCATTTGGAGACATTCTCCAGGAAGTGATCCAGAAAGGGACGCTTGTAGATCTGTAATGTGATCTGCGGTTCGGTAATCTGGCAGCGGATACTATAGTCACACGGCACACCGCATACTCTCCGCAAATCTTCTGTACATTCTGTAGATACCAGCGCATTTAACTCCATTACCAATGTCTTCCTATTTCCGAACAACATTCGACGCTTTGAGACCACCGGATTGTACTCGAAGTATTTGATCATCAGTTCGCAAATTATATTAAAAATCATGTAGAGCAAGCACTCAATTAGTTTGTATAGACTAGGGATCACACACAAAACAATAATCGCACTTAACGAGATAATCCATGTGGCCCTTGCTGCGAAGCTACAAATACTGAGAAACCTTATTCGATTTATGTATGTATAGGCCTGTGCATTAAAATAATGTTTACTTACAATGAGAGCAAGAATGAGCGCTCCTCCGAACCGTTAAGGTGGGAAATTGTGCCGTTTGTGATTTCAGACATTTTTTTAGCAATATTTTGATAGCAGCAGACTTGGGAAAACTCAAATTAGTGTTGCTGAACTGACGTGTAAGGTAAAGGCAACTAGATGAAATATTTTATATTGTCGCCCTGCATATGATATGACATTATTCTCGGCGCATAATAGGCATGCTCTAAGCATGCCGAATCCCCCAGCTAATGTGTTAGGTGGAAGAAACAAGCTTACACCCAGAGAAAATGACACTGATGAGCACTTAGATTTAAAAATGTATACCAATAGATTGAAAATATTTCATCTAAATATATTTAATATTTAAATGGAATATATTCCTTGAATATTTAATTAAATTATGGAGATGTGTTTTCCTCTTACTATGCCATGTTTCTCTGAGTGTAGGCTTTGCCTGTACTTTTTGCTATCAGCAAGATCTCGCTTCTTATATTCCCTGATTCTCTTTGGGTTCTTATCTGCTTCGCTGCTTGTTTGCTTTGCACACACAGACATTGCAGCTGGACTGCAGGGAACTCACACGCTTACGCAC
This sequence comes from Drosophila subsilvestris, assembly GCA_035043285.1. Taxonomy (NCBI): domain Eukaryota; kingdom Metazoa; phylum Arthropoda; class Insecta; order Diptera; family Drosophilidae; genus Drosophila; species Drosophila subsilvestris. Next base: position 623,926 of record JAWNNB010001728.1, on the reverse strand, counting down.
GCCCAAACACTGCACTGCACTGCAGCTTTATCTTACTTTTATCGGCATGCACAGCTATTCTCTGTGGTTTCCTCTCTCTCTCTCTCTTTTTCTTTACACATAGATCTAAGTGATTGCGCCACAAAAAAAGAAAAACGAACGTCCATCAGGATATTAACCAGAATAGCCTCAAAATTGTTTTTGTCCTCTGAATGTCGTCCATCCCGGGCAATTTATTTGAAATAACAATTTTTGTAGATTTATGTCATTGCCGCCGCATAACAATTGAAAGCAAGTTAAATGTTGCCATGAAATGACAATTTATAGCCAGAGAGCAATACCAAAAAGGGAGCAAAAATGTTCTGGCTGAGGGGGTGGTGAGGAGAATAAAACAGATTGGGGTCCAGCATAAAAGTGCGTGCAATCGATCACAAAAACAATTCAACAGTTTAAGGCCTGTTAGGGTACAGAGAGAGTCCAAAGTCTGCAAGCTGCCAGCTACACCCTCTGCCCTGCCCCTCTCTTAGATTTGACTTCAATGCCAGCATGTAGACACGTACACTGAGAAAAATTAACATTGGATGCACCAAATAAATTTCTAATAAATCTCTCTAACATATTCATTGAGTATTTATATAATTGTTGTTCAGTGTAGTTTGACTTCTTCGCCCGCATCTCTCTCTCTCTCTCTCTGTGTGTGTGTGTGTGTTGATGTTTCTATGAATGTCCGTAGCATTTATCTGTATTTAAACAAATAAACCTCGTCTTGGCCTGGCCGAAAACGTTTATTTGGTTACTTGGCATTTTGGAAATGCACTAAAAGGGAATATGTGTACACACACTCAAAAGCATGCAAACATAAATACATGCATACATGTATGTATGTATATGTATATGCAGATAGAGAGAGAGATGTGTGTGTGTGTATTTATTTGCATTTTATTGTTGATTTTGTTCCTTTTGATTGCTAGACTTTCTCCCTCTCTCTCTAACTCTCTCTCTCTGTGCTGTCCAAAATAAACTGCTGCAGAACCTGACTTATTGGCATTGCAATAAAATGCTGCTGTAATGCCCAATGAATATTTATGCCGAAAGCCATTTCATTTTGCATCGAGTGCCCCTATAGGGCTTATTTGGGGCACTGCCATGCCACGATTAATACTAAATTGATTGTGTCAGGTTTTATAATATGACTGACCGCTAAAGTCCGCTCCTCCTCCGCTCTGTTGCATTTTTTTTGTTCACCCACCTACATACATATTTGGGTAAATAAGTCAAATAACAGCGCAGTTAGTCGTACGTACGTACGTACTATCTATCTATTTGTTAACTACATATCCTATCGGCATTTTGGTTGCACTTCAAAAACGCATCAGTTACGAGAGATTTTTATTTATTTACTGTTTGCCCGACACTGGCCACAAAATTGCCACCTGCGTGCCGCGTTTTGCCGCTCAACAAACTAATAAATTGCCAGCAGGCGATATCTGCATCTCCGTCTATCTCACCGTTTATGTTTCTCTCACTCTCTCTAGCGTAAAAAACATGCAGGAATTCTTTAATTGTTGTTTCAACTATGGAATATCCTATAGATTCAATTAAACGGTTTACAGAACGGAAAGAGCTAGAAAGTGCATACGAAAAGAGTAAAATAAAGCTGCAGTGTGCAGCAAAGCAAAGCGAAAATGATATGAGTATCCGTAAGACCCAAAAGAGAATGAGAAAAGTCTACAAAGAATTGAGATCATCCCACCTACGACTTTGGCTGGGCTCTGGCTACCATTTCGAGAGTAAATTAAGGTTGATTCGCCTTCTCTTGACTCTAGCATGCATCTACACACCTCAAACAATGTACGCCCTGCCCTCACGTACATGTACCCTGTACTACGCTGTACGGAATGAACAGCCAAACATGTGTATGCAACACAACATGGAATGTCATGTCACATGCGTGACAAGGGGCCTAGCCTGAGGAGGGGGGAGGGTGTGGTGGCACATAAAAACTATGCGCCTGCATAAATCGCGAATCACAAATCGAAAATCGAATTTATTGACAGCGCGCAAATGGGCGAAATAGGCAAACAAACAACACTCGTCGTGGCACCAGCCGCAGCGTAGAAGGAATAAAAATCATTTGAAATATTGCCACTGTATGCAATGTATCTGTGTGTGTGTGTGTGTGTGTGTGTGTGTGCGTGGTTGATGGTTTTTATGTGTGTGTGTGTGAAAACTGTTTGCCTTTAAACATAACGCTCTGTGACAAAAATCTAATGAAATATGCAATAAAATTTGAGTGTTTGTCATTTCACATAAGCAACGAAAAAGCGCAATTCACAATGAGCATAGATAAATATGGTACGCACACACACACACACATACCATGACCATATTTACCACTACTTATATATGTATGTACATATGTACACAGCTATGTATGTTCCATTCAAATGTATATCCAAATTGAAAAGCTAAAAACCCAGAGAAAGTTCATGAAATTTCCATAAATTTTGTGCATGTTTTTTTTTTCGATATGCAAGAATAATGGACTGTACAGCAAACAAACAACGGAAAAAAAACTAATGGATGAATTGTCAAATTAGTGGGATTATGACAGACAAGGGGCACTGTTGTTTTTAGATAAATATGTTTATTTATGGTATAGCTTCTATCACTTTGGATGGGTTCTTTGACATGTTTTGACGATTTGTGTACTTAGTTTTATGTTATTTGGGAGCTAAATTATTACCCTCAATGGGAGAACTGTTTACTCAACAGTGGTTATATGTTGCTACAAGAGTAAGCTTAGATGTTTGATTTCCATGCCAAAAGATTTAATAGATATAGATATTTAATAGATTTAATAGACATTTGTGTTGTGTGCTTTGCAGATTAAAATCTTTTTTTTTTTTAAGTTTTCTATTCATTCTGTATACTTGTCAATGCTGAATAAACTCTAACAAATAAAAGATAAATATCAGTTATTTATATTTATAGATAAACTCAAACCCCATTCATGCAGTTCAGCATCAAAGCCACATATGCACATACATACATACATATGTATGTACATGCATATATTTCAACTTTATTCCAATAATAATTATAGCTTCATATGACAACAAGCTTAGTGCATAGCTAAACGGATGAATAGACAGACAGACAGACATGCACAGATATATGGATAGATACATATGTACATAGAGACAGGGACAAATAAATACCAGTGTGGGAGAGAGAGAGGGGGGCGTGGGATATATAATACCCACCCTCTTTTATGGCTGCAACGATTTGCTACAAATTAATGGGCAGCAATTTCAACAGAGTCGAGAGACCGGGACGAGCTGGCAGATTGATTCGGCAGATGCTGGCGCTGAACGTGGCCACGTGGCGTATGCGTAATATGATTTAAGCGAAGCTAATGCACAAAGGCATTTAAATTGAAATGGTGTGTGGCTGTGTGCGGTGTGCGAGGGAGGGATGGTGTGCATGCCATTGAGTGGATGAGTGTTTGCCTGTGTGGCGTTTGGGAATGCTGCATTTTAGGCATTTTCGCAATTTTGATTTATTTTCGCCAGCACACAGATAGGAAAACCCCAAAGCGCTGTTGAAACTCCCAAATGCTAACAGACTTTTCTATTTTTCTATGCTTTTTTCTCTCTCTTTTTTACATGTGTGGCACCGATTGCAAATGACGACGACGACGATGCTGACAAAAACTAATATTTGGAAACACGCTAATGCGCGGGTTTGGGTTCTGGTTTTGCTGCTGGCTCTGGTGCCGGTTCTGGTTCAAAAACGTGGAACGTGCAACGACGACAATGACCTGATACTATACCCCCATGCTCCGAATCACGCCTAACAAACGATAACTCAATGGCTACCGGAAATGTAAAACTAACGGAAATTACAAAATGGCTGGCTGCTACTCCCCCCACACACACACACACACACACACACAACCCATAGATACGTCTCACATCGGACAAACTAAGCTTCGATCTGGTGCCCGATGTGAACAACAATGTGACACACTCGACGACCATCAAAATCAATCGTGCCACCTCCTGGCACAGCGTCGAGGTAGACTATAAGCTGGGCGAGATCCGGTTCACTGTCGACTACCGGCACACCCTCAGCCAGATGTACGGCCTGACCTTTAACATTGGCGACAAACTCATCATTGGCAGCAGCCTAAAGTCAGCGGCCATGGGTCTGGTGGGCTGCATCCGTGACATTGAGATCAATGGCCATTTGATTGAGCCACGGCATGTGGTCAAAACGGAGCGTGTGGTGGGCGAGGTGGCGCTGGACAATTGCAACTACATTGATCCCTGCAAGCGGCCCAATACCTGCGAGCATGGTGGCAAGTGTTTCGTCAAGGATGATCGCGTCACCTGTGACTGCAAGCACACCGGCTACATTGGCAAGAACTGTCACTTCACCAAGTATCGCAAGACCTGCGAGGAACTGGCGCTACTGGGCTTCACCAAATCCGATGTCTACCTCATCGACATCGATGGCAATGGCGTCTTCCCGCCGGCTCATGTCAAGTGCGATTTTCAGAGTCTGGAGAATGCCACAAAGACAATTGTCGAGCACAATCTGCCCAGCCAGGTGGATGTGCGGTCGGCCCGTGAGTCCGATTTTAGCTTCAACATACGCTATCGCGAATTCTCCCCACACATGCTGCAGGAGCTCATCTCGCACTCGCTCTACTGCACGCAGTACATCAAGTACGACTGCTATCGTGCCCAGCTGGAGCTGCACTCGGCCACCTGGTTCACGTCCTCGGCCAAGAATCTCACCGTTGACTTTCTCGGCAATGTGAAGAGGTAAGTGGATGGATAGGTAGGTCGAGTCGCTCTCTTGGGGTCTTTAGGGGGTATTTGTGATTTACGTGCCGCCACGTCACCACGTCACCGCAAACAACACAAAATTGGATGACAAGAGCCAGGCATCACACGGCAGCACAGTGGTGGCAAATGTGGGGGGAAATTGGGAATTTATTGAATAGGCTTTTGAGGTAGAAGTTCTGGAAATGTAAGCAGACATTCATTAAGTTCGTTAAATTTAATGGAGTTGGGATATTTCCACGAACTCTAACTGAAAGTGGCATAGACTCCTCGGGTTCAGCTTTAGTGGAAGGTGAGACAAGAGCAAGGAAGGCAGGAATACGTACAATAATTATAAAGTTACTTACAGTAAAGTTCTTTGAACTGAAATTCTTTTCATGAAGCTTTGATTAAGTGCTTTGAGGAGAGGTAACAAATAATTCCAAATTTTTCACACATTTTTCTGTTGATTTAGCATTGAAGCTGTCCACTATTCTATGCTCAGTTTTATTGCACCTTTCTTTAGTTAATTATCTTTGACTTATCCCTGATTGTATACCACTGTATCTCGGCTTAGTCCTATGCACATGCTGGCGGGTGATTTCGGTCCACCGCTGGCCACACAATTAATGTTGCAGTCTATTTGCGTAACTTGTTGTTGCCCCCAGCAGCCAGCCAGCCAGTCAGCCAGCCAGCTAGCCAGCCTCCCACTGCACCAGGATGTGTGTGTGTCTTAGTGTGTGTGTGTGTTCTGCCTCAGTGGACTCCGTACGTGCGGTAATCCAACAATGCTCATATAAATCCAGAAATTGCTATACAGAGACACAGAGAGAGAGGGGAATCTCTTGCTGGCTGGTGGCGGTTGGTGTTGTCTTGGTGCTGGCATTTCAATTGTAAACGAAACTTAAATTAATTGCTCGAACATGCATAATATAAATGCCAGGCAGGAACCTGCGCTTAATGCTAACTGACATATTTACCCACACGGGGTAAACGCCTCCCATTCCATCATCCACAGATGCACTCACTCAGCTGCACACACACACACTGTGATGTTCGTTGAGGTTCTGCCTCTTCCTGTTGCAGCGTTCACTTTCATAAAGCATAACGCATCGATTTCCATGCCACTGGAGCACTGAAGTCCAGTCCAGTGCTCTGACCACCAATGTCCAGCTGTCGGTCGACTCTCTCTACTTAGGAGCCATCTGTCTGGCTATCTGCTCGATTCCTGTGTCTTGTCCGAAGGAGGAGCAGCAGACTATTGCATAATTTGTCATGGAGTTGGGCCTACTGAACAACAACCATCTCTTGTTGGTCAACTGGGCCAACATCTAGTGTTGGTTTAGCTCTTCAAATTTGATTTTTCACATGTATGTGTCTGTGTGTGTGTGTGTGTGTGTGTGTGTGTGAGTGTGTGTCTGCCTGCCAGCATCTGCCTGTTTGTGCCCTTTTAGCCAAGTTATATTTGCGGCATTTGTTGGCCAGGCATTGGTGCATGAAATTTTATGGTGCCGAAAAGCAAAAACCAAAGCAAAACCAACCCCCCGTCTGGAATGCTCTTTTTGGCAGCCCCAAATTGTGACAAACGTTTTGGGGCAAACGAAGCTACCCCAAGCGGATGTGAAGAGTGCATAACATATGAGGCACAAATACGTTTTTGGGGAAAATTGCAAAAGTGCAAAACAAAAGGAGCCTGCTCCGAGTTTTTGTCTTGGGGTATTTATGTGTCGGGCAAATATGTTTCCGGCTGAGCGCTAATAAGGTTTATGAGCGAAGACCCATGCATATATCTCTACTTCAGTGCCGCCAGATTGTCGAACAACTCTTTTTTTTTCTCGGTGCCACACACATTGTGCTTTTTTTTCTGCTGTTGAAAGTTTTCCTTGGGTAATTTCTCTTCTTATGGCAGGCCTGGGCCCTTTTTTTGTTGTTGTTTGTTTGAAAACGAATGGCTCCGAGAGCACACAAATTTAGTCTTTACGCCTAATTTCTTTGCCGCTTGAAAAACTCATTCACATGCCTTGGGTTTCGCATAGGTTGTTTGTGGAAATGGTGTAGGGGGCGGGGGCGTAGGGCGGTGCAGAACCCTTTGACAATACATCATGCACAGCAAAGTAGGCAACATCTGGTGGCAAGCAATTTCCAGTCGCTTGTTGCTGTTGGCTTTCCCTCTTTTGGTTTTCAGCCTGCGTCACTAATTTCCGCTTTCACTAAATCAATTCGCAAAAACCTTAACAACGCTCGATTTTGGTTTTTTTTCTGTTTTTCTTTTCCCCTGAAATGAATGGCGTTCTGGTTGGCTACTGCCAAAAATTCACAAAACCAAAGAGAAATGTGTATTGTGTATTGTTGGGTCGGTCTGGACTGGTGGGGAGGGGGGCAAGAAAAAACGAGTTAACTTCTCTTGGCAGACCAGAACCATTGAGCTATCCATCATTGGGGTCGTAGTTTGGTCTTTACTCATTCAAAATTTGACAGCATCGTTTGTTTGTTTGCTGCTCCTGTTGCGGATTCGCTTCGTTTCGTTTCTTGCAACTTTGAGGCGGAAACGGATGCGGCACATGCATAGCAAAAACCGCAGCCAAACAGAGGAATTGAGTGCCACCAAAGCCACACAACAGGAGTAAATAGATACCCTCTATAGAAGGACATTTCCCTTACTGGGAATGAAATTCATGGCACAAAATCAAGTAATAACATTTACTTATGTACCTCCTCTATAGACATTGGATGGGGGGCACTGCCTGCCTATCACTGGCATTATAATTGAATTTAATGCGCCAGCAATTGCCTGTCACAGATACAGCCCTGAAATTGTTGGATACCAAACGCAAATTTTTGCATAAATGGGCTAACAAAAAGCTTGCCAAAAGCGAGCCAGATGGATGGAATGTGGCAGGGTGGTGGGTCACTCAGTCAGTCAGTTGGTGGGTCACTCAACGGGTTCGTCAAATTGCCGGCAGGAGTTCCGGCTCTGGCTCTGGCTCTGACTGTGGCTCCATTTGAAATGTATGCAAATGTATGCGAACTTTTTCTAATACCTTTCACCTTTTTTTTGTTGTCTTTCCTTTTCTTCCTTATTTTTGTTTGTTTTTTTTTTGTTTGTAGAGGCGCCTGCCCGTGCTCGGTTAACAAGACGTGCGTGGACCCGAATCAATCATGCAACTGCGATGTGAAGGAGAACAAATGGAATTCGGATGAGGGCTACTACCAGGATCCGCCCAGTTTGGGCATCACCAATATGTACTTCCTGCAGCAAAAGGATCTGGACGATGACTCCCAGGGTCGCATCACGCTCGGCCCCCTGGAATGTGTCGAGACAAGTGAGTGGGAGAGGAGCAGCACTATTAATAACTAGCAATTAATGATACCATCCCATTCCCGCATGCCTATGGCCCACAGATACACAGAAATACGTGGTCACCTTCACCACATCGCAATCGTATATCGAGGTGCCCGGCTGGCGGAAGGGCGACATTGCCTTCTCGTTCCGCACCACCGGCGAGAAGGCCATACTGCTGTTCCAGCCACCAATACGTCCCCACTATCCATCGTTCATGGTGGCCCTTACCGGCGATGACCAGCTCACGTTCACCTTCACATTGAGCACGGGGACCACCCGGGAGCTGGTCATTAACTCGCACCGCCGGCTGAATGGCGGCGAATGGCATAAAATATGGATCGACTACAACCAGTATCATGTGCGCTTCATGATAAACACCGATTACCAGATGCTCGATTTGCTGCCCGAGGAGGAGTTTGGTCCATTTGAGGGTAGCATGTACATTGGTGGCGCCACATTGTGAGTATTCCTGCGAGTGTGGGTGGTGGAATGGTGGTAATCAGACATTCGTTTTTATGGCCAACTGCAACGTGTGGCAGTAGCAGCAGCAGCAGCAGCAACAGCTGTAATAATAATCGCTGTGGAAAAACGCTATTGGGAGGGGTGGGAGGTATGGTGGTGCAGTCTCCTGTTGCAGCTCCTGCTTCTGGCTCTATTGACTGCTCCATGCTTCTGCCTCTGCCTCCTGTTGCCCCTCTGACCAGTGTCCACTGGCAGTTTGCGGTTTGTGCAATTTATTGCGGCAATTACGTTTTAATTATAAACGCCCGACTAGCTGCCAAGCATCCCTAACAATGACACTTTCGTCCGTCCGCGTGCAGTCAAAGGAATCCAATCGCGGAGAGGGTGGGGAGGCCATGCACCGATGAGCGACACAGTTCGATTGATAATTGGGGCGCCTCTTATGAGATAATTACAGATTGATGGCATTCATTCGTTATGTCATGCGATAACTACGCCCATAAACTTAAGTTCTCTGATTATTCTTGATTGTCTTTAAAACGGTATTATTTCCATTGCATTGATTGGAATCGGGCGCTGTTGATAGTTGTTGGTTCAAGCAGCGAACTGCTTGCACTGCTTACACTGCTTAAGTACCAGTAAAAGCCATAAGTTCTAATTAATTTTATTGACTGCATTTATGCATTTCACAAACTTTTATTTACCGCATATTTAAATCTATTTTAACATCTACTTTATGTTGTAACTTTTGAAATCGTAACTTTTATGTCATAATTTAATGCTATTTCAACTTTTATTACTCATGTTTTCCGTAAAAGTTTCGCTTAATCAAAATTGTAATTTGTATGCCCAAGTGCCATGCCAGCAGCATGCCCACCACCACCACCGCATTTCTTTTAATATTTATGGCAAATACACACAATCCTTTGGCCGCCGCCGCAAGGGACACAAAAAGAATTGCCATAATTAAATTAACTTCCCCGCTGGAAAATTCATTTCAAAGTCATTATCAATAATCAAGCCAAAGCGAGTGTGTGTGGCTAGGGGTGGAACCACTCTCTGATTCTGCTTCTGGTTCTGGCTTTCCCCTCTGGATTTTTTTTTCTGTACTCGCACAAGTAACGTCTCACCCTTATGGAAGTTCTGGCGCACTTAAAACGCGCTTATTCTTGATTGGCATAATTTATAAAGTTTTTTTTTTCCTGTTTCGCCGCTCATTCACAGGCGGTTGAAGTGCTCCGGATGCTCATGTCGAGATAGATAGGATAATGTGGGGAAAAGCTTTTGAGGGGCTTATGAGTACACCTACGCATATATCCGTACAAATGTGTGTGTGTGTGTGTGTGTGTGGGCATGCCACTTGAGTTACTTTTTTTTTAATTATTGAAAAATGTGTAAAAATCAAATTGAAATATAGGTGGGGCTTATATTGGGTTGAAAATGTGTGCACATTTGCACTTAACCCCGAAAAACAAAAACAAAAAACAACCTGTAAGCGAACAACCCATTTATAAAATTTCGATGAGCGGAAAACACGCAGAGTAATTAACGGTAAAGTGCTGTGCTTTATAAAGCCCCAATCCCCAGTCCCACCACCAATCTCAATCCCATTTCTGAGTCTGAGCCCATTTTCGAAGCGCTCTCTCAGTGCGCCAATTTTTGCAATTTATTTATCGACAAAAGCAAGCGCTGTAAAGCATACATACAAGTTATATGAAGGAAAATGTAATATTGATGCACTCTGCATGGAGACGCTGCTGTGCCTTGTATAAGGCGGCGTATGCAGCGTAAGCCAATAAGCAGAAATCAGTGGCACTGGCAGTAATCATAAATAAACGAGTTAATCAACATATTGACAGAGACACGGCGAGACGTGGCCGAGACGACGGGATACAGAGAAACATGGGAGAAATGTATTAACCCATAAAGTGACTGCTGGATTAATGCCACTTGAATGCGCTTGCTGTACGGAATATTATTAATTTGTGTTAACGAAGAAACAAAGTATGGATGTGCGATAGTGAAGGTATCAAAAGTTCTTTTGTGGAAGTTCGATAATGGATTGTTTTGAATGACTGCCCATCGAAAGTATAATTGCTAATTAAAAATGAGTAATTCTGCAAATAAGTCCCATCGTGGAAAATATTTTAGGTTTGCTGTAAGTGGCCGAATTCCACGAAAAATCGTTTAAACGTTTTCAAAACTATTCCTCCCATTAAACGAGAGTTCCAGCTGCCGGAAAAACCCTGTCAAAGGATGTGCTCTGTGTGGAAATGTAGGCAAAGTCGGTGCGAAAATTACAATGGCTGATGCGGCTAATGATTGTTGTAATCGGTTTTTGCATGTGGTGGTATGCCCCAAGCCCGTGCCATGTCATGTTGTTTAGAAGCAACAGCAGCAGTGGCAGCATCTGCTGGTGTCACCACCTCCTGCTCCTGCTCCTGCTCCAGTTTCAGTTCCTGCTGTCTGATGTCCGTCCGATCATCGATTGCCAGCAGCAGAGATGCTGCACCACATGGCATGATGGTGGGCTTGGGTGGGTTTGGCGGCGCCCGAAACACGGGCAACTGGCGTGCCAAATATGCGAATTATTTTCCACGCTGCAGGAAACAGGACAACGTCATTGAGCAATGCCAATGGGTGACGCCTACAGCGGACATCGAATGGGTGGGGACAGTGGGCACTGGGCAGGGTGTTGTGTCTCTTCTCCCCGCGCCATTCGGGGCGGTTAAATGTGTTGCTGTCGCCTGTCTCGCAGCGGCGTCCATGAATGAATGAAAAGTGCTTAATTGCTTGTGACGGCGTTAAATAAATTCTTAATTGCTTCGCACTTTGCGCGTTTGCAACGTTAATAGGATTTCCGTCCGTCGTCCGCCCATCGCCCGGCGAATGCATTTTGTCCAGGATATGCACATCGCGGGCGCTCCCGCTGGCTTCGCCTACCAGTTCCCTGTGCCTGTCCTTGTCCCTGTCCTGACATCACCCGAAAAACTTCATTCCTTTCGTGTGTTTTATTGCCGTTAATTTCCGTGGAATATTCTCCTGCTTTTTGTTTTTTTTTTTATAAATCCTTTTAGCCAAGTGTCAGCCTCGGGAGCCCGAGGCACATCCTGCAGCACATCATTTGCAAGGCAAAGCGCTAAATTTCATTTTGCATACGACCCGTGCTCCCATGTGCCGGCCTCGTTACAGCGTTACAGCGTGGCAGCGGCGTCCCTGTCTGCGGCTGTTGACGTATCACAGGACAAGCAAAAAAAAAATAAAAAAGAAAAATTAAAAATGCATTTGTGACAAGCTCGGCGAAAAGAAATGCAGCACACGTTGCAAAAACTAATGACTTAATAGCTTCGCCAGGCTTGCGGCAAGGACACACGCGCACCGCCATGGTTGCCCCCCAGGGGGGGCGGTGTGGGCGCGTATGAAATGGGAGCATGTCGTGTCGTGTCCCCAAGCTGAATGTGGGTGAAGCAGTCTGAAACAAATGCAAATCGACCCACTCACCCGATTATGGCCAATTCGTTTGACAGCATTCAATAACTTTTGCGCTTAAATAACAATTACGCAACTCTCTGGCAAACAATTACCAGGAAAAGCGAAAGAAAAGCGAAAGTAAAACGTAATAAATTCGGATAAAGGACACTGCACACAGAAAACCCCAAAAGTGAGAGAATTTTTTTTTGTTTCTGTCGAGAAGAATTTTAATTTTACTTTGAGCTTTTCCTTCAGACAACACCAGGGTCTTTGTGGTAGCTAAAAGGGGCGGAGGCGGTGGCGGTGGCGGTGGCAGGGCGGGTTGGTATGGCAATGGGAAATGTCTCTGGTAATAAAATTTACATAATTTAGAAAGACATTCGGAGCAACTTTCTTTGGCCGACGCCTGCACGCGTATAAACAAGACATTTCCGCCACTTTAATTTTCAAAAGCTTACACTTGAGATTTTATTGGCCAATTCATTGTTGGCCACTGGAGTGTAGGGGAAAGCGGAAAAGGAAAGCGAGAAAATGGCCATTGAAGAGGGCCAAGACTGCAGTTTTGAGAAAAACTTACAGCGAATGCTGAAAAGAAAAAAAAAAGTCAAATCGGTAAAAAGGAGTAGCGGAAAAAGTTAATCTAAGCTGAAACGACAAAGCTATGCCCTACAGTATGAAGAGGCACTTGGAATTGGTCTTGTTTTGTGTCAAATGGGTTTCAGTAATGGTTTTATTTTCATTTTTTAACTAATATTTATGAAAATAATTGTGGAGAGGGTTCTTGGCCGAAAGATTTCTTCAATACAAATTCGTGAGTTAGTCTTCAAAACCCCGAGTTCAATAACGTAGAAAGAAATTCAAAGAAAAATCAAGAAATGTCATCAAAGTTTGCCACTTGGAAGCTAATAATATTCTCATAATTTAGTTTGAACTATTCCAATAATCCGAACAAGTTCATTAGCGCATTAATTATAAACCCATCGAAATTTGTGGGCAAAGGCAATGGGAAAATGCCCTACCCTTACACATCCGTAGGGAATATAATTCAACTGGAAATTATCCTTTAATTTAAATGCAAAATCAATCCGATAATTAAACCGAGCCAAAGCAGATGTATTTGGAGCCTTGAATCGGTACAGTTTGGCCAGATAGAATCGAAATTATGAAAGGCAATATTAGATACCCACTATATCTAGTCAGATTTTCAAATAGAGAGCACGAAATATATTTCTATGACTTCCTTTTAGGCATTGCAAACCCGTTGCCAAAAAAGACGTACCCTTAACAGAAGGTATCAGAAACAAAAAAAAAGGGGAAAAGTGACTGGGTGTAGAAAGAAGAACGCAGCACGAAAAACTTTTCCCACAGCTGTCCAGCTTGAGGCTCTTCTATGCCCTGCCTGCATCCCTTTTCCCGGGGGTGGTGTCGCTTCGATTTTCAGCTTGGCAACTTTAAAGCTGAAAAGCGCCAGGGTCGCGATTTATTTGAATAAAGTCAGTGATGGACTCGGAAAGTACGAAGAAACTGGTAAGGGGGGGTTGCCATGGATTGCGATTTCCTGATGATATTTTATGTTTGTCGTCGGTTCAAGTGGAGGGGGTGGAGTGGGGTGGAGTGAAGCTGCAGCTTAAGTCGAGAGTGGACAACTTATTGAATAGTTATGACAAGTCATAATATAAAGTAATCCCCCAACCGATTTCCCTCTGCTGTTCTCTTCTCTTCTGCTTCTGCTTCTACGTAGCGACCTGCTCAAGAAGCTGTCCGTTAAGGCTGGCCTTATTGGCTGCTTCCGTGGCCTGGTGGTCAATGGTGAGATACTCGACATCTACAGCTACATGTCAGTGCATCTGTCGGAGATTATTAAGGACTGCAAGCCATCCTGTGTGCCATCGCCCTGCCGCAACGGTGCCCAGTGCAAGGAGCTGTGGAGCAGCTTCAAGTGCGTCTGCAACAATCCGTGGGCCCACATCGGGGAGTTCTGTGAGACAAGTGAGTGCTGTGGTCGTGACTTCTTCTTCTTTTTCTTTATGATTTCACCAACTAATCCCCCACTCTCTTTGCCCGTGCAGACATCAACGAGAAGGCGTTAACCTTCATCAACCGTGAGTCCTTCCTAATGCGCAACTACCTCAGTGTGGGCGCCACGCCTGCCATCCTTATGCACGGCCTGGAGGGCGAACGGGATGTACTCAAGGGCATCCTGCACCAGAATCTGCTCATCAACCTGCGCACCTATGACTCCAATGCTCTGGTCGTCTATGCCAACGATCACTACAACAACTTTGTGCATCTGTACATCAGCCAGAACCGTGAGATTGTCTTCCTCTACAACTACGGCGATGAGATTGTCAATCTCACGCTGCTGGACGATACGCTGATGGCCTCGAAGAGCCTGAAGAGCATCCAGGTGGCCATTATTCGTGGCGAGCAGGAGACCCGCATGCATGTGAACCAGCGCAGTGTGAGCATCGACAGGGGCACCCTGCTGCTCGATGAGTATGCCAATAAGCCCTGGAGCAATCCGGAAAAGGGTGAGTGTGACGAGTTGATAACTTTCAGTGGATTATGGCCTTTAATTAGAGATTAGTTTCGGGCATACGGATGGGATTGGAGGAGGAGCTGTTTCGAGGCACTAAATGGCTCACGTCTTTGGTTGTTTCCAAACTCTCTAATTTCATATAATAACATTGTAGATAACTTAATACAATTTCACACATATTTCTGAACACTTGGGCACTGAATAATTTCGATTTGTATGCGGAAAGATTACCTGGTCTTTGCCCAGGTCTACCTTCGTCACTTCCAGCGGCTGCCCATTTCGAGGCCTTGGCATGCGACGTTGTGGTATTGTTTTGTGCCTCATCCTGTGCGGCCAGCTCCTCGTCGATGAGCAGATCAAAGTTGCCCAAGGCATCGGCACTGGGCACTTTGTTCCAGCGCACATCCGGCACCCCATCGGGTGGCAGCACCACAGCCAGAATGTTGTCAATCAGCTTGTATTTGAGAATGCGATCGTTCACCGTGGTGGAGGTGAGCGATGGCGATGCATTTACCTCCACTAGCCACGGCTTCAGGGCATTGTCGATGATGATGTCGTAGCCATAGCACTCGAAGCAGTGCCTGTCGCTGGCCATCACCGGGGCCACGGCGCGCAGCGAGTGAACAATCAGCCAGGAGATGGCACCAAACAGTCGATCCGTGACCTCCTTGCCACGCGTTCCCTCGAGGAAGAGGGCCAGATTCTGGACGGACCATTTGCCGCCGTGCAGGGTGTTGTACTCGCCGCCATGCTTCTGGACACTCACATTCGTCAGATGGACGTACATGTTGTCCAGCTCGGTGACACTCGTGTCGTACTTGACCGTGCAGAAGCGGCAAAAGCCCTGCTTGAAGAGGTACGCCTTGAGGGGACGGAATGAGGCCACCAGTACATACAGCCGCAGGTCGAACTTCTTGCCGCCAATCAGCAGGGGATTGTCAATGTATCTGGATATGACGTACGACTCCTTGGCAATCTGCGGATGAAAGGGTCCCTTCGCCTCGCGCGACCACTTCTTTAGCTTTGACAGTTTGTTGATGAGAAAGATGCCCGCGCCCTGCGACTTGCCGCAGGGCTTCATAATCCAGGTGCTAAGCGGAAACTTGCGGTACTCCTCCACGAACATGTTGTAGTCAGCCGGCAGGACGAAGGTGGTGGGCACAAAGTCCAGGTAGAGGTAACGGTTGCCATTCGAATTATTGGATTCGGTTTTCTCTGCCAGCGGATTGCCGTCGCGTTCGAGGTCTTTGCGATACCGCTTGATATTCTTCACCAGCAAATCCTTGCGCGAGAGCTCGTAGTGATTGGGAAAGTGATTGATCATCTGGTTGTCGTGCATCCGATAGCCGCTGTCCACGCTAAAGATGTTGCGACAGGTCTGCACCCCCGCCCAGTAGAAGTGCCAATCATCGTCGCCGTTCACCTGATGCCAGCCGCGCTTCTCAAAGTTGTTCACCAGCACCGACTTGTCCAGATCCGTGCAGAAGCCAATTTTGAGCTTGTCATGGCCCTGACCACCGCCGCCGCCGCCGCCACCACCGCCGTTGACACCACCGCTGCACACCAGCTCCCCCGCCACCGCCAGCAGCATTATTGGAACCCGGCAGACGACCGTACATTGTGGCTGTGCTCTGGCCGAGCGTTGGCTGTAGACTGGCGACCCGCCACGCCTGCGTCCAGTCGCCGAGCAGTGTATCCCCTGCCATAAAAATACTGGGGGCGGACTCTGGGCTGTATGTTGACGTTGCCAGGACGGCCCCACTGGCAGTTATTGAACCAACAAATCCTGTCGTCGCTTGTGTCGAGGTTGTTGCCCAAAAAAATACAACTCTTTTGCTTTCGGTGTGGGCCAGGTGCCCCCTTTTTGTCAACGGCGGTGGCTTGTGCTGGTTGCCAGGCAGCGGCTTCAGCCTTTTTCCGGGAAGCTTTTTCCGGCTTGTGGGGTCCTTGTACTGCACTCTCTCTCTCTCTTGTTTTGTTTGTTCTGCAACGCCGAGGAGCCTTGCACAGAAATTTCAGCAAATAGTTTAGCAAGTTGAGCTGCAAAAATGCCAAAAATGTCCCTCAAAAACAGGGACAGCAGCGACAGCAGGTAAAAATCTGTGCACACTGTGATGGCCAAATTATGTGCACTTGAAATTTTCTCTGTTGCCTTTTTAGCGAGCCAATGTCGTGGTATGTGTGTGTGTGTGTTAGCCAGAATGTGTGTGTGTCTGTTAAACTCGGTAGAAAACTCGGTTGGTAAAATAAAAACGAAACGCCATGCGAATGGATAAAGTTTTGCTCTCTACACTAGATGGCAGAAAAACAACGAGTTGCTTTGTAGATATTTGAAAATGTGTTTAAAAAAGTATGTGTATGTGTGGGTGGGTGTGTGTGGATGTGCTCTGTGCACTGTTATATTTTTATTATTATCTCTATTTTACTCTACCATCTCTTTGCTCGCTTAATATGTAAATGGAACTGCATTTCGACAAAGATAGTTGCAGTAGTAGCTGTGTGCAGCTGTGTGTGGCTGTGTGTGGGTGGGGCAAATTGTTGATAAAGGGAAAACGTACGCGGTAGCATATTTGATTTCCATCTGAACAGATTCTTTTTCAAATTGTTTGTTTAGCGCATTATTTGAAATGAACATTAAATACAGGCAATTTTTTTCTGTGCGGTAAATTATGCTCTTAAACTGAAAAGGCACACCACTCAAATTGCGGCAAATTCTTTAAATATTTTATGGACTGTTTTAAGTTGTTTTGTCACATTTTAGCTGCAATTTTAACATTTTTTTTAGATATTCGGAAAATTATCATAAATCTGCCATAAGTAGAATGGTTTTTTTTTTGTGGTTTACGGATAGGCAATGGCTTTGGGCACATTTCAGATACATTTACAGACAATCGGTTTGCTAAAGGGAGTGTTATGGACCAGCCAAAACTGTTCTTACCCTTCAATAAATCTCTCCATCAAGTGCTGTTGAAATAGCACCTCTCATTGAAATAGTTGGCTCTCATGCAAGTCGCCTCAACATACCTATAATGTTACTCCAGAAAGCCACAAATCCAAAACAATTAAGTTCGTCATTCAATTGCCATAAATCATCACAACATTTCCAGACAAATTTCGAAATTTCGAGCCTTTCAAATGCTCTTCAATTAAACGTGCATGGAGTTTTGCTGCTGTGTAACACTATTTCGTGTGGGAATTGCACTTCAGAGTGCCAGGCTACGCCAGGCCAGGCCAAACCAACTCGTTCGTAACTCACCTTGCAATTGAATTTGATCGAAAAGTTTCCATTCATAGACGTGGGGCAAACTGCCGATTGGCAGGGTATGGAAGGGAACGGTGTGTGGGTGTGTGTGTGTGTGTGTGTGTGTGTGGGTGGGTTGTGTATTGGGGGGGTTGTGGAAAATCAATCAAATTGCCCGTAACTCAATGCCAAAGCGATTTGCCAGCCAAATCAATCATAATTACAGCTCGTTTTTAGGTAGAAATGTTCTGGCCCCGAAAACATGGTCCAAGTACTTTACACAGAATAACGCATAAGCACTTTTGTAATTAAATGCGTTAATCAGGCAGCCCAGTCAGTCCCATGGGTGCCTCAATGCCTCAGTGCCTCAGTGACTGTGGAAATGCAGATAGCATTTGGATTTTCGTTTTGGTACGCATTGGCAGGCAGGCTGGCTGGCTGGCTGGCTGGCAAACATTTCAATTAGACAAACTTAAACTCGAAATTGATGGGCCTAAACCTCAAACGGGTTTGGGCTGTGCTGGCAGAAATGCCATGGCAATGAAGGCTCATTTCCGCACACAAACGGCCCAGGCAGCCAGGCAGTCAGGCAGTCGAGCAGAGAGCTAAGCCAAAATGAAGCCATACCCCCACCCGTCCTCCCGTCGGCCTCAGTCCGACTACACTCACCCACATTCTCATTTGATTTTGTTTATTTGCAGAGGTTCTGTCGCCGCATCGTCCGCCCGCACCGCCCACCGAATACTTTCAATTCCATGTCGGCGGCTACGATCCGGCGAATTTGCTGCGCCCCACCAATGTGGATGCAACGGCACTGGAGGGCTACATTGGCTGTGTGCGAGGACTGAAAATCGGTACGCAGTTGATCGACTTGGCGGAAATCAATGAAAGGAATATAGCGCCCAGTAAGTACGGCCCGTATAAATCAATTTTCACAGAGTGCAATTTTCGGTTTGGGCCTAATGCCATTTGCTGTTGCTGCTCCTGCTCCTGCTCTCTCTCTCTCTCTTCGATTCATGAACCTCCCGCCTGCACCTCCGCCTGCGCCTGTGATTGTGTGGCTATGACTGTGTGGTTGCATCTGTGGCTGGGCTGTGGGGTCCCGGGCCGCTGGCTAACTTAATATGCATGCAATTTCCGTTAAGTGCTGGCGACGGTACTCCTACGAAAATGTAGATGGCGTTGCCGATGCAGCGAAGAGGAGGCCACTTTGGGGGGCGCAAAGATTAATGCCAATGCGATAAGGCCCCAGCCCCAGCCAAAGCCAGTCAGCCAGCCCACATGGCGTATGATTTATGCGGCCACGCATCGCGGAAATTGTAACCTGACTTTGATGCGATTAAGCCAGAGTCCTGCCGTCGAAGAGGACTTGCACTTAACACTGATTTAGCCTTGCCAATTAATCCTCTACCCTCCACCCCCTCTGTCTGTTGCAGTCCAGAAGGGTGTTCTACCCAATTGCCAGATCAAATGCGATGCGGAGCCCTGCAAGAATGGTGGCATTTGCCAGGAACACTTTGCCGAACAGCTCTCCACCTGCGACTGCGAGCACACCAGCTTCCTGGGCGAATTCTGTTCGGAGGAGAAGGGCGCCGACTTCAGTGGCGAGTCCACGCTGCAGCGTAAGTTCGAGCTGCCCGCCACGGGCCGCGTTAACTATGTGCGCCTGCAGCTGGCCTTCTCATCGTTCGACCTGCGGCGAGCCAACCGCATTATGCTGCTGCTGCAGACGGCAGCGGAGCGCAGCTACTACCTTCTGCTGGCGATCACATCGGACGGGTACCTGCAGCTGGAGGAGGATCGCGAGCAGGGCCAAACGGTGGGCGCTCGCATCGATCGGAGTTTCCTGAACAGCGCCAGGCACTCGGTCTACTACGTGCGCAACGGCACCCAGGCGCAGCTCTTTATCGATCGGGAGCAGGTGCCGTTGACGGAGTTTGCCGCCCGAGTGCTTACCACCAGCGGGGAGTCCGGGTCGAATCGCGTCCAGATCGGTGGCATCAACAGCACGGACTCGCGGTTTGCCGTCTTCAAGAGCTACAGCGGTTGCCTGTCGAGTGAGTCGTAAATTTCATCTTGTCCCGCCATTAATTTCTTTTCGGTCTCTCATCAAGTGGCGCATCCCCTTGTCCTGTGGCTGCTGCTGCTGCTATTGCTGTTGCTGTTGTTGTTGTGCAGCATCGTTCGTGTTGCTGCTGCAACTTTATGAACTGAAGCAAGCTCTCCAAGGGGTGGTCTTTTGGGTGGTTGGTTGCTCGCGTAAATGCTTCACATTGTTGACCAAAAAATTAAATTTATTCTCCGCCATAAAAAGTCATTTCCGTTGGCCGTGGCCGCCGTTGCTGCCATAAATTGTGTCGAGTTTTTGCTCTCAAGATTTACAGTGGCTCATATTTAAATTGCTGCTTTGCCCCTCATCCCGAAAAAACCGCAGCACAGTGGCCAACACTTTGATTAAAAATTCACTCGTCCACCACTCTGGCAGCGAGCTCTGCCCTCTGACAGGCACCAACAAACTGACAGAACAGCTGTTGGGGCACGCCCAGGGGCCACATGTGGCTGTAAAGCTGTAAAACCTCTGCTACTTGATCATCCCATTAAAGAGCCATCGAAATGCGATAGTTTTTCGGCCATAAACATGGTGGAGTAAGCTGTGGGGCACAGTGGGGCAAAGCATAGCGAAAAGTGGGTGAAATGTAGCTGTAGGATGACTGAGAGGCAATAAATTAAAGTACTACGAATTTCTTGAGTACAAAATGTATGAAAACAAGAACTTAAAACTAAAACTGTAGCATAAAGACAGCATAAGTGGGAGATAAACAGCTTTAGGTGATTACAACTGACAGCTGTTCTTGTTGCGTTGGCCTCTTAAGGGTTTAAGTTTAAACAATTGCATTAATTAGTGACTATTTTGCTGTCCAAAAAATAACTAAAATATATCCAAATATTTCTCTATATTCTCTACCTAAAATATGTACTTCAAAGTGCTTAGTCCTTATTCTTGTGTATGCATGATACATGTATCCAAACAGCATCCTCCCATTTTCAAGTCGCGTTCGCCGGTGCACTCCCCAGAGAATGTAGATAGATGTTTGTAGCTTCAGCACTTACACTACCCCGCACATGTTTCATTAATTTGCCAACACTGTTGGAAGAGCCACGCCTCTAAAACACAATCAGAGTACGAGTACGAGAAGTGGCAGCATCCGTGGGAAGGCGTTTACCGTTTGGGCATTAAAATTTTTATTGCTAATTTTGGGGAAAAAGCATAAAATACGCACGAACGATTCGCCTTTGCCTTTTGCCTAGCGAAACCTCCAAAAATTCAGTCAAGCCAGACCACTCCTCCCTCCACCCAGATACGCAACCAATACCGAAACGCAATTCCAATTTCCACTCGAAGTCGAAACACACACACACAGACATTTGCATTTCAATTTGAATTAATGACCAATACTAATGAAAACTTCAACCACCCCAAACCGAAACCCAAACCCCACTCCCCACTCCCCCGAAACCACAAATTGGGTAAACCAACCTGGATCCGCACCACACTGCCTTGCCTCCCCCGCCGGCCAGACATCTATATACAGGTGAACGGGCATGTTATGAAGCCACTCGAGGAGTATATGCTGTTCACAAAGTCGGGGGCCGACAACATAACCGTCATCAATCCGCAGGGCGTACGCAGTGCCCAATGCAATGCCAAATTCGATGTGAGCGAACAGCCCACCCAGGAGCCGATGGTCAATGTGAGCATGGTGAGTACACTCGAGGGAACTCGAGAATGGGGGACTGGCAATGGGATTATCTGGAGCAACCAGGCGACAAATTGAGCTAATGAATGCGATCCACCCACACACACACACACACACTCATCACTAGATACCCGAGCCTTGGGTGGAGGAGCCGCCACAGCGAGTGCCCTACATACCCAGATTCGTGTACGATGAGAACAAGAAGGAGGACTCCACACAGGTCGTATTCCTCACGCTGACCAGCGTGTTTGTCATCATTGTTGTGTGCTGCCTGCTCGAGGTGTATCGCAGTCATTTGGCCTACAAGAAGCGCATCGAGCGCGAGACGGACGAGGATATTATTTGGTCGAAGGAGCAGGCAACCAAAATGCACGAGTCGCCAGGTGTTAAAGCCGGCCTGCTCGGCGGTGTTTCAGCCGGTTCGGGCAACGGCCTGCCGCCCTATACCTACAAGGCGGTAAGTAATGGCCTCCAGATGAATTAACGTTGCATTAACTGTCTCTCTCTCTCTCTCTCTGCCTGTCTCCCTGTTTGTTTGTCTGTGCCCCGCAGCTGCCGCAAGAGGACAAGAAGCCAGGCAATGGCGCCCCCTTGGTGGGCATCTTGAAGAATGGCAGTGCGACGGCCTCGCAGCCCGACACGCCTACCACAGTGCTGACCAAAAATGGTGACATTGCCACGCGCATCGATGAGGTGCGCGAGGAGGAAGAGGAGGACGAAGAGGACTCCTCGCAGCCCTCGAAAGAGGAGACACAGAAGGATGCGGCTATAACCGAAGCACCTTCCACAGAGGAGCCAACTCCGGCCAAGTCGGAGGACACTGCGGATGCCTCGGGGCCAACTGGTGCGTTCCTATAAATCACTGAAAAATCCCACAAAATATGAACAAATTGTACTTTCATTTGGCCCTTAACAGAGTCAGTGGCCGAGGCTCCATCTGTGCCGGCGCCACCTGCTGCCGCCACACCGAATGGCCAGCTGGAGGGAGAGGTGGAGGCCCCATTACCGGTAAGCAGAGGCCATGAAACCCCACAGAATCTTAACAAAATGGCGCCGCTTGTCACAATCAGTGAGACCAATCTGCATGAGGCATGTGGCAGCGGCCTTGGCATTGGCATGTAAATAACACGCACAACCACCCCCCCAAGCACACCCACAACACACCATACTAAAATAAGACAAGATGAGCGGAGCCTGTCGTAACATAATGAAGGGCCTGCAAACTACACGGGCATACAACTGTAAGGCACGAAATTGCATCATTGGCAAGGACGCAACCCCACATACAGACACCCAAATATTTGGAGAGTCAACAGCAGTAAATATAACGTATATATATTCATTATAGATTGAGGTCATAGAAGTGGATAACCAAGGGCTATAATATGAATTATAATTAGGGGCACACATGACTGACGCATCCCTAAAAATATAAACTCTGAATCTTAATAGAACCCTACATATGCATTCATATCTTATATATACATATATATCTACATATTATATTTATGCCTTTATGCCCCTTCTTTATTTAGTTGTAATGTTTGCTCTTGCATGACCCTAATGTTTGAAATGTTTCCTCTTTAATGAAACATTTCAATTTGTTTATTTTCCGTGTGGGGCATGAGATGTGCGTGTGTGTGTGTGTATGCATCCTCTCTATCTATCTCTCTCATTCGTTGCCTGCCCTGTGGCCATCATCAACTTGCGAGAACTGGCCCGTTTAATTAAATTGCATTTAATTGAATTTAACTAAATAAACAAAATATATATGGGCGAAAATATGTATTTTCTTTGGTTCTTCTACGGCTTTTGCATATTTGAATATGCAGCAAACAATTTTCGTTTTAATATATACAAAATATATATAATCGTAATTTAATGGTAAAACAAAAGGACACACACACACACACACACCCGCACACATTTGAATGATTACCAGTGTGTGTGTGTGTGCCGTTTTAATTGTTGATATTGAATACGCTTATGGGTGTGACTGTTTAATTAAATTTAACACAAAAACCTGAAACCCGCACCCAAAAATACAAATACAAATAATACCGAGACAAAAGACGAAAACTATTGACAATTACCTTAATTCATTGCCAGATGGAATTTGCCTGGCCAATAGACTTTGCCTGGTTGCCTGTGTGTGTGCTGTGTGTGTGTGTGTGTGTGGCAGAACAATGCTTTTGCCCAAACAAGCCGATTCAATTTTATCTCAATTATTGTATAAGCCGATTAACGTGGTGGCATACGGCACTATCAACTCGAGTGCATTAATTCCACCACAAGGTGTATGAATGAATGGTTGACATCGAGACCCACAAAGTGTAGGCCATAGATTTGTGGATTTTATTGTTGGATCTTGAAAAGTAAAAGAGAGAAAAATTAGAGAGAGAGAGAGAGAGAGAGCCAGACGTCTAGAATGAATGGAAAACAAAGCAGAGCTGTTTTGCAACAAGTCTCCTTTGGATTTGTGGGATAACTGTTGCATAGCTGGGATATCTTATTTATTCAAGTCTAGGCTTAAAAGCTCAAGAAATGTTGCATGACTCGTACTGCGCCATTGCAGAGGGTGGTATTGGGCGGTTTGGTCCGATTTCAGTCTTCTTCTATGCTACCAATTGCAGTGCCTAAGTCCTTTGACAATCTTGGCAACTGCACTTTATTCCGGGAAAACAATAGTAGAAGCTGCCAGAAAAATACAATAATTATTTCAATACATTCTAAAAAAAGGACACAAAAATATTTGTGTTTCTGAAATAAATTCTATTAAAATAAACTTCGATTAAAAAATAAACAAAAATCATAAAGCTGCCATTGGAACAATCCCATAATATAATCTCTGTATCTCCTAAGAGCTCTCCTTCTCTGAACAACAATTGAATTACTATAGTATGATCCACACAAACAGCCCTTGCTGAACCTAAGCTGCTTACAGTTGTTTTTCCTTTGGTTACAGTTCGCCTTGAAAGTATATTGCCCGATAGTTTTTTCCCTCAGTATCCTTGCGAAACTTTCCAAACGACTTTTGTGTGTGGTTCTTTGGGTCGTACCCTCCGTTTTCTTATTTTTTTGTATATTGGCCAATTCATTTCCCTTTGTTAAAAAAAACATTCAAACTGGAACATTTGGCTTGGCTTTGCTGTTGTGGCCAGAACAGTTTCTTAAGCAATTTCTTCTGGCCAGCAGCATCAGCAGCAGAGCAAGCATTCTCTTTTTGTTTGCAGTCCAGCAAGCCAATTGTCTAAAATGTTATTTAATAGAAAAAGTGCTCAGTGCAGCACAAAAGTTAAAATACCTCACAAATAAATTGAACTGCATTCTGGGGTGGCTTATTGCAATGGGCTCTCTCTCTCTCTCTCTCCTTTGTTAGGGCCCAAAGACATTTGCCAAATGAATATGCGTTGGGAGAGGGTCCAAACGTTGGAAAAATGATAGCAAGAAAGAAAGTCTAGGTGTGGATACCCTCGAAGGTGGATAGTTTATACAGCAAGTAGATGATATTTAGGATACTTCCTTCTGCTTTGAAAGAAAACCGAACAGGGCTACATCTGCTCTTAGCATCGCTTTAAGAGTATTAAAAGTCATGGCAATGCGAACATGTCGAGTTCCCATCCTTTCACGAGATGAACTTTGGCGTCCAAGAATGGAATAACAATTGTTGCAGGCCACAATTTATGGGACAATGGGCTGCTTCAGTCTGCTTTTTGCTTATCAAGTGCTGTCCATGATTTATATATGTATTCGTATGGGTATGCAGTGACTCCTTTTTGGCCAAAAAACTTAAGACAAAACCTCCAACTAAGCAACAAACGCAGCAAGAACTTTCAACTTTTGCATCGACTTTTCGGCACGCCCAAAACAAACTTTCGACTGAAGACGAAGACGCACCAAACCTCCGAACGTAGCGTCCTGAAAATTTGGAGAAAACCAAAATATTGAACTTATTGGCTTTTATGTAGTTTTAGCTGGGCAAAAGTGTCTATCGAGGCGCTGGCACGAACTCGAGGGGGGGGTGTGTGGAACTGACTGGTGGGCTGGGTCCTGGGGAATGTTACTTTTGAGCTTACTTAGCATGTACTTTGTCAGGGGCTTAAGCTGCAGCCAAATTGAATTTCCCGGGATCTCCTTCAGGCCAATCTGGGGAAATCTTTTCCGCTGTCTCTGCTGCTGCTACTGCTGCTGCTGCCTGCCACACTGATGCACATTCAAATCTTGCAACGAATTTTCTTAGTTTTTCCGAACAGGCGACACCCGAAAAATGGCAAAAGTTACGCTGTGCAAAGTGCGTGCGGCATTGTCTAGGCCAGCTCCCCCCTTTTCGTTCACGTTTCTACTTGACTGGCGGCGCCTCCCTGCAGCCTGATTGCAAAGCAACCGAAATTGAAGCGCACTCAAAAACTTTTTTCCTGCCTCAAAATCAAAAAGTTTCGCTTACAAAAGGGGTGATGGGGTGGCAGGCAGGCAGGAGACGTGTGGGTGAGTGAAAGTTGTAGGTAGGAAGGCTGAAGGCTGAAGCTGAGGCTTTTGTTTAAGGAGCTGCAAAAAGTGCAAGTGCCCCAGCTGCTGCCACGCCGCCTCCCACCCACTGGTTGAGGTTACTGCTGTCATGCATGCCAAGTTTACTTTTTATTCCGAAATGTTTGTGGGCGTCTTACCGCTTTTTCTTTCATCTTTCGCTGCAGCACACAACAACCCAGCAGCCACCCACTGCCACTGATGCAGTGCACTACGCCTCCCTCCCTTTGTTGCTGTTCATTTGGGCCTTGCCGCAAACGCAGCACGCACTTAACTTTTCCAGCCGCCACAATGCTGCGGTGAAACTCATTACGAGCTTAGAATGCAAAAACGAAACCCCAAGCAACAACAAACTCTGACGTTGCTGGCGTTGCCCTTGCTTTGCCTTGCCTCAACCTTCCTCGCTCTTAAAAGCACACAGAGGAAGCTTTCCTCCCGCTCTCCCTCTCTCTCTCGCTCACTCTCTATCTGTGGGTGTGTGGGGGCTGCTGCTGTTTGCCCAAGTTTTCTATAAATCTTAATGAACGCAAAGAAGTCGAGTCGACTTGAGCTAATGATGTGTAAATTAAAACCCAAGCCACAATTTAATAAACAGAAACGGAATGTGGGGGCTATCGGTAGGTGGTGGGGTGGTGGGTGCTGGTTGGCTGGTGGCGGGATAAGCAAACAATTTTAATTTGTCTCAAAGAAGGAAATCAATTTCAATTTTGTTTGTTTGTGCGCGAAAAACTATTTCGATTGGATTTGAAATGCAAATGAAGAGAGAGACAGCGAGAGAGAGAGAGAGAGTTTCTTTTAATGGATCAATAATTCGCTGTACTCTTTGCACTTTCATTAGAATTTCAAGAGAAAATCCCATAACCGATCTACAGACTCTCTTTGCTTCAGTTTCTGTGTGCTGCCATTTGCTAAGCTCTATTTAAAGGCCCTAATTGATGTGCTGTGCTGTGCCATGCTAATGCTCTCTCTCTCACAGTTACATGGCTCAAACTGATTATTCTTGCCTGATTTGTGTGTTCCTTTGGAGCAGCAGCGGCACAAAAGAAGACTGTGGCGCAACAAAGAAAGTGAGCAGGAGAACAATCACCCGTAGAGAGAACAATGAGCACAGGACACAATAAGAGCTTGGGCTGGGCTATGGTCTGCACTTCAATGGGCTCTCTGCTCTCTCTTAATTCTGGGAAAATTCAAGGCGTTCACTGGGCTTAACCTTGACTTACTTTAATTTAATTGAGAGTGGTACAAACAGCTGGAAAATATCGCGTACTTTAAATCTCGTTTCGTGCACGGTTATTAAATGTTCCTCTGCATGAACCCCGACTAATATGCATGCAACAGCAACAACAGCACGAAGCACATGTAGGAATGAAGTAAAATTAATTAAAGAATATCCAAAAAAAAAAAAAAAGTGAAGGAATATCCTTCAAAAAGGGAATGTCGCCGTCAAATGAAAGAATGTTGAGAGTGGCCAAAATGTTTGAAAACAAAGAATATGAAACGAAAAAGTTTTTAATAAAAAGCAATACGAAACATTTCTGCAGCAGCAGCAACATGAAAGTCAAAAGCAGCAGCCGCTGCCGATACAACAACAACAGCAGCAGCAGCAGCAGCAACGACAACTGCCACAAAGAGCGGCAACACTTCAGCAGCAGAGTAGCAAACGACGCAAGCAAGGCGGTGGAGCCGGAAGCGGAACAGCAACAGGAGGAGGAGGTGCAGCAGGACCCGCAGAGCGAACGGGCACTGGATCAGGCCCACCAACTGTGCGGCGACAAGTGTCTTGGGGTCCGCCAATCGTTGCCGAAACGGATGTAGATTTGGCCGCTGCCACAGCCAGTGGCACAGGCAACAACAGCGGCAGCAGCAATGGAGGTCGCAAAACGGGGGGCAAGCAAAATGGATACCATGGCGTCAACAGACGCGCGACAACCACCAGGAACTGACGAACCGAAGAGTAGAGACATACACCAGAGGGAGCAGGCGAATGCAAAAAAACATGCCAGAAAAGATGTGTAAAAGAATAAATATTTAGGTGAACATGGATGGCAGGACAACAAGGCAGAATAAATAAAGCACGAGGAGAGCCGGAGGAGAAAGAGGATGAACCAAAAAAACAAAAGCAATTTGTATAAATAAAAACAGACACAGACAAAGACAAAGACAAGGAGACAGAGACGGAAGCAGGGACAAAGGCAAAACAAATAGGAAGTCCTTGAATTCGCATGTATAAAGAAAACTGTCTGGCAATTGACATGAATATTTCTTCAAAAATTGCCAAAAACTTAGCCAAACAAACGAACTCAACTGAATGAAACTTTAAAGTCAATAAATGTGGTCAGAAATGGCTAAAAATTTAATTTAGAAAAGTAATTAAATACTTGGAAGTGGATGCTAAGAAAGGAATTCATTTGAATAAAATAAAAAACGAAACGTTTCCTGAGTACGAATAAGTGATAGATAGACGAAACGAATTTAGAGTTTTCATAAAGTTTAAACAACGTCTAAATGCTAGGAATTATTCAATTTAAAATAACTAAGAACTAAAGACAATTTAAGCATAAATGTAGGACATTTAATCCAAAGAATAAATAGAATTCTTTAAGGTTTCATTGGCATTAAAGCATATTTCATTTATAATAGAAAAGAAAAATGGAAAACTGCTACAAAGTGCTAAAATGTTCTTTAAAGTAATCATCTAAGGGTTAAAAAGTATAAAAATCCATGAAACTACATCAAATTGAAGATTTTACAGCTACCAAAAGTTGCAGCCAATAATAATTATTGAACTATTAATTAATCGAAACTTATGAACTGTAATTAAGGTATATGTATATGTATGTATGTAAGCATTAAGTTCCGAAATTGCTTTCTGCATAATTTGTATTGTGAAAAACTGAAAAACAGAGTGAAAGCAAAGTTGCATCTATTAAGTTTTAAGAATTGCACAACTTTTCCCCCACTTTCCTTTCCTTTCCTTTCTTTTCCTCTTGTTTTTGTTCTCTTGTAATTTTTCTCGCTGTGTGATATACGAAGGTAATAAAAGTAAAAGTTCTTTGGCAAGGAAGAAAGTGATGGTGAAATGATGGCGGTGAGGGGGTAGGGTAGGGTAGGGTAGGGAACCTTAACTTGTTTCATATTAAATGATGAGAAATTACGCAAGACAACTCTTGCATGCACACATAAATTTATTTGAATGCGTTTATTAAAAAAGTTTAGAACAAAAAAGGCTGACAACGAGATGAATAAGAACGAAAAATATAACTTTAGGATGGGTGGGGGGATGGCACATTGGATACTCTTGCAGATCGATTTTTATTATGTTCTCCATATGATATATTCATTTCAAGAGTTTCTTATAAATACCTGTCATGTAGCAAAGATTATTAAACCTTCTTCTTATCGTTTGCAAATCTCTGTGGAATATAATACAACCCCAGGGAAGGGTATAACACAGCTCAGCCCATCAGCCAGATTGACAACAGCAAGAAGATGAAAGAGAAGAAGGAGTAGCAGTAGCAGCAGGAGGGGTAGCAAAAGCACACATAATGGCACTTCAATATGTGAGTGTGTGGGGGTAGTAGAGCAGGACAAACCGAGTGTGGGGGTAGAGCAGGTTGAGCATGTGGGGGAGAGCAGCATGAACACATTGCTGGGGCTAGCTGCTATACCATGTGTGCAGGGGAAGGACAGTGACAGGGACAGGGACGGGGACTGAGCAGGAGAGGCGACCAACAGCTTGTTAGTGGCTTTGCTGGTCAGTACTTTTAACTAATGTGTTTTGTGCGACCATAGAAAATCTCAAGTACACACCCAGACAGACACACACACACATGGACACTGGGGGCGCTCTCTTAACATTCGCTGTTCTGCTGCTCTCAATTTTTAGGGTGCGCCAGCCAGACCGCAAAGTGTGTGCATGTGTGGGGGGGGGGGGGGGGGGAAGAGACAGAAGCAGGGGCGGCAGCAGCTCCTTCAGCTTTCGCCCGTTATGCTGTTGCCTGCATAAAATAACCGCATAAAATGTCGTTAAGTATAACGAAATTGAGTCTGCACATAAATTCAGATTATGAGATTAAAATGTTGTGATTTTCGCACATCGGAGCGGCGGAGAGTGTAGCCCGAAAAACCCTTTTCATAATGAAATCCAGTCTGGTAGAAGGGTCCGTGTATCCCTATCCCTACACACACACACACACACACAAAAACACACACATTGAAGCTTATTGAAAAATGCGATGGAATAAGCAATAGCCAGAGCCAACGGATAGCAGCAGTCAAGCCAATTTAATGAGTTTACAGCGCCCTTTTTGCCTTCAAGCGGAATTTTATGAAAAAACAACAAACATAGTCGTGGCACAGTGGAATGAATGTGATAAGTTGATTGTTGAAAGCAGAGAGCAGATAAAAGAGCTCTCTCTTGCTCGTTTACTCGCTCTGAGAAGCTCTCCTTGCGTAAACTAAAAGCGTAAAGAAGAAGCAGAGAAAAGCTTTGATATAGCAGCAGTTTGAGTTCTTTCTTAAGCGCTTTTCACCAAGGATATTTACAAAGAGAGTCTAAGATAAAGCAGCGCATAAATAGCTGAGCAGAAGGAGAATAAAAGCGATCAGAAGAACACAATGGATCACGCAGACTTTCCCCAGCAAAGAGGGTTATGCAGGAGACACAATTATAGTTGGATGATGCTAAATATAATCGCCTAACAACGAATCGCACACCACTGTGCTGCCCCTCTGTGGAATAATAAAGATGTTGCGGTTGTGGCCGGCGATCAAAGTCAAATATTTGGCTTGAATGTTTACAAATTTGGGTCAGCTGGTCATTTATCCAGCCCCGAAACCAAAATTTCATGTGAAATTCCCAAAATATGGAAGGAATGCCATCAGCTGTCCCCGTCATTATGATGCTAATTGCATCGAGGCCAGCGAGCTACGGCTACTGCCACGGCCAAAGGATTAACATCATGGAGAGAGGCAACCGCGCATCGAAGAGACCATAGGAACGTGGACAAGAACAAACAGGAGACGGTCACAGACATGACCCATAAACAGTTTAGTTTGACTTAATCCGGTTATGTATCCGGATTAGCGGAGCGCGACCAGAGAGACAGAGAACGGGATAATTTTTTTTGCGCTCCGTTTGGCTGCTGCTCGGGACTTTACGACACTTTTTAGGTAATGAATGGGATTACTGTTTTTTTTTAATCCACTCACCCTGTGCCCGGTACAGCTGTAAAAAATCGAATGACTCGTAAAAAGTGCACCTCAGGTCATACGGCTATTGAATGACCTGCGCCCGCACCTCTCATGAATGGGCGCGGCAGGTCAGAAAAGGTGCCTCCACAATGTGTATAAAATCAGGAGCCAGCGCTGACGCAACCAGCAAACGCACTCAAGCATTCCAGCAACCAAGATGTGTCTCGTACAGCAGAAAAACAGCGCACAGCCGACGGCCCAGCAGCTGCCACAAAAACCGGAGGCAACGGAGGCGCAGCCTCCATCCCCCACCGCCGCCTATGTGATGTTCAAGCACCGCGAGGAGCTGCGCCGTCGCAATGGGCAGACGGCCCGCGCCTCCATAACTAAAATTCATTTGACCAGCGAACTGATAGCCCGCACCAAGCAGAACATTCGCCAGTGCAGCTTCGAGGATTTGGCCATCCTGGCCAGAGAGACGATCTTCCGCAAGAGTCTTCAACGTCGCCTGCACTACAGACGCATCGAAATGGGCTTGAAAAGGCAACTGAAGCGCACGAACAGCAAGTGAGGGACTGAATGGAGTGATGGAGTGAACGGAGGGACAGCACAAGTGATTCCTATCATAAGATTGTACATTCTACCTACATATAATTTAATTTAATTTAAGTTTAAGCTTCAAGCACTCGTAGAAATATTTCAAAAAGCGTAAATTAAACTTCAATCATAAGAAAAACCCATACGTACATATTTTCCACATTTTATCCGCTTGGATCTTACAATTTTCCATTTAAATATTTGATAAGCTTCCCCAACACTGACAATGCAGTTGCTGGGGAGGGCGGATGGGGTCCAGGTCCAGGTCCTGCACTTGTAATGGGTGTAAAAACAAATTTACACATGATTACCAGCCCAAGCTGCAGCACAGAATGGGGCACAGAACACTGCTAACATTTAATACAACTCAAACAAAATGGTGCGTTGCATAAATTTGAACAGGCACTGCATTGGGGCGGCAGTCTCCCCCTCTGCAGCTCCACCGTTCGCTGTGGTGTAGAACATTTTTTGCCTTTTTAGACTACATAAATTTTAATTAAATGTCACTCATACGCCATGTATGCCAAGCACAATATACGCTACGTAACGTAACGTAGAGTAGTCGTCGTCCCCGTGACTATAAGTGAGTGTGAGCGTGAGTGTGTGTGTGTGTGTGTGTGTGTGTGTGTGCGTGCATTTGAGCGCTAGAGAGAGTGTCGGAGCGAAGAGAGTGCCACAAATGAATGCACGGAGAAGTGGCGCACGAATTACAGTTTATTGAACAGCAGGGGAGAAGGGATGAGAAGTGTGGGCAAGTGGAAGCAAAGCGAAGTGGAGCATCTAAAGCGAAGCATAGAAACAAAGGGGAGCATCGTGGAAAGTAAAGAGAACTCTTGATGGCAAAATCCAAACTGCTGCTGCTGCTGCTGCTGTTTCCACTAGTCTGCTGTTGGGCTTGTTTCTGAGTAGCATCAATATGGCAGCTAAAATGTATAGTTTTGTGCGTATCTCCTGCAGCTTTCATCCTGTTTTGATTCCTCTCAAGAACTGACAGGGAGTTCCTGTCTGGCTGTTCCCTTATTTCTATGCTCTCTCAGTATTCGTATATAATCGTATATCCACTTTGAAATCACATCAGCGTTGCTGCAAAGCGATGAATAAACATAAAATCAAAATGCTGGAGACGAACACGAAGCCAATTGCCCTTCCGTTGGTTAGCAGCTTGCTCTAATTATTATTTTTTGCTTATTTTTCCAAACTTTTTTGTTTTCGAATTCCCCTTCCCATCATTTTGTTTGTTTTCCAAAAGGGTGTGGGGCAGGGCTGTCAAATCTGTGGCGTTTCCTGGTTTTTCGTGCATTTTCATAAAACTTTCAGAGCATGCATTATTCATGTGCTCTCTTCTCTCCACAGCAATTACTACGGTCCAGCAGGCTAGCAGCGTGGTTGAATGGGTGGTGGTCCCTTAATGAAAAACCATCATGGCCAAACAATATCTTTCGTTGCCATTTGCCACTTGAAACTTTTTCAATAATTTTTAAC
This sequence comes from Drosophila subsilvestris, assembly GCA_035043285.1. Taxonomy (NCBI): domain Eukaryota; kingdom Metazoa; phylum Arthropoda; class Insecta; order Diptera; family Drosophilidae; genus Drosophila; species Drosophila subsilvestris. The sequence goes on along the minus strand of JAWNNB010001728.1, from coordinate 590,505 downwards.
ATGTATGCGCTCGCTCGCTGGCTCGTTCTTTCTTGACAAATTAACTCAAGAGCGCAATGAAGTGTTTATTGTGCCTGGCAAAAGTTTGTTCCACGCTTTTCTCCACTCAAGGCGTTGCCAGGCAACGCACATACACACATACATACATACATACAACCAGACGCATGCACAAGGATACTCGTAGACATACAATTGGCGTTGAATTACTAGCGACACTTTATAGTTTTTGATTACCTAAATATTATTCAATTTAAATTTATATGCGATTCTTCACCTTAGTTTATTTAACATTTATTTAATTTATTGGAAAAATATATACATAGTTAAGCCACTGCCACACTTTAATGAGGCATTAAATATAATTTAAATAAGATTTTCATTTTGCAAAATTCCCAAAAATCAATTGGAGTGGTGCAGAATTTGCTATTCATAATTATCATGAAACAACCGGAAGGCTTTATTTTAGCATCCAATATTCGAATTATCAAAAATATCATAATGAATATTTATTTGCAATTAATTTTGAGAGTGAACTTTTCGAGTTATGAAAAATATTTCTTTTTAGATGAATCAAATAGGAAAAGCATTTATGCAGCGAGAATCGAATCTTCTGCACAAATCAAAAAATTCCACGACAACAAGAAAAACTCATTAGAGGAGTGGACGACCCATTGGGGAACTCCTAGCCACAAAATACCAGTCCTTGTTGGCACTGACTCTCTCTCTTAAATCTCTTTATGAGGCAACGCTTCTACGTAGATCCATAATAATAATAATAGCATTTGTAAGAACTTAATGCCTTCTTCATGTGTCCCCGAGTGTATTGTGTAGCCATGGCCATTGAGCAGAGCGAAGGCCAGAGAGCGTAATCGTCATGGTGGCTTAAAGCAATTTGTTATTAATTTCCGCGTTGAAAAGTTGAAAAAAAAAGAAGCAAACGAAGAGAAAACATCACCAGGAACAACAAAGTTTTTTCTGTCTTTTGTTTGTACCGGGCTCTTTCCCTTCCCAGCTACCCCCGGCTACACAGCTACTGCCATCTCGCTCTGTCTCAATGCCACTTGGCATTCATTTAATGCGAAAAGTTATTGTTGTTTTTGCTCTTGATGTTGCTGTTGTTGTTGCTGTTTGGTTGTTGTTTGTGTTTGTCGTTTGTGTGCTGCCACATTAAAACATGGCCCATAATGGTTAACAAGGCATTTTGCTTGTTGACCATCGGAGTGAGTGAGAGAGAGAGAGAGACCAAATGAGCACCAGAACTTGTGTGCTTACGATGTCCAACATGTGTAATAAATATATTCCACTGACGCTTGCTCCTGCGGGGCCCTGCCCCACAATGCGTGTCCACTCTGTATGGAGCGGTGGTGTGGGGGATATATGGATATATTATAGTGCAGGTACTACTACTCTGCAGCTCATAGACACTCTGGATTGCCTTACCTTCACTTGAATATACCTTTTGTTGGAATATATTGGAGTTTGAGGGGTATGCGTGTGTTTGTGTTTGTGTTTGCATGAAAGTTTTGTTTGTCTGGCAGGTAATAAATTGGAATATGCCTCTGCTCACCCCTACCCCTCTCTACCTCTTGGCGATCTGCACGATGACGTGGCCAAAGTATAACAATATTTGAAATGCAGTATGCCCCGCGCAGTATGCAATGAAAAATGTCAGAACAACAATGTTAATATGGCTGCCAAAGGACATGGTGGAGCACAGGAGGGGGGATTACAGAAGTGTGTCAGTGTGTGTGTTGCTGCATGAAAGTGCAAGTTTTTGCTTATTGTTGGCAATGCTCTTCGGGTGCTGCCGCTGCTCCTCCAGTAACCTTCAGCCAAGAACAATAAAATTGCACAGAAATGAAACTGAAATGGGTCTCTCTTGCAAATGGAAAACTATGAAAAGCAAAGGCAGCGCCACCAGCGTGGAAAAAATAACATTTTAAATGCGTTCTTTATACCCTAAATGGCAGTGGCGGGTTACATGAATTTCAGAGAGATTTCGTCTAAGATACAAATATATTTTCCACTGATATCTTTGTCCCTCTCTTACTCCGCTGCTTCCGCTTGGTGTCTTCCTCTATGTTAGGGTATACGCATATGCGGTGGTTGCCTACCACTTTGCCGCATCTTTGGCTGGTAGCTATGTAAATGCGTTGGCTGTCGCCCTGGCCAACACATTTGCACTTGACTGAAACGCGTTAGCCGCTTTCCTTGTAGTGGATTTTGGGCCCTGCCATTCTGCCATCCCGAAGCTGTCTTAAGCCCCAAAGGGGGTGTTAGAGTGGGTGTGGTGTGTCAGTGGGGGCTGAGTCGGCTGTGAAGTGACTGGCGGGTTTCATGTAACCAAGACACCATCCAGCAGCAGCAGCAGCGACTGATGTGGCGCCAGCCATTGTTGAGGCAGGTTTAAAGTGCAGCCAAATGGATGCTGGACGAGCTTTAGACTGCAACACACACACATACACACACACACGTCCAGACACATGCACAATTTTCCATGGCATTTATATTAACAACATAAAGTGCCAAATCACGACAGGTGCCAAAATCCCAAAGCACCAACTATTTTTCCCTATTTTCCACCAGCAGCAGCTTGAGCACAAACCCCACCCCACCCCACCACGCCTGCACCCTTTTTTGGAAAGCTTTGAATAATTATAAAACTTTATCTCTTCTTTGGACACACACAACCACATCTACGATGTCCTTCGTTTCCATGTCCATGTCCATTTCTACGTCACTTTGACTAAAAAGCCAAATAGAATTAAACCCTGAAAAATATTTGATCTAACCTCTCCCTTCGTCCCCATTCGTCCCCCTACCAACCAAAACCCCACCCGCCAACCCACCCGCATTTGTTTCTGTCCCCGCCCCCCCGAGACCATTTTCATGCCCAATCTCTCGCAGTCAACGCAGGCGGAGCACCAAGAAGGGCACCATGAGGAGGCAGCAGCAGCAGCAGCAGCAGCAGCAGCATGAAGACCCGCAAGAAGAGCAGCAGCATCAGGAGCCGCCACAACGAGGAAATTCCCGCCACAAAGCACCCGATGACACAGGGCATCCCTTTGATGTTGGCGACACAAATGCCAATGCGACAACACAGTCCACAGGGTCCACAATGCCCCCAGCTACAGCGCCAGTACTCCTCGCACTAGCCCCACCGCCACGCCATCGTTCGAAAGCGTCGGCTTTGGCTGCCCCGACGCTTCCGCTGCTCTATCTGGTGGGTGGGTCGCTGCAGCAGCGTCAGTTCGCGAATCCAATTAGTTACTTGGGTGGACCGCGACTGAAGCCGCGCAGTAATCGTAACAGCATCGAGTCGATATTATCGCTGGATTAGCGGGTGGTGGGCAAGTGCATCCTCCTACAGTCGCATCCGCATTGGCCTTTAACTTACAATTTACAGTATGAACTCTAGTATGTACTAGTTAGTTAGTTTACCAATTTAGCGAATAGTTAGCGAATGTTGAACAAATTGTTGCTACAAATTAAATGAATTGTTATTGATAAATATCATTGGTGCTATTGTTAATTCCAGAGAGACCGAAGGAATCATTTTATACACGTAAGTAATGGCTAAAGGGCGCTACATCTACGCACATTTCAAATTGCGCGCTGGAATAATTTCAATTTTATATTTATCGTACTATCGGTCTAAGAATATCGATACTTACGATATTTAGCTCTCCACCTTTTCTTGGTCACACACCCTGCAACGTTTCATGTAGAAATCCCCACCGATAGTGGCGCATATGTAAAGTTCATGTAGCAGTGTAGTTGCCATGTAGCAGAATTAATTCAATGTGGATCTCTAGACTTTTTTTAGTTTTAAGATTTTAAAAAGACTGCAATGCAACTACTCATTTAAAAAGTAAGCAATCTTATAAAAAATTTATTAATGTATTATACAAAATTATTTTATTTCTGTAAATCACATTGGAAAAGCTCTTAAAACAGCCGCAAAGTAAAGAATGTTTGCTGTGCTAATATAATTAGTCTTTTGAAATTTATCCAAATTTTGATTTTTAATTGGAACCTACATATATTGAGCAATTTAATACAATCAAAACATCAATCAGTGAATCGCTAGACCCAATCAGATCAGCAAATGGTGCAACTCCTTGGCGACCCAGGCCATCGATCGAAAAGATTTCACCTCTCCCATCACTCTTTTTTGCAGCACCGCATCCCGCATATCCCACGCACAATTTTGAATCAGCCCAACACAGTTTGGTTCCTTATAGCTATATTTAGGCATTAATTAAGAATATACACATTTAGACGGCAGTACTTATTTATAAATATTTATTGAATTAGATTAGGTTACGCCCACACGAGTGCGCCTAGGCGGTAGATATTTCGCGTTTCTTTTATCGCTAGCTTAAACACTTTCGATCCATGAGGCTGCAGAATCGATTGCCTTACAATAAATTGTATTTAAGCCTACGATGAGTAGGGGAGAGAGCCCGCGGACCCTACCACGACTGCCAAACCAATGGCAGTGACAGGAGTGGATCAGGACAAGGGTGCGGCGCAAGGGACACGACATCCTCCGCACTTAGATTAAGTTTAAGCATTCGGTGATCAGTGATGGGTTGGGGGTAGAGTGGAATGGGGGGGACAGACGATAAATGAATGTGTAGCTAGGACTGGGGGGAGGACAGACGGTGCTAGGTGAAGTCCGGCGGCTTGTACTTCGGCGGTCGCTTAATTGGCTTCTATAACCAATTGCGGCCGCCACGTCATATGTTGTTCTCCTTGGCGGCCTTAGCGACCGAAGTGGAGCCGGAACCCGATCCTGAACCACCTCCAGTCGCTGCCCCGCCTGCTGGCGCACTTGAATCGTTGTCGCTTTTGTTGTTGCTGCTGCTGTTGTTGTTGCTGTTGGCATTGGACGCCGTCGATTCTTCGCCATCAGCGCCATCTACTGCGAAAGATACAAAAAACAAAAATAAATATATGTTTGATTGCAAAACTTTGGGAGACTCTGTCTGTGCCCCCCCCCCCCCCACTCACCCTTCTCCTTGTCATCCTTGATCTCGCTGGACGCCTCCGAGGATGCCTTGTTGCTGTTGTTGTCCTTGTCGAGACGCGGCCGTTTGCGCTGTCCCTTGTACGCGCGGTTATCCCGCCGTCCGCCCTCGCCCTCATCCTCCGAGTCCGAATACTCGTTCTCGGGCACAATGCGCTTATCCTTGTCGCTCTGCGGAATGCGATCATCCTTGTCCACCTTGTCCTCATCGTCCGACTCATCGTTGATCGCATCCTCTGGTATGGACTGGATCTGGACGCCCGGTGCGTGTGGCAGCATGCGCAGGTTCTCGAACAGCCGGTTCTTGATCTTCTCCAGATACTCGGACGTGTTCTGGTTGGTCATGTTGCTGGGGCTGATGTGCAGCTTGAAGTCGGGCCCAAAGTACTCGAAGTAGTCGTTGTAGGGCAGCTCGTTGGCAATCTCCACGGCCAGGGCCACGGACGTCTCGTAGGTCCAGCAGCGCGAGACATTGCGAATGGTGTAGCCGCCGCCGCCGACCATCAGGAAGGGCAGGTTGTACTTCTTAACGAAATCCACGCACTTGCCGTGCCCCTTCACCGTCAGGTTAAAGCAGCCGAGGCGATCGCCGGTGAGGGAGTCAGCGCCGCATTGCAGGACTACCGCCGCCGGCTGGAATGTCTCCATTACCTTGGAAATGATGGGCACAAAGATGCTCTCGTACGCATCATCGTCCATGCCATCGCGCAGGGGTATGTTGACGGCATAGTACTTGCCCTTGCCGGCGCCAATGTCGCGCAGGTCGCCAGTGCCCGGGAAGTACTCGCCGTACTTGTGGAAGCTCACAGTCATCACGCGGTCCGTCGTGTAGAAGGCCTCCTCGACGCCGTCGCCGTGGTGCACATCGATGTCAATGTAGAGAACACGCTGGTGGTACTTGAGCAGCTCCAAGATGCCCAGAACGATATCGTTCACATAGCAGAAGCCGGATGCCTCTGATTTTTTGGCATGATGCAGCCCGCCGCCCCAGTTGATGCAGATCTCGGAGGCCTGTTTGTTCAGCTTGACGGCTGCGGCGACTGAGCCACCCGCCGACAGCTGACAGAACTCGTAGAGACCGTCGAAGACGGGGCAATCCTCGCCGACATTGAAGCGCTGCATCTGCTTGTTGTATTCGGTCATGTTGTCCGGCCGTATGGATCGCAGGAATCGGACGTACTCGTCCGAATGGAACTTGGTCATCTCATCGGCAGTGGCTTTGTGCGGTCGCTACGGGCGTTGTCACATTATTATATTATAAATCCCGTGTATAATAAATCCCTGGACTTACGTAAATCTCCATTTTGCGGTATAGACCGTAGTTCAGGAGCAGATTGTGGGTCATGCGTATGCGGTGGGGCTTCATCGGGTGTCCCTGGCCATAGTAGTAGTTGCCAATGTCACCTGGAGAGCAGAAATACCAAGGGTTAGATTGGCGAAAAAATAAGCAATTGCCACGCTATGCAGAAAATACATTTTACGGCCACTGTCGCCGAGGCGTCCATGCGCAGAGCGTACTTTTCGACCACAACCGTTCAGAGTACACTTTCGCCGAACAAAGCAGACATACAGGTACATACACGCACACTTGGGCATACACACACACACCACCAAACCGCTCTGCGGCTGCCATCCAAAAGTGCGCTCTGGCCAAACGCGCTTGTACAGTCGCCGTAAAACTTGAAATTCACAAAATGCTATCATCCGCCGCCAAATGGACCCGGAAAAAATTAGCCCCCAGCACCGAAAAACACTGCGGTGGCCATTAAACTTTAATTATCTGCTGCAAAGCGTTAATTTTTACTTATTTAATGCAAAAACTTACTGTCGTAGTAGTAGCAGACGCGTTTTTGCTGTGAGATTGCATTTTGTTGGGCTGCGGTGTCTCTGTGGCGGGGCTGGAGAGTTCCTTGGTTTAGCGGTAGGCGCGAGTTAAAATCTGGTTTAGCTCAACTTTTAATATGTGACGAGAGCTTGGCTGTTTGTAGGCGCGTGTATTTAAAATGAATTCTTTAACGTGATATTTAACCCGGCATTTCCAGTGTGACCGCGGATTTATCGACAAATTATACCCTCCGATCCTCTGAAAAATACCAAAATATACCGTATTATTTTTCAATAATACCGTAAATATACTGACGGACACGACAAGATGCGTTGATATTCCTCGATTTTGATATTCGGTTCAATATTACTAGCTAGTTAGTCCTTTCAGCCCTAAAAATATAATTTAATGCAATTCATTATTCAATTTTCTACAAGATTGGCTAGTTTTCAGAACTCCTTTCTATTGTATTGTTTACAGAACAAGGTTCAGACAAAAACGGCCAAAGCTTAAAACGTAAATGAGTACGGAATGTGACATCTTTGTTGCTGATGTATGGAAATTTGTATATGTACCTGTTTTCCATTAATTAATGTTAAGTGGGTTAAGTCTCGTTTGGTCGCTGTCTGAAGCAGCCCTTAGTGGGTTAAATTGTATATGTGAATTTCTGAATGCATGTATGTATATAAAAGTGTATGTACCGTTCCATATATGTATATTATTTAGTATATAAAACTAAAAATCAACTTTTTAATCTCTGTAATCATTAAAATATGAAAATTTTAAATTAAAACATTTAAACATCGATATTCATCGGAAGGTGGCTTTCACAATTGCTCTCTTTTCTGTGGTGAATAGAGCGCTTTCGTGGTGACTTCCTCTCTTTTCGTAGTGTGAGACGCATGAATCTAACGGGAACCGTATGGAATAAAGATTCATTGTTGTACCAATACATTTGATTCGTATGGGAAAATTTTCGGCAACATGGGATATGAATTAGCAGCATTGCTCTGCAACTTTGGCGCAACAAGTCTGCATACCTTATGAAAATTAATATTATAGAATTGAGATATTGTTTGTAATTTCAGACTCCAATTAATGCAGAAACTAATCAGTCTCTGTTTTAAAGATATAAATCAAATTTTGAAGCATATGGGCACCAATAAGAGGTATCGGGACACCATAAAACACCAATTATATGTATTAATGGGTAAATAACATGTCAATCTAATACAAATTCATTATTAATGTTTCATAGCAAACAAACAAATGTAACACCAATTAAAGGAAATAGAGTGTACAAATGTCCATACGCATGCAAAAACCTGGTTGACCAGCAACATTGACGTCACATTCCGGTACACACTTTCGTTTAATGCTTTGGCCGCTTTTGTTTGAACCTTATTATGTAAGCAATCCACTAAACAGGATTTCTAAAAACTAGCCACACATGTACAAAATTGATTGAGGAATTGGATAAAATTGTTTTTGTTAGGTCTGAAAGGCTAACTTGGTAGTAATATTAACCAGAATATCAAAATCATGGAATACGATTTCAATCAATAACATTGAACGTTATCCCATTGTCGGCCAGGGGGTATTTAGTATTTCCACAAAATTTATGTAACTTTAACATATTTTAGGCATTACAGGTGAAAGATATCGGTGGTCATTTTTATTTTTCAGTAAATAGGAGGATGGAGCTACAAGGAGCTTTCACAAACAGTATTATTTTCCGCGGTTTAGCAAGGGCTGCTTAACTTTTTAATTAGAGGAGTGTTAAGTGGGTTAAGTCTCAAAAACATCGATGATTGGGGAAAATCATCGGTGTCTGCAGCGATGATATCGTTGTTAACATCGGTGATTCTCCAGCTCTAGTAAACAGACGCGCGTGTGTTCGGAAAAGTTGGAGCGCCGCTGCAAGCACAAAATGCAATAAAGTAAATTAAAGAATACAGCGGCTCCGCGCCTCGTGTGATAACAAAGATAATGAAATATTAAAAGAGCCAGAGAAATCAACTCGGTTGGCACTATTTACTGAATTTCCCCCTGAATTTTCCTATGGTGTGGGTGGCATTTCGTGGTGCGGTGTTTTGTTATTTCCTGGTCGGATAAAAACAGAGATACCAAGTGGCAAATAGTTGAATGAAAACGCTGTGAAAATTTCAATTTAATAGACCGAGTGCGACGCGTAAGTTTCCAACTGTGTTTTGTGTGCGTGTGTGTGTGCATGTGTGTGTATGAAAAAGAGAAAGAAGTTTCCAAGCGGCAGTGGAGTTGCAGTGGAAACACAAACAGCAACACTCACTCGCTCACACATATGCACTCACACTTGAAAATGAGCTAAAGAAGAATTGGGAAAAATGGAAATAAAGTGACAAAGCGGAGTAACAAAAAAAAGAACGACTCCGTTGATGAAATTTAATTAAATAAATCAGAATTAAAAGACGGAATTAACAGAGTCGGGAAATATCCTGCGCAGCTCTCTCTCTCTCTCTCTGTCTCTCACTCCTCTCTCCCATCAATGCTCTCTTTCTCCTGCCGCTTGCCAGCAAGTTATTTTTTATTTTATGTTCTCTCTCGTTTCCCCCCGCGCGGTAGACCAACGCCTTGCCCAGCAACTTTTCTGTTTCTTTTTGGCTCCATCGCGACTCTATGTCTTCATTTTTTTTTTCGTTAAATCCCTGCCTCCCACTCCTTTTTTTTACTTGTGCCTTCGTTTCCTTGTCTCACTCCATTTCTTCATTCTTTTCTTGTTGTTTTTGTGCTTTCCCCCAATGTCTTCATTCCTTTTTTGTGAATTCCCTACCCACTGCGCCCGCAGGATATATCTCCTGTTAATTTTTTTTTTGGTGCTCCCTCCCCCTTTTGTACGTGTTTAATTATAGTTTCGCTGCGCTGCTCTCTCTCTCTCTCTCTCTTTACTACTCTCCCGCATTCATATATCTTCCAATTAGCGGCCCGTGTGCTTCGAGTTTCGGTGCAAAGCAGAACTTCAATAGTGTGTGAGAGAGATAGAGAGGAAGAGAGAAAACTCTATTTGATTTACTTTGATCATAGTTGTATTTGTTGTTTTTAGTCCCCCCTAACGACCGTGAAAATAAGCAACAACATAAAGACAACAGCAGAAACAGCAGCAACAGAGCGACGCGTCGACGGCGACTGCGTTTATGGCCGTAACTTTAAATACGGAGTTTAGCGGTTAAGCCGGGGCTGCTTTTAATAGTTGCTGCCAGCAGCAGTAAAACGCCCGAAGATTGCCATTTTGATTTATTCTAATTAAAAGAAAGAGAGAGAAAAAAGGTAAGTGTGAACACTTATTTTTATTTTTGCTGTTGTTTTTCTCTCTCGGTCACGAAACTGGTTTTAGCTCCTTTTCATTCACACCCGCCTCAGTGGCATTATGCTATGCCTCCTGCTCTTTCATTTGGTTTGCCTGCACTGCAAAGTGCCGTTAAAGAGCCAATGGACGCATCAAAAAGCATAAGTAAACAACATGGCAGGCAGAACTAATGCAACAACTAGAGGAAAGGGCCCCGAATTTATTGATACTCTTGCAGATTAGGCAATTGGATGTCGATTGGGTTTGTTGCATTACATACATATACATACATATGTAAAAACACATTGGTATGAAATTTGTAGAGTTTTAGAAAATAATAACACCCGCAGTAAGGGTATCCAGAGATCTAGCCTGTCAAAGAGAAAGAGATCTGCTCTCCCGCTGCAGTTTCTATTTATGCTGCTATGCTGGCTGCTGACTGCTCTGCCGATAAAAGCAAAGCCATTTTTATTGCTTGGCTGCTGCGCGCTGCGGTCGCCACGGGCTGCTGTAAAAGTCAAAGAGCATTTTGTTATTGGGATTGCTGCTTTTGTAATTGTCTGTAATTTAGTCGTGGAGCAGGAGAGGGAGGCCCGACGCAGGCTGTTCCACAGTCAACCAGCAGAAACAGCAGCAGCAGCAGCAGCAGCTGGCGTCAAGCGTCGGCGCAGCAGCTGCTCTCTTTCTCACTCTCTCTTCAGTGGCCTGCCTGCCGCCTGCTTGCTATTTTCGGCATTTTTGTGTCTGCTGCTGCTGCGCCGCCCCCCCCACTCCCAGCCGCATGTATTTATTTACCTTTTGGTGTCTTGTTTATAATTCCCTCCCCCCGTCCTCAAGTTGGCTCTCAATCCCCGTTGTGCTTTGAAGTTCAAGCCACAATTTTGTTTGGATTTTTCAGCTATTTTTGTAGCTTATCTGCGCTCCACTGAAGCTTGCCCTGCCCCTCCCTCTGCTCTGTGCTGCTTCTGCTGTGAGGGAGGCTGGAAGTTGTTTTATTCTTTCACTTTTCCCTTTGTGGCTAGCCGCTGATAAAGCCCGCAAATAGTTTGCCTTCCTCTTGCATACGTTTTCAGAGTTTATTCTTTGGCTGCTTCGTAGCCCCCTGATGCGGTGAAATGGGAGGCAATTATGGCTCAACTCTCACTCCCTTTACCCCCACTCTGTTTTTGGTAATCATTGAAAAATGGCAATCGTAAATGCTCGAAACGAGTAAATCTGCTCAACTCGACCAACGGCAAACTTGTTGAGATCTTTTCATTTCTCTATTTCGCTAGCTGTGTTTCTCTTCTTTTTTTTTCCGCACACAAAGCGTTTTCAAAGGCAATCAAAAGAAGGAGCGGAGAGGGTGTAGAGAGGAGTAGGCAAACAACAACTGTAAAAGTAGTCAAAGCACAAGTGGTAAGGAGGGGCGGCAGCAGAGGAACAAGCACAAGTAGAAAATTCAATTGTTCAGAGCTCTCTTTTGCTCTTCCTTTGTGCTCTCTGTGTGCAGTCTCTGTGTGCAGTCTGTGTGTGTGTGTGTGTGTGTGTGTGTGGAAGTGCAATGGTGTGCGTGTGTCGTCCACTTAGCCCGCAAACAATGCGCGTTTTATTGATAACGAAAGAAGAAGAAACAAAAAGAAAGACGACAGACAAAAAAAACTGAAAGTGCGTGGCAAGTGGAAAATGCAGATAGTGATGGGAGCGTGAGCGTAGGCAGAGTTGGAACAGAGTGAGTGTAGAGGTGGGAGTGTGAGTGTAGAAGATTCATCCAAGGGGAGTGTGGGGAATGCCCAGGCTCTCCATCCTGCACTTGAGCATCTTCAGCAACACTTTGTCCTCAATGACATCGAGGTGGGGGGATAAATTCTGTAGCATGCAGAACATGCAGTGTTTGATGCCCACGAGTAGCTTCTGGTGTGTGCCACACAGTCTGCCGCTCCTGCACATCTTTAGATTCTGGGCCGCAATCAACTGCTTCTCCACCTGGAGCAGAGCCTCCAGGAAGCGCACCAGATCGGACTGAATCAGTCCGTATTCGTCCTCCTTCACCGCGCGAATGCATATGCGGACGAGACCTCGCAGCACATCATCCAGGTGCTCTGCAAGGCGCAGCGCGTGATTAATCTTCTCCATGGGATTTGTGTCGCAGAAATATTTCACACAGGCAGGAATCCCGGGCAGGCATTCCCAGATGCCACGGGACCAGATGTAAAGCCTTTTGAACACGTTGGTGCATCGACATATCTCGTTGAACTGCAATGCGATCCCCTTTATGGGCGCTGAGGGTCGCTCACAGGTCGGGCACCATTTGATGGGCTGGCACGCGAGTGCCTCCGGTCTTCGAGATCGAAACTTAAGATCCCTCTCGAGCTGCTGATCATGGGCCGATAAGCACTTTGGGGTCGTCTGGACTGGCGGCGTAGTCGAGGGCTTTATTGCATTCTGGATTCGATTCTTTGGATGCTTCTCAAGCAGCTGATAAGGGGGCGTGGTGTCATCCATTGCGTTCTTCATGTTGGCTACGAACTCGTCCACCATTTGCATAATCAATTCGCGCAGATTCAGCCAGGACGTGTGCAGTCGAGTCGGCGAAAAGATCGTCTGGCATAGGGGATCGCGTTGGCTGGACGCTGCTTCGTTGAATTCGCTAGCCGCCAGCAGGCGGAACCCGTAGAGACACTCGATATCCAGGGCCATGTAGAACGACAGTTGCAGATCGGCCAAGCCCTCTGGCACCTGACACAGCTGCTGGCGACACATCCACAATATGAACGGCTCCCAGAGTCTCTCGTTGTAGCTGACGTGCACTCTTCGGGGATTGAGGATCAGCGGCAGTTCCTGTTGCATGACGACCTCGTATATATCCTTAGTCAGGTGCAGCTTGGCCAAGACGAGGGTGGTCAGAATCCAGGCCCAGAACATTTTTCCTGCACTCCATCCTTGTCCAAAGTCACCATCCAGCACAAGGACCCACCAGTACGATTGGATCAGGCCAGAGGCGAGCGTTGTCACGACGACTAGTCCGACTTTATGGGACTGAAACGTGCTCTCGACAATCGATCGCCATATGTACTGGCCAACACCCAAACCGGGTAGAGAGAACCGTCGGAGGCATCTCCCATGCTCGGAAAGAAAGTAGACGATGCCGCAGCAGCAGCCGTGGATCAGCAGAAAGTGAGGCGGCCAATCGTCTTCAAATATGTCCATGAAGCAGGCGTACAACCAGCAGGTGAGGATGCTCACGTAGAGGACTGTGCCCAGCAGCTGGAGGCGCAGTGGCATCTCCTGTCGCAGCCGCTGCAGCCGTGTCCGATAGCTAATCGGTTGCTTGTTGTGGATGTGGCAGAGCAGCAGTGCATAGATTACCACACCTGGCTGAAGCATAATGAGCAGTCGAGTGGATACGAATGTGCACACCGGGACACCCAGCAGGTAGCTCAGGGAACACGAGCAGAATAGCAGGATGAAGTCGAAGAAGCCGCACAGCAGCGTGGCAGTGTAGAAGCGGGATATCAGCAGATTTCCGATCTGGCTGGGTATCGTCTCAATATGTTTGGGCAGCCACCAAGGACGACAAATCAATTCACATTTCTTTAAATTTTGATTCATTTTGGTTACAAATTATTCTCACTTTCTCTCCTCTGATAAGATTAAACTCTAGCCTCTGATAGATATACTTATACTGAGAGCATATACTTTGCCCCCTTGGATGCCCAGAAATTGTCAAGCATTTGATGAACTGATTTTCTGTATTTATTTGCCTCCAGTAATTACGAGTAATGTCTCCATTGACATAGTTATCTAATGCCAAATGGAATGGACATCAATCTGCTTAATGGATGCAGTCGCAGCAACGGCTCTCTGACCCAGCCAGGCTGCTGCTCTGCAGTTGACCTCAGAAACAGGTCCATTGTCTCGCTCTCTCTTTCTCTTTCCCTCTCTCTCTCGCTTAGCTGAAAGTTAAAAGTTTTTGATGCCAATTTAAAAGTTTCCTGCTCGAGATACCCTTACAGAAGGTATTTGTATTTGGAGGACGCCTACAATCTGCAGCGAGTTTGAAATATAGCGGATCGCAAATAAAGTCGGAATATGATGGAAATCCTAGTTTCAGCCATAGATCTTAAGGAAACGCATAGAATCTATAGATATTTCGTAGTTTCTTGGTACTTACTAATAGTTTGCTGTGTTTTACTTACATCTTAAAGTGCATTTGCTATTCGTTTAGCTTTTCGGACCAGTTTTATGTTTCTTTGGGAAATGTTGCATTTCATTCCTGCGCTGTACAGGTGACTGACTGGCGGGTTGCTGGAGTCCAGCTGTGTGGCACAAAGTTTGTTTGCCGCTGCAGGGCGCAACATTGCATTTTCCAATTGTTTTTATTTGGTGACTTTTTATTGGGATCCACTGTTCTACCTGTGTTGGAAGAGGGGGGGGGGGGGGAACGTTTCAGAGGCAGCTCTGACGTTGCTGTGGGAAAAAAGTTCTAATTTATGTCGTTAAGTTTTACGCCTGGCAAGAAGAAAAGTTTGTTGTAGTCAGTTTTAATGGTCAAGCGGTTGGCAGGAGGAGCGGTGAAGAATGGAAATGAAAATGGACACAGACCTGAGGAGGATGAGGATGTTGCTCTATGACCGGCTAACCCAAAAGCCCCACTCACTGGACACGGTACGGTTGGGTGGGCCGGGGTCAGGCGGCATGCCCGGGGGCCAATTAGATTTATGGCATTAGCACAGGTCGTTGGCTATAAAGCACTCGCACGGCGGTAAAATCAACGTGAAAATGGAAACCAGAGGCAGGGCACAGGATGGGTAGGAGGATCCCCACACATCCTCCAAATCAGGCAGAGCAGAAGGCCCTCGAACATTGTTTGTTCCGCTCTCTTCCGCTCTTACTTCCCTTCACACACACACTCTACTTACGCTCCCACTCTCCCTCTCTCCACTTTCTGTTCTGTGTTTTCCCCCCCCGCTTCATACTCTCCATCTCCACTTTAGCCGGCACTCGAGTGCACATCCGCTGGGCAGCAAAACATTGTTTCATTCCATAACCGCGCCGACTACTTTAGCCCCAAGGTGTATGGAAAGCAAGGTGAGGCATTGTCGGAAAGTGCACACAAAGATCGAGCGAGAGAGAGAGAGATTTGCGTTCAACATAGAGAAAAAGAGATCAGGAATGCCCCGTACCTAGCTATAAATCTACTTTGCCTTTGCACTTCATGCAGTCGCTGTCGCTGCTGGCTTCGCCGCCTATGGTGGTGTTGTTTCCGAACCCCGCTCTCTCTCAGTCCCTTACTCACACTCGAAAGCTTTGTTCGGCAACGTGTTCCGGTTTGCCATTCATTCTTTTGCATTGGCCCTTCCTTACCTTACCCACTTCTCTCCTGTCGTTCTCTCTCTCTCTCTCTCACACTCTTACCGCTCTTCAGGCTCTCCTGCCTCTCGCTTTCCGTTTTCCCTCTGACGCGTGTGCTCCTGGGCCGCCGCACACATTTCCGGACTCTTTTTTTTTTTGTCCGCCGCCTCTGTTTCTGTGTGGGGTGGTTGTTGCTGCTTTTGTCGTTGCTTTTGGCTAGTTTTCGATTTTATCGATTTTCATAAAGCAGCTTTTATGGGCAGGCAACGGCACATTTCAGTGGCAAAAGTTTTTGCCGCCTCCTGTTACTCCAATTAGAGAGCCAGGACACACACACACACACGAGCACTAACACACACATGTTCATTTGCATGTAAAAGAGAGCAAAAGAGAGTACATTTTTGGCATTCCAATTTGGGTTTTTGTTGCAGCTGCAGATGGGATGTTGTTTGGCTTCCATAAATTGGGTTTAAACTTTAACACAATCAGGCTTCCAATTCCAAAATTTGTAGGTGACATTCTGTGTCCTTTTTTAAGGTATTCTTCCATCTAACCAATCAGCAAAGTAAAGCTTGAAAAAGATTTATTTTCTGAGCCAATTAGCCATCAGGTTTACCTTGCAAGCGACAAGCAAGCAGAGAATTCTTCCGAGCAGCAAAAATAAAGCTTGTATGACACTTACTTTTTCGTTAATTAACAAGCAATTCGATCAGCAAGCAAGCAGTGTATTCATTTTTCATGAAAACAGTTCAATTTCTATCTTTACTACGTTTTTCCTGCATATAAAATATAGATACGTTTTACTTATCCGAATGGATTACGCTGCCATTATCCACTTTCGCATCTTCCAAGCTCCACCTCCTTGGCAGCAGTAATCCCCCGACGGGTTGGTCAGTCAGTGCTTAAAGTAAACATCATACAGGCTTACTGCAGCTGCTGCAACCAGCGACCCAGTTCGTGCCTCAACTTATAGAAAGAAGACCCAAACCCTAAAGTATAATATCTCTTCTTTTTGCCGACTTAATGAAAACTTTTTAATTACAAGGATCAGGGACAATAAAAGTTTATGAGGCGAAAGGCTCTCTCCCTGCTCTGCTGTAATTTTCTTGCAAATAAATACGAAAAGCGTGGCAGAAACTAATAAAACTAGTAGATCCAACTCTCAGCTGCTGAAACTATCATCCATGAGGAAAAACAAGAAAATCGAGTTGAAGTTTCGCCTTTTAATGGTAAAGTAAAGTTTGGCTAATCCCTGCCAAAAAATGAGAGAAATATATAGACAAAAAAAGAGGGCCAATAAAAACGAGACAGTGGGATGTGCGGACTGTTGCGCTGATATTGGATTCTGGCAGAAAGTTTTTGGCTAAAACTGTCAGAGGTGGAAGGAAAAAGGGCAGAGGGGAAAAACTCTGGTTATGGCCTGTGACAGTGGCAACAAAATGGCAAATCGATTTCCAAATGCAATCTCTGTAAAGCAGAGAGGCTAATATTCAAATGAAATTTCAGTACATTGAACCCCAGAGAGAGGAGAGAGAGAGAGAGATGTAGATACAGTCCTTGCCTCCCCCGACAAGGTGTGAATGTGCCGCAGGAGGATGTGAGAATGGTTAGAGGGGGGAAGAGAGCTTCCAAGAGGGCTCTAGGAGGAAACCAGATAAATATAAACACGAAAGTGGAGCAAGCAAACCCCGGAGCCGCCATAACTGTCATGGGAGGGATTTTCCCCACAAGCAGGAAGGGGGACAGAAAGGGAGCTACAGATGGAGTTAAATCCGATGTAAAGGAATTTCCTCTGCAGCAGCAGCAACCCTTCTGCTGCCTGGCTGTAGCTTTTCTCTGTGTAATTCCCCCAATGCTTGAAGAACTTGACAAACTTCACATTTTCTGGGGGAAGTCATAGACAAACAGGCACTCGAAACCTTCAAATGAAATTAAAAAGTTAAACCAGAAATGTGTGTGTGTGTGTGTGTGTGTAACCCCTCTTTTCCTACCCTTAAATGCTCTCACTCCACCCCTAAGATGTGCTCTTCATCTTCTGAAACTTCTTCTGTGGGGCAACATCTTCTGAGGCATCTTCTTTCGCATCTGTTAAGACATTAGAAGGCCACTTTGTTGGCAGCAAAAGTTAGAGATGCCCCCTTGGAGGCACTAACATTTATAATTAGTGACAACTGCTAGAAATTTCAAGTTCTAAGAGCGATGAATGTCTAGAGGGGAATGGAATAGGCAACAGAGAATGAAACTCCCATACAAAAATCACTTAATGTAATCTTTTTCTGGAAACTTTCTGACGTTTAATAATCGCAAAATGATTATCGTGCCAAAAACCTTCATTCCTTTGCCACCCATTCATAAAGTTTCTCGATTTATTCTCAGTTCCATTTCGAACACGTGAATTCCTCGTGACAAATACGTGATAAATTGGTTGTATATACATATATCATCACCCCCAGAGAACCTCAGAAACTCAGGCATGCAATGCGCATCGCTTATAGGTCTCTGGACGGGGTCTTGAGTTATACGAATGCGCTTTGTGAGGGCGAAAGAATTTCAGGGAAAGGGAGCCAACTCCCCATGAGGGCCACACAAAAAGAAATGGGGAAAGTTCACAGAAAAAAAAGGGAGGCGAGGGAGGCGTCTCCAGCAAAGATGAGCGTATTTCCCATGGGAATTTGTGGCAGATTATAGGTTTCTTTACTATAATTCATCTATTGCTAGAGGAAAAACAGCTCCTTTAGGCGGGGGGAGGGACTGCTATCTTAAACGTACATCTTCTTTAGCCACAATCTATCTTGCTGCCACCATTTGGTGTTCCCGCCCTCGAGAGAGCTTTGTCTGCTGTGTAATTTGTCGCAAAAAAGAGTTGTTTTTTTTTTGTCGTTTTATTTTTGCAGTAGCCTTCTTCAATTGAATTGTCCAGCTCTTGTGAGTAAATGTCACGCTGTGATTGCTCCGATAGCGAAAATCTCAGTCTCATTCTGCTGCTAGAAGTGCACTACTGTGTCGCTGTCGCTGTCTCTGTCTGTGTCTCTCCTTCTCCATTTGCTGCATTGCGTTGCATGCTTTTGTCTCGAGTGCATTGCAGTTGTTGGAACTGTATCTGTGAAGTGTCTATGGGGGGTAGTGGGGATTCCACTTGAGGCAGAAACACACAGCAGAAGCCGAAACTAAATCGAATTGAAGACAAAATGCTGAAGCTCCCTCCCCAGAATGTGCCTCCCCTCGTCTTGGGGCGCATTGCACTTTGCTGATTATTGTTGTTCCAATTTGTTGGCCGTTCATTCATTCATTCATTCGTTTCTGGGGGACTACGTGATGAAGCCAGCACTGTAATCAATTTGACATAGATTTTCCAAGTCAATATATGGTTTTGTCACGAGCAGAGCCAGCTGGCTAATGGGGCGGGAGATTTTGTGTGGGCAATCAAACTACCATTTTACCATTTTTCCCTCGAGGGCAATATCTAAGCAGATAATTGTTGAATCAACAAACAGGAAAAGCACCGCTTGGATTTTGATTTCTCTCTTGTTTTCCCCCATGGAATCTATCTTCAATTTTGTGGCATTTCTTCAAATAGTTTCCGTAAATTGCAATTTATTTTGTGGCAACGATAATTTTCGAATATTTTCAGGCAAATATTTTCCCACATTTGCATCGATTGTGTGTGTTGGCAGCCGGCAGCAAGCAGCCAGCAGCGGCAGTAGCAGGAGGTAAGAGGCAGCTGTACAACCAGAAAACTGTTCACATTGCATGTCTACCTCGTCATCTGTCTCTGGTTGCCACTGTGCCACATAAATAGCTAAACATGCTGCACATTTGTTGTTATTTATGGGGCGGCGGATTCGTTTTGGGGGGGTTTGGGTGGAGCTCAAGGATCGACGGAAAAGCGCGCTGAATAGTTTCTGAGTAACTACGAGAAAAAAACGGTGTTTTATTAGTGTTTTTTTGTTTTGTATAGCCCGCCATGTAACGGGGTTTGAGACCGAGACCCCGCCGACTGGAGGCGGCAGAGTCTCTTATCTGGACAGCACTTGAGATTTGTTTGGTTTCATTTGTGATTTGTTGTTTCGTTGTATGTGGAGTGTTTGCTCTGGAAATGATATGCACTGACATGACAGGGAAAACTGAACAAATAGTAGATACTATTAATGGTAATATCTATTCTATATTTTGGATCCATTGATGACCCTTTATACGTTTTAATCATAATTGAAAAAGAACCTTTGATTAAAGTTTATAAACTTTATACCGACTGCTCTTTCTATCTCTCTTTCAATGTGTTTGCACTCGATGATATTTTCCCATCAAACATTCTCGACATTCAGTCGCCAAATATTTGTCCCCATGCCATATGACGCCTGGCTCTCTCTTTTGCTATCTAAAAGTACTCGATCTAAAATAAACACAAGAGGAGAGCTGTGAGACCCTTCAAATTTTTATGTGGGGCGTACACTCTTCAAATGTGTGTGGAGGGGGGAAGAGAGTGAGCGCAACTGAAGAGAGGAGAGAGAGAGCGAGAGCAGCGCAGCGACCAGCTGACAGACTGATGGAAACCGAAAGTGATGCATCTGCTCTAACGACTTAGGGTCATGTTGTGCCACTCCTCACTCTGCCTCTCCTTCATACACTCACACATCCTGAGACGTTTCCTCTGACTTTGTAAGCAGGTCACGTGAATAAAAAAAAAAGGCAAAGCTCTAAGCAGAGGGGGGGGAGCGCCCGACAAAAGGAAGCTTGGCAGCAGCAGAGGGCAACGCCAGGGGCAGAACGTAGGGGTCGCGGCCAGTAAATGTGATTGCTTCTCTCTGCTTCTCCCTCTCCCTCTGCACATCCAAATGCTTTTGCCTTTTGCATATAATTTGCTTGATTCTTTTTCTCTGCTTTGCTTTGCCTTGCTTTGTCTTGTGTCGTGTCTTGTTTTAACGCGTCTTCTTTATTGTCGTTTGTCGCTCTGCTTGGCAATTGTTTCAACGTGTTTGAAATACTTATCTTAAGCGTGGTCTAGGGAGAACCACCACAGCCACAAACCAAACAGAGCTCCAGGGTCTGGGTCGTCTTGCTCTGCCTCTACCCGTCTGCCACTCTGCCACTCTCTCGCTTTGAGGCTCTCCTTGAGCGGTTTGTTTTGCTTTATGCTTCGTCTGCTGATGTTGCTATTGCTCTTGTTGTTATTGTGGCGCATGCATATAAAAATGAAGTTGCTGCTGCTCTCACACAAACACACACACACACACACTCACATATTCACACATAAAAATCAATATTTGCGCCGCGTCGCCGTCAGCGTCATCGCTCAGTATTCTTGATTTTGCCCCTTGATTTTGCTGTTGTTGCTATTATTACTACATTTTATTGCTCCTCTTTTGGCTTCTATTTGCTCTCTTTGTTTGCGCTTTAAGCGGAGCGGTCTATCCGTACCGTCCGTCCGTCCGTCCGTCCCTCCGTTTTTCCCTCTGTCAGTTAGTCAGGCAGCCCATTCCGCCCGTCCATCAGTCAGGCACACAGACAGCAGCAGCTGATAAGCGAAAGAGAAGTGGTGGCAGAGCAGAGCAGAGGAGCCCCTCTGATGCGGATATGAAAATGAGCCCAGGGAGCACACGAGTAGTGGGAGGAGGAGAGGCATACTAACACTCATAAATGTACATACGCGAGAGTATTTTTTCTAAATGTGTAGATACTCGTACAGGGGTCACTCCATAAATTTGGAACATTTTTGGTTACGATAATTTCCATACAGTGGAGACTCTGATAGTTGAACCAATAGATTCAACTGTTGCAGCAGCTGCAAAATAAAAGATCTAAAGTAAGAAGGTTGAAAGATCTCAAATTATTGCAAGTCCAAATCCCTATTGGTCGCATGTTTTCTGTTGGAATTCAGAAGTTCAACTTAAAGAGCGAGCTCCACTGTCCACTGTTCTGTTTTATATCCCTTTTTCCACTAAACATATCCACACTGATTGTATTTTCACTCATCTGAATCATCTAATTGACAATTGTCTCTGTCTCTTTATCTCGTTGCAGGTGGCGACGATAACCAGCTTTAACCGAATCAAAGGTGAGTAGCACAGAACACGCTGGAAACACAAATGGAAATGGCGAAACTAATGGAAATGGAAATGGGAATATTTCCCAATTTCAGTTTTCCTTTTTTTTATTTTTATTTTTTTTTGGGTATACTCTTTGATACTGCCAACTTTTGTCATATGCCTGGCCTGGTTGTGTGTCCGCTGCAGGCGTTTTTGAACTTGTTCCACTTTTCGGAGTGTAGACCCCAGGGGGAAGGAAGGGGTTCCTGTGGGGCGGCGGGGAAAAAGAAGGTGGCATCTGCTGGTGTCCGTTAGCCTTTATCTTCGCATTCATCGTTGCGTCTCTTTCTCTGCCAAAAAAGTCTATTTCTTCATTCTTTGTCTTGTTTCTTTTTCTCCCCTTTCTCCCCCTCCTACTTCTCTCAGAAGCAATCTTTCCGCGCGCTTCCTGCCTCCTTCTCTCAGGAGCTATGTTTTACTTCTCTCTATCTTTCTCTCCTCTGAACAGACATCTCTTTTGTCGCTTGCACTCAAAGATAAAACGCGAAAATGTGCTGCTTTTTTTTCGTCCAACATCTGTGCTCAATTCCAAAAAAAACCTGCCCACTGCACAAGAGATGCTGGGTGGTGAGAGAGCGGAGCGAGGAGAGCAAGAGAGAGACCCCAGGAGAGGAACAAAAACAGCGGTAGCGGACACCACTCGAATAGCAGCTAGCAGCAGCAGCAGCCGTTTGCTCCAGTTCTTAAAGTGGAGTCCAAAACGAGTTTTTCGGCACTTGCCCAATCGCCGCCCCAAACCCCTCTGGACAGTCAGGGGGACAACCCCCCCCCCCCCCCCCCCCCTCTCATTTGAGAGTTGAGTTAGGTCTAGTTTCTAGTACGCGCAAAAGTTGGTTGTGCTTTTTGGGCCAGAAAATGAAAACCGTAGGCCTATTATTGAGGTCTTGCAACACTCGCGAGAGTCCAAAGTATTAACCATTTTGCATGATAACTTTTGACATGTTGCAAAATGGTTGTAAAAAATCCACATACACATCCACATCTACGGCTAATGGAAGAATGAAAGCCGTAAAACAGGAAACATAAAAAGAGACTCCAAGGCTATTAGAGATTTATTATCGTTGGATGGATTAACGACAGATGAACAGATAAGATATTCAGTTTGTATATATTTAGATCATTAATTTTAGAAAATTCATTGAAAATCATCGCGGGAAGTTTATATCCGATAGATATTTCTACAATACAATTTACACCAAAAGAATTTCAGGTTTGGAAATTAATGAATTAAACGAATTTTACTCGCAATCTTCTGAGGTTTTTCTCTCATATAAATCCTATAATAACGGTCTGCCTTCTATAGGCTTTCCTTTCCTTTAAATAATCATAGAAAACAAACACATTTTGTTGCCCAATCTTCAGAAATCAACTTTGTAGAGACTTCTGTTCGTTTTTTTTTCGTCTTGGCCTCTGACGGATTTCTCTGGGATAAATTGAATTACCATGTTTTTTTTGCGTCTCCTTCGCACGCATCAGCAAATGCAGAGGCCCCCACCTCTGCTGTCAAGTCCGGCTTCGTGCTTATCCTCTCGAGGGGGCACAGCCAGTGATGCATTGCCAGAGGCCAAGACGCGCGAGCTGCATCGATGCATTCCTCTCGCGCAACTCTTTTGTTGTATTATGTCGGAACGTGTTCGAATCACCTGGGCTCCCCCTGCTGGGCGGAGTAGGTGATGGAGGGGGAGGGAGTACGAGTGGGGAGTGGATGACACACGCGACAAGTTATGAAGGTGTGGAAGGGGTTTCAGTGGGGCCAGTGGAGAGGCAGCCCTTCAATGCCGCCTAGACCAAACCCTCGGCACGTCTGGCGTCTCCGATTTCATGACTAATTACACGGGAACGAACGCATGGAGGGGCGTGAGGCGTGAGGCATGAGGCAAGGGCCAAGAGCGCGACGGGTAAGGCCGACGGGTAAGGCGAGAAGGTTAAGCGGCTGTTCCCATGAAATTATGGGGATTATATTTTGTTTGTTGCTGTGTTGTTGTTCCTTTAAGTACGGGCTTTACTGTACTGGCCGTGGGGCGTGGCCGGTAGCCAATTTCTCGTTCTTTTTTTCTGCCTTTTTGGCCATTAATGAAGTAATGGAGCTGCCACTGCTGCTGCTTCTGCCTCTGCTGCTGCTTCTGCTGCTGTGGGCTCCCCTCCAGGGGAAGCCCCCAGAATGCTGCTGGTCTGAGGAGAAGCATCGTTATTTGGTTTCATGCATAAAATAGCTGCACATAAGTGCAACCGACGCGTTGCAACGGCTGCAAGCTGCAGCATGAAATGTTGATGAAAATTTAATGAAATTGCAACGGCTGCAGCAGCGGCACAGAGAGGGAGAGAGAGAGAGAGAGAGTATCGGGTCCGGTCGGCATCGCATCTTCCTCGTTGGCCTCGTTGTGGGATAAAATGTAATTTTGCGCTGCTAGTTTTTTGAGTGGCACAAACACACACACACAAACACAAACACCCATAGCCATGTGGCACACTCTTTCATTTTAATAGGTGTAAAAGCCTTAAGTTTATAAAATTATGCTCCTCGGAAAAGTGTGGCATGAAAGGCACTGAGAGGAAAGTTGATGATATTTTGGATAGGATTTGGAAAAAAAGCTAAAACAACCTTCTGAGATAGTTTTAATTTAAATTAGTTGAAAATCCATCAATGTTAAAGGATTCAACAGAATAATGAATTCAAAATGTGCTTTTAATGAAGTAAATATACCAGACAGGCAGCTTTTTATACCCGTACAAGTTGAAGCTGAGTACTGAGTGCTGCGCGACTCTCAATGTTTCGACTAGTTACGGCTGAAAACTTTCCTGAATTAAAGTTTGAATTTTTTTCAGTGTTCTTTTAGTACAAATCGGTTGCCCTGTTGCAAGCTGTTGCATAAATCAACTTCACCTGCACCCGTGTGTCCTCTCCTGAGCTTCTGTGTGCGTCTGTTTGTGTTTTAGATAACTGCAGAGTTAAGCGCCCCGCTTGAAACTATGTCAAGCCTGCCCCCAGACGCCCCCTGCCACACGCCACACCCCACATCCCACCCATACACTAGCATTCATGGCACAGAGGTGGAGGATGGAGTACGTGGGAGAGGTAGCAGCCAGCTTCTCTGATGCTGCCGCTGCAACAGCCATCGTGTATGCTCTATAAAATATTTGTTTAAACTTGCACTCTGGCAGCACACCCCCCGGGCACTGCCACTGCCACTGGCCCATCTCTGATACACCACTCTGCCCCTCTCGCTTGTGGTGTTGATAAGCACACTTTGGCTGGCTGCCACTTGAGGCAACGCAACGGGTAATCACAACTTAAATGAGTAGTTTAATTTCGTTCAAGTGCAGCACCAGCACCAGCAGCTATGGGAGCTGTGGCAGGGGGCAGAGACATCATTTGAGAAGCTAAACATAGACGATAGATGGAAGGATGGAAGGCGGTGGCAAGTTTCATTCCCGGATTGCTGATGCCGATGCTGATGCTGATGCACGGAATCTTTGTTTATTGTTTTCCCTTAAATTGTTGTTTATGTCTGCACTCGGGTCTGAAAAGATGCAACTGCAACTGCAACATCATCAGAGCCGACAGAACAGAACAGAGCTGGCTGCCTGCCTCGTCAACAACCTGACAATTTGTACCCGTCTCGAGCCTCTGGTGATGGTGATGGGGGCAAGAGTTGTGGCAGGCAGGCAGGCAGACGTCGTACGGACGCAAAAGAGTTGTGGCAACAGCAGCAACTGCAATAAAAGTGCTAAAAAGTTTCATGCCCCCAGACTGCATCCTGTCATAGAGTCCTGCTGTTCCTCTGGTGCCTCATCATACAATTTTTTAATCTTTTAAAACTGAGTTGCATTGTTTTTGTTGCCACTGCCACTGCCTGCTTCTGTTGCCCCTTCCTGCGCCACTGCTGCATTTCAAGTTGTCAAGCCAAAAAGAGAGAGAGAGAGAGAGACTGCCATAGTCCACTCCTAAGACCGGGGCTCTCAATCCCTGTCCTTGCATATTCTTCGGGCCTAATGAGAGCATTATAACTTTGTGGCAAACTTTGTTGCGGCCTCCATTCCGTCCCATCCCTCTCTACATGTCCCGCATCTAGAAAACTAAGAAGTAAAAGATGCAGCAGAAGCAGGCAGCAGGCTACTGTTGCTAATGAGAGAAAGAGTTTCAAAGCTAGACTTCTTTCTATATAAAGAATGCGAGAGATGTACAGTCAATGCTCTCAAGAGCGGACACAGAGTCTGTCCAACTGCTGTGCGTTCAAGAGCGGAGAACTTGAGGGAATACTCACTTAAATGAGCACAAATTTCTTCTAGCATGGAACTCAGAATTGGGAGAATATTTAATAATATTTTTATTATCCACCGATCTACAAAAAATTGTATTATTACAGTCAGAAGAAAGAATTAAGGGGAAAATCTATGTAGATTATCATTTAACTATTTTCAAATGGGACTCTAAGATTGAGCGAGCTATCAAAAATTAAAACAATTGGATAATTATTTAGTCGGAATTAAGAATCAAGAAATGACGAATTTTTGAGGAATACTTTCCGGTTTTAAGTAGACGTTTGAGGATACTTTGATACCCCTTTGTTGATCATTTTGAATGATTTTTCTTTCTGATGCTAGAATAATAGGAGTAGGAGAAAAGTATGGCAAAGAAGGAGGTGAATTGTTTAGGGTGGAAGGGTATTTTTTGTTTAGAGATATTTATGATATTCTCGGTGGTTATATAAAAGTCGAAATATCGTCTCCTCTTCTATTTTGCCTGCTTTCTTGCTGTTCTTCTTGTGTGTTTGCTATGCCTCTTTCTCTTTTCTTCTTGTGTTATCTCTCGTTTCATTCATAATTTCTGTCGCATATGCAAATGCGGGGGTTGTTGGCTGTTGCTTTTGGAGTGTTGCAGGATGTACCTGTACCACCCCTCCGTGATATGTCCCTGTGTGGCGCATGGTGCAAGGGCGGTGGTGGGTGTAACTTTGTCGCGTTGTCAAGCTTTTGTGGGCGATGTTTCTCTATTTCTGTTATGTTATGTTACCGTTACCTGACTGGGAGCTCTGCTGCACGCTGCTCCCCCCTTCCCAAAGTGTCTGCCAATGTCTGATGTCTGTCTCCAGTGCTGTTCTTCAACTCCTTCCACTGATGTGCCTCCTTCTGTTGTGTCTGCCACTGTCGCCGCACGTACACAGAAATGACATCAGTCTCCCAGAGGGGCGTGCTTGGTGGTGGCTGCTCCACCTGCCTTTTCCGGCTGCATCCCTGAATAAGGAAATTAAATACTCAAAGTCGGATGTTGGTGAAATTTCCGTTTGGAAAATGTGTTAAAATTTGCCAAACTGTGGAAAGTATATTCCATTTATGTAAATCAAAAATTGTTGTTCTGTTGCTTTTATCCCTAACCCCCATCCCTCTTCTGTTGTTGCTTTCCCGCTCTACCCTTCCCTTCGCTTGCTCTTTTATTGGCAGAGAAAAAGCTATTAAATTCCATGGGAATTCGTATATAATTTGTATGTTCATTTAATTGCATATTTAGGCCAATTTCAAATTATAATCAATTCTCTTCACTACCCTCCCCGCCATGCTACCCGCCATCCTTCCCTTCTGATATGCATACCCCTGGGCACCCCCTTTCAATTAGTGCGGCTTTAATGACATTTGGCCTCTGCTTGCTCCCCTGATAATGCCCCTCCCTCCGGGTCTGTCGGTTGTTGTCGGTGCACTTTTGCCCCAATTTCATACTGCTGCTGTTGCTACTCCCCTGCCCCTCTACTGCACTTCTGCAATGTGGCCACTGCGCCAAAAAATGCAATGGAAGGCGATATAAAAGGCAAAAAGGCTTTGCAGCCTCATTTCTCGTTTCTCTTTTGCCTACGCCTCTGTTCTGTTCTGTTCTGTTCTCTTTTTTTTTTTTTGGCACCCTTTGTTGCAGTTGTTGCTGTTGCATGTAACACTTTTACTTGGTGGGGGGGCACCGGCTACGCTATCCCTCCCTCCGCACATACCCCTTGTGAGACGACTTGGTACAAATGTCACGCAAATGTGGAGCATGTCATGTGTTTTTGCATGCAAATGCAATTCACACGAGGAAGAGCAGCAGCAGCAGCAGAAGCAGAAGCAGAAGCAGGGGGAGCAAGAGGAGCGTGGCATGCGGTGCGTTTCTCTGGGTTGATCGCGTTTACTCTTGCATGTTGGCCACATGGTGAGCACTGCAAGAGGCAGGGGAAGGGCAGCGGCGAATGAGGTTCAGTTACATTACTTTTTTGTTGTCGATAATATGCCTTGGTTGATATAATGTGAACTGAACGATAAGTTGCAGAGGGGTGAACTAGAGATGTCAGAACCAGATAACAAAAAGAAAAAATAGAGAGAAATAGAGAAAGAGTAGAAGTTATAGAGAATAGCAGAGGTACACTGAAAGAACACTGAAAGAATTTGAGTTAAGATTAAGGTAAGGTGCACACTCCTCGAGAGTTTGCTATTTGGTAGAAAGAGCAAAGAAGGAGAACGATGATGAGGGGCTCTAGCAATCCTTTCTTCTTTGCTCTCCCAAGAGAGAGAAATCAAAGCAAAGCAAAGATCACGAGAATCTATTCGGATTCCGTTTTGTGCTTCCAACTCCAATGGAACTCCATTCCCAGTCACAGTCCCGGAGGCAAACCGCGATAAGCAAGCGGGTCCCCCATCTCCCACTACCTGCCATCTACACCACTTACACGCTGCTCCACCCTATCGATATTCATTTATACATTTCACTTTTTTGGGTTTTGGGGTCACCTAATGACTCGCCAGCGTTTATTTTATTTTATTTTGTCCGATAAGCCGTCGACGTTACTGCCCCTGTCCCCTGCCTCTGCCCACTGCCTTTGCTGCTGCTTCTGTTGTGCGTTCTGCTGCTGCTGCTGCGTGGAGTCTTATTGGCTTATCAGACTGTGTGTTGGAGTGCAACCCTACCTCCCTTCCTCCGCTCCGCTCCGATCCGCCCTATTCCCACACTTTGAGTGTCGAAATCCCCACTCTGGTGCGGTAGGCCGCGCTTGACCCAATTGAAGGGTGGGCAAGAGAGGGAGGGATAACCACAAGAGAAATGGCCTGCCGGTGGCCACAAGATTTCGATTCGGTTGCGTTTTGAATAATTGCTGCACTCCAGCAACAGTGCCTGCCAGTTGCATACCTACCTATACTGGAATATACATATGTATACTGGAACCGCATTCCATTCGGATCTAAAAATAGTTTCCAATTTGGAAAGCAAACACAAACACGAACACGAACACTTCCAAATGAGCTCATCCGCTCATCAGGACGTGGCGAGAGGGAAGGACGGAGGAGCGGATAAGGGAGTGGACTGGGTGTGTGTGTGTGTGTGGATTCAACAGGATCAACCGGAACAGGATATCCATTCAGCTTATAGATTATTTCCACAAACATTTCTGCTGCTAATTTATGAGCTCTTTGTTGAGTTTTTTCATTCCGCCCCATCCATCCATCCATCCATCCATCCATGGCATTGCGTGTGCCAGAATACAACCGTAAATGCCCCCATTGTGTTATGTTCCTCTTCTCATCGCTGCGCGACGTCATGGCCATCGCCATGGTCGGGACTTGACTGCCTTTGGTTCCACTTAACTGGTCACTGGCGGCCTTTTAGCCCGGCCAGCAACTGCTGACGTCGTCGTCGGTTTCCAACACAAAAGCGTGTAAATGTTGCCACCTCATGGCGTCGGCCGTCGTCCTGGCGCCCCAGTCTATTGCCATTTCTCCGACATTTTCCCGGAGCGTTGTAATTTTCTCCTTGCCTCTGTGCCTCCTCACTCCTGTTAAGGGGGGTGGGGTAGGGAGGCGTTGTCGCTGCGCTGACATCTAATCGCGTACAAATATTGTTTTAATAATTCACGCTTTCTTTAGTTAGTCGCTCCCTCGGTTAACCCTCCCTCCCACCCTCTGCTCCCACTCTGTGTTGCCTGCTTAGCCTGCAATTAAGTTTCTTCATGGCTATAGAGACTCATTGTTGACGAAAATTACGGTTGTTTGTACTCCCAACAAATGCAGCACTATTACATGTCCCAACGGGGTGTGGGCCGGGGGGTGGATTGGAGTGCGGATGGGGATGGTGCAAGGACACGAGCAATTGAGGGTTCTGTTACTTGCACGCTTTAGTGTTTCTCAGCATCAAAATTCATGGGAAGGGAGTTGCTCTCCTCTCGCTCTGCCTGTCTCTCTTTCTCTATCTGAAGCTGGCAGAACACTGCAGTGCACTTGGGTTACCCTAACACAGAAAGAGACATAGAGGAAGGGATAGAGAGAGAGCGAACGAGAGTGGGCGTTGAAGTGGTCTTCGTTTAAGCATTTCTTAAACATTGCAGCAGCAGCAGAAGCAGAAGCAGCAGCTGCACTTCCGAATTCATGTGGGTGTTGATTAATGCTGCTCACTGCACAGTGGAGCTTCAACTGGGGGATTATTCAGTGTAGCGCATAATTAAATCACAAGCACATCGATGCTTCATCAAAAAATCACAGCCACTCGTAATGTAATTTGTAAAATGGGTGTAATCTTTGCTCAGCAGTGCAGCAGATTCCTCGTTCAGCCAGTACTTCAGTTGTACTATCAGAGAGTATCACATAGAAAGAGAGAGAGAGAGCATTGGCTGCGAGAGTAAAAGACGATCGCGAGAGATTCCTTCCAGCACAGTGTTTCTTGTTTTATATTTTCTTTATAGCAATTCTGTTGGGCCTTTTTTTATAAGGAAATTTAATTATTTATTTTCGTGTTTGCTGCCCTTCGTCTCCCAAGGCGCAGTTTAGAAACGTCATCTATGGCATGTCCGTTGCTCGGTGGCCATCCCCCAAAATGGAGCTCGATTTCGTCATCGTTCAACACATTCTACGCCCCCTTTTTGTGTTGGCTTGTAATTTGTTGCCTGACGGTTTTTCTTTTGCTGTTTTCTTTTACCGTTTCAGGCGGTGTTCCTGGCTGTTCCTGGCACGCAACGTACTCTACTCTCTCCCCCAGTACTTCCTGCTTCCTTGTGTTTTTGCCTCTATTTGATGTCTGCCCCTCACTCCCTCCCTCTCTGCCGTCTACTGTTGTTTCTCTCACACGGTAATTAGATTTCTGGGTTACTTTTAATGTTTCTTGTTCCGTTTTTCGCGAGACTTCTGTGAGTTGTTGGATTGTTTGTTTAATGGGCTAATTACGTCTCTGGGCTGTAGCTTTACCGCGCTGACCCTACCATTTGGCTTTATCTTTTGCGTTCTCTTCAAATATAAATGATAACCTTTAACCCACCCACACACACACGCACACACACACACACACACACGCAGAGACAGCAATCCAAATATTTCATTAGAATAAACTCAAATAAGCCACAGGATATCTGTCTGTCGCTCTGTCTGACAGGGCAACGCATCTCGCGACCGCATAAGGGCGGCAGGGGGCGTGACTGCTGTGGGGGGAAACCCATTAAAGTAATGAGCTCATCTCGTGATGTTGTAACACGCCCCCCTGCCTGCCTGAAACGTCTGCCTGCCTGCCTGCCAGCCAGCCTGCCTGCCGTTCCTTTTCGCTGTTTGCTTTTGGCTTGTTCATTCTCCCCGCGGAGGTTGACAAACCCAACCGCATCATTCCCATCCTCATCATGATTCTGCGGCACCATCAGTGGCAACACCATTGGCGGCGTCGGCACAGACGCAGCAAGTGTTATGTCCTCTGATCACGCAGCATTTCCATGTCCTTGTGGCCACCCCTACACCACCCGAGGCAGAAGCAGCAGCAGCCTCTGCTTTCCCCTCTTCCTTTCTAGCCCTACTTTTTTCATAACGGAACCACAGGAACAGCAAGAAAGAAAGGCGTCAAATTGTGCGTTACAATCGTGTCACGCCCCCAAACGAACCAGCAGCAATCTCGCCCCTCGTTGGGTCACGTTATTTGGACCAAAGAGAGAAAGAGAGCGAGAGACAGAGAAACGGCATTCCTTAACCCCTTTGATGCCAGCTGTGAACCAGCAAGGGGCAACAAAGGAAACTGCGAATTTGAATCATGGGAAGCACATTGGGCATGCCCTTACCATACCCTTACCATACCCTGAGGTATAGCTAACTCTGAGGATACTCTACTTTTGGGCTGGAATTTAATAAGATTATGAGGATTTCAGAAGAATGAAGAATTGTTTCCATTCTAAGATTTCTTTTGCAGGATTTAAGTAGCTTAAAGATTTCCCATTGAAAGATTTCGAATTTGATAAAACAAAAGTTCCCAAATATAATATAACTCTCATACTGAACCTGATATTTCAGCTTTCCCATTTAAAGATCTGACGAGATTAAAGAGTTTTCTTGTTGGAGTTTTCTCAACCTCGAGCTCCTCCCATTTGGTAGCGTACACACAACAATTGCAACACCATGCAATATAAAGGTTATATTTTGATTATTTTCCTAGTCAATTTTTGCATTTTTCTCCCACTGCGATTGTATCTTTCCCCCGCTGTGTGTGGCTACGTGACTATTTTTTAATTGTACGCCCTGGTACTCCCTCCTCTTATTCCCCCCCTCCTGAACCCAACTACCCGCTCCCTGTGCATGTTCCTATATACATATAGTAACTTTAATCTCCATATGGCTGCGGCTGTTGTGCTCACACACGCCATCCAGAGATTGATTTTTGTCACATGAACTTGTCAAACTGTCCCTGAAGTCGGTCCATATCGTATACTATGCACAAATATATTCGAACAGGAGGCAAGAGCATGCCCAGGCTCTTTGCTATTATGATTATTGCTTTGGGTTCATTTGTTTAATGGTCTCTGAGGGGCAGAGAGAGGCAGAACCCGAAACAGATCTCTGGCTGTTTTTGATAATAGATACAAATACCCCCCTATGCCTCTGCCTCTGCAACTGTCAGCTTTCAATTTGCTTATTGAATGAATATATTAGCTTAATTTTGTTTTCCATTCATTGCCTTTAATCTCATTAAGGAGGTTTTCTCTTCAATTAATTCGGAATTTCCAAATGGAATTTCCGTTAGCTGACTAATTATGTTGCAACAATATGATATTTAATATTAAGTATTTCTTGTTGAAATTTTCCATACTCATTTCAGCCCAATAATAATCAAGAATTTTATGCAACGACTGTATCTACTTTGGAATTCCGTTTAAAGTTCCATTTTTATTAAATTCCATTTAAATTGTAATGTGATAAAAGCAATTTCACTCGCCGCTTTTCCACTCTCTCACTCTCTCTCTCTCTCTCTCTCTCTCTCTCTCTGCTGCATTTCAATTGAAAACTCATAAATTCCATCAAATATTATTTAACTGCAAAAGGAATTTAATATATTTAATATAGTTTTTTATTGTTTGTTTTACCTTGGCCCCTTGATGCACAATTTATAAGTTTTTCCGTGCATTTTTCCGTTGATATTTATATATTTTTTGCTATTTTTGCTATGAACAGAACAGAACCTGTGCAAATACATATATTTGATGTATTTATGTGTGCATTTATTTATTGCACTCACTGTTCGTTGCTCTCTGCCGTTCCCTCATGGAATATTTAAGCAAGGATATCTTTCAAATAGGTTAAATGCAATGGTTTATGCATCAAATTCAATTCAAAGAGCTGCTTGTCATGTCAACGTCCACTAGTGGAGCTGGAGGAGGGGAATATTTTATTTAATCTTTGCAGCGTTTCGAGTGGTTTTCATTACAGTTGAGAGAGAGAGAGATATACGCACATTGGCACACATTTATTATTTCCGCACCAACAGATGTCCGTTTTTGTAGCTGTCTGTATTTGTCCGTTCGTACTCGTACTCGTACTGGCCGTGTTTATCCGTGTCTCTTTCTGTTTGTGGCCTAATCGATAGCACGTGAGGCTTAAAGGTGAACGACTGTGTCACTGCGGGTTGAACGCACAGCTAAGACAAAGCGAAAGTGGCGAGTGGAGAGGCACGGAAACAGGACGACGAAAGCAGACGTCACACACAAATTGACTTTTTAAGGAGGCAACAATGTGGCTACAGCTGACGACGCCAGGGAGGTACATTGTGGGTGACTGGGGAACCCGAAACCACCCCCACCACACAGTATAATAATAATGGAGGCGCAATAAAAAAATGTGGGCGAAACAGAACCGTTTCTAGAACAGAACCTCCCCAAAGACCCCCTCCACGGAATCTCACCCAATGACTGCCAAAGACGTTCAACGTTCTACATTTTCATATCATTCTGTATCTGTGTATCTATCTGTCTGTCTGTGTGTGGGCGGACGACCCTTGTCGGGTGGGGGGCGAGGCTGTCATCGGGAAATGACGGCATTACGGCATTTACAGTTAATGCCTTTATGTCCTCGAGGATTTGCCTTGACATGCGGTCGCCCAGAGAGGGAAAGGGAACCCCTGGGCGAATCACATTCTTTAGCATAAAATTTGATTTTATTCGGGTGGCAGAATGCTTTGGCCAAAACTATTTAGGGACAGACGACGAACACGAAGACGACTGTCTGTTAATCTGCCAAAAGTAGTTCATATGCTAAGTGGGATAGGGAGAGCGAGAGAGAGAGAGAGAGAGAGAGAGTTGTTTAAAATGTGCGTATTGCTGGGGGGGGATTGTGAAATGATAGAAGTTTGTTTTGATTGGGTTTTTCTCTCTATGCTGTTGATTTAAATTTATAGTGAAATATCATTCTTTGTTGGATGTGCATATAGTTCATCATTAGTTATGTGGAAGTTGTGGAACATCCA
The DNA here is from genome assembly GCA_035043285.1 of Drosophila subsilvestris. Taxonomy (NCBI): domain Eukaryota; kingdom Metazoa; phylum Arthropoda; class Insecta; order Diptera; family Drosophilidae; genus Drosophila; species Drosophila subsilvestris. The sequence continues at coordinate 556,191 of JAWNNB010001728.1, read as the reverse complement.
TAACTTTTGAAGGGTTTTCCATCGGCTCGTCTCTCGTGTGTTGCCATCTTTCCGGCGCATTCAAAGCCGCAATTTCCAATTAAGTATTCATTTCGTTTTGTCAACTTCAACAATGGAAATTCATTGCTTGTGTGTGCCACAACATCAACATAAACAACAACAGCAACAACAACAATAACCATAACTATAGCCTACAATAACAACACATCCATCCACATGTGACCCCCTGTTGGAAAAGCTCCTCTTATCCCCCCCCCCCCCCACCCATTCAACACACACACAAAAAGTGAAATAGAAAATTACAATTTCATGTCACACACACACACACACACACACACACACACACACACATATGAACCATAACTGTCACACACAAACACAACCATAAACCTTCTCAATGTACCGCTTGTCAGCAGGAGAGAGAGAGAATCCGAGAATTTGGTAACACTGGCAACGTTTTACTGTGTTACTCCTCGCCATTCTCCACCACACATCAACTATGAAATATTCGTATTGTATTTTTGTGTGTGTCTCCCACACGTCATCCTCTATTTAAATTGAGCTTTTGATACGGTACATTTTCTATCTTTGTAGCTGTGTGTCTGTGTGTGTGTGTGTGTGCAAGGGTTATAAATTGCTCTCTAGGCACACTGCGCCACCTGTCGGTCATTGGCAGCGACTGTGGGGCACACACACACACACAGGTGACCAGGCGTGTAGAGGGGGCGGGTCAGTCAGTCCGAAATAACAAAACAGCTGCCAAGTGGTAATCCCAAAGAACATTACTCAGGATTGGGATTAGAGCCAGAGGAGAACGTACTATAAATACCCTTTCGATAAAAGAAAGGCAGGCTAAACTGTAACAAACAGTTCATGGTTCAAAAGCAGTTTAAAAGTCCAACCAGCAATAGATAAGGTCTAAACACTACTCGATGCTGCCTCCGTGGTGATATTTTGAGTAAATATTATAAAACTTTTCAGCTTCAATTCTTTGTAATGAGCAGACATTAATTCCTTAAATTGTAGCAAGCAGTTTAATACACGAATTGCCAAGCAGTGGACACTCTTAACAAGCAGAACATTTGGAACATCACAGAGCTTAATGCTCTCTCACAAGACTATCTATTATTATTGCTCTTTCTCTGCCATTCTGAATGGACTAATCCAGTCAGTGACATTTTATGTTTAAACGAGTACGAGTACCAGTACCAGTACTAGTACCATAAAGATATAATGATATAGAATTTCCCAACAAACATTCCAGCTTCTCTTATTTTGGCTGCTCTCCATTCGTACCTCTCTCTCTGTCGTCTCGTCTCGTCTCGTCTGTCGTTCGCTTTGCCGTGGAGAAGGTTGCTTGACCTCCGTGAAACTTTTCTCGCTGTTTGTTGTGGCTGGGTCATGAACTCGCCGAAAAATAAACTTTGACTTTTTTATGTGCAAATCCATACAAAACTTTTATTGCTGTTGTTGTTACGGTGGATTTTAAAGCGTTACACGGTTGTGTTTATCAAGTTGTGAGCGCGAGAGGACCATAAAGACAGACGTCGAGACGGGACATTAGTCCTGCTCAGGGGTTGGGCATTTTTCGTGTATCAGTTAACTGCTTATCCAGATTAAAACCCCGCTTGTTTCTCGGAATATAAACTTTGTCATCTAATTTGACTGATTTTCAGAGGTATTGTGAACTGCGTGTAGTAAGTGTCATACGGGTATACAAAGACAGAATGTTGCTGTACCCCCGAGACACTGTTGTCGCTCTTCACTGGCTACCGCTGCCAGTGCGCCTAGTCAGCAAACGACACTTTCCTACCATTTTCATTTCGATTGATATTTTATGGCTTTTCTTGGCCATTCTCATTGCTTTTGGCTTTCCGAATGACCGTTGGTTGAGCCCCACTTGAGTCTCCGGCTAAAACATGGCTTTAATAATTGATGCCCTGCCATGCGGAGCGACACAATGACTGGATATTAGCTAATGCCACAAAATGCATCCTTCCCCGCTGCCAACTACCCAGCAGACAGGGACAATTTCATGGCAGCTGCACACACCCAGACAGACACTGACACACAACAAATGGGCAACAATAACAATTAAAATGTGAAACTGCACCAGCAGCAGCAGCAACAGCAACAACAACAACAACACCAACAACAACAACAACAACAACAATCGAAATGGCCAGGGGAGTGTCCAAACCGATGAGTGGGAAAGAGATGTACAGCTATAATCGTACTCTTCTGCTACTCTGTGGTTGTGTAGTTCAACCTTGGCCTCGCTCACGCCACTCTGCAGCTCTATCGCTCGTACGTATCTCTCTTATCTGCTCTCCACTCCACACTCCTTCGCTTCGCACTCCGTACTCCGCACATTGGAGACCATAATTATCCAATTGAACAATAAACAGATGCCTGCCAGGCCTGAGTCAATAGACAAAAGCAATGCGAAGCGGGGGGAGAAGTGGAGAGGGATAGTGAGGATAGTGCCGTGCCGTGCCGTGCCTGCCTGAGCCTGTCCAGCTGGCAACATTTCAAGCTGCAGTTGTTGCTGATGCTGCTGTCTGTCTCTTCCACTGCAGCTCTATTGAAGTTGTTGTTGCTGCTGTCTCTTCCACTACAGTTGTTTTTGTTGTTGTTGCCTGCTGCTGCATTGGCAGTTTTGTGGCTATTGTGGGATCGTCGAGAGCGAGCTGTTGGTCCGCCACTGCAACTGTTTTTGCCCTCTGGCCGAGCCGAACAACTGGTGATTTCTGCAACTGAGTGTTGCGCTCTCTTTTAATTTGGAACTTCTTTCTCTTCTCTCTCTAACTCTCCGATTCGACGCCTTCGCCCTTACTCAGTTAACAGTTTACTTGCGATGAAATTGTAACACTAGCTGTCCTATTTACTCACACACCTTTTTGCACACCTGGGAAAATTCAGGGCTGCTGATCGAGGCAGGGCTGAACAATCAATATAAATCTGTAGATGAACTAAAGCTAGCGGCATACAAAAGAAACCAGTATAATTTCAAATAATATTTGCAAAGAAAATCACTTGGCATCTCTATTCGAAAGCTCTGGCAGGAGTTCAGTTTCTGTTGCATCTGCTGACAGGGATCCAGGGGATGGCAGGGGAGATACTGGCTGTCCTACTGTAGTGGTCCTACGATGGACGTCCTCTGGGGGGCCAAGTCAAGTGTAATAATGTGCCAAAAACGTTTAGACAGCACCGGATGCAGGACAATTGCAGGACTCCTGCTCCTCGGCGACTGCGGCTGTGGCTGGTCTGCCTGAATGGACCCGGGTCAGTGACTGGCACTGGCAGTGGCAGTGGGAGGGAGTCCTTTGTCTGGCAAATGCACATTTAATGAATATTTATTAACGTTAACTAATTTTGGCATTTGCTTTTGTTTATCTTTACTTTGCAGGTGCAGCAATGTCCCCAACAACCGCAAGGACTAACCAGCAGCAGCAGCAGAAGCAACAACAGCAACATCAGATGTCCGGCGAGGAGTTGCAGCGGCAGTAGGCGGAACCACAAAATTTGTATATACCCGAGATGCGTTTTTGCGGATCGGACACTCAGATAGGAGCACACACAACGGCGGATAGATAGAACCCCCTGCAATCCTGCAAATCCTGTAAATCCACACACAAGGCAATGCCCTCCAACTGCAACTTTTGATGCGAACCTTGCGGCACCTGCAGAGAGGCCCACGGGAACACCCACTTGACTGATAGTTTAAACTACTACTAAAGTAAACCACACAGAACACGGCATAAACAAACCTTTAATTAATTTTAATTAAGAAGAACAACAACAACGAGACCCGTAAATGCCAAATATGTGTTGTTCAATCTGAAAAGCTGAAGGCTGAAAAATTCAACACGAAACACTGAGAGACCGAGAGACAGGAATACAACTGAGAATTGTACCAGTAAGAAGGCTCAAAAGTTGGGAACACGAAACACATACATCTCATCCACATCGTCATCACCATGGGCAACAAGTGCTGCAGCAAGCGGCAGGATCAGGAACTGGCTTTGGCCTATCCCACGGGCGGCTACAAGAAGTCCGACTACACCTTTGGCCAGACGCACATCAACAGCAGCAGTGGCGTTGGCGCCGGCGGCCTTGTCCAGAAGCACAACAATGGCGGCTCCCTGGACTCGCGCTATACCCCGGATCCCAATCATCGTGGGCCACTGAAAATTGGCGCCAAGGCTGGCGTTGACATCATCAGGACCCGCACCACACCAAGTGAGTGAGGCAGAGACCTTTGCCCGATCTAATATTCGTATTATCATGCATTCGTAATTAGTTTGGTGCTTAATTCCCCGATGCGGATAGTTGCCGGATGGTGAGGCGGAGGGGGAGGGGGATAGGGAAGCAGTGGTAATTTCTGCTTTTAATTAGCAATTTGACTTTTTACCTGCCACAGAGATTGGCTGTAACCTTTTGCGGCCTTGTGTTTGTATATTTATTCGTAATGTGTTGGCAACGAAACGAAGCAACATCAACAGCAACCTACTTGCAACAGCCATAATTAGAGTCAGTTTCTCTCTCCCTTCTCTTCTGGTCTCTCTGGAGGCCCCCTAAGGAAACTCATTTGTGGCATGTGGCAGTGGCAGTGGCGGAGTAAGCAACGCAATTCCCATATTTGCACGGGTAATACGATGACAGTCGTTAACCTTGACCACCTTCTAGGGTGCGTGCCACAGCAACGAAGGGGTTACGAACGATATGAGAGGGGATCGGGACTGGGGTTGAATTAATGCCACTGCGGTCTGGGATATTGCATAAAATATGACGGTATTGTGTGGCTTTATAGAGTGGTGCAAATTATAATATGTAAACAGAAATAAAGGAAACAAAGGCTACCTACGATCCATCCTTTGACAGCACTATGTCTGACATTATGACTCCTGCAGCAAGCGGAAAACTTGTCATTGAAATGCTAAACTGAAATAACAACAGACAATATGTACTCTATAGGGTGGGAAATACTTCCAGGGGGAAATGTACTAGTAGTTTCCACATTCGTTTTATTTTTGAATGGCATATTATTTTGATGTGACCTGTCGTGGGGCTTTTCCCGCTCCCGGTTGGACCTCGCATGCAAACGATTAGCTCTGACAGCAGTTCTATCCATGGCATATCAAGGCAGGGCATGGGCGGTGAAGCTCGATGCCCCGTTAAAGCCGCTTAGGTCGTGTAAACCCATCAAATGCGCCGAGAGAGGTTGAGTGCTTGGCCAGGCCAGTGATTTGTGCCTCTGTGTCTCTGGCTTTGTCAGCACGAACATTCGAATAGATGAAAATACATGCTACATGGCCCAATGGAGGGCAGCGAAGCGGCCAAGGCAACAAATGTGTGCACTGCAGTTTATTTATGCGTTCGCCTTGCTGTGGGGCCTAAATCAATTAGCCAAATGCAAGTCAGTGCCAAAATTTGTGGCTTGGCAGCACCAAAATGAAATTGTTTTTGTTTTGGGTGGAACTCGCGGAAAGGGGCCTCAGAAAGTATGCTATCCAATTTTGCATTTGCCACCCCAAAAGAACCCCTACTTGAACTCATTAAATTCTAATTAACTTTTGACGGGATGCGACAGGTTCGGAAGTGGTAGGAAGGCAGGCAAAAAATATGTACAAAAAAAAGTAACATGAATTTTCCCAATTTGTCGCCATAAATTGCAATTTTACGGCTGCAAATCAAATTTACAGACCCCGACGCCAGACACCAGAAAATTGCCACTAACTTTCTCGTTCCACTCTCTGTCTCCCTCTCAACTCCATAGCTGGCGTTCCTGGTGTCGTCCTCAAGCGCGTTGTGGTGGCCCTCTACGACTACAAGTCCCGCGATGAATCCGACCTGAGCTTCATGAAGGGCGACCGCATGGAGGTCATCGACGACACCGAATCCGATTGGTGGCGCGTCGTCAATTTGAGTACGCGCCAGGAGGGACTCATACCGCTGAACTTTGTGGCCGAAGAGCGCAGCGTCAACAGCGAAGAGTAAGCTTAGGAGAAACCCCCCTCAAAGTAACCTCCTCTAATCATGTTCCTCTTTTTATCGATAGCTGGTTCTTTGAGAACGTGCTGCGGAAGGAGGCGGACAAGCTGCTGCTAGCGGAGGAGAATCCTCGTGGCACTTTCCTGGTTCGCCCCTCGGAACACAATCCCAACGGTTACTCGTTGTCGGTGAAGGACTGGGAGGATGGACGCGGCTACCACGTGAAGCACTATCGTATTAAGCCGCTGGACAATGGCGGCTACTATATTGCCACCAATCAGACGTTTCCCTCGCTCCAGGCTCTGGTCATGGCTTACAGCAGTGAGTATTGAGATCGATAAGAGATTTGGGAGTGGAAATCATTAATGATTGTTTGTTTTCCTTTCTTGAGAAGAAAATGCCCTCGGCCTGTGTCACATACTGTCGCGTCCCTGCCCCAAGCCCCAGCCACAGATGTGGGACCTGGGACCAGAGCTGCGCGACAAGTACGAGATACCACGATCGGAGATTCAGCTGCTGCGGAAACTGGGACGCGGCAACTTTGGTGAGGTCTTCTACGGCAAGTGGCGTAACAGCATCGATGTGGCGGTCAAGACGCTGCGCGAGGGACCATGTCCACGGCTGCCTTCCTCCAGGAGGCGGCCATCATGAAGAAGTTTCGCCACAACCGACTGGTGGCACTCTATGCGGTTTGCTCGCAGGTTAGAACTTCTTTCAATACCTGTCCAAACATATTTATAACGCTTGAATCGAATCCCTTTGCAGGAGGAGCCCATCTATATTGTGCAGGAGTACATGTCCAAGGGCAGTCTGCTTGACTTTCTACGCGAAGGCGATGGCCGCTACTTGCATTTCGAGGATCTCATCTATATAGCCACGCAGGTGGCCAGCGGCATGGAGTATCTGGAGTCCAAGCTGCTCATCCACCGCGATCTGGCGGCCCGCAACGTGCTCATTGGAGAGAATAACGTGGCGAAGATTTGTGATTTCGGACTGGCGCGTGTCATAGCCGACGACGAGTACTGTCCCAAGCAGGGCTCCCGCTTCCCCGTCAAGTGGACGGCGCCTGAGGCCATCATCTACGGCAAGTTTTCGATCAAGTCGGATGTCTGGTCGTACGGCATACTGCTGATGGAGCTGTTCACGTACGGACAGGTGCCCTATCCGGGCATGCATAGTCGCGAGGTGATCGAGAATATCGAACGCGGCTTCCGCATGCCAAAGCCTACCAATCACTACTTCCCCGACAACATCTACCAGCTGCTGCTGCAGTGCTGGGATGCGGTGCCCGAGAAGCGGCCGACCTTTGAGTTCTTGAATCATTACTTTGAGTCGTTCTCGGTCACGTCCGAGGTGCCGTATCGAGAGGTGCAAGACTAAGAGGAGTCACGAGCAAGCGACACATCACCACACACACACACACACACACACACACACACACACACACACACACACACACACACACAACACCCCACAAACCACACACACCCCCTCTTCACATACACACGCAAACATACAACACATATATAGTACATAAAGTTATACATATATTATACATTTATATGCATATTTACTATAATTCGTAAGACTTTTTAAAATGGCATCGTTGCATACCACCAACCAGCAGCAGCCGCAGCAGCAGACATGCATCTGAACATGAACTCTACTCTAAATGTATGTGCTTAAGCGTATTCAGCAACAATTGAGAAAACCAACAGCAAACAAACAAAAACAAAAACAACAAAAAAAAACCACAAGATTTTATATTTTACACGCAAAACTATTTTATAATTTATATACCTAATTGTATGTACTATGGAAATAGCAAGTATTTAATTAGTTTTGTAAGCTTAACAAGAAGTGAAAGTGGAAGCAGAAGCAGAAGCAGAATAGGGCCGAAGAAAATTGAATTTCTAATCGAATACAGCCTCTAACGATTTAACGCTAATGCTACTTTAAACGGTCCTTAGGTGCATTTTATGTATAAAAAAAAAACAAAACAAAAACCAAACCAATCTACAAATCAAACTCTTTGGAACTACTTCTACTCCGCCCTCTGCTGAATAGTTTTTCCCCCCTCTACTTTCCATGTGTACACGCGACTTTATATCGACTAAGCCAAGTATTATTTAACTCAATCAATCAATCAATCAATCACGACACTTGTGTATTTTCAAATTGTTGCTAAATGATGAAACTCCAATGATGGCATTTACTTATAAGGCGGCCCCCGTCTCCTACTTCCATGTCAACCAGATCTATCTATCAAATCAGACAACAAATATGAATACTATTTTGCTGCTTCCTCCGAGTAGTTGAGAGGCTAAGAAAAATTGCATTTTGTACAAATCATTAAAAAGGAAAAGGAAAACGAAAACGCATTTCAGATTCGTTGCTAGCGATTAAACCAATGAATGTTTATAGTACATTTAAGTTTATGCCAAAATTATTGATTACTTTTCGTTTTTGTATACTTAAGCACATGGCACACAACCACACACACACACACACACACACACACACACACACACACACACACACACACACACACACACACACACACACACACACACACACACACACACACACACACACACACACGCAATAATTGGGCACTGTCCATGTAGAATAGATCCTGCATATCCTGCAGCGTTTGGCCCGCATTTAGTTCCTCACTCTCTCTCTCCAGAACCCGCTGTTCCTTGCGTGTGCAGCAAACCGATCGATCAATAGCCATATGGATAAACTGCTATCTCAAGGGTTTCAACAAAAATGCTAAATATCAGATGATAACATTACGATATCGGTATCTATCTATCTATCAATCAATCAATCACTTAGCTACACCTAAACACACACACACAGATGGATGCACTTGAATTGAGAATACACTTGATCTAATTTATTTGACTTTTTGTTATAGTTTTTTTAGTTTACAGACTACCGTCTATGGATATAGTATCTAGCATATATATATATATATATAGGTATATATTGTGTTGGCCATTGTGTGCACATTCTGTAGCATAAAACCAAAGTTTAGCATTTCGTATTGAAAGTATACATATATGTATGTATTTGTAAAGAACTCGAGGCATTTCACACACGACAACAAAATCAAGAACTGGATAAAGAAAAGGAAAAAGAACAACCAATCATTGTATGAAATGGCATTCAACGCAAATACCACAACCACAACGGAATCATTGCAGATAATTTACGAGTAATTAATATATTGTTATAATTCAAAGGCAAAACTGAAATTGTTTAGCGTAGTTGATGAATTTTTGTATATAAACTTGACATAAACTGTAGCGATAAAGGCAAATTCAATTGCATAATAATACAATCTGGCAACTGTAACTGCAACAACAACAGCATGTGGCAGGCGGTGGTACAGGTGGCACGCAAGGCATCAACAAGAACTAAAATTTCACAACATTTTTTATATACAAAATACAGCGGCAATCAAATTGAAAGATTTTCAAAATCGTTCAGCCTCTGCCGGGGACAGCGTGCCGCCTGCAACCCCAACTACGCACGACACGCAGAAATTGCATTATAATATTATAAAAAACATATAGCAAACGAAGGATGAATAATTATAGAACTAACAAATCGAAATTATCCTTTAATTTGTATATTGGATAAAAGAGAAGAGTTCCCGGTGCGAATATGCGAGTATAATATATAAACTGAAGAATTTAGTTGATGTAAAATGATGATAGAAATGTGCCCGTTAAGTCGGTTTGGTGTGTAATGCATAATAATAATAATAATAATACAATTAACAATGATAATAAATAATAAAATGGAAAAATATGTAATAACTAAAAGAGTTTGATGGTTTTATTCAGAAAAAGTGTTTCAAATTCCAAATCTTTATTGTCCATGATTTTTTTTGTTTTGTTTTGTTATGTGTGGCGAAAAAATCGTTGATGCTTTATAAGGACTATAATTTCCAGGACAGTGTTACGATTACATAAATTTACAACAACAACAAGGCAGTTTTGTTTTTGTTATTTTCTCCGCTATTTGTGGGCTTGGCCTAAAATTTCCGAAAACTAGAAAATATTCAGACCGAGTAACAGGCGAACAGAAATCAGCAAAAGGAAAATGTTTTTTTCTGATTTACATCAGGTCAAAAGCTGGCCAAACATGCAGCAGTTTATAGCGTTATTTAAAATGAGTGAAACTCTGCCATTTCCTGTCCGATATGGGCGTGCCACGCCTCCTCGTGATCGGGAGAATGTCCTCTATCGTTTGACACCAAGAATATTTCCTTGGAATCGCTAAAGATCCACTATTCCTGCGCCAATTTACGTTTGATTAGGGCAGGCCACACCTCTATGTGATCCGCGAAGAACTGTAGCCGATGGACAGTTTGGATCCTAACCAGTATTTTTTTTGTGACTCTATATCTCGGCTAGTTGTCGACCTATTTGGGCGGGCCACATTTGTTCGTGATCAGGAGAAGATTCCCGAACGTTTGTAATTAATTTGGACTGAAGGACATCAAGGAATAAGGATTACAATTCTATAACATCGCCATTTCTCTTCCGATCCAGACGTGATGGGTGTCCTCGTAAGCGTAAGATTATCCTCTATACTTTGAGTCTAGAAAGAACCACAAGGACTGCCAGAAAATTACCTTTTACGCAATTTTGTAATATAAGCCAGCCTGAAGGTGTTGCATTTTTTAATAAAGCCCACATGATCCCATGAGTTTAAGAGAGTCATAATAAGAAAAAAAAATCACACAGGATTTTGGGGTTTTTTGCTTTTTTGGATACCAAAAAAGTTGAAATTTTTTTATTGTACGGTTTCTTTGTTTATTATTATATGTATAGTTGTATATATTATGATGAAATCGTTCCGTTTAAAAATTGTTCAAAGGCAAAAATGTACATAATATGTACGTAAGACATGTGCCATATATGTATGTATGTATTTATTGTTATATTAGGTGTTCGTTTTGTTTCATTAGTAAGAATTAGTAATGAATCAATAATAATGCAAATATAATATGCACCACTTTTAAATACTTTCCTAATTGTGTGTACCACTTCTCTACCACTTCGTTTGGGATCTGTTTTGAGGATGTTTTCTTTCCGAATAAAATGTCTATTTTTGTGCGATACGATATAGTATTTCAATGTTCTACTACTAATACATATGTATATTTAGTACTCGAATGTATTTATGGAGTATGAATTAGCTATTTAGCAACGATATTTGACTGTCCAATATTTGTATAGAGTTAGGTCCCTATGTATACTGGGCGAACAGTTTGGGTGTATTGTTTATTGTATGTACAATAAATTCGTATTACTTTTATTTATTGTTGTTTGGTCGATCGTCTCTCCATAATGCATATCACATCTGACCTATGCTCGAATTAAGCTGGACCAGATCCGGCATCCGAAATGGACATCAAATCGTATACCTTTCGGTTGGGATAATCCCAAATGAATATGGGATTATCTCACGCCTCCATTCCTTTCGTGCACAAGAGAATTATCACGTTGTGTACTTTCTAAATACAAGTATTCAAGTATTTTGATTGGTTATTGGAATAATTTTAAATATATATTAATAGACACCAGCCAGCGGTCACTTCAAGCCGGCATCTACTCGTATTGAAGGAAAATGAACTTAGTGCCTGCGGAGACTGGGGCCAGAGCCACACACACACACACTCTTTGCTGTGAAAATACAAAACCAAACCAACCATTTCTAACTATCCGGAAATTTGTTGCAGCAAATTATGCCGTATTCTCAGAACTGGTTGGTTTTAGAATTTTCACGAGTGACGGCGTGACAGACCCAATATACATCCATGCTGTTCGTTAAGGCTAAGACCCGACGAAGTTACAATACTACAATACATTCAACTAATCTAATGAAATATCCAGTTCGGAGGATAACCTTAAACAATTAAAATATATATAAATAATCTTCTTCAAAAACATTTTAAACTAGTGTTTGACGCTCCAATGTACATCCACTGTTCAGTCACAGATCGATGCGTGTCCTTCCCTGGTGCTACATGGTCGGGGGGAGATCTGGGTACTCCTGCTGCTAGCACAGCTGGGGCACAGATATTTGTTGTTGCATTTGCTGCTGCTTGATGTTGCAACTTCATCTGCTGTTCGTGGGGGCTGCTGCTGCTGCTGTTGGTACAGCCCCTAAACGCACTTATGGGTCTTACAAACTAGATTTGTTGATTCCCTGGGAACCCATGTGTGTACACTGTACAGTGAACAGTGAACAGTGATCTTACATGGCCGAGGATATCTGCTGCGGCTCCTGCTGCTGTTGATACGGCTGGGCCTGAATTTGTTGCTGCTGCTGCGGCGGAGTTTGTTGCAGCGGCGGAGTGTGTGGCTGCTGCATCTGCTGCTGCTGCTGCTGCTGCGGCTGTTGCTGTTGCATCTGCTGCTGCTGCTGCAGCTGTTGCATCTGTTGTTGCTGCGGCTGTTGCTGCTGCATCTGCTGCATTTGCATCTGCTGGTCCTGAGGCTGCTGTTGGTACTGTTGTTGCTGCTGCGGCTGCTGGGAGTACATCGGCTGCTGCTGGTACTGCTGCTGCTGAGGCGGTAGTTGCAGTGGAGGTGGCGTATAGCCGAGGGCATCCCTGGCATTGGCCGCTTTCCGCTGGGTGGAGGCTTCATTGGTCTTCAGGAAATACGTTATCAAATCGATGGGCAGGGGGAACACAATCGTCGAGTTCTTTTCCGCGGATATGGTGTTGAGTGTCTGTCCAAATTGAGAACGGATAGTGTCAGTCTGGGCAATGGCAAGAGGGGGGTGGGACATGTCAGTGACTCACCTGCAGATACCGGAGTTGAAGGGCAGCCGGCGAATCGCCAATCACCTCGGATGCTTCACGCAGTGCCCGCGATGCCTTCTGCTCGCCCTCGGCGGCAATGACTTTGGCGCGTGCCTCACGGGCAGCCTCTGCCTCGGCGGCCATGGCGCGTTGCAGTTGCACGGGCAGACGCACGTCCTTGCTGTTTTGTTCGCGAAAGGAAACAAGATTAGTAGGAAAGCGCCAAGCAAGCGGAAATATCAAAGTGAGCACGATTTATATCTATAATGCTTCCGTTCTTGGCTCGGCTTTCTCCTCAGAAAATGGCATTAAATTTATATAAGGAAATTCTAAATGTGGGCTGAGATACGCCTCCTTGTTTGGTTATTAATGATTGCTTGATTGGCGCTCCTATAAAGCGATTGATCTAACGCATAGCCACATCCCATTTTTCTCACATTTTATTAGCCATTTGGGAAAGTTATGGACCAGCAGCTGATCTAATGTCATAACACATTTGCCCCGATACCCATGGAGGGTACACATAATAATGAAAAATTTACCAACTGTCATAAAATGAAACCATTTTCGTAGACAACAACAACAATAACGAAGTTTGCTCTTAGGGAGGGGGGACAGCAAGGTAGCAGCCGCAACATGGCCACAACAACAGAAAGAACAACAGCAGCCGTCAACGCGTCAAGTTGTTGCAGCTGTTTTAACATGGCCAACACCAGCAGAGACATGGTATTGTTGCTACTGCTGTCGCTGGCCCCACGTCACACTTGCCGCTACGAAACTGAAGCTGACAAAGTAGCCACTTGGCCCCCGCGCGGGCAAATAATAAATTGCCACAACAGGGCATCTGTGACAGCAGACAAAGGGCAGGCAGGCCCCCCACTCCATGCTCCTGCATCATTACTGCGATAAAGGAGCAGAAAAAATGCCTGGAAACTGGGAGTATTGTGGCCTTGCCGAAGCTATGACAATGCTAATGGAACTGACACTGGAATAGGGCTGCTGCAGGATGGCTTATAAGCATACATCTGGAATTCCTGAATGTGGAATCCCACGCTGACTGCAGCAACTTTGATTGCTAAGCAGAAAAAGGGGATTTGTATATGTTTTTTCGAAAGCAACTCAAAATGTTTGAGCTATGGACATATCAAGAGTTTTGCAACTATCCTAGGGCTATAGATTAGTGGAACGAAACCAGAATAAACACTACACAGAGTCTGCTACTGCTGGAACCCTTCTGTTGCGCTGACTTTAAAGTTTCTAAGCCAACTCTTATCATGGAAAATATATGGGCATAAAGTTGACAAAATCCACTCAGAGTATGAAAACTTCGGCTATGGCCGAATGTGTCGGCAAACGTTTATAAAAGTTTATTTATATTTTCATAGCTTGACATAGAAACCTTTGCAGGCTGCTCGGTGGGGCAGAGGGGAGCTGTGCTACTTACATTTCAACACGTTCAACTTTGATGCCCCAGGCATCGGTGGCTTCGTCGAGTTGAACCTGTTTATGATTGGACGGTGGACCAGGTGGTTGGTGGTTGGGTGGTGGGTTGTTGGTTGGTTGTTGGTTGTTGGTTGCAGGTTGCAGGTTGGTTGTTGGTGGTGGCAGTGGTGGATGAGCCGTGTGAGAAATAGCAGTAAAAATACATTAGTTTTTGTTTACACGCGTTTTTCAGGTCGTTAACAGTTTCGTTTCGTTTTGGTTTTGCTTTTATTTTCGCCCCCTAGCCGCCGCCTCATAACATTTTTCAGCACATTGTTTGTGGGTCGTTGCAGCTGCAGCTGGAGCAGCAGCAGCAGCAGCAGCACATCCTTGAAATGGAAAATGGAAAAAGCTGAAAATGCAGCAGCACTTGGCAGCGGCAGCAGCAGCAGTCACACGGAGTGAAAGGAGTCGTCCGGGTTCGAGGGTAGAGGGTAGAGCAACTTGGCATTTTGCACATGTTCGACGTGGCTGCCTCCTCGACATGTTGCCTGATTTTGAACTATTTTTCATATGGCATGGAAAATAAATAAATAAAGAGAACCCCCCGTGCCCCCCCCATGCACGGGCATGCCATAGAATTTGGGTTAAGTTGGCATCTGTGCTCGCTCGCTGGCGGCTAAGATATGCGGATCGGATCCCCTACAGCTCTCCCCGTTCGCTGCCGCAGCCGCTGCCTCACTTTTCAATTTTCAGCTATGAAAAAGCGCTTTAGAGCCAGATTATTTTATGCCAGGCACGAAAACTGACAGAGACAGAGAGAGGGCGAGAGATGGAGAGAGATTTAGAGACGTGGCACGGCCTTTGGCAGATGCTGAATATTGCAATTAATATTTCGCTGGGAAAACTTTAAGGTTTATATCTCCCCTGGATGTGCTGCAGAATAATTAGGATCCAGCGAGTGGAATGTCATCTGTCAGGAATCACTGGGAGTGCAGCTGCCATTCTGACTTTCTGACTTTCTGCCTTTTCTGCCTTTTCTGCCTTTCTGACTGCATTTATCCTGCTGCGGATTTCCCTGTTTGTCTGTTTGTCTGTCTATCTGTTTGTTTGTTCGTTCGTTCGGAGGCCACTAAGTAAATTAGAGGAAGGCTGCTGCTCTGCTCGTTCGAGGGTCTGTTGAGAGGAGTCTGGAGGTCTGGTGGTTCTGGTGGTACTGGTGGTACTGGTGTGATGGACGCGTCTGGTTAGGCACTGCACTCCAGGCCAAACTGTGGACTGTGGACTGTATGCCGACGGGTATGAACTCACCTGCATTGTGCCGGAAATCGTCATACGCTCGCTGAGTATCTCATGCAAATGCCGAGTTCCCATTGTGTTTCGTAGAGTAGTCTGTGCCAGTAGTCTGGTCGAATGGTGAGCATTCTCCACGTTCGCTATAGAGACCGTTGCATTTGATACGCGATAGTAAACCACTGCATCCACCGAAACCGTAACGCTATCCTTTGTGAGAACCTACAAGATGCAGTGGGGGACAAGTTGGGGGACATTTGCTTTTTCTCTATTGTTCCTTCTTTTGTTGTTGTACTTGTACTTGTAGTTATTTTTATTATTTGCTTGTTATTGTTGTTGCCAACACAAACACATATACTCGTATGTACATATACAATCATAAAGATACGTGGGAGAGAAGTATCTTTTTGCACAGATACGAGTGCGGGAAGGCATATATATAAACACACACACACACACACACACACTCACAGTATGTGGCTTGGCTATGGTGAAAAGTATCTGTATCTGCGGTATCTGCGGTATCTGTATCTGTGCGGGGCCAGTATCTGATGTGCAGCTGTGCACTTCTTGGCCCGAGAGTGCCTTAATGCGAATGCACTTGACTTGAACGTCTGCTTGGGCCGCTTTTCTCTAATAGAACTAAGTGCAAGGAGTGCAAAACTTTTGCCATTTGGACCAGGACAATGCCAAAAGAGACACACACACACACACAAAAGCAGGGATTGCTTCCATTTTGATTATTTCATCCATATATGTGACAGTGCATCTGTGTTTGCATATGCATTTGCATTTGTATCTACAGCTTCTTTGTGTGCAAGTCGCAAAAGTCTTTTCGCAGCGTTTTGCATTCAGCGAACTTTATCCACCAGACAGAAGTGGAGCCCCAGAGTTATCCTAGCAATTTGCAGCTTGCAATTGGCGGGCGATGTGCGATATAGCGGAGACGTGGAACAAACTCAAGAGCTTTGAAGTTACAGTGTATAAGTTAAGTTATTGTACGTACAGATGTGGTGCCTGCCCTACAGTGGGTTGGCACAAATTATGCATTTGTGTAGGAGGAGCAAGAGGCGCAAATCATAAGCCAAAAAGAAGTAAAACTCAAAAGCGAATCGAACTCAAATATCGAAAGGTCTTAAATTGTTTGCAGAAAATGTCTTACATTCTATCAGGGGGGGTGTGGGAAAGGGTTTGCGTCGTGGTGATGGGTGGATGGGTATGGCTTATGTACACTTCTGGAGGGTCTGGAGGGTTATACCATCCACACCGTAAGGCAAGTTTACTTGCCCTGCCCTCCCATTGTGTCGGTTTCGGTCCATGAAGCCCAAATCGAATTTTCACATTTTTTTTGTTCCTTTTTGCCTGCCCCACAGGCATCTACGAGTATCCCCCCCCCCCCCCTCCCTCTCATAAGTTGGCTAAACTTATGCCAAAACTATTTACACACTCACACACTCAGAAATGTATATGTACATATGTATATACACTGGGAAAAAGTTTCCATCCACAGGAAAAGCGTTTGACGTTTTACGACCTGCCCAAACATTGTTGAGCGTAGTCTAGACCGCTTTTTACGGCTCTACAAAGCCCTTAGCTGTGGTGTCAATGTTGTTTAGTGTCATCGTTTGTGCTTGAGCAGCTACAAGGGTAGTTCTTCGCTGCTTCGCCTTTGCTCAGCTTTGCTCTGCTCTGCCGGTTTCCTCAAAACTTTTGGCATCACAAAATTTTCAACATTTTACCCATAAAAATCAAGTGAAATGTGAGCAGCAACAGCAATAGAAGTTGAAGACTTGTTGGGTAACAGTGAGCAGCAGCAATATAATGCTAAAGTGAATCGTCTTGCAGATTGCTCTGTGCATCAGGGATAGAACTTGAGCAGAGTGGGCGGCACTGTTTAAATTCTTAGAGGAGAACACAGCAGAAATATAAGTGAAAATCCCAAGAAAACAGTGCAGTGTGATAAGCAATCTGCATCAACTACAAAAAAGCTGTGCATTGTTCAGGCAAAATTGAACAATTGAACTTAAGCTGCAGGAGATTAAATTATTCTTTCTTTGAAGTATAAACTTCCTGATTCAATCTCCGTTCTTACATTCAATGAATATATAAACTCCTGCTGAAGAGAAAACCATTCTGGGACTCCAGTGTGTCCATTTTGTCCAGTGCAATAGAAGAGAAAATCCTAGGAAAACTGTGCGTATGCTTAACAACAGAATGCTGTGAATAACAGGGAGAGGCTTAGAGCTAATTGAAAAACCTACATATGCATTTTATTCTGATAGAGCAATGACAGAGCTCAAGTCGGGCAAGTACCATTGTCGGTCCCTTATCAATATTCCAAGGAAAACTACGTGAAATATCCTGAGTTTTCTTGAGATTTCTTCATTAGATTTGAGGAGAATGCACCTTAAATCATTAACAAATTCAATTTTCCCCAACTGTTTGCATAACAAACAATTCTATTGAATGGCCTGGCCCGGCCCGGCCCTAGCTATGAATAACTGCACATAATCATGGACAATCCACTCCATTATGAACGAACACGAGCACGAATGAACGAATAAGCAAAAGCCTCTAACCGTCTATGCACAAACTCTAAATCAATTTGGCTAGAACAATGCAATGGCTTATTATTTCAAACAATAGTCAGTGGCCTGGATGGTTGGGTTGTTGGGTGGCTCAGTGGGTGGTTGGCTTTGTGATTAGAGTTTGACTGTGTTTGTGTGTGTGTGTGTGTGTGAGTGGGTTGGATAAGGCGCTTATTGAATGCATTTTATAGTCTGTACCGAGAAATTGAATGGTATGTGTGTGTGTGTGTGTGTGTGTGTGTGTGTGTGTGCATGGCCAGAGGGTGAACAAAAAAACAACACAGGAATTCATTTTGAAATTATAGAAATGAAAGCAGAAAGAGATACAGATAGAGACAGAGAGACAGAGAGAGAGAGAGACATGATATATATATGGGTAAAGAGAAAGAGATAGATGAAATGAAAATTCCATTAACGATGGAACGTTTTTATACACTGTAACGCCTAAACTAATGAGTTTTCAATAAACATAATAATTAAGTTATTTATTACAATTTGCACAGCTTTTGCCTATTGATTGAGATTTTTGTTTTTGCAAATGAAATCAACTGAAAATATCTTTGATTCCTGTTTAGAATAATATTTGATTAGCTTCTACCGATGCACGGACTACGACAGAGATTTAGAGTGAGAGTTTTAGAGAAAAAGAGAGTTGTAGACAGAAACATCGACATCGATAGTGTGGGGCAGCCTTTTCTCTTTTTGACTAATTCTTGTCACTAATATATGCATTTTAGCTATCTATTTATTCGAGTCTAAGGACAACTACAGATGCTGTTGATGCTGGGAGTTTTGGTTCTAGGCTATATTCTGTGTCTAAGTTCTAACGCGGCGTTGGCGGGGCGAGGCGAGGCGGGCGGCGTTTCTACGGTTCTACGGTTCTGGCTCTTAATTTTGCTCTTTAGTCAGGAGGAGCCTTCATGCGGAGCTGCTTACGGGCTTTTCCATTTCACAACAGCCTAAACCACGCAAAACACACATAGATGAACTCGACATGGGTTGCTTGCTTGCTCGATAGTTTTGCCCTTTTTGTTTCAGATGTGCCTATACATATATATATGTGGATATACCATCGCTCAGCAGATATATTCAGATATATATAGGTATATACATATATTCTGTTTTCGTATTTTCGTTTTTCTTTTTTTTTGTACTCGTTTACTGGGGTGCGCGTCCTTTGCTTGTGCTCAAACAAATCAAATTGTAACGATTTAATTAGTTAGTTTTACAATACATAATTGTTGTTGTTCTTTTTATGGGGTGTGGGTGGGGTTGGTTTGGTTTTGGTGGGTCATAACTAAGCTGTTCATGTGTCTGGTATCTGGTGTCTGTTGGCTGTGAGTGTTAATGTGAATGGTAACTAAACGACCATGTGATTATGTCTTTGTGAGTGTTTCTTTTTTTTTATTGAATGGTTTATTCAGTGGTTTCTAGGTCCTTTTGGATTAACTCGTAATTAAACTGTTTTAGCCTTAAATCAAAGCCAACATTAAATGGGATTTTGTTCTGTTTTTATGGTCTGTACTTGTTCTTTGTTTTTGTTTTTGGTTTTTGTTAGACAGTTAGAAAGCTTTTTAGAATAGACATTTATGGAAATATATGTAAGTATATATTTAGCATGCTCTCAAAAATATTCGAACACTTAACCGAACACGGGCGGGGGTGGGTTGGGTTGGGTTTGGAGTGGAGTGGGGTCTTATCAAATAAGTGCATTTGGGTTTTGATATATTGTTCTGTTTTTTGTTTTTGGTTTGTTCTGAGGGATCTGTTCGCTAACAACAAAACTTAGACATAGCAAAATCAGTATATATGTGTATATATATGTATATATATAGAAAGAGAGATAGAGAGAGAGAGATAGGTAGACAGAGATAGAGACAGGTATATATAGAGTTATATATAAAGAGAGTAAGGGGGTTTGGTTGGCTAGAGAGACACATAGGCATATGTATGTACGAGTACGAGTATGTAGAGAGAGAGAGAGAGATCAGTTTTGTGGCTGCTTAGTGGCAGGAGAGTGAGCAATACAGACATTAAGATAGACAGAGAGAGAGAGAGAGAGATACACACATAGATAGATAGATACATATATAGATTGTTGGGTGGGTTGGTTGGTGGGTGTGCAAATTAACGTTAAATTCTTGTGGATTACTCTTTGGTTTTGTTGCTGGTTTTTAGCTAGTATCTGGTTGGGGTATGGGTGTGTGTATCTGCTCTATGCGTGTGTGTGTGCGTGTGTTTGTGCGTGTTTGAGATATCTGTGTGTGTGTGAGTGATGCACCACCCGGTGTTCAGTGAACAAACATTTGACATTCATTTCTTCAACAACTTTTCGTTGTACAAGCCGAGAGTGAGATAGATTGACGGACAGTTTGACACATACATAGAAAGGTAGATAGATGGGTAGATGGATAGAGATAGATGGGTAGAGAGAGAGAGAGAGAGATAGTGTGAGTGGAGTGTGTTTAGTTTTGAGTGTGAGAGAGATTGAGCCAATGTCTTTTTTAGAGCTTTTCAAACCCCGCCCCCGCCCCGCCAATTCTTTTCGCATTTTGCATATGTATATGTATGTATATATATATATGTATGTATGTGCTGCTCGACTGAACACAGAGAGCGACTGACAGAGAGAGTGAGACAGAGAGAGATTTAGAGAATTTTTTTCTATGCATTCCGGCGATTTGATTTTTGGTTTTTTGTTTTTGGATTGGTTAGACATTGATTTAGCCATATTCTTGGTTGGGTTTTTGGTTTTTCATTTCTAATTGCAAAAAACAATCAGAGCTTTAACTATGCAAATTGTAATAACTTGAAGTTAATGGTTTCAAAAGACATCAGAAACTGAATACATTTACGGATTAGGATTACCATACGATTCAAATGAGGATTCCACAAAAACAAAAATCAACATCGAATGAACAAATAAAATGAATGAAATTTTAAAGGAGGATTTTGGTTGAGTGTTTTGAGTGTGTGTGTGTGTGTGAGTGTTGAATCTCCGGTTTTGGGGGAGGGTAGGTGGGTGGGTACATCGAGGGCATTGCCGCAGTGGCCTTCATGCGAACCGAAACCGAAACTGAAACTCAAATTGTAAAACCGAGGAACAAGCAGACAAGAGAATGCTGACGGAAATCGCAAATATGCATAAAGAACCGAACAAAAAACAAAAACAACCAAAGAAAGAAACGAATAAAAAATGGTGGGGAAACTGCAATGTAATATTTGACTTTTGTGGGTGTCTGTGTGTGTGTGTGTGTGTGTGTGTGTGAGTGAGTTTGCTTCACGTGACGTCAGCACAAGAGGTTGAAGTCCAACCAGTAGCTACTGGCTACTGCTATATGTACATACATCGCATTCTATCTTAAATTCAGTTCGCAATTTCGCTGAATTTTCCTGCTCTTTTGTTAATATTTCATATTGGGTTCGGTCTTCCACTTTATACAACAATGAAATGTATACAGGTAAAAAATGAAAAATGGATGGGCTGCCTTTTGGGGTGGCAGGATGGTTCATTGGGCTGCGATAAAAGATCAAATAAGTGAAGCCAAAGGGAGCCTTTCGCTGGCCGCAAAAATTCCCAAAAATAAATGGAGCGAGCCGCGTATCTTGATGGGGGTCTTCTGTGAGTGGGGATGGGATGTGGGTGTGTGTGTGTGTATTTACTCGTATCTGAGGTGTGGTGTAAGTGGTGATGCTGTGGTGGGGCTGTGGAGATGGTGGTCATGTGGTTGAGTGCACCGTTACCATGGCAATAATAATAAAAAATCTGCAACAATGTAAAACTTCAATACGACAAAAAGTACGGGATGGTGGGGGGAGGAGGGGTGGATGGATACCATACAAAAGTATTTAAAATATATATATATGTATGTAATTTATATGGTATATACGATATACAGCAAAGACTACCAACAACAACAACAACGAGAGTAGAGACAGAGAGAGAGAGAGAACAATTGCTTGTGTGTGTGTGTGTGTGTGTGTGTGTGTATTGGTGTGGCTATGTATCTGTGTGAGCTGGTGCTGTGGTTCTAGTGTGCCCCCAGTGCAGTGGTCCATTAGAACCGCTTGCCCGAACGAACACAAAACTAAAAGAAAGGGAGAAATGACTACAACTTTGTGGGGAGCACAAACAAAATTAAATAAACTATAAATGTGGCAACCGAAGAAAGTGAGTGGGGAGGAAATAAGATATACAGTTAGATATATGTATGTAGATATAGTAGATTTTGTGGAAAATACAAGTGGAGAAACGCAATTGCTTCTGTTCTTCGTTTTTTGTGGCTGGGGATAGATACATTAACAGACACAGATAAAGATACAGATGGTAATAGATATAGATAGAGATACGTATACATAGACATAGACATAGAGAGGAAGACACATAGACAGAGAGAAAGATGGAAAGACAGAGAGAGAGAGACTGCAGCAGGAAGAAACACAGTTACGCAGGAAGAAAACGCAAAAGGAAAAGAAAGCCAAATGGAAAAACCCAAAAAAAAAGTAAACGCCGTGACATGCGACGACAACAGCAACAACAACAACAACAACAATGAGTACAACAACCAGAAACATAGAGGGAGGAGAACGTCAAAAAGAAACGGGGGAAAAAAGTCAAAAGAAAGAAAGACACAGAGACTCAGGACTCAGACTCGGAACAACAACGTTGCGTATGCGTAATTCACGCTCCAGTTACAGTATGTGTATTGGTGTACCGTTGTGTGTGTGTGTGTGTGTGTGTGTGTGTGTGCTGTGCTGTCATCAGAATCCACACAACAATTCAGATTCCGACCATGTTCCGTCGCTGCTTCTCTCTGCTTTGTGGATTCCACCACCAACATATTCAGCTCTTTGTGCGCCTCTCCTGTCTGTGTCCTGTGTATCTGTGTGTGTGTGCGTGTGGGTGTCGAGAGTCTTTTTCTTTTGCAGGAAAAGCCAAAACGAAAAATGTTGCTGTTAACAAAAGTGTTTGCTGGAATAACTTGTGGCTGAGGCTAAAAGTTTAATTGGTTTCTGCTTTACTTGTTTTACCATCGTTTTAGCTTGTCTTGTGTGCGTGTGTGCGCGTGTCTGCGTGTGTGTGTTTGTGGTGTGTGGTTTTTAAGGGGTTGAGGGGGGCTTGTGGGGTTTTTAGTTTAAGTTACATAAATAAATTTGCATCGTTATTGCTTGGACAACACAAGAACAACGACAACAACAATATCAAAAAAAGAGAGCAGCAGCGTTGCCTGCAAAATGGTTGCAGCGACTGCATCTGCCACATCGGCAGGCAGGCTGGCTGGCAGCACTTACCTCCTGTGGCGGCACATCGTAGGTGCGGGTACGCAGATCCACACGGGCATACGAGTCGATGCAGGGCAGGATGAAGAAGATACCTGAAATTGTGGCCAAGATGCATTATATGTGGTTGGGCAGGAGACAGTAGGGGGCAGGTGGAGGAAAAGTGATTAGTGTGTGTGGGAGTGGGTGTGGGTGTGGGCACGGGTGTACGGGGGAAACTTTCGAGGAAACTTTGCATAATCTCTTCCTGCCGTCTCCACCCATACGGAATGGGGACAGCATCTGCAACGGAGCAGAGCTGTCACGGCAAGAGTCACCCCAGAGTCGCGCTAATTTGGAGCAAGTGCAGCAATTAACACAAATTCGTCGGCACTAAAATTTGCATAGCATCGTTACCCGGTTACCCCCATAACCCCATACCCACTCACACTCACCTCACCTCACCTCACTTCCTTCCTGCCGACAAGCTGGCGTCCCTTGCCTTTGCCTTTGCCTTTTACCACCTGCAACGTTTACTCACCTGGGCCCTTGGCACCGCCCTGCATGAGACGGCCCAAACGGAAGATAACCGCTCGCTCGTACTCCTGCACCACCTGCAAAATGTGTGTGTGGCACATAAGTGAGAGAGAAGTACACGAAATACACAAATGGAATTGGAAATGGAAAATGTCAAAGTATCAGAGAAGGTCGCAGAGAGAGAGAGAGAGAGAGAGTGAGTACTATGGAAACTTAAATATAGAAATTTACAGATCTAAATGTAAATCTGAATTGCGGGGATTGCCATGCCATTTGGTTGGGATCTGGGAATGGGAATGGAACTGGCACTTACCTTGAAACAGACGAAAAGACTAAAAGGCAGAGTCATTATCACTAATGCCACGGATAGAAAGATGAGAAGTTTGCCGCATGTTGAGGCCTTGTCGCTGATTTCCTCGTCCGCTGCGAGAGAACGTGGCAAGAAAACGAAAGAAATTACACTTATATACGGGATACACACAGCGGGCGGCAAGATGGAATCAAGTGCTCAAAGCAAATGCTGCAAATTAAGGCTTAAGTTACAAATTCGTTCACAAATTTTTTTCATTTCGTTTTTCGTTTCGTTTTTCGTTTGGTTTTATTTTTCGTTTTGTTTTTCTTTGTTTGCTGTTGCTGTTTTGCATGAATAATGCGCCGAGCGTTTCGGCTGTGGGAGGGGGTTGCGGCACAACAAAAATATGTTTTAAAAAAGAGACAAGCGTCCGCGGGGCGCATACAAAAATATCGCAGACTGAATGTCGGGGAAAAATAGTGAAGGGGGGGGGGGGGGGAAAACGATTCGATTTTCGCCTGCCTTAAAGTTGAAGCCAAAAAATTTTGTAGTTTGTGTCCAGATGTGAGACGTGTGGCAACAAGTCGCCCATTCTGCTTATTGATACTTGAGACGCGGGCCCCCAGACGAGATGGGTGTGTGGGGGAAGGGGGCACTCGCCTCCTCGTAAAAGTCAAGTCAAAAATGTTGTGCGCTCGGGGCGCTTGGAAACATATCTATAGCATACTTAGGTGGGCATACTTGGGACTCCTCGCACCCCCGCCAAAGACCGGGAGATTGGTGGAGGTTACCCCGATAGATACGACACGATAGAGGGAAAAAACATTGAAAACATTGAAGCACAAACAAACAAGGAGAGATATACGATTATTATAACAATAAGTATGTATATAATAAAATGAAATATTCTATCAAATAGAGTCATATAGATATGTAGAGCTTAGTTATAGATAGAATAGAAGTTACAGATAGAAGTTGGAACAATTGCTGTGTGTGTGTCTGAGTGTAGTGGTAGTGGTGGTTGGTTCTTGATTCGTGTGTGTGGGAATGTGGGAATCTTTTTGTTTGTTTTCTGATCGTTTTTTTTTTTCGTTTTTTTTTTTTTTTTTTTTTGTTGTTTTTGTTTTTTTTGTTTTTTTGCTTGGGGACTTGGTTCTTTATTCTGTCCAGATTGTGCGACTTACAATAGAGAAATCCGTGGGAATGTTTTGCTTGTGTATCTGCAAGAATACGATAAATCGAATAACAAGAGTAATTAATCGGGAGTTGGTTGGCTGGATGAGAGCAGCTCCACAGCAGAGAGCTCCAATTCGAGTGGGATTGCTGTCGCTGGGAGCTGGTTCTTTGTTGGTTGGTTGGTGGACTTGGTGGTTCTTGGTGTCGCTCCCCGTTCAGTGTTGAGAGTGTTCTGTGATCCTGCGATCTACATAGCCATAGGGTTACATGCCAGACATGCAGCGGGTTTGTTATGGGGATGGGGGGCATGCACAAAAATAACTCAGAACGCAAAAAACTCAAACTACAACCAAAGGCAAATCATAAATTATTCATGCCACACATTTAAATGGTATTTACTCGCTGCCTGCCACTGCAGTGCTGGGGCATGCCTCTCGCAATGCTAAATACTGAATGCTGAACGCTGCTGGTTTATGTCTGTCTCTTGGTTTCTGCTGCAGCTGCAGCTACAGCTGCAACGCTGGCAATTAGCGGCACAGTTTGCATTTCAGTTTCAATTACAGTTCATTGAAAAGTTGCCACAATGCCAACACCCAACGCCACCATGACGACGACGACGACGACGACGACGACGACGTCAGCAAAGTGTTTTTAACGAGCACCCACACATCCACACACACACACACACACACACACACGACAAAACATGAAAAGCGACACTGGTAAAAGGAAAAGTTTGAGGCAAAACCTCTCTGGCTAAGCCAACAAGTTGCCAAACACCCTCTTAGCCACAGCCAAACTTTTCTATTGAAATTGATTTCGAAATAATTGCGATTGAAATGTGCCTACGGAGGATGAGGAGGAGCAAATGGGGGAGGAGCCATGCTGGATTTGTGTGCCGCAGGAGCCTTGAGGCGCCATCTCGACCACTGGGACCTAATAGATTTATAGCTAAATTGCTTCTATTAAAAGAGAAACGCAAATGGAAGGAAGCCACTCAGTGAGTGGATGCTGAAGATAGCAGAGATTCTCGCTGCTGATGCTGCTGCTGATGCTGCTGCTGATGCTGCTGCTGCTGCCATTATGTGAATGGAATGGAAGTGGAATTAATTATTTCACCTGCTCGGGCAGCACGTTGAGCCTGACCTGATTCTTGTGGATTGAATCAACCATTAATAATTGACGGCAGTTGTTTTCCCCCCCTACCCACGTCCTCGTGTTGTATTTGCTTGCCAATTTCCGGAGTCTGATTTCCACTTTTTCTTTAATGAATATTGTGCCCGGGACAGGACAGCACAGAAAGAGTGCTAAATAAGTATATTCCGCAATGGTAGCTGGGAATCTGGGGGAACAATGTGTGGTCATAATTTTTTAATGACCTGCCAACGGCTGTTGGACAGTTCTCTACCTCTACTCGTTCTACTCCCTCTACACCCCTATCATTGCTCCATCTCCCTCTCTCTCTCTCTCTCTCTCTATCACTCTCTTCTCGACCCCTTTTCCACCCTCACCAGCGAACAATATCAACGCATACGTCAGCACCAGCCCCTGGCAAAAGCTTTGCTCGGAAAATGGGTCAAACTGCTGTTGCTGGGTGGAGGGATGGCATGGAACGGCTCTGTGCGTCCTGGTCCTGGATCCTGGTTGTAGGACTGCTGCTGCTCCTGCTGCTGCTGCTGTTCCTGCTCCTGCTCCTGCTGTACTTCTTATATATGTTTAAGTAATTTTTGATTGAATTTTTGCATGCGAAATGCGAATGGCGAACGGGAAAAAGGCACAAGGAGGAGGCCCAAATGCTTTTTTAAGCTGGCAGATTATTTGTGGAAGCTTCCCTTGGACAGGGACTAATGAAGAGATTAGCAACGTCAACGCGTATACATATGTATACCCCAACCTGGCGAAAGGAAACTGCATACATATATACGCTGCTGTATATACTGATGTGACCTAATGAAACAAAATGCTAGATACACACACACACACACACACAGAATCACAGTCAGAAATCACTCTCTCTCTCTCTCTCTCTCTCCAGAATTTAGACAAATAAAAGAGCTGAAGAAATCCGTTTCGATCGTTTTGGGAAGGAAATAAAAGGATGGAAAATAGATGTAACATTCACAAGCGATGAGCCTGTAGAGCGATGCAAAGCGCAGATTTGAGATTTGAGATTTTTGATTTGTGGCGGCTCTAAATGAATGTTTTGGCCATAAAATATAATTCTATTTTTTTGTATAATGAAAATGTGGCCGTGGATCGGCGGCGACGATCCCGCGGGGGACCGTGCAACAAGTTCAGCCAACGTTCAGTTTCTCTAACGGTTTTGTCAGGCTATGTACAACACCAAGTTCCTATGCGAACTGTGCTCCCAGATGCTCACCTCGTCGCGCCTCGGCCCGGTGGATGGCCTGCTGCTGCTGGATTGCTGCATCAGTGCATGGTGTCCGACGGGCAGCTGCAACTGCTGCTGCGGCTGCACCTGAATTTGCTGCTGCTGCTGCTGTTGCTGCTGCTGCTGTTGTTGTTGTCGTTGCTGCTGTTGCGGTGGTGCCTGCTGTTGGTGGTTCTCCCGCTCCCGGATCTGGGGCTGCTGCTGCTGCATGCTGGACTGCTGCTGTGCTGGCGGCTGCGATGGGTGTTGCATCATCGGGGACGAGGCCTGATGATGGTTATGCTGGTGGTGCTGGTCCCGATCCCTCTGATCAATGGGCGGTGGAGCTGCTGCGGCGGCTGGCGGTGCCGGTGGGGCAAAGGTGCTGGTGCTGGCCGTCATCGTCAATCGCGGCGGCTGCTGGTGGCGCTGCTGCTGCTGCTGATGATGGTCCCCCCGATGCTCCATGTCCATCATCGAGTCGGGCATCAGGCCGCGCTCGCAAAACGACGCCAGTGCGGCGGCTGGTTCTGGCTGCTGTGCGTCAATCAGTGCGAGTTCTTGCCACTTGCCTCCTGCTTCTGCTCGTGAGGTCAGTCTTCCATTTGAGCACACTAAATGAGTCTGGTAGTCGCGGCCATTATCATCATCATCATCGCCATCCCGGCGATGCTTTTCCTTCGGAGCAACCACAATTATATGTACACACAGCACACAGGACACTCACTGGCACTGCCACTGGCACTGGCACTGGCACTGGCACTAACACGAATACATAAATTCACACAGCACTGCGAGGAGCTAGTTTCCCTAGCACTTTCTTTCCACTCTCTACTGCTGCTGGGTCCATTTCCCTTCTGCCTTTCCGCTGCTTATGCTTCTCTGTTTCTGCTGCTTTGGTTCTCGGGTCCTTGTTTTGCTGCTGCTGCTGTTGCTGTTGCTGCTGCTTTTCGAAGAGGTGCTGTCGCCTGGGCCTCGCTCAGAATCCAACTGAAAGTGCGCCGCCAGCGAGCATCCTTTTATATACATCGCAGCCAGCAGAAGTCCTGCCTTGCCTGCTCTGGCCAAAGCTCTCCTCACGCAGGAGAGGACGAACGAACCGGACCGGACCAACCAGGAACTTTCTTATCAGGCGGGTGTCGATGCCATTACTCTACGTGCGAATCCGAAACGATCAAAGAGCTTTCCTCGGCACTCTGTTCGGCTGCAGCAGCCATCAGCCAGCAGCCAGCATCCACTCTCCCAGATGCAGTTCGTGTCCTCATGGTTTCCCCTCCAGCTTGCAGCTTTTTCGCCTTTTTCCAGCATGCACTGACCTTGCGCATTGTGCCGCACATTGGGTCCGTCCTGGCAGGAACTTCAGGAACGAAGCTTTCCCGCTGCGAGTGCAAGCTTTAACGCAGGGGAAATGTGTGCAAGAGAGCGAAGAGAGTGAGAGAGAGAGAGTTTTAGCTCGCTGTGAGAGCAACTGTACTAAAAGTGTCCAAGTGGAAGCCATTCGTGCCGAGGACCCTAACGACTGCCGATGAACCCTTCCCACATCCCACACAGGTGGAGGAAGGCTCGTGTGTACAGGTGACAAACCTAATTTATGACACCATCAACGAGCAACAGTCATGCCACACACACACACACACACACACACACCACCACCACCAGCGATTGTAGTCAGACAAGAGACTCTTCCACTTTTGGTGTTTTTTTGTGTTTGCCAACTGGCGTGGAATGATATGAGCCGCCTATTCACACACATCTCATCTGTACGTGTGTGTGTGTGTGTGTGTGTGTGTGTGGCACGCTTGGTTGCGAATTTCTAATGAACTTTCCTCCTCGAACGAAGCCGAAGCCTGTCGAACTGTCGAGCGCTCGCATTTCAGGTCACCTGCAGCTCCTGAGCTTTGCTTTTGAGCTGTCAATTACCATTTACGCTTCATTAGGCAGCAGGAGAACGAACAAAGAGAGAGAGAGAGGGAATGAGAGAGGAGTTCTTCCCTGCTCCCAGAGGAACAGAGAAGCAGACGGGCAGACCAAGTGGCCTGGGCATTCGTTGCCCCGTGTTAAATGTCGCACCACACTGCCTCCAATCGTACGTTTGAGTGTGTCATTATGTTTGACATTCATTCGGGGCACTCCGCAATGGATCGGAGCCAGCACTCTGTCGAGTGTGTCGAGGCCCCTCCAGTTAATTAATCTCTCTGGCAGCTGATTAATGTGCGAATTGATTTGGATATTGCCATATTCCCGTTAGCATAAGCCTGCCCCAATCCAAGACAAATAGCACCACTCGCGACGCGCCCTGTCCGGGTCTCCGCTTTATTATGGGGCAATCAGTGCGGTCTGGGGATTATGGCTGGAGTGCCAGTGTGGAGTGTGGCGTGTGGCGTGGCACACGTGCAAACAAACACATTAGGGCCTAGTAGATTGTAATCGCAAACTGGTAAGCGAATATCGTACATGTGCTCGTACTCAGTGAGTGTCTGTGTGTGTGTGTGTGTGTACCATCAGGTTAAACGTTAAATATGCTATCAGAGGGAGAGACAGGAGAAGTGTGTGTGTGAGCTCTGGCAAGGCTCTGGCTGGATGACGAGAGTGCCCAAATCCCAAAGAGCCAGAGTTCCCTTTTTGCCGCAGAGCCAAATGACTGAAGTTTAAAGTGAGTTCCGCCCCCCACACCATACGCAATTTTTTATAGACAAGCATAAAAAGCAAGGAGATCCCACGCGATATCTGCCCCATCGAAGGACCAAGCTGAATGGCAAAAGCCAGAAACAAAGCCGCAAAAACCGTAAGCACAATTTGTCCTTGCGAAACGGGGCGTAAAGGATTGCTGAGCGGAGAGGAGGAATGCCAGAGGAGAATGATGACTAGCGAATGATGTCACTGGGAAATTTCGAGTTCCAGTTTTTGTACGAGTATTTATGCGTGTGTGTGTGTGTGTGTGTGTGTGTGTGGTCCAGGACTTTGAACCGTGCGTCCTGCTGCGCTGATGCATCGTATGAGTGTGTGTGTGTGTGAAATTAGCCAGGCAAATATGTCGCACTTAACTGCTAAACGGAAATGTAGCAGCACGTCCAGAGCAAGGCCGGAAGAACGGCCGCACAATGGTACACAGCCGTGCAATTGTTGAGGCCCACACCAAGGGTCATGGCAGAGATACAGAGACAGAGATAGAGAGAGAGAGAGATAGTGAGATCCCTGTCTCCTATCTCCCATTTCCCATCCTCTGCCACTGCAGCTGTGTCGCCTCTTTCCTGCCTCGCACTCACTCTCAATTGTTGACGTTTGCGCTTTTCCCGGGCTGGGGGTGGACATGGTGCGGAAGAGATAGGCTTCGCAGGGTTTTCCCCCTATGTGCGTCGAATTATTGTCATATGTATATGTGTATGAGGTCACTGTCCCTGTCGCATCGGCATCTCTCTCGCAGTGAAAGTTTTTCTGCCGGCTTTCGCCGGAGACAACACTCGGGCAGGCAGGCAGGCAAACAAACAAACAAAAACATTGGCTCTTTGTTTGTTTGCGCCTGCCACATGTCCCGTCCCCCATTATGGGGAGCCAAAAGTTAAGCAAAGTTTTCTTGAACATTGCCACAGAGTACAACTAGAACTGGGATGTAGCTGCGGCTTGTTGCAACATTGCTGAATGGGCCCTGGCAATTGAGTAACACTTGGAAAGCGGACAAACATGCTGAGTGCTTCGGATCGTTTGCGTTGTGTTAAAGCCACTTCGAATCAATTTACCCGGTTTCGGTGGAGTCGCAGTCCCAGTCCCAGTCCCCCAAGTGAAAGAGAATACCGGATGGGCTGGCAGACAGACAGGATCGGACTTGCACTCGCACTCCTGCTCGTACTTTCGTTAGTATTATGGCCCCGCTGCTCCTGTTGCACTCATAAAATATGAATGGCCAGGCCAAAAAAATGTATTCGACAGGAATGAATGAAATATGAAATCTGATTGGCCCCCAGGCCATTCTCTCACTGCCAGTGGCAGTGTGGGAGTGGATTGGGTCCTGCTTAAAGTTGCATGCAGCTCGGAAAGGCCAACATTCTACCCGTTTGTATCTGTATCTGTGGCCTGTGCGGAGTATCCGTTATTGCAGCTCACTTTTAGCCGTCAGTCAATGGCCCTCATTAGTTGGGGGCATATAAATCTCGTCTAGTCGAGTTGGTTAGTCGACTGACGACTGTCAGAGCCGACTATCAACCAATCAATAATTCATAACCACACACCGATGGACGATGGTCGATGGACAAATGGACAACGGACGGACGCATTCCTTGGCAATAAAATGAAAAGCGAAATGAAAATGCTTGCCAATAATTCAACGTGCTGGGGTCCCTTTGCTGGCTCTGATTCTGTTTCTGTTTCTAGTGTTGCTCCTCGTCGGACTTTATCAATGGATGAATCGCACTGCTCTTTTGCTCTACCGCTCTTGGGATCCCTCCCCCAACCCCTTCACTGGGCCGCACAATGAATGAATGGCAAGCGGCGCCAGCCGTCGGGTGTCGCCTCCGCCGCCGCCGCCGCCTGTCCGATTGTCGAACATTTTGTCCTTTTCCCTTTATTTTTGTCCTCTGTCATTTTGCTCATTTTTCCCTTTGGCCCTTTGCCTTCTTTCGTTTATTTTTGCGACTATCTTTTGGTCGCTTTTGCCACGTTTTCCCGATAATGTCGCTCCTGCTGTTGCTGCCGCAGCTCGGTTCCAGCGGGCCATGAAATATTGATGTCTCTCTCTGTGTGGCTATTACTCTCTCTTTCTCTGTCACTCTCGCTATAGCTGTCGCTGTTATAAAGCGCCTCACATACTCGTAAAGTTTATTATACAGACATATGCCTGGCATGACCAATGTCATTCGAGCACTCCAATTTAATTGATTTTTATTTATTTTTTTTCAATTTATATGGAGAAAGTTCCAGTGAAACTTGCACATGTTTTCCCCATCCCAATTTCCATGGCGAAACAATTTGTTTGACTTCCGGCTACACGTTTAAGTTGAGTTTCTTTTTATGAAGTTTGTTTTAGCATTCAAATTTCTTGAGTTTTCGTTCGAAAAGTTTACCCGAAAACTTATGCTCTGTTTCCTGTCTTTTTTAACTGTCAGTTATTTATTTTACATCCCCATTCATTCACTGTACTGTGTTCACCAATCAGTCCAATTTCCCAACATTTAAATTGATTTTTGATTTGAATTCTCAATCGTGTAGATGATTCTTGAGTTAACATCTGTTTTACATTCGTGCCACTTTCGGTTATTCATTGTAAAGTAATTTAATATTTCAAATTGAGTTTTTTTTATTGTGGTTAAAATTTCATGGTATTTCCTTTTGTTAAGCACAAAAACTTTTGTTGAACTTTCGGCCACCCATTATTTTACTGTACATGAAATTACTTTAATTTCACTCAAATTTAATTGGATTTTTCGAGAGTTCAACTCTCAATTTAATGATTAAAAGTTGCCCCAACTTTAATGAGGTTTTGCATCAACTCTCTGTAAACTACGTTTTAGTTCAGTTTGCACATTATTCCAACCACTGGCAGTGGATTTTTTCACTCACTTTTCTGTTCATTGTACGGTCATTACTCCTGTTTACATGCTGATTTCGAACAGCGTATGCCGTACCCCTTGGATCAGCCATAATTAATAACTTTTGTGGCTCAAAGCGAGGCTTCTGCTGAGGTCAGCTTCTGCTGCTGCTGCTGCTGCTGTTGCTGTTGCCGCTCTTGCCACAGACGAGAATTAATTAAAGCCGGACAGACATTGTGTGTGGCCAGAGCATGATCAAAGCCGTGTGGCATGAACACTGCCCTGCCCTCGCGGGAGACTTGTTTGAACAGGGAGCAAAAGGGGCAAAAGGATTCAGCAGCAGCGACAGCTGCAAACAGCTCAAACGCTGATAGCGCCGCTAGGAAACCCGCTTGGAAATCAATTAAAGTGCAACTGGGTGGCACAGAGCTGTGGTTCTCTGTGCTTGTCGGCAAGCATCGGGGCAATGGCTTTAGCGTGGCGGTTTAAACTTAATTATGGCGGACGGATGTGGCTATGCATGTGGCGGAAGTGTGCTTGCTGGGACCACGCCCATCCAGTGCACACCAGTTTATTCCAATTCCATTTCCCTCCATTTCCACTTGTCGTTGGCGAACACGCCTCGGCAATTTTCAAACATATTTCAGTTGAGTGCGCCCCTGCACTCCCCCCCCCCCCTCCTCCACCACCTTCCCATTATGGGAGGGGGGAAATGTCGCTTAAGGAGATTTAATTAAAAGCCAAGCAATTCAAAGACGAAAGAGAGTGAGAGAGAGAGAGAGAGCGAGGATTATAAATTATGCTCGTAGTT
This sequence comes from Drosophila subsilvestris, assembly GCA_035043285.1. NCBI lineage: Eukaryota > Metazoa > Arthropoda > Insecta > Diptera > Drosophilidae > Drosophila > Drosophila subsilvestris. The sequence continues at coordinate 522,094 of JAWNNB010001728.1, read as the reverse complement.
GGGGGACTATGAGAATGCAAGCGAGCAGATCGGAACAGAAGGAACGGATAATTCTGCATGGAAGGACGCTGCTTACTTCTGCTTACCTCGACTGAAACCAAAGCCGCTGGTGGAGCCCGATGCGGTGGTATCGAGTGCCACCCGCCGTGGCGACACACTCGCCTCCCGCTGGCTGCTCTGGTTGCTGCCGCCCAGCATTATGTGGCGTCCGTTTGTGCGTGGTGCATGGTGGTGCGGGGACTGGTGCTGCGACTGGGTCTGTGACTGGGTCTGTGACTGTGACTGGTGGTGCAGTGGCAGCTGATTGTGGTGCTGGTACTGGGGTGCAGGTCGTGCATGCCGCTGCGGTGGCTGCTGTTGCATGCTGCTGGCAGTCGTCTGCCAGAGGCTGTCCGTGCGGTCCGATATGGTGGGGCCTTTTCTCTGTCCGCTGCCACAGAGTGAGAGAAGGAGGAGCGAAGGTCGTATGCCACTTGCTAATTGCCACAAGTTGCATTCACATCCGCATCCACGCTCACACACTCGCAGAACTTTTGTTGCAGCAACTTTTGGGGCACAAAGTTTTCTCCTTCTCTTTGGGGTTTTTCGGTTTTCGGTTTTCGTTTTATTTAATTTGCGCTTTAAATCTCGCCTGACCACACAGCCCTAGCTAAGAAAACTCTATTAAAAAGTTTTTTGGGCACAAAACTTTGGCTCTGCCGCTGCCGCTGCCACTGCCACAAAGAGTGGCAGCATCGAGCATCAACGAGTCCACTCAACACTTAAGCTACCGCAACAACAAAGACAACGGAGTCAGGGAGGGGACTCGGCACTGGGTCATAAATACCACAGCAAAACAATAAGCGGAACTACTCGAGAATGGGTGGGAGATCAGTGGGTGAGAACCGTACGTAGGATGGCGTTCCGGCTGTCGTTGCTGCTGCTGTCGACGGGACTCATGTTCGGGGAGGAGGCACGGAGGTACACACTGAACACGCAAAACACGGAAAACTAATTTAATAGCCACACGCCTTTGGGGCATGCAACGTCCTGGTGGTGTCTGCTGTTTGCTCCTTTTGCGCTAGTCCGCTATCCGCTTTGGCACTGTGTCCGGCGTTGTTTATAGTCCAAGTTGCACTGAACGATGGCCCAGCGAATGTTTTTTAATTTATTTATGTATTTATCGAGTGCCTTGCCTTGCAAGGGTCCTGCCTGCCTGCTGACTGTGTGCACACAATGACAGAGGGTCGAGCGACCCGACCCAAGTAATGGGTGCAGTGCAGCGAACAGGGAGAGGGAGAACACAGAGAGAGACAAGTAAATTTATGCTAATTGCCATTGACAGTGGACAAGTTAATAGTTCGAGAATTGCTGTTCGCTTTCCGCTCAGGTTTTCAGCACAAGGATGCAGGATGTACACTGCCGGATGGTCTGACAGATGTTCTCTGGACTGTGCTCCATTGTTGTAAAGGACAGCCACCAGCCTCGAACTAGTTTACGATAGATGAAAGAGGCAGCAGCCAAAAAAACAAAATATATATTTTATATACATATTATATGCATCCACCGGAAGCCTCTCTACTTATGTATATCTGTGGCATGCTTTGCTTGTTCCACCCAACAGCGTCTTCTGCTTCATTATGCCACACTGTTCATTTGGCTGCCGCTGCCACAGGCCGATGCAAGTCAAGTCAAGTCAAGACTCAAGCCAACTCGACCGCGTTGTCAACTGTCGCTGTCGCTGTCTGTCCGTCTGTCTGTCTCTTTTATGACGCTGTTTCCATCTCTTTCTCTGTCTTACTGTGATAGGGCCAAAGTCACATTAAGCAGAAGGTGAGGCAAAGCTAGATAAAGGTCTCTATTTGCCAGAAAACACTTGTTTCCATTGTCCTCTAATATTTCTATGCACTGCTATTTGTGTCAGTCACTCCCTCACCTTCCATTCAATATACTCTGCCTTTGGCCAGCAAGTAGGCCATTTTTGCATGTTCTTAGAAGGCAGCCAGAAACTGTGTTGACGACGACGACGACGACTTTCAACCGGTTGCTCCCGTGGGCAAGCAGCAGCCATCAGGCAGCAGGCAGCAGGCAAGTGAAAGTCACGAAAGGACTCACTCGCTCGGCTCCCTGCTCCCTGCTCCCTGGTGCTCTGGTACTCTGCGATTCTCGTTTTGGCATTTACATGCTTGCATAAGCCTGAATATTTAATATGGTCCTCAGTTCAGGTTCCTGCCTCCTTTTGGCTCGTTATCGTTGTGCTTGTAAAATTGAATTGTAAATATTTGAAAGGCGTGTAGGCAGCTTAACTCTCATTGGTATCGCTATAAGACCCCCTCCTCTCCACCGCCGCTGGGTTTAAACTTTCACCAACGTTGGGACTTAACTTAAGCCAACAAAAGGGCCCTCAAATATGTAAATCTACATGGGGTATTGCTTAAACAATGCACTCTGCGAGTACTCTTCGGCGTCACTTTAAAGTTCCCATTCTAATTATAATAAATGCTGATATTACGTGTTGAAACTTGTGTTCTAATTGATTTCAAATTACAGCAATTTGTGGCGCTGACCTCATTTGTTGGCTGGCTGCACTTTGCCCATAAAGAAAATCCACGAACTGAGCGTTGTATTGCAACAAGTTGTCCAAAGTTGCAACACACAGACGACTGCCTTGTCTAGAGCTTTCGACGAGCTAAAGCTACGAGCCTAATGGCCGCCAGTCATGGTTGTAATTACGGCAATACGTGTTTCGTCCTGTTGCACCAGACCAGGCCAGGCCAGGGCAGGCCAGGCCCGCACCATGCCCTGCCCCTCCTTGCTGCTGACGCCACCAGCACTTGTGCCCGTTTTGGCCATCGCCATTTGTGCCTTTTGTGCGTCAAATTAACAACTTCCGCATGAGGCCACACGAGGCACTTGCACCCCAAATGCGTCATTTTCTGGGCTGCGTTGGCTTTTGTGTCCTAGGCCCCAGACACAGACACAGACACAACAGAGAGACACGAAGAGATAGAGGCAGTGACTACGAGGAGAAGCCACTTTGGGCATATTGTCATTGCTTGGCCAGATGCCAGAGACTAACAAACAGACAGACAGACAGACAAAGAGACAGAGAGTGAGTGAGAGAGACTCTGTGACAGGGCCTGTTATTATGCTTTAATGGCAGCCTAAACTGTCGAGCAGTTAAACAAAAGGACACGACTCTGATGTTGTCCTAATTAATGGGATTTTTTAATGTTTCTGTTCGTAAGCTTTTCTAATCGGGTTAAAACCTACTCTCGGCCGAACAATGGCAAGAACTTGGCCAGCAAATACTCAATTTCCAGCATTTAAATGCCTTGTTTCCGTCCCCAAGGGACACACGGGGTGGGAGATGTAATCAGAGTCGATATGCAATATCCTTACACTTGAAGCCACTTGAGGCTAAACTGGCAACTTTCGAGCGGCATCGCATCCGTTGGAAAAGTTGTGGCAAAAAGTCTCGGTGCACATCGGACGGATGCTTCAAAACGTATCATTTTAATCCATCCAAGGAGAATGGGGAACAAAATTGCACAGACATTTATTTTATTATTTCTTCCGCTTCAGCCGGAAGAGCAGGAGGGGTAGGGGGGGGGGAGAAAACTCATAACTAAAGTTTTGTTATCCTCCTCTAAGTTGCTCTCTAAAGGACATAATATATTTGCCATGTGTCTTTCGATTTTCTTAACTTTTGCTGCAGAGGAGCAGCAACAGCAGCAGCCAGTGCATTGAACCGAGTGCTCTTAAGTATTCCTAGTGGATCTCCTAGTCTGGCTGCTGCCGCTGCTGCATTTGTTGGCAGCCAATGCCCAAGGGAGGAACAGCCATTCGTGGGGGCAGACTCTGCGCGCTCAGTCAGGCATTTTTAATTTCTTTTGTTTGGCCTTTCTTATTCTTTTGTCTTTTGTCATTGAGTTTTGCTTTGGCCCTGCAAATGATTTGTTTCTTACTTTTGTTTTCGCTGTCGGATGTCGGATGTCGGCCGCTGCTAAATGCCAAGTTTATGCTAAACTTGTGGCACGACCATTAGAAGGGAACGAAACGTAACGAGGGAAAGGAAAGGAGATAGACCCAAATTAACTAATGATGAAATATGGTGTCCCTTTTTGCTGGGTTTCCTTTGGCCCTTCGGTAATTTACAGCGCTGGTCAGCATTATAGTTAATGAGGCTCTGTGGGTCGGCGTGGGCACAAATGAAGTTGTCGGAGCAGCAGCCATAGACACACAGGATATGCACACTGTCCGGTGCTCCATGCCCCATGCATATATAACAGATATTAAGTTTATGCCCCTTCAACCCGAGAGACCATTTCCTTTTGGTTGCGGCTCATGGACCGCAATGAATGTGGGTGTATGTGTGTATCCGTATAAATGTAATGCTAATGCATTTCACACAGCCATGCAAACAGCCACATGGATGCACTGATACACACACACACACACACAGAAATTCAGAGAGATACGCACATTGCCCATACGCCATGTTGCACACTGGAGAGCATTCGGGCTCTTGTAAATATTTCATTTTATGCACTTAAAACTTAATTTTCGCCTAAAACTATCTCAATTGCAAATGAAATAATACTTACACTCGACAAATGCAATTAGATAGAGCTATTATATACATATATGCTTTATCTCTATGTATGTATTTACATTTTGGAATTAAAAGTATGCAAATGCAAATGCGGTTTATTAAAATTATTAATTCTATATTCTATGGACTCACCAAGTCTACGTACTACAGATGATGGAGAGATGTGTGAGAGAAGCGTTCATTTTTGGTTCATTTTTGTTGATTTTTGGTTAGTTGATTTTTTGGTTAGTTGATTTTTTTGGTTGAATATTATTGCGATTATTCGATATTTGATACGAAATTTGATATGCAAATTTGTACAGAGAGCGTTTCCAAATTCGTCGAATTTGTTGGGCAACAAGCATCATGATATGTGATTTGTTTGTTTGTTTGTTTTTTTGTTTTATGCATAATTTAAAGGAAGAGAAACTTGTTAGTCATGGACAGATTTACAAATTACAGACAAATCGTCGTATATAAATATATATAAATATGTATATGTATATATATAGTACTGTCTAAATGTGTGTGTTAGAAATGTTTGTGGAAATTGCGGTTGCATCTACGCTTGGCTTAAATCTAGGCTAAGAGCAAGGCGCAGCCATGCCGCAGCGTGTGTGTGTGTGTGTGTGTGTGTGGCATGCAAAGACTAGGCATGGGCAGGTTGCTGGTGGCGTAGGGGGATGCAAAAACGGTTAAGCGAAATGTGAAACGCTATTTATTTGCCCCAGCTGGAGGCACATAGAAGGCTTCTGGAAACTGGGGATTGAAGGATGGTGGAATGGTGGCTTTCTGTGTGGGTTGGGATTTAACTAAGTATGTCAACTGCAAAGCCAGTGGGTCAGGGATAGTTGTCGGTGTAGTCCTGCCAGTTACCTCTCTATAAGATTCGGTGTAGCGGAAGGGGGATCGGAATGGAAAGGGATTTTGTGGACAGTTTTTGTAATGTGTGCTTCGGTCTGTTTGGGGAACTGTTGGTGGTGGTGGGGAGGGGGCACTGCTGTCAGTTTGGCGCGCCTGTGACACACTTACTTTTCATGATGCGGTTCCTGTATTCATCGTCGCGCTGCATGGTCACGCTGCCGCCGCCGTTGGAGACCATCGAGCTCACTTGTTCCATTGGCACAATATCCTGCAAAAGGCACAAACACACAAACACAGACACAGAGAAACGCAAATAAAAAACTGTCATCAATCATGCGCTCATGCTGGCAGCTCGGCGGCAATATGTTTGCCGCCTGCTTATCGTTCGAGTTTTATGGGATTTTTCACTTCAACATACGAAAATCCATCCCATACATCTCGTACAATCCCCAAATTTATAACCAACGGAAAAAAGAACAGGCAACGATTTCTGTGTGGAAACTTAATTAGGAAAACGGCAGCCAAATTGTATTTATAGCGAGCAAGGGAACATGGACATGGACATGGACATGTACATGGATGTCCTGCACCCAAAAGGAAAAACATTTCATATTTTTTCTCGCCCACTTTTAATTGTCTGCTTCGGGTTTGACACTCGTGTTGGTCTTTTTGTTGGTCCTCACTTGATATTCTCTGTGTTGCGGTTTTTCCCCCAAAAATGAAGTGGATAAATTGGGGGGGGTTTTTATACCCACCCCCTTCCCACTCTGTGCCCCGCGCCCTGTTGATGTGCTAACAAAAGCATTTTCCGTATGCGGTTTTTCTTTGCTCATTTTTGTTTTTTTGTGTGATGGTTCGCCTGGCTGGCACTTTGACTGGTTACCAGCTGCAGGGATCAGCAGCAGGACCAGAATCAGAATCAGGAGCCGGAAGAGCAGCAGCAGCAGCAGCAGCAGCTGAAGCTAGAGCCGGAACAGATGCTGCCGCTGCTGCTGCTGCCCAGCCAGCCGTGATATATTCTTTTGGATATACGAGTATGTACGAGAGATACTGGCATTGTGTGCAGTCAGCGGAGTGTTTCGGAGCAAAGGACCCGGCCAGGCCAGGCAGGCCAGGGCCGGCTCCAGGCCAGTGGTTTTTTGAGTGAAATGGATTATGGTCGACGCTCTCGTAGACATTTATTAATGAATTTACAGGATTAGCGGGGTAATAAACGGATTTGAGGCGCTGGTTAGCCATTGTCCAATGGAAAAACTGTGGGATTAGCTGATTAAATGCTCTGCAATGCAATAAAATGAATGGAACGAGGCGAATGCGTGGCATAATCTTTCAATTTCAACAGAGATGAAAATGGAGAGAGAGAGAATGCTAGAGTGAGAATGAGAGAGAGAGAATGTGAAGAAGAACAAACAAAAGAGGAATACAATAAATTCGAGCTGTGTAGATATTAATTTCCATTTATCTGAATGACCTGCAATCCTTCGTCTATAATTTATTTCCGTAATAATAGTTTGATTGATGATTATTTGTTGGCGCCTGCCGCACTGTGAAATATATATTATATTCACTGGCAAAATCTCTGCAGTATGGAGAGGAAAATCTGGCAAATGTTGCCCCATCACCGTCACCGTCACTGGCACAAACAAAACATCAGGAAAAATCACGAATCATTTGGACAATGCAGCAAAAATGTGCAAAAGGCAAAGGCAAAGGCAAAATGGGGAAATCCATGGCTGAGCTGAGCACATCACGTATTCGACATGTAAAATGCGCAATTCAATTTTGATCTAAACACGCATTAAGCAGCATATTACGCATACGCCACGTGCTCAAGAGGGAGATATATAGAGAGAGAGAGAGAGTCTGTCTTTTCTATCACATAAAACAGTAGCAAATTTCAAATGCATGAGTCCTATGCAGAGAGCTCCTTCCTGCTGCCTGCTGCTTCCCTTCCCTCTGCGGCTGTCATATTAACGGCCTTTGCATATTGAAAATGTTTTCCTGCCGAAATGTGACAAACTTTCAACGATGTTGTCGGGCATACTGTTTGCTGGCTTTTTGCCAGATAGCAACTGCCGTGTGCATACATACATATATGTACATATGTAGTGGCAGTGGCTGTGGCTGTGGCTGTGGCAGATACCTATCCGATGAGTTCTCGGATTGCACACTGGGAGAAGCTGCCTCTAGGCAGGTGAAGGTGCAGTTGCAGGTGCACTGGTTGTCTGTGGCACACTCTGGGTTGAGCTTCAATTAAAATGTTGCCGAAATTGCTTTTTGTTTGCAAATAAACAAACCTTAATTAAATATAAATTGCGACACAGTGGGAATTTCATAGTGAACACAAAATATAAATTAATAACAAATATTCCGAATGGAATGTGCATACATACATATGTAAATACATATGCATGAATACATGTATGTATGTATGTATGTAAAGTTTCTGAATAATATTTAGTCGGACATTCCGTATGAAAGAAAATATGAAACAAAGAATAAATCCAATTTAATTATACTTTTAATTGAGGTTTAATTGTAGTTCTATGCATTGTTGTCGCTTCATAGCCCAGAGCTGCTCCTTCCGCCCAAAATAGCTGGCACGAATCCCCATTTGGGTCACAGTTAAAGCTGCTATGAAGTTATATATTTCAATTAGTAATAAATATGAGTAAAATAAATGGTAAGTGCTGGGCAGGGAAATTTATTTTATGAATATCTGTACAAATGTAATCAAATATTCGGGATTAAATTAAAATTCAGCTACAGTGCAAACTGCGTAGTAAAAGTTATTGAAAGGGAATAAATAAATTTGACAAAAAACAAACGGAAAACTTATCCCGAAAAAAAAAAAACATATAAAATTTAGCATTTAAATTGAGCTGCAAAGAAAAATGTACGAGCAAATATATTTACAAATTACCAAAAGTATTCATAAAAATATGCTAATTTAAGCACATAAAAAGGTTGTATAAAAAGCTGATAAATAAACGAAAGATAGCATGTGCTCCATTGACAAAAAAATGTATTAATGATTTGGAATGAACAACAGATCTGCTACGAAAACCATTACAGAAGAGCATTGACAATGCTCTTACAATTAAAATTAATTTGCAAATTTGCAATAATGGATAATCGAATCCCTTAATTATCACAAATAAACTGATGTTTTTTTATTTAAAAGGGAAAGCACCACTTGAATGTTCTATAAATTAGCAAAATGTCCATCTATGCTTCCCATTTTCTCTGTCCCATTTTGATCGAATATTTGCCCATTCCGCCAACTGTTCTGAGTGCATTCTGTTTGAGCAACGAGCAACGAGCGGGCTATGCGCCCCCCCCCCACTGTTGCCACTGTGGCTTGTTTGCAATTTGCATAAATCCGATCTGCAAATTCTTGGCAAAGTTTTGATAAGAGTATGTCAGCACATTGCAATCACTCCACTGCCTCCTTCACATCCACTTGATTGCGATGCTGCTGCTGCTGCTCCTTCTGCAGCTGCTGCGGCTGATGATGATGCTGATGTCTGTCAAAAAGTTTTCCTGTCAATTCGATTTAATTTTGGCTTCGTCCCCGAACTCCGATTTAATTAAATGCCATTCCAATGACGAGGGCAAATACACGGCTATAAATGTCCCATGTCCATCTGAAATTGAGGTTTTTTCGCACGCTCTCTACACACTTCCCCCTGTCCGCTATATGCTCTCGCTTTTTGTCTCGTTTTTTTTCATGTTTGAATTGCCTGTGTAAATTTAAACATTTTCATTTACTTGTCTGTCGGTGGCCCTTACCATTGGACCCATCTTTGCTGACTGCCCCTCGCGCGTGGCTGTAACTGGGTTCTCGGTTTTCTGGTTTTCCCTGGGCTCTGGGTTCAGGATGTTTGCTTCTGGCTTCTGGCTTATAGGCTCCTGGGTTCTCGGCGCTTTGGCGTTGGTCTGCTACTTTGGCATGCAAATTAACTGTAGCGACAACGCGACCACGACGAGGACAACTGACAACCGCAACTGGAACTGGAAGTCCCACACAAAAGGAGAGACCTATGCAGCACACAGGAGGTGCCACACACGCAATCTCACACACACACACACACACACACACACACACACACACATACTGACGGGGGGCAGACCCATAAATAAGCCATTGGGTGAGATTAGTGTGAAGGAAAATCGTATGGCATGTGGCATGTGTTCCGCCCCCCCTTTGCACAAGTAAAAGTATATTGAATAATTAATTTTTATTGATCGCAATGGCGATGGCGAATGGCGAGTAGCGTTGACGGTCGTGTCCTGTGTGATGTCTCAGTTCTTGTTTATTAGTTTTTCTCGAGCCCATTGTCTGCGGCTTGTTTTGTGGGGCATAAAGGGCTATTGTTCGCACTGTGTGTGCCGCATAATTATCTACACACTGCCAGCCAGGGTTACTGTGTGTGTGTGTGTTAGCCACCCAATTGTATCGCGCTAATAAAGTTAATGTGCTCGCTAAACTGTTGGCCATGAACCTCCGAACCCGCACCCAGACCCGCGCTCAAGACCTAAAGCCATGCCCCACTAAGCCAGGCCAAGCCCAGTGTCCCCGAGTCCCCGAGAGAGAGAGAATGAGAGGGAAAAGTGCGCTAATTGCCTTTCAAGTTGTTGGCCAGAACCAGAACAGAACCCTCTTGGGCGTCTATGCACGCTCTTGGCCCAAGACCGGAACAACAAGTGTAATGGGGAATCTTGTGTTGCATGAGTGGCAGAAGATTAGCTGAAGGAGTGCCCCATGTGAGGACATAATTAGTGTGTGGCAGCAGCAGCAGCAGCAGAACCCTATCCTATCCTATACTATCGTATCCTTGATGTGAATCGTTCTTTAATACCTTTCATAACGTTTGTGAGTTTCTCCAGCCCACAGATCTGGCTGTTGACCCCATCCTGGACTTAAGCTGGAAATCCGCAGCCAAGTCAATGGCAAACCAAATATTTGGAGAAAGCTTAGGGACAAAGGATTCTGTGTGGCTCCTTTCGGGAAACGAGTGCTGGAAAAGCCCCACGTCCAAGTGCAGTACGCTGCAGCAGCAGCAGCAACAGCAGCAGCAACAGACGGACAGGACAGACAGACAGCCAGGCAGCAGAACTGATTAAATATCCGGCATCTCTCGCTGTCTGTGCTCGGCATAATGCGAATTCGTGTAGGGAAATGTAATTTGAACACCAGAACAAACAGCAGGAAGGCTGCCTGCCCGCCTCCTGCCTGCCTGCTGCCTGCCTGCCTGCCAGGATGTTGGCCAGGTGCTTGGGCTAAAAACAAAAGCCGCCGTTGGTTATTTGCTTTGGCAGCCAAAGGGAGCGCAGCAGGTGGATGGATGCAGCAAACAGAGGACACAACAAAGCCCTGGCAATGTGATTAAAAAATAAACGAGAGCACAGAGCCAGCACACAGCCATGGCAAGAGTCCATGGTACAAGTATGGCATGGCTGGTAATACAATGGGAAATGGAGCATATTTCGATGGGAGGATAAAGGCGGATAAGCTGCAGTGGTGAAGGTAGTTGAAGGGGGAGCGGGGGCGGGGCACTCACCTCGTATCGTGTGTCGATTTCGGGCAACTTTTCCAGGAATTCCTCGACCATCTTCGCTGCACGTGCGCCGGAGCACACCAATTACACACAGTGAAACATACACACACACACACACAACCACACACACACACACTACTACTATCAAGGTGCTACACGCATACACATACTCAACGAAAGAAACTCTTGGGCACGCATGCAATTTTGCAACGTTTTTTCCACAATTTCTTGTCCAAAATTCTTTCTAAAATTCCCAAAGTGTTTCTCCTGCTTTTGTTCCAAAAATGTTAAAGCTAGAACACCTGTTGTTTTTTTTTTTGGTTTTTGTTGCTGCTTGTATTGTGAAATTCGTTAGTTTCGTTTCCGTTTCCGGTTTTGGGATTCCTCGGGGATATTTCCCTTAATCTTAATTCGTTTTTGCACTTCCGTTTGTTGTCCTTTGTGATTGTCTGGCCCCTTGGGCATTAGGGGGAGTGGAGGGGGAGGGTGGTTTCTGGTCACTTGGCACTTGATTTGAAGGCTCTCACACTTTCGCACACACACACAGTCAGAATTGGCTAAGATAAAGACCAAAAGATGCAAGATACGAAGGATACAAAGTGCTTAGAAATTGAGTGCTGAAGATGAAGCTGAAACAGAGGCAAATGCTCTCAAGCGTGCCACAGAATCTTCTTCTCGTGGGCCGCAGTCGTCGTGCCAAAATGACGATGTCTCCTTCGCTGTTGCTGCTGCTGCTGCTATACGGCCTGCTGCTGCTGTGTCGTCTCTCAGAGTCTTCCGGCAACCAAACGCTGCCCGTTCACCGTTCAGCACTAACAACAAACTGCAGAAAAACAAAACATTTATAGCCAGGCCAACAGCACCAGGGCCCGAAGACCGAGACGACGGATGATGTACTAAAAACTAGCCACAGGAGGTTCGACAGCTGCCGAGGAGCAGAGAGCCAGAACAGAATAGAGAGGCAGACGGCAACGGTCACAGTGACTGTGGCTATGGCTGTGGCAGCATCCATTCCATCAATGGGGTACCGATAAAAAATAAGGAAGCCTAAGCCTCCTCCAATGTGTGGCACATTTTGGTGAAGCGCCGGCGCGCTCCTTGCAGGGGCAATCGCACTCGGCGATTCGCACTCGCTCCCGCTGTACGTACCCCCTCGACTTGACACAGATTTGAAGTTGCTGGTGGAGCTTGGAGCCAACAAAACACGGAAAACAGCATCCAATCGCGCGCTGTGTGTGGATGCCATTTCTGGGCTGGAGTTGTGCGCCCCAGTGGAGACACAACGAGCGGTAGGTGGGTGGGGAGTGGAGTGTGGAGTGCCTGTTGTGTGCGTTGCATGTTGCATGTTGTTTTGTTGTTTTGCATGCACTTGTAAATAATTTGCAGCTAACGAAGGCGGTGCCACTCAAAAGAAGGAATGGCTGGAGAGCTCTCCGCTGGCTTCCGCTTCTTCCCGTTCCTTTGGCTGCTTTCTATGGCTGGCTCGCTGGCTGGATGGAGGATATGTTTCTAGTTGCCTCATTTGTTTTTAAAAAGTACACACAGGAAGTAGAACGTAAAATGCTCCCCCCCCCCCCTCCCCAACCGATTGCTGCTATCAGGCTAGTAATTATCACGGGAAACTCCCCCCCCAACAAAACCAACAAAGAAACACAAACAAACCGCTTTACATCGATTCTGCTCCCCATGGAACGGATAGTTACTACTCTTTTTTATGGCTCCCAATTGTTGACTTACCGAACCCATTTCGATTTCTGCCATCCTTGGAGGTGTTTTCTAGCAAAAGTTCTCAAATTGAACTATGACCGCACGCCTTGGCCAGTCGGGACACACTGAAAGGGCACACGGCTAATCATCGTATGCCGGGAACAGCCAAATGCTATGTTGTGGCCTTAATGCAACAATTGGCTGCTCCCACGACACACGTCATCGTGGTGCCACCCTGCCCCCGTTCCGCGCTAAGTGCCTGAATAATCCACCCACTGACATTGCCAATCGTCAGACGTGGGAAAAGAACAAAAACTTGTTGTCATTTACACACTTATCATTCCCATACACAGCCATCTGCCCTGCCCTGTCCAGCCCTGCTGTGATTATAAGTGCCACGGAACGAAACTTAAAATTGAAATTCAGCGCAATTTAATGTTTGTTCAGCGTGTGGCGACGTGGCCATATAGAAACTTTTTCAAATATCCTTGAGCGCAGCTGTTGATATGTGGTTTTGGTTCCAGGACCCGGAGCCGGACCCGCAACCGCATTAAATTATTTACGGGCCCCTTCACTTAGTATTGAACAAACAGTAAAATTATTAAAAGTACGTACGTCATTCGGTCTAGTGTGCAAAAATATGTTACAAAGGTATGTAAATACATATGTATAAAAACGGCTGCAAATATTTACAGAATTGTTATTTCCATTATCCCATATTCCCGCCAAACATTTGAATTTCTATGGCCTGACCAAGGCTGCCTGCCATGAAATTTAGTTTCGTGTATATAGTTGTCCTTGTCTCTCACACTGCACCCTGCCTGCTGGCTGTTACAAAGCATTCAAATTCAAAATAAGGAAAACGGCCTGCTTGCTGGCAGTTCAATTCAAGCAGTGCATTCAAATATAGAGAGAAAAAACTTTCGACCGCATTTTTCGTATTATTTGTATTTTGTAATGATTTTTCAATATAATTTCTGACAAACTTGAACATTTAATTTAATTTTTTACATTACACATTTATAAATTTCATTTGTTACATTTTTCGTTCGTTCATTTGCAATGCTTTGTTGTATTCTGTTTGCTGTGTTTGCTGTTTGTTTTTGCTTTTGATAATCGCACACATGTGTTCCCTCTTATGTTGTTTTTACTATACTGTATTTTGTTTATTCTATTTAATTTATGATGTATATTTATCAGATCCTATAGATATTATATATATATGTATATAGAGAGAGAGAGAGAGAGAGAGAGGAGCGCGAAAGAGATGATGGGCTATAAAAATGTTCACACAATAGAAAAAATAGTTAAAGCATCGCCGCGCATCGAATTTCGCTTCTCGTTCTCCCTCACCCCCGTACCGAGAGTATTCTGTACGTCACATTTCGTCACAGTTCCGTACACTTCACTTCACTTCACTTCATTCATTATTTGGTTTTGGTTTGGGATGATTCATGATTCAAACTTCAAACACTGCCAGACGTCTGGTGTTCTGTTCTTTATGGTTTTTTTTGTTAAGTACTATGGTATATTTGTTGTATCTGTCTTCTTACGACTTAAATATAATTGTTGTGCTTAAGGTAATCGCATTTTGTGGTTGCTTTTGCTGTTCCGACATGTCCCGAGAGTGGCTTCTTCTTATCACCAGGAGGCAGCACGGCCACGGCCACGGCCATAGCACTCCCTTGCGTATGACTATATCTGTATAATCGCTTAGCTTATACTCGTATGATACGAATGATTGTAGGCAGGTGGTTGGGTGGTGGTTTCACTTGACTTTGTTCGGCTTCTTCTGTTTATTCTCATCCTTCTCCTCCTCCTACTACTCCTACTCCTTCCACTTCCATGACAAAATGCTACCTAAATATTTAACTAATCCACTAATTTATAAAACTTAAAGACTTACAAAGGAAACCCTAAAAACTGAACAGCCATAAAGTAACGCGAATCGAGAGACGAGATTAAAACTAACTAAGACCCGTGCTCATGGCAGCAGAGGTATTTGCACTGGGCGCAGGGGAGTAGGAGGAGGAAGAAGCAGGTGACGAGGCGGCAGATGCCTCCAATGTGTAGTTACTCTCCACAGTGAGATCCCACAGGCTGTTGCACATGTGCGGCTGGATGCCATGGAAGGCAAAGAGGAACTCCTTGTGATCGAAGCCAATCTGTCCGGCAATCAGCTCCATGGTGTTCGTTTTGCCAATCACATGCTGCAGCTTGGTGATCTTTGTGTGCGTCTCCGTGGCCAGGACGCCTGTGATGAGGGCATCGTCCACCCAAAAGTAGTTGGCTTTTTGCGCGGCCTTGAACAGCCGCCGCGCCACCTCTGGGGCGTAGATGATGGCGAATCCCGGACAATAGTCCGGATAATATCGATGCGGATACTCTTTGTACGTGACCCGCCATTTGGACTGGAAAAATAAACTCAAGTTAGTTCTGGAATCACTCCCAAAGAGGGATATGCATCTCCTCCACTACTCACGCGATAGGATCGCTTAACCCTTGGGGCATTGACGGGCCTGCAGAGCAGCAGATCGGGCTCCAGCAGCATGGCATGCTCTGGCCGCGTCGGATCCTTCAAGTACTTGACCAACTGCGGCGTATTCATGTACACATCGTCGTCCACCTTGACCAGCAGCTGCGCCTGGGGACAGTTCTCGTTGAACCACTTGAGGGCCATCACATGCTTGTAGGTCATGTTGCGGTAGTCGTCCTTGAAGTTCCCCTGCACCATGTCTCCGTTTTTGGCGTTCTCCTTCTCGAGGTAATGCTGCCAGCTGGGCCGCTCGTACCACACATCCGCCAGCAGGAAGATCACTCGCAGGGGCGTTCGCTCGATGTACTTTCGCTCGGCCCACGTCTGTCGGATGAGTTCCCGCTTCTGGTGGTTGAAGGGGGCGGTGTGCACGAGTATCAGGGCCTGGACATGGGCATCGCAGGGCGGCTGATTCATCAGATACGAGAAATTGGGCAGATCCATCAGATTGGTGGATACCTGTGGCGCGGTTGTCCGCGGTGCCGCAGGCTGGGATGTCAGACTTAGATCTAAACTATCGTTATCACTGGGGATGCGACTAGGGTCGTGTATTTGGTTTGGTTTGCTGCTCCAGCTCCTACTCTCTCTCCCGACTCTTCCATTGGCACTTCGTGGCGGCGGCAACGACTCCTCTGTTCCGCTGCTCCCATCCAGATCCTTCTCCCCTCCCGTGAGGGCTACTGCTGAGGCAGGGGCCTCTGTCTCCAGCATCTGTGGCTGCTGCACGCTCACCAGCCAGATAACGAGACAGAGATTCACGCAGATGACCAGCAGGCAGAGGGATCGCTTATCCATTATGCTGCTGCTACTGCTCCTGTAGCTCCTGCTGCTGTTGCGGTAATGATTCTGCTGGTGCTGCTGCTGTTGCTGCTGCTGTTTCTTCTTTTGTGGCATGGATCTTATGCTTGCTGTAACGACGTAGACACAGACTCAAACGGAAGCGTTTTCTGCGTGGCTTTGCCATTTAATTGGTACTCCAAGTGGCGACTGCAATGGCATAGATAGAATGGCAGAAAGGTTTTTGCGGTTAATACAAAGCAATAAAATTGTCCACCCGCCAAAGGAAGCCCCAGCCCGCAGGTCAGTCCGTTGCAGATAACAGCAAATGCGATAATGAAGTCAGCAATTAGTATAATTGATTGGCGCCACGCGCTACTTCGAGGCAGTTCAATTTCCTAAATTGCTTTCGGCTGCATGGTACGAGCTACATACATACGAGTGTCAACAGGTCGCACTCGAGCAGCGGCTGACCTCTGTCAGCCGATGGCCATCCCCCCATTTAGTGGGTCATCCCTTAAGGGCAATATTTGAAGACGTCATGGTATCGATGCACTCGGTACTCGGCAGTACGGTAGCACCTAACCGCACACAACAAACGCACAAACGCACCTGAGGCATAATTAATTCAGGAGGAACACGCCCAGGGAGACCGCACACCTGATGGATTCCCTTGCGGGTCACAAGCTCAACTGTAAAGCGAAGAAAAAGGTCACCTTTATTAAAAGCGAGAATTCGGGGCAATCTAAACGCAGATAACTAGAAATGATTGATTTATTGCTGGTGGTTGATAGGAAAAGCAAAAAAAAGAAACATAACAAGCAATAATCAGCAACATTTGTTATCGCTTTGCTATCGGTTAACTGATTCAAAATCGATGACGTCGGATTCGTAGAATACCCTGATTAGAGAGTGCGAGTGAAAGAGAGAGTGTTTGCTTATCGGCACAGATACAAACTGCTACAAACTGCTGCGTGGATACATGTTTTAACTGTAAATTACCAATAAGAACTCATTTGATTTGAAGCTGGACTACAATAAATAGTATTATAGCTTTTGGAGAATTTGCTAAGGAAATGTTATCTACAGTGGGTATCACATTATATTAAAAGAAATATCGTGTATTTTCATTGCTTCGTACCTATAGATTATTTCCATGGCACATGGATGATAGATGAGGCAACAAATGAAACAATATTGTTTGGAGGTGACAAATGTGATGTCCACGATGTCTGTCTAACGAAGTAACTGAGCGAGTATACAAAAGGTACTACTCAAGATCTGTTGCTCTGTCAGGAACGTTCGATTATCTTCGATTAGTGTAGATTGTTCGCCACTGATCGCAATTATCGCAAATCGATAATAGGATTTATAATAGCCGCTAGCGACTATCAAATTTCTTCTCTTTCATGCAGCAATGCAACTGTTGCACTCATCTTATCTACACTGAAAGTCGATCATATTTTTACTGTCTGTGATGTAGATTGATAAGCCCTAAATATCTTGTACTACCATATACGACATGGCTTTCAACATTTATTGCTTCAGTAAATGCAATCGTTTTTTCAGTTCAAGCCTCCGTTGTGCCATTAAACATCTATCGACCACGTGAATGGAATTTATTTGCAATGCACTTTGTTTGGTTGTAAAACGAAAATCTTATAGAACCCAATCTACATTCAAATAGAAGCAAAATCAGCGAAAAATTATTTACTCAATCAATATATAATATACCATCAGACACAAAGGTGGCCACCTCCTATCTCCAAAGTCCATTGAACCCCTCCTCCTGTCATAATTTAATTCATTATTTATGATTTGCTTTGCCCACTTTTCATGTTGCACGTACGATACGTATATATCTTATGTATATACATATATTTTAAAGGCAACCGGAAGACGTCACTGCACTCCACTCCATAGCCAGAGACAAAAGACTTCCCCCTATAGTCACGTAGTCGCAATAAAAAGTGCTATGGTGCAGCACCTTCTTGGCGCCTTGCAACATAATTGAAATGTGCAAAGTCCATGGGCAGGCAGCGCGTGGTGCCACCACATTTTTTTCTTGCACCAGAACAAGGGAACCCTCTCTATTGATAAATGTCGAATGTCAGTCCACCGATTAGATAAGGGGGTAGAACGGAGGGGAGTTCGATTAGCTGCGATAAGATTAGCTTTCCCAGAGTATCATCAGCAGAACGCTCAAAGCCCCATAGGGCCCCATGGGCCTTCGAAACGGGGGCATTAAAACTGCCACTGGCACGCGGGTATCAAAGTGGCAAAAAAGAGCGAAACGTCAACGGTCTGGTCTAAACACGAAACGTTAATAAACCTTTTATATTCATGTAAATTCGTTCGGTGTTCGCCAGAGTCCAATAATAATTTCATACAGACATGGTTAATAATGTAAAAGGGTTGTTACTACTACGAGTACTCTACCCCTCTCGGACACCGTTCTGGTGCTCCTTCTCCTCCTGCCTCTCCTGCTACTCCTTCTCTTTCTGCTGTTGGTCGTGTAACTTCTGTTGGGAGGGTTGCCCCTAAGCACGCAATGGTTCAACAGCAACAGCAGCAGCAGCAGTGCTCAGTGATCAGGGTTCTATATCGCATAGAGTACGCCAGAGTGGAGTGTAAAGCGAAGTACGGCAGTGTAGTGATGGATGAGACCTGCCTCAGGATATGCAAAAAAAAAAACAAAACTAATTACAGCTGAACCTTTGACCTTTGCCAACGCTCGCTCGCTCGTTCTTCCAGGGCCATCGCCATGGCTTAAAAGAACTCTAAAGCAAAACTGCAACTTCCAAGGGCGTTGGGCCGAATGCAATAATAAACTTCTCCCGTAGAAGGCAAGAGCGAAGGTTGCCACAAGAGTTTTTTGATAGAGAAACGAAGCTACAAAGGAGGAAATCAGTAAAGGATACTTGCTCCCATATTATATCAGACAAAAAGATACATTTATTCCACTGATTGGAAATATGCAGGAAATATGTTTCGAATTCTTTAACTGCTTCAAAATGGATAATCTAATCAATCTAATCTTTTGATAATGGTCTTCTCACTTCAATCTGTTTCAAGTTTCCCTTATTTTCATGCCAACTCTCTCTGTCGCAGAAGTACTCTTTAGGCCTCCCAAAACGAGACCAGACACAGAGGGAAAGGGTGCAGGGTTTGTGGTGTAGAGGGGCATCCAAATGGTGTGTCAGCCAAGGGGCTGTGTGGTACGTCTGCCATTTGCTGGCATTTTGCAGTCGATAAAATGCCAACAACCAACAAACAAGAGGCCCGAAAACAACGTTTTTCAAGTCGAAGGTTAAATTTTATCGCGGTCGAAAAGGCAGAAGAAGCCGGCAACAAAAGCAGCAACAAATGGATCGTCTGCCTGCAGTCGGTCTTCTATTGTTTATCGAGGCCTTTGATTAGTTACAGACACTGCACACACCAGGCAGCAGAAGCAGCAAGTAGCAGAAGCAGCAAGTAGCAGAAGCAGCAGACGTGCAGCAGCAAGTAGATGCCCCTGCCCCAATGTGGCTTTCAATTGAATGGCAGGCAGCGCGAAAACTTTTGGCTGCTGCCCAAAAACACTTTGAATGCCTGTCAGGTTGTCTCTCACTTTAGATACAATGCGATTTCTTTCTCCCTTCCCCCCCCCCCGCCAAAGCAGAGATATAGTAAATATATTCGTACAACTGTATGGCAGGGGGGCAGACTTTCACATGGGGTGTCGGTAAAGGGAAATGGGTAGAATGATGTTATTTCAAGTGGCTTTTTCGTATGGTAATTGCTATCAATTCCAGCCACGAAAACTGCCAGGTGCTGACCCCCACCACAGATACACAGAAACAGATACAAATGCATATTTATTTACAAATATTACTGGTATATGTACATATGTAAATGTATCCATAGTATCTGTATCTACGTGAGAGATACTACGTTCGAGTGGCTATGAAAGGCGGTTTACAAGCGTCTCGGCAATTAGCAGAAAGCGAATCGGAACACAAACAGAAGAGAAACAGAACAGAAACAGAAACAGTGTGCAAAAATCTCATACAAAAATAAACAAACTACAAAATACAATGACAACAAAATGGCAAATTGTTGTGCCACTCAGCACCCCTAGTATCGCATTACGTATACGCATTCAGCATCCAATATGTATACCCAGCAAGCAATATGCAACCCATTGATAATGATGATATTTTGCAATTGTGATGTGTGCTGGAAATTACTTGGTTGCAATTTTGTGGTGTCTGTGTCTGGCTTTAAGATGGCTTTCATGAGCTCTTACGCTCTTAAGCTATTGCCAACTTTGGCTCGAATGACTGTGAAACCGGTTGGGGGAATTGGTAATTGCAATTGGATTTCCCATTCCATTTATTGTGGAAATCAACTATTTTTCTTTGTCCGCTAAATGCTATTGAATAGTAATATAAATCTGTGACTTTTAGCTTTGATATTAGGTAGAAATTTTATTCACAATTCTTGGCAATATACCAGTTAAAAATCCCCACCAGCTGCAGGGTATCAGAGGAACTCCAAGTTGAATGAACGCTGATGCCGCTCTGCAGTCGTATTACTTTGTTGCATAAACATCCGCCGGTCATCAACAGCATCTGCACAAGGCGCTGACGCGGCAGAATTGGGGACCGCTGCACGGGCAGCGCTGCCCAAGCTGGGTGGGCAGTTTTAAGAATATCATTTTCGCATTTCATATTTGAACTTTGAATTTATTTTTCATTCTCAACCGAGCCAGTCGAGCCGGTCAATGAAAGATAAAACATAAATCGCTGGCTAAAGCCTCGACTTGAATAATAATGGTGATATTTAATTTATATATCCAAAACTGCTTGCTGAGGTTGGCTCCCATGGGATATGAACTGGAATTTCAATTAAGTGTCATTCGGACTGGCCTGTCTTTTTGATCATAAATTACCTATAATCCAGAATCAAGTAGAATCTAACCTTTGGCTGTAACTATAATTAAGCAATACACTTCCTCAAATCACTCATTTATGCCCAGAGAGATTCTCATGCTCAATTATGAATAATCACCATCACCCCCTCATCACCCATGAAACGTTTAACAAATCAAACAATTACAATTCACTTGAATGCATCACAGATGGGCGGGCGGGGCAACAACGCATTTGTTATTGCGATGATGCGGGGGTATTGTTTGGGGTTCTCCGTATATACACATACATATGTATATACAAATGTTGAACAAATGGTCACAGCAATTGCAGCAGCGGCTGCACCGTTGAAATGAATGGTTGACTATCTATGAAGCAAAGCAATATATGTGTCAGAGGCTCAAGATCTCAAGTGAGTGCCTCATTCAAAAGGCCCACTTAACATCCTGTCGCTACCCCGTCCTCGGAATGGAGAGTCAAGAGTGCAACCATTAGGCCGAGAATGGCGACGGCGAGACAAATATCTCTCACATGTTGCCACACACACATCCCATCGTGCATGCCACAAATATGTATGTATGCTTGTACATATGTACATATATACATATAAATATCCAGACATGTCCCAGATGTCGGGTTGTGGGAGTGTACTCTCGAAAAATGTGAGTCAGCAGAGCGGCAGTTTTGGCAGCGTTTTAAAAGAGTCCTTTGCCGCAGATTAAGAGGAAAGTCGGGGGAAAAAAGAAAGGAAAAACCCAGACGCGAGGCCCAGGCTGCCAACAGCATGCTGTGAAAAATGACAGACAGAAAAGCGAAACACGGATATCCCCCTGCGATTCCCATATTGCGGCTCTCGTTGGGAGTGAAATGCTATATAAATAACGATGCCAGACAGATAGATATTTAGCGAGTGAGTGAGAGTGTGTGTGTGTGTGTGTGTGTTTGTGTGGTTGTGTGTGTGGTTGGATGGCAATGTAATAAGATGCAAACTTGTTAAACATCCCACAACACAGATACCCCCACAAAACAGACAACAACGGATGCAATCTTTCCCACAAACCTACGACTGGTTCCGTTCTGGTCTGGCCATACACTGTGAGAAATTCGGAAAAATGAATAAGCCATCTGGTAGATGGCTACTTCCTAGATATATCCTGAATCTGTACTGTAAAAGCTCCTTCCTGATCTGCTCCCTTGAGAAGCAGAAAAATCAGTCTTGCATAACTTTCCATTGTAGGTGTTTTTCTCTCTGTGTACGCCCCACAAAAAAACATAATTAACTCTTGCTCTGTAGATTCCTTATGGTTCTCTTGTGTGTGTGTTCTATTTCCATAATGAACATTACTCATAAGCCCCACAAAAACGGATGCCCCAAGCAAGGCTCAGGCCATGCGGTCTCCTGTCTGTGAATACAACGAAGAGGGAGGCAGCAGGGAGGGGCTTCAAAGAGAGAGAGGCAGCAGCAGGAGCAGCAGTGGGTGAGGAATACTCTAGTCACAAATGCATTTCACTTGGTTGAAGGAAGAGCAGAGAGAGGAGCAAAAGATTGACAGACTAACTGACGGACTGACGGGACTTTTTCAATGACAAAGCCTCGACTGGTGGCGCCACAATAAATTGCCAATTAAAAGGCACTGGGGAAAGTAGTATGGAAAATGCAAAATATACAACAAAAGTAAACAAAAGTGAGGGATGACGATGAAAGTGGATGATGATGATGATAAAGGAAGGCCACACCCAAGTGGACAAGTTTATCCAGGGTATGTACCTCCAGGGTTGGTCGCTGGTTGCTGCTCGTTCGCTCCCTGCCACACGCTAAATAATTTATGAATACCTTAACTTTTCCTTTTCCTTGGCTAGCGAATGAAAATTTAATTACGAGCTTTTTCACGGATCCAGTCCAGTCCAGTCCAGTCGCAGTCACAGTCAATGACCAGAGTCCAGTCTGCCGCTGAACCCCTGGCCAAAACGAGTTCCATGCACGCACCTTCCAGAGAGGAAGAGAGAAAGCAGGGCGGGCAAGGAATACGGGATTGTGGCCTCACATATTTGTGTATCTCCTCCATAAAGAAGGAAAAATTAAATAAAAACAATTTGGATATAAGTGCCTGCCTGACAGGCGGCGGCAGAGAAGTGATTGTGGCATACAAATTTCGCTTCCAAGCGATGAATGACTCACAGTCGCTTCCAGATATGCAAATGTTTAGATATGCAAATTTACATAAGTTAATATAAATTATGTACATACATTGTTCATACATATGTACATACATATATGCTGATATGCTTTTCCTTTTTGATCAACAAAATTGATAAAAATTGATCAACAAAATTGATAAAAATTGATCAACAAAATTGATAAAAATTGATCAACACAATTGATCACAATTATTCAATTCACAATTGAAGAATTTTATTGGATCAGTGCTTATTTTTATCAAATGAATAGAATTCTTCATGGAACTGCTGAGAAGTGCAGAAACCATTAACAGAACAGAAGAAGGAAAATAGCTTTAGCCAAACTAAAGCTAAATGATGTTTACAAATTTTCTGAATGTGCATAGCAAATTTATTTATCTTTTAGCGCAAAACTAATTCCATTCGCCTGCTTTGTGTCGCTCAGCACTGACCACAAATGAATGAATTCCGAATGAATGGCAAAATATTTTTGTTATATTAAGATACATTTGTTTACTTTAAATAAGAAATTCTCGTCAAATTTGTATATATTTCTGGCTTTTTCAATGGAATTAATTTTAATGTGGAGCAATATTTCGATACGGTGGCAAAAATAAATGGAGCGTGAGTCCCATTAAGGGTTTGGAATTTTATTAGATTTCTGTACTTTAAACATTTTTTCTGAGGGCTATCATGAATCACAGCGTCACTTTCATTATCGTCTATATGTATATAGAATGTTTCCGCTCCCTTTCAGTCGTCTAGTGGTCTAGTGATAATTGTTGATTAAGCTTTTATTCACATTTAAAGTCGTAGTAAAGCAACGTTCCCATTTTAGAGGAAATATTTAAATTAAAGCTAGCGTTGTCGAATTCCTAATACCCTACCAATTCGCTGCCCTTTTTTTCATTGAGAGAAGAGAATAGGAATAGTAAGAAGGCTTTGATTGGCTTTGCTCGCTTCTTTAGAATGCTCCGCTTCTTTGGAGCTCATGAGAGCAGTGTCATTGCCAGCTGCGTTTCTTGCTATCCTTTTCTGCCCTTCAGGCCTTACGTACGGGCACTCTCTTGAAAGATCGCCTGGGTAAAGTGTGCAAAGGTGTCGGCCGGGTATTTGAGTGTTCGTTTAATTGGGCGCCCAAATGCTGGCTGCATTATGAGGCGACAAAAGAGAAAGCCAAAGCTTAGGCCTGTGACGTAGGCAGACGTGCTGTCGAGCGGCTGGTACGCGCAGGGGTCACTGTACCTGTACGCGCTAATGAAATTGCCGCCGTCTGGTGGTCCCAACGTTTTGCCAGATATCAGTGGGGTGGGCCAGAAAAACATAAGAATGCGAAGAAGAGCAGAAGCAGAAGTAGTGGTATTGGCAGAAGAAGAGCAGTAGCCAGAGAAGAGGCAAAAGCAGGGGATTAGGTGAACAAATTCCAAAATATAATAAGAGAGCGAACGTGAGTGCGAGTGTGAGTGTGAGAGATAGCGAACGAGAGAAAGAGAGTGTGAGCTTAACGCGGAAGCTGCTGTAAACCAGAAAAAAAAGCAAAGCTTTATTTAGGTGCCCAGAGACCATGTGATAGAAATTTTTAGCGTTTTTAGTGCAAATATATAACACAAACACACACACACACACACACACAGCCAGCCACACACAATTTGATTGAAATTGTGGCATATTGAGGAGTGAATGATAAATACACACGCATCCACACATGTGGACCCAAGCAAACACACTCCACGGCGCCGTCATTTATCGCCTGGCTAAGTGGGCGATCGAGAGAGTGGCGGGTGGGGGGTAATACAGTGGGTGTTACCGTGGAGCTGGGCCAGAGGCAGCTGCAGACAAGGCCAAGGAACAGTCACAGCCCACAGAGACAACAAGAATAAGCATGCGTGCCACTGTGCCTGAACTTGTTCAAGGTCAATCCATGCGACGCCTGTGACGACAGCCACACAAAAAAGAAGAAAACAGCAGAAGAGAGGGAGGGGCGCGCCAGCCAGTGCCAAAGTTAAAAGTAAGGAAAGAGCAGGAGAACAAATTCCACCAAAGAAGCGCAGCAGCAGCAGCAACAACAATACACGATGGAGCCAAAAAAAGCGAGAGAGAGTAAAACAAAAGAGAGACGACGGCGGGGGCGGACACGCAACAACAATGGGCCTTCGATGATGCTCGACAGGCGTCGGGGTCGTGTGATAAGAAACGCCTTAAGTACTAGTCGGTACGTGGATAAACAAAAGGGTGTTGCTCAATTTTGGTCAGAGAGAGGGGCAGCAAAAAGCAGCAGCAAAACGCCAGAGAGCGGCTCCACTGATTGCTTAATTACAATCAGACACTTACCTGTGTTGCTGTTGTTGTAAACGGCTGTTCTTCTCTCTCTCTTCTTGTTGGCACATCAAATTCAGTTGTAATCCTCTCAGTTTCACACATGTATGTATGTATACACACACACGCATATGCGGGCAAGGACATGCCAGAGACAAGAAAGAAATTCAAATTGAGAGCACAGGGGTGCTGTTTTTGTTGCTGTTGCTCCTCAGGCTGTTTGCATTTTTAATTAATTGTGAAAATTCACACGACACGCACACACACAAGTTTCGGGGAGAGAGAGAGAGAGTTACAGTAACCGTAAGTTACAGTTAGCCGAAACGCCGTTGGTTACCCACCGACCGAGAACAGCAGGTCTCACGCGCGCGAGTTCCGATTTGGATTTTGGCATCAATTTATTGGCAGCACTAAAATAATTTACGATTTCTTGCGGCTTGATAGGGTGGGGTGGGGTAGGCGGGAGCATGCCCACATCCAAGCTGGAGGACACACACACACACACACGCAAACGCAGGCGAAAAGGAATGCACAAGATGATGAGAAGAAGCAGCAGCTAAAAGGATGCTGTATGTGGAATTTTTCGCACCTTAGCACTGTTTTTTTTCACGTCGCCAATTTGTTGCTAATTTTCACTAAACGTTTCTCAATACGATACGAGTTCGTTAATGCACTAAAACACCGTTTATTGTTTCTTCTTTTTGAATAATCTAACAAAAACAAAAAACGCCGCGGCACGACACCAGCAACCGCGCGGACCAATAAATTCAACCTCTCTTTCCCGCTCTCTCTTTCGTTTGCGACAAGTAAAGAGAGAGCAGGCTAGCGGTGGCATGCAAACATCGATAAGGTGCTCGTGCGTCGATAGATATCGTTGGCAGGTACATCGATATGTATCCCAATACATGGGAATCGGAGAAAGTTATGCGTCAAGAAAGTTTCTGAAACTCAATGCATGGAATTCGACTTTAAAAAAAATGATTGAACGTTTTTCGGAATCATATTGGAGCTCGTTCGATCGCGCTGACCTTACCTAATATAGACACATACCACACTAGAGATGGCAAACAAATATCGATATGCTGACCAACTCTTTTGCTGCAGCAGCCCAGCTGTTTTCAAAATTGCAATAAATTGTAGAAGGCAAGAAAACAAACAAACAAACAAAGAATGGAAAAACTAAATCTCACCGTCCGGGATGCACAGCATGTATTAGCAGAGAATTTCAGCCATGGCTAGGACACCACCTGGAATCTGTGGGATCCGTTTGGGAACAACGCAAGCAGATTCGGCCACCTAGCAGTTCCATTATGCATTTTTTCTCGTGTCAAATAATCTGGTAATATCGTAAATTTGAACTCCTTCAAATTTGTCTAATAATTTACTTATTTTACTTATTTACAACGGTGAAGGGAATAGCAGCGGTTGCTGGGACTGCCGCATGCGGATTAAAGTAGCCATGATGCCTGGAAAGTGTTTGTCTCTGCTCTCAGGGCTCATGATAACATGTCACCATAACATCAGCCACGCACACTAAGTGCGATCCATACAAACTCGAACGATAATGACATTATTATTGCAGGAGCACCTTTGCCAAGGTCTATGTGGTGGTCTAGTGCATTTAGGCATACACGCAGCGCAGATCTGTCACAGCTTTGCTTAATCAACTATCAAGGGCCACGACATCCAATTTGCCATTGAGAATTGCCATTGACTTCAAAGATCCAGGTTTCGGCGCCAGGACATGTGCACGGTACTCTAGTATTAGCTCATAGTTGCTGAATAAGTGACCCAAGGGTAACGTGGCAAGCAGAGTGTACATAGATCTGATTGGATGATCATATAATATACGTTTACGATTATTGTATATTTAGATATATGTAGATATAATACGTATAACGTTCTGGATGTATTCTAAAGCTAGTGCGTTAGTAATCGTACAAATATGTATTAAGTATGGTGGCCACCCATGAACGATGTACTATGTACATACGCAGTACGATTAACGAGTTATGTAGATATAGTATTTATATATATGTATAGATAGTACCTATGTGGTATACGTTTGACTAAGACAAGAGACTAAGACACTAAGGGTTTCGATTATGATGAGTAGTTTAGTTGTACATGAAAGCGATCACAATTGTCGGATGATGGAGGCGTGTGCGTTGACCTTAACGATCTAACTTAAGGGCTAGCATCTATTAGGCGTTCTTGGGCTTGCTGCTGTTTTTGCCTCGCCGCAGCAGGAGGCTGGATAGATTGCTGTACGGCAGCTCGAAAGCCAGCGAGAAGAGAATTGAAGCCAGGTAGCAGATGACAGCAAAGCCGCAGGTGACAACGCACTGGAAACGAGATCATTCAATGGAGATCAGTGGCGATCCTTCACAGAATCCATCAACACTTACCAGCATGAAGGGATCCGCATGCGTGCTGGAGCTGGTGAGGCTGTAGAAGAGGGCTATGACCAACGGATTGAGCAGGTAAATGGCGTACGACAGCCTACTGACATGCTGGAAGCCCTTGGCCTCCAGCAGGCGTGACCACCAGACGCCTCGCCCACCGGCACTGCCCGCTATCATCCAGCAGACGCTCAGCGAGAAGAACAGGCGGCCCATCACAAACAGCGTGATGGCCATCAGGGGGCCCAGATCCCGTCGCACCGTCGAGTAGATGCAACCGAAGAAGACCAGCAGCGCGAAGTGCCAGTACAGACGCTCGCGGGACTCGCTCAACTCCACCTGCAGGCGTCGCTCCATGAGGCACCAGGCAGTGATGGCGCCCAAAATGTAGGGGAGGACCCGCACAAAGGGCGAGGTGTAGATCTCAGTGCCAGTGGCAAAGGCGGCATCGAAGGACAGCTGAAACTTGATGCTCACACCGATGCCATAGGACCAGACAATGGTCGAGGCGAGGGCGGAGGCCACCAGAGCTTTGGTTACCTTGGGATGCCTGCAACAAAGAGGTTACAGCGATTCCTTAAGTCACAAAGCGCCCATCAATCACTTACTTCACATAGAGGAATAGCAGTCCATTGGCCAGGACGAAGAACTGCATCTCGCAGGCCAGGGACCAGCTCCAGTTGGCGCACATGTCCCGGTGATCGAAGAAGTTCTGGATGAAGAGGAGATTGCGCCACCAGTGCCTGGAGCACATCTCGTCGAAGCGCTCGTTTATGTGGTAGATGGAGACATCCCCAATGTAGGCGTACACCAGATCCACGGTGGCCATCACCACCAGATAGAGCGGTCCCAGGCGCAGGTACCGATGGAACAGTAGCTTGCCAAAGAGCTTCAGATTCTGCCGCAGGCTATTCTGACGCACGGCCTCCATCTGCTGGGAGTTGCGCAGAAAGTTAAAGGTCTGCAGGAAGCCACTGAAAAGATGGGGCATAAATCAGTATCTTTGGGATTCACAGACTCTATGACCTCACCTGATGGTAAAGAAGACGTCCACCAGCAGCGGGGCCGAGGAGACGTACTGGAAGAAGGCCTGCTCCGCATACGATAAAAGAACCGTCTTGTTGTGGACCGTAAAGTACATGAACCACACGACATGGAAGACCATTATCCAGATGGCGCACACCGACCGCAGCCCGTTCATCAGCGGTATCTCAGTGGGGCTGTTCTCCCGCACCGCGAAGATCTTCGCCCAGTTCGTGGGCACATCGAAGCACTCGACGAACTTCTGCAGTCGCCGCCACTGCAGCATAGAGTGGAGTGCACGCCACAGTTCGGATTCGGCCGGTGCCAGTAGCCCAGGATCATCGACAGTCGATGGCGGCGCCTTTATGGCTGCCGTCAGCTGCTGGGCGCAGAGCATCAAGGCGCCCGTGGCGAGGACACAGGCTACCAGCAAGCGGAAGCTCGGCCGCTCAAAGAACACCTCCCTCAGCTGCAGATCCTTCATGTACACCACCTGGGGGCGAATGTCAAAGATCTCGCTCTCGGTGAACATTCCACCGCTCACATACTCCTGGGCCAGATGCTTCACCTCCTCCGAGCTGCAGTCCCTGGGCAGGCACAGGCCAATGTGAATGATCTGCTCGGACATCAGCTTGATCTCCACCTGCCAGGGCGAACTGTGACTCAGGTAAATCACACGGTAGTCCATATCGAAGGGCGCCTGCTGTGTGATGATCCCATAGTGCATCACCCGTTCGAAGTTCTTCGAGAGCGTAATACCGACGGGTCGTTGCACCCCGCGACACGCCTCACGGCTGCCCAGCCAGTAGTTCTGGCCGTACACAAAGCCAGACGGTTTCGTTCCAGAAGCATCGAGAACTGCATCGAGATACAGGGAGGAAAAACGATTGATTTATGGGTAAAACTTAAGGTCGCGGATCGCAGAGGTTCTTGAAATGAAGGGGTACATTGACATGGTCAAAACTGCAATAAAACATGGGGCGATGCAATGAACTTGAAGCTTGGGGAGTACAGGGATTATAGATCATTAAAGTTCTCTCTTCTAATAAATAAAGTAAGGGAAACCCCACATCTTTCGGGTAAGCCCAGAACCACCCAGTAATCTCAGTAGAATATTCCACTTGGAACTCACTTGTTCACTCACCTTTCATGGCCCATGGCTGTTTGGTGAGTATCCCTCGCTGCACCTGTCGCAGCTGTCCCTGGCATTTGGGATTCACTTGGCTGTCATTGGCGGGCACCTTGGTCAGTCCAAAGATGACGGAGGTGCGTGTCAAATGCATCTCATGGGGAGAGCTCACAATCGATATCGTTGGTGTTGGTTCCTCTGGCAAAGTGTGCGTTTCATTCAGATGACTTTGATATCTCTGCTGCTGCTGCTGCTGTTGCCAATGTGTGTTTTGTGTTGAGCTCTGATTGCTGATGTCGCCCTTGGCAGTGTCTGTTCCAAGCCAGAGCCAGAGCCAGAGCATCAGTGCCAGCCATGGCATAGAGGTGCGCCGCCTGATCTCCATGATGTGCTCTGCTGCTAAGGTACTTATTGTATGGTTCGGATGTTACCTTGGCTTATTTGATGTTGGTATTACTTTTGCTTGGCTTTGCCTGATATTTGGGCCACGTTTATTTTTTGTTTGGCTATTTGATTGCTGTTTGAAGGTCACTTCACTTTACTTCACCTCTCACCCCGTCCTGCCTTCGACAGGGGCTAACTGTTATTGATATTTGTTAATTGATTTGCCAATTGAATATTTTTTTTTGGGGGGGTAAAACTTTCGTTAACAACAACAACAAAAAACGCATTCAAAAGCGGTAAGCACGTTTTCGTAGTAGTACGAGTATTTTCCCAATGACACACATTGCACCTCTACCCTTTCCTTTCCTTTCCGCTATGTGCTCTTTCCTCGCCCTCTCTATCACTGTTGGCTTAGAACATTTCGCTTAAGCCTTGGCTGGTACGGTACGCCTTCACACCTCTGTTTTCATAGAATATTACGCATACCGCTTGAAGGTTCGTTTGCCGGCTAAATAGTCGTAAAACCCCGTTTCGGGTTACACACACACACACACACCATAGTATGTAATGCTGGTTAGTTGGCGCTAACCAAAGACTCAAAGAGAGAGACAGAGACATAGAGTGGGAGAGGGAGAGAGAGAGAGAGAGAGAGACATGCCTGCTTATGCAATAATTAACATTTAACACATGCGTTAATAATTTTGCATTTTATTGTTATTGTATATTGGCTCTCAGCGGAGTAAAAGTTTTGTTTGTTGCTGTTGTTGTTGTTTTTTTTCGAAATGCCACAAAAGAAGATAAACAAAACTCAACCCAATTCCGCCTGGCAGCGCGACGGCACTGAGTAGAGGCCCGATATACCCCGGAGAGAGACTCCCCCGGGCACGGGCACAGGCACAGGCACTGGCACGGGACTAAGGTTCAATTGATTGGTCGCCCAGCGACGCCAGCGCCGTTTGAGTTGTTTGCCATTGAGTGGTTATGATTGGAAGTGATTGAGTGAGTGGAGCACAGCGCCTGCGCGCATGTGTAAAAGGGAGCGCACAGGCAGTGACGCGACGCTGCTGCTGCAGCGCGTGCTGTGGCAGAGGCAGTTCCATTTATTTGGACAGCGTCCGCCGCCTGACCACACACAATCTGTAGCGTGTTGTTGCTGGCCTTTCCGTTTTGTATACCCTTGGCGGGGAGGGTATGATTGATATGTGGGTAGGATTCGGGCAGTCATGTTTATGGGTGTGTGTGTATATAGGATTGTAATCTAACACAAATCAAGTCTTTCAGGGAATCCTTGGTACATTATCTTGCCGTAGCAGGAATAATTCATATTTAAGGGCATCAAAGTCTGCGACTTACATATCTCTCTTTCTTGTTCAATTTTAGCACTCACTCACTTATCACACACACTCACTCACTCACTCGTTCGTACACTCTCATTCATTCACACTCTCAGAAGTACGTAATAGTGCCCAAATGCTTATTGTTTATTATTATTATGACTAAATAATGCGCGTAATCAAAAGAAAAAAAATGCGGTTCAAGAATTAGGCGAACAGTGGTCCGGCATTGGCTTTGGCTTTGGTTGTGCTCCGGTTCGGGTCGGGTCGGTTCGGTTCGGTTCGTATACGGTTACGGTTTCAATTGAGATCTTTTAAACGAATTTGCATAGTTAGCGCTTTCCTCAGAGGCGCTCTTTTAGGTTGGCTTTTGCATAATCTGAGACGCCCATCGATGGACTTTGTTTAGTAGGTGCGGGGGGTATTTCGAAATATGTTTGATCTGCATTTTACATAACGAATTGGTGTGTGAAGAGTGTAGCAAGATAGAGAGACAGACAGACAGACATACAGACAGAGAGAGAGAGAGAGACAGTGAGAGGGAGATGTAGAGAGATGCTTAAGGTGGAGTGGAGATGCTGATTTTACACTGGTTGTTGTCTGCCCACTGCGATGCTGCCTGCCCATAGAATCCATCAATTAACATGTTGTATTTGCACTGAGAGAGAGCACTGTTCCACCGCATTAGAATCTCTGGCACTCAAGACACTTACTTTTTGTATAGTATTTGATTATTTTTGTTGCTTAGGGGAATGGGGAATTGGGGATTTGGGGTATCTCTTGAGAGCACTTTGTGTCTCTGATTTATTTTCACTTTTTAACTACATTCCGGCTGTAGTTTTTTTTTTTTTTCTTGTTTTTATTGAGACATTACGAGAGCTAAGATCCGCGTGTTTCGACTTTCGTTTTCGTTTCTGTTGCTGCTGCTGCTGATAAAACGCACTTCACAACAGATTAGCTCTTTGCCTCGGCCACTATCACTGTCTCTTTCTCCGCTTCTGTTACTTCTGCCTTTTGCTTCTTCTTTTTGTGGCCCTGCAACTCGTTTTTCGTTGACGTTAACCGAATTTCATTTTCGCTTAAATTTCGATGAGGGCCATCCGGGCGCAGACGACAACAACGCGTGCAACGGGCGTTTTGGAAACAACTGTGCGAGGCTGCATTTTGGCTCAAAGTTTTATAAACTTGGTCGCCCGCTGGTCAATTGTGAGTGGACTGCGCTGTCGACGCGCAGTCGCAGCAGCCAGCCCCCGAGATCCGGAGACCAGAGAGATAAATCAACAATTTGGAATTTCGAATTCCGTCTCAAGATCAACAAAAGGTGCAGAGAGAAGGAGATAGAGAGAGAGAGAGACTCCCTAAATGGAACTTTCGTTGCCGAATGTCCAATTCAACTTCGGCACACGCACATCACGCACCCTTGCGCTCGCTCGCTCTTTCTTTGGCCCTTGCCTTCCCTTCCACTAATCAAAAGCTTTAATCAAACGGTAGTTTTTTTTAGTTGTTTCTTAGGATAAGATAATGGTTTATTTCAAGACTGTGCGCAACATTTGCGTAAGTTTAAATTAATTTTATTTGACTTCATCGCTTAATTACAGACTACAGGATTCTGTAGGTTAACTTGTGGATACATTTTGTACGCTCTTAAAATATATTTTTAATTGGATTTAAATCATGTATTTTATTGTATAGCTGAGCTGTCCTTAAGGTCGGAGGCTATCAAGTTTTCAGGTGTAAGAGCAATATTTCGAGCCTTTCGAGTTTCAGCATAGTGCTGAGAGCACGATCAGCAAAAAGCTAAGAAAATAAAAATAGGCCGAAAGTAAAGTATCCTGGAAAAGAATCAAATATCAAAAAATTATACTGCCGGTCACACGACGGCGTGGCACGTCCACAAAAAAGCAGAGAAAACTTAAAAAAACTAGTTAAATTTTTTAAACCTAATAAACTTCGCAACTGGCTACAAAAAATGGCATACTTTTTGGTGTCAAAATAAAACAGAAAGACTGCCTCTGCTGCGTTATAAAATGAACTCCACTGAAACTTCATACGACTGCAGTAACTTAAACTTAATCATAATAAGAAATTATATATATTTAAAGGGCAGCCAGAGCTCTGACCCTCACTGCAGGAGTCGCTGCTGTTGCAGTCACAGGGCTACACAATATACGTGGGAATGATATTCACCTTAGGTTGTGCATTCGGGTTTGTATTCTTTCCAATGATACGAATTTGGGAAACGGCACGCTTCGTGAAGTGGATTTCCTTCGTGAGTCCTTTGGGCTCTGATTCGAAAGTTCCCACCTGATCCCAAATGTCGGTGCTCAGGACAGATACGACCCATTGACCTTCACCGGAAACAGTCACGGTAATACAGTTGATTACGGACAACTTTTTGAGATACAACATAGTAGTATGCTCAAACCGCTTGTAGAATAGTACTTTCTCACCCGGCACCACCAAGATACGGTGGGGCAGGATCTTATGGGATAGTTTTTGATCAATGGCGTCGAGTATTTGGTTCAGCTTGAATTTGGCAGTGGGCCGCACTATATGTAGCAGCTCTGCAAAAGACATAAGCGGGAGACGTATGTGTGAGATAACAGTCTTGATGTCCACGCCCGGATTGAAGAGACTCCATTTGAATACAGACTGACAGATTTCAACTTCGGGAGCAAAGAAGGTGTCCCGTTGAATGACTTCCTCAAGTGATTCCTTAGACAGCCTTTCAATCAAAGGACTCATGGTCTAGCAGATCCGACGCATTGCGGTCCATAAACTCGAGGCATTCTTTGGTCAGCTCGTCCATACTGTATCGGCGCGATTCA
The DNA here is from genome assembly GCA_035043285.1 of Drosophila subsilvestris. Taxonomy (NCBI): domain Eukaryota; kingdom Metazoa; phylum Arthropoda; class Insecta; order Diptera; family Drosophilidae; genus Drosophila; species Drosophila subsilvestris. The sequence goes on along the minus strand of JAWNNB010001728.1, from coordinate 487,569 downwards.
TTCAGGATTATGCAGACGTTGCCGACGGCCAGATTCTGCTGCAGATGTTTCTTTATGGCCGCTTCGACTTTCTGCAATCCGTAAAGATGGGCCAATTCGAGAACACCTATAATGCCCTCCACGGCCACTGTAGACATGGGCAGGCTGCCCGTGTAAATATAGCGCATGATCAGTTTGAATGCATCCACTGGCACCTCCAATCGAATTTCCCGCTCCTTCGCTTCAGCCATGTCCCCGTACAGCATGGCGCGGAAGTACTCACTGCGCGCAGCCAGAATGTTGCGGTGGGCTGGTATTCGCTGCACATCTACCAAGAACTCCACGTCCGCGTAGAGGTCGTTCATGCAGAGGTGACCCATATCCAGAACCACCTGATCGATGTCGTCGGTGCTGGTACCCTTCGTGGTACCGGGCGAAGACGCTTCGTTTACCTTGGCGCTCATATTCTTTGCTGGTGCTGGATATCTGTGCAGGGAATGAATGATGTCTATGTATGTATTATTTATTATTCGTTTGTATATAAGCTTACTTTATTTCCTCGTTTTCTTGAACAATTAATGCGCACAGCTTGTCTTTTCTTTCGTTTTCAAGTCAAGGTAGTAGCGACTAGGGTTGTCAAAAATATATCAAAATATCAATATATCGATATTTTCCCAAAAAAAAATATATTTATATCGGGATACTTTTTTTGGCAAAATATCAATATATATTTTTTTTTTGATATATTTTGATATTTTTTATTCGGTCACACTCAAACAACGGTAAAAGTTAGAAATGTCGTCCGCACGGGATTTTTTTCCGATTTTGATAAAAACACTGGAAAGTGCACTTTATGCAGCCGAGGAATTAAAACAAGTGGTAATTCGACTAATTTGATGTCCCACTTAAAAAACAAGCATAATGATGCTTACCTAAAGTGTTCAAAAAAGGTAAAGAAGGCGTCTGAGTGCGTGTGTGCTTGTGTGTATGCACATGTAATTGCGTTTGCAAAACGGTGCACGAAAAAAAAGCAGCATATACATATGCACCTACATATTTAAATCTACATACAGATAGAACTAAATAAAAAAAACTACGTTTTCGCGCGAAATCTTCGACCGGAGCACATACACCTATACTAAAACACACACACAACGATACATTTGTGTAAGTGTATGTGATTTTTAGGTTAAAAACACAGGCTTGTTAAAAGTATGAAAATTTCGTACATCATATTTCTCTCTCGCTCGAACGTAATGCTTTTCTACACTACAGTTTCTAGAGGAGTACGACTATAACAAAATGGCTCCAAATTTTAGCAAAATTGTTTTTGCAGATCACAGCAGACGCCTGCACATTTATTTCACCACGCGAAGCTTTGTTTTTGTTTTTGAAAATGTAGGTAGCGTTGTATTGCTGTGTGTGTGTGTTTCAGGTGTATGTGCTCCAAAATGCAGATTTCGCGCGAAAACGTAGTTTTTTTTATTTAGTTATATCTGTATGTAGATTTAAATATGTAGGTGCATATGTATATGGTTTTTTTGCCGTGCACCGTTTTGTAACCCCAATATAATTTATATTAAAAAAATACGTATTTTCATATATCAAGCCGTTTTCTCCCATAGTATGAGGTATTCATATTGAAAATATTTGATTTCAGAATGCAACAAGGTGCGAGGACCAGCTCGAAAGAAAATCTGATGACCAGCCCACCATTGAAAAATCGTTCATGGCTGTGCAGGAATCTTATAAAGGTAAATGTCTTTTTTTCATTTTTAATTTGTTTTATATTGAAGTTTTTTGGTTATAATTTCAGAACACGGCTATAAGGCTAAAACTATAACCAATGCGATTACATATTTTATATGTAAAGACAACTTGCCTGTCCGCGCTGTAGAAAAGGAAGGTTTTGAATATTTGATGAACGTAATTCAACCTAAATATAAAATGCCTACCCGGTCCAAGGCAAGTGTTTAAAAATGTGTTTTTTTTTGGCCAATTTCAATTGTAAATAGTTATATAACATAAATAAATAACAATTCATCGCATTTAATTACATATCTTCTTTTTGCAGATAACGTATTTGATGGAAAAAAATTACACACATTGCACAGAGGTTTTGAAAGACAGTTTTTAAAGAGGTCAATGACTTTGCATTCACCTGCGATGGTGTAACAATTACAAATTCAACACGATCGTTTCTCACCATAACGGCACATTTCATCAGAAATGAACGTCTACAGGCAATTTGCTTGCAAGCTGTTAGGATGGACCAGGTTTGTTTTGTTTATTTATTTGCTTATGTTTTTATACCCGTACTCAAAGAGTTGAGTTTCTATTTCTATTAAAATTTCAATCATTAGCCCAAAAATATATGTACTGACCGAGTACGGATAAATTAGTAGAGTCGCGTGCCTTCTCGTTTTTTATAGATTTATTCACTTTGTTGTCCTCTATATATCATATATATATAATTTTAAACAGTAATTCCCATATTTAATTCAGTCACATACAGCCGGATATATTTGCAACTTATTAGAAAACGCTTGGGACGAGTTCGGCATAGAAAGGTCTAAAAGAAAAAGTCTTACTACTGATAATGCCAATAATATGAAGGCAGCATCCAGATTATTTCTTGGTGATGGAAAACATGTTCCGTGCTTTGCGCATACCTTAAATTTGGGTAGTAGATGATGTAGTAAAAAACATAGATTCGTTTTCGAACTTGCTGAACAAAGTTAAGCGTATCGTCAAATATTTTAAGCAATGTCCCTCAGCCATGGACGAATTGCGAAAACTGCAAGCGGATGAAGGAGTGCCAGAAGGTCGAATAAGGACATTGATACAAAATGTTGATACTCGATGGAACTCATGCTTAGACATGTTAATATCCTTCTTAGACCTATCAAATAAGGTTGCCATCGTATTGATAAACCGATCCAGTTCGGTTAAAGCCCTACCCGAAATGGTATCCATGAATGATCTAAAAACTTGCCGAGATTTCTGCAATTTATTAAAGCCTTTCAAAGATGCAACTGAAAAAATAAGCGGAGAAAACTACGTTACCGTCAGTTTGGTAATTCCTCTGATTTCCATTCTTATGAAAAGATTAAAAAATTTAAAAGTGGAATCGGATGATGGTTTAGCTACAAAAGAAGCACTGTTGAAAATTTCGGAATCTCGCTTTTATTCACTAAATATGAATAAAACTCTTGTGAAGTCAACTTTATTGGATCTGGATCCTCGATTTAAAAAGTTATACATTCAATCGCCAATGTGCGTAGCGGATGCTATCAAAGACATTATTTTAGAAATGAAGAGCCATGAAGAAAATGTAAGTAACTTAAATACAATTTTGTATTTTATTTTATATTTTGATTAAGAGTGTACAGACTAATATATTTTCCTTAAGAATGTATTAGCTATTCAAAAAGATAATATTCATGAAGATTACTAATTAATTGTTGCATAAATTCTTTCAGAACTCATTAGACCCATTGGAGATCGAAGTAACAAAAGAAGATGTCAATGAAAGCTTCCTTGAGTCACATAATCGCTCAATTTCAATCCAAAAACCGCTGGAAAACCCGGCTCAAAAGGAACTGTCATTATTTTTTAGCTTGCCGCTTACCAATTGGCAGAGCGATCCCTTAACATTTTGGTTATCCCAAAAAGAAACCTTTCCTAATCTTTTCAAGACAGCACTCAGTCACTTGGTTACACCAGGTAGCTCAGTGCCATCAGAGAGGCTGGCCTCAGCGATTAAGTGCGTTGTCTGTGATACTCGCAGTCTCGCAGTCGCATGACAGACAACCATATAAAAGAAAGAGTATTTTTAAAATCCTTAAACAAAGAATTTTGGATGCTTCCTTGAACATGTATTAGTTTATAAGAATTTAATACCAATGTATGTACATATATGAAAACGAAGAAACATAAACGTATGGGATATGAAAAATTGTTGTGTTTTCTGTATGGGAATTCAATTTCAGGATAGCTGTTAATTTTGTTGAAAATCAAAAAATATCAATAATATCGAATATATTGATATTTTTTTGGTGATATATTTCATATCGTTTTGATATTTTTTCAAAAAAGAATATATCACTGATATGATATTTTTTAAATATTTAACAACCCTAGTAGCGACTTTAATACATCGATTGAGTCCTATCGGTATATTGTAGCTAAACATCGATTGAGTTCTATCGGTATATAGTAGCTAAACATCGATAAGATTTAGATTTTTACATTGTTTAAATAAATTTAAATACCTTTGATTCCGTATTAATTCTGGGTCTACGTATGTTTATGGAGTTTTATAGTTTCAGTACAGCTTTAATGTAGTTTATGCAGTGCACGCGCACAACTTACGTTAATTACCGGACTCTGACGATACCGAACGCGTTCAATTTTTAATCCAAAATGCTATTTCTTTCGCCTTGAGAGGTATCTACATATGTGTATATGTACATATGAATGTAAAAAAGCAGCTTCAGCATAAACTTTTGGTCCAGTGCCCGTCGATCGTAATGCGTGTTGTGTGCGAATTGGAGAGCGAGAATTTTATGCAAAATTTTGCTTCACTTGTCCAGGCTTTACTCACAACAGGGTATGGTCACTCGAGTTAGGGGCCTTTATGCATACATACATTTGTATTTGAATAGCATAAATCAGGATAGCTTTGTATTGTGACCGTACCTTCTGAATTGTGTACCCTTCACTCGTCTCTCGTTGCTGCTGTGCGTTTTTAGCTAGATTTGTATGTGTGCTGTGTATTATGTATGTATGTACACACATATGTGTGTATCTATTTTTGGGGTTTCCCTTTCTTTGTCTTCACAAGTCGGCGACTTGTTGTGTTTGTATTGGAATAAAGGCTACGAACTGAAAATTGTCACACATTTAATTATTGAAATTTTTATGTTTAATAGTTTATATTATATACTTTATTATATAGTTTATATTAATTTGAAATACTGAGTTGCACGTACTATTAAATTAAATTTACAACTGCCGAAAGCTTTGCTTGTAGTTACCAATTAATTCCGCTAGAGACAGCTCTGCCGAAAGCCAGGTGATCGGTGTTACGTTACTCAACACTAAAAGATCAGCCGCTCTCTTGAAAATCCAAAGAGCTCTCTCAGAGCGAGTACTCTCTCTCATTAACGCATCTTTGGGCAACATTTGAATACCCTAGAAAACAAATGGATGGTATGATGTCGAGTTGTTTGTCGACGTGTACATAATTAAAAACGAATGGACGAGTCTGCAAATTAGTCTCTGACTTGGAAATCTATCACAGCGAAATCTTTTTTTTGTATGGTCTTCTTCCATGAATTGATAAGAATACACTTCGATCTGACAAAGACTGTGAAGCAGCTTGGAAAAGATTTCAATTTAATTCAAGCAGACAGGGTATAGAAATTTCTGTATTTAACAAAACTTGGGACTGTAAACCGGTTTACAAGCAACATGAGTACGGATCACCAGCAACATGCAAGTAGAATTGGGCAACATAACGTATCCGTCGGCTGGTACAATGGGAATAATGGTAGCACTGTGGAATTCAATCTATTAGCGGGCCACGGACAAGTAACAACAACAGAAATAGTGTCGAATTTTGCTCCGAATTCAGAAAAGTAGTTCCGTTGAATACGAAAATATCCATATACAGATGGAGATACGAGTATTACCGCCGTGAGAGAGAAACCAACAATAAATTTCGTGGGTGCTGAAAGAGCGCGGGCGCAACTGAATAATATCACGAAATTCACGAATATATCTTAGCCAAGAGCGGGGCCTGATCCGTGCGTATCAATCAGTGTGTGTGTGTGTTTGTGTGTGTGTGTGCTGCATTGATGGTTGTGGTTGTGTTTGTGTCAGAATATTAACCGAAAGCAAGTGCAAAAGAAAAATCATAAACAAAACGGGCAACAAGTTTTTTTTGCGTAGAATCGAAATTCCAAGATAAAAACAGCAACAACAGCAGCAACAGCAGCCAGCGCCGTGTTTTTCGAATCGTATTGTTGCAACTCGTTTCGGTTTGTTTCGGTTGTTTTGTCAAAGCCACAAAGCGGGTCAAATGCATAAATAAACCAGCCCGATATCGCTGTGAATGAAACGAAGCGAAATGAAATGCGAAATTTGTTATTATTTGTTTGGCCTGAAACGAAATTAATTACAGCCAGCATTGTCATTGCAGTGCATCTGTACTCGTATCTGTATCTGTGCCGTGCCGCAGAAATCGGTTAAGTTTATGTAAGGCAACGTTGCGGAGTGGAGTATCGTCGTACCGTCTTCTTTTTTTCGACACCACACCGAGAGTGCCTATTGTCGTCCCGCTCCGACGCTTTCATAGAGCTGCGCGAAAGCTCGTCTTAGGCGGAGAGAGGGAGAGTGAGGTGGAGAGTAAACAAATGACTAACTGTCTGCACTGAATGCGTGTGCACGGACAGGCCCCTGCACTTGGCGGACACCAGAGCGGACACCCCTCGCGCATCCACAAATGGCAGCTAAAGTGAGTTGAAACATATCTTAAAGCACTCTCAAAGGACTGACCATCTGCACGGGTAGGCCAAATCCAACGTTTGGTTCTCACGACACACACAGCAAAAACAAACAAAAAGCATAGCTAGCAATCCCCCACCGACAGACAGACTCTGGCACCTTTGAACTTTAAAGCGGGAGAGTGCAAGCGTGTAACGGTGCCAGAGCCAAAACTAAAACCAAAAGCAAACAGACATCAATGAGCAATTGGCAACAAAAAAAACAACAACAAAACAAACCAAAATACACAAAAAAACAGTAAAAAAGCTACAAAAACAGCAGACCAAAACCGGGCCCACAAAAAAAAAAGGTTCCAGGCAAAAAAAGCTGTTGCAGCAGGCCATACTGCAGCTGGTGGCACAGTGGCACAACAAAATTCTGGAGAGTGGCGGGAGAAAGGGAGAAGAGATGATTTAGCTGTACTTTCTTGCTTAAGCATTTAATTTTTCGCCAATTAACCAATTGAGAGAGCGAAAGTAGCCAGAGAGAGAGAGAGGAGCACAAAATCTCTCACTGGCCGAATCTTCCTAGCTTACTCCACTTGCTTCTTGTTTTCATAAATTTCCATTCCAACTTTTGATCTCAACTTTCATTGCTAAATTTGACCCACTGTGCCCTGGTCGAGTGCATTCTGTGGCCATGTCTCTAACTGTAATGGACATGGACAGTCGCGTACCAAGGCGCACTTGTCGCAGAACAGGTTTAATCTTGTCGCTGTCGCCGTCGCCAGTCCATGTTGTTTTTGTCGCTGTTGCTGTTGTTGCTATTTGTTCTGTACGTGTTAGTGTGTTTCTGGGGTTTTTATGAGAGCCCGCGAATAAACTTATTAATGGCCAATGCATTTTTTTGTCATATTTTCCTGCTGACCTCCGAGAGTCTGCCAGCCAGAGCTTGAAGCTGGAACCGGAGTCTGTCCTATGGCTATGGCTATGGCTCTGGGTCTCGCTCTGGGTCTGGGTCTGTCTTTGGCTTAAAGCAAATTGAATCACCTTGCCGTTCTAATTTGCCAACTGCCACCGATCGTTGCAATAATTGGAGCGTGGCTAATGTGTCTGCCAAGAGCCGGGCCGAAGTAGTATCTATGTATAAGCCGGAGGGAAAACAAAGGCCAGAGGTCGAGCTCATTAGCCCGGATCAGAGCTTGGGTCACTGGGGAGTTTTGTGGGGTCTGGTTGGGTGGATGCCACGCCTCCACTGCGCCAGCTAGAGCTAGAACTTTGCACTGCATTGTTGGCAGCTTGTTTAACATTTAAAAATAAACTTATCATAAATCGTGTAAACTTATGGAAAAACACGAACAGAAAGAGGGACAGAGGAGAGAGAGAGAGAGACAGTGAATGCAAAATGAAAACTGTGTGAACATTTTGCTGAAATTGAAAAGTTGTTTGGCCAGCCGCAGCGCAGCGTTGACCATAACCATAACACAGTGGCAATTGGAAGTAGACAGATGGGACAGACAGACGGACGGACATTCAGAGACGAGACCGTTTCGAGCCGAACCGGTAAATGGAAAACGGATCAACTGTTTTGTTGGTAACCGGACGCCGCCGGAGTCAGCCCGCTGCATCGGAGAGGAGCAGCAGCAACAGCAACAGCAGCAGCAACAGCAACATCAGCATTAATTGCATTGGAAATGGATGCTAACGGAGCTGCTAAGGTGACACCAATGGAGCATTAAGTCGCTAGTTAGCCACCAGTTGTGGGTCTTCGTTATGCAACAGTGATTGTTGTGGCTGCTGCTGCTGCTTTGTGACTCACTGCAGTGGCTTGCAAGCCATTTGCCTAGGTAAACGATAAGGTACTGCTAGGAGGGCACATGGCACTTGGGCTGGGGCGCGGCACGTGCACTTTGCGCTAATTAAGCGAGTTGGTAGGCAACTGCACACCGACCGCCGACCACCGACCACCGAATGACGCTGACGGGTTAACGGGCGTGTTTATGGGTTATTTTAGCTTAATTACCTTTTTAACTCGAGGCGGCTGACTCATGGGCGCGTCTAGAAATTCCTAATAAATCGGTCAGCATAGTAAAACGATCAAGTCAGCCCCCACTCGCCACTTGAGCAGAAACTTCTCTTAAATCCACCCACGCGGCTCTTCGGGCGGCACCTTAAATGCAAAATGCGAGAGACACAAAGAGCCGATTGGATGGAGAGAGCCTTGAGCTTGACAAAAGAATACGACAGCTAGAGGGAGAGCGGGGCAAAGCTTTGTAGGAAGTGCATGGAACGCACTCCCTGTCCCACTTCCACCCACCCACATTCAAGCGAGATGGTCTCAGATCATTGGAAAGAAAATGCATGGCAGAGGGAGGGGCATGGCTCTCTGTGTCTAAATACTGTTATAGTGCTGCTGGCCATATGACACTTGGGAGTGGGAGATACATACATTTTTCCCATTGATTAATTAATTAAATGAATATTTTTTTTGGTATTGTGTTTCAATTTTCCTGCTCTTGCGGTGAGCATATTATCTAATCGTAGCCGATAATTATCTCTCTCTCTATCTCTTTGTATCTCTCGTTCTCCCTTGGGGCTGTCACTTGCGCTTTCCTTTAGCCTTTACATAACGCACACGCAAATTGCCCATCATCATCCACTTTCCACACACTCCACACACATTGCCTGACCGCAAACTGCAAATTTGCCGTAATGACTGCTCCGGCACGTTAACTGTCATTTTCAATCAAATTCGTATCCCTCCGTATGCCCCCCGCTATAAAACACTTTTAAGTGTCTGGCCATTAATTTTCAGCGCCTTTTAAACTCTTGCACAAACAGGAGATGTGGATGGAGCGGCGAAAAGTGCTGGCCCCGAGGGGGCGAATATTAAATACAACCATGTGGGAGAGTCCGATTTTCTTGAAGTTTGCCGTAGTTATTAGCCAAAAAAATCCACTTATAAAAACCCGAAAAATCTAGCCAAATATTTGCTCACTTTACACACAGTCGAGAGCAAGACAGAGAGAGGGAGGGAGGGAGAGAGGGAATGCCTCGATTCTGAGAATCAAACGTGTAAAAATTCGCCAGTCAAACGATTATAGACAGTGAGCCAACAACAATGGGGCGGGCAGGCATCATAGTATTACGAGTATATTCTCATAGGAATACGTGAGTGCCAGTGCCGCCTGGGTTCAGGGTTAATTATTCTAATGCACGCTTGGACTCGGTCTCAGATTGAGACTCGACTTGATTCGACTTGACTTGACTTGAATGCTGCTATAGTACGACGACGAGTGTATGTCTAAATTATGCACTATTTGTATTATTAAATGTATGTCGGCACACACACACTCAACGCTCAACACTCCAAAGTTACTTCATATTTATTCTACATAATTATTTTATTACGCGCAAGAGGAAGTTGACGACATCTTCTGTCGATTTTGTGTGTCATGCGTGGCTTGGAAATAACAAAAAAAAACATTCAGGGAAAACGCAGGCCTTCATGGCTGACATGACAAAATACTCGAAGTAGTCAGACAAGACAATTTTGCGACTAATTTTTAATGAGTTTATAAGTTTAATGTCTATATTTTCCCGAAAGGAAGTTGCATGGAAATTTTTAATTGAATTTTCCAGCACTAATAAGCGGGAAATCTTAACTGGTTAAGCCTGACCTTTGGGCGCTGTATGGCCGGCCGGGCCGCATTACATGCTTATAATTAGACAACTGTTGTCGGGTGCTTTCTAATTATTTAACACACCGCATCTATAATTGATGGGATGCAGCGCCACATGCCAGACATTCTCGGGAGAGACTTTATCGGCGCCTACCTGCCGCCAATTAGCATAGCGAACAAACAATGAGGAATGCCAGCGATTGACTAGCGTACTTAATACAGCCAGCAGATCTTAGTTAAATATGGCACTACGCCTCCGCTAAGTGTCGTCTCCCACTAAGCGGTTCACTTTTTTTTTTTTTCTGTCATCTTGCACTCACAGCTGAGGGATTGATTGCCTCAGAAACTGGCAATAAAATTTGCATTTGTTTTGTCTTATGCGATCCGCTGCGATCTCCCTACTGGTGACTGATAAAATCGCTCGTTTGATAAAAACATTTTTAGCCGGCTGTGTCGTGTCTCTGCTCGTCCACGATTTCCCAAGCGCCAATTTGCATGTTTAATCAGCTGTGGCCAAGTTTAACCCATTGTTTAACACAATGGAACAGAGCGAGAGGGCCCCATCAACAACAACAACAACAACAACAACAAAAACAAAAAGCGAACCCCATCATCGCACGAGCAGTTTGTGTGGGCGGTTACGAGATGGAGGGAATTCTATTATGGCCCACCTCGACCAAACCAAAAAATTCTTTCGCACGCCTCGGCCTCTCTCAAGTGTGGCCAAATGGATTTACAAAATTTTGATTTTGGGTTCCTTCATTTTGTCACTTTATCAATCATCGTAAGAGTCCAGCGAACCACTTTGGAACTCATCCAATTGTAGGGCCACTCGAAAGTATTTTATTGACAAAAAAAAAATAATTCTAAGCTGGAGCTTTTGGGCATTCTTATATGTTTCGGAGTTGGTTTTTTATATAGATATTTTAAGCCCCTGTCCGGTTAACCATCAATGGGTATCTCTCCAGTCCAGTCCAGTCTACACACACACACACACTCCTCCACCTAGTCAGCCATTTACTTGTTTGTAATCTTATTGCGCGCTTTGTGGTTGTTAAGTTTAGAACGCTGATGTTATAACAAATTAACAAAAAATACAACAACAAAAATATGTATAATCATATAAAGAGAAACCGAGAACGAGCAAGTCAATGGCATTTCTTATAATTAAACTGGAAGCGAACTTAATGAGCCGCCAGACAAAATCTTTTTTTTGCTCAAATTATAGCTAGAATTACGAGAAATATATAATTTAAAAAATGGTTATCGTGTCTTTTTGCGACTGTTCTTTGATCATCATCATTCCCCCATCATCAACTCTCATGCAAATTTCTTTCTATTCGACTTTTCTTACACAACCATAGCCATAGCCATAGCATCCTGCTTGCCTCAATTAATCATGGGAACTGCCAAAGGCAGCAAAGAACTGGCAAGACACTCGGCTATGGCTAAAACGTGCATTGAACTTTGGTTTCTACGCTTTTTTGCTCATCTGCGAGAAAGGTTCTTTGGATGTAAAAGAATAGAAATAACTACGACTGGGGGCTTTGTCTGGCGCTGCCTGCTGCTCATCAGCATGACAAAGAATAGAACAGAAAGTGCTGACTAAACGCTGACCCTCACTATGGTCTTGTTTGTGGTTGTCTTTCTTTCAAACATTACGCAAAATCACCAGGCCGCACCCACTCACTGGTGGAGGCTTCTCTTCGCCAGTAGCCAGTAGCCAGTGCCGTTTATGCCGCATACCAAATCGAGTGAAATTGTCAACGTAATTTTGCGCAAGTCGCGCTGCAAGCAAGCCAAAAAGGCCCCCAAAACACTTGGGCTTCTCCTTTGCGACGTCGTCGTCGATGTGTTTTAATTGATTCCCCAACAGGCAATGACACACATTGCCATATAAAAAATTCATACATAGTTGCTTATGTTTTAATGGTCTAACGACGACGCATTGAAATAACAAAAAGCTGCAAAATACTGTCAAATCTTGTGTGTATGTACAGCAGGGCGTATGCGTGACACCTCGGCTTTGGCTTTGGGCTTTGGGATTTTATTGAACCGCACGCTGGCCTGTACAGGCGGCTGTTACTTTGGATCAGGCATGAATCGGATCGGCGACCTCAGTTATCACTCTTACTTACCGCGAATTATAATTGATGGTTGGCTTGGCTCTGACTGCCCCTGTGATGGCCGCGTGTCAGTCCGTCGGTTCGTCGGTCCGTCAGTCCGCCCAAGCCGCTTATAGAGCTTTGTATATGAGGTGGCGGACCTTCCCTAGTGCTGGCTGCTGTGGTGTGGGTTATCTCTGGCTTGTACATTGTACAAACATGTGTGTACATCTAAGCAACATAAATCTGACCCTAAGTAGCCAATCTTTTAAGGTGCGTTTCAATACCATAAGGCTAATGAATGGGGTAACAAGCCGCAGGCAATTGAATGTAATGTACAGATTAAAGTTAGAAGCGTGAAAATTACACAATTGGTTAACTTGTCTAAGTCTGGCAATTGATTGAATAATATAATAATTAAATAGATAATCAAATTGTTGCGATATTTCTATTGTTTTTCGTTGACTGATGATTGGAATTGTGCATTGGGTGTTATTTATAATTTTATGCTAACGATAATTCTATGCTCGTTCGATAACTGAAAGTAAAATAAATACATTAAAATTGATTTTTTTTTAATTGTTCGGATTTATATGTTGGAAAAAATAGTTCCAAATTTTTAAATTTATATTCAAATTTATGTTCATAATTTAAGACATTTAAAGTACGTAAATAAATGTATATTTGATACATAATTCCAACACGGATACACTTGAATATCTAACTAGTTTTTGGTACATTAAAACCCACAATTTTAGTTCCGTAACGCACTGTATACTACTGCTTAGCTTAGCTTCCTTTATGAAATAGATTTTCTATTCCAATGATTTCCCTCTCTCTTTCCTTTTGAACTATTTGTGTAGCAATCAGCGACATTTCACTAATGTACTCCGATCTCTCTCACTCTTCTCTTCCGCAGCAGCAACGGCCAGGCGTACGATTTCCCAAAGCAGCAGCGCAGATAAGTCGACAGCACGACTTGAATTATTGCACGCAACAGCAGCAGCATCGGCAACATCGGCAACATCAGCAACATCAGCAGCAACTGCAACAGCAGAGAAAGGGGAGAAGCTGAGCAGCGGAGTAGCGGAGTTGGAGGCGGAGGAGGAGCAGCTCCATTCTACAAGACAATTGTGGAAAATTGGAAAATCCGCGTGTGTGTATTTGTGTGTGTGTGTGTGCGCAAAACGAACAATAGAAAACCAGATAGAAAATCAGCAAGCAGAGAAAACAATCAACGAAAACACACACAGCAAACATCAAAACAGCAAAGCAGAGCAAAAGCACAAGCAAAAGCCAACTATAATTTTGGGATATTTATTTGTATGCTTGGCTTACGATGAAAATTCATCGAAGCAATGAATCATTTTGCTGTTGCTGGTTGTTGTTTTTTGTAGCATTGTTGGTGGCTGAGGCAGCAGCAGCAGCAACATCGACGACGACAGTAAGTGAAACGCAAACGAATGCAACAAATGGTGCAATTAGACAGCCAGCAGTGGCAGTGGCAGCGGCAGCAGGAGCAGAGGGAGGCAGAGAGTCAAGGCAACTTCAACTGGGAGTGCAACAAAATGCGACAGCAGCAGCAGCACAGCAACAGCAACAGCAGCCGCCGCCGGTGACGGGGAAAGCCGAAATTCAGCGGAAATTTTAAGCCCCAGCGATGTGGGTAAGTTTTCCAGCCATACTTACAGCATACATATATTACCCGTACATACGGGCCACACCACCACCGAACACCGAACACCCAACCCTCGGTTCCAATTCACTCACGGGCAAAAAAATTGCCAACTTGCCAAAATAAATCTATGCCAATTATTGACCAACTGCCAGCAGACGAAGCAACAATCGCCGGTGCAACGGCAACAGAAGAAACATTCAGGTTGCTGGCCAACAAAAAACAATTGGCCAGCCATCCAGTCAGGCAGTCGGTCGGCCAGGCCAGGCCAGGCCAAATGTGGCCCGAAGAAGAGGCGCAACCACATCAGCATTGGGCAATCTTTTTGCATTTCAAGTGGGCCAGAAAATGTTTGTCATCTGCGGCAGCGAAAGGAAATGGTTTTATGGGATTGTCTGGAATAGTTTATGGCATGTGAGTAGAAGCTAAAAGGGGAGTGTGTAGTGGAAGGTTGGTGGGAGCCTAAAGGAAAATGCTTTAGGAGAATGTTTCGTAGCAGAACCTTCATGAAATTAAGATTAGTTAAGCACATAAAATGGGTTTCCGCTCTAATAATAAATGGGAATCCATGCAAGGGGCTTCCTTTACATTTTTACTTAGATTATTTTTACCAAGTTCGAAAGACAAAAGCTTAAATTGTTGTGGGGGGTGGGGAGTAACAAATGGCACTACTTTCAAAATACTTATTAGACATTTTAATTATCTCCAACCATCCCTCAATCTCAAAATAAGAGTATGTACCTGTGTATTGAATTAAGATACAACTTTAGCGATAAACCCACCAAAAAAAAAAAAAAAAAGAAGAAGCGAAACCCATCCACAGGTTGCAACCGATCGAAAATATGAAACTGTTCTGCAAGGGCAAATGTCGAGGTGAAGATAGCCTTCCTTTCATATACCCGTAGCCATACCCCATACCCATACCCATAGCCGTACTGGCACTCGTTAAAAATAAAAATAAAAATCCAAATGGTGTGTGCTGCAAGTGTGTGTGGAGATTGATTAGACGAGCTCTTTTGTTTGTGGCTGCCTCACACTTGTGAATGCTTAAAGCAATTGTTATTTCAATTAAGTATTTTCATAAACAATTAAGTTCAAAAATGGTCTCTCGTGGGCGTCTCGTCGATGGTCGATGGTCGATCTTTTGCATTTTGAAATGTAAATGGAAATTGAGTTTTTACGAATTGGAATTCCATTGAGCAGCTCCCCCGAGTGTTAGGCCTAGAGTGGAGTGTACGAGTGCGAGTGCGAGTGCGAGTACGAGGTCCAAGGGTAGCTAATCCCCCCCATTGCATATCACAGATCACAGATTTTGTTGGTGGCAAAGTGTTGACACGAAAGGGCGCCCCCCCATCTGCCCCATCTTTATTCATGAACCTTTTTTTTATGTATACATACAATTTTTGTATAGTTTTCTTCCTCTGTGTTGTTTTGATGGTCTGACCCCAGCAGACCCCAAGCACCAGACGTCAGTGCAAAGGGATTACATAAACACTTTGGTGGCTCTGCACTGGGCAGGGGCATGGAGCATGGAGCATGGGGTCTTGGCCGGGCCCCAGAGCTAACTAAACAAATGTTAATGCATTTTGATTATTATTTTTAATTTATGCACATTAAAAATGTGCGATGAATGGGCATATTTTTGGTTGTATCTTTTTCGGTTTCTTTGGACTATCTGTGGCTGGCTCTTACGAAATGCAATTTTCGTATCGCCTGGCAAGTTGTAGGTGTCGTTGCCGGACACTCGAGAGTCGCCCCGAATACTTGAGAAAAACCAAAAAAAAAAAAAAAAGAAATCCTCAGCCGAAAAATATCAATATTGGTGTGGTTTTGGCCGCCTCTAGTGTTTCGGCTGGTGCTGTGCGCTGTGCTCATTACGTTTACCTGTTTCTTTTTTTCTTCGTTTTGGAGAGACCCCTCATGTGCGTCCATTGCGTAATCCCACTCATTTAGCAGGCGGTTTTCGAGCAGAAGAAGAGCGCAAAGAGCAAATCTAAAAAGTCAACAAAGAGTCGGCCAAGTCAGGTAAAACCGCACAACCAACCAGTCCGACAGCCAGCCCGACAGCCAAGTGCATTCAGGCAGCGTCTTCTGCAGCTGGCACTGCCGCAGAGTCGCGGAGACCAGGGCGTATACGCAATATGGGGGCGTGCATTCGATGTGGGAAATGGTAAGAGATGGATGGATAGATGTAGAGGCATAAAAGGAAAATCAGTTGAATCATTGTTGCCAGTGGGGAAAGGGGGAACACATTGACTGAAAACTGTTTAAATATTTTCGGCCCTACCGTATTACGTACTTTGATTTTTGGATTTTGCTTTAACTCTCTGCTTGCTGCTCGCTGCCCTGCTCTCGATATGTACTCGTAATAACAAATATTCAATCAAAATATTTGCCCTGTTCGTTATTTGATGGGGCCTCTGGGGCCACACATGTGTAAACATAGCTACACGGCTTACGGCTTACGGCTTACGGCTGTAGGTCCATTTTTTTTATAATAGATCTTCATCACGGAACTAATCGTTGGAGTCGATTCAGAGTCAGAGTCAGAGTCGAGTCGGTGTTCGGATGGCAAGGCCAAGAATTATTTACATATAATTATGTAAAGTTTTGTTCAAGCATTTCAAAAAAAAAAGATAAATGGGAAAATAAAAATTGGAAGAACAAACAAAAAATAAAAACAGAAAAATAAATCGATTTTTTAACTAGAGATTTTTTTAACCCGTTCTCAGCGAGTACACAATTTCCAAGATATGGACAAAAATTAAATATCAAAATTATTACGAATGATTTTATTTACCAGATTGCTGAAAATGTTTGCAATCGTATTATTATTATAGCTAGAATAAAGAACTCTCACGAGCCCAGTAGCTCCCAGGGGCAGTTTTCCTCTCTCTTAATTTTAGATTTTTCTATATTTAAATTGGTTTCATCTCATTTTCTGAAGGACACAGAGAATATGTTCATAGTATTTCCTCTAATTTTGTCACGCTCTAAAAACTTCAAATTCGAGTTGAGTCTAATTTATTTTGCCCGAATATCACATATAATATGTATTATATATTCAAAACAAAATTATTCATATTATAATCAACCACTTTTCACTTTATTTCCTATACATTTACATTCCTTTTTAATTTTTGTTTGGTTTTCAGTTGAATTAAATTTGCAGACCTCATTTCCATTCCCATTCCTAGTTGTGGTTGAGTTTTTTTTTATGTTTTTTAAGTGCTGTTTTTGGCGCTAGGAAAAGGAAATAAAATGCGCAATTTGTGTGTTTCGCTGTGGTCGCGGTGAATTTCAATTTGGCTTTTAATTTTTGTTTTTATATAAAATGTTTATAATTTCTTTTTCATTAACTTTCGTTGCGAAAATGTTTTGCTTTTTTCTGCTGTTTGTTTGAGGAGGTTTAATGAACCCTTTTTGTGGGGGCCTGGGGAGGTACTCCAGCAGTTCCATCATTTGGCTAATTTCCCCTGTTGTTGTTGTTGTTGGTTTGTTGTGTTTCTTGCGTGATTAATAATCAAAATGCTGACCCACAACTGTGTTGGGGGATGGGGTCGGGGAATGTTTTACAGGTTTACGGGGGTTATGCAACGAAGATGATTTAGTGGGGGACTTAATTAAAAATCCGTTGGGACAAAAGAAAGTGGCCGAAACTAATGATGGAGAAGGGGGTGCGCAGAGGGGCAGAGAAGATCGCAGTGCATTGCGTAAAACAAAAAAAAAAAAGCTGGCGCTGATGAGAGACTTTGCTGGGTATCTGGTAGCTGCCGCTGGCTTTGGCTCTGCCGCTGCCACTGCCACTGCCTCTGATGATGATGAACATGTGCCACGCCCCACAGCCATTTGCAACGCCTCAATGCACAGCTACTCTACGTGGGGGTACGACGAGTATTGAAAAGTTTTCCAGGCGGAGAGGTACAAAAAAACGGAAGCCGCGCACAATGGCAGCAACAAAAAAAAAAAAACGCAAAAAAGCGCAGGAGGAAAAACAAACTAACAAAACGAAAAATCATAGAAAAAAAAACAAAAACTTAGCAATTATCCAACATTTAACATGTGCATACGATTGAGGAGGGGTATTCATCTATATATACATATACATATATATATATATGTATATGTTTCTATATATAAATCTTTTGTGAGGGCCTGCCACAAGGTGGAAATCGGTCTACGTAATTGCGCTATTAAAAGGTCAGACTGGAGGCTTCCCGAACAAGCCAGCGCCTGAGTGCTGTTTTATCTGTTTTTTTGGGGCGTCAGCAGTCTGTCAGCCAAGGGTTAACAGCACCATCACGGAAACTGAAACTAAAAGTAAAACTCAAACTCAAACGAAAACTACAACTAAAAGACTCAAAGTGCCAGTGCCAGTGCCAGAGTCAGAGTCAGAGTCAGAGCCAAAAGCAAAACGATTCATTTAGAGGCATTTCACGACAACTTCAGCTTTTAGCTGCATTTCCGCATTGACATCCGCGATGGCTTTTGCCATGGCTTTTCCTTGACTTTTCCTTTAACTGTTGGCAGTACCTTTGCCATTTCTTTTGGCTTTCTCACGTCGTTGTCGTCTCTCTGGCAGCGCAATGCACTTCCTGCATTCGTCTCTGGCGGCACCCACAAGAGTAACAGCGCTGCAGATGGAGTTGCCCCGAAGCATTCAGACTCCTTGTATGGGCAAAATGTCGCCTGCTTGAACCGGACTCCTGGCACCGCATTGAGATTTGGCAGATTTGGCAGATTTGGCTGGCCACTCCCTTGTATCGCATACACCCCCGCTGGGCGGAATCTTTGTCTCGTTATGGTTGCTGGCATCGTAGGCATTCGATTTTTGGCATTTTCCGTTTGCCGTTTTTCCGTTGCATGCTTCGATTTCACATTAGAAATGCTTTCGATTGGCGGCTCTCTCGGCCTGGCCAAGACATGTCTTGCGTGGCTGTGCCTCTCTGCCGCTGCCAGTGCCTCTGGCTGTTTTGCGAACAAACACAATGACCAAAACACGTTTCAGCCATGAGCGTGGGCCAGTTGGGGATGTCTGGTATGGTATGGCATGGGGGATAGGATGTGCGATCCGATCGGATGGGGTGCAGCACTGCGGCGCTGCAAACGAAAGCGAGAAAAAAAAAGCAGCCAAGAAATAATGCAACGAAAGCGGAGAAAGTTTTTGTTGCTGCCAAGGCGGCATTTAAAAAATTGTATTTATGAGCTGTGTCTGCAGCAGTATCTGTGTGTTTGTATGCACTTGTGCCTGTGTATCTGTGTGTGTGTGTGTGTGTTTGTGTATACAAACCAGAAAGCAAAAGTGAGGCTGTGCCGCGACTCGCGTGAATTAGTGCCAACGAATTAATGAAAGTTTTCAGCGATTGGATTTGCATTTCTTTGTGTGCTTGGATTACTTTCTTTCGTTGGCCAGGAAATACACCAAACAGAGAGAGAGAGAGAGAGAGAAACAGCTGCTTCAAGGTCACCAGTAAAACAGTGCGTTTCGCCACTGTAAGCCACTTGTGTTTGCTATGCCAAGTCTTTGGCTTTTATGACTCGATTAATTGCCAGGCAACCAACTCTTTGGTTAAACGATTGCATCGATAGCACAGGGGCAACCATTCGATTGTTGCCACAGCTTCATAACCGTTTTGTATGCGTTCGATTGGCAGGGGTCTTTATTTCGATTTCGATTTAATGCCCCTGTTGTTGGCTTCCTTTTATAGCTCGAATAAAAAATGAGACACTAAGACACTAAGTGAATTTTCATACCGAATTTCTATTAGATAACTGGCCGACTTCCTGCCCCACAGCTGGCATCAGTTTGATAACAGTAAACCATAATCAAAAGTGACTCTAATAAGTAGATACGCGACTTGGCGTTTTCTTAACTAATTGGATGCCATAACAGGCTATAATTTGAGACATTTGTCTGCCTTCAAAGACAGATTTGATTTGATTTGATTTTCTTCATTTACAAAACATTTGAATGTTTCGTCTCTTATTCCACAATATTGTTCTCACTTTATTTGCAATGCATAATCCATTCTTTATATTTTTATGGATATTTCGAAATATTCGCTGTCAATTTGCTTTTTTTTGTGTTTTTTTTTTGTTTGCGGCCTGTGCAACGTTGCGTATGATTGACATTTGTGTCACTGGCCCAGGCCCGTGCTGCCTGGCTGCCATATGATTATTTTGTTATGTATTTTCCGCTCATTCAATGGATATTTCATAACTTTTCAAGTCGAGTGTGTGTGACACCATTAAATAAGTTTTCGACAATCGAATCAAACACAGCTGTCAGCAGCCAATCAACGCAGTGTAGTTTGTATCTCTAATAGAATGCTATGGCATGTGTGTGTGTGTGTGTATCTATGAGGGTGTAGTACACTGTGTGTGTTTGACTGTCAATTAGCAAAAAAAAAAAAAAAAGCAAACTGCAAAGTCAGCTGCGTCTCTATCTGCCACTGTCAGTGCTGCTGCCCACTCGTGTCAGTAATTTATTTTTAATTAAAAGTTCTAAACAAAAGCCCAAGACATGCGATTCATTCAAGCGCTAATACCCATACCCATACCCATACTCGTACCCCTACTCATACCCATCCATCTAACGTACTTTTAGTTTATTTCTGTGATCCATTCGGACATTATCTATGGCTTTGTGCAATTAAGGGGTGGAGGAGCTGTGGCAGACGCTGCTGCTGCTGCTGCTCTGGCGGCTACCTTGATGGGGCATTGTGCGCTGGCCGCAGTGATGCCTCATTAGCTGCCAAATAAACTTGGATTTTTGGACAGAATTTTGGCCAGGGGTGGAGTCTCCGTCTACGCCATTGTCTCTGCTTCTGGCACTCTGGCACTCTGGCTGTGGTTGGGGCCAGAGTTCGATACCGAATTTCACAGTACATACAACCAACAAAAAAATGTAGAAGCAACAGCTGCCTGGGCATTAGTCATGCCGTCGCATCCGTTTGGCTGCTTGTTCTCTCGTCTTTCTCTCCCTCTCACACAGTCAGCGATTAATCACCTGCCCAAAAGCTGCACAATTTTGGGGCATTATGTAAGCACTTTTATACAGAAAGATTAGAATTAAACACCGCAGCAAATCTACAAAATTCCCTCTGGTTGTTGCTCGCAATGCCACCCCAAAAAGTGTCAGTGGAGAAGGAGGAGATGGCGACGGAGACGGAGACGGAGGACGTGTAGCAAGAGAACAAACTGTTTCTGTTGGCCATTTGGCTTTGGTTCGTTGTGGTTTTTGGTTATCGGTTCGCTTCGCTTCGCTCAGCTTGGCCTGAACTAAGGCTGAGTCTCTGTCGCGGCAGCCGACAAAAGTCGTGGTGTATATATGACCAAAATCAAATTAAAATTCCACAACGCATGCCAAAGCGGCTGCGGCGGCATGGAGAGACGATGGCCACAGCAGCAGCAAGCAGCAGCAGCATGGCTAATGCCAAGAAGTCGCACAGGCTACGGTATGGCCAGGCCAGGCCATAGTTCCCAATGCGATAAGCAGGCAGAAACCAAAAAGAAAACACAACGACTGTGAAATACGCTTTGCTGGAGAGACAATAGAAAAATGGGCTTTGGGGTAACTTTTTAAACTAAAGTTTTGATAGACATTTCCCTACTGTCAATGGCTGCCTTTAGTTGAGCTACCTTTAGGCAGTGTACAAAGCCATAGCCATCGCCATAGCCCAGTCGCGGCTGAAAATGGCAACCGTTGGACGGCAGGCGTGCGGGCTGCCTGTCGTTTCATTGAAGGCAGGCAACGTGACGAGACGCCCAAATGGGTCGCTCAGTGTTGTACAATATGGAAAATAAACGAATAGCGCAAAGCGTATAGAAAATAGAAGCACAGCAAACGAGAAAACAACTTGGCCAAAACAAAGACAAATCGCTCAATGGCTCAGAGTTGGTGGTGGTGATGGTGGTGGTGGTGGGAGAAGTCAGTTAGTTATTCAGTCAAAAAATCTACAAATGGCCAAAATGCAGCAGTGGCTGCAACAGCAACAGCAGCAGCAGCAGCGGAGGCATCTGCAACTTGTTCTAGACGCCGTTGCTTGCGTTGTTGCTGCCGCGCTTGAGATGCCAGGCAGCCGCCTAACCTTGGCCCAAACTTCAAGCCAATGAACTAAATGTTTGTGAAAAGCAGCAGCCAAAGCAGCCAAAGCAGCAGCGACAACTGTGTTTTGTGCGCTTGGAATTGTTTTTGGCAACGTGAAAATTAAACAATTGTGCAAGCCTCCGAGTCTCAGCCGCCTTGTAATTGTTTGCAACTGATTCATGGGTCAGGCAGTCAGCCAGTGAGGCAGTGAGGCAGCCAAGCGGCAGTCAATGGAATTAGGCCCATTGCTCAATTCAGCGAGAATGGCCAGCTGCCTGCCCCGAGGCGCCTAGAACACAAATTGTGTGCCTGCCAGCCATCAGCCAGCCACGACTAATTAGTGCGCTGCATCCGCAGTTGGATGGGCAGGGGGGGAGGGGTGGCAACTTGGACCAGTTTGTAGCAGTTTCTAGGCTAAGAAACATTTGAAACAAGCTGATTAATGGTGCGCCCAAAGAGTGGTGGGCTTCACGAGTTGCTTTTGATGATACCCCCAAACAGATGCCGAGATGTTGCGATGCCGCGATGCTGCGATGCTTAGATGCTGAGCTGCTGCTGTGGGATGATGACGAGGCCTTTACCTTTGCCCATAGGCAAAAGATCGCATTCCAAACGAGTTTCGTGCTCTGTTGTTGATTTAGTCGCAATCTTGGGAGATTGTTTTCCAATATTTTGTCACGATCTGGCGTCGAGAATGGAAATTTATGCAAACATCGCACTCATACCTTGCCTCTCCCCTTCCTTCCTTCCTTCATTCCTTGCAGATGCTGTCGGAGATAAGCCGACCACCTATCGACCCTCGGGTGCTAATCGGCCATCAATTGCGCCGGCCCTCAACTCGGCGCTGGATCGGGAGCGCAAGCTGATGAATGTGCTGGCCGCGAGGCGTACAGCGCTGCATCGCGGTGGCTTTCGCAGCCGCATTGGCGGCACCACGGGACGCAGTGGAATATTACAAGCCGGGGCGGCGGCTGCCGCGGTGGAGAGCACCTCAAAGTCACCGAGCGATCCGCGGTCCGTGTGCATCAGGAACTGCACCAAGAACTTTACGCGCCGCACCACCGCCAGCTGCATGCGGCAGTGCGCCAACTTTACCCGCATGGCCATGGCGGGCACCATGGAGCAGCGATCGGGCGGAAATAGTTCCGCGGTGCCGAAGTCATCCCACATGAAGGTGGGTGGTGGTGGAGCGGTGGCCGGTGGCGCCGGGGATCGCGACACCAACGAGATCCTCTTCAGCGATGAGTCCTCCCACGGCCTCTTTGTGGTGGCCAAGGAGCAGAACGACACGCTGAACCACATTGCAGATGGCACCAAGCCCCCCGTGGTGGGCAAGGCTGTGCGTGGCAAGGCCACATCCATGGAGCAGCAGCAGCAGCAGGAGCAGGACGAAGATGAGGAAGATGACGAGCTGAAGCCGTACGTTTATTTCGGTGCCAAACTGCCGCCAATTAGGCCCGGTGGCCTGACCATCAAGGCAGCCGAAGGGGATGACGAGCATCCGCGTGTGCTGGAAGTTTCAGTGGCTCAGAGTTCCACCCCCAGCCCCACTCTGACAACGAGCAGCACATCCAGCAGACCCACAGTCTCCACGCGACGTCCCCTGACCGCTGTGGAGCGCAGTCGCAGCCGCTACAAATATCACATGCGGGAACGAGGCATAGCCCCAGCTGATCCGCCACCAGCGCCCGCTGTAATTGCGCCGCCAGTGAGCCGCACGCGATATGTGGGCTCGGGGCGGCCCACAGCGGGACTGCAAACCGAAACGGAACAGGCCAAGGCACCAGTGATGGTGCGCAGGGTGGTGGGGCCCAAGGCAGCGCAGCCTTCTGCCTCCACGCCGCTCATCATCACAGTGCTGAGTGCGGAGGAGGATACAACATTGGGGCAGGCAGAACTGCAGACAGAGGCAACCGCCAGCAGCACCAGCACCAGCACCAGCACCACAACAACAGCGAAGCCAACAACAACAAGCACAACGAGCACAACAAACACCCAGGCACCGACAAGCAGCACCACCACCACCACCACCACCGGAGAACAACCACAAAATCCCCAAGCACAACAACAGCGAAAACTACAACAACAACCAGCACCACTCCGGGCACCACTCCGGGCACCACAACCATCCATTCGATCATTCCAACCACACCGAAGCGAAAGAGCATCATCGAGAAGGACACGGACCTGATACGCGCCCTGGGTCCAGCGCTAACCCAAGAGATCAACATCGAGGATCAGAACAACCTCATCATCTTCTGCAACAACACCTCCGACTGTGGCGTCACGCCGCGCACCAGCCACACCCAGTTGTCGCACACCACCGACTCCAGTTCGAGGATACTGCGCACCACAGTGCTGACCTCCGTGCGATCCACAGTGCATCCGCGAACCAGCACCACCACCAGCAGCAGCACCACACAAGCAGCACCGCCTGCTGCTGCGGCTGATGTCTACATTGGCGTGGTGGAATCCTCATCGTCTGCCACACCGCCGCTGGACATTAGCTCCACGATTTTGATTGCCAACGAGCGGAACGTGGATCCGGAGCTGCGGCGAATGAATCTCGTAACCTTGGTGCTGGTGGCCGTGGGCGTGATACCGCTGGCCGCCATCATCCTCTATCTGGTGCGCAACTATGTGGTGCGGCGCAGGGCCAAGAAGCATGGCGAAGTCTTTGATGTGTGCATCACGGACCAGCAGCCCATCAGTCCAGTGAAGAAGGTCGACTCCAAGTACCAGCTGGACGAGGAGGAGGACGAGGTGGATCATCATCATCACCATCAGCAACAGCAACAGCAGCAGCAGCAGCAGCAACAACAGCACCAGCATCATCACCAGGCCATGCCCATGTCGCAGGCGTCGCGGGATGCCAATCACAATCGCTACACAATGGATGACAAGACATCGCTGGCCAGCGAGTACCAGGACTTTGATCGCGGCAACATTCGCCTGAAGAGTCTGCTGGGCGAGGGCAACTTCGGGCAGGTGTGGAAGGCGGAGGCGGACGATCTCAGCGGCCACTTTGGTGCCACGCGCATTGTGGCCGTCAAGACGATACGCGCCTGCAGTGCCCAGGTGAGCCTCAAGGATGAGGCGAACATCATGAGGAAACTGGGCTCCCATCAGAATGTGGTCACTCTGCTCGGAGCCTGCGTTGAGAGTGGTAAGAATCAGCCTTCTCCTCTCATCAGAATGGTTTGATATTCCTGATATCCCTGTGTTCTATTCCCTTGGCAGAACCCCACATGCTGATCATGGAGTATGCGATGCGTGGCCGTCTGCTGTCCCTCTTGAGGGCAGCTCGAAGTGCGACGAACATCCTGCCAGCCTCAGTGCCAGGTGGACGCAGTCTGGCGCCACTCTCCCCGCGTACGCTGGCAGGCTTTGCGCTGGACATAGCCTGTGGCATGGAGTACATAGCAGGGCGTAGGGTAAGACATATCACCAGTCAACCAAATCCAAATGCTAATCTTTCTCTTCTCCATCACCCCGCTCCAGATTGTTCATCGAGATCTGGCCGCTCGCAATGTGCTCCTCGATCACAATGGCATGTGCAAGATCTGTGATTTCGGCATGTCCATTGATCTGGATGCGGAGCGCATGCGCAAGGAGCAGGAGAAGAATGCGGCCAACGATATATTGCGCAGCAATGCGCTGAAATTCAAATTTGACTTTGGCAGTCGCTACATCCTGCAGCACTGGCAGCACACCTTTGGCGCGCAGCATGGCCAGAGCCATGGGCACTGCTCGAAGGAGCATCACGCCCATGGCAGCGAGAAGAAGTCGTCACATGGCCATGACACAATTGGCAAGCGGCATGCGCTCCCCATACGCTGGATGGCGCCCGAGAGTCTGCAGTATCACATGTTCACCACCGAAACGGATATCTGGGCCTTTGGCATTGTCCTCTGGGAGATTGCCACCTTGGGTAGGGGAGAACTTTCTTTCACACACATTTTGCAATGCTAATTCTTTTAATTCTTTTCTGACAGGCTCAACGCCGTACTCGCAGCAAACGGGCCGCGAGGTGATACGCCGCGTGCCACAAGGGCTGCGTCCCGAGCTGCCCAAGGAGAGCCGCCATGAGTTCTACAATTTGATGTCACGCTGCTGGCACAAGGATCCGCATATGCGACCCTCGTTTGCGCAGTCACGGCTGGAGATCACACGATCGCTGCACAAGTGGGTCGATGATGATTCGGCCGCCTCCGACTACATGGATGTGAGCGGCTTCAGTGAGGATCTCGAGCATGGTGTGGTGTACTTTAACCATCGCATCTCGGAGTTTGAATGCGAAATATGACGCTGACTGAATCATACCCACCCACCCCCCACCACCATTCCCACCATCGTTCACCGCACATCTCTCTCTCTCTCTGTACTTTAAATCCTTGTAATCGATTGAAACGAAATTCTCTTCATTTTTTCGGCGTGCTTGTCCGAGCAGTATTATTTGTATTTTACGAGTATATTTAAATATTTTATCACCCATTTACCATTTCCCTTTCCCATTTCCCATTTCCGTTTCCCTAACCGCAGGGAGAGTTTTCTTTCTTTCATTGTAAATATTTATTATTTGTTGGCCTAAATGCTTTAGGCCTTGCGATTAATTAATGAATGGCGCTGCTTACCTATGCCTAGTTTAATGCGAGAGTATTCGTCACTTAGTTCTTCTAGTCTGTATCTAAAACAACAAATATTCCCATCTTCAAGTTGAGCTATTACCGTTATTACCGTTAGACTGCACCCCCAAGAGAGGACAACAACAACAACAACAAACCTTAAAACTCCCATCAGTTGTGTAATATTATTCGTTATCGCATAGGAACTACATATATGTAATTGTATTGATATGTATATATATATATATATATATGATCTATATGTATGTGTATTATGTATTATGTATATAGCTATAGAATTGTACAAATAAATTAATTAAACACGAAATATAATTATGATTATTACACCAGTAATTGTTGTGTGTGTATGCTTTTTCTTTTGTTAAATGAATGATTAATGCAAAAAGGAAATATGCATGCTTTTATCTTTACCGATTCAGCTGCACAATTCTCTCAATGATTTTCTCAATATTCTGACACCTTTGTCCCAAGATTGGGAGGAAGGAAACATTAAGCTAAATATTATAACATTAGATTGTACGTTTGGAATACTCCAAACCCAAATATCTTTGCTCGTATTCCTCAGGCCATCAGATTTCTTATAGAAATCACACTGGCAAGGCACTGAAACTGCGGGAAATTCCGTACGAAGAGTTATTGTAGATAATATTGGAAAATTACATGTATTTCAAACGCATTAAAGATGATAATAATAATTATTAGCAATATTCTCGTTAGCGCCATTAAATAAGCTAACCGCAGAAGCTGCGCTGTTTCATATTTATACGAAAATCTGGCAACTTTGTGTTGGCTTTCGTTACTCTGTTAAGTTTTCTACTGCTTGCAACTATCTGGCAACTCTACTGCAAGTTCCAGTTCGGTTCACTGAATCCATCAGAGAGCGCGCAACTAATTTAAAGAGTAACTAAAAATGCTACAATAATTTCAAGATCAATTTCTGTATCATATTTGCTAGCTTACAGCCAGAACCGATTAGGATTTAATTATTTTACTTGGAAAATATACCTTACTTTGATTGTACTTCGATTGTAGGTGGAATTATTGGAGAATGATAAAAAACTTGATATATTTTTCAAGTATTTTTCCGCTTAAAGGCTTGTTCAGCAGTTTAAGCATATCTCATATCCATATCAAAGTTATGCAAATTTAAATCTTTGAAAGAAAACCTTGATGAGGAGGGTGGGAAAACTGGAATAGGTGGGCATAGGCACCAGTTTACGCATAATCACCTCTGCATTAGTCCATATTTGGAATATAATACCAAGTAAAACGCATAATGTATTGGAAAAACGAAAACCCATCATTGTCAATGTCAAAACTCCCACCAATGGATTGGACCAAAGAGGTCAACCACTCTGCAGATGCAAACGGCAGTGGTCAGTGTGGTCAGTGTGTCCACTGCTCAGCCGGAACAACCACAGCAGGGGAAATATAAATAAACAAAATGTAAAGTGCAAATTAGCCAATTGCATGCGGTTTTTATGGCCAACCTCTCGACTGGCTGATGGCCGATAGCGGAAAGATCTATCCCCCCCCCATATGCAAATATTGTGAATGAGGATGAATGCTGCTGCTGCAGCTGGAAGCGACAGTTTTGGGGGCCTGACTGATTGATGACGCGGCAATAAAGCACACGGCCAACGATGCGGTAATGCCTCCAAATGGACATTAAGATAAGATGCGTTTAAAACGTGGAACGCATTGCGTGTGAAATGAAAATCCTAGCTAAAAGGCAAAGCCAATGCCAAAGCCGTTTTGGCGCTGTGATTACCAACGAAAGTGTGAAGAAAATAAATGCTCTGCCCGAGTGGCAATTGAAAGTGGAACTGGCCGCCCTGCAGCAAGCACTTTGCTGCTGCTCGATGGTTAATCATTTTAACCAATGATGAAGAAATAACAATAAAGGCGCACAACAGCGAAACGAAGAAAAGGCCATTACCAGACGCGGTGCAATAGCCGCAGTGGCAGAGTGGACAGTGGAGCAAATAATTCAATGGGCAATGTTGTATCAATTTTACTCTTTTGCGTGTGATTTGTGCCACTGTGCAAGCTGTGTTGGCTGGCCAAGAGGCGGAGGCGCTAACAGCCTGCCCAAAGTTGCCACCGAGGGCCATCAGTTTTGTGGAAAACGAAAGTGCCTGCCGGCCTGCCTGCCTGCCTGCCTGCCTACCGTTGCCTGTGAAATTAATTTTCCTTGACCCCCCCGGCTGTTTAGGGGGCTCCTCCATGAAGTGGCCAAAATGTTTTGCCATGGCTAATGAAGCCAATAGAAAGCCGTTTAAATATATTATATATTTTACCGTGCTTCCGTTTACGGCCATTTGCTTCCTGACCCACTGCGAACGGACTGCCGAAAATAACACAAAAAGAAACAAATGACTTAAGACACGAACTTGGCAAGTGGCTATGGATGCGAATACCACCTGATGGATCGGTTTGGTTTCCGCATAATACCCATTGGCAGCAGTAAAATGCAAATCGAAGCCAGCTAACGGTTCAATGAACTGCTGCGAACCTGCAGAAACAAAAGCAATTAGCCGCAAGACATTTTCAATGCACAAAACACGTCCAGGTCCAGAACGTTAACAGAGTTGGAAGCATAGCCAGCAGCAGCAGCAGCAGCAGCAATGAGCCAGCAGAAGTAGCAGCAGAAGCAGCAGCAGCAGCAGCAGAAAGCCGCGGCAGCTGAGGCAGGCAGCCAGCAAATCAGTCTGCGGCGAGTGTTGAAAGCGCTAAGACATTGCAAGCGGAAGAAGCAGGCCAGCCAGCCCAAGCGAAGGTGAATGCCGAGCAGCCCCCATCTCAAGAAGTGTGGCAAAGTAGAAAATCTGTTAATTAAGGCGCGTGTGAAAAGTGTGAAAAATCATCGGGCATTCAAGCTGCAAAATCAGCGAAACGGAAGAGCAAACCGCCCCATAGAAAAAGTGAAAATTATCTATTTAAAGTGGAGTGGAAATTGTGGTTCTTGCGTGGGTCTTGCAACAGGAATTAACAGCAGCAGAGAGAGAGGAGTGGACCCAAAGCATATAAAATCGGAGGTGATTTCTAGAGGTTCAGTCTCTTAGTTTTATAAATTAATCATAAAAAAATAAAAAAAAGCGAAAAGCAGAAAATGGAATAAAATCGAAATTGGAATTTTATAAAAAGGTTTATTGCGTTTGCCGCTGTGTGTGTGTGTGTGCGTGTGTGTTTTAGCCAAATATGTGAAATGGAAACAACTTTCTAAATGGAAAAAATACAACAAAAAAATAAAACACTCAACCGACCGACACAGCGACGCACCAAAAATTTGGATTCTTTTTATTCTTTACGCCCGAGGAAATTGTGTCAGTCCGAGAGCTGTTTAAGGCCTGCAGACGTGTGTGTGTGAGTGTGTGTGTTTATTTATGGGCGTGTGTGTAAGTGTGTGCGTGCTGCCAGGTTGTGTCTTGTCTTAAGTCTTTCGTTTAGGGCCCGCCAAATTGGCTTGGGATTTGATGACAATCGCAGACCGATTGCCGCGTAGATATTGATTCTTGGATTGGTTCGGCGGTGGCTTGGCTTCGGCGGTGGCCTGACGCGTCTCTGGTTAGTGGTTCAGCGGGTTCGCTTACTAGGTTAGTCGGTTAGCACCTAGTTCTGCTTAGTTAGACTGCTTAGTCTGCTTAGTAGGATTCTCTTATTGCGTTCGATTGGAGATGGTCTGTGCGACGACTTTCTTGCATTGCTTCTGCCTGTCAGCCATTTGCGCTGCGCTTTAATTTGTTTTCTTTAATTTTTGTTTGTGGTTTACTCTGTTTTTTTTTGTGTGTTTTGTGTTCGTCTGTTCGTCTCTGGCCCCGTTTCGTTTGTCTGAGCAATGCACGCAAAATTACAGCTTAATTAAGCTGGCCAAAGAATTTGCAGAGAGAAATGGCATGCAACGTAGCAGCTGCAGCTGCTGCATCTGCAGCATCTTCAGCTGCAACTCTCCTACGCTTAGCTAATTCCCATTGCCATTCCCATTGCCAATTTACTTTCTTAGCACTGGCGCAGGCACCCACGCCAAATTGCTGGGCTGCCTGGGAACTGGCGAAATAATGGCCGCCATTTGTTCGTACAAATATGGGAAAGAAGCGACTGTGGCGTTGGCTGTGGCTGGCTAGGCTAGGCGACTTATTGGCTTAATTTGATTTATCGCATCGCAGCACTTTCCCAGCCACAGACCACAGATTTGTTTGGTACGGCCATATGCAAAAGTCTATACAGCAAAAACCAGAAGCACGCTGCGCCTCTTTCCCCCCCCCCCCCCCCAGTTTCTTGTCTCCTTCTCGCTCTTCTAGCTCCTCCATTAGCAGCGCATTTGATGATGGGCCTTCCCTGGCGCAGGTGTGCGAAATAAATTAAAGCCATTGCGCGCGCCGCTTGGCTCTATGACAACGGCAGCAGCCTCACGTTCGTGCCACAAGTTTTGCGCATCATTTCATTCAATTATTTGTTGGCTTGACTGCCACTGCCTGAATGCCTGAATGCCTGGCCTGGCCTGGCCTGCCTCCTGGCTGCCAGCATCCAAGGGGCCCAAAAACAAAGCCTGCAAACAAAGCAAACGAATCTCTCGCCAATCTTTTAACCCACGTCTGCCTCCAAAAGTTTTCCAATGCTGGTTGGCTGTTTGGCTGGCTGGCTGGCTGGCTGGCTGGCCTTGGCTGCCTTTTCTAAACTGTCAACTGCTGTGGTTGGTGGCAGTGCCGAATTTTCACTTTTCATGCGGCACAAAAGGTCACAGCATCTCCGGCAGCATTTCCAGCATCGATGCAGCTGCAGCTGCGCCCCCCCCTTGGGAGTAGTTAGCATTCAGATTTGTCAGCAGCTTTCCATGGCAGATATTTGCATTGAGACAAGACAAGAAGAGAAAATCTAAAGCAAGTTACAATGTGAGCGAAAATGTTTTTATTCGAATGAATGTGCAAGATGAACCCAACAACATATCAATCACACACGACCTTTTAGTGTGCGGCTTTATTACCGCAAAAGAGTCATGGCCCCGCCCGCTGCGACCCCTTCACTAACAATATCAGTGGCAATAACCGGAGCAACGGCTACAGAGATGGTTTCAGGTGCTTCACGCCTTGTTGGGCAGTCAACAAAATGTCTCGAAGTGAGCGATGAGTTGATGACTGTAGTGCGATTACCTAAAAGCCATAGAAATGGCCATAGAGTCAGAGAGTCACAGAGAGTCAGAGAGTCAGAGTAAAGCTGCTGTAATAGCCATGGCTTATGCTGCTATCCCCAAATTCCCCACAAACCATAATAGTTTATGCTCATGTTAATGACTTTTACTTTCAAAGGAAAGCCAACACACACACACACAAAATGAATGCTTAAATGTACATTTATTTCTAACAAAACAAAAAAAAAACAAAGAAAAAATCTAAGAATTAATTTGGGCAAGATTTTGAAAGCGTGTGAGTCGAGTGGAGTTTAGTGGAATGGGCCCCCGTTCATAAATAAAACAATTAACCGACTGTCATTTTGTTGTTTTTGTTGTTATTATTTTTGGAAAATTAAATGTGCAACTGACTGACTGACCGCCGCCCCGCATTAACTTTCGTTTGCTTTTCTCAGTTTTGGCAGTCGAGTGAAACAACAAAAGCCACAGAGCCACAGAGCCACAAATACAAAAAACAACAACAAAAATAAAAACAGAAATTAAATAAAACAAATAAAAATGAAAGCTGGCCGCGCCTTTGGCTGCCTCTTCTGGGCCCTGCTCTATTGTGTGCTCTACCTGGATCTCGTCGGTGGCAGCAGCAGCAGCAGCAGCGATGAGGAGCTGCTGGACTTTGATTTTGCGGCTGTCAAGGATGCCGCCGTTGCGGATGACTGGCAGCTGGACGACTTGGATGAGCAGCAGCAGGCGGAACAGAAGCTGGAATCGAATATGCTGGACTTTAGCGTGGATCTGGACGAACCGCAGCCGGAGCGGCAGGTGCCGCAGTTCGACTTGAGGCAGAATATACTCCGACATGCACTGGCCAAGGCGCTCACCGATGAGGGACTGCGTCAGAAATTCATCGAGGTGATGCCCATTCTGCGTGTGCTCTCCTCCCAGCAGCGATTGGCACTGTCCGCTCTCATCTCTGCGCAGATGAGTGCCAAGCAGGGACACGAACTGAGATTAGAACAGGTTGGAAAAACCTCTTCCCCCCCTGCACCCATTGAAACTCCCGCTATAACTTTCTCCTTTGGTTTACTCACAAAGGTTCGCATGATGTTTGGCAATGATAAGAAGCTCATCCTGCCCATTGTCTACGATCTGGCCAATCTGGTGAAGAGTTCCACCCGCAAGTACCTCAATCTGGGCTCCGATTTGTCTTCCGCTTCGGCACTTCTGCGTAGGCAGGATCAGCTGACTGTGGCAGAGACCGAGCAGGATGATAATGTGGGCACCATCGATGTCAGTGGCAAGCCAGAGGATGTCCAGCCAGAGGATGTCAGTGGCAAGTCAGAGGATGTCCAGCCAGGGGATGTCAGTGGCAAGTCAGAGGATGCCGCCTCTCTGGAGGATTTCTTTGAGGAGATGCAGTCCGATGTGCTCGATCCTCAGATGATCAATGAGGCACTCCAGCCGGCAGATACGCAGAAGAATTCCACGAATGAGAATGCCAAGCGGGTGCGACGATCGGCCAATGAGTTTGTCCACAAGCTAACCCGCTCCGTGCCCGTTTCGGTGACAGAGCAGCAGCTGTTGGGCGGCATAGCAGGACGCACCGTCCGCCTGAACACAACGTCGTTTCAGCAGCCCAGCAGCAGCAGCAGCAGCGGCAGCTCCAATCAATCCTATGTGGAGATTGAGGATCTCGCCTTTGCCGGTCTCAATGGCACCGAGCTGATTCCCCTGAACGCCGACGAGCGCTTGGATCTGCAGCACAATAGCGGCGAGGAGGCGTTGCTGGAGGAGCCACTGCCCAACCCAGAAGAACTGATTGCCGGTCCGCGCTATCGGCTGGGCAAGCGGCCAGCTCCCGGCCAAAAGTCGGCGCCCGTTAAGCGAAAGCGACTGCAGACAGCCAGCCGGGGCAGGCCCAAGACCTCGGCCAGCTCCCACAAGCCGCAAGTGGTGTCGCCGGTGGTGGTGGCGCCGCTGCGTAAATGCGAACGCTTCACCAGCAACATGTGCATCCGCACCGACGATTATCCGCTGTAAGATGTTGTTACCTGTAGCTGTAGTTGGTGCTCCATCCTGGTCACGGTCACGGTCCCTACTCTTAGTCGTTAGTTTAGTGAGATTTTAGTTTACAAATAAAAGGCATTAATTTATGGCACTCCTGAACCCCCCAACCCACCCACCGCTTATTGATAGTCCCCTGATGCACCTATGCTTAGTTTCCGGTTACGGTGGTTTTCGGTGGTTCACTGCAGACTTGAAATATAAAAAAAACATATAAAATCAATTCCAACAGCGAACAGATCATGGGCAGCATTCGGCGGCACAAGAATGCGATGTCCGCGCTGCTGGCCGAGTTCTACGACAAACCCAACAACAATCTGGAGCTTGGCGATGACTTTGATGACTTCAGTCTCAACAAGAAGCGGTAAGTGGAGGCCCTGACAGCAGCAACAAATATTTACTCCCTCTCTCTCTCTTCTGACAGTCGTGAGGACGAGGGCAGCAGCGCTGGTGGCATGTGCCTGAGCGTGGTGCGTTATGCCCGACCACAGAAGGCCAAGTCCGCTTCTGGTGAGTGGAAATATATCGTGAATACGGGCCAGCACACCCAAACCCTCAGACTGGAGAAGTGCAGGTAAGTCGAACAGCAATCCCTGGCAACTTCTATTCAATACTCAATACTCAATACAACCCAACTCTCACATTAGCAATCCTGGGGAGAGCTGCTCGTACCTGGCGCAGACTTACCGCTCGCACTGTTCGCAGGTGTACAACTACCATCGGCTGCTCAGCTGGGACAAGGTGCGCGGACTGCATGTGGACATTTTCAAGGTGCCCACCTGCTGCTCCTGCCAGGTGGATGGCTATCGCCAGCAGTTTCCGCCACTCTCATCCATCCAGGCCAAGGACTACTCGCCGCTGGCCAACTTTAAGCCGGAGAGTGTCGCCCCAAATGGCTACAGCACCATCAATGAGGAGGATCTGGACTATGCCGAGGACAGCGAGGAGGATGAGCTGGGTCTGGGTCTGGGCCTGCGCTATCCCACCTTTAATGGGCGCGACACCAACGAACTGTACGCCGGCGGCAGCAAGAAGGTGCGCGGCGCCTCGACCAGTGTCGGTCCGTATCTCAGTCCGCCCGATGATGATGTCGAGGAGGAGCAGCAGCAGCAGCGATTCAGTGGCTACAAGAGCCACAATCACAAGGGTCCAGGCGCTAGTTCAAAGAAATATTACAGCCAGGTGAGCCGACGACGGCCGCATCAGCAGCAGCAGCAGCAACAGAATGAGGCACGAGTGGACTTGGATTTGGCGCCAAGTGAGATGCACACGGACCAAGAGGTAAACGTAAACCTATTTGCTGGCCCAGAGAAGCCCATCCAGCGTCTGCCCATCAATCGCAAGCGTATTCATACCTCCACCCACCCCAACACAGCCGCAGCAGCCGCAACCTCATCATCATCCTCATCATCGTCCGCTGGAGGAGTCCGGTTTCGCTTACCACAGACCACAAGCCTACCAGCCCGAACAGGAACCGCTGCTGCCATCAGCCTCCATTCCAGTGGCCATGCCACCCATGCCCATCAAGCAACAGCCGCAGCCGCAGCTGCAGCACCATTCCCTGCTGCATCCCCAACAGCTGCGACATCTCAGCCTGCCCTCATCCAGCGCAATCAGCAGCAGCACATCGGCGGCAGCAAGTCGCGACCCCGCTTCTATGCACCCCCAGCGACCACGCCCCTGGCAGTCGCACCAATCCCAATCTCTGTGGCAGCCAGCCCAGCGTCGACTCTTCCGACCGAGCGCACCACACAGCAGCAGCATCAGCAGCAGCAGCAGCAGCCGGGCGGGCAGCAGCAGCATAAGTCGACGGCATTTCCACAGCCGCCGGCCGGGGTCTACCATGTGAACTCCAATTCCATTTACACGAGCAGCAGCAGCGGGAGTAGCAGCGGGAGCAGCAGCGTCGATGGTGCCTCGGCTGGGCCAAGTAATGGCACCAAACGCATAAACTACAACTACCATCCCATCATAGACTTCTTCGAGAAGAGCAGCAGCAGCAGCAGCAGCAGGAGGGCAGAGCAGGCAACTGCAGCACCCGGAGGAGGATTGACAGACTACGACATGGAGGAGTCACGTCTCACGGAGCAGCGTGTCTATCCGCAGAGGCCTGCGGTCATGGGCATGGACACAGGCATGGCCACTGGAGTCTTTCAGCATCCCATTCCGATACCCACAGCCTCGCATGAGCGTCGCATGGGCTTTGGTGCTGGTGGTGCTGGTGGTTTGGGTGGCGGCCGGCAGGGCTTTGCCAATGATAATGCCTGGCAGCCAATGGTTGTGGCGCCCTAATATAAGTCGCATGATTCCGCCTCTGCCTCCAACTCGAAATTCCCCCCCACTACCCCTCTCCTCTAACGTATTAACAGCGCCCGAAACGTGTGCTCGTCCATGAGCTTTAGTCCGTAGTCTCTGCCGCTCTCTTGCCCGCCCCCTCCTAGGCTGCATGGGAGAGCATAATCAAGTAGTTGGTCTAGCTATCAATTCTCCTAATCTCCATTCTCCCCATGTTGCCACCCCCCCTCTCTAATGTTTAACCCATTCTATGTTTATCTATCTATTTATTTATTTATTTTGTAGTGTGTAGTGAACGAAAAATGTGGAAGAGAAGACCTATTTTTGGGGATCGTCAGTGGTCGCAAGAGTTTTAGAAATAAAATATAATTTATTGAAATTATGCGAGTGTTTTTAAAATATTTTTGTATATTCTCTATTGACGTAGAATCCTTGTCAAAATGGCCGATCCAAGCCAAGAAAATAATAATTTAACATATTCAAATGTGGAAAAAGTAAGGAATAAATTGAAATACCTTTTCAATAATTCAATTCTTTGGCTATCCATTGCCAGGCCATTGCCATTGTTCGTTTCATTCCACTGTTCCACAGAGTTTCATTCGTTTCGTCCTAGTGGCGTCTCCAGCAGATATCAGCGGTTGCTTTTGGAACTACTGATTGTGTGCTTACATTAAAAAGCTCGCTGCTCTAAAACTGAAGAGCAAAAATTTTCCAAAAAAAATAAATAAAAGCAGAAAAAAGTACTACAAAATAATTAAAATTTAAAATTTAATTAAATGCTAAATTAATGATAATTCTTTAACCTGTGAGAGCATTTTAAGGGGTCTCCTAAGCAGACATTACCTTCGTCGACACATTGAAAAAGGTCATCACAAGCATTCCTTAGTGCAATATAAAATGGTTTTGATTTACTTAACTTTTCGTTTCTTTTACACTTTTTGGAAAATTTGAATAATAAGTAACTTATATTGTTGGGAATTAATGCCAGTAAAAAACAGAAATCTTAAAATATGACCATTACATGCCAAACAAAATGTAAAAAAAAAGTGAAAAAGTTGAAGAAACATAAAACAATAGAAAATATCAAAATTGGCTCAATATATCTTCAGTTACAGTCAGTGTATATGTATACAACAAATCGACTGAAATCTTTGTATGTCAGCAACAAAGGCTGAGTGAAAATTATGAAAATGCGCAAAGTCACCACATAGCGGGTTTGAAATTATTAAAAAAGATTTTGGGTTATTAGAGGATGTTATCTTATTTATTCAACGTACAACAATTTTGTTTTTCATGGAAAGTACAAAATCTTGCAACCTACTTATGAAAGGTTTCTTATGAATAAAACGAAACAGTTTGGCTACAAAAAAATGCATGAACCTTGGCTGCATTTTTTAGCAGCCTTTCCCTGCTCTCCGCTTGCCTGCCTCTCTTCTTGATGTTGAAACTTTTCTTCTTCTACCTGTACACTCTCCATCAAATATTAGCCCAAATAAATGTAAGCTAAATAGTTATTTATTTAATACGGATTCGCCTTTCGCTCAACGGACACAAATACTCGTACTCGTATTTATTTATGGCTCTGGCGAAGTTCAAGTTGAGGGTCAACCGGCGCTCGACGCGCTAATGAGATACAGAGTCCGAGAAAACAACAAAAAACACTTGCAGATGCGATACGAAACTAGTTTGTGTGTCGCGTGGAGTCAGAAAGTTGCACACACACACACACACAACAGAGAGACGAGAAAGATCTGGTGGATGAAATGTGCCAAACCACGAGCCACCGTACCACAGCCGAGAGCGGTGCACACTGGGGGCATATGCAAAGTGGGTTTCTAAAGCGAAACGAGCAGCAGACTGCAGACTTTGATTGTGACTTCGTCTTTGACCAGTTATAACATTGAGCGTTGCAAGTTGCAAGTTGCAAGCTGCAAGCTGCAACTGGATGGCAAGTGGCAACGTCACTTCACTCGTGTGTTGCCAGTTTCGCTTTCATTTGGCAGCAGCCGAGCGATGACGAAGACGATGACGACTTCAAAGACATCTCGTCATGCTGCCGCCTGCCGCTTGCCGCCTGCCTCTGCCTGGGGGAGAGTAGGATAGGATGGGAGAAACACGAGAAGAAAGGCTGGCGGACCAATCAAACTGGAAAATTGGAAAAACGGCGAAGAGGAAATTTTATAAAGGCCCAATGATAGCACAATTTCTGCACAGTTGTGGAGCAGCCGCCGTTCGGGAAAAGTGAAAAGTTTGCCAGTGGAAAATCGCTACGCGCTTCGCTTTGGCCTTGAGAGAGTGAGAGTAAAAGTGGATAAGTGGCAAGTGGCAAGTGGCAAGGTCGCAGCTCCATGGGGAAATCACTGTTGTTGTTGCTGTTCGCTCTACAGCTCGGTCATGGCATCAAGGTAGAGATGCCCATGCCCATGCCCACGCTACAGGAGGTACTTGTGCCCAGCAACAACACCTCGAGTCCGCCAGTGTATCGCGTGTCCAAGCCAGCGCCAAAGCAGCCGGAGAAGCGTGTGCCCACGCACCTGCAGGACATCGTGCGACATCCCGGCTATGTGGATGATGATGCGGGAGATGTGATCAGGATCATTGAGCCGCCGCAGCACTTCCAGCAGCTGAAGCGCCTGCGCCAGCGGCAGCCACTCGGTCCCGCTGTCGTCTGGGAGCAGCCACGCAAACTGAGCACCAATCGTGCGCCCGCACAGCCACGCCCACAGCTACCCACAGGCGATCTTCTGACGCAGGAGACGCAGAACATGCCCCTTGCCAACAGCAATAATCTGCAACTTCCCATGGAGATCCTGGCCTCAGTGAGGAAGACAGAACGACTGCTGCATCGCCAGCGGCAGCAGCAGCTGCCTCTGGGCATGCGACAGCGCCACATTCAGCGTCAGTCCCACACACTGATTGCCCAGAAATCCCAGGAGCAGCAGCTGTACCAGCGCGGCCAGCAGCAGCGGCTGCGAGCGGTGCTCTGCCGGCACCAGCAGGAGCACAAGCGGCCAAAGCGCATGAAGCGGGAAGCCCAGAGCGTCAAGGGCAGTGGCGCCTACGATGTGCAGCAGGGTCTCAAGTTGGTGGCGCACATTGGGGATCTGCTGCGGAGTGCCACGCTATATCTACCCGACGACGAGGCGGAGAGGGGAAAGCAACCCAATGAGGTGAAGAAGTCAACGGCGTGCAGCGGCAATGCAACCACCAACAACTGCGACAGTCGACGACGTCGCCAAAGGCTGTTCAAGCCAACCAAAACAGCGGAGAAGCAGAGGGAGAGATTGAGGGAGAGGCGTCGCAACTTCCGCAATGAGGCAACATCAACGACAACAACAACAACGACAGCGCAACCAGCAACAACAACAACTACAATAGCTACAAAAACTACAGTCAAATCAGCAGCAAGAGCAGCAGCAGCATTGAGTGGCAATTCAACAACTTCCGCAACTCCGTTGGCCAGTCGCCTGGTAAATTCACGTAAATCACCAAATAATAACAACCGCAACGGTGGATCGGTGGCCCGCAGCGATGATTCCATACTTTATGCGGACATAATGACAAATATACGGCAGCTGTGGCAGGAGCAAGACGAACTCCTTGGCGCGGCACCACCCCAGTTCATTGCACCCGATCAGGTGCCGAACAACACGGACTATCGCGCCTTGGATGTGTACCTCAAGGAGCTGGACGAGCTGTCCAAGCGATTGCCCACTGTGGCGCCCATAACTGGACTGAATCGTGAGGAGCTGGAGTGGGCCACGCCCACGCCCAGCTGGTATCTGATCAACCAGGAGGGTAGGATCTATGAGACGCGGCTGGACAGCGAAACGAAGCCCTCATCGACGCTCTTCCATCGCTTTCCCGACATGCCCAGCGGCGATGCCAGTGTGGACTCCACCCTGGATCTGAAGTAGAGGATGCCCTGAGTAGATTTTTGTGTGTGTAATTTATTTATCTAGTTGTAAGTTGGATGAAATAAAGAGAGAACCTTTCCCGAGACCTTTGGCTGCTCTCCCAGCTCTGTCAATGCCACCGAGTAGATCTCTGGGCGTATGGGGGGTATGGGATTCTTGCTGGCCAGCCAAGCATTTAATTCAACTAATTACATTGAGAGCCCAGCAGTCACAAGTTCTTGGCTAATGCGGCAATTTAGATAAGGCCCAAACTGGCAATTAGCCAGTCCGCGGGGCGTCGCCCCCCCGCTCAAGACCCGCCAACGTGCGAAACGCATTGTGTGAAGCCCTGACCCCGCCTAACATGCAAACTTGTGTGAGAAAAACTCTACGTATTTTCGGCCAGCAGAGAAATATACAAGCACGTACGAGTAAGTAGCCCCCAATTGAGGAAGCAAGTGCCACGAAAGGGGAAGAGTCCATATGTACATGCACTCAGCGAAAAAGAAACACACACACATATATATAAATTAAATATTCGGAATTTAAATAAAAACAATAGTAAAATTAATTAGAATTCCCTTCAAACATTTAAGTATTTAT
The DNA here is from genome assembly GCA_035043285.1 of Drosophila subsilvestris. NCBI lineage: Eukaryota > Metazoa > Arthropoda > Insecta > Diptera > Drosophilidae > Drosophila > Drosophila subsilvestris. The sequence continues at coordinate 446,921 of JAWNNB010001728.1, read as the reverse complement.
GTATATTTAAAAGTCTTTTTCATGCGGGACATATTTAATTTAAGTACAAAACTGTATTAAATATATATGGGTAATATTTGTAGGTAATTTATTTAATTTAGGCATGAAAAAATATAAATATATTTAAATATGAAATAAATTTAATTTAAGTACGAAATATATTTATTTTATATAGCTAATACGAAATTTATTTACTCGTATTTTCTATATGAAGTAAATGTATTTTAAATACTTTAATGTTAAATAATTAATGTTGAGATGTAAGTGAAAACATCTTTATTTTACAATTTCCACTCTCTCGTTGCAAATCTGTTGTTATACACTTTTAAATCTAGGTGTTGATATTTTTCTCTGTGTGTATTTTCGGCCACCAAGTCGCAGAGAATTGCCATAGAAATATACACGTATGTACATATGTATGTACCCCACAATTGAGGAAGGAAGTGCGACACGACAAAGGGGAAGGTAGGGTACCATATGGCTGGTAATTCACGTGACCTTTCTTACACAAAATTCCACTAGAAATGGATCTGTGCTAGAATTTGGCTCTTCCCTCACGCAGCTCTGAAGCCCTGAAGTGGCTCCTCCCTCACGCAGCTCCATTTAAGTTCTTGCCCATTTTTATGGGAACTTTTGGGGCAGTTCTTAGATTTAATTTTTCATTTCCAGCTTCATTTTTGGCCTGGATTTTTTGGTTTGTTTGTCGCTGATGCTCTTTTTTATGGATTTAGAATGTTGTCCAGCCACTTTGACAGCAGATGCTTAATTTATAGAGAGCGTGTGTTTAGTTTTTTGTATCGTTTGCTGTATTTTTTTTTGTATGATTATTATTGGTGGTGGTGTGGGTTGGCGGGGCAAGCAAATAAATTAAAGTGGAAAGAAATCGCTCCGCTCGACATTATGTAAGCAAATGTTCGTTGACCATTTTTGGATTTGGGTGGGGGAACTTTAAGCCAAAAGAAAAGAAGGTTATGCTCTGCCCCATTGCGACATTGACCCCACTGGCACACAGCGTGGGGTAGGGATGTAGAGAAGGGGGCTGGCTGGCTGGATGGCTGGCCAAGAGTGTGGGTGTGGGTGGGTGGCTGCTGGTAGGAAAAACAAGCAAACATAAGTTGGGGCCCAAAGCATTGTAATTAGTAGTCGGTCATGCAAGAAATAGAAGCCTCCTCCTCCCTTCTGAGTGCTGCCCGCTTCATTGATACTCGGAGCGGGGCATACGAAGATCGGTGGCTGGCAGGTGCGGCGGCGACGGCGACGGTGGGGTGGTGCATTGTTAGAAGCACACGCAGCCTGGAGTCGCCCAAATTGGTGGAAGGAGAGGATAGGAGCGGGGAGGGGGTAACCGTTTTCCATTCAGACAATTGTTTTGTCGCTGCGCATTGATGGCAGCCGCCGCCGCGTTGCAAGAATCGCGTTTTTTTTTTTTTTGGCCATTATAAAAGCCCGATGTAAGTTTCCAGCGTCAGTCATTCAGTTGCTGTAAGTCCCAAGTGGCATTTCCACCCAATCCGCCAGAGAGAAAAACCACGCACCCAAACCAACAAGATGTTCCAGCTGAGATCTGTTTGCCTGCTGCTTGCCTTTGCCCTCGTGGCCCTGTTCCTGGCTGGCACGGAGGCCCTGCCGCGGCCACAGGAGGAGCGGGACGAGGGCGGTGACCTGGAGGCGGGCGCCGCTGCTGTCGAGGCGGAGGAGAAGGATCTGGAGGGTGCCGCCTCCTTCGGCTATGGCTACTACTCGTCGCCCTATCTGGGCGGATACTACGGTGGCGGTGGCTACTGGCCACACTACAGTGGCGGCTACTACGGACTAGGTGGTTACGGCGGTGGCTTGGGTAAGTGTTGACAGGCCAGAGAGTGTCACCCTCTACCCTCTGATGTGTGTCTCTCTCACTCAATCCCTGCAGGCTATCCCTACTACGGCGGCTATTATGGACATCATCATCATGGCGGCTATGGACACTACTACTAAGGTGGAGCGGAGTTCTCTTCCAGCCTCAATAGAGATTTAGCAGCAGCAGCACCACTTAGACAGCATCACCAGGCACTAGCTTCAATAGCAAGACACAAAGAGAGAGCGAGAGAGATATATGTATAGCAAAAAGATAGAGAGAGACTCCCAGCACCTAGCCTCGATAGCCACACGATGCGTTATTGACCGGATCGCAGAGCCAAACCGATTAATTGCACCACCTGCTCTCAGATGGGCAAGGATAATTGCTTCAATTAAGCAACAAAATCACAACAACAACAAAAAAAGAATAAAATACAACAACAAAATACATACAAAAAATATATTACGTAAATAAAAGTTATACTTTGTACAAAATGAATGCCACATGAATGAATTTGTGGCCAAATCGAGAACTCAGCCCGACGACTACCGTTGATTGTTTCTACTTTTGGTTCGTTTTTTTTTTTTGTTTTTATGCCCCCATCGTTAAACAAATGCCAGGGAGCAGTGTTCGAACGCATAAAACCCCAGCGAGTAATTTGAAATTCAAATTGGCTCCCATCCAAGCATTAGTTTTATATCATTTGGTTCATCTAATTAAGGTTTTATTTTGAGCAACCAAATCAACTGTACAAATTGCTAAGAATTTGTTTAAAGTCTGGCAATAAACGGCAGCGAATTACAGCAAGCAAATGTCGGCTGGTTTGTATTAGTTCTGCGGCTCCACGCTGCGTATGCGTAATTTATGAGTAGCCAAGCCAACAAATGGCCCAGTGGCTCCGAGCATTTCCATTGTGTAAGCCAATTGTCTGCACAATTTCTAAAAAAAAAAAAACACATAAACAGACTTGGCCTGGCAGCAGCCAGACGTCGAAAACAATTTGTCTTGATCGGATTTTGACGGGGAACAATCGGATATTGGAAGTGTCAGCGGCTCATCGCCTCGGAAAGGTCACGGAAGTGATGGACAATGAACATCCAAAGATTAACGGCTGACTTACGGCTGCTGGTCTGTTGGCTGTCCGGCGGCTATGGTGCGACAATAATCGTTTGAATTCACAGCGGATTTTGATTTCTGCATAAATTTTAGTTTAAGGTTGAGACAGTAGTCAAGAATTTACCTCTTTATCGATAGAGTTCTTCGCTCTTTGGCTTCTAAATATCGAAAACCAAGAACGTTTTCAATCCCATTCATCGCTAACGATCGCTCTTTGTGTGTTCATCTTTTTTTCGATGACCAGAGATATGCATGATTTTTTGTATTTGGTGTGGACAATAATGGCATTAAATTGGCTATTAAATTATCGTTTAGCATTTCATTGTGGTGCTCCGAAGCGTGACCAAGCTCAAAATATTTGCCACCACTGATTATTATTTATTCATCAATTTTGTGATTAAGCCATCTCACTGGCCTCCTCTTTGCTATTGGAGTGAGTCACTTAAGGTCGAAAATGAATTAAATCGTTGCCCAAATAGACACGAAACTTGTTTTAATTAGAGTTTTTGGTTGACTTCTGTTTCTGTTTATTTTGGTATATAAATTAAGCCCGAATGTCTCGCTGATTCCGGTCCCGACATTTATTGCACTTTCTCACAGTCGGGCCATAAATTGTTTTGGATCTTTAGATCATTTCGCTTTCATTACTCAGCGGTGGGTCCTAAGCCTGGTATTAGCCAGATGAATTGGCCAACTGATTGATAAATCTTTCATTGTTCGTTGGCTCTCTCTGACTCGCTGAAAATTGGCTTTTAAATTCGTGAAAAATTATTTTTAAGTTGAACTGGAAAAACGTCACTGAAATTCACTTTTCGATTGTCTTCTTTGTTGTGGTTGCCGCCTGCCGCCTGAGATATTTTGTGTGGTTGTTTCTGTCTGTCTGTCTGCCTGTCTTTCATTCAATTTTTGGGGGCAGTGGATACTCGAGTTCAAGTGCACGAAATGTCAGAAGCACCGAACAGTGAGGCAAATACTGTTTGAATTTTTGTATGTATTTCAGTTCAGCGTTGTGGAGCAGAAATTAGTTGGAGATATTCCACTTTGTGCCACCGTGCATCGTGACTATATTTGTCTTTAATTATATAAAACAGAAACTGAACTAGTAATTTGATTTGTCTGCCGAGGATTTTGCTCGTTGAGCCATGCGTGGGCTGGCTCTGGGGCTGCTTTATATCTCAATTAGATGCTAAGACGATCATCATTAGTGAGTGAGTGTGGCAATTGCATTCAAAACGCACTCAGCACTGCCTCAGATGCGGGAATAATTTAAATTGTCGTAAATTAACAATCTATATGCCAGGGGCAATAACAGACACAGACTTAAAGGGGGCTTAAAGGTGTCGTTTCGCAAGCTGCTGCCTGCTGGCTGAGAAGTTCCTGCTGCGACAGGTTCGTGTCTTAAGTCTTTCGTGGAATTATCATGTCAGTCACGTACGCGGTCGAGCAACAATCGACGAGGCTCCCAGTCCCGGAATCTCTCTCTGCCCTAGGGTGGGGCTTGCCACCAAGGACGCTGCGGCTTGGACGCACTTGAACCCCGCATGGATCCCGCAATCCTGGCGAGCTGACCCTCAAAATTGGCCATTGAACTGGCAACAAAACTCGTTTTCATTTATATCTCTCTTCTCGCTTCTCTCTTTTTTTTGTGGCAGCTGCTGCTGTCTGCTGCGGCTTTTGTGGTTGAGGCAGGCCACAGGAGAGTCGAGCGGAGCGGAATGGCTTTGTGTCCGATTGTAATGGTAAGTAAGCATTTTGCATACCAAAGCCATTAAATCTTTTCGGACTTGACCTTGCACAAAATCTGATCTTCATGTAGGTGAATAGAGTCACCGCCACAGGGGAGCTGCTGCTCTTGGCTGTGTATCTGTGTGTGGCATGCTCGACTTGGCAGCCACGGAGAGTGGCAAGGGCAATCAATTGTGGGCGCTCCGAGAACTCCAAATGCATCCGACCAGAAACTTGCCCAAAATAGAAATAGAATACATTTATATATGTATATATATACATACGTAAGAGTATATGTTGCCTTTTTCTTGCTCTGCTCATTATTTAATTTCCAGCCAAGCTATTTAATTAGCTGTTAACTTCCGCAACATTTGCGCCAAAAGAATGCCATAAGATACAACACACAACTCTCATCACATCCACCTATCCAATCCCATGTACGTGTTCGAGAATGGCCGAATGGTATCCGTATCCATTGTGGGTGCGTTCCAAAACCTGAAAGTGATTTATGAACTCATGCTGCGAGAGGAACGAACATGGACATGGAACTCCTATGACTGCCATACATATTTATGGCAATTGTTTCGATTTTGATTTCGATTTGCTATGCTAGTTTAGGCTTTAATTAAAGCGCTTAGCTCCGATCCAAGTACTGGGAACTAGGAAGCCGCACCGCACAATAGACCAAAAAGTGAGGCAGATAAATTTCCATTAGTTGCAGCCAGAAGTGCTGACAGGAAGTTCTCATCTCCTTTCGGTTCTAGCCATGAATTATTGGCCAGAGCAACAGAAGCAAGCGAAGTGGAACCCCCGTCACCGATTTAGAAAGGCACAATCCTGTGTCTGTGCCTGTGCCTGTGACTCTGTCCCTGTGCCCCTAAGGTCATACATTCTCGATGCTCGATTCGTTTGGATCCAGAACCAGTTCACTCGTTCACTTCCTTCTTTGTAACAGGATCAGGGTCCAGACACGCACACACTCGCCATGTGTTGGCCATTAAGCGGCTGATCTGCGGCCTGTTCTCAGTTGATGCCGCAGCGACCTTGGGCCCAAGAGTGCAAAAAATCTTTTCAGATGTTTCATCGTCTCGGACTCGGAGTCGGACTCTCTGTGTGTGTAGGTTGTAATTAACTTGAACTTGTTATGGTTGCCGGTTTCACTTACGATATGCCGCCCCGTTGTTCAGCGGTTGGCTTTATGACCGAAAAAAAAAAAAGTGTTGTCTGTGTGTTTAATGCAAAATCAAGCAAGCAACCCCGATCCATCTCTCCCTTCACCAGCTAATCGCTCCGAAAGTTGTTATAAATTTGTCAGTTAAATACGAGATGGAATCGATGGGGGATGTCGCATTGTCACAAAATTTAATTAGATATTGATGAATGCTGCCTTTTGTGGGAGTGGGTGTTTTCACTCTGCTGCAAGAGAGAGAGAGAGAGTACTTTGATTTTGCTGCAGAGTTTGTAAACAGCAAATCCTAAGAGAGAAAAGCGAACCAAGAACATAAAGTAAATCTAAAAATAAGTTTAAGCTTAATCGTGTGGCATATTTTTGAGTATTTCTGCTAGCAGTAATATATATTATTAATTTTGGCTATCAATTATTTAAAGCCCACCAAGTAAAGAGTATAACAAATTGTGGCATGTGTCAAATCTCGGCTTGCTTTCATTTTTCATATTTAATTATTTATTTATTTGCGAATATTTTGTATCAGTTCGATTTACACAAGTGCTAAGGCTTTTGTGGCTTGAGGCTCTGAGGTTTAATGAACTGTTTGCGGATTTGTTGTTATGTTGTGTTTTTTTCGGTGAAAACCATTGAGGGCTGCTGAATCACCTGCTGATTTCTTGTTGTTGTTGTTTCTGTTTCTGTTGCTGTTGCTGTGGTCGCTGCTGCTGGTATTATGAGTGTTTACCTTGCGGTTGTCGTTGTGTCTCTCTGACGTCGAATCATTTGTATGCCATGGGCGAAATTGTCACAGCGAGAAATGCATAAAAACGTCCAACCCGAACTTTATTATTTATGGATCAAGTGGTGTGTGTGTGAATTCCAACCAGGTTCTAGGCACATCCTAGTTGCTGTTGCTGTAATAGCCCACACGTTGCCATGCCCCCCCGTACCATGCCTATGCAAATCGCGTAGCAGCCACTCAAAAATTGTGCAATAAAAAGCTTAAAATTCTCGACTGTTTCCCCCTACCCCGCATTCGTGTTATTATTAGAATTCAGTGCTAAGACCCGCTTAGGCAAATAGAATTTCCAGTTCTCTATGAAACAGAACATCCAGCGGAAACTGAACGCCAGATCATCTCTGTTGCATGGGGGGTGGTGCGCAGACTGATCTGCTGATCTGTTGCCCAGCTTTTAATTATCGGCTGGCAATAAACGATTTTTGGTTCGAGTTGTTAATGGCATTTTCATTATGATTATTGTGTGGCTGGCTGGCTGCCTGCAAAAACATAGTTTTTGAAAGTTGAAATACTTGACGCGAATCAAACAGCATCCAAATGGGATGTACAACCGCAGCATCTTGTGTGTACGTGTAGTATCTTCCGGTTTTGTTTTCGATTTATGATTATTATTCATAATTGAATTTCTATTTGTTGACGAGCAGCGAACACCAGACACGACACAGCCCGACCCGCATCTTTTTTGTTGCCTTTTGTTGCCTTTGTTTTGTGTTTGTTTGCTTGCAGGGTCTTCTAGTTTATAGAGTTCACTTTAATGGAAACAGTTCGTTGATCGATTGCCTAATTTGTCAGCCCAAAGGATAAGTATGGAGTTTCAACATTAATTAGCCATTAAAAGCGGCACGAACAAGGTTTATCCCCTCCTCCCTCCCACCCCAGCCAAATCATGAAAGGGTGCAGTGCCATTTGATTGATGAAACTCTAACATTTCACACTGCGCTTATTCTTTTCCCCTTCTGGCCAAGCGGGGCAGCCAAGGTCATTCAACAACCTAAATGAAACCAAAAAACTGAAATCACTTCAAGCTTTGATTTGGGTGTTCTTTTTGGCACTTTTCGTTCGATATTCGTCCGATATCAGGGTCAGATCTCCAAACCACTTCAAAACAGTAGCCAAACCTGCAAAACAAACATCAATGCTGCGACGATTTTTATGCTCTCGCTCACAAAGGGTATTAATCATGCCCATGGAATTGCACGAAATTTCAATTAAAACCCAGGTGAAATATGTAGTTGATATGCTGCTAAATATTAAATATTAAATTTTGTATTTCCTTTGCCGTATTTCCCTACATTTTTGCCTCTCCATTACCCCCAGAAAAACTCCACAGCGCTCTGCTCCATATATTTTCATCGTTTGGCTATGTAAAGTGCTCAAGGTCATGTCCATTGCTAATTTTGGCACATAATTATGGCAATTTGGAGCTTCTTCTGCAGATCATAAAACACAAAGTTTGCTGAGAGCTCATAGGCCAACGACAACGCCAACGTGGCAATTGTGGGTGGAGGAGGTGGAGTAGCTTTAATATCGATTAGCAGCCTAGGGCCCGGCAAAGTGTTAACAGACACGAAACAGACCCAACTCTAGTTCCATCTACAGGTGGTCTACAGCCCTCAGTGCTCGCTCTCGCGACTGCTGCTGCTTCTGCTGCTGCTGCACTGCGCATGCGTAGCCGTAGACGTCGAGCCGAGCGGCGTCTTGGTCGTCATCGTCGTCGTCGTCTTTTGCGTCGGCGCAGGCGCAGAGGTCGCTCTTATAAATAGTCTGTGCGTCGGCGCAGCTTTTGTTATTTGAACTTCAAATTTGCTCGAGTTCGCATCGTCGTCGTTGAGTCGCCAGCGAAACGCGCGCGTTTTCTTAGCGTTTTCTGCAGCCTCAACCTCCGCCCGTTGCGCGTTTTGTGTGTGATTTTTGCTTACAAGTGGGTAGCCGTTGGCCATAAACAGACTGAACAGCTATATAGAACATTCGCCGATGAAGGCAGTTGTAAACGTACAGAAATATATATTTTAGGTGCTGACGCAAGTGCCTGAGCGAATTGTGGATCCGAACCCGTACGCGTTGTTGCATCACGAATTCAGAATGAAGATGGTGAGTTGAGTGTTCCAAATCTACAAAGCAAAAAAGTGTGCACCATATGCATAGGTATGTACACATGTACATATGTATGTACATGTATGAACAATCAAGACATAACCATAAAAGATGTCAAGATGATGCCAGGGGCTAGAATCCATCCCAGAAATATTCACTCACACTTTGTTTCGAGGTGCAGTTACAGTGCCAGTGGCAGTTGCAGTTGCAGTGGCTGCTGCTGTTACTGTTGCTGTGGCAGCTGCTGGCCCGGCCTGGCCTGGCGGCACTGGCACTGGCATCCCATGAGGTTGTCTGTCAAACAAAATTGCCCAACTCTAGCGACGGAATGGAGTTTCGAAGAGCGACAGCGTAAAACAAACAACGCCAAAAACAGAAAATCAAGTGGAGGAGTCGTCGCATGGGTAAATTTGCATAAATGGCGCTACAATTGAAGAAAATCGGTACAAGTACAAATACAAATAACAGCAAAACAGCTAAACAGAAAACAGCTGGCAGCCATCGCAAGGGAGACCTGCCGCAACGGCAAATGCATTGACGGCGACTACGACTCCAACTCCAGCTTGAAATCCCATTCCGCTGGCTGACTCACTCGAGAGCGACTCCGACTCCGACTCCGACTCCAAATCTGACTGCAAAGCTGTGACCGGAAACGCTCATAAATGCGCCCTGGCCCCGCCCCATCAGCCACCCTTCGATGCTCTTCACGCATGCGCGTGTTCGTTCTGGACAAGAGATTTGGCAATCGGCGGTGCGCATGCGCAACCACCGCTTTAAGGCTAAGGCCTGAACCGAGCGCATTAAGCGGAGTCGTCGCTTGAATGACTCAAAGCGCGCCAAGAACCACAAAGCCAAAGTCACAGTCAGAGCCAGTGTTGGGCAACTCCAATTAACGTCAGCCAGCCACGGACAGACAGACAGACAGACTTCGCACCAAGGTCGCGTTCCGCATAGACCACATACTCATATCTGTGTGGTGTATATTATATGCTTTTTTTTATGTGATTTCACACGCCTCAATTGTGACAATTAACGCGCCCCGCCCCATTTGTCGCCCAAGTTTTTCCGCCTTGGAGCCAGCCTAATGCTTTGTGTGTGACTTGACAAGATTCGAGAGATTCTCTGCTGCTGCTGCTGGCATGCTCCAAATTGCGAGCGCACCTCCACCTCACCCACTTTACACGCGGCAGGTTAGGTTAGCTAATGCCCCCACCACACCACACAGAATTATGCCACTTGAGATGACGCGGCACTTTTACCGGAATTGAACATTTTTGTAATGGGCGACGGGTGACGCTTTAATTACGGGTGTTTGTTATGAAATTATCAATTAAGGTCAGGCAGGAAAACGGATATGCTCGTCCATATATTCTTTATATAAATTTATGTTTCATTTGGATTAAGATTCGGCAGATTCCATACTGCCTTTTGTGGCACATTCTATAAAAGATTTCAACAACAACAAACAACTCTTGGCTACGCCTCTGCCCTGGCTCTGGCTTTAAGAAAGAATTATTCGTGTTATGCGACACCGACACCTGAGTCACAGGCCATAAAAAAGCAACTCGCGCTCAGAACTTAATTGGGTTCTGACTTTAATGGACATCACAGTTGTCAACTAAATAGCAAAAGCAAAACAACCAGCAAATATATGTGTATTATATTGGGTTTTAGCCAGAACTAGTTCTGGGGTGTGGTGAGGGTAGATCTGATTCTTGCCCCCCTCGGAGTGTTGCAAGTCTCAAGATGATTGGCAAATCCGCTAAAAATTAAGGCCCGACAGGCTGACAAGCAGCTTGAATGAGTGAGTGGAATGGAGTGCCTGTCGAGTGGCATTTTTCCATAACCATTTATCAAATAAAAACGAGAGACTCAACTCACAAAAAATAGAATCAAAATGTGTAAGAAGAATATTGCGTGGGAGGCTTGAAACTATTTCCATTTTGATTGAGAGATGAGCTGTTGGCTCTCATCTCGTCTTGGCTTCTTTTGTTGTTGCTGGCTGCTGGCCATTGTTTCTATTCAATTAAAGTTTGGCTTTTATTTTAATGGGCCGCGACTTTAACGACTTTGACTTGATGCGCACTCGGCGCAAAAACCTTAAATGCCGCTTAAGAATGCTGACTTTTTGTTGTTCTTTGTGTGTGTGTGTGTGTGTGTGTGTTGTATAGTTTTTATTTCGCCCAGATTAATGTGTTTCAATTTGTGAAAATGGAATTCCGGGTACCAGTTCCAAAGATTGACGATTGCAAACGTTCTCACTTTATCTCTGTATCTCTCTCTCTCAATTAGTTCGCAGCAAATTGATAGTCGCACATTTACATAATTCCAAATGACAGAAACTATTTCTAATTTAATTTTAGCATCTCCTGGGGGTTTATCGAACCGGTCGCCGTGACTTTCACATTAAGCACCAGCTCCAGTATTTCATTCGAATGCGTAGGCCATTTACACTTTGGCGACTACTCCTCATATTTAGCACTTTTCACGACGACAAACTAGCCAATGTCGAGTGGCAGATGCGTTGACCTTGACTCTGGCTGCGGGAGTGTTGGCTGGGAGGGGGGCAACTAATAGTTGAGTTGAGTTGAGATCTCACCATGCGGGTTGGGTCTATGCTCTGCTCATAATTAATTAACAAATTGCCATCGGGGTCGACAATTATCGTTGAAAAATGCGTTTAAGCGCTTTCAACTTGTTAATCAATAATGTGCGTAAAGAGCCTTGCCTTCGTAGAGCGTGACCCAATTGGCAGCCACCGTCGACGCCGTCCAAGTCGCAGTCGAGGCAAAGCCAAGCCAATTGATTTGCCAAAAACCGCTCGGGTGTCAAAAGAGCTGACTTTTGGTGGCGTCTCTCACGCAGCCATTTGCCAAATTATATGCGGAAATTTTCAACGCTACCAGCGACACTGAAACACGGCTAAATTGCCCATAAACGGCCCAGAGCCCAGGGCCCACGTAAATGTCAGCTAAATATAAACATAAATGTCCAAGATTTGATTTAAGACCATTAAGGTATTCGACAGCCAATTGATTTGAGTTATTTATCTCTTTCCATCTCTGCAGCAACATCGACTGCTCTGCCTGGCTCTGATCGCCCTCAGTTCCTCTGCCCTGGCACAGGTAAGTGCATGCCGGCCGCATCGAATCTAGAGAAATATACTCAAGAGAAATATCTACACACATTCGCAGGAATACGGAGGATACGACTATCCAGCACCGAAGGTTTCCTTTACGGATGGCTACTCCTATCCGAAGCCGGCAATACCGTTCCCACCGCCAGCACCCAAGGTGAGCAGCGGATATTCGTATCCAAAGCCATTGGTGCCATTCGTACCGGAACAGCCGAAGTACAGGCCGCCGGTGCAGCAGATCATTCCACAGGAGCCGAAACTGGTCCAGGGATACTCCTACCCGAAGCCAGCGGTGCCATTCCCACCACCGACGCAGCCGCAGATCCGAGTGACGACAGCCGGATACGTTTATCCCACGCCATCCATTCCCTTCCCACCACCACCACCACCCAGCAATCCTCCACCACAGCCGAAGCAGGGCTACGAGTATCCCAAGCCCAGCATCCCATTCCCACCTCCCACTCTCCCACCCCAGAAATACTTGCCACCTGTGACGACTCCGAGTCACCAGTGCCCAAATATCTGCCTCCACCTCAGCAGCAGCAGGGATACGATTATCGGAAGCCAGCCGTTCCGTTCCCACCTCCGACGAATCCACCACAGAAATACTTGCCCCCAGTGACGCCCACGAAGCCTCCGCAGCCAAAATACTTGCCACCTGTCATCAAACCAACACTCCCACCCCAACCGAAGTACCTGCCGCCGCCACCTCAACCGAAACAGGGCTATGAGTACCCGAAACCAATCGTTCCATTCCCACCACCAACGAATCCACCACCACAGGTCAAACAGGGATACGACTATCCTAAGCCAGCCATTCCATTCCCACCACCCACCAATCCCCCGCAGAAATACCTGCCTCCCGTTGTCCCAACCAAACCACCGCAACCCAAGTACTTGCCTCCTGTCAAGCCCACCAGCCCACCACAGCCGAAATACCTCCCACCTCCTCCTCCTCCTCCTCCTCAGCCCAAACAGGGCTATGAGTATCCCAAGCCCGCTGTTCCCTTCCCACCACCGCAGAAATATTTGCCACCTGCAACCACACAGCCACCACAGCCCAAATACTTGCCCCCCGTTCAACCCACTTTCCCACCGCAGCCTAAATATCTGCCACCTCCGCAAGTGAAACAGGGATATGATTATCCCAAGCCCGCCGTTCCATTCCCGCCTCCCACGAATCCACCACAGAAATATTTACCTCCTCCCGTGAGCACAGCTCCACCCCCACCACCGAAGTACTTGCCCCCAATTAGGCCAACAAACCCACCGCAGCCCAAGTACCTGCCACCTGTCCAACCCACCAGCCCACCGCAGCCGAAGTACCTTCCTCCTCCTCAGCCCAAACAGGGCTATGAGTATCCTAAGCCAGCCATCTCATTCCCTCCTCCAACTAATCCGCCACAGAAGTACTTGCCACCCGTTAGGGTAACCCTCCCCCCACAGCCCAAATATCTGCCACCCCCGCAGCCCAAGCAGGGCTACGAGTACCCGAAGCCCGCAATTCCCTTCCCTCCTCCCACGAATCCACCACAGATTTACTTGCCACCCATCACCACCACCACCACCACACCTGCACCACAACCACCCAAGTACCTGCCACCCCCGCAACCCAAACAGGGCTATGAGTATCCCAAGCCAGCCATCCCATTCCCTCCACCCACTAATCCTCCACAGAAATACCTTCCTCCCGTTGTGCCCACCAGCCCACCACAGCCCAAGTATCTCCCACCACCCCAGCCGAAGCAGGGATACGAATATCCCACGCCAGTCATTCCCTTCCCACCTCCTGCTCCCAAGACAGATGGTTACTCCTATCCGAAGCCAGCGATCGCCTTAATTTCTGAACCCTCATCCGTCGCTCCCCAGCCCCAGTCGCGCACCCACATTACTGATCAAATGACACGATTGCCTCTGTGTGCGCATAGTGATCCTTAGGAACGTACGAAATTGAATATTTGTAATTAACTGTAATAATTTAATAATAATTTAATATGTACCTAATTTTAATGATATACGAGGGTCCTGCCCGCGAACTCTACGATCGAACTTAGTCATTAAAATATGTTTATTAAATTTATGTTTTTAAAAGATTACGCAGCGCTGCCGAAATTAAACGACCTATGTGAATGTTAATCGTGTTTGTTTTAACTTTTGGTTTAGTCGATTCAGCATACGGTTAAACGGGACCGTCACACGGTTGGACGGACAGACAGACATATGGATATCGACTCGGCTATTGTTGAAGATCAAATTGGGACAAATTGGGGACCTGACAGATAGTAGATTTCAACAATAACAAAAAAAATATAACTAACCTACGAGTTTTTATCTACATATAATGCTCCACTTCTTTCTGCAAGCATTTGTTATTTTTCGCGCACACACACACACATACATACATACATATGTACATACATGTGTACACGTAAATCGATTTGGAAAGAGCTACTCCAATGAGAGCACAAATTGGAAGTGTATTAATATTCGGCAAGTGCCACATACGGCACAAGAGAGGGGAACATATTTAAATATTTGAATGCCTCACCTTATACTATTATACGTTTGCGAGAGGAGGCTCGCGCGTTCTTTCTTCTTCCTTTTCTTATTGCTTGCGCCCATTACATGAATACATGAGAAAGCGAAGAAACTTCGCGGCTTTTTAATATTTTTCACACACGCACATACATATGTACACCACAACGCACACATTGAAAAAAAAAAACATTGATGCACTTGCAAATATTTCCCTAAATTTTAGTCAGACTTTCTCTTGCGCCAAAGACTACACAATTGCGCGACAATTGTCCCATTTGATTTTTCACTATTTTCTAGATTTATACGAGCCGAAACTTTGCAAACGTGCGCTTGAACCGGGTGGGAAAATAAAAGTGGCTTGCTCCGATTGGTATGCTCTCCTTATGTCCACTCTCTTCCAGTAGGAGAGGTAGAACAAAAATGGGAGAAGCAAATGTCAAATTACAATGAGAGAGTAATTAGGAAGAACAGGAAAAAGGAGAGCATGGAACTCGGTGCGAGTCACTGAGCCTCGTACGCATACAAATCTGCACCGCTATCACAATTTAATTTTGAATATTCAATATATAAATCCATTTTATGCATACAACTTCTTTTTTGTTTGGTCACATGATCTCTGTCAATGTGTGTTATACACATTTTATCAAGCAATGCATGTGCTGTCCCTTTTACTCGCATATTACATATTACATACATATTTATGTATATCACTGTGTTGTGACAATTGTACAGTGGCGTAGGTGGCTTAGTATTCCATTCTTGGCTTCATTTCCCCCTTCCCAGCTCAAGCCAACGCAGATGCAAGGCAATTTAACCCCCTCCCCCGCACACCTCTGTACCGCTGCTGTCGAGTGGTCTCTCATCAGACGCACAAATGTCCACTCTCTTCAAGTTGGAGAGGGAGAACAAAACTAAGGAGAAACAAATGTCAAATTCCAATGAGCGAGCAATTGGGAAGAAGAGGAAAAAAGGAGAGCATGAAACTCGGAGCGAGCCACTGCACCTCTGTCACACTTTCATTTTTCACCCGGTACAAGCGCGCACTTTTAAGTCGGTTCCGCGTTTTGGGTCGCTCAAATCGCGAAAAGGATACAACAGTGTATGGTAGTAATTAAAAAAGAAAGATAAGATGTCAAAATATTGTGTTTTATTGCAAAAAAAAGGTGGCCAAACAAGTACGTCGGCCGTCGGCAAAATGGCATATTAAAGAAAGAGCGGCTAAGAAAAATAAGGAAATAAGTGAAAGTGAAGTGTAAATAGTGTAATTAATATTCAATATATAAAACTAATTCTATGCATAAATCTTTTTTTTTCGTTTGGTCACATGATCTCTGTCAATGTGTGTGTTTGTGTGTGCAAAAAATGCAAAAGAGGCGCTGAGTCTGTCCCTTCCCCACTACATAAAGCAATACGCGTTACAGTTATAAAGCAAAGCAACAGGAAAAGGAGCGAGTGCTTGCGTACTGGCGCTCTCTCGTACCAAATATATTGCATTGTAGGGTGAGGCATTCCAAATATTGGTGATCTAGCTCTCTCTCGTTGGTGTGTCAGCTTGAACTTTAGTACTGTTGCGCCTCACCTTTTTTTGATATATCCAATATATATTTTCGAATTCCTTTGCCTGTTCGGGTGCGTTTTTGTTTGTTTGATGTCGCGCGGTTACGTAGCCTAACGGTCCCGTTTCTTCATCTGACACAACCACAGAATCGTCTGCTTCTCATGTGTGGGTAAAAGAGGAGAAAATGCAGCAAGCTGAACATCGAAGCCATCGAATTGTTATTGAAACTCGATTATTCCCGCAGAAGTAAGTATGCAACATTATTTGTTTTTCTGTTATTATGTTACCAAGGAGATATTCGAATAAAAGGGTTGCCACTTGGCTTTTAATTTTATATTCAGCCTGTGCTGCCAGCTTAGCCTTAAAAGTAGACTAACTAGCACTGTGTTCAGCATCCGCGGATATCCAAAAAGTATGCCTCATTTCGTATAATAAATAAAAAGTGTGCTTTCAACAAGGTTGCCGCAGGCGGCTTTGAACTTGAAGCAGCTCCTAAGCCAATAATGCACCTACATAAATTATGATAAACTTGTGATTCATTAAACTAGTTTCCGCTTATTCGACTTGAACCACTTTGATCATCTTTTGCTGCCGGTAATCTTATTTGTTGGTGCTTGACAACAGAATTCTATTGTTTTATTTCTCTCAATTCGTAATTAATACAAATCTTCAGTTTTAATAGATTTTACTTTTTTTTTCCGGTTTTTGCTTTTCTTAGCTTAGAAAGTAATCAACTTTGGGAATATATTTCAAGATTTTAATTTCTAAAGAACCCGAAAATCTAAACTTGATTTGGATGAGTTTGGTTAGCCAGCAGATGTCTGTGCGTCAATATCTGTGGCGTCAGATGGGGCCCCGCCCGCATCTGGCTCTTGGATCACGACCACTGCCGTTCTGCTGCTTGATAGCTTGATGCTGCCTTGTTGGGGCTCTATTTATAATGCTCCTCTTCAAAGTACCAAACATTTTTCAATGAAAATCTAATAACCAGATGCCGATCGCCTATACTTTTGGTGTTCAGGTGGAGCCACACGACTCGTGTAAGGGCATTAGGCAACTCAAACACTTTGAAATATAAAATTAATTAGGCAAAGCAAGCAAAGGAACAAACAGTCGACTTTGACTGCCACCTCTTTAAGTTTTTTCAGCTTCTGCTGCTTTTACTTGCGTTTCTCTGGCGTGTGAGCGCTGAATTGGTTCCTGTACTCTCTTTGTGTCCTTTATTATATTTAAGATAAGCTGAAGAAGGTCACGGCTGATTTCGAGTATGAAAAAGTGTTTGCAGGGATTTCGATTTTTCCGTGCTGGGAAGGAGTTTAGGTGGGCGGTGGTGTCGTATGGATTGGTATGAATTTTAATTCAGGAAAATACCCGAATATAGGAAACTAGAAAGTAAATAACAATTGGGTATATTTTTCAAGTGTTTTATTTCAGATTTTATCAATTTCGTTCCCTAACAATTTCGGTACAAGTGACTGAAGAACCCGTCAACCAATATTTTATTTGGCTGGGGCTGTTGGGGGAGCCTCAACTGCTAAACCGTTCAATATCTGCGGCGGCGGATGACGCGACGACGCTGGGTCTTGTAGCGGTATCCATCGTTGGCCGAGAAGCTGTGGGCTGGCTCAGAGGCAGCGGTCTCGTACTCAGCTGGGGCAGAGTAGGAAGCAGCTGGGGCAGAGTAGGACTGAGCTGGAGCCGAGTAGGACACAGCTGGTGCAGATGCGGCAGCGGTGTACTGGGCGGGAGCAGAGTATGACTGAGCTGGAGCAGAGTATGACTGAGCTGGGGCAGAGTAGGACACAGCTGGGGCGGAGGCAGCAGCGGTGTAGGTGGCCTCAGCGGGTGCAGAGTATGACTGAGCTGGAGCCGAGTAAGATTGAGCTGGGGCAGAGTAGGACACAGCTGGGGCGGAGGCAGCAGCGGTGTAGGATGGTGCAGACTGGTAGACTGGAGCTGGGGCCGAGGCTGCTGGGGGCAGGTAGTCGTTGGATGGCAGATGGCTCACATCACGACGGTGGCGACGGAGGACGACGCGACGACGCTGGGTCTTGTAGCGGTATCCATCGTTGGCCGAGTAGCTGTGTGCAGGCTCAGAGGCAGCGGACTCGTACTCAGCGGGAGCAGAGTAGGAGGCAGCTGGGGCGGAGTAGGATGCAGCAGGGGCAGAGTAAGATTGAGCTGGAGCCGAGTAGGACACAGCTGGGGCGGAGGCAGCGACAGAGTAGGATGGTGCAGGAGCAGCCTGGTAGACTGGAGCTGGGGCAGAGGCTGCTGGGGGCAGGTACTCAGAGGTTGGTGCGGATGCGGCTCCCTGGAAGGGGGGCAGGTAATCGTTGGAGGGCAGGTGGCTCACATCACGACGGTGGCGGCGGAGGACGCGACGACGCTGGGTCTTGTAGCGGTATCCATCGGTGGCCGAGAAGGTGTGAGCGGGCTCGGAAGCAGCGGTCTCGTACTCAGCGGGGGCAGAGTAGGAAGCAGCTGGGGCAGAGTAGGACTGAGCTGGAGCCGAGTAGGACACAGCTGGTGCAGATGCGGCAGCGGTGTACTGGGCGGGAGCAGAGTATGACTGAGCTGGAGCAGAGTAAGACTGAGCTGGAGCCGAGTAGGACACAGCTGGTGCGGATGCGGCAGCGGTGTACTGGGCGGGAGCAGAGTATGACTGAGCTGGAGCAGAGTAAGACTGAGCTGGAGCCGAGTAGGACACAGCTGGTGCGGATGCGGCAGCGGTGTACTGAGCGGGAGCAGAGTAAGACTGAGCTGGAGCAGAGTAAGACTGAGCTGGAGCCGAGTAGGACACAGCTGGTGCGGATGCGGCAGCGGTGTACTGGGCGGGAGCAGAGTATGACTGAGCGGGAGCAGAGTAAGACTGAGCTGGAGCAGAGTAGGACTCAACTGGAGCCGATGCCTCCGCGGCGTAAGAAGCAACTGGAGCCGAGGCGGCACCGTATGCGGGCGGCAGGTAATTGTTGCTAGGGGTAGTAGCGGCCACGGCGGCGACAAATGCGCAGATCAGCAAGAATTTCTGCAAATAAAAGGAGATCGAGATCGGTGAGTTAGTTATCCTGAAGCTGTGTGGGCTTTGTGGTCTATGTGGGTGGGTAATCCTCTCGAGAAGGACGCTACTCGTACCATTTTGCTGGCTTGGTCGGCTGTCCAGTTGATTGTAGAATGCAAATGGAAGTGATGCCTTAGCCAAAGTTCTGCTGCTTATTTATATGATTCTAATCACCGGCCAGTGCTATACCTTATTAGCATTTGGCTTCTTAATTTATGAATTTCGTATCTAGTGACACCGCCAAAACATATCCATTATAGTTTTTGCAATCAGGTTTGCAACGGGTTTCGGTGTCGCTCGAGTCGCCGCCGCCGCCAGCCGCCGCCGTGTGTGCTATTGTCTGTGCCGGGGCACACTGGGGCGTCCCCCTTTCTCCCCGCGAGAGCACGGTAATGAAACATCCATTTAATAACCAATATTACCCGAATGCTCAATATCGAAAATCAGGTTTAATTTTTACGTCCATCTGCACTCCCGAATTTCTCTCAGACGAACGCGTGCCACTGCCTGATCCGCGAGCTCCATTTGCTTAATTACTAATAATTAAATTTCGGTTTAATTAACATTTTATTAATCGCGTTCTATGACTCCTCAATAAAACATGATGGTGAGTAGTCGGAAATGGCAGAGAAAAGACCGAAAGAAAAAATAAAAACACTCGTTCCGTTTTCAAAAATACTCAACGTATTGCCAAAAAAGATCAGCAAACTCGTATGTACGGTACGGAAATAAATCACGATCTGATCTCAATGACGAAAGAGAAGCAAAGCTCTACTCTGACTGTCTAAGACGATAGCTTGAATGACATTTGTGGACTAGCACCGATGCCCACACACTCTCGAAACATTTAATTCGATATTGAAACAGATGAAATCAGACTTGATCACATACATATTTGAACTCAATTAAAGTACAAAGTAATACTAGCGCTTAAAATCGAAGCAGATGCTATACCGTGGAGCTGTCTCTGGAGTCAAGTATCTTTATAAAACAAATATACCCTCAACTAACAGTATTTTTTCATCAAAACTAGCGGAAGCGCTAAGTGAAATAGATTCGAAATAATTAGAAATCAATTTAATTGATACGACACAAAAAATTATCTAGGGTGTTCGCAAAAAGACTAATCCTGTTTCGAGTATCCAGCTTTCACTGCTCTCACAGCGCTCTCAACGACTCGTAACAGCGAGTGGTTACAACGAGCGGAAACCTTCTGGTAAAGTCTCCCAACTTCTGCCTTGGAATAACATATGAAAAATGTTCTAATTTAATCAAAAAAAAATCATTTAATATTTTGATCAATTCCTAAAAATTTTGAAAATCAATAATAAAAACAATGAAATTTATGGATTCGTTTTGTATTATTATATTTCTTCAATGAAAAGGAATAGTATTCTTATAATAAAGTTTGCACTCCAAAATGAGTGCAAACCGATCACTTGGTGGAACAGATCTCGCATGGTTTAATGACGACGGATTACAACACGCTTGTGGGTCTTGTAACGGTAGCCATCATCGGCCAAGATGTGAGCGGGAGCGACCTCAACGTCGTTGGCAACGGGAGCCAAGTACTCGTTGGAAGGAGCAACAGCCTCCTGGACAGGGGGCAGGTACTCGTTGGACAGCTCGTTGACATCACGACGATGGCGACGGATCACCACACGCTTGTTGGTCTTGTAACGGTAGCCATCATCAGCCAATACGGTATCGACAGCTGGGGCCAAGTACTCGTTGGAAGGAGCAACAGCCTCCTGGACAGGGGGCAGGTACTCGTTGGAGAGCTCGTTGACATCACGACGATGGCGACGGATCACCACACGCTTGTTGGTCTTGTAACGGTAGCCATCATCAGCCAATACGGTATCGACAGCTGGGGCCAAGTACTCGTTGGAAGGAGCAACAGCCTCCTGGACAGGGGGCAGGTACTCGTTGGAGAGCTCGTTGACATCACGACGATGGCGACGGATCACCACACGCTTGTTGGTCTTGTAACGGTAGCCATCATCAGCCAAGACGGTATCGACTGCTGGGGCCAAGTACTCGTTGGAAGGAGCAACAGCCTCCTGGACGGGGGGCAGGTACTCGTTGGACAGCTCGTTGACATCACGACGATGACGACGGATCACCACACGCTTGTTGGTCTTGTAACGGTAGCCATCATCAGCCAAGACGGTATCGACAGCTGGGGCCAAGTACTCGTTGGAAGGAGCAACAGCCTCCTGGACGGGGGGCAGGTACTCGTTGGAGAGCTCGTTGACATCACGACGGTGGCGACGGATCACCACACGCTTGTTGGTCTTGTAACGGTAGCCATCATCAGCCAAGACGGTATCGACAGCTGGGGCCAAGTACTCGTTGGAAGGAGCAACAGCCTCCTGGACGGGGGGCAGGTACTCGTTGGAGAGCTCGTTGACATCACGACGATGACGACGGATCACCACACGCTTGTTGGTCTTGTAACGGTAGCCATCATCAGCCAAGACGGTATCGACAGCTGGGGCCAAGTACTCGTTGGAAGGAGCAACAGCCTCCTGGACGGGGGGCAGGTACTCGTTGGAGAGCTCGTTGACATCACGACGATGACGACGGATCACCACACGCTTGTTGGTCTTGTAACGGTAGCCATCATCAGCCAAGACGGTATCGACAGCTGGGGCCAAGTACTCGTTGGAAGGAGCAACAGCCTCCTGGACGGGGGGCAGGTACTCGTTGGACAGCTCGTTGACATCACGACGATGACGACGGTAGACAACGCGACGGTTGGTCTTGTAGCGGTAGCCATCATCAGCGAGCTCATGGGCTGGGGCAGCCTCAATCTGAACTGGGGCAGGAGCGGCAACCTGGATGGGAGCAGCGATCTGGACTGGGATGGGAGCAGGAGCAGCCACCTGTACGGGGGGCAGGTACTCGTTGGAAGGAGCGGAAACTGGGGGCAGGTACTCGTTGGAGGGCAGGTGGCTCACATCACGACGGTGACGGCGGAGGACCACACGCTTGTGGGTCTTGTAACGGTAACCATCATCAGCCAGCTCATGGGCAGGGGCTGCCTCCGCCTGGACGGGGGGAAGATAATCGTTGCTGGGGGCAGCGATGATCTGGGACTCCTGCACCACAGGGGGCAAGTACTCGTTGGAGGGCAGGTGGCTGACATCAGCGGCCACGGCTGCGATCACGGCAAAAGCGATCAGGAAGAATTTCTGTAAAACACACAGGAAACACGATTGAGAATAGTCCTTTAAAGTCGTCGCGTTTTCTCGTCTCCAAATATTTTCGGTGGGTAACGAAATCTACGAGTATATGGTATGTCCATAGACTGATTTGCCCTAAGGCTTACACTGCGTACCATCTTGTCCGTTGAGCTGCTTGTTCACACCAGTAAAACCGAAACTCTAATGATGAATACGCAGAACCTTTTGGTATTTATACAAATTCTCCGCTCTTCGCCACCGCCGCACATTACACAGCTCGCAGATTTTGTGTCGACGCTGACGCCGCTGCCCACGATCGGCCCATCTTCGGCAGCGCTGTAAATTCGCACGGCTTTTGCCTCTGCAGAGGTTCTAAGCGTTCGGCTAATACGATCAGAGGCTGCGCGACGGCAACAGCGATGCTTACATTTGCACAAAAAGCTAAAGCGAGAGAAGCTGAAAATGGAATAAAATGTTTAATGGACAAAATCGCTCGCACGGATTCTCTTAATTGTTTTATTTAAGTATATGCAAAAGATTTTTTGATGGACATCAACGTTTTGGACAAGTCGAGCGCTCACACACACACACACACATAAACACAAACGTTCGAGCCAACCCAAAACAACTTTGCTCTCTCATGTTGTTTACACCTCTTTGTGCCTGCCTGCTTGCTGTTGTTGGGACTGGCTTTGTTCCATTCAAGACGCCGCCAAAAATTGCGCTCGACTTAAATTTAAATTCAAATGATGAGAGTTATTCGTTTCAATCAAATTCGCTCACTTCCATAGTATCCAAACACAGGCCGCCGAGCAGCATCTGCTCATTGTTTGTCGTCATGTCGTTGTCGCTGTTCATTAATCAACATATAGGAACTGCCAATGCGAGCCATTCAGTTTATGGAAAAAGATAATATAATTGTGCTGTTTGCCTAAGAATTAGGCAATTTTTTGTAAAATGAATGCCGGATATCAAAATGTTTGCCTATTGTGACTATTTTCAAGAATGACAACAAAAAAAAAACAAAGAGTGAAATATCGATTGCGTATCCCATACGAAATTCGAATATTTTTACCTGTAATATTCAATAGCAGATGGGAGGCTAATTTGTAATTTGTCTGTGATTGTTATACAAAATAGAAAAAGACAACAGCTACGTTACATCAAAGACTGTACAATGTCCAGTATATTGGTGTTGAATTCTGGGCACCGAGGAAGCGGAGCAGCTTTCAGAGACGAAGGATTGCCCAAAAGAAAATTAAAATTACTCAGCGTCCCTCGCGACCATACCACGAAGCATCGAACGATAATTGAAATTGAAACTTTTCCTGATGCAATATCTGGGCACTCGTATTTTATATCCTTTGTTTAATTCGATTCGATCCTGACCAGTAACAAGCGTAGCTTGTTGGGTCAAAAACATTTCATTCCTCCCAAGAAATACATATAAATATCTTCCCTAAATACAATGAACCCCTCCCTCCATCAATTATCACCATATCAGCGATCGACTTGTTAACAAATAAAGCAAACATACGAGTATCAATTGTCTTGTGCAGCAGTAGCCATAGTTCATGATTAATGATCCCCTTCCAAGTAGGTGAAAGATTTGGCAATGTTAAAGTTTCTATGCAACGTATCGATAGTCATAAACACACAGCCATGAGAAGCAAGGCTCGTTATAGGTGCTAAGAACTAATCGGTTCCGTATGATTGAAGGATAAACAATGACTAACAGATGCTTATTGATTCTACGAAATATGCAGCATAATTATGTATATATGTATATTGTTTTATTATTATAGATGGATGGGTCTATGTACACTTCTGAAAATCGAGTTCGATGGACAATCTCGACAATCTCGGGGAGGGGTAGCCCAAAACGGTAGCCCACTGGGAGTCAGAGCTTGTTGGCTCTGATGGGTGATGAATGGTTGTCACGCGCCACAGGTCAGCACCTCTAGACGAAAGTTGGAGCATAGAGAAGATCTCTATATGTAGATCTGTTTATAGCACCAGTTTCTGCTAATTAAGTTGAACGATAAAAAAGAGTTCGGCAAACCGAAGTATCAAATAACAATTGTATAATTTATCCTATTCTAATTCTATTTCCAAATGCATTAAGATTAAGAGTCTTACATTTCTTGTTTTGGCTGCGAATCGGCTGAGACAATGAAGTAAATCATTTCATTTCCTGTGTGTTATGTGCAGCACTAAAACTAGACTCACAAACTACTATTAACGAGCACAATTTATGGCTTTGCTAATTTACATTTCAATCTCCCGCCAAATCTAAGAGACATATTCTTTTGTGGTCTACTCTGGTCCAGTTCTATAGCCGCCCATAAACGTTCTACACGCACATGCTGCTGCTGTCAGTCAATAGATCACGATCAGGCGACCGACCAACGCATTATTGTCATCAGCATTATTATTATCCATCAGAAGCAGGCAAAGCAGCATCTCGGAATCAGCATCGTCTGCGCGGGAAGCCAGACCCGATCCGACCCGGTCTGAACACTTAAAAGTGCCATTTCGGAATTGATGTTTATGCTGAAATCGCAAAAATATGCAAATTAGTGAATGGCAGCCATAACCCCCAGTCTCCAGTCCCCAGTCTGTGTCCCATCTCCAATCCCTCCCTTTCCCCCCATAGAATGACAACAGCAGCAGCAGCGCGGACACAAAAAAAAAACGTCTCATAATGGTCAGACACAATATAAATATTGTCAAACTCTGTTTAATAAGTGAACGTGGGCCCCCGAAAATTAGCGTAGATCCCACAAATAGAAACTAGGCGAGCGGATAAGCGAAAGGAGATCTGTGATTGTACTATCCGAACGGATAATGGATGAGATTGGTCAGAGCGGAGCTCCCCACCAGATTGAGCGCTCCCCTTTTTTTATTTGAGACTTAAGTGTGTTGGGTCTTGTTGGTTTTTTTTTTTGGTTATGCATAATCCCACTGGCCGCGTCGCTCTGTCTAACAAAAACCATTTCGCTGTGGCCTTAATTTATGCAAATTCTATTCTAATTAATATTTAAAACCATTTGATTTTTGCGCTGTCAATGAGCTTAGGGCTTAGCGGCAACTTCTTTCTCGTGGCCAGCAGCAAGCAGCCTTTCCTTTGTTTTGTGGCCCCCACACACTTACACGCGCTAGTTCATTTATGCCTTAATTATGCCCTAGCGAGAATAAAATTTTAATTGGTTTAGTGGTAAACTTGAGTTCTTTTCGTTAGCATTTCGGCTGAAAGTAGAGAGGGCTCATAATACTCTTCAAGCGGAAAGAGCATACACATTTCGTTATGTTGTGCGCATAATCTACACTTGCCAAGTACACGTTTGAGTCTTTCATGATAAATTCAGCTTTTGTTTTAGCTGTTTTGGATGCTCTTTTTTTGTCCACCAAAAACTTAAATGTATGATAAATCATTCGGGAAACCAGTTCTCAGTCGGCAACTAGAAAGTGCCCCCCATCACCATGCAGCGCATCTCCACCGCCGCAAAGAAGACAAAACAAAAACCAAAAATCTTCAAAAAAAAAAAAAGAAAAAAACCAAAAAAAAGCTAAGAAGAGTGGAAGATAGGAAGAAAAAAAATGTTGCGCACACTTTTAACGCACGGCTTTGGGGGCCCCACCATAAATAATGTATACGCGTGGCAGCCGAAATTTTGGCAAGTTCCTTTCAAATCGCTTGGCAATGTAAATCCAATTTTGATTCTGATTCTTTTGTGGCCAGCGGCCAGCGGCTCTTTGAGTGGTTTGCTGTGTGTTTGATGGGAAATTGAAGTGCGATTGAGGCTTGAAATTATATTTTTAGTTGTTGGCTGTCTAAAATTAATTATGTCTGAGAATTAATCATCTTTTTGGGGCCCTCATACTGGCTATGTTTAACATATGACGCAAGGCGGAATTACATGGGATTGGATTAGATCAGAGCCGCAGATCCCCCCACCCTAATTTCTTTACAATCATGGCACGTAAATATCACGCTGTAATTCGCAGCTGGAGAAACATTAAAGCCAATGGCAAAATCTAACCAACAGAAGCGGGCGGATCATTGAACTCCACATCTTCACATCTTCCCATCTCTACGCTGGAGCTCTCCACTCACTCGCTCTGCATAGCTACAATATAAGCGGTCCAAAATTCGCACAGATTGTTCCCAAAATGTATAACTCTGTAATCAGCCGACGCAGAGCCACGAGCCGCCACTCGTAGCTGGGTCAGGTTTTTTTTTTTTGGCTCTCTCCGCAGTTCTCTCTTTTTTTGTTGTTAATTTTATGCAAAGCCCCACCGTCACTCCACGCCGCTGTCCACGCTCTGTGTATTCTTGCTCCGGAGAGTTTTATGTGATCTCTGAAAGTTTGCCATTAATTATTTTAATTTAATGCTACTTGTACCCCTTTTTTTGTGGACTCACTTAAGTGAGTTAATTTCGGGGGGAGGTCTGATTTATGTTCCGAAAACTAAGAGCTTTCTATTAGCCGCGCTTCTGCTGCTGCTACTGCTGCTGCAGCAGCTGCAGGGTATTGGGTCAAAAGCCTCCAACTGGCGGTCACATCTATACGCTGTGACCTACGGCTAACCAGATAATGGACAATCACCTACATTTGATTTAGGAGATTGCAGTCAAATATTGACATTGATTGGCGAATATAACCATTGAGTGTTGGGGCCCGCCCTCGTTGCCAAAAATACGCGTGTATTCATATACAAAAATAGCCAAATCGTTTGATCATCCATGACTTGTCTTACATACTCAAAAGGTGGTTTCTTAGCCAGGTCAATACATACTCAAAGAGGGCTGTTGCTGTACCATTGAAACTGTTTGTTTTGTCGGTTGAGTTTGAGTTTGAGTTTCAGTTTCTTCTTCTTTTCGTACGTATGTATATCTTTATGCAGTCCATGCCTCTTCACTTCCAATGAAACAATAGATTTTATTTTATTTGTATTTTCGATTTTAGTTTATTGGATTTGCATGAGAATCGAATCTAAATTATCGCATAAATTTATGTCGACAATTCATTTTGCCCATGTGTGTGATTTCCTCTCCACTCTCCACACCTCCCTCCCACCCTCTTGCTATATGAATCTTTTATCTTTTTTTCTTAGTGTCTGAAGTGCACTAGTATGGGTTTCTATTGAAGCGCTGAACTAGTTTCCTTTCCTTATGGATCTTAATGATATTTTTCCATTTAAAATAAAAGCAGCAATAAAATCATTGTCTATGCTTCATGCCTAAACTGGTCTGCCACGTGTGTTTTTTTTTTACTATTAATTTTTATGAGCAAAATCGCCGCAGAACTCTGAAGGTTGTGGTTAAGTTGAGAGACTATTTTAAAAGTTCTGGCTAGTCAGAGGGAAATCGAAAAAGTAAGTTAGAAATGTACCCAAAAAAAAAGAAAATATTTTACTCCCATAAATATTGAAACAAATTTCATGTTAGCCTGTGTAAAGCACACAGCAAAAGCTAAATTCAAATGTTAAAGCTTTCAAGCAAAACGCCAACCGGAAACGGATGTTTCGAGCGATAGATGGAGAGCCCAAGAGTATGCCACATCATATTTGTTGGACTGCCCCTTGTGGCAAATGCTGCTAAGTATAGTTTATTTTGGAGTATTTATAATATAAATTTGCATATACAAAATTCAATACTCAAACGAGTGTTTGGGCTTCTGGTAGTGATAGCCATCCTCGCGGTAGTCCGTATCGTACTCTGAGGCAGCTGTGCCCAAGTCAAAGTCATCATCCTTTGAGCTGCTGCGCCTGTTGAGACTGGATTTGCTGCCTTTTTTGGGTGCAACCACATAGGAAGCCTGTGGATTGCTGGCCGCAAAACCCAGTGGGAAAGTGGGATCAGTATCGTCATCCACATCATCATCATCATCGTCCGCCACTAGCACGGATCGTTGATTGCCATTGACGGAGACCAGGGCACGATGATGGCCATGGCCATGGTGCACGCTGGGATCGCTGTAGAAGCTGCCATCGATGATGTTGGTGTCCTGCTGGTTGCCCAGAGCATTCGTCGGTCCCTGCAGATGCGGCTGCCCAAAGACATTGCCATTGAGCACGTTTAGGCCTTGGTAGTTGGAACGATTGCGTGGACGTCCAGAGCGCAAGCGTGGCACCACTTGGCCCGCTGCCAGTTGGGCGCCTAAAGCTGGATCAAATTGATTCTGAAGGGGTGCTTGAGCTGCACCAAGCTGAGCGCCAAGCGGAGGATTCGGTTTCTGACCACCTCCAAGTTGAGCGCCCAAAGCTGGATCAAATTGATTCTGAAGGGGTGCTTGAGCAGCACCAAGTTGAGCGCCCAAAACGGGATTTCCGAATTGATTTGGCTGTTGGGCAGCGTTCAGCTGACCTCCGAGCTGTGCATTGGGATCAAACTGATTCTGGAACGGTGCTTGGGCGGCAACGGGGGCCTGTGCACCCGCCGGTCGTTGAGCGGCTGCGCCGAATGATGGATCGAAGGGACCGCCAGCAGCTCCAGGAGCTTGACCCGCGGCGGCTAACTGTGCGCCGAACGAGGGATCAAACTGATTCTGGTTGGCAACTCCTTGGCCAGCAGCCAATTGAGCACCGCCAACAGCTGGGAATCCTGCAGCGCCCAGCTGTGCAGCCAGCGAGGGATCGAAGAATAAGTTGTTCCTGCCATAGCCGCCGCCGTATCCGCCGGGACGAGAGGGTTTCTGTGGCCGCTGGCCATTGCCCAGGACAGCCAACTGTCCACCGGCTGGAATGGGAGCTGCTCCTTGATTGGCAGGCAGGCCAGCACCCGGAGCCAAGGCACTGGCAGGTAGCTGAGCGCCAAGTGGATCGGACGGACCACAGCCCGGTGGATTATTGCCAGGAGCACCCGTGAACTGGCAGTTGGGCAGGAAACCAGCTCCAGTGGGCGCCTGCGCTCCCGTGGGTGCCTGTGCTCCGGCTGGCAGTTGCTGTCCTCCCGGCGGATCTGGACGAATGAGTGAGTTGAGCTCCGAGTCCTGCGACTGGACGTTGATCTGGGTGTGAGTGTGAAACACGGAGTTGGGGGCACTGGCGTAGGTGACGCGATGGGGGCGTCGACGCCTATAGACGACTTGGGTGGCCGCCGGAGTGAACAGATCCCCGCTGTGATCCGTGCGGACATGCGGCTTGTCGTGCTTGTAGTGGATATGTTCGGTCTTCACCTGCGGCTTCTTGTCGTAGTGATGGAAGTGATCCACGCGCTGTTTCTTGGGTTCCTCGTGGTGGTGGTGCTGCTCCTTGTGCCGAGGTGGCTCCTCGTGTTCCTCCTCCTTGTGGTATACCACGCGCTCACTGGTGTGCTTCTCCTTCTTGTAGAAGGGCTGCTCCAGATCCTCCTTTTCCTCTGACGGTGGCAGATAATTATGCTCCTCGTCATCGTCGTGGTGCCGCTGATGCTTGTGGTGTTTCGCATGGGAATCATCTGGCAGGCAGACAACCGCAAAGATGCACAGCAGCAGGACACATGGGAGTTTCTGTGGAGTGAAAGTAAGCGAGGGATTAGCTGAGACTTAGCCGTTAATCCGTTCGCAATTGATCTCTCACCATTGTGCAAATGCCAGTGAAGCTTATCCGCTCTAGTTGCAACTTTTATACAATGTTTGGGGATCCATTTCAAATGCATTCGAGCCCCCAAAAACCCAACGAAACTGAAACTGAAAGCGAGAAACCTGTTGGCGGGAGCGTGAGAAATTCATTTGATGCTTAATGTGACCCATTTGTTCTCATTGAATGCCTTGAATGAGAGCAGTTTAAATTTAAATGAATATTCCAGCAAAGCACAGCGAAAGTACGCCGTAAATTTGTCAGAGATCAAAGCGCTAGAATTTATCGATCTAAGTGCCCGCCACACACGCCTCCAATTCCTCAGTGATAAGTGGGGTTTTTTATCCTTATTCTCCAAACCAGAGATATTCTTCGATAACTGTATCCGTAATTAATTTGTGCACAAAGTTTGGCCAAACAAAAATATAAGTAAATATAAATATAAATATAAGCTCATCGACAGGTTTATGTTTTGAAAATATATGCATAATAAATGATAACTTTATATTCGATGTTTCTTTAAGTTTTTTGTCTTTTGTTGTCATTATTTTAAATATATGAATTCATGAATTTATTTATTTGTTTAATTATTTATGATTTTATTTACTAATTGTTAATTACCAATCTTTGCTATTTTTACTGTATCATTTAAATGAATAAATTCATAAGAAAAATAAAACTTTAAACTTGTAGCGCTGTCGTGCTATGGCCATGAAATAAATATAAATTAATTTCGTAGATTGTATCTATAAAGTAAATAATTTCCCCCCCACCGCAGAAAGTAAAAGTTATTCAGGAATTATGTACAATAATCATTTATTTCGGTGTCGTTATTCGAGGGTTTCCATCTTAAGCACGGTGCCTCAGGACGCGACGACGCACGGTCCTGTATCTGTAGCCCTGGCTGGACTGAGGCTGGCTGTAGTCGTAGCCGGAGCGAGCTGGAGCTGGGGCAGAGGCGGCCGCCTCGAAAGCTGGTGCTGGCTCAGGAGCCTGGAAGGAGGGAGCAGGAGCAAAGGACTGCACGGGAGCGGGGGCTGGGGCAGGGGCAGCGAAGGACTGGACGGAAGCGGAGGCAGCAGCGTGGTGGTGGTGCACTGGGGCGGGGGCAGCAACAGGTGCAGGAGGCACATAGCTGCGGACTGGCGCTGGTGCAGAGGCAGCAGGCTGGAAGACTGGTGCGGGAGCAGCAACAGGAGCGGGAGCGGAGGCAGCAAAATGATGTTGCTGCACTGGTGCTGGGGGCACGTAGGTGCGCACTGGAGCTGGAGCAGATGCAGCAGGCTGGAAGACAGGAGCGGGGGCGGCAACTGGAGCTGGAGCCGGAGCCGGGGCGAAGGTCTGGACGGGTGCGGAGGCCGCAGGTGCTGGGGGCACGTAGCTTCTAGATGGGGCTGGTGCAGATGCAGCAGCCTGGAACACTGGAGCTGGTGCTGGTGCCGGGGCAGCCACTGGAGCCGGAGCGGAGGCGGCAAAATGATGCTGGACCTGAGGGGCCGCATACGACCTCACAGGAGCGGGAGCGGGTGCGGGTGCAGCATAATTGTAGCCTGCATCGGCGGCCACGCAGCCAACCAAAGCCAAAGCCAAGACGATGAATTTCTGTGGTAGAAGTAGAACGGTAATCCGCAGGCCAAAAATTGTGTGGGGGGGGAAACAGAGCTGCTAGACCCTTACCATTTTCGATGATGATCTGTGTGCTGATGGGGCAACGAATCGAATAATGTCTCTACGCTGCGGCTCCTGTACTTTTATACGAGTCGCCGAATCTGCGGACTTGAAACGGAAGTGCTGCCATATCATAAATCAATAGAACCCCCAAAACATTTTTCTCCGCATTTTGTAGACGCAAAAATTTGTTTAATTAGCCAAATACCTTCGATCGCGGCACCAGATGTATAGCTCGTCTCTATCCACCCCACTCCACTTGGACTCGGACTCGGACTCGATCTCGGGTTTACGGTACGGAGTGTATGGCTTAAAAAACTCTCATTTTTTGCCTGTCAATCGGCAGAGAACGAACCGACTCTATGCTATGCTGTGCTGTGCTATGCGATTATAAATATTCATAAGGATAACCATAGCTAAGCGTTATTTTTTTTTTTGCCCAATATCCAAATAATCACAAACCTGATATTTTAGATTTTGCTTTATGTTTGAGTAAATGTAAATTTAACTCGATTAAGCACCCCACTGTTTGCAACTATACACTGAGATAGAGATACATTTAATGGCAATCAGTGGCTCAAACAGTAGCTGGTGCTCTATTCAGGGGGGAGTTGTTGATACACGCCAATCCAGGGGGGCCATACTATATTTAGATAGTTATCAGGTCATAAACCATCTAAAGATAAGCTTCAACCATTAACTTCAGCTGCTTGTTGGCACAAATTTGAATGCCAATGCTAATGACTTAATGTGCCAGTTGATAATTTGATTGATTAGCTGGCTGACGGATAGATCATAGGGGAAGGCTCAAGAGCAAACAGACAGTTCAAAGCATTTCCCCCTACATGGCAGAGTCATCGTCTCCTCTCCCAAAGGTTAACGTCTTCTGGTGGCCCTTCTTTAAATAATCATGTAAACTTTTGGAGATTTGGGACACCCAATTAGGACTGGCCTTAAATAAAATGTGATTCTCGTTGATTTTTTACCGCTTTCTTTATTGTCTAATACTAAATTCTGGCATATGCAAATCCATTGTGGATCGCGTCAGCATATGCAAAATAAACATATGAAATGTATTTTTGCATTTCTCTGTTCTGTTCGGTTCGGTTCTGTTCCAATCGGGAATTAGCATTAGAATATAGTTTGCGGTGTGTGTGGGTTAAACCACAAACCAGTCATCGGGTTTGGTTTGGTTTGGTTTGATGGAATTTTTTCACTAGATTTCTTCGGGCTCATCGTACTGTTCGCTCAGGGTTGATGCAGCTCCCTGGGGTGGCAGGTAGGTGCGCCTGGGCTCAGCAATTGAGATCAATTGCTGGGGAGCTGAACGTTCGATCGACAGCAACCTTGGGGCGGGTGGCAGATATGTGCGCTGTGGCAACAACACTGGACGCTGCACCAACACCTGGGGACGGGAGATGATCTGCTGCTGGACCCTCGGTATAGAGATCAGCTGAGGAGCAGGCCTGTAAGCCGATACCACTCTCGGGGCGATTGAGATCAATTGCTGGGGGGCTGGACGTTCAATCGACAACAACCTTGGGGCGGGTGGCAGATAAGTGCGCTGCGGAACCAGCACAGATTCAATCACAGGACGCTGGTGCACCACAGACTGAATCACCGGACGCTGCTGCACTATAGACTGAATCACAGGACGCTGGTGCACCACAGACTGAATTACCGGACGCTGCTGCACCACAGTCTGAATAAGAGGACGCTGCTGAAGCTGCACCAACTGCACCTGCGGCTGGGAAACGATCTGTTGCACTTGCAGTTGTGGCGGCAGGTAAGTCCTCGATAGCGAAGTTGCCTCAGCGAGGCCCAGGAGCAACAGGCTCGAGGCCACTGTAAAAGCCACAAATAGAACGTGCTGGCAGCAAAAGATAAATTCGAATTAATTTCTATCTATCGGGAGCAAGAGTCCAGACTCCAGAAATACCCACCACCATGTTGATCCAGTCGAAGTCGAACAAATGAACTGTTTTGTTTGCGTGCTTGATATTTGGTATTTATAAGACGCCCCAAATAATTACTTAGTATATGTAGATATAGATTTGCATATGTATGTATGTGTTGGGGGAATTGTAAGCGAACTGGAAGATGCCACTGCGACTCATTTATTGTATAACAAGCAGGTTAGGGAGATGGTTGGCTCCAGAGATCGGCAATAAAACAATTTTTTGAGATGAATCAATATGAGCTGAAAGCAGCGAAGCAAGTCAATAAAATCCATTAAATCTTATTTCCAGACATAGTATTCTTTCACTTTATAATATAAAAAGCAGCGGAAAATTTGTGTAAATTAAAGTAAAGCCAAAGTGTGGATACTCTGCCTAAAGCTTGCAGATATGAGCGATACATTCTACATTCAGTTATGGCTGCAGGCGACTAACTCAGTTTCCATACCCAAATATACTCTACCTCTCAGCAATTAAGGAATGATGAAATTTATTGTGTTTTACATTTAATACCCATAAGGTACGATCATAAAACGGTTAGACGGGCTGTGGCTGTGGCAGGGGCTGAGGCCCTCTCTCGCTCATTATTCGAGAGAACTTTTATCCAAAAGGTTCAAGTAGTTCATTGCCAAGGTTCGCCCCCTTCAGAACAAGATCAGACAAATATAAATCTCACACATTTCAGATTAAAATATTTTCGTTATTGTTAAGTATTGTACTACAATATTTATTTATTTAAGTATTTATTTGTAAATAAATGTTGTTGTTTTGTCTCAAATTAACCGGATTTTGATACAGATTATTGTCGAAGATGACCCAAAATTTCATTGCTACATTCTACAGTCTACATTCTTCCGACTTCTATTATGCATACTTTTAGGCTGTACAACTAAAAGTATCTGGCAAAATCATTTTTTAATTAGGCGCGAATCGTAGATGCAAATTAAGTGAAAGGTACGGAGCTGCGGGGCTGTGGACGAGGCTCATAGCCCTTAGCCCTACCCCAAGAGAGTGGAGTTTAAGACTTTTTTAGCTCTGTGTAACCTCTCAATAAAATATATAAATCTCGTGTAAATAAACCCAACTATCATTACTATTTGTCGCCGAGTAAAAATTATTAATTTCTTGCATAGATTCGTTACAAATTTTCTTTTTGCTGATTTATACAGAGCTTAAAACAAATTTTTGTTGTATTTTTAATGAACTTTAACTTTTTGTTTTCTTTGCTGTTTTTGTTTCTTTTCTCTTGTTAATTTTTGTTTTATGAATTGCAAAAAGGTTGCCAAACATCGCAGTGAGTATTTTTACTTGGCTTCCGTTGCTAGCAGCTCGCCGTCTTCGTCTCCATCTCCCTGCCACCCTGCCTGAAGATTAATGCATAGCATTAGATGGTGTGTCTACTATGCTATGGGGAGGGGGATTGATAAACAGAGTTTAAGAAATTATTTGCATTAAGCGAGGCAGGAATTTGTGGTTTTTTATCAGAAGAATAAGTCACACACAGAAATATGAATAGAATAGAATAGAACAGAAACTTGTTCTTAATTATGCCTAATATGAGAATTTATATGTATACACTAAATTCTAAAGCATTCACTAAACTAATTGAACAGGTTTCGTTTCGTTTCGGGATGGCATAGCAGCTTAGCCATAAGCCATAAGCCATAACTAACTAATATCGGAATGAGTTTTACGATTCGGCAGATCTACATTTCTTGGTTCTACGGATTGTGCAATTTCCGATCTGCGTCATGTATGCAGCGTCCTACGCGTGTGTTTCCTCTGCACATATTTGGATAATTCAACAAAAATACCATTTAAAATATATATTTATTATGATATAAATGTGTGTGTGTGCGTGTGTGTTTTCAGACTTCAAACCAGTTTACCGTTGGTGTGGCATTTACTCCAAGATCCATCTAATTAAAGCACAAACAAAAGTGATTTCGGATGAAGTAATCAGAGCTGAATTTATACGAGACGAGTATACGTTGTATATTTAGCGTACGAATGATGTCTGAGAACTCATTTAAATGCCGGAAACTTAGAGGTAACATGGGTACGATAGATCAGGTCAATACATACATCGAACCCCGAACAAATTGGCCAGAAAGATGAGTCCGCTAACAGCCATTTAGCGTGAATAAATGCCAGGCATATCATAGCGTATCTCAAATTTCCAGTGACTATAGCATAACGTTTTATGATCACTTGAGAGTGGCGACGACTGAATCTAAGGCATGACGTACGCGTCGTTTGATATTAATGAAACCAGATTTTATCGATAGCTGTGGCGTATGTTTGGCTTGAAGATACGCCCTAAAGATTGCGTAATAAATTAGCAAAAAATCCCCACAAAAAAATCTATAAAAAGAATAGCATAAATATTATTAATTACGCTTAGTTCAACGATCGACCTAGCCAGCTGTATGGAGAGGGAGGGAAGGTTCTGGGAAGCCGTTAGACCTCAACGTCATTAACAAACTTTGAACTTTGTTGGCAAGGAATACATATGATGATGCATTGTGGGCACAAGCGACAATTAATTTAGGTAATCAATTCACATAACGGCATTAACTGTAGACTTTAAAGAATTCCGAATGCGATCAAAGTTGCTGATTCATATTAATTAAATCTAAATCTAAATTGAATTAAAAACAAAGCATGCAAATGTCTACAATATCGATTTAAAAGCAAGTTTTTTGCTTGCGTGTCCAGAAATAACAGGAATCCAGGTGAACAGTGGGTCAGGAGCATGAGGGAAAGTGGTTTTCTCTGTCTCTCTGTCCTTGCCACAAACCGCAAGCCAAGGCAAAGGTCACTGTAAAGAAGGGAACTGCATCACTAACCGGTTGAAGGCTGCTGCTGAAGGCTGTTTCCCCATGTGTAGTTGATTCACACAGATCCCTGGATTGATGATATTGCGTGAAGGTCCGACCTTGGGTGATTACAGCTGCAGTGCAGTGAGTAATTGCGATACTTCAGAGCGACAGAGTGAGAGTGAGAGAGCGAGAGAGACTTCGTTTCAAGCGGAACTTTTTTGAGAATTTATGCAAATCTCTGAATGCTCTCATAAATAAAACATTTTTAAAACAGTTTCTTGTGGAATGGAAACACATAAATGTGAAATTAATTTATGCCCAGCCCATGACTCCAGTGGATTCTAAGCTTAGATTTATTTCTGTATGTGGCTAGAAGAAGAAAGAGTGCCATTGTCTATGTCGTTAAGTGCCAAGTGGCTCCATCATCGCGATAGGCGCGACACATGAGGGTCTGTCTGTCTGTCTGTCTTTCTGTCTGTACCCCCTACAGGTTATCGATTTGTTCTACAAATATTTGCCAAAATTATCGAGCATGATTGGCTATGCGCACCCATGCGGGACACTCTCTATCTATGATCATTCCCGATACCCCATATGCATACATACATATATGATATGTTTATAGCTCGTGCATATTTCACCGGTTTTTCTTGAATTTAAATTAAAATCATTCTGTTGAAACCACTCACGAACCGCAGACAGTTAGTTGTCTCTGGTTCTAAGTTATTATATGGATATTTTTGGGAGTTTGCTTTGTGTTTTTTGTTCTTGATCTAAGCTATGATTTTTATTAAAGTCCATCCCGATTCATATTAAATACAAGCTCATTTACGTCTTTTGCATATGTTTTTGGTAGTGGGGTTTTTTTTTTGCTTTGTTTTTATTTTTGTTGGGTCTAAACTACTAAATTGTTGCCGTTGTATTTGTGGTGCTAAAATGTATAACGCCTGGAATCTGACAGAGAACGAGATGAGTTTTTATGGGTGTCGTTCTCGGGCAGAGACAGAAGCAGCGCGCCTCAGCAGCAGCCGGTTAGCCAGCATCAAGCAGGTTCTGTTAAGTTTTTCGGGGCGGCTCTGTCGAGAATCTTCTGCCGTAAAACATTTTGGCCCATCCTGAGGCTCTGAACTATAAATAATTGTCGATGCGCGGTGCTTCGCCACAGTCACATTTCTGCATTCGTCGTGTGGATTTGATTCTGAGCAAAAATGGTAAGCGGTGCAAATGGATAGCAAGGATATTACATACAAGAAAAAAGCAGTGAAAAGTGAACATTAACCGTGCAAAAATTAACATTAACTGTGGAACATAAATATCGCCGGGATAGTCTCGGCTATTTCCCCGAGTGTGGATTACTTATTGATACTGATCGTGTGATATCTGATGGTTTCATTTGCAGAAACTTCTCATCGCTCTCGCCCTGGTGGCCGTAGCCAGTGCTGATGTCTCGCATCTGTTCTCGAACAGCAACAACCTACAGGAGGATGGCTACGTCTACAATGCCCCATCGAATCCTGTCGTGATCGATGTGCCATATGTGCCGAGGGAGTCCGCTCCACCCACCGTCATCTACCAGGCCCCCAAGCCAACGCCTCCTCGCCCCGTCTACACCGCTCCCCCAGCTAAGGTCTACGCCCCCGCTCCACCAGCCAAGGTGTACACCCCAGCTGTTCCAGCCGGTGCCCTGAAGGAGGATGGCTACCATTATGGCGCGCCTTCGGTCAAGTTCGAAACCTACGAGAAGCCCGTGGAGACTGCCCCCGCACCAGTGTACGTGAAGCCCGCCCCTGCACCAGTGTACGTGAAGCCCGCCCCTGCACCAGTGTACGTGAAGCCCGCCCCACCCAAGGTCGAGTACCTGCCTCCTGCACCCGTGAAGAAGGTCGTGTACACTCCTCCCCCACCCCCACCAGCACCGGTTAAGAAGGTCGTGTACACTCCTCCTCCACCACCGGTGTACGTTAAGCCCGCACCACCCAAGGTCGAGTACCTGCCTCCCGCACCCGTGAAGAAGGTCGTGTACACTCCTCCCCCACCACCACCAGCACCCGTGAAGAAGGTCGTGTACACTCCTCCCCCACCACCACCAGCACCCGTGAAGAAGGTCGTGTACACTCCTCCCCCACCACCACCAGCACCAGCTGGCATCCTGAAGGAAGACGGTTACCATTATGGCGCTCCTTTGGTCAAGTTCGAAACCTACGAGAAGCCCGCCCCAGCAGTTGTCATCCAGAAGGTTGTGGCTCCCGCTCCAGTTTACGTTAAGCCCGCGGCACCAGTCTATGTGAAGCCTGCGGCACCAGTTTACGTGAAGCCTGCACCACCAAAGGTCGAGTACCTGCCTCCCGCACCAGTCAAGAAGGTGGTCTACACTCCTCCCCCACCCCCACCAGCACCCGTAAAGAAGGTCGTGTACACTCCTCCTCCACCACCGGTGTACGTTAAGCCCGCACCACCCAAGGTCGAGTACCTGCCTCCCGCACCCGTGAAGAAGGTCGTGTACACTCCTCCCCCACCACCACCAGCACCCGTGAAGAAGGTCGTGTACACTCCTCCTCCACCACCACCAGCACCCGTGAAGAAGGTCGTGTACACTCCTCCCCCACCACCACCAGCACCCGTGAAGAAGGTCGTGTACACTCCTCCTCCACCACCACCAGCACCAGCTGGCATCCTGAAGGAAGACGGTTACCATTATGGCGCTCCTTTGGTCAAGTTCGAAACCTACGAGAAGCCCGCCCCAGCAGTTGTCATCCAGAAGGTTGTGGCTCCCGCTCCAGTTTACGTTAAGCCCGCGGCACCAGTCTATGTGAAGCCTGCGGCACCAGTTTACGTGAAGCCTGCACCACCAAAGGTCGAGTACCTGCCTCCCGCACCAGTCAAGAAGGTGGTCTACACTCCTCCCCCACCCCCACCAGCACCCGTAAAGAAGGTCGTGTACACTCCTCCTCCACCACCGGTGTACGTTAAGCCCGCACCACCCAAGGTCGAGTACCTGCCTCCCGCACCCGTGAAGCAGGTCGTGTACACTCCTCCCCACCCCCGCCAGCACCCGTGAAGAAGGTCGTGTACAGCCCTCCCCCACCAGTGTACGTGCAGCCTCAGGGTCCCAAGGGCTACAGCTACCCCAACGATCCCCAGCCATCGTTCGACTATTAGGCTACTTAGACTTTTTGTAAATATAAAGAATCTTCATTAAGTATTAGACATATTTTTGAACGAATGGTGAATGCAGTGGTTTAGGCTTTCGCAGGAAAGACGAATCCACTTGGAATAACTGTCAAAATAAACAAAAATCAATTGAATCGAATTGAAATTGCACGAGTTGTCTCTTTTACTCGCATGTTACATATTACATACATATATCAGTGTGTTGTGACAAATGTACAGTGGCGTAGGTTTCTTAGGTTTCATCTCCCCCTTCCCAGCACATGCCAACGCAGATGCAAAACACTTTAACCCCTCCCCCGCACACCATTGTGCCGCTACTGTCAAATGGTCTCTCATCACATGCACAAATGTCCACTCTCTTCAAGTTGGAGAGGGAGAACAAAAATAGGAGAAACAAATGTCAAATTGCAATGAGAGAGCAATTACAATTTAATTTTGAATATTCAATATATAAAACCATTTTATGGTTCCCCCTTGCCAACGTAGATGCAAAGCACTTTAACCCCCTCCCCCGCACACCTCTGTACCGCTGCTGTCAAGTGTTCTCTCATCAGACGCACAAATGTCCACTCTCTTCAAGTTGGAGAGGGAGAACTAAACTAAGGAGAAACAAATGTCAAATTCCAATGAGCGAGCAATTGGGAAGAAGAGGAAAAAAGGAGAGCATGAAACTCGGAGCGAGCCACTGCACCTCTGTCACACTTTCATTTTTTCACCCGGTACAAGCGCGCACTTTTAAGTCGGTTCCGCGTTGTGGGTCGCTCAAATCGCGAAAAGGATACAACAGTGTATGGTAGTGATTAAAAAAGAAAGATAAGATGTCAAAATATTGTGTTTTATTGCAAAAAAAAGGTGGCCAAACAAGTACGTCGGCCGTCGGCAAAATGGCATACAAAAGAAAGAGCGGCTAAGAAAAATAAGGAAATAAGTGAAAGTGAAGTGTAAATAGTGTAATTAATATTCAATATATGTATAAAACTAATTCTATGCATAAATCTTTTTTTTTTTTTCGTTTGGTCACATGATCTCTGTCAATGTGTGTGTTTGTGTGTGCAAAAAATGCAAAAGAGGCGCTGAGTCTGTCCCTTCCCCACTATATAAAGCAATACGCGTTACAGTTAGAAAGCAAAGCAACAGGAAAAGGAGCGAGTGCTTGCGTGCTGGCGCTCTCTCGTACCAAATATATTGCATTGTAGGGTGAGGCATTCCAAATATTGGTGATCTAGCTCTCTCTCGTTGGTGTGTCAGCTTGAACTTTAGTACTGTTGGGCCTCACCTTTTTTCAATACACCCAATATATATTTTCGAATTCCTTTGCGTGTACGTTTTAGTTTCGTAAATCGTTTTTGTCGGAATCGTCGCGCGGTTACGTTACGTAGTACATATAACAGTCCCGTAACCACAGTATCGTCGGCTTCTCATGTGTGGGTGAAAGCAACTGAAAATGCAGCAAGGAAAACGTAGTGTAAGAAGAACATTTCTCAAAAGGTAAGAGAGAGAGCGAAGATAAATAGAACCTCCACTCTTTTTCTATTCTCTTTGTTATTTCTTAATCTCAAAAGCATGCTCCTACGTTTTTCTTAGTGTAATTTAAATAAGTATTTGGTCACGCGAATCTTTTCTGCTGTGGGGCTATTTAAAATGTTTTTTTATCTTTTAAATCTTTTGTCGCCTGCATCATCTTGCTCTCCTAACAATAAGTTTCTCAAAGCTTTTTTCCTTACGCTTTAATTTTCGTATCGCGATCGGGAGAGTCCTTCCAATCCATTTTACTATATTAACACATTAAGTATGCAATAATTTCTAAAAAAAATTATTTCTGTACTCAAAAAAAACCAGATATTTGTAGCCTAAAGATATGCCGTATTGTAGCTAACAAATGTTCGCATATTTTTTATACATAGCATTAATTTATGTAGAATTCATGTAAGAGTGAAAGTGTCGCTGCACAATACAAGGCAGAAAATAATATATTTAAGTGTGTCGATTCTTCCGTTAATCAGAATCAACTTTGCTTAGTGGGTGTGTCGGTTGCTAGGCATTCATTCAGATCCGATCCCAATAGAAGAAAGTGGAATACGGATACTCCCCGCTTAATCGAATCGGCTGATAGTTCAATCAATCTTGAGTTGTCCACTCATTGGTTGGCATAGATAAATTGTGCGAGAATCGGTAGATCCGCATCAGCGCAGTCGTGAAGCCCTAATGAAACGGAAACGTATGGAAGCAGTTGTTTTATGCGCTTTATATGCTCGGGGCTCGGGCTGCATATTTATTGATTTGCATGGGGGGGGGATTTGCTACGGCTCACGTGGCGGCTGGGGGCAGAGACAAATCCGTCAACGGCTCTCAGCGCATAGAATCATTAATTCAAGATACAAATCAATGCGAGTATCAAACAAATGCGACTAAGACAAAGGCTTGTGTATGGGTTTGCGGCAACGCACTGACACTTGACCCCACAAAACAAGTCTTGACCTTGGCAATGAGGCGACGGCGTAGCAGATGGAGATGGAGATGTTGTAGCATTTTATTTGTAGTGCTCGCATCGGCAGCAGCCAGCAGCTAGCAGCTAGCAGCCTGTAGCGTTGTATCTTTGCTTGTTTATCTAGGGCCTCCATTCTCTGCTTCTGGCAGCAGCACCAGCAGCATCGTCATCGTGATCGGCTTTGGCTTTGGCGTAATTAATAAAGTGAGGCAAAATCTGGCCAAATGAAGCGAACATATAGAAGTATAAATAGTTGGGGTCTGAATGCCGGCGCTTGCATTCGCTTGAGCAACGTTTTGAACGCTGGAAGCGACCGAAATCCAACTCCATTCTTAGAGCCATTCCATTCCATTCCCCCAGTCAAGATCACACACAGTCGAAACATGGTAAGCGCGCTTGTCATTAGCCTCTTGCCACACATTCGCCTCACGCTCTCGTACTCTTTCCCTGCAGCGTCTCTCCATCTTTGGCCCGTTGCTGCTGCTGCTGCTGTTGACGGTTTGTCTGCATTCCGCCACATCGGATGTCTCTCAGCTGGTGCGCTCTGGTAATGGCTTCGTCTACGACGTGCCCAAGGTCACCCAGCTGGAGCTGGAGGTCAGCAATGAGTTCCCCACGGGCGAGGAGTTCCCCCAGGATGCCATACCCGTAGCCCCATCCGATGCAGAGCTGGGCCAAGCCGAAGAGCCAGAGGAATCCCAGTTAATATCCGCCTCCAAGCTGGTGGCCAGTAAAATTGGCAGCAGTAGCAGCATTCACGGCTACAAGTACCAAGTGCCCAGCAGGCGATTCAAGAGCTGAGACCGCTACCTAGATTCCCTTGAATTTTTTACCAAAGTTTTCTGTATAAAGATAATAAAATTGAAATCCCCCCCCATAAGATCTAGCTGCGTTCCTTTCACCAGAAGCCCTTGGGCAGGGCTTACGCTTAAGACTTGCCTTGGACTCGGTTTAGAACGAG
The DNA here is from genome assembly GCA_035043285.1 of Drosophila subsilvestris. Taxonomy (NCBI): domain Eukaryota; kingdom Metazoa; phylum Arthropoda; class Insecta; order Diptera; family Drosophilidae; genus Drosophila; species Drosophila subsilvestris. Next base: position 404,070 of record JAWNNB010001728.1, on the reverse strand, counting down.
ATTCCATGTGTGCTTATGGATTGTATAAGACTTAGACTTGGCGTCTTGCTAAAACAAAATGTTTATGCTTGACAAAATGTATCTTCTAATCCCAAACCGGTTGCGGGGAGGCTGCTTTAAAAATTTGCACAAGTCTCTGCTCGGTCTGTGGCTGGAAATGAAGAGACGCAGGCCTAACCATTGAAGACTGACTAATGGCCATAAAGAACGACAATTAATTTCATAAACGGCATAAATTACGCGGATTATTGGCAAAAGGCGAGCACCGCACACGCCAGCACGTCCAGTTTGCCGCACTTGACAATCGATCAGCCGGATCGGATCGATCCACCACCGTTTTGGGGCGGTTCAACAACCCGCATAAATTTTATCCACAGATCCACCGAAGAATGAAACAAAAAGTGATAGTTGAGACGCGACTCTGTCAGTGTTTTTGTTTACTAAATCGCGATTAGCGACGCGACACTCTAATCCCACTAATTAGTTAGATTAAACGCTGGCGTTAAAGGGATGGGAAATTCGTGAAATGTTTGAAAATAGATGCCCAATATCCAGCTGCAACTAGCAGCAGCCGCCTACGATTGTTGTATTGATTTGTAAGCTGGAATTGGAATTGCTTCCGCAAGCTCATGTCTAATGTCTAAGAGAGACAGCTTCATTGTCCGTCATTGTCCATGAAACTGAAGCTGGCCAGTCCACTCCACTCCACTCCACTGGAGACTTCTTGAGCTGCTGCCGCTGCAAATGGCAGCGCGCGCCATAATTATTATAAATGAAGTCTAAATGATTTATGACAGCTAGCGGATCGCGCTTACAACGCTGCCAGCTTCCAGCTGCGGAACTAACGCAGTTCAGCTTCTCTTCTTTGCTCTTCTCTGCGCGCTGTGGGTCAGCAGTGGCTTGGGGTCGGAAGCAGAGGCTCACTTTGACACCAGCAGCAGACAATGACGAGAAACTGAAGCGCTGCTTGAGCCAACGCTGAGTGACGACGCTGATGAAAAGCCGCACACAGTGGGGGCTCATAAAAATATAATGGCTCTCTGAAGCGAAGATGGAGGCGCAGCAGCAGCAGCAGCAGCAACAGCATTGTGGCGATAATCATTCATACAAACATGGAGACAGATACCCGCGATACAAATACTGAAAGCGAAACTGAGACAGATACATTTTTACCGATACAAAGAATGCTGATGGCGATGCTGATGCTGCCATGAATCGCTCTAAGCTCTAAGCTCGATATCGATTTAAATGATAATAATTGGCCTTTGGAGAGCAGGCCCATGGAGTTGGTCTTAGAATTTTCGACTATAAATAAACAGCTACACATGGTATTGGTCAATCATTTGTGGTCAACGAGCTCAAGGTGTAACATACGATAACAAATAATAGCCATGGTGAGTCTTCAAATCCTTAAATGCCTATACCCTGACACCCCGACACGTTAACGATCTTCAATTGTGTCAACTTATGGCAGAAATTCATCATTTTGGCCACCTTCAGTATGCTGGCTCTGGTTGCCGCTGATGTGTCGCATCTGCCGCTGGACCAACTCCTGGAGGAGCATCATCATCCGCAGGAGGAGCATGGCTATGGCTATGATTATCCCAAGCCGGTGGTGCCATTTGTAATAGTGGTCCCCACAACAGAACCACCCACGCCACCACCAACCTACCTGCCACCGAAGCCAGTGCCCACTTATCTGCCGCCTCCACCACCAACAACAACAACAACCACGACTACAACAACGACCCCGGCTCCTACGCCAGCACCAACCTATTTGCCTCCTCCTCCACCGACCACAACTACAACGACCCCGGCTCCCACGCCAGCACCAACCTATCTGCCACCTCCCCCACCAAGAACGACAACCACAACAACAACAACGACGCCTGCCCCAACGCCAGCACCCACCTACCTGCCGCCACCACAGCCAGAGCCAGAGCCAGAGGAAGATCATGGATACCACTACGAGGTGCCCGCCAAGTCGTTTGTGTTCTAGGAGCTGCACTGAACCCCCCAAGTATCCCGTAATCCCCTGCTGGACTGTTGTTTGTTTGAATCGTTTAGGCCTAGGATTATGTAATTAAGAGACAACGTATAATAAATGCTGTTTTGTTAACCCCATTAATTCCCCCCCCATTGAACCACATTGATATCTGTTGCATTATGTGGGATAAGGCAGAGTCAATCACCGCCAATTGTCTCACGTTTCACGATTGAAATTTCGGCGACGCATCCACTGCATATTCATGAGGCGACACTGATGGACCACCGGTTGCTGCCGGACGAAGCTTTTGTTGTGCGCCTAATTAAAGCCAAAAGTAGCATTAATTGTTGGGGGGGGGGGGTGGCTAAAAGATACCACACGCCGATAATTGCCATCCGACGAGCGGATGGATGGATCAAAAGTTCATGAAAAGCAAGAAAAGTGTGAAGAAAACCGAACCGAAAAATTATGCACCGCTGGCCTTTGTGCCTTATGCTGATTGCTGTCCAACAGATCGAACCCAAAGATGGAGTTCGAGTTCGAGGAAGCTGCTGCGATCGATCGGAGTATAAAAGACGCGGCCATCAACGATATTGACATTACTTGAAGCCGTCAGCAAACGGCAGCAACATCATCAAAGCAACATCACCACAGGAATATAATCCCACGGAATGGTAAATGGATGACACATGGCACATCATCCATACGATCATTAATCATTCCCAATTCCTGCAGAAACCCATGCTGATCCTGTTCGGCCTGGCAGGCCTTGCTGCTGTCTGTGTCCGGGCGGATGTTTCCCATCTGTTTGGTGGTAGCGGTGGATATGGTGGCCACCATCACGATCATCATGATCATCATGATCATCACGATCATCATGAGCACGATTACCACTACGATGCACATGCGCATTCGCAAGACACTCACCATGGACACCACGATCTGCACATAGATCTGCACTACCAGCCGGAGGAGCCGCACCACCATCACCATCACCTGGAGCAGGAGCCCAAGTTTAACATTCCCAGTGGCTACAGCTATGGGGGACCAGAGAAGCCCCGTCAGAAGTATCTGCCACCCAAGGCGTCGCTGCCACCACCACCACCGCCACCAGCACCCAAGGCCAGCTACTTGCCTCCTTCCAAGCCGGAAGTGAAGTATCTGCCACCTGCTCCTGCACCCAAGTATCTGCCACCTGCACCTGCACCAAAATATCTGCCTCCTGCACCTGCACCGAAATATCTGCCTCCTGCACCTGCTCCCAAGTATCTGCCTCCTGCGCCCAAGTATCTGCCCCCTAAGGTCGCTCCCAGCCTGCCGCCTCCACCTCCACCCCCGGTAGTTGCACCCAAGCCCAGCTACTTGCCTCCTGCCGAACCGGAAACTAATTATCTGCCACCCGCTCCACCGGCCAACAAGTACCTGCCCGCCGAGGAGCCCGTGGCCAGATATCTGCCTCCCAAGGTCGCTCCCAGTCTGCCACCTCCACCACCGCCCCCGGCGCCCAGGCCAGAGTCGAGCTACCTGCCACCTGCACCCAGGCCAGAGTCGAGCTACCTGCCACCTAACCATGCGGAGGAGCATCACCAGCATCAGCCAGAAATTGACTTCCACATCCCCATACCATCGTACGCCCTGCCCCTGCAGTCGGAGAGTCACGTCCACGTTCCCGAGCACGGCTACCAGTACAAGCCGCCACTGCGTCGTTTCAGGCAATAGGCCACACCCATCGATCACACACACACACACACACACAATCCCCTACGATACACAAACCTCATAAATACTGCATCTAGTTTTAAGTTTTGCAAATTAAAATCATTTTAAAACAAACAACAACAACAACAAAAACGAACGACGCGTCGTCAGCTGAAATATTTCACCAATCCATTGTTTGAGTGACTCTTTCGACAGCCGCCAAACGACAGAGTCAAGGTCGAATCTATTAAAGACATTTAGCCAGAGGTTCGACCGGCTGTCAAAAAAAGGGACACACAGAGACGACAGGCTCTACGGCTTGAAAATTGGATCTGGCCATGCGCGACCCCCAAAATCGGATTGCGGCCAATCAACCGAAGTAGCTTCAGCATCATCTATGGGTCTTCAGCATCGGCACCTGTAGCTGTCTATAATTATTGTCTTTAGGAATGAAAAATGATGTTCAGTGCGGACCAAAGATAGACATATACAAAAATTGATTGTTGGATGCGGTCGGTGTCTGTTACAGAAATACTCGAACTAACACACAAAAATCGATAATCGCTAATCGCTAATCGCGAGCCAATTGCAGCCGCCAGCTATCAAACGACAGTCTCTGACCTCTTTCAATGTTAGCCCAGGGATGGGGCAAGCGTGAACTGGGGCAGATTGAGCACTGAAACGAAGCAAAAAAAAAATCTTCCCTCAAGGTACTTCAACGTACGCGTACAAACGAGGAAGTTATAGAAGTTCAAAGAGGATTTTACCCACCTCCAACTAAAAGTGACACCTAAATAGGCTTTGGCTTTCCCACAAAAATGTTTTCCAAATAGTTGGCAAGCGCAGCAGTTATCGTAAAATCCAACAAGTTTGATGACTCTTGGCCATAAAGAGATCTCTCTCCAAAAACACAAAAGCCAACGCAACGAGAGATGACTGCGAATTAAGAGATTCGATTCAAATAAAACAATGAAATTCCGAGTAGCGAATTCCGCACCGAATACCGGCTGGGCTGACAAAGTGTCTTAATGCTAAACGCCGCTTGGCTGACAGCCCGCCACGCCATCAACTGGACTGTAGAGTGTAGTCTGAGATGCCATATCGTCTCTGACGACTACGCAGCGTCGGCGTAGACCAGACCGCTTTAGAGTCTGCCACCGCGTTTGGTTCTCGCGTCAGCTCTAACTGTATAAATAAAGAAGCACTTGCCGGAAACTGTATCATTTCGGGAGTAGCAGTCGTCGCAGCGAGAACGTATCATCCACTGAGGAAGAAGAACGCTTGGATAAATAATATGGTTTGTCCATCGCATCTCAAGAGATATATCTCCATAGAGAGAGTGTCCTAACATCTACCCACATCTCCCTCTCTCCCTTGCCGTACAGAAACTGCTCCTGGTCCTTGCTGTCTGTGGCCTTGCGCTGGTGGCCGCCGATGTTTCGCATCTGTTTGATCATGATCATCACCATGATCATCCCGGCTACAACTACGATCCACCGAGTGTTCCCTTTGAATTGCCAACACCCGGTCCTGCCTATCTGCCTCCGGAACCCGTGACAGCTCGTGTCATTGCTCCAGTTCCGTCTTACTTGCCACCGGTGAAGCCGGTGACCAAGCCTACGCCGGTCTACTTGCCTCCTCAGCCATCAGTGAGGCCGCAGATCCCTGTTGTCAGGACACCCAAGCCTTCCTATCTGCCACCCCCACCGCCGGTTGTGAAGGTCGCGACGCCCAAACCCTCCTACCTGCCTCCCCCACCGCCAGTTGTTAGGGTTGTGCCTACTCCTAAGCCAGCCTACCTGCCACCCCCACCGCCAGTTGTGAGGGTTGTGCCTCCTCCTAAGCCAGCCTATCTGCCACCTCCAGCTCCCATCGTGAAAGTTGTGCCACCCAAGCCAGCTTACCTGCCACCTCCCGTAGCACCCGTCGTCGAGCAGCCCGAGCCGGAGTATCTGCCACCATCGAAACCGACCTTCAAGATTCCGATCCCCTCCTATGCCGCGCCGCTGGAGGAGCCCGTGAACAGCTACCTGCCGCCCCAGGAGATCGTGGAGCCGCACAGCGAGGATGGCTATCACTACGATGCCCCCGCCCAGCCATTCCTCTTCTAGGAGGAACCACCCCCGAAACCTTTCCATCCTTAGCCATTTTATTGTTGTCTGCCAATGTCACGTGTATATACTATAGTTATTTATTAAGTTCTGAAAGCGAATAAACCCTAACACAATGAAAACCCACATCCTGCTCTTGAACTTGAACTTGAACTTGAGTTGGTTTTTTGGGGGAAAATCCTATCAGAAGTACGAACCAGACCACGAACTCGACTCAAGAGTGCCCAAGAGACAGCATAATTACACTTGAGGCGTCTAAAAATATCAGCGAATGTGGCGGCGGCAGAACAGTTTCATTCACGGGAGACCCCGATCCAGCTGTGGCTATTTTGAGACGTCCGATTATGCCACTGAGTAATGCTATGCTGGCCAATTCCGGCTTGATTTATTGCCACACAGCGTGGAGCGCGAGTGAGTAATTGAAGCTGGGCACCCGAAACGGCCATAAGCTCTAATTTTATGGCCCGAATTGTGGTTGAGCTTCAATAAACGACGGCTTATAATTTATGGCAATGCTCGTAAGTTTGATAGCTCCACAGACAAACGCTGGCATTGTTGAAGGTGTTAAGATACGCCCTCGACCCCTCTAAACGACTTTTAGAACCCTCCCACGCTGATGGAGATAGAAAGTGAAACTAATGCGATCAGGAAGTTCAACATTTTTGGACGCAGAAGAACACTCTGGGAATGGAATCAGCGTGTGTGTGTGTGTGTGTTGACAAAATGAATTGCTTTTATGCAAATCGGATTGCATGATCTAATGCTTGATTATGGATTGGTGGATGGAGGATGGGAACTCGTTTCTTGTGCTGCCCTGCCACTGCCACCCGCAAATTAATTCGATTATTACGCTTATCGTTGTTTAAGTGCCTCAAAAATGATTTACTTAGGAGCGCGTATGCGCGTAGCATACGGTTTTTGCTCGTAGTAGCGCCGTTTAAATAAACATGCCCCATAAATTATCGAGCTCATCATTGATTTTAGAAAGCCCAAACTGATGACCCGAGGCGGGTTCAGGTTCAGTCGTCTAGCCTGTTTAAGATCTTTTTAAGACTGCCACTAATGAAACGAAACTATTTGTTTCCTCGTTTTCGCTTTTTTGGTATGGTAATTTCATTGATGCATTTGTATTCCACTCTTTGGAAGAGTAGTTGGAAGATGTGAGAACTCTAGAGAGCGGAGAGCAAAATTTTAGTATAAATAAATAAATAAATAAATTACAAATTATTTAATTTTTATAATTTTTTCTCGATGATTTTATTATTTTATGAATTATTATAAAATTATGCAGAAATATTTTATTACTTTTATCGGGCTCAAAACTGAATAGTAATTATTGAAATACATTTTTTTAAATTTATAATTATTTTTAACTACATTTTTGTATAAAATATTTATTAATTTTTTATTTATTTACCACAGCGTATATCGATTTGGTGATTCAAAAAGTATTTATAAATATTAGTAATATTTTTTAATAATATTTATTCTAATAGTTTTCAATAACTCATTTATTTTATTTATTACAATTTTAAAATTTTATTTTGGCTTTAAAATGTGTTGCGTGGTTTCAATTGATCAGCTTTCGTCACTAGTCCCATATTTAACGGCCAACATTTGGGTAAATATAATGGTTAAAAATATATCCGCCGAAAAGTATGGCTTAAAAAGTATCCGAACGAGTATAACAGTTTCGGCTATGCCCCAATTTTCGTTACCAAAATTTAGCTTTGGGCAGACTTACAAGTTATTAAAATAATTAAAATAATAAAGCAAAAAAATTTAATGCTCAGAAATAGTAGATGAGCAAAAATCATGTTAATTGAAGTTTAATTAATTCCGCCATAGATTAATCGAAGCCAGAGATATCATTTTTCATAATCCACTGCCTTGACAATGCGACAAGGGAAGGGGCCTGATGTAACAATTTGTGTAATTAATAACAAAGTGGCAAGGCCGCAAATTATAATTGCCACTTGACTGATCGAGGAGTCCAGTACCAGATGGGACGGAAGCATCATCGTCATCGCCAACGAAGCTGTCATCAATTCCATGGCACACAAAGGAGTGGACAGCGAGCGAGCGAGTGAGAGACCCAGTTTATCATAGTTCGTAGAAAAAAGAGTCGATTCTGTTAATGCCCCTGAATTGAAGCCGAGGCAGCAAGGCAATCAAATTGACAATAAATCCATCAATCAAATGCGTATTGTCTCATTGGCCACCCGTGCGGATTGAACCTCTTAAAATGGAGTGTTTACACTTCAAATACTACATAGTCTATCTTTTGTGTGTGTGTTTTTTATTTTTATTTTTGGAGACAATTTAGCAGGTTTAGCAGAAGCTTAAACCGGTTAAATTTAATGTATTTTGAAAGTATTTTCAGTAGATTTATGTATATCTATTTATTTTATTTTTATTTTTTTGTGTGTTTTTTGGCTAGAGTTTCGGTTTACGAGCCGTCAAGACTCATGCAAGAACCTGCATAAATAATTATTTCTAATTAGCCCAAAGAAGACACACACAAACACACCAACACCAAATCTGCCACGCAAGACAGACGGAAATTATTTCCCAGACTTTACCATCGAATTGGATGGGTAATAAGGCGACCGACCTCAAGTGCGCAGAAAGGTACGAGTACGAGTACGAGTGCCCAGAGCTTCCGTATGCAAATGTCCATATCAGCTCTGAAATACCAGATTCTTGATTCCATGATTAATGATGGATGATAGTCCCAGTCCCCATCAAATTGAGAACGAATCTTTGTATGTACAATGTACATCTTTCGACACACTTAATCGTGCGTTGATGAGCTGTGAATATTATAATTAAATTGCGATGTGCCCCCTTTTGGCATTGGCCTTGGCTGTTGAATGAAATATTCGATACGAGATTTTGTTTATCATTTTTACAAATAATTTACGTTTATTTACTCGTACGTACTTTACTTGGAACATTCAACAATAACTGAATACTTGGGTTTTTGTGTTTTTTGTTTCTTTTGTTGCGATCTTTGTCTTTAGAACATCATTTTGTCTCTTTGTACTTTTGCTCTTTACGCTTTTTGATCTTGGCTGCTTGTTCGTTGGTTCTTTGATGTTTCGTTTTGATTTTGATTTTGATTTTCGTTTTCGTTCTAGGATTAGGATTGGTAGTTAGATATGTAGATAGATTTGTAGAAGGGTTTCAGTGCGGTGGTAATGTGCGTGTGCGTAGTATTTTTTGGATATAGGTTAATGCTTGATTCGAGCAGTGGATTGGAGTTTGGGTTTTGGAGAGTAGTTTCGGGCAGGTGAAGTGTGGGGTGCGGATGCAGGTAGACGAAAGAAAACAGCAAAATATAGAGGGATAGATTATTAGGATATTATCGAAAATGTATTAATATATATATATATGTAGGATATATATGATATATCGCTGCTCCATCTTAGTAGCGGCGCAGGCGGTAGAAGCGTCTTACATAGACTGGACGACGGTACTGGTAGCCGCTCCTGCTGTTGAACGAGTGTCCAACCAGCTGCTGCTGCTGCTGCTGCTGTGGCACCACCTGAGGAGCCAGGTACTGGACGCGCTGGGCAATCGGCTGCTGTTGCTGCTGGATGAAGGGTTGCTGTTGCTGGACGAACGTCTGCTGTGCCACGGGACGGGCAATGGGACGAGCGATCGGTGCAGCAATCACTGGCCTGGGAGCAGCAGCAGGAGCAAACACTGGGCGCTGGGCAGGGGCGGCGGCCGCTGGCAGAGGCTCGTCGATGTCAATGTATTCCGGTTCTGGGGTGGCAATATCCTGGGGATTGGGTCCCTGTGTGGCCGAATCCGGCAGCTGGGCACCAGCAACAACGCCCACAAGGGCCAACGCCAACAGCAAGAAGAATTTCTGGCGAATAAGAGAGGAGGAAATCACTTTTAAGATTTTTGGGCATTCTATTTACGGAGCCACTGGGGCGTGAAACAAAACACGTCCCGAGAGACACTCCAGCCTCGGACAGTTGTACACTTGAGTTGAGGATTGAACAGGCACTCCAATCGAATGTTCATTTTTGTTCTGTTAATTTTGGTTTTATTTTCCATATCACACATCACTTTTGGATTGGTTGTGGTTTCAGTCTATATCCTTCTTAGAACTAAATTCACTTGGGGGGATTCATTATCCTTTTTTTCCTTTTACCATTTTTATTTGTATTTATTTATTTATTTAATTTTGTGTGTGTTTCACGAAATTTTCTCGAGCAGATGAGCGGACGAGCAATTTACACTTAAGAAGTTCAAAGCACAAATGATGATGAGCTGGTCAGTTGGTAGGAAATTTATACTATATCTGGTCTGGGGACGTTCGGTCTCTTCGGTCCGTCCGGTTCGGTTCAGTTCGGTACGTGGGTCTTAGAGAGTCTGGCCAAAGATACGACGACGACGACCGCCAAAAACCCGATGAGACACCAAAACTCCAAGCCGAAAACCACACAACGCGTTAGAAATAAGGCAGCAACAAAATATTATATCAAGCAGCAGAAGCAGCAGCAGCACCAGCTGCCCTCCCCCCTCATCCAGCAACCCACCAAAAACAACAACGAATCAAATCAAAATTTAAATTAAATGAAACGAAACGAAACGAAATGGAATCAAATGAAGAGAGACTGCGACTGCTAGAAGAGTGGTTGGTTGGTTTGGTGGTTGTTCAGGTGGTGCTTGGACCCTTTAGACAATCACTTGAGTTGTCGTCACGAGCCACATGACGCACAGACGGACAAGTTAACACAGCATTTAAAGAGCAGAGCAATTCAACAGGTACTCCACCCCACCCGCACCTCTCTCTAGAACGCGCTCTGTATCTCATAAAACGACGCGTGTCTCAGTTCGTTGCCTAAGTCTTTTGTTTTTTGCGGCTCCTGCGCGTGAAATAATTTGCATAACATTTTTGCTAGAATAATATTTTTCCACTGAAGAGAGCACTCAACTAATTATGCGAAATTCTACACTCGAGTTGATGTGGAGACAAAAATAAAGTCACTTCGACATTAATAATTGTATCTGCCAGCGATTTGGACTTGGTTTCATGTCAGGAGGAGATTGTCTGGCTGGTAGCCCTCTCCATTCATACATTTGATCGTTCCATCATTTTTCTGTCTCTCTGATTGTTTGTATCTTCACTTGACCTCAGCAGGGGCAACAATAAGCAAATTTAACGGCTTTCGGGGCATACATCATTTCCGTTTCTTGTGCGCGTGTGTGTGTGTGTGCGTGTGGGGAAATACATTCACCTGCCACAGTCGAGTCGAGTGAATGAAGCCACTCGAGTGGAGACCCAAAAAAAAAGATGCAGTGCCAATAAAAATGATTTGTTCGATATCAAGGCTATGCCACGGAGATTAAGTGGCACAAACACAGGAAATGGTAAAGCTATTTTCGACCAACAAACATTGTAAAGCTGTTACCCATGAATATATGTATGTACATATATGTCGAATTTTATATCGAAAATCCACTTTAAAATACTCTGAGTTCTAGCCTTTGGATGGATGGCTGTGACATCATTTTTCGGCTGCCTTTCACCTGCATTGATTGATGGAATGTGTTTGTCAACGGGCCACCAGATGAGACACCTAGACGAATTTTATGCAACATTTTTCATATACCAACTAAAAATAAAAAACAAACAATTTATTGTGTATTTTTACAGTTATTAGAAAACTTAAAATGTAATTAATAATGCTTTTGGTCCGCTGGCTGTTGGCTGACTGGCGTATTAGGTTTCGCGTCAGTGTTTCATAAATTTCGTGATCCACAACAAAGCATCCATTATTGTCTATTTTGGCCATTGTCTATTGCGTCAACGTTATTTGACTTGCAAAATGTGTCATTTATGTATCTGAAAAGCAACGTTCTATATGCGAGTAGCTGCTGCATAAATCAATCAAGGGCGTGGCAGATTAATGGGGCCACAATCCCACTATTCCACTACACAATAAATGTAGTTCAGTGATAATAACATTTAAATCAACTGACTTATGCTAATGCCAATATATCGAACTTAATATTACCAGTTAAATATTTTTTTTGATCTTTCCATCATCGTTTCTATGCTTGTGGCCGGAACCAACGCGTCGGACGACTTTTTGACCGTATTTGCATACGGCATACGGCATCAGAGACCAAGTGAATCAAAAGCCATGAGCCGCCATTCGCTGGAGACTCTTAACTAAATGCCGGCAATCGAAAATTGTCTTTATTTATGACTCTGCTAGCTATCGAGAATCGATTAGACTTCACGTGCCTGGGTCGGGGTTCGGGGTTCGATTGTATCTGGTTCTTTTTGTTCTAGGCATTCCCATATATTACGCATACGACCTGTTGTGGGCCGGGTGGGCCACAAAACACGAGTCTGTTTTGTGTACGATTGTGTGTGTGTGTGTTTACATGCGATCCTTGCCACCTGATAACCAAAATCACAAAAGATCTTAATTTCTGAGGCAAATTTTGTCACCAAGAGATTTGTTTGTTTGGGGTAAGACACTACCCGTTTTCTAGCTGCCGGTTTCTTGCTTGACATTTAAATAAAAGGCGGCGCATGTGAATATCAAAAAGAAATTAAACATTTTAAGAATTCGTTTCTTAGAAATACACCCAGAGACAAAAAGCGCTGAGAATTCTATAGTTACACTTAGATTTAAATTTGTATGCGCCAAGAGTGAAAAGATGAAATATTTGATCTATGTAAATATATTTAATATTCTATATTTTATCTATAACATTTTTCTCTCAGTGTAGAAATAAAAACCAAAAAAAGAATACAATATTTATACGTAATGCTCAAGTCAAGGCTCAATCTAAGTTCTTTTAAGATACTTTGCAACAAAATTATTGTTTGATTGGCTTCGTCCACGTTAAGATTCTCAAGCCAGTCACATTCCTGTCTCTTTTTTTCATGAAGATTCTCAAATACAATACTTCGTAAATATTTTTGAGGAATTTTATTATTTGTACAAGCTTCCGCACATTCACCGCGAAACAGGCCACAGCCAGCGCCACAGCGCGTCAACATTATGAATATTCAATAAATTACGCAAAAAAAAGTATAACAACAAAAAGACATAAAGCAAAACAAATATATCATCTGCCGCAGAGACAATGGCGAACTGTGGCATACTCTTGTCGAAATAAGTATTTCAAAACGATTGCCAAAGTTGTGGGTACCCTCTGAGCATGAGGTGTAGGGGCATGATCTAGGCACAGAAATATTTATTGCAACACCTCGACATGTTTGGTGGGGGCACTTGAGAGATTTATAGCTGCCTCAATAAATTGTCTTTAAATAGCCAACAAATGGTTGATGCTCAGTCTCGTTTCCGGGGGAGTGAAATAAATTATTAAACAATTATCGTTCATCAGAAACTTGACCTACACTGATACCAAAAGCAGATCTCTCTCGGGAAGAACAAAAAGTTGTTGTTTGGCTGTTTGGTCTTAATTTGGTTTGACGGTCAGTCGAGGCAGAGTGTTGAGTCCGATTTCTTGTTGGATAATTTCTGGTTCCAATCAATCCTGTGACTGGCACAGACAAACCGGCGCGGAGGGACGGGCACACGCGCCCAGTGAAAGCCGCCGCCACCGCCGCAAAAGAAGAACGTTAACATTTAATGGGAAGCATAAATTAATTATTGAAATTAGCTAGAATCGAAATAAAATAAAGCGAAATGGGAATGAGAATAGAAAGGGGGACAGCCAACAGAAGACGAACAGAGAGCCTCTCATCTAATCATTGTTTAACTTAATAATTATTTTTTAATTCTGTTTTTTTTTTTCATACTTTGCTTTGCAGCAACAACAACCAAAAACAATAAAATCAATGACCGCCTGAGGGGCAATGCCGCGCGACGTCGGTGGCTTTAAGCCAAAGCAATTTACCCGCTTTTGGCACCTTTTTGTGGCTGGCTCGTGCCACCGTTGAAACCATGTGTGTTGGCTGGCACTTTGAACTTTGTCTGCGACTATAATCAATAATAATTGATTGGGGTACGTTTGCTGACGCTCATAATAGAGCTTGATCTCTGGGAATATTCTCAAAATAGTGAATGCAAAAATATAAAATCACATTTTATACGACCCATAAAAACTTAATTGATTTTTTTCTTAGTTCTTAAACAATAGTTTAGCTTAGTCAACACAAGTCGCATCTGAAAGTGGTGAACCATTTAAGAATCGTTAGGCTATTTGTGAGTGTAAAGTAGGGATAAAAAAGATAAAAAAAACGTTCCAAAGCAGAACTTGTTCCTATCACAAAAAATCTGAAAGTCTTGTGAACATTTAGAAGTTGATTCATTTATTGTTGATCTATGACAATAGCCATAGATGGAGTCGCAACGACTTCCTACTTCAGCATACCCCAAAAAATACTCTATAAGCCCAGAGGCATAAGATGCTGTAACCGATTAGCAGTTGGTTCAACTTAAATTCTGACAAATTGCTACCATAAAAGTGTAAACACAGCTAATGGAATAGATTAGAGCACAATCTGTGAGGCATCTTAAAGCAATCCAATCAGTCAGTTCGATTTCATTCATGCTAGATCTAGATCGGTGACGAACCAACCCTGACACTGAAGGCAGTTAACCCGTTCTAGCTATCAACTAGATAGCGAATCGATTTAAATGTTTATATCTATATATATACTGTATATAGTATATACAGTTTATACTGTCGTATAAGCCATTCGAGTCAATTTGCACAAATGAAAATGCTGATTATTATGTGACTCTGGCTGTGGCTCTGACTCGCTGCCTAATGGCCATTAGGAGAACCTGTTTAGTTGATTTTTTTTGGCAAAACGATAATGCCGATGATTATCTTGATGATGATGAGGGTTCTTGTTGCGGCCCGCCGCTCTGTCTGCCGCGATGGTAAGGCAATGGGCCCCGTCTGTAAGATTCTTCTTGACTTCATCTGCAGTGAGTCAATGGCTCCATTGCCTGTGGCACATCCCCTAGATACATTTGTGTCTCTTTTTGTGTTTAACTTACTGCTATGACATTGTTGGCGATGTGGAAGATGCCGTTTGCTGCGCTTTGTTTGTTTTATTTGTTTGCGTGTAAGGCCAAGGTCAAAATTTGTAAAGAGATTGTAAGCATTGGATTAACCAGAGATCTACGTGTATCCATCTATCTGCTGTGTGTATTTTTGTTTGCCTTTTCAATCGGATTGGATTGGATTGGATTGTTTTTTTTTGTGTTGACTCTGCTTCTGCATTTGCATTTTTGTTCAAACTGAAGAACCCCATTGTCACTGCGTGCGGCTACATTCGAGTTGCTGCTGCTGATGTATTTTGACATCTATTATGGATTGGTTTGACAAGTGCTGTCAGTGCTCAAAACACAACGACCCACATCGAGGGACGTTGCCATCGACGAATATTTGCCGTTAATAGCTTCACACCATCAGTCCAGCCAGCCAGCCAGCCAGCCAGCCAGCCAGCCAGCCAGCCAGCCAGCCAGCCAGCCAGCCAGCAGCCAGTCAGTCAGTCAGTCAGAAGCGGCTCTGTCGAGGCATTAACCAAAAATAAATTTGCGTGACAAAGCCGCCTTCTGGGGCTTCATTGTCTGTGAATGAATGAATCGAACTCGACCGGACCGGAGATCACTCGAATGGAGTCTCTAATCTAGTTGTCTTCATATTTTGTCGCCTCTATAGTAGTATTTTCCATGCATCCATGTCGCTTGCCTCTGATTAATGTTGTCGATTTTTTCATTCGTTTTGTAATTAAATTTTTAATTTTAATAGAGCATGCCGATGCCTTGGTATTATGCTAATCACTGGCGCCCACAGCCATCTGCAAATCTATGGAATCATTTACAAAGGCAATCATCCCCTGACTCCTTCCCTTCTTTCTTTTATCCACGCCATGCACGTTCCGACCAAAAGGCTAAGCGGTATTATTGTCTGGCTGGCTATTCATTATGACCACGAGCGGTGGCGGTGGCGGCGGCGGCGGCGGCGGCACACCGAGTAATTGCCAATTTTGGCAGCTAAACGATTTTGTTCACGCTCAAGAATCGCAACGTTTTTAATCAACAAATACGCTGCTGCCAATCGACAGTCAAATCGTGAATGTTGTTGTTTTTTTTTGGTTGTTTTGCAGAGATTTTGATTTATTTGCAGCCACTTTGAATGCTCGCCAGGAAGGTTAACAGTTGTTAAACATCTATTAAGCAATTGATTAATTTATTGTTAATGCGATGCGAGCATGCGACGCCTCAACCTGAACCTGAACCTGAACCTGGGACTGGGCCAGAGGAGGGCTTATTTAGGGGCTGGGGGTGCGATATCGGCCAATGGGATGAGGAAGTGGTGCGAGCATCAGCAAATGAATTATACAGAAATCGATTTATTTTGCATGCAGAGCCATTAATTGAGACATCAGTTGGATTAAATCAAAGTATGCGTGGATTAGTGATCTTCATGGGAATTATTTAAAAATAGATTGCGAATGCAAAGAGCGGTTAACCTTAATGGGCAGAGCTTTTTGTTATTTGGAAGCACTGAGGAATACGCACAAGAAGAAGGTGACCCAGGTGTATGAAAAAAACAACTACACAAACTAATCTGGAACAGGATACATTTTATGTTTGTAAACAAATTGTTCCATAACCTATTTGTATATTAATTAAATGTTTTGAAAAATCAAAGTTATATTTGATTTTAATAATAATTTAAAGAAATTAATTTTTATATCATAATTTATATATTAATACGATCCCTGATGGAGAGGGAATATTTATCTGGTTGAAAACCAATAAATTATTATACAAATCATCATCGCAAATCCCATAAAAAGCTTTATTCGAGCTCAAAGCTCAACTCTAAGTCGAATTCAAAACTAAGCTTTTTCTTAGCGTAAAACTCAACCAAAGTAAACAATGCTCTAAGAGTATGCAATAAATGTATCTAAATTTGAAGCTCACTTAATGTTTTCGTGAGACTCTTTTGCCAAGGCATACGTTTCTGCTGCCATTTCAATCATGCTTGTGCAAACCAAAAACCAGTTGCATGCGTGAATGATTTCTGTAGTTTTTGTCGCTCTGTGCCGGCTGCTCCACTTGAACATTGTTGATGGGTAGATTTCATATTTCCTACGGCCTGGTGGCCCCCGTCTACACAAATCATCGTACGCAATGTTTGCTGGAAACCGTTTAAATGCGTTGCGAGTGCTGCTGCTGCCTTTTTGTACAATCGAACAGACAGCAGACAAAAAGCATTACAAATGTGAGAAGAATAGAAAAAAAAACGAAAGAGAAAAAAAACAAAACAGTTGAAACGATGCCAAGGGCAATTTCGCCTGTGATTGATTTACAAGAGAGGCAAGTCAAGTGGGCCGGCAAACGCAATGCACAATCATTTTGACGTCGATCACATTGCGTATGCGTAATGTGCTTTGAGTGGAGTGGCGGTGGAGGTGGAGGAGGAACAGATGTGTTAATCGTTCTCTCTCTCTCTTTAGGCTGCGACATTAATCACTCTGTGCGACTTTATTGAATGTCTATTAAGTCATAATTATAATATGTCCATTAATAATTTCGATTAGCTGCTGTCGGAATAATTTTTGAAGAATTAATTAGAAATTTGAGATGATCGACGACGAAGAAGAAGAAGAAGAAGAAGGAGGATGGGAGATGGGATATGATGGGTTGGGGGAATTTCGCCTTCGGGTAAGAAATATTTTTTGTGTGTTGTTTTTCGTATATACATATATAGAATGATTTAATATTTAATACTCGCATTTACATTTGCGTGTTGTTTAATTCGTTTGATGGCGCGCCAATGACTACAGAACAGAATATTAATAACTTGTTTGGGAAATTTACACCCGGATGGGCTCTCAACAATCTCTCACAGAAACTACGTTTGTCATTCACCCCCACCGCAGCTAAAGCTGGAAACATCTGTGAAATTAGCTAAGGTCAGCAGGTTGATTTGCAGGCAAATGAACTTGTTCTTGTTATTGATTTTCAACTTTTATATCTATGTATATCTATTTCAGAGATGGGGTCATCTGAAAAACATCTCAAATAATTATCGTAGCAAAGCAAAAAGACAAACAATGCGTGTCGAATCTTTTGTCAGGCCCAAAATCTTTTCAAGTGCCACCAAGTACGACGTACGTGTACAATATGCTGTAATCCATAAATCACGCAAAAAGCTGCACTGCACAGATCTAAGTGCAGCTGCTGCAGAGAGCCGCTGTCGCTGCCACCGCCGCGTTAACAACATAAATCACACCCAAGCCACTCGTTAAGACGTTAATCAAATGGCAATCCGTTGGGTCGGTCGGCCAGGGCGACTGCTGCTAGGGCGCTAGGAGTCGCGTTCGAGTCCAGCAAATATTGAAGGCCGTTTCGTACTAGATGCTTATGTAATTAGTAGCATGCCCCGCACAGAGGGAGAGAGACCCTATGCAACCAAGAGTGGAATATTGTTGCACAATTCACAATTGCTACTGCTGCTGCTGCAGTTTTTCTTATTTTATTTTTATATTTTTGGGCAGCCTAATGAAGTTGCCATGGCTACCAGACAATTTATTGACTAAGCGACTGACGTATTGAGTAAATGACTGATGAACCTGATGACTGCATGACTGACTGATAGATTGACTGAGTGACTGTCTGTCTGACTGACCGACTGACTGACTGCCTGGCGACAGCTTGTGGGAATAGAGTCGTTGATCGGCGATCTGCGTTGAGCGATCGATACGCTCGTTCATATTTATTTTGGCTCAACTTGGGGCACTCCGACGGCAGGCAGGCACCTTGAATGCAGCACCCATGTATGGGGAGGCGACTTAATGTTACCATTACAGTTACCTGCTATGGCTATGCCTCTCTGCCTCTCTGGCACTGGCAATTGCAGTCGCTATGGGTTTTCATATCGCATATAAAAGTGGATATAGTCATAATAGGTTTATAGATTCGCCAAAGCATAAAATAAACATTGGCTAACCTGAGAGAACGTTTCACGGCTGCTTGACGCTCTCGGAATTTCCTGCTGTGGAACAACGACGACACGTCTGATTCTGATTTATGGCGCCCCCCCTCCGGTTTGATTGATTTGACCTACCAGCTGGGCCAACAAACCACTGGAGAGTTTCAGGCGGTGGCCAACGATTACAATTGCACTTGAACCGCTGATATTTGGCCAGTGCCATCTGCCTCTGTTCGGCTCTAATGACCGTCGCCATGAATCTTCTACTCGTCGTCGCCTGTCAGAAGTGACGCGACAGAAGGCCGATAGCATCGCTTGGACATTGAATCCGAATCCCCTGAGTGAGTGAGTGAATGAGTGACTGATATTTATCCAACAAGTTTTCGACATTTGGTTTTTTGGTGTAAATTTGTATCTTTTATTTGGATTTATATTTCTTCGCCAGGGGGGGTTGGGGAAGTGGGTGTGGGGTCAAATTTGTGGCTAAACATACGAGTACGCGTACAGAATTATAGAATTCGAATTTTTTGGTTCTAGAAGGTGAACGGCTTGGCTGGCTTGTTGTAGTTGTAGCCATCGGGTCCCAGGGAGCCCGCCTCCTCCTCCTCTCCGGGACTGGTTGGCGGTGGTCCGTACTCCTGGGTGGGTGGTGCTGGTGGTGCAGGTGGGCGGGGCTGATATGTGGGTGCTGGTGGTGCAGGAGGTGCAGGTGGACGGGGCTGATAGGTGGGTGCTGGCGGTGCAGGTGGGCGGGGCTGATAGGTGGGTGCTGGCGGTGCAGGAGGTGCAGGTGGGCGGGGCTGATAAGTAGGGCCGGGTGGTGGGTTATAATCCGGAACTGGAGCCGTAGGCTGTGGCTGCGGAGGAGTCACCTCATTCTCTCCCGGTGGGGGCAGATACTCAGATCCAGGCTGTGGCTGCGGAGGCTGTGGGCGTGGTGGTTGTGGCCGCGGGGGCTGTGGGCGAGGTGGTTGAGGACGAGGTGGCTGCGGTGGCTGCGTTTGTGGTGGCCCATACGAGGGGGCTGGAGCAGTGGGACCTGGTCCGGGCGCAGGGGGTGGTGGTCCATATCCGGGAGTTGGTCGAGGCTGAGGCTGAGGCTGCGGCCTTGGTGGTGGTCCATATCCGGGAGTGGGTTGAGGCTGAGGCTGTGGCCTTGGTGGTGGTGGTGGCGGCTGTGGACGCGATGGTGTGGGGCGAGGCCTGGGCTGATCAGGAGGCAAGTACTCCGGACCAGGCTGTGGGGATGGCGGCTGTGGACGCGGAGGTGGTGGAGGCTGTGTCTGGGGAGGTCCGTAAGATGGAGCTGGCTGTGTGGGCTGAGGACGCGGTGCAGGTGGCAGCGTTTGTGGTGGTCCGTAAGATGGAGCTGGCTGTGTTGGCTGTGGACGCGGTGCCGGTGGCAGCGTCTGTGGAGGACCATAGGATGGACCTGGAGCCGTCGGCTGAGGCTGTGGACGTGAAGGTTGTGTCTGCGGAGGACCATAGGATGGAGCTGGCTGTGTGGGTTGAGGACGCGGTGCAGGTGGCTGCGTCTGTGGAGGTCCATACGAGGGTCCTGGAGCCGTGGGCTGGGGCTGCGGACGAGGAGGCTTCGGCTGTGGGGGCCCGTACGAGGGACCTGGCGCCGATGGGGCTGGACCCGGTCCTATGCCCGAATCGTCAATCTCATTGCCGCTGCCAGGCTGCGGGAAGGGCACCGATGGCTGCTTGTAGTGGTAGCCATCCTCTTGCAGATCCGTGTCCAGGTGGGACACATCCGCGTGGGCGCCGGCCGCGATGAGCAGCGCGGCCACCAGAGGCAGGAGACAGCGCTGCAACAGAGATCAGATCAATCAACACTTCCCGGTTCGGGCAACGGACTCACCATTTCTGCTGGTTATCCAACTGAGCGCGGATTTTCCGAGTTTTCCCGCACACACACACACACACACACGCACACACACACAGGCGCACACACACACGAATCGAATCGAAACGAGACGAAGTCGAAATATTACCGGTTTCGCCTGACGAAAATGATTTATCCACTAGGTCCGGAGTTGGAGCTGGATGTCGATGTCGAAGGCGGTTGCCAGCGACGTCTTCGTTGCAAAATCAGAAAATCGAATGATGCCCAAATGTTCTCCCTTGGCGCATTTATACCAGAGCCGGAGACAGAGCAGCCCCTAAGCGGCGGCGGCGGCGTCATTCGCAGTGTTTTCGGTCGTAGACATGCCGAGGCTTTGAGTCAGCCAAGACGAGACGAGTTTTGGGCCCAGTCGGTCGGTCGGTCGGTCGGTTGGTCGGTCGGTCGGCCGGTCGTCATCGTCATCGTCGTGATGCTGCAACCTTTGATGTAGCCATAGATGAGAAGCTGTACATAGCTGTACACACAGATATTCAGATAGATATTGTATCTGAACACGTACTCGCGTATCTGCTGTGGTTGCTGTTGTTGCTTCTGCTGTTGCTTTTGCTGTTGCTGTTGCTTTTGTTGCTTGGTAATCAGCGACGATTGTAAGTCAATAACACAGCGCGTACTAGTTAGTTTTTTTTTAGCTGCCCTAGCCTAGGCTCTGTTGGTTTTTGTGTGTGATTTAATTATGAATCCCCCCTGGCCATAGGTGGTGCGCTCTCTGATACTTGTAGCCCCCAACCAGGAACCTCGAGGCGGCAGGGAATTCCTGGCTAGCTGTGTGTTTAGCTCATTACGATTAATGTCTTAGCTTTGGGCTATCTTTGGAGTCTGAGTCTGATTGGAGATGACAGAATTCACACCAGCCTGCCTGCCTGTATGTGGGCGCATGATTAATGTGCGAATTTTTCTGTGACTCTGCTTCTAACAGTTACAACCCAAAGCCGGAGAGGAGCCACATATGGTTAAGAATCGTGCTTACATAATTGGCTAACCATTCCATGCCTCCCCCAGCTATCGACTCGATCTCCCCACAGCACTTTGATCTTTGTTGTGGCAACAACAGCAACAATTGATTCTCATTTGCATCGACATTCCCGCAGTTGGTCAATAAAATCATAGCCAATTGGTCGAGCGCGTAATACGCAGCAACTCACATCAATTTTCTATTAATTAACTTTGCATTTTTATTGGGCTTTCATTTTGCGGGTCGGTCTCTCCCTGCTTAAAGAGACATCTTTATGGTAGCTTTATGGTAGGTAGCCTGTGTGTGATCGATTGTGAAGCATTTACAAATTGTGAAATTCAGTGTGGATTCCAATGCTTAAATGTAAAATTGTTTTACTTAAGTTAAGGTATCTTCTTCTTCTTCTTCTTCTGCGGTGACTTCAACATAACAAAGTTCTGACACAAACATCCTGCCACACGCTGTAATATTGCACTTAAACTAAACTCTCTCTGATTCTAGATTTTAGTATATATATATTAGCTAAGTTTTGTTTGTTTTGAAAAATTATAAATTTACGCACAATTCCACTAGGTTTGTTGTTTTTGATTTATTTGTTAAACATTTGTTGCTGAATGAACTATTTGCTTTTAGTTGTTGTGTTCTTCCCCCTTGCCAATTCTTGTGTGTGTTTTAATTTAGTTTAGTTAGTTGTATTAGTGTTTTGTGTTAGGGATAATTTTGCTCAAGCCATTATTCGTTTATCGTTTCAATTAGTAAAATCTAAAAAATCCGCTCTAATTTTTGCAATTTTCACATTAATTTATCTTTTGTCTCATTCCTCGTTCTTTTTTAATTTTTATTTTTGCTTATTATTGTTGCGTTTGCAATGCTGTTAACCATTTCAATTTTGCTCGTCCCCGAGCTGTATTTTTTTCCAACCCACCAACTTACTTTCCCCTGTAGATCTCGATGATGCGATCCTGATCGACGTACTCGAAGATATGTGGTGCATCCATGAGAATGCCAACAGTGCCGGCAGTTGTAACAATAAAGAAAATATACAACTGCAGGCGATCGATCACCATGGCCACGTACTTCCAATCCTCACGGGTCTACACCACAAGTAGAAAATATATTAAATTTCTGTCGCATATACTGCAGCTGTAGCCCCCCTCCACACTCACCTGTATGTAGAGATCCTCGTTGCGCAAATGTTCGGCTATGAACTCAACCGCCTCGGTGGCCTTGCTCGCCTCGGGCGAGAGCAGAATGGAGTCGGAGGACTCGCTCTCGCGACGACAGCCATCGCCTAGGCCCAATTCGGCGCCGCTGTTGACCTTCCGGTTGATCTTGCAATTCGGATGATGCAAATCGGACAGCTCCATGACCTCCATTTTGGACTGCTTGCCCCCAATGGCGCTGATATGCTTGGGCAGCTCCGCCGGCGAGCCGTACGAGGGATGCGGATGTGCTGGCATGCTCATGCCCGGCATTTCCATCATCCAGCGTAGGCGAGTCTTTCGCGGCCGCTTCATGAACAGCAGGGCGGGCAGATAGTGCAGAAATACGGAGCGTATGTACATGGGCATGCGGTGGGTGCGCGGCCCACGGAAGTTCCAGTTGATGATGATCACCGTCACCAGAATGGAGACTGTGTTCATAATGAAGGTGAACAGCAGATACTTGGCGATCAGTGGCAGCACCAGCGATGTGGGCGGCAGAATCTTCGACACGAGCAACAGGAACACAACCAGTGACAGGAGAATACTAATGCCAAGTGTTACCTTTGGAGAGAAAGATCCAGTTAAAGTACAGCTCAAATTACGTGGCTTGAATCTCACCTTTTCGCCCGCCTCCGCTGGCAGATAAAAGACCAGCACACAGAGGAAGGAAATCAGCACCGTGGGCAGAATCAAATTCACCGTATAGAAGAGGGTCTTGCGCCGAATGATAATGTAGAAGGTGATGTCCGTTTCGGTGGGGTGTGTGCTGTCGCCATCGTAGACATTGAGGTAGGCGGGCACCTCGATGATGTCCCAGGTGCCCGATTTCCAATAATCGGATAGATCCACAAAGTTCTTGTTGTTGTAGAGGGCCAGCGACACCTGATCGCCGTTGAAGGTCCACGAACCGAACTTCATGATGCAGGTCTGCTGGTCAAAGGGAAAGTAGGTGACATCGATGGTGCAGGAGCTCTGGTAGATGGCCGGCGGCACCCACAGCACCTCGCCGGTGGGATAGATGAGCACGTTGGACTTGTAGCGCACCTCATAGTTGCCATCGGCACTGTTGTCGGGCAGGGAATATAGTTATCAGGATAGAAGATACAAATATTAGTCTTAGGGTATGCATATGGAGAAGAACGAGAAAGATCGCCTGCTGGAAAGCTGTGGATTACTTTCGCCTACTACTTTTTTTTTGGTTTTTGTTATTTGGTTGGTTGTTTGGTTGGTTAGTGTACAAGAGTTCAGAGAGAGAGAGAGAGGTAGTTGGGAGTAGTACTAGTACTTTTATATTGTAATGGCCATTTACTCACTTATTGAAGAGCACAATGTCCGGCTTCCAAACCTTGTCGGGGGGCAGACGTAGCACCCCGATGCCGCCATAGTCGGCCTCATCCCACTGCAGCTGGTAGTCGTACCAAACCAAACGTAACCAAACGTTTGATTTCATAATTTGATTTTTCTCATTCTTGTGATTCGGTTCGGTTCGGGAATATTCGGTTTGTATTTTTTTTTGTTTTTTTTTTGATTTAATGGTGATATCATATGGTGATGGTTTTTTGGTGGTTTTGGTAGTGGTTGGTTGGTTGGTTGGTTGTTTTTTTTTGGTGGTTTGGTGGTGGTTACGTGAGAGATAACGGTACGAGGACGAATACGATTTTTATTGGAGATTCGAAACGAATCGAAATCGAATCGAATTTGAGATAGATAGAGAGAGAGAGAGAGAGATTGGGCGGGAAGGGATAGTTAAGACAATTATTTCGCATTTGGTTAACTCTTAGTTTGTGTTAGTTAGTTAGTTAGTTTTGTTTGCTTGTTTAAACTTAATTCTTTAGGGTTAGTATTCGGTATTAGTATTTGTTTTTTTTTTGTTCTTTTTTTTCTGTATTTCTTCAGCACTACGAAACATACAAAGACTAAAAGTCAAAGTCAAGGCAACGGTTTATATAATTTTATTTACAAAAGCATCAAATAAAATGTAACTCAAAAAATTGTTGATATGCCACCAACACCCCATGCCACGCCCATAACTCAAACATGGGCGTGGCTGGAGGCTGGCTGCATGTTAGTGTGTGTGTGTGTGTGTGGGCAACAACAAAACTAAAGAATTCGAACACGAAAATACATTTACACTCTACTAATGTTAGTTTTTGTTTTTTTTTTCTTGTTACGTTTTTGTTTTGTTTATAGATATATTTTTTATTATTTTATTGGTTTTTTTTTTTTCTTTGGCAAATTTGATTTTTGTGAACACTTACGACATTGATTAGCTGTACGAACGCCAAACCAAATCTTACTCCAACTTTTTGTGTCATATTCTGTACGGGTCGTATGAGTTTATTGTAGCCTCGAAAGAGGTCACGCACCAGGCGCTCTTCATCTTCGGATGCACTGACTAAAAAAATAAATGCAAAAATAAAATAACGCAAGGAAAGAGTAAACATACAAAATAATACGAAAAATTTAAGAGATACCAAAACGGGGGAGAGAAAGATATATAAACAGAGAGAAAGAGAGAAGTAACGAAAGCAAAATGATTGATAAGTAAACGAATAGAGATAATGAAATCAGAGAATACAGAGAACGGACAAAGAAACGGAACGGATGAGCAAAGTTGTTGTATTCTTTGTATTTAGTTTTTCTTGGCATTTTTTTGTTGTTAAATTTAATTTTTCATTTTTGAATGGGCTTAGGATGATATATAGCTTAGACAGAGATAGAGTTTAGGCAGAGAGACAGAGCGAGAGAGACAGTGTGTGTGTGTGTGTGTTAGAGAGAGAGAGAGAGAGAGACAGTCTGAGAGAGCGAGAGAGACAGATAGGACAGAGAGAGAGAAAGAGAGAGAGAGTGAGAGACATTTATGCAACTTTTCACCGATTCTTCAACATCTTCTTCTTTAGCAACTTGGAATTTTGGAATTTTGATTTTGGAAAAAATAAACATGAATTCCGCTCGATTGTGGGTTTTTGTTTTTAATTAGTGGTGGATTTGTGGTGCTGCAAGTGTTTAATGTTGTTGTTGTTTCTGTTGCTGTTGTGATAGTTCTTGGCCTAAGTGTATTATACGCCGCATTCGGAGCCACTTGCATTAAACAAGAACTAGGCGAGGGATCCTACATGCCTCACATAGTGGCTGCTTTAATGCAAATGCCTCACTTTTGGTGGTTCTTACAGTCCTAGAGCCTAGCTTATAATTGTACTACGATAATACGATAACACAGCTAGCGATAACGATCAACGAATGTGCTTAACGACGTGCAACATTTATATTTTGGTGCCCCTCTTTACCCTAAAAAACAGACATCCTAAGGACCTAGCAGGGGAATTCCCCTTCTATCTAGAGAGTGTAAAGGAAAGAGACGACTATATTCCGGTAATCCATTGTTTTCCTTTTTTTATTTTTATTTTTTTTTGGCTACGACAGCTGAGTAAAGTTTGTCCTCAAACTTTATCCGAAAGCTTTGCACGTCCTTCACTTCACGTGGCGTGTGTGGGAGAGAGAGAGCGGAAAGCTCTTTTTATTGGAATGGATGCTGCTGCTGCTGGCGACTCTCACACTCTGGCCTGCGTGTGTGTGTGACCGGGTTATCCTTGCCGCCTATGTGTGCGTGTGTGTGTGTGTGCGTGAGTGACTCATATATGGAGCACACGCGTGCCTACTGCTGTGGGAGTGTGACTCCTTTACGGAGCTGCACTTTACGGCTAGGTGAATGGTGGTGGTGGGGGGTTCGATGGGGCTGGGTGGGATGTTCATACCGATACTATGTGATTGCGAGTGTGTGTGTGAGTGTGTTTGAGTGGATGTTTGTGTGTGTGTGTGTGTGTATGTACTATATTCATTATATACCAAAAGAGACACTAAGTACGCCTCATTTTCAGGGTTCTGTTCTCCTACAAGTTCTATTTCGTTTTTCCCTATCATTTTTCTTGGACTGCTCAGAAGAGAAGGAGTATGAATTAAGATTCGGCAGTTGATACAGAAATCTTTATATATAGCTATACATAAAGTATATATATATGTATGTTGTATATAATATGCATTTCATTAACTATAATCAGTACATTTTTTTCGGTTAAAATCGGTTACGTATTTGTTTTGTATTGTTGTTGATCTTTTTTTTGGATTGTTGTTCATTTTAGTTGCTGTTCATCCTGCGGCTGTGTTCGGCTGTGTCCCTCAAGGACCTTGGCTACCTTGTGCTTTCAGTAGTAGCCCCTTAAAACGTGGGTTAGTCACGGGGTGGGTTGGGTTGGGATTAAGGGGAGACTTAGATGGGGCTTGGAGAAATGTATAATTACAAAAGGCAGAGATAGCTAAGGAGGATATAGTACTTATGCAGAAATATATGTATATAGAGAGAGAGAGAGAGAGAAAGGGAGAAAGAGTAGTATAGGTGTACTGGAGTATAAGGAATAGTTTTCTTGTATAGGGTACAGAAGTTTACAGTTGTCGAGCATTATACACAGAGAGAGAGAGAGAGCAAGAGCAAGAGACAAAGATAGAAGAGGACAAGGAGCAAGAGAAATATATATATATATATATATATATATATAGTAGCAGCTGCAGCTAATAGACAGACAGAGATACATTTGTAGCTATAGAAGAAGATCTATTCTTAACGGGCGGTGGGTGGGTGACAGCACTCAACTCAACTGTTTTTGTGCGGGTGTGGGTGGTGTTGGGTGGGTGGGTGGTTGGATGGGTGTGCTACTAAAGAGAGTTCTACGATAGATTATATGAAATATATATACATAAATATATATAGTTTGATAGTTTGATATAGAGTGGAATGACTAGCGCAGTTTGTGGGTTTGTTTTATAATTTTCTCGTATTTTCGTTGGCAGCGCTGCAGCAGCGTCGCTTTGGCAGATTCTCCAAGTCTCATTATACATTTTGTCGGGCGGGGGAGATATTCTCAGGCATTCTCTGGCATCGCATCGCGCCCAGTCGAAAGTTGTCGATGGTTCGGTGTGGCGGTTTCTGGTTTCTGGTTCTTTCTAGGTTGTGGGGTAGTGTTGAGAGGCTGAGAAACAATACAAGGGAGCAGCGGCCGCGGAGCTGAGGCTGACGCTGATGTTGGTGGTGGTGGTGGTGGTTGGTTGGTTGGTGGTTGGCCAAAATGAGAGCTTGGAGAACTTGTTAAGGCGGCGCTGCCAGCGCAAGTTGTAAAATTTAAGAAAAAAATCAAATCATTGCTGTAAAAATTTGTTAGCTAGCTAAGAGAGAGAGAGAGAGAGAGAAAGAGAGATAGGTTTTCTTTTGTTTTTTTGCGGAGGGGATTGGATTTTTGTTTTAGAAAACGGTTAGCAGAGTTTTTACAGAGTTTTTCCATTTGGCCATTTTTTGCGAGTTTTTTCATTACATAACAGCCCCAGCCCGGAAACGGGGGCAGAGTTCGCAACGCCCCCTTCCTTCCTTTTCGCCACGCAACGTACGTACCTGCGGCAATGGCTAGGAGCACAAGGATGCCGTACAGCAGCCAGGATCTGCTGCTCTTGAACTCCATGGTGGTATTCCGCTTTTCCTAGCAATTACAACTGCAACCAGGACATGTTGGGAGACTTTGAGGGCTGATGCTGGATGATGGATGGATGGAGTCCACGCCCCGAACTGCAGACACACAAAGAACAGCAGCCTTAGAGCTGGTAAAACTCTGCTTTGAATAGGTTTTGCACTTCACCTTTGGGCCAGGAGCCAGGCGCTTGGCTTTTGATTTTTAATTAATTTTTTGGTTAATTTTCACAAGGTTTTTCCGAATTTTCCACAAGAGTGTGCACTGCTCTGACTGGGAGCAAGTCAGTTTGGGTGCGGATTAAGAACTCTTCTTCGGGATTCTGGATAAAAATCAATGGGATTGCGACTTTGAGGCGCGCAGCAGCCGAGTGGCAGTCGCACGGCGCAGGCGTCAAATTTCGGATAAAAGAGAGCAAATTTCGTTCGCCCGCTCCCTTATCCAGGGGGTGGCTCTCTCTCTCTCTCTCTCTCTTGTCCTCTGTCTTTCTCTCATCCTCTCCCTTTAGTAATTTGTAAACAAAGACAGCAAACAGCTGTTGGCTGATGCTTGCCATGTCGAGATGACATGTGCTCTGGCTGTGAGCACAGGGATGCCACCCGCCCCCAAAAGAAGTTCCGCCACAGTGCATGCGAAAAGTAAATGAATGAGAACGAATGCTTCCGTGTGTGTACGCCTAAATTATACGTATTTTAATTATGACACAACACTTGAGCCTATAAATTAGGCAAACAAACAACAACAAAAGCAACAGCTACAAAAAACACACAAAAGCAACGCCTCAAAAGGTCATGTGGGCGGGGCGCTTAATTTGTTATTTCATAGTTTGTTTTTTTTGTTTGTTTTTAGTTGTTTTTTGTTTCCATGATATGTTGCGCCTAATTACTGATGAATATCATTAGCATGCCGCAGTTCCTCATGGCGCCTGAATGATTCCGCATAGAATGCATAAAAGGTTAGCTTAGGGAATTACTTACAGCACATTGTTGCAAGCTAAAAATATCATTAACATTTTTAAGGTTTTTTTTTTATTTTTATTTTTTTTTTGGTTTTTGGTGGGGAGGAAGTCAAAAAGTTCATGTTCGATTGAATTGGTTACAGTGGGGAAGGGAAACCTTCTACAGCAAATATCTCTTTTGTGTTTTATGGTAATAATTATGGGCTCTTTCTTTTTTGCAGATCTCATGGAACTGTCAGCACTTGTCCGCACGATCCTTAATTATATGAATTACAAATATTACGAGACCAGCACTTCCGTGTAACGATTTGATTAATTTTCGTGGATAGACGAAAACGTTTAAAGATTCTTGCCACAATGGCAAAAGAAGCATTGGATAAGAAACGCGAAAGAAATAAATAAAGTTATAGCCAAAAGGAAAACATTATGCATGCCATCATATAAAGCTGCGCCGCGCTAGACGACGTTTGGTAATGAAAGCATATTTTTGCATTGCTGATGGAGCCTCAAAAGTTACCTTTGCCTGATGATGACTATGAGGAGGATGATGATGATGATGATGATTTTCATGTGCGCGCATGACAGCGCAATACAATGCAAGCGAAAGACTCAGGCCACGAACGTGCAAAAGTTATGAGACATCATGTGGCAGCAGCGCGACTGCCGTCAGCTCTGGTGCATGGCATGGCATGGCAAACAAAAAAAAGGCACACTAAGGTCACCTCACAGCGCATAAAAAGCAGCATTTTGAAGCCTTTGTTGGTGTCGGAGTTGGAGTCGTCGCAAGCCGGGCTGCCGCAATTTGGGTGCCATTTTGGTGTCACCCAAGCGACGGCATCCACAAGTGCCAGCCAGCCAGCCAGCCAGCAGCCACCTCATCACATCTCATCATTGCCTACAGCTGGTAAGTATTTCTCCTATTTTGCAGTTTGTTGAGCGATAAAATCAATGGCAAACGCCAACGCAAATTACATCAAATTAATTTTCTGTATTTTCATAAATTATTTTGGCTGCATTCAATTGAAACACTTTTGGCCGGGTCGCCGTCGCCGTCGCCTCTCTCAAGGTCGCCGCTCAGACTCACAGCCTCACAACCGCGAAACGTGCCCGAGATGGACCCTCAGCGATGGCCTAGATGCTCGTAGGTAAGTGGAGAAATCTCTTTTCATGCATAACCATTGCCCCCCATGGGTGGGGTGGGGCATGCTGTAGCATTTTAATTTTGAGAATTTGCTAGTTTTTTGGTAGTTTTGGTTTCATTTAGTTTTTTCCAGCTTTTTAAACTGCAATTAATCATAAATGAGCAACAACAAAAAAAAAAGGCGACACGGCATATCATACTCGAATTGTATGCAAAATTGTGTGCGAAAAATATAATTTGATATCATAAACATTTGGATTGTTGGCTGCGAGTTCTTCCGTTGCCATTGTTTGTTTTCTCAGGCGTGTGTGTGTGTGTGTTTGTGTGTGCCGTAGCCAAATAAATTAATTAGTCAAAGCAATTTGACACTGCTTCTGGCTTCTGTCTGCTTGTTCCGTGTTAATTTTTACACTCAAGAACAACCGAGAAGCGCTGCCCAAACGCCAAAAAATGAGGCGGCAACAGCCCATCGAAAATTGCACAATTAGCAGAGTTGTCTGTGGCTCTGACTGAAGCTGTTGTTGTGGCTGTGTGGCAGGTTGGGTAATATTAAAAGTCCTCAACCATATTAACACTTTGGGCAATGTTTTGCGGCGCGCCGCAGTCGAAAATTTGTGTCAGCAGGCAGTTGGCAGCCGGCAGCCAACAACAAATGAAAATCATGCGGCAAAGCGCACGACCGACAAAAAAGCGTCACAATAAATAAATCTCCAGCTAAATCCATGACAAGCACAGCACACAAAACGCTGAACGGGCATGTCAATGATGGCTGGGGGCATGCCCCATGCCTGCCCCCATGAGGAAGTGCGACGACAAGTGCCACTAAGGGCGTTTCCTTATTCCTCCCACATGGGGCAGCATAAAATGAGACGACAGCCAGACGTGCACCTCCCTCCCCCTTCCGCTAACCACTGCCAATTGGTTTTCGTTGCATGTAGCAATGATGTAAAAGTCATGTAGCAAGCATGTCCAATGTACAGCTTAAATTGTTACATACTTTCGGGGAGTAGCAACTTTTGGGGGCGTTCCCGTTTTAATTTTTGCAGGTTTGGCAACCGTTTATTTTCCATTTGGCGAAATCAAACCTTAAAATTATAACGAAAAAACCTAAGAAAAGACTACAAAATAAAACTTAATTTAATCTACAATCTACAAGAGCGAACAGAAATTGGTTGGACATAAACTATATACACAATCCTTTGCTTGAAGCGAAAGCAAATCAATCGATTTGACCCTTGTGCGCTATGTAGGAGTCGTAGAGTGTCGGATCCTTGCGCCGCTTCAGACGCGAACAGGCAATGAAAAGCGTCACCGTCAGCACACAGAGCAGGGCTGAGCCAGCGGCAGTCAGCGCTGAGAAGGTGCTGGTCTTCAGGCAGGTCTGATGCGGCCCTGGGGGCTTTGTCTGGCGATGGGCATAGACATCGTCGCCATCGGTTTCGCCCTCCTGCAGCACGCGCAGCGACTGGAAGAGGTTCACGTTCTCTGAGAGCGAAGTCTGTGCGGTGGGACTCTCCGTGGTGGCTTGGTGGAGAGAGAGATTTGTGGCCGTCATGTTGGAGGTGTCGCGCTTGGTGACCGCCTTCAGGTTGCGCCAATGACAGGGCTGACTCTGCAATGGGGATAGGCCAGCAGAGAATCAGCAGTGGATACGGGACTTGGCTCGAACAACAACTTACCGGACAACGTCCGTGGCACATGCGGACATCACACTCAATGTAGAGGGCGGGGGAGCCAGTGAACCGAAAGGTTTTCATGTACGCATACACCTGTGTCTCGTAGACGCCCGCATCGGACCAGGAGCCCCTGAAGCGTGAGATGAGCTTGTCATCCACCGGACAGCCATGCTGATCGATGAGTTGTATCCGCTTGTTGGCGCCATTGTGTGCGTAGCAATCGTTGACCACAATGTCAAAGCCATCTGTGGATCAATCGCACCGCACGATCATTGATCATTGAGGCATGTTATAAGTGTTTGCAGATATATTTACTCACCGTATTTGCTTCTCATATAAATGATCAAGGTCAGGGGATCGCCCACACGCACTGGCCCCGTCACGCGTGGCCCACCAATGCCGTAGCCATTCTGGATTTCCATATAGCATTCGGGTGGACTCAGTGTGAAGACAACAGGATTGCCAGTGGCCACCCTAGGGAAGGTAGGAAATTAGTCAGCATTTCAGTGGAAATAAATCCGAATGGATACTTACTCCACATCTAGAAAGGGAAATGTCACCGTCTTCCAGAAGTCATAGCCATACTCGCAGGTGACCTTAAAATGCTCATCGTACTCCTCCTCAATAAGTGGATTATATTGCACCGTCACCGTGTTCCACATAAAGTTCTAATGGAAATCATTGTGGGAACCATTAAATGTGTACAAATTTTATTTATTGCTTTTCTGCTGGAACGTACTGTGGGATTCTTGCGACTCTCCTCCTGCAGCGAGTTCTTGCCCAATGTGCCACAGCGATTCAATTGAATGTAGAACTCGTAATAGTCCCGACCCGAGCCATTGATGTACATGCAGTCCGGATCATAGGCATAGCCCGCGGAATACAGCAATCCGCTGAAGGAGCCATTGAAGCCAATGCGTATCTTCATGTAGTCGTCCTGGCACTCCGCCTCAATGTCTATTTGGGGGGCAAGAGCAAGCAAACTACACGCTAGAGAATTTAATCGGGATTGTGTCAGAGTTCCACTCACGTTGCACTCTCGTGCTGTTGTGCAGAAACTGATGGCCCGCGTATTCCTGATCCCAGTACTCCTCGTGCCATTTGTTGCCCTCATAGGGCGGTGCATGATAGCCGGCAGCACTGCCTGTCGGCGCTCCACTAGAATCCACACCCGTCGACCCATAATCCAGGTGCACAGGATGCCCAATGCGATGCGGTATATAGCCAGAAGAGTCGGGCACATGATCCGGCACATCATGGTGCAGCTTGTTGCGCTCCACGGCGACGCTGCTGCGATTGCGCACATCCTTGGGAAACTTTTTGGGCCCTGCCAGGCCGGCACGCTTGGACAGCTTCGAGGCCTGTGTGGTGGGTCCCGAAATGTACGACTTGGAGGAGATGCCCGCCAGCTCCTGCTGCACCTCCGCTCCAGTGGCCAGCGGACGACTTCCAGTCGCTGTTCTGGGCGTTGGTGTCGTGGTCTGAATGCGGCCCTTGAAGCTGCGCAGAGGTGGCGGCACCACTTTGTTTGGTGCTGATGTGGTGGTGGCTACTGCCGCCACTTTGCTCACCACCGAATAGTCTGTACTTTGTTCCAGGCCGCTGATGGGTTGCTGCAAGAGAGAAAGAGAGAAGTGCGTCAGTGCGTCAGGCACGTGGGGCGTATACGCAATGCGATAAATCACTCGGCTCAGGTTTGTGTCCCAAGTCTTTTGGTTTTTATGAACCCCAATACAAACAAAAAGTGCTGCATCAGAAGCAGAAGCAGAAGCACCGCAATAGCCACAAAGGCACATAATTTTTGGCCAGCCAGACAAAAGCCTCTTCCGCTGGCGAGTCTGTCGGGTCGGTCGATACGCAATCTGCATTAGAGCAGAGCGCATATCCGTTAGACAGGGCGGACCAGCGATTGGCCAAGACGATTGGTTACGGTTCATGTGGCCTAATCAGGAAGTTCATTCTAAGAACTGTTAAATAGATTAGATTTCCAATCTTCTAGACTTGAGCAATGCACCCAGCCCCCAGCCCCCAACCAGTGACTTGAGCAACAAACCAACAAGAGGTGAAAGGTTCCTTACCTGCACTTGGAGCAGCAGCCACAGCAGCAGCGGCTGCATCAGCATTCTGCACATCTTCATGTCCGTTGATCAACTGCTGGCAGCTGCAAAGAGAAACAAAGCGGTGACCAATGGTGATTCAATGTAATCGGAATCGGAATCAGAGTCGGAATCATAATCATAGTCATAGTTATGGTTGCTGCATGGTTGATGCTGACCTTGCTAGTGGTCACTCAAGTGTTGTTGCCTGTTGCCTGTTGCCTGTTGTGTTGCGTTGTGTGCCTTTGCCGGAGTTACACCAAATGCGTACGAGGCAGGAAGGAAGTTTGTGGTTCATAAATTAATTGTGGCCAATGTTTCAGATGAGTGTTGAGGAAATCTTGGAAAAAACACTACATAGAACGAACATTAAAATACTCTTTTCATGACTTATGTTGGGTAATGAACCAGAAATCCATGTTCGCTTGAAGTGGTCTTTTCAATTAAATCTTTTGATTGTCTAAGATACAGAGTTTCTCTCCATCTTTACATACTTTGGAATTGTTTCTATTTGTACCTTCTATGACTCTTTTGATCTCCTATTGTATTCCAATGAAAGTTGTGCCTGTGTCTTCTATCCTAAAAGTGCTGGAACTCCCTTCTGTTAGGGTATACCTTTGCTATCAATGTCGCTGGAACTATAGCCAGAACAATGGCATTTTCTCTGTCTCTTTTCCCCCGCTCTATCTGTCTGAACCTCTACCTCTCTGTTCCTGCATCTGTTTCTGCTGCTCTGTCTGTCAGGCGTTAAGGTCAAAGGCATAAAACTGTCATCCGTTTAATTATGAAGAAGAATCCAAACTCAACCAAACCAGAAGATGTACCAGCAGACTTTGCTTAAACTTGGATTACATTTTAATGAATGATGTTTGTACACCCCCTCCAGTGCCTACCTCCCGCTCTTTTGGCTGTTACCCTTCACCCGCCAAATGCTTGGCTGCGTTTTACGCTTAGCTGTAAAAACGCACGCCGTTTGCTTAATTGTTGTTATAATTACTCCAACTTCTGCTTGTTTTGTTGTTGTTGTTGTTTGTTTTGGATTTATGGTTTTTTTTATTGTTTTTGGTCTCTCTCTCTCTGTCTGTCTCTGTCTCTCTGTTATGCAATAGTTGTTGGGCGCTTCTTCTTCGTATTGTTGGGTTTTTTTTTTGGTTTCGGTTTTTGGCTTTCATTATTTATTGTAGCTGTTTTTGTGGATGTTCTTTGTGGTGGTGCTCCTACACTTGGCTTTTATAATTATAGTTAATCGCATTGGTCTGACCTTGAGCCGTTTTCCTACGCCTTTTGGCTCTGCCTTTTGCTTGTTTGCTGGTGCATTAATTGCACATACCTAACGGTACCCAAATACACGTTATCGACTCGTGCTAAAGCCGGCTGCAACCATTGACAGTTGTACCTTGACTCAGTTGCCATCAGATAAGGGTTAAAGTTTTATAGGATTGGAAAAGGAATTGGTGGATTATTTCAAGATGAGATTATATTTGGATGCAAAGGATAGTAGGCCCAGATAGACATTCATCTTTATATGTTTTAAGTGGAGTTGTCTGTTGTTTGGAAGAGTTTTAGCTGGCAGCCATAATTTCAAAGCAAATTCAATGTATATGTATTTGCTAAATAGTATTAATATTGAAAAACCTATACTAGACTGTTCTCTGGTGTTTCTGCTATAAATTCCTAGTTCTCCTATGATATGATGCAGCAGATTCCTGTAGTAGTTTAAACCTTTAATCAAAGCTATCTTGGGTAGTATTAATAAGCTTCTAAAGACATAAACCCTCTGATAGTAAACCAATCCTTAACCTAACCATACTCACATTTCTTATATAAGTTTTTGTTTCCGTTTTCACAGTGTTTGGTTTTTGGTTGCTCCCAAGTCGATCCAGCACTGACCTGCTCAAGTTTTTCTTTGGTTTTCCAACACGCTTTGGCTACTCTGCACACCCCCACAACTCACAGCTGACTGGCTCTGGCTGGTTCACTGGCTCACCGCTGCGGCACGCACTTTGACCAACTGACACCGAATGGCTTGGCCCATTTCGTGGCTTAACAAATCCTCGCGACTTTAGCCATAAAAGTTGACGATCCGTGCCGACACAAAACAACACTCAACTGAATGACTCAAAGCGGTACAAAACGTTTGGTCTGGCGTTTTGTCTTTTTGTTTTTGTTTTTTTGGTGTGTTTTTGGGGGGTTTTCACTTTCGATAATGGTCGTTGGATATTGCGCGATTTTTGCTCAAATTTTTCGTTTCAGTTTTTTTCTTGTCTACGTCATTTATGGCGTTTATCTGGTTTGCTTTACATGTTGCACGTCTTTTTGGTTAGCGAGTTTCCAGTTTTTCGGTATTAGGTTTTCCGTTTTTTTGGAAGCCCGAAAAATCACTCAAGTGCAACTTGCCAAATAGAATCACCGACCGACCGCCAACGAGTGGGGGAGTAAACGAGGCACACGAGTAGGCGGTTGGATATGTAGATGTGTGTCTGTTGCAGATTGCCTAATCTTACATAATAGTCGAGCCTCTCTCAATGTGTGTGTGTGTGTGTTTCGAGAGTTCCGATTGCCTTCCTTGGTGGACGATGGACGTTTGCAGCTCTTCGCGTCGCGAGCAGGTGTGAAGCCAAGCGCGGCTGCAGCGGATCTTTATAAAGTTTTCCCAGCCCAGCCCAGCCAACACATCCATCCATCCACTCTTCTATGCATCCAGCCAGCCAGCCAGCCAGCCAGCCAGCCATCTATCCATCCATCCGAGGGCCTAGAAGTGAAGCCAGCCAACCGCATTCTATGTGGGCTCTCCGCCTCTCAGCGGCTGGTTGTGAAAGAATCTCAGACTCTCATGCCTGTGATCTAACCATTTTCTGATTTACTTTCGCTGTGATTC
This sequence comes from Drosophila subsilvestris, assembly GCA_035043285.1. Taxonomy (NCBI): domain Eukaryota; kingdom Metazoa; phylum Arthropoda; class Insecta; order Diptera; family Drosophilidae; genus Drosophila; species Drosophila subsilvestris. The sequence goes on along the minus strand of JAWNNB010001728.1, from coordinate 366,977 downwards.
GCCGTTAGATACGTTTTGCATCGCGGAAGTCACAGCAGCAGCAGCCGCAGCTGAAGAGAAGAAGGAATAAACAAATCCAGCCAACCCTTACCCCACCCCACCTTACTTTACCTTTAACCAAGGTCAACGGCACCTAACTGTTGACTGTTGCTTGGCCCGTGTCTTGCTGTGTGTTTGTTTTAAGTAAAGAGCAAAGTTAGGCGCGTTTAATTGCCTCCGCTTGCCAAGCGTGTCTGCCTTAAAATACTAATCACTAATTAGTTACTCGGCACTTTAGGCGCGTTGTGAAAGGCTCGTCTCGTCCGCCCTCTATCCAGTTTGACCCTGGCCAAAGCTCTGGTGATGGACATCCACGCAAAGGCAACATAGCCCTTGTCCAGCAACTGTGACGGAGTGCTCCTTAGATCGCAGCGCAACTGCTGACCCACTTTCGAATGGATTTTTATTGGGTTTTTGGATTATAGCTTTGGGTATACGTAGAGTAGAAGGTTTCAAGTTCATCAGAGTGTTGCCAGTCATAGAAAATTTTACTACTCAAATTTGAATATTCCTCGCAAAAAAAAGTCCAATCCAAGTAATTTATAGCATAATCATTTTTTTTTTATTGCAATTTTTTCATTCTTTTTCTATATATAGTTTTATCATTTTTTTTTTGTCCATTTTTCACACATGTTTTTTTTCATACATACGCGCGCGCTTTTCGAACATAATCAGGCATACATAATCAGGCAAAGTATTAGATCTGGTGCCAGGGCTTTAATACAATCTACACATACAATACGGTACACACAAAAACTGAACCAAAGCTCAAACAGATTAATTTATAATAATAAAATACAATAAAATCCAACATAAAAGTGTTTCAAATAATACACCATAAAACAATTCAGTGTGCTTTGCTTGGCTTGTTTTCAATAAATATAATAATTGTTTTTTGTTGTTGTTGTTGTTGCACATTAAATCTAAATCATTAATAAAATTGTTGCATATTTTATACATATCTTTTTTTTTATAATTTTTTCGTGTGTGGTTTTTTATTTGCATTATCATTTTGAAAATTTTTATTGCATTTTTTGTTTGTTTTGTTTTTGGTATTTTATTGTGTTTAGATTTAAAGATTTTTGTTTTTGTTTAAATTTGAAACTGTGAACGTTAAAATCTACGCATTTACACAGATAGCTAAATTTTGTTGTTTTTCGTTTGTTTTATGCAATTAATTATTAAGTTTAATTCATTAAATATATGTGTGTTTTTGTAGCTGCTAAATTTTGATATTTTTCTGGCAGATGTTTCTTATTTGTTGAATTTTTGTTTGTTTCTTTTCCATTTTTGGGGGCTAAGTTAAAATACTAATTAAAATCGAAACGCGCGTTGCCCTCGCGCTACCTTTGCCATGATTGTAATGCTCCTCCATGGGGCTCGAGTGGAGGGAGGGTTGTTGTGTGGGGTGGTGGGTGGTGGTGCTGCACTTAGAAGCAGCACTTGCGGTTATTGTTGGCGCCACTGACCAGCTTGCAGTGTTGCATCTCCGAGCGGCGTGGGCGATGGGACTTGGCCTGGAAGTCGCGCACCTTATTGGACCGCTTGATGGCGCTGCGGCACAGCTGCTGATGCTGCTTCTTGTTGTTGCTCTAAGGGAAGATGCAGAATGGTGCAGTATTAGCCTACGTTTCCACAGGAAGAGTCATCCCAAATTACCTTCTGGCTCTGACGTGCCAGAGTCTCCTGCTTCAGTTGGGCCGCCGCATGGCGATCGAAGCGAGCGCTGTTCGGACGCTGCTCGTGTAGAGCCTGAGCCTGCTCCGGCTCCAGCTCTGCTACCTCCTGCTGAAGCAGCAGCTCCTCCTGCTGTGGCGCCTCCGCTGCCACCCCGAGATCAAGATTTACAAAACTTTCGGTGCCCTCCTGGGTGGACCTAATACTACGATAAACAGACATGCTGCAAGGTAAAAAAGAAGGGAAATCGGAAAATCAATCAACAATTCCAGCAAGTCCTTGCGGGACTTCCAATCTATTTTTTGCGTGCGATTTTTGGTGGTGTGGGTAGGGGTAGGGGGGGAGAAATGTGTACTATAAAGATCACCAACCTTGGATGCTCAATCAATAGATTCTCAAATGGTGAAGTTTCCATATTGATTGGCCCAATCGAGGTGAAGCATGGTGGCGGTGTTACGTACCAGGACTCCTCCATCAGCACGTTCCCACCCTGTCCCTGACCCTGTCCATGGTCGCTGCCACTTGGCGAGGCCACGTACAGCGACTGGCTGACATTGTCAAGGTCCGCCAGGCTGCCGGGTGGCACACTTCTGGGCGGGCTCAGGGTGGAGATGCTCAGCGGACGGGCCACGCGGGAGCGCTGCAAATGATTGCGCTGCTGCTGCGGCCGCGGCCCGCTGTAAAGGGAATGCGAATTGATGTGCTGACGCCGATGGCGCGATGAACCCGATGCTGCCTGGCCATGGCCGGAGGCGGAGGTGCCGCTGCCCCTCGGCTGCTGCTGAACCTCGACAACGGAGAGCTCCTCCTCGGAATCGCTGCGGGGCAGAGAGTCGTCCTCCTCGTCTGAAATAAACATAGAACGAAATTGAAGATTGATCCACAATCTAGGAAGGATCTGTGTGTGTGTGTGTATGTGTGTGTGGACTTACCCTCCTTCTCTACAATGTACCATTCGTCCTCGTCAAAGTCCTCGTCAATGGGGGCCTCACCAGTGGGTGTTAGTAGCTTCGTTATATTCGTCGGCTGCTGCTTCCTCTGCTGCTGCTGCTGCTGCTGTTGCTGGTTGGATCTCTGCTTGCCACGACGATTCTTGCCACGCTTGCCGTTGGGGGAGGCGCGCACCGGGCCGCGACTGCTGTTACCCGCTACAGATGGCGTCGATGAGGTCACCTCAATTACATCTCCCGGGGATGGTGGGGTATCACAGGGATCGCTGCAGTCAGCCTGGACTGGATTCACCTCGTTTATGTTGCTCGCGGACTCGGTCGTTGCTGGCGCTCCAAATAGAAACGTTGCAAGGCTGCTTAACATTATACAATGCTGCTGGATGCGGCTGCTGGGCGTTAGATGGCGCACTCTTCTCATATATTATTGCTTATCGGGCTTTTGAGATCTTTTTGCTTTGTTGTGGCGCTTAGTTATACAGTTATCTACAGAGAGCGAGAGACAGAGACACAGAGAGAGAGAGAGAGAGAGTGCGGAGGGGGAGATTGCTTATGTGGTTGTTCCTTGGATTTTGCTTGAACGTTGCTCAGTCTTTTATTTATTCCTTTTTGTTTCTTGTTTCTTTTTTGTTTGTTTGTTTGTTTGTTTGTTGCTTTGTACGCTGCTTCGCTTTCGCTGCGTTTCTGTTGCTGTTCTCTTCTAGCGTAGAAGCTGAAAGGGAAACAAAAAGAAAGAGATAAATGAGCATATGTATTGCGTAATCGTTCACCTGTTTGCCAGCTACACCCCCCTCCCCACCCTCTTGCATGCTAACTAAACAGCTTGTTTTGCGTGGGCACACTCAATGCAACGGGTCGGATACTTAATTTTATTTAATTGCCATTCTTATACCCTACAAAATTGGGGATGGTAGATCGCAACTGCTGAACATTTCAAACTAATTTCTAATATTTCACTTAAATATTGAAGGTAATAAATAATTTTATAAAAATGGTAAATACATAAATAAATATTAAATAAAAGCAAAAGAGTATGGCATAATTTTGCTATGATATTTTTCTGTATTTTGGAACACTTATATATGTAATATGCACGTCCTTCCTCTTAAGAATTAAAAAGCCATGTTAACATATTCTTCTACATCTGCTTCTAAAGATTCTTATTAAAAAGAGTATCGCACCAGCGCATTCATCAACATACATCATTTTCCCTCGCTTGTTTTGAAAACCAATAATTTAATTTTGTAATTCGTTGGAATATTTTGTGCGGTTTTTTTTTCGACATGATTTCAATTGAAAATGCGAAAGTGAAATTTTTGCTTTATACGAATTATCTAAAGGCTGTAATTACTTTTGATTGCATTAATCAGAGTTTTGCGTTTTTCGTAGCAGTTTGACAAGCACTGTGCTGTGTGCTGTGTGCTGACTGACATCTACATGCATAGTATATAATGAACTGTGGGTCTGTGCCATAAAGTATCGCCGCTGCATAGCCCATTAAGTCTCCCAGTTGATAGCTGGGTTGGCCGGCCACCCTCTCTCCGGCGCTGCGTTGCTGCCACCCACCCCCTGGCTGGCCTTCAACCAACCATCATCCCAAGTAGAGCTCTCCGTGCATGCGCCAAGCTTATGATCAAGGCAATTATATATGTACATACATATATAACTGTGTGGCACACACAATCGTTCGAGTACGAGTCTATAGCATATATGTACTCTGTATGCAATTTTGAATTGAGCTCACGTCATGACAATAGGAAAATGTATTTGTATCTTTGCTCTCCCCATCCCCATCCCCATCCCAATCCCCATCACCCGCTATCTCTGATGATGTTTTTTTGTTTACCAGCCATTTGCTGATTATCGCATCATCCTCCTAAAGATGCCAATGGGATGGTTCCCCAGCTCCAGTCGGATATATTTGTCGATCAAATTATGCATGAAAGAAGGCAAAAGGCAAACAGAAATAGAGTTTGAATTGGAATTGGAGTTGGAGTTGGAGTTGGCGTTGTGCAAAGACAATTGCCATGGCAATTTGCAATTTGACCGCAAAACGGAAAACGTGAAAATGCTGGAAGGAAAAGCCAACAAAAGCAACTAACAAAGTGAAATCTCCTCCAGCAGCAGCAGCAGCACCAGCACCAGCAGAGACAGAAAAGCGTACAGCAAATTGGGATTGATGAGGCCCCCAGTCCCAGAGTCCAAATGTCAGCGAAAGTTTGACAATCAAATTTGATGGTGGCGGCCATTGACTTCATTTCAGTTCAAATAAATTCTGATAATTGCCAGCAGATCGAACCGAAAAAGCCCATAAAGCAGTAGGGGATCGGGATAACTATTCCCATAATGCTTTTGGGATGGCAATTTATGTCTAAAAATGCCCGCAGATATGGTAAAGGAGCTCTGGATGCCAGACAGGCAAGCGAAATATTTGCTGCCTGTATTCCTCTTTCTATTATTGACCTTAAAATTCCTTACCATATTTTGCTTGACTTTGGCACTGGCTGATGCATACATTAAGCACCACGACACAACACAAAAATATATAAGAGGAAAATATTTTACATTATAAATGCATTCGCATTGCACAACTGCGGCCACAATTGGTTGGAGGTAGAGAGGTCCGTGTTGGCATTTTATTAATAAACACGTAGGGAAGCGACGAACCGAAGGTTTTTACTGTTATGTCGGTTACTGTGTCCCTGATAACCCCCCCTGAGCGGCAACCAAACCAAACAAAGGCAATGCACCCAGATAGAAATACAAAAAAAATGATTTCTTTTCGTGTTTATTTTTTTGATTTCTACTGTGAACTGCAGTAAATTTTTCATTTCACTTTTGTCACATCTGCAGCCAAATAATTCTGACCTTGAAAGTGGGACAAACATATGTATTTATCTGTATATATGTATGTATACATATATATCTAGTATATATGACATCAGATTGCACTGCCTTTGTTTCTTTTGTAGTAGATAGATAGCCGTATCTTGGCGCATATTTTAGCACCGAATTTCGTTGTTTTTGCTAACGCTCTGGCCTTGATCCGTCGTTGGATTATATAAGACTAGATACTCGTTTATGCGAAATTTTTAGCCGTAAACAATACCCAGTCATTGTCTGGTCGAACCTAATGATCTTTTGGGGCCACCGAAATTAGCTTGTGCCGCTGCTATCAGCGAGCAAAACAAAACAAAAACTTTTCGCCAACTCACTCCATTTCCGATAAGCCCCACCACCCCAGACGGACGCGCCAGACAGGCCCGACTATGCTAATAATTTTTTGCTATTTTCTAAATAGTATTGTTTACTATACGCACACGTATACCCTACAGATAGGGTAGGGTCTGGCGTGTGTTGCAAACGAGCCGACAGTCGAAAGTTCAGTTCGGGCTTTGCTTTGTTCAATTGATTGTGGCTCCATCTCCCCTAGCTGTTGGCAGTGGGATGGTGGTGGGGGGGCTGTGCTAATGAACTTGAACTAATTTAGTAGAACTGACAGCTGCACAGATCAGGGAGTGGGTTAGTACAAACACAGAGGAGTGTGAGCTATACAATGATTGATGGTTGTAGGGGAAGGAGTGGACGACTGACAGGAAACTAACAACAACAAAAAAGAGAGTTTTTTACAAGTGAATATAAATGGCATATCTAGAGTGTAAATATGCAGGGTATATATCTATTATATCCATATATGTATATTGTGTAAGTTTTAGTGCAAATTTCATCAGCGATCGCCGAACAAAAAGTTCCAAAAATATACATATATATTTTTACCTTTCTCCAAGTATTCAGTCAAACAAAGAACAATATTATATCTAAAGCTTTCTAAGTACAAACCAATACCCAATCTATATAAACACATACACACACATATGTACACACATACATCGGTCGAAATGTATCTCTGATGATTAGCTTAAAGCTTCTGGTGGCCAGAGTGCGAAAGTTTCTTTTGTTTTGATGGAATTTCGTTTGTGTTTTATTTTGCTGAAGTTTTGTTTTTTTTTCGGCGAATAACAAAACAAAACTGTAACAAATACTTGTTGGGGTAAGGGAGGAAGGAAGGGTAAAAACTTTCACGGAATTATGCAATATTTGCCACCAAAAAGAAAGAGCCTCCTCTGACTGACGTCAGCCCTGACCTTGGCTGAGGGAACAACCCACAGAACCCACAGAAGTACACACACAAAACGAGCAACTAATTGCAGACCAATTGAAAGCAAATTCGATCGATTGCAGGAGGGTAGATCGGCTCACCTTAGGGGGATGACAGCCTGGCGGCGAGAACTTTTTGCACAAAAAGAAGCGAACGGATTAATTGGAAGCCAATCAGAAACACAGATGCACAGCCACGGGTACACGGATACAGATACGGGATACAGCAGAGGCACACACTGCGGAGATACAGCCAAGTCGACACTCGATTGCCAACTGAAATGGCAAACGGGAAAACGGGCAAACAAACGGCAACGGCAACGGCAACGTTCGCTCAACGGAAGCGCATTTGAATTTCAAAAGTGGACGCAAGAACAAAAGCTACACACACACACACACACACACAACAGAGTTCTGTTCCACTACACCTGCACTGGTACGTATCTGTATCTGTATCTGCATGTATCTGTATCTGTATCTTATATGTGATGTTGTTTAGCTGCAGTTTAGCCCAAAAAGTTCTTTCTTTGCTCACTCACAATCTTTCAAACAAACTCAAACTCTTTGCACTCACTTGTTCGTTCGCTAATGGTTTTGTGTTCATTTATTTACCTAATCTTTTTGTGTGAGTTTTCACTTTCCTTCTGCTGCACTCGATCGGAGCGGTGCGGCTGCGTTGCGTTGCGTTGCGTTGGGTTTCAAATATCAAATGCGAATGGCAGTCCAGCAGTCAGCAGTCAGCAAATCCCCCCCGTTTGGCTCTGAAGAACTGCTCAGAGAGAGCCCAAGATACGAACGGGAGAGTGAGAGAGAGAGACTCGGAGCGGATGCAATGATCGTGTGAGCGTATCTAAGCCCATAATTATGTATTTTTTTAAAACGCAAAAAGCGTTTCGACACGAACAGGGGCCAGGCAGCACAAATACAAATACAAATACACTGCTGCCAAAGCGCCAAAATTATGCTCCAAGCAGCTGTGCAGTCGCTGGCTTCGTGTTCCCCGTTATATGTAAAGAGAGAGCCAGCCAGCGAGCGAGCGAGCGAGAGAGCAAGCGATCATACATAAGGTTCGTGATTTTTGTTTACTAACAAAATCGAGCAACACTCTCTCTCTCTATTGGCTTCTCTTTCTTCTATGTATATATACATACATACATACATATATATATGTATATAGATAGTATATCTTTCTCTCTCGATCAGCTGCTCTGACGTTTGCGCATTTGACACACTTTCCTGTCCGCTCGCTCTTCCCCCCCCCCCCTCCCCACCAGCTGCTGCTGCTTCTGCTTTTTGTTGTATTTTGTTAGATACTTTTCATGAGTACTCGTGTCAGATGCCTGCCAGACCAAGTGGCTCTTCGCTTGCAACTTGCCCCACGAGCTTTGGCTTTGTGCTAGCGAGTATCGAAGTGACTAAGCCACCACTAGAGGCAGGGCGGGTCGGAGCGGAGGCGGAGCGGGGGCAGCCAGCCAGCTGGTTGCTGGCCTGCGTCTGCTTCAAAGTTCAATTTGAAAATACAGTTTCTGTGCTGTTGCTTCTAATATTTTCCGATATTTAATGCCAAGTCACGGATGCCAGAACGGAGCCAGTCGGAACGCATAAAAATGCTAATGAAATGATGTGGGGGTGTGTGGGGGTGTGGGGTGTGCTGAGAGAACTACTCGTGTTAGCCAAAGTGTCATTCATTTTGGCGGGGACAGAAACATTGAAGGCATTCAAAGTGGCTCTCGATTATCGCATTATGCAATACGAAATCAATTCAAATACGACATGCCCATAATAATCATTAAAGTGTCAGCAGCTCAGCTGCTGTGTGCCAGCAGATAAGGTGCGAAGGGATTGTCTTTATGGAGGAATTAATTCAACACTTCTCCAGCCCATAGCTTGAGCAGATCTTGTTCAAATTCAATTAGAATTGCATACAAATTGGGTTCCAATTAATTTCTTTTCTAATTAATTATTGTATGTCCAATTTATGGCCAACTACACAATCAATTTGTTAGTTTGCCGCCCATTAAATATAATTCCATTCGAATGCAGATAATAAACAAACCTCAGATATACATACTATATACATATGTATGTATATGTATATACATATGTATGTACATATTTCTAGCAACAACCTCGCGTCCAGGTTCAAGGTTATTTAGCCATTAGCTTGTTCTTCTCTATGTTTCTATATATTTTTAGATATTTTATCATGCAACAGCTGACACACCATCGCGCAGCTCTGAGCAGCAGCGACAAGTTGTAGCCTTTGGCAGAGTGGGCGAGAAAGAGACGAAAGTAAAGTGCGCACACAGGTGCCAAAGAGCAGCCAAGAGATCTGTAGATATGTCAGATATATCTAGAAAATTATGCATATACATAAATGAAATCTTATGATTCCCATCCTGGCCAAGAACACACACAAAACTTTTCCACATAAATCCAAGTCCGCACGTGTACTGTTTATGTTTGAAAAAAAAAATTCCCCGCCCCCCTCACTTTCATGCCCAGAAGAGGTAAACAATATATTGGAATTGGATTGGCGTCACAAGAAGACGCCAACGAAAACAAAAAATCAGAGAACTTCTTGCTCGTGTTTACGCACAACAACACTTTAAACTCAAATAAACAACCAAACGAAAGGGAAACGAAAGGGAAAGAAATTGTGGAATACTTATCTTTCGGTCTTTTCTTTTCTAATCATGTAATGTTTATGCTACTGGGGACAGTGAAGGAAGGGTGGACATGGACATGGACATGGACCCATAAATTATAACATCTCGTGTCACCCCAACAAATGTTTGGCCTTTGCCAGCAGCTAAACAAACGAGCAAGCGAGCTAGCAAGCGGCTAGCATCAAAGTGGGGAGCATTTCTTTGTGGGGCTATTGCGCATACATAAACTCAACTTACTCAGTCCTGAACCGAACCACTCTGGAGCAGCACTGTACTCCACTCCACTCTATAGAGAGTGAGCATGGAAGCTTGAAGCTTGAACTGCGCAGTTTTTGAGTTGTGAAAATGAGACGAGACGACAACAACGACGACATCCAACAGTGACAACAATAACCATAAAGCAAATGACAAACGCCAACGCATCGACAGAAGCGAAGTGACATCAAGAGAAGCTACTTTTTTGTCCTATTTTATGTACGAGTATTCATTCGGCTGTGTTTATGCTTGTGTGCCGATGAATGTGATATCTTTCAGCTGCATGCATGTCGATTCCGTGGTAATGCATACCATATGAGATACAACACAAAATGGACACACAATTCCCATAGAATATGTTTAGTTGTTTAGTTCTTTCGTTCTTTGGGTTAACTAGGAATTGGAATGTTTCCCTGTTTCTCTATAGCCACACACTCATTAAACCCCAGCAGTTGAGATGACGCAAACTTCTGCCCACACGCAGACAGAGACACACTTGTCTTGTCCCACTGTACGGGAATGCTACGAGGAGGAGAAGGAGGTGGAGAAGGTGGGTGGATGTATGTACATACATTGGGCAAGACTTGGGCAAGTTCATTGTGTGATGGTTGCAGCTTATCAAACGATCGATGATAAATATGGCCTTGCCTTGCCTTGCCTTGCCTTGCCTGGTTGCTCTGTCACCACACAACTGAGAGCTGACTGAGAATTTCTATATACTCGTATGGGCGAGAGATTTCAAGTTCGGTGTACCTTTGGCTGCACTGCACTTTGCCTGTGTGTTAATGTTAATACATACAATAATGACATTTAGATGAGCTTTTTTTAATTATATATTTATATATATGTATATATAGACTGTGTAAATGGTTGTTTTATAACGCGTAATTTCAATTGGTACTACGTGAAACGCAGTTGTGTGTTTTTGTCATTTTTTGTGTGTGTCTCCTTAGATGAAATCGCCTGGGCACGACGCATTAATTTTATCACTTTGTTTATCAATATCAGTCGCAATCGCAGTCCCAGTCCCAGTAACCCATCCCATCTGTTCTGTTCTAATTGTGTGTGTGTTTCAGAATAGGGTCAGTCACAGCTCTAGCTGCTAGCTAATCAATCAATGTGATAGTCAAATAGTGAATCGGCTTACGCGCCCTTCTACTTATTCCTAGATTACATCAGGGCTATTGCCGCACCCCCACTCTCTACCTCTCCCTCTCTCTGTCCCTGGTTGTCTGTTCCTAATGACGACTGCAAATGAATGCTGCTCATCATCAGATTAATTGTAGATGCCAAAGTCTTGGCTCTCTACTCATTTAAACTAATTGAGAGTACTCGCAGTTTAAGCAAAATAATATGAAAAATACAAGCCATATTTTTTGTATTTATAGTGAGTGCTGTAACAGTTCGGTCAACTCAATGAAAATGGCAAGAAATTGAAGAGCTTTTTCAATCAAGTATTTATGGAATAAACAGCTGATGAGGCAATGCAAATAATAACGTAAATACATACACATTTCCCCATTTGATAATCTCTTGAAATTTGAATGAAAATTCCTCTTCAATGGCCCACTGAAAATGCTTTAAGGATGGACGGGAGGGAGCTCTCATAATGCCATCGTTTAAACGTGTCAAATGTCGCTTGAGCGTTGGCAATTAAAATTAAAATTTATGGCAAAATGCAAACCCGCTGGACACCACCACCCCCTACTCCCCTGTGCAGACAGAGAGAGAGAGAGAGAGAGAGAGAGAGAGATAGAGAGTGAGCGCACCCTAACTGTCAGATAAAAGTAGTTGGGTTACGGAGTAACTGTAACAGTTACTGTTACAGATTTTCCCCTATTTTCAGGGAGAGAGAGAGAGAGGAGAGTGTGCTAGCTACTGCTCTCTCTCCCTCTTTTTCTGGGCTTTGAGTTTTGTTTACAAACAAAATTGTTTGACCTGCGCATTGGCTGATGATGGTTTTCCCTCAAAATTTCCATTTTCCCTGCTGACTGCTGCCTGGTGCCTGCTGCCTGATTACTTAGCAACCTTCACAGGGGACCCTACACACACAAATATCGAATGTTTTGGTCAACTCTCTCTCCCCCCCACTCACCACTCTCTTTAACTGCAATTATGTGTAGCAGTGTGTGTGTGTAGAGAGTGTATCTATGTGTATCTAAAGTAAAACGACTTCCGCATTTATTTGGGTGGCAAAATGTAGGCCCAGTAAAAGTTTGTGCAGCTTCCCGCTCTATGCTTTTTGTAGGGGGTGCCATTCTGCTGCTCAGCAGGAGCCTATTTTTAAGCTCTCAGCAGCGACACCCAGAGTACCAGCAGAGCCCCCTTGCCTTTGGCTTAGCTGCAAATCGATGAAAGGTTCGTTCTAGCCTGCAAAATCAACGCCAGTGGAAAATGAACACGTCAGCAACCCCCAGTCGCAATCGAGCGCTGGCACTGGGCTGGTGTACTGCGAGCCACTGGGGGGGTACTGCGCAGTGTGTGTGTGTGTGCAGTTACTGGGCCTACATACCTGGGGAACGACACAAACAGAACCAACCCCACCACTGGAAATCCTCCGCTTGCAGCTGCTTTTTTTTTTTCTTTCTTTCAGAATTATGACATAATTTTCGACATTTGATGCGCAGTCAACAACAAAAAGAACGTTGCATAACTTATTCGCGGCGTATGTGACTTGAACTTGACTTTTGGTACCGAGTATCCTTCCCAAATGGCAAACTGGTTTCTACACTCACTTTCTTGCTGCTCCCTGGCTACGTATGGCCCTCTGGCAGGGCCATAAATCAGGGACGACATGAAAGGACCTGTCAGAGAAAGAGAGAGAGAGAACCGAAACCGAAACCGTAACCGTAAACGTAACTGGAACCCAAACAACACGATCAAGTGTTCTTTGTTTTGGGTTTCTTTTTATCCGTGTATGCATGTGGCCACATGGACGGACAGGCGTAATTACAGTTGCTGAAAGTCGACAGTTGACTAACTTTCTAATTATAGTCGGGGTGGCGGGGCATTATCTGTGCGTCCGTCGGGGCCCTCAATGCGTGCCATTTTGGGATTAGCGCACAGCCAGCTGCCATGGCAGCTACCTGATGTTGATATGTGGTATGTGGCATGTCGTGTATCCGATAGGTCGGTTGCTTGAGACCTGAGACCCTGGAACCCTCGGGAGGGCCCTGACAAAAACTGCCGCGTCAGTAGTCGGTAGCAAAAAAAAACTGTGCCGCACTAATTAAAGCCACTAATGCCGTCTAACGATGACTTAATTGTTTCCATTTCCCTGCTTCCCTGCTGACCTGCTGCATTGTCTGCAGCAGCGTCTGAAAAGCCTGAAAAGCGTCTTAAAGTTGGCCAGAACCATATAAGACGAAGACCAGTTCAAAAATAGCACACAAAGGAATTGACATGGCTCCTAGTCGGATTTGTAGTGGCTGCTGTTGCTGCTGCGCTGCTGCTGCTGCTGCTGCTGCTGGTTACCCTTTTGGCCAATTAAAGCGGCCAGATTCGTTGGTCGTGATCTTGCACACTGCAAAGCGAAATGTATCTGGCAGATACACATACATACATACATACAAACAGCAGCAGCAGCATCAGCTGTTTTGCTGTTGATGTCGTTTCCTTTTACGTTTTGTTGTTTCGTTTCGTTTCCTTTTGTTTTTCAATTTTTCTTTCGTTACCACAGACAAACAACTGGCCAGACTTGATTTATCATCCCGTACTACTTCTGCAGCACCGCTCTCCTCCTCCCCCCCATCAATACTCTTCACTCCGCTCCAGCTCTGCTCTGTGTTTGGACAATGGACAATGGCAAACTGCAAGCAAGACCTGTTCTCTGCACATTTTGCTGGATGATTCACTTGGGTTTTGGGCCTTCATTTTTTGTTTGTTTGTTTGGTGGCGCTGGTGGCCCCTCTCCCAATGCCTCTCTTGAGTGCATGTGAAATCTTCCCCATCTTTGCTTGCAACGCGACCTGGCATACAGCCAACCACTAATTTTGGCCATTGAAATGCTCTCCCCACTCGTATGTTTAGTTGAGGAAATAAATGCTGCAAGGCTAATTAAGATGTTAATCAGCGAAACATTCATTGCACTTTTCATCAGCTTGTCCGATGACAAACAATCATGAACACAAGCACACAATCAAGAATCGGGGGGCCAAAGCAAGCTAAACGATCCCCAAACTAAAGGGGATGATGGGTGGCAGGGAGGCTGGGTAAAACGTATCTGAACTCTGATAACGATCTCCAACACAAATGCTGAAAACGTGATGCAAGTCAAATTTATGGCCATTAGATGGATGCAATGCAAGGCAAGGCAAGGCAAGGCAATGCAATGGAAACTCGAATCTTATTGGGGGAGTGCTACACTGGGTGAGCTCTGGCATAAAGAACTTTGCCAGAGCCAAAGGAGGCTACACACAGATACTTGTACACACTGATGCATTCACACAAAAGTGTGAACTCTTTGGATGCGACGACGAAGGTGCAATCAGATTCTGTTTTTGTGCATTTTGTGTATGCATCGCTTGGCTGCACTTTCAGATGTGTGTGTACGAGGGTACCGTGCCCCATGTAAATGTAGCTAAAACAAACTTTAAATAATCGTAGTATGTATATTATAATACATACAGATATAGGTACATATGTACATATGTATGTATGTATAACTACTTAAGATTTACTTTACTGCTGGTATGCCCTTTACTCGTACTTCACTTTACTTTACTTCCGCTCAAAGCTTTTTGGGGGTTAAAAATGTTGCACTTACTTGCTGCTCGGAGTTTATTGATCGATCGATTGTTGCAGGGTGCGAGAGAGAGTCTCCAACGTCAGAGCCACACAGTTCTTGGTAACACCCGGAAAAAAACTAGGAATATTTTGCAGCGCAAAATATTCACAATTTTTATTTTAATTGTTTTTCAAATTTTTCTGATTGTTTCCGTTTCTCGTGTGTGTGTGTGTGTGTGTGTGTGCGGAGGGGTTGAGAACTGACTGAGTGGCAGCGAGCGAACAGCAGAAACTCCGTGTCGAACGACTTTTGGCGAGCGAATGATGGTTGGATGGTTGAATGGTGGATGGGCCCAAAAACTGGCTGACTGCCTGCCACAGTGGCCTGCACTGGTATTGGTCGGTTCGCCAGCTGAGCTCCGACACAGAAACGGTTGCTGCTGCTGCGCATGTGCAGTGTGTGCAGGAGAGGGCCACTCCGATACTCTACCTTGTGGCAGCAGAGAAAGGTACAAACTTCAGGTTGTGGCAGTGAGTGGACCGGAAAAGGTCTGCAACTGATGAAAGTAAAGCAGCTTAAAAACCTCTTCTAGATATTATTTTTCTAAGCATATTTCGTTTCTATTTTTCTTACCAAAGCAATATGCTTAGGGCATTCCGTATTCGAGTGGATCCTCAAATAACTAGCATTTTATTTAGTATTTTTGCTCTCTTGCTCTCTTGAGCTCTCTCTCCAGCAGCTGACTTTTGTTTGGTATTTTTTTTTCTGTTTTTCGAACAATTTTTTTCCAATTTTCATATGGTATTTTTTAGTTATTTAGAACCGAAAAAAGAAAAAAAAATACCGCAAGCTACCTGCCACCTAATGAGAGCACTGTTTACAGTTTGAAAGCCGCTGAAGTTTAGAATTTTCAAAACGTTGGCGCTATTTTGAAACCCATTTGAATTTTAGCTTTAGAATCTCAGGTGCTTTGTTAAAATGGTCGGCAGACGTATAAACAATTTTGTTTTTTACGTAAATCATGGCCACAGACAAGAAGAAACCCAAGAAGCCACCCCCGAAAAAGGAACCAAAGAAAAAAGAAAGCAGCAGTAACAAAAACAAAAAGAAACTGCCCAGCAATCCGCTCATAGCGACTATTGAAAAGAAAATGCAACCTTAAATTTAAATACTAAAATCTTAATATAAATAATATCGATGGCACATAACATTTTTGTTGACCTTCTTTGTTTAAAGCTTATTTTATATATAATCCAATAAATGGGAGTTCTTAAAATAAGTCGGATTGCAGAAAATTGATTCATCTATCTGATGAAATGATATTTTCAGTTATTAAAGTCCTAACTAGCTAGTAACATTAAGCCGAACATCAAAATCGAGAAATATCAGCGAATCCGTCAGTATATTTACGGTATATTTTGATAGTGACATGGTATATTTCGGTATATTTCTTAGGGACAGGGCGATATTTTTTGTCGATAAATCCGCGGTCACACTGAACAACGCACGTGTTTACTTTTTTCGGCAACGCAATTTCTTTTTCGCTTACGTTTTTTTGGGCTGTAGACTGAATTTGCAGCTAAAATGGGCAGACAAAATCGCTCCCGCAAGCGTCGCGATGAAATGAACAAAATAAAGAAGGCGCGCTACGACGCCAAGGAGCTGATTCGTCTGAAGAAGACGCTGGGCCTGCTGGATGCCGATGGCAATGAGATCCTGAAGGATATTGCCGATGTGGTGGAAGTCAAGACTGCCAAGGAGATAAAGCGGGTAAGCAGATCAGCGTGTGTATGCAATGGCCATGCTAACAGCGCCGCCATTTTCGAACAGGATGCCAAGACCAGAGAGCAGCAGGAGCTGATCTACGAGCATCAGGAGGGCCTGGAGAAGGGCCAGAAGGTGAAGGTGACCAACGACAAAACTGGCGTGGAGCATGTCTTCAACAGCAAGACTCTCAAGGATCAGTATGGCAACTATCCGGCCTGGTTCAAGAAGAAGAAGACCGCCAAGCGTCTACGCAAGAAGCAGCATTCACAGAAAAAGAACTTCAAGCAGGCCTGGACCACGGTCAATGTGCCGCTCTAGGAAGCCGCTGGGGGAAGGGATCGAAACGCATAGGTAGAGTAAGTTCAGCTAGAGTCTGGAAGAGTTGGTAGGCGCAGCAGAGTGCCTACAAGCAGCCAGCCGACTTGTGTATGTTATAGATAAGAGTTTATATTGCATATTAAAGCCTTAAAACTAGACGTGGATTCTAAAACCTTGCGGCAGCGGCACAAAGCAATTAACTATCGTGGTGGAACAACAACACTTAACCTAGACACGGAGGAAGGGGACAGCTGCCGCCGGCACATTGCACAAAAACGAGCACAAAAGTCATGGAACTAATAGAAGGAGGATCTCTAGCAGTCACTGAAGGGTACAATAGCTGCGCACACTGCTCATGACCCCGGTGGTGGCCGACTCCAGGCGCCGCGTGTTTTCAGACCACGTGTGCGTGGTGGCCAGGGCCGAGGATATGGTCCTAGGTCATTCGGGCTTCTCCTTCAGTTCGAGTCTCTCGGCTGTGTCGCCATCCGCCTGTGGCTGCTGCTCCTCAATGTTCCCGTGCATTACATTCGGCTTGGCCTTCAGCACAGAGCCGCCCGTGAAGCCAAGTAGGCCACAGCCGACGGCGGCCAGTCCGCCAGCCTTCAGACCAGCCACCATGCCAATGGGTCCGCCCACACAGGTGCCCAGCAGAGCACCCATCACCGGGTACATGGCCTTCTTGTAGGTGAGGGCGGAGCGCAGCGATCGTTCGCCCGCCTGCACATTCTCCAGCGCCTCTTCGGCGTTGTCGGCTATGCTTTGGACAGCCACAGACTGCTCCGCAGTCAGCTGCCGCATGCCGTGGAACATGCCGTGCAGGTCGGAGATTTCACGCTGTAGATTCTCCATTTGGTCAAGGCAGGCCTGCCGCTGCGCCAGTTGATGCTCCTCCAGCTGGAAGTTGACCTCCAGCTGCGGCATGTGTTGGTGGGCCGGCAAATTGCCAATGTCTGCGTGCTGCAGCTGATTGTCCTGCTCCTCGTCGTACTGCGAGCCCAGCGTTGAGGTAGGAGATTTGAGTTGAAGTTCTGCAAAGCCACAAATAGAAACAGAACTCTAGTGCGATGGAGAGACGCTCAACCTACCCGCAAAGTATTTCATGCCTGCAAAGGCCTTCTCCTTGCCCGGACGCATCAGCTCGTCGAAGCGCTCGAGATCCTCCTCGCGCACCTTCTCCCGCAGCGCGTCCATTTCGAGTAGGAGATTCTTGATTTGTTTGATGACGCGCATCGCGTTGAGCTCCTCCCGCTTGATCTTCTGCCAGTCGCCCAGCGCCAGGCTCTTCTCGATGTTGCTGCGATGGTTCTGCAGCAGCCCCAGATGGTGGGGCACGGCCGTGTCCTGGAAGCGCTGCACCGAGATCTCGGCCTGCTTCAGTGGCAGCTTCTGGTCGCCAGTCATCGCTGTTGTTGCTGCTGCAGCTGCTGCACTTTACACCTGCTCCAATTTAAAAAGTGAAAACTGCGCTGCTGTGGGGGCGTGTGGGAGCACTCGCTCCACCCCGTGCCCTTGTCCGTGTCGTAGGTCCAAGCTATTTCTTTGTTTTTGTTGCACTGCGCAATTGACACTTGTTTTTCCTGTGACGTCACTGGTTTGCTATGTGAACTGCAGAATTGGAATCTGTTTTCAATGTCGATCCACTAACGGTCGAATTATGCGGGTCGCGTCCCAGTCAAACGTTGATAAAATAATTCTATTGTTTTTATTATTTATCAAAAAAATATACCAAACAACCATCAGAAAAATACCAAAATATACCGTATCAGTTTTAAAATATACCTTTAATATACTGACGGACACGACAAGATGCGTTGATATTCCATGATTTTGATATTCGATTTAATATTACTAGCATGTTATTGCTCTAAGCCCAAAACAAATAATTTTATCCGATTCATCAATCAATTTTGTACAACATTGGATAGTTTTCAGAACTCCCTTTTATTGGATTGTTTACAGAATAAGGTTTAAACAAAAGCGGCCAAAGCAAGTTTCTACCGGAATGTGACGTCATTGTTGCTGGTCAATCAACTTTCTGCACGAGTATGGACATTTGTACACCCTATTTCCTTTAATTGGTGTTACAGTTGTTTTTCCAAGCTGCCATGAAACATTAATAATGAATTTGTATTAGATTGACATGTTATTTAACCATTAATGCATAATATTGGTGTTTTATATATATATTTATCCCGGTCCCGATACCTATTATTGGTGCCCATATGCTTCGAAATTTCGTTCATATCCTTAAAACAGAGACTGATTAGTTTCTGCATTAATTGAAGCCTGAAATTACAAACAATATCTTAATTCTATAATAACCTTTCTCCCAAGGGTAGCAGCCTTGTTGCGCATTCCGCGCAAAGTTGCAGAACAATGCTGCTAATGTTGCTGAAAATTTTCCCATACGAATCAAATGTATCTAACGGGACACCTATTTTGGAAAACTACCCCAATTTTTTACAGCAAATTTCGAACGAATTTATTGGTTGAAAGTTGAAAACGCGCAGCAACCGTTACTTTTTTAACGGATTTTATGTCAAAGAGTATTTTTTGGGTACATACGTGTGAAACGTTGCAACAATGAATCTACGGTCCTGTTAAATGCATGCTGGTCACACCACGAAAAAGAGGGGAACTCACCACGAAATTTTCTCTCTTCACCGCGAAATTTCCTCTCTTCACCTCGAAAAGAGAGAACATTTTGAAAACCCATCACGATTTGAGAGCGAAAAATGTCGGGAGTTTGGCGGTCATTTTGAAAAGTACTTTAATTTACTCTAAAAAATATATTGGTACTTGGTTAAATATACTTTTATATACCGATATACCGTAATTATACTTTGAACTCGATTTCGACGTCAAAATATGCCGTAAAGTATATAATATACCGTAAACGGTCACCCTGATTGTTTTCCATTTCATGGTGCGCGTACATGTATATATGTAAATTTATTTATATCAATATATCGATATGCTTTTGATAACATTTTTGGTATCGATGGTTTTGTGCGATATTAAAACGGTAAACGGTGGCAAAAGCAAAACACTTTAATTTGTGAAAAATGCATTTATTTGCGCAATGAATTTCTCTCATATACATTATAATTATATACAGACGCATGCAAAAACTAAACACTGACTGACACACACATGGGAGCAGTGCCGGCGGTGCGGCGATCCTCAGATCGTAATACACTTATGACACGTTTCATCGCTTAAGTACTAAGTTCTGGCTGATTCTAGAGACTACAGAGGCAGGCACTCGCATTCGGGAATGGCTTACAAGCAGGAGCATGGTGGTGTGGTATTGGTATGTGGTAACACGAACAGAATAGACAATTAAATTAACTAAACATTTAATTTATATTAGTTTTTTTCGTAGAGAAATGCAGTTCTTTGTGCCCTCGTCCGACACCTAGGGACAGTTGGCATTGGGGCCGTTCCGGCACTTGAGCAGTAGATTGAGCATCCCCTCCAGCTTGTTGGTACGCGACTCCGTCTTGTACAGATTCGTCTGTAGGCGATTCACGTCCTGGGCTTGCTTTTCCTATCGGGGGAAGAGGATTAATCAGAGTACGCCGCGAGGATGACATTGCCTTACCAGTGTGCTCAGCCTCGTCTGGAGCGTGTCTACCACGCTGTATGTGGTCTGAAGAGACTTTTGCAGCTCGTTGGTGTGCATCCGCTCATTGGCCAGCGAGCGTTCGATCTTCTGCAGCCGCGTGGCCACTTCGGGATCCATATCATCGATGTCGTTCTCAAGATCTCGCGCCTCGAAGGCGTCGTCGTCGTGCGAGGACACCTTCTTGCAGCTCTGCTGGTCCGCCTGCAGCACAAAGCCCTGCCTGCAGCGGCAGAAGTAGGAGCCGGGGGTGTTTACACACTGCTGGTCGCACGGCTTCTCCACGTGGCACTCGTTCACATCCAACTCGCAGTGGCGGCCCGTGTAGCCGGACGGACAGGAGCAGGTCTGGGGAGCCGTGCAGTTGCCGCCGTTCTGGCAGCGCGTGGAGCAAACAGCTAAGGGAACAGCCAGGAGATTGTTACAGTGAAAGATCTGCAATTAATGAAGGAAACTCACGTTTCATGCACGCATCCGCTCGCGAATTCTCCCGACTCCAGCCCGTACAGCAGTCGTAGGTCATCTGCTGGGCCGTCTTGTGCTTGATCACGTCCCGGTAGGCCGGCTCGTGGACCACCTGCACCCGCGTGCACATCTGCCCCGAATAGGATTGTGGCTGGCAGGGCGTGCTGATGTGCTTCCAGGTGGGGCGCGTGTACACCTCCGTCGTCTTGACGGGCATCGTGATTGTCCGCTGCTGCACGCAAATGTGTCGCCTGCAAAGTGAAACGAGAGCAAGGTGTGAATTGGATTCGCAGTTGGCAGATGGGAGATGGGAGCGTGGCCCGAGGCTGACCCAAATCAGCGGATCATCTGCAAAAGTGAAACTGACTTTTCCAGCCGAACACTCGGGCCAGACACCAGCCAATTACTGTCATAATAAAAGAGTGGCCAACAGGTTGGCCAACAGCGCCCAGCAGAGGCTGCGGCAGCAGCAGCTGGTCCGCCGGTTGGCTCGCCTCCGCTTTGACAATTGTCAAAAGTGTCCCCAGGTCCAGCTGCCAGTGGAGCGGACAACTTGCTAGCCACGATACCAATGTGTCTGCCTGTCAATATCTGCGATGACAAACACGACACGGACCGCTGACTGGCTGGCCACGCAGCTTCATTTGTGGAGGCCAAACGAACCAAACTATTTTGAGGAGCAGCAGCAAAAGTGCTCCAATTCACGGAATAGATAGTGGAGTGGTGATCGGCAAGGCTGGGAGGGCCTTCTAACCTGGTGGAAAAGGTAAAAATTACACAGAAATAAGGAGACTTCCACAGCCCAGTCCTTCTAAAACTATTTGTCTTACAGTGCTCTCAAAACCGTCCGCTGCATTACCTTTAAGCTCATATTCAATTGGGAAGAAGAGTAAAAGAGAGCATGGAATGAGGAATTAGCTCTTCTCACTCCCCCCTCACTTCTAACAACAGTTGTTCCTTCGATCTCCCTTTGCATTGGGAGAGGCAGAAAATGTTTGCACATTCCAATAGGCAAACAATAAAGAAGAGGAGCAAAAGGAGAGCATGGAATGTGCGAGCAATAAGGAAGTGGACTAGAAGGAGAGCATGGAAGCATTGAAATTGGAAAGAGCACTAAGTCACGTACGCATCTGTCACGCTCTCCCTCTCCCATATAAATATTTTTCATCTGGTGTAAGCGTGCGTTCCCAAGTTAACTCCGCGTTTCGGGCCGCGAAAAGCCGGAAAATGGTAACAAATCATACGGAAAAATTGTCGCGCAAATGAGGTGTGAAGTGCAGAAGTGAATAAACATCCAACAGTATCCAAAAGTGAGAACGCGAGATCGAAACACGCTCTAAAATGGCATAGAAGAGGCAGAGGCCAAGTAAAATCTACGAAAATATTCACAAGTGAAATGCAACAAGTGACGTTCATACATATGTACATATGTATTTATTAATTTGGAGAAGTGGAGAACTATGGATGAAAGGGTGAGTTTTATTCTCAGCTCAATCGCAGCTATCAATCTATATCTATATCAATCGATCAATCTATAATCGAGTGGTGTTGGGAAAAAAAAAACAGCAAACAAACATTTTCTTAACATTTCACCTATGCTCTCCAGTGCTTGCCAAACCCCCACCGTTATTATTGCACTGTTCAGGCAATGCTCCTTAGACCTTTGGCCCGCAAGCCGTAAAACCGAAAGAGCGTTGATAATAAGCGGTTTTTTGATTCGGGTTGCCAAAAAAAGGCAAAACTGGCCCAAAAGCGAGGTGCATCCATAAATTGCCAGGCTCCGACTGTATGTTGGTGCTGCTGCTGCCACGGCTGATGGTGTCGTAATTGGCAATGCGGGCCAAAAACAATTGCAAGCGCGTGACGTGGCCGCCACTGAGTGACGACCTGACGACGACTGGCCGACTGTTTGACTACCGCTCGAACCGCTTCGATGGTTTTTGGCCCCCAACCCCCAAGCCGTTGCAGATTTTTGCACATTTTTTTCCTCTGTATTTTTTTGTTGTCCAAATTTTGGGGCCTTACAAAAGAGCAACGCGACGCGGGCCTCGAAAGTGGCACACAGTTGGCATGGGTCCTGCGAGCGGGACATTTAACAATTTCTTTATTGCTGCACATGCATATTTATGTGCTGACTTGGCTTGTAGCCGTTCCTGTTACTGTTACTGGCTTCCCCCACCCCCCTGCACCATAATTCTCACGTTATTTATGCGCCAGCATTCTCGGATCTCGGCTCTCTCTCTCTGAGTCTGTAAAGGGCGCCACCAGCGAACGGATGGGGCAAGAGCCAGAAACAATGAAAAGAACGGGCAACGGGAACTGCAACAGCAACAAAATGCGGAAGTTTTTCTTACGAAGAAACTGTGCCAACAAAGTGCAACATGAAATGCTCATTTCCCATCCCCTATCCCCCTCCCCACTCCCAACTATTTCCATTTCCATGCCATGCCACTCCGTTGCCTGCATAAATCTCCATCCACGAGCGGGTCGAAAGCAGATCCCCCCACGACTCCCCACTGGGCCAGACAGCGCCAGACAGTGTGAATGGCTTCATTGCTTTGTTTAGAAACGTTTAGGCTAAAATTAAATTTGAATTTTTAATTGTTAAGGGCCGTCGGACGGCCGAACCATGGAACGAACACCTGCGGACTGACTGACCTCCCCTCAAGCTCATTTCTTTCCTTTGCAGAGAAAGATGAGATGAGATCTCAATGGGGCAGGGAAACCCTTGACAGACCCATAAAATTATAAAAACATCCATCAAAATTCTCAGCCAGAGAGCCCCGTACCAAAAGAGAAGCAGCCACAAAATGAAATGCAGGCTGGGGGCCAATTAATCAAAAATTAAAAACTGTTGAATTTTACAAGAAATGCAACCAGCCAACGAAATATTGGTTCGGCCTCCGCTTCGATCTCTGCCACGATCCGAAAGATGTTCGCCAAGAATGGGTTTGGGGGGGGGGGGGGTGGAGAAAGAGCCAGATGTGGAAGAGGGGCCAAAGTTTGAGTGCGGTTTATTGATTTACGATTTATTTTCATTGGATGGCACGCAGAAATTGATGAGCCAGGCCAGCCGATGGCTGCAGGCCAAAAGGTGACCCAAAGCGGACCGTGGCGGAGCGGGTGTGTGGGCTTAATGGACTGCGTCAGATGGAACCGGGGCTAATAAATGGATGCGACTAGTGTAAACACAGATAGAGTTCAAAATACATAAAAAATCACTTGATTATGCACTATGCAAGAGGGAGGATAGAATCCGAATGAGTCACACTTGATGGAGACTTCGCATGCCATCCAATTCCATATTAAACGGAAGTTCAATATACTCCCTATCCAAAGTTGCATTTCCTTGTTCTCCTTTCCTTATAGGAAATGAATTCCCAGCAGCCTCTGCTCAATTCTTATCCTTGACTTAAGCCCTTTAAATTGATAAATATAAATAAACCCACCAGTCAAAATATTTTCCCTTCACTAAATTTAATTAATAATTTAAATACGAGGCCCCATTAATTGTCGCTATTTACTTTTGCACCTCCCATTGTGCTGGCTGGCTGGCAGAAAGCAACACGAAGCCTTGGGGCGAGGGCTTTAGTGATTTATTTAAATCTTTTTATGTTAAATCTGCCTTTGTTTGCGAATCGCTAGAGTCTAGACGGATGAGAGATGAAAACCAACCAATTAGCCAGATCTAAACCAGATGCAACCTTAGATGAGGAGACGTTCAATGGGTCTGCCATTTGACTTAAATCATTTTTATTGAGCCGCTTTTGATGGGGCTTGGCTATTTGGAAACCAGTTTGCATTTTGTCAATATCTTTACAACTGCAACGTGAATGCATTTAAAAAACAGTTAAAAGCCAAACAGTTAAAAACCAGAGCCACAAAAAACTTGGCGACACTTAACAGCTGTAAACGGCTTTAGTGCCGGGCTTTAGCCTGACTTTAACTTTGGCTCGGACTGGGACTCGGCCTCTGTCTCTGGCTTACATATATGCCTAAAATATGCCGGGAAAAGTGCAAGCCTACCCCGCCCGCCAACCGCTGCCTGTGTGGTGGTGGTTGCTTATCGTGTTTCCAAATGAAAATGTGAAATAAATTTATAAAAAAAACATAAAAATATTGTTGCCACAGTCATAAAATGAATTTTTATGTCCCAGTCTTCCACAGATGAGCAGGAGGTGGGGGAAGAGTAGGAGAAGGCAGAGTGAAAATGCCTGAGGCCCAGGCCTAAGGCTGATCCGAAAGTGCGGGGATCTGCTGGCTAACTGTTTGGGCCATTTGTGGTCCAGCAGCTAATCTGATTTTCTACATGAAATTAGAATTTAAATTTGCCAGGCCAACGAATGCGCAATTCCAGACCATACCCCGGGACAGGGGACACAGAGACAGACCTGCGACTGGGACTGGGAGGCCCTGGCCAAATGCATCATTAGCCCGACTGTATTTGCCTCGAATCCACCCACCCACTACCCCGCAACACGACGACGACGACGACGACGGACGACAACAAACAACGACAAGAAGAACAACCACGACAACGACAACGGCTGCCAGAAGAAGAACAACCACGAGCAGAGGAGAGTTGAACATTTTTAGACTTGCTTCCTGGTCTTGTGGTCCCGTGGACCGTGGTCCAGCTTTATTTGGATTTTCACTTGGCGTAAAACTGCAACGCCCCTGTGACCACAGACCCAAATGGAGATGAAGACGATGGCCTCACGATGGAAACGACGTACGACGACGACGACGCACTGCCTCAGCAGTTTTTCTAATAATATTTCAGTCATGTCCATGTCCAGGGACGGACCGCGGCAACGGCAACGGCAAGTGCAGCTTTCAGTTTTGTTCATTTTCTGCGCGGAGAATTATTACAGCACTCAGCAGCAGAAGTCTGCTGAAGTGGAAATCCAATATGCGACTGGACAAATACCCCGAGCTCAAATCCCCCTGGGAAACGAATGAATGTGCATCGCGGAAGCAACTTCTCTTCCTCAACCTAAGAATGGGCGCAGATTCTGCTGCAGAAAATGTCTTTGAAGAGACTTGTCAGCACTAAATCTGTTTGGACATGGATGGATGTGCGTTGATATACGAGTATGGGCAGCGTACGATTGGTATTCTCGCATTAACTTGAATTATGTATGAAATGAATCTGATGCCATTGCATGGAGTCTGGCATTTAATGGAGATTTTCCCTCGGGTTTGTTGCACTTGTCTAGCTTTTCTTTGCGTTTACGATTGGCAGATTGATTGAGTTATGAACTCAATCGAATTTCCAAACAATAAACAAGATTTAAATTGAGATTCTCATATTGATTTTTCGAGAGAAATTAATGGGCAAAAACAAGCCATATGAATGTGAATTTCTAGTCTTTTAATATTGATTTATTTATTATGGAAATCTCTTGCGTTCGAAAGTAACACCAACTCCCTGCTAAAGCGAATATGCCACCGATTTGTGTGTGTGGCAGGCAGAAACCGCCAGTCACGGCTAACCGCCAGCCAGAGCCAGTTCTAATTTGCCTGTAAATTTGTCTTGCTCTCTCGGTTGCTCTGGGATTATGCAATAAAAGCAAACGCAACGCAGAAAAGAATTTGTTGCGAAAAAGTGAAAAGAAAATTGCCGCAAGTGTCAGACGGTCTAAGGGAGTCGGGAGGGAGGTCGGGAGTCTCAGTCTCAAGAGTTGCAGCAGTTGAACTTACAGATTGGATATGGAGATGCCGATGCAAATGGGTGTATGTCTGCAGCGCTATTTTGTGGTAATGCGAGCTGATTATATACAATATTATTATGGCCAAGGTAGTTGGCCCAAAAGCGATATGGTGCGGCTTTTGGAGTTCAGTGGCCGGATCATGCATTTTCCATACAACATAATCGCGCGATAAGCGATCGATCTCTGAGTCGCCCCAATCGCCACAGTTTGCCTGTCAATGCGACTCCGACTCCAATTCTCCACTAATGCGGCCCTTTCTTGAAGCTGCAGGCCCTGTTGCTGCATTGCTTGCCTCTTGTGGAGTGTGAATGTGATTGAGAGTGTGCTGTGCCGTGGTGTGGTATGGTGTGTGTGTGTGTGCTTGTGTGTGTCTGTAAGGTTGGTGTAAATCATGATTAATGCCCGAAACTTGTTTAAACAACAGCCGTGTCGAGCCGTGGCCGAAAATCCGATTAGTGGCAACGTGAGCTCCAGCTACAGCTCCTCCTCTCTCTCTCTCTCTCTGCAACCCTTTCTCCCTGCCCTTCTTCTTCTTCGGAGGAGTAGGCAGAGAAATGCAAGAGGCGTGCACGATTTCCATTTTATTTCTTTCCTCCTTTCCTCCAGTGGCTTCTTTTTTCCGATGAACTGCCCAACAAAGGCGCAACCAAAGGCAAACGCACACACAAAAACTTTTCATCAAATTAACATACCTCGTATTTGTCGGCTATGCTCTGTTGTTGTTGTTGTTATGATTGTTGCTGCTGCTGCCTGCCTGCTACTTCTATTGTTACTAATGCTAATGGTAATGCTGAAATGGGAGATCCAAATCGGGCAACGACGAGTGAAAAGGCCGTAACGAAATTTTGAAAGCGCTCGAATTTAAGGTGGCGGCTGCTGCTGCCGAAAAGTAGAAGATAAATGAAGATATTTTCCTATGAATCTGTCGGCCCACGCCCTGTCCCAAGCCCAATCCCAAGCCCAGGCTCTGGCTCAGGTAGAGGCAGAGGCAAGTGCAACGCTGGTTTCATTCCATTCCACAGCCGAACCCAATCCCAGTTGTGTCTGGTTCGGCCCCACATGGTATCCAATTGCAACATAATTAAGTAAGCCAAATGGCGTGTCTCGTTCCCTGTCCTCCTGCTGCTCTTATCTCTTACACTGCGGTGCATGAATTTGGGAATTATTTATATAAGAAAAACAATCATTATTCGGGATAAAAAGAAAACGAAAAGATCTAAGAGGAATCAACTTATTCCACACTTTCGAGGAAGATTTCTTTGTCATCTTTAATTAAGTGACGTGCACTTTGATTGCAAAAATAATAATATAAATAATCTAACAGCATGACTAGCTCCAGAGTCATCAATTTATATGGGGATGGCATGGACTCTTTTAACTGGAACAACCCATGAACGACTAATTGAAACCCCAAGAAGCTACATACGAGCATCTGAATCACTTAACATTAATAGAACTTCCCCAGAAGAAATATATACGAGTATATGCAAATTCCATAAACTTCAATTGATATTCCAAATGAAATTTATGATTCAGATGCACCAACTTTTCTTGCAGTGTATCGCATATATGGCTGGAATTTTGTGCGTCATGTTATGGCACGGTCTTTTTGGGGGGGGTTCGTGCTCTCCGTGGCTCATGCCTCGTGTGTGGCACTCACACAGTTTTGTTGTCTTTTGTTGTGGAGCTGCAAGACAAAAGCACAGCAGAGACAGCGCCACCCAGTCCACCGCCTGACCGCCCCACCGTATACCCCGTCTTCCCGAACGGGTTTACATGTAATCTGTCTGTCTGTCTGTCTGTCTGTCCGTCTGTCTGTCTGTCTTCCCAGCATTGCATTAACCCAATTTTCAACTTGAGATGCGAAGCTGCGTGATTTGCAAATTACGGTGCAGCGGCGGCCCACCTCTGCTGCTGCTGCTGCTGCTGCTGCGACTGCAGTTCCATTGTGTCGGGACGGAACGACTGTCCAAACTGTCCCCTGTCCGGTGTCCAATTCATGTTTTGAGTGACTTACTTGTGTTTATGTGAAAAACTCCACTAATTGCACACACGCCCGGGCACAAGCAGAGAACCGAACAAAGCGCGTAAATTTGTACCATGAATCGGACTTTGCTTTACATATTCATTTAGTGCATTCATATTTATGATTGTTTATGTCAGCACTACAGAGGCATAGATAGAGAGACAAACATAGATACATATTTGCAGTTTCAATGGTGACCAACAGATCGTAATTGTTGTTTTAATATGACTTGAATCTCGATTTTCAGCATGTCCAATTACTTTGTAGAAAAGTTAGGAAATTCATAGAAAATGTTAGAGTAGGTACACTCAGAGAAAAGCGCATACATAGTAAAAAGAAACACACCTAGGGGTGTATTTTGTTGTTATGTAAAATCAAGGAAAATTTAAATAAATAAAATTCACATAAATATATTTAAAAGTCTGCCCATATTCAAGTTGTAAACACTTAAAATAATATATTACATTTTTAGAAAATATATTTAATTGAAATATGAAATATTATTTATTAAATAAGAAAATATTTCAATCATAATCATACAATTTCAGGGTGTAGATTTTTTCGCTAGGTGTAGCTACAGCACACATTGATTGATAGCCCGCCCTTGTTATAGAATAAAACAAAAACTCTCATTTGGTAATGTGATACGCCTACCTACATGTCACACTCTAAACAGAAATGGTAACAAATATTTCCTCTAGATCTGTGACCCATATAATCGGTGCTCCATAAATTGTTATATGCATATCGAATGCACACCCCAAACTGGTGCACCAGATTCAACCATTTACAGTGACAATGACCATGACTAATGACGGGGGAAAAGGGGTCAACAAATTGGAAATACATTCAGATACCTCTAAAAACGTTTCTTTCAATAAAGGTTTCCCTTGTTTTTCAATCAGCTTTCAGCTCCGCTAAAAGAAATCCATCTTAATTAAAGCGAATATTGAGACAATTTTTTGTTGCATTTGTCAGGCAGGCAATTTGTTCAATTGATGTCATATCCATGTCGTGTTCTTTCTGCTGATTTTTGATGAGCACGTGCACAGGGGCTTAGCCTGTTGCCTGTTGCTGTTGAACTCCCACATGCCTCCATGCACGGGTACTCGTGTGTGTGTGTGTAGTTGTTTTCCCATCGAATCCCAAGAAAAACTCATTAACCGAGAAGGCAGAAGCCTGGGCCAAGGTTTACCCTTGCTGTCGGCCTGGGTCTGTGCTGATGGCATGACTTGGATAAGCCTCAGCAGAGACTGAGACCAGGCCAGAGACCAGACCAGACCAGACCAGACCAGAGCTCGGCTTCATCTCCAACTCCAAGTGGGAGTGCGGCTGGGCACGCGTAGGCGTAGCCATTGAGCACATTGCTTCACGGTGCAAAATGTTAACGAATTTTCACAGGCTGCAGCCGCATTCTAAGTACAGTTTTTCCAAGCGCAGCATATCAAATCATTCGTCACTCGCACTCGAGTGGCATGCCCCTAGTACCCGCCTCCTCTTCCTCTCCGTCTCTTTATCCCATAATTATCGCAGAGCCTAAGCTGGGGTTCGATCGTTGACAAGCAATTTGCAGGCGGACTACAAACCCTGACTCCACATCCAGCTGCGCATGCGCATGCGCCTGTGCCCCGTGTTCCCCGTGTGTCTGTGGCAGCGTATGAGTCGGAGTCGAGCTTGGAGTCTATGTCTGCGTCTGCATCTGCGTTCTTTGCCTCTTGTTGCGGGTCACAGAGTTGGCTAAAGTGCACATAACTCTCCTTGGCTCTTGGCTCTTGTCTCATTTTATTTTATTGTACATTTTGCCAATTGTTTGCAGCTATTGGCTTTTATTTGTATGCTGTTTTTGTCCATAGCAGCGATTGAAGTCAAGGCCCTGCTTTGTTTTCGATTTTTATTGTGTGGAACTTCGGCTTTTGGGTAGATACTATTCGAAAGATAAAGATTGCAGGTTTTGTTGGTCTGTGCAAGTGGCATTTAAGCGCTGGCTGGCCACGCCCACATACAGGTAGTGCCCTCCCTGAATCAACACCTCCTCCACTCCACTCCACTCCACTCCACTTCGATTGGGAATGCATAATTAATTCATTAACTCCGGTTTTAGATCGTTTGATCGGCTGATCGGTTGCGTTTTGGGTGTTGCAACACGCGCAATCGCAAATCAAAAGTCAATCAATGAGTGGTGCTGCCCCGACAAAAAAAAAAACAGACATCAATCAATTGTCAGTGTGGCAGCAGCAACAACAAATTGTCTGCCACATGCCACATGCACAGTGCAGACATCAATTGAATTGATCAAACAGAAGCCCAAAGACCGGGCGGCGGCCACAGTGGATCAACGTTGATCCGCAGCAGATTTCGAGGTATACAAATCAGTAGATATGTAGATATATTACTCGCTTCTGAAAGTTGCAATTAAATGTAGAGCTTGCCTCAAGCTCTTGCCCCACTGTGGGCAGAGGGGGAAATGACTTAACTTCACTTTGATACAGCAATCGGTGGCTATAACGCTGATTAACACCGGACTGCAGTTGGACCGGCAATTGAATCGTTGCTCTGGCCATTAACCAGGTCTGATCTTTCAGTGGGGGGTCGAGGTGGGCAAAAGAGGTAGCACTGAGAAGAGGAGGAGGAGTAGTAGCAGTACCATTGCAGATTTGTGCTGATGGCGGCGTGTGAATAACCAAAACGAAACGAGAAGCCAAAGCTGAAGCTGAAGCCAATCCACTTGTGAAGTCATTTCCATATGGACTGTCTCTGTTGCAATGCGCCACTTGCAACAGTTGCTGCTGCTGCTGCTGCTGCTGCACGTGCAGTGCTTAAATAAATAGAAAAGAGGCAAGGCAGCAGCGCCTACATGCAGAAACAGTGGGAAAAGAGGAATAGGAATGGCTGGCAAATGGGTATTGCACACCAAATAATTCCAACAACCAAAATAGCATCCATTAAATTATCCACTGAGAGGTGCGGTGCGGTTCATGTTTCTGCCACATCTGCACCACTGTAACTGTAATGGTGCGAGGCCCATGGGTATGAATGATGATGCTAGGCTGTGCATTTGCCTTGCGGCAGCATTTTGGCAGCTGCCGCATAAATCAAAATGTGTCATAATTTGCACTGCCAGAGCCACAACACAACATTGCAACCTGCCACTGCCAGTGCCAGTGCCAGTGCTGCTGGCTGAGATTGCGCATACGCAGCGTTTCCGCTGTGGCTGGGATTGTGGGATTGTTGGATGGGTTTCGGATGGGCTGGTGGTGGTTGGCATGCCTTTGCCCTTAAGTAGAGGCACATTAATTCCAATTAGAAAACATCAGCACTGGACTGGCAATTGAAAACTCGTTAAAGTTCATTACCTTAAAGCGACTGACAGCCACAATGAAGGCGACAAGTCAATGCCAGGGCAGCACACAATCTTGGCCAGATCGCGAACGAAGACACGACACGACACAACCACTACAACAAATGCCCAATGCCCACGAGTACGTAGCACTCGTACGAGAGTAGTTGGTACATTTAAGGAGCTGCTGCTGCAATTGCAATTGTTACAGCCACGGATACGGGTATGGAAGGGGGTAGGGCATCGAGGCATGGGATTCAAGTGCGCGCCTCATTGATTTGCTGCACAATTGACACACGACAATGTGAGCCGCCGCAGAGCAGCAGTGGATGTGAAGTGATCGTCGACTGGCTCTGGCTCTGTCTCTGTCTCTGGTGCCACTTGGCCTTGGGGCTAATTTCCAGCCAGTTGTTGGCTTGCCATGGCATTTGGTCTGGGCCGCAAATTAGCACCGAAGCGCAGAGCGCAGCTGCTGCTGCTGCTGCTGCTGCTGAATCGACATTGAAATCTCTCTCGGCTTGTCAAAATATTTAAATAATTTATGTTCGATGCGATAAGCCGCAGCGCGACAGAGGCAGAGGCAGATGTAGGGGGGCAGCGCCAGATCCCAAACCGAGGCTGATTTTGGGCCAAAGGTAAAGCTGATGCTGGGACCCCGGCTTTTGGAAATATTTATTTATGACTGCAGCAACCTTGAACCGCGTGGATGGGGCTCCGGCTCCAGCTCTGATAAATGCAATCGGCCACGCCCCGCTGCCCAATGCCGCTGAAAGATCGCACCTACATACATCTCCATCTTCAGTTTCATCTTCAGTTTCATCTTCAACTCATATTCCCCAGGGGTGTTACCCAAAAGGCATCATTCTTCTAGGGAACCTTCAATGAACCTTGCCAAAGGAAAGGTCAAACTATTGATTGGGCTTTTGGGACTGCTCTTCTTTTTAATTAATTGAGGAGGAATAGAAAATTCTTGAACTCACCTCTCCATCTCCTTGGGATCCGTGGGATAGTTGCGGCCAATGGTGTTCGTCTCGTAGGGCTCCTCCGTGGTCACAGCGGATGTGGAAGTCGCGATAGTCGTGGGAGCCGTCGTCGTGTAGACATAGCCCCGCCTGGCCGGAACCAGCGGCGGAATGGTGCCAATGCTGCTCAGTCCCGGAGTGGCAGAGCGGCGATTGAGGCTCGGCGGTGGTGGTGGTGCAGTGGTGCTGCTCACAGATGGCACATAGTTGTAGCCGCGTCCCCGGTCTCGCACCCCAATGAACTCCACATCCTGGGTGTTGTCCTCCCCCTTGCCAGAGTGCGGCGAAGATGGCGGCACCGGTGGCGGTGGCGGCCCAAAGGTATTCGTGTAGACGTTGTAGGTGTTGTAGTCCCACTCGGTGGGACGGGAGCCCACAGCCTGCTGATGCAGGCGACGCGTTAGAACCTTGGGATTATGCGGATGGATGCGACGCAGTCGGGTGACCTCCTGCATGGTCACACTCGGCAGCAGTTCCACCTCCGCCTTGGCCTGGTTGGCCAACTGCATTCGGCGCGACTGTCGCTGATGTGTCGCTACCACTGGAAGACTCCCATGGTGACGCTGTCGATGGCCATGCCCTCGATGGGCGTGTACTCTGGTGGTGCTGGCGTGGCTGGCGGGGCTGCTGCTGCTGTTGGTTCTGTTCTGTATACCTGATGCCGCTGTGGCCAGCAGCATAACTGTGCAGCAGAGCAGCAAAGCGGAGCTTAAAGTGGGACTGGAGTGCGTCATCTTGGTGTCGCTGATTCGGCGGGTTGATGCAACTGCAAAAGAAGGGGAAGACAAGAGCAAACGGGTATGTCTTTATTAAGTAGCTGAACAAGTTCCCTCCCTGCGAATATCCATTCACTTTCGTTCTCTCTTTTGGATTCCTAGGCATTTTGCACGCTCTTTGCATTTAATGTAAGCAAGAAGACGGATCCACTTGGATCTCATTATGGATTCCTTTGTCTCTCTCGAACCTGCCGACCCGTCTGTCTGTCTGTCTGTCTGTCCCTCTGAGTGTCCATCATCGCGTGCACTCGTAATTGAAAGGTAGCATAAATGTATTAACCTACCCACCATTCCACCTCTCAGCCCGATGCTTTGATACTCTTTTCGACCATCTAGCAAGCAGGATTTACTTTAAGTTGGATACTTTGTGCACTCGCTTTGAGGCTATTCCTTATAGGGTATTCAAGCACCGTCTGGTTGGCCCCTGCTCCTGCTCCTGCCGCCTGTTCATGGTCGAGTGGTCAACACTTTCAACATTTCCACTACCGAAGTTCGCATTTTCGTGACAGAGACAAAGGCAATTTGTACAGCTGACGCTGACACTCTGATTATGGCGAGTATTCTTGTTTGTTCTGCTTAATGTGGTTCTGGCTGATAAATCACAAGTTCAACACTTAACCCGCAGGAGCTGCTGCTGCCAAAAACACAAAACAAAAACCTGAAGCCGGAAGTCAGCATCAATTTTTCGCTTTGTTTTCTGGCATTTCACAATATTTTACGCACTGCGGAATCGTGGGGCCAGGGAACTGTGGCCTCATGGCATCATTTGTCAGCATCAAACACATCAAAAACAACAACACAAAAAAAAAACAATTATTATTGCAATTGCTGCGCAGCGGAGAGAGAGAGAGAGAGCTGCTTATTAATATTCATTGCCTTAACTTGAATTTACGATAACGGGGTGCAACCCACAACCCACAACCACCCCCTTCCCCGATGTGGAACATTAAAGTGGATCTAACACATGTTCTGGGATGGGCCATGCTTTCCCTTTCCCTGTACCCAATTTATGCATGCAATTGGGAGCATTCGACATAAGACTTTTTTTTGATGGCTTCCAATGACAGGCGCTGAGACATAATTAACATTTGCTGCGCTAATTAAAAAACAGACCAAACGAAAGACCGAAAAAGATTGAGAAATGTATGTAAGTCTGGGCTGACCCGAAAATGGAGTTGCATTTCAATGGTGTTCCATCAGGTGCGGCCTTAAGCTCGGCTTAGTAAGTGAAACCCTGGGACTGACTGCTCCTCCTCCTTCTCGGGCTCTTCGACTGCCACTCAAATGTCCAGCCAGACCCATCTCCAGACCCACACCCCTTCCCGCCATCAGTTGTCATAACTCTCATAAAAGTTCCAAGAAATGCAAAAGCTGAAAAATGAAACCGACAAAAATGATAAAAAGGTTTGCGGGCGCCGCCATCAAGCTTAATCAAGACTGCAGACAAACAAACGGCACACAAAAATGAGAAGAAAAAAACAAAAACTTTATTCCACGGAAATCTAAGCCAAGTCCAGCAGTCCAGTTCAGTTCAGCCTTAGAGCATCACCGTCTGCTCCGCGGAGTTGACAACTTGCCTTGACCTTGTCGACTTGCCAAAAACGGTCAGCCCAGAGATAAATCAATCCGAATGGAGCCCCCGAAGGTGGAGATGGGGTCTGGCCAACCCACTATTGGCCGATCAGCGGCAATATTTTGATATATCTCTAATTAATAGCCGGGGGCCATGGGCATTGCCTTAAGAATCACAAATAAATCAACTTTCGGTTGCAGTTTCGGTGCGCAGTTTAGCTGGAAATTATGCAAAGGCTGCCCGCTGCCTCCATCAATTTCCAGGGAGTGGGATTGTATCTGTATCTGTGTGTGGGTTCGGAGTATCTAGAAATTAGTGTGTGTTAAATGTTATTGATTTGTTTTCCCAGCACATAAATCACAGAACAAATATCTGCAGGGCGTGGACAGACGCTCTAAGAAGCAGCCGCATCATCATCCCTCTGCGGGGAAAGTGTCAACTTTATTTTTGTCAGCCTCGCACAAGACACACACAACATGGCGCTGTGGGTGCAAGTATCTCTGGATCTTTATTTTGTATCGTATGTATCTGTGTGCGTGTGCTGCTTGTCAGTGAGTGAGCTGACCCAGACATGAGCAATGGCCAATGAATCACGAGAGATGCGTGAAACAGACGTACATATATCAAAGAAATAGTGTGAGAGCAGAGGCGGAAGAAGTACAGGGAACTCACGAAATGAACTAAATAAATCTCCTACCATTTACAGTATTTATCTGAACAGTAAATTAATCTCACCCTAAGGGCAGGGCAAAGGCAGGGCAGGGCAAAGAAAAGAAGAATACTCGTATCTGAGGGGAATTAATTTGTTATCATTTATATTATTTATTTTTAGAAACTTTAATCATAACATCGAAAGTGTTGAATATAAAAAGATCTCAGAAGATATTTATTAGTATTATACTTATTATTCATAAGTATGTTCCACTTGCTGTACAGCTAGTTCCACATTCCCTTTTATCGAATATACCCTGTCTGCAGAGTCTATAAATGATCCTCATCCTCAAAAACATTGCCCATGTCTCATTTGACATGTTTTGGTTGTCATAGGAAATGGCTGTGCCACAGACCAGACAGACAGACAGTCAGGCTGTGGTGTAGCCCCCATTTTAGTTTTATTAATAATACAACATTTTGCATTCACCATTAATCATGGCTGTGGAGGGAGGGTTGTCCATGACTAAAACACTCAAAGAGCTGCTGCAATTACCTAATTAGTTAATTATCGCAAGCATTATGGGAATGCCTGAAATTCTGGCTCTTATTTGAATGATCTTTCAGCCGCACCTTGCACCTCAACCTGTTTACATTCGCCTTTGGCTGAATGGTGTGTAAATTGTTCATCATTTGGTGGAAAGGAAAGTATAAGTATTTTTGGGGGAATGTAATTTAAACAGATACAGCATCCAAATACTTCTCTCTGCCGGTCTGCCATTTAAATGTTAATTAAATGCCCGACTGGGCTGACTGCGGGCTGGCCCTTTTTGTGCAATTCCAAACAGCTGCCACTTTGGCGTGCGTTTTTATTTACGAGTCCAAGTATGTTTTGTGTAATCTCCGAACAAAACAGAGCAACAGCAACAGCAGCAGCAGCACCAGCAGCAGCCGCTCCTCAAGTTCTTATAAAGAGATAAACTAAGAGCTTAACGCCGCCTCGGGGCAGTAGCAGCAGCAGCAGCAGCAGCCAGAGAACTCTGTTGTTTGGTAACTCTCCCGCCAGTACCACCATTTTTATGGCAACCCAAAGAAGAATTGAATTCTTTTTTGTGTAATTTGTTCAACGCTGCTTTCATTAACATTACCCCCGACCCGATCCGACAGCAGAGATTGGCTGTAAAATGTCTCAGATCTCGAAGGAAGATTTCAGTTCGCGCGACCGCATTAGATGTCCGATCTCACCCGCTGGGTGTGTGGGGGGCGTTGGAGCAACGGGGCTGTGGCCACCCACCAGAGCTTGGCATAATTTTCACGCCCGCCAGCTTCTGGGGTTCAATAACCGATCGCGTTGGGGGGATTATCGAATGGATCTTATCTGTCAGATTGCCAAATATTTGCCACATGCCACAAGGAGGGCGCCGACGGGGGTTACACATTTCATTCATTCCACAGCTTTGTTTGTTGTTCTTGTTGACGTTTTCGTCTCTGTTTTCCCACGACAGATCGGACAGCTCTGACGGGGCAAGGGGCCAGCGCAGAGGTACTGGGAGAGAGAAGGTTACAAAATCATGGCCAGCACAGATTGTTAATAGTGTGTGTCAGTGAGTCCGAGTCCCGGCTATTTGATAGTATATTTCACATGGATGCTCGTCGCTGCTCGTCTCTGCTCTGCTTTGCTGTGTTTTTGTTTTTGTTTTGTTGATCGTGTGTCGCTGTCTTTAATATGCAAAATCATGACACATTTGCCCAGCGTTTGTATATCGTTTACTCTCTTGACGTTTCTTCTTTCTTTCTTCGTGCTCTTTTTCTTTGTACCCTTAGAGAGGGTATTACCAGCGTGTACACTCAGAGAAAAAAAAAGCACTGGAATTGTAATGTTTTCACCTACATTTTGACATTTAAATAAAAATATTTATATTAAATATTTTTCATATATCAAATGAGTTTGTTCATTTTTGAATTTCCTATTTTACTATTTAAATGAAATATTCTTCAAATTTAAATAAAATATTTCTCACATTAAAATACGAATTTTTCCTACTTAAATTAAATATGATGATTAATCTGTTATTTAAATCTGCAAGGGTATCTGCCGCTTCGGCTATACTTCCGGGTCGTGTATTTTTTAATGTTTTTTTTTTATATTTTTAACAAGATCAACAAACTGACTTCCCTCGACGGCGATCGGTGGGGGGAGCTACGGAGAGTGGGAGGCCGGCCAGGAGGTTCGAATCGTTCGAATGCTTTTTGTTTACACTGTACTTTCAGTCCAATTAAAGGAATGTGTTCCAAGTCTTTCGGCATGGCTTTTGGCCTTTGTTGTTTGGTTTCCTCTTTCCTCTTGCGCAGAGTCAGAAATGAAAAGCAAAAACGACAGACAGACAGACAGACGGACAGAGAGCGAAAAGCGAAAACTATACGCAACATGTTGAACATCGACAGTTTGACATTTGGACACCACCCCCCCTCCCCATCACCATCCCTCTCCCCACCAGAACGCCCTACAAGTTCAACTGCGACTTCAAATGCGAAAACTCATTTCAATAACAAATGCAACGGTCCAAAAAAGGAACACAAGTACGGGCACGGGCACGGGGTTCGAGTACGGCAGCAAAAAAAAAAGACTTCAACAACGGGCCTCACAATTTGCTGGCATGTCCAGTCTTTTGCTAATTGCTTTGCAGCTGCAAGGGGGCGTCCGGTGGCGGGGCCACGCCTACGCCTACCTCATGGCCCATAGCTCATAGGAGAGCCTGACCCAGGTCTTGGACGCCAGACAAAAGGCATAAACCCAGTTACCGTTAGCTGCGTAATTTATGCAAATGACTTTGGCTAATTAGAAAAGCCAAGAAAAATGAAAAACTGGACAGCAATGGCTAAATCATTCGACTTGACTACTCCCCGTTGCAGTCCGCAGTCCCCCCGTTTATATTTGAGAATTGTCATAATATTTACAGAAAGTAACTACGGGCACGATCGAATAGGGTGGAATCGTGCCCTAGACTGCAAATTTTGATTGTACACTTGCACTATGCACTTGCAACATGTGTCAAAATGTGTAAACAATGCATTGCAAAAATGTATACAAAAATATATATTCGAACAATGCAAAATGTCGTAGTTCGTAGTTTCATAAGCTATGGACAAGAAAGAAATTTTTTGATTAAAATATGCGCACATTTATGGTGCATTTAAATTTTTTGGATTTTGTCACATAATAAAACGCATATTTATGCAAAGTTTTGATAGAATTTCAAGATTGTAATATTGTGGAGACTTTTGGAAAACTAACATTCAAATATATAGGTACATAATTCGGTACAGTGACATTCTGTAGATTAAACGAAGATATTTGTGAGGTATTTTGTCTTTAGAGGAAACATTTTACATTTTTATCAGCTTCGAAATGAATTGATCACTGAAATTATTGCTTGGCTAATCAGGTAATTATTTAGATAAAAAAAAGTTGAAACTGCGTTCGATTTTGAATTGGAATTACCTTCAGAAAACTCACTTACTTCTTTTTAACGCATTGAAAATAAACATATTTTAAATTAAATTATGAAATGCATTCAAATGAGTTATAAGAACATTTATGTACGTACGTGCTTTAAGATCAGATTAAATGTGCAAACCTTTGACATTTCAAAGAAAATTGAATAATTAGAGTCAAGACCCATTAACCGATAGATGTTTAATGGAGTCACAGTCGGCGTAGACGGCAGCGACACTTAATGCAAATTAAAGCCATAAGCACTCCGGTAACTCCTATGCCCAGAGCCCCCGACACTGCAACACTCCACTCCTCGTTCCCCTCCCCCTCCAGCGCAGCAACAACAAGATATGCGATTTTGAGCAAGATTAATGTACTAGGAAATGTCGCGCGTTGCCTGACACACATTCAATTCATACTCGTACATAAATAATTGCAATTAATTAAAAATATTTGCATTCGACTTACACAAATTCCCACTGTCTGCCCGCGGGAAAAAATAAAGATTTTCCCTGCTGTATTGTGCGATAATCGTGGTCAGATTTCGTTGTGATGCGGCACTTAAAGATGCTTTAGCACACAGATACGGATACGAATTCGAAAAACGAATAAGAAATAAATCAAAAAACACAATTATGTCAAATTTGCAATCACAAAACCATAAATCGAATTGAGTTTTCGCGCTGACATTAACCAGATACGCGGCGCATGGCTTTTTCTTGAATAAATTATATGTAAAATTGTGAATTGATTCGTGGGGGGATGGGGTATCGCTCTTAATGGATATATATATTTATAAACATTTATTGAGGATTATTGTTCTTCGTCTGCAGAATCTGCTTCTTCTGGCGTAAGCTGCTTGCTTCGCGTATATGCCAAAGCGACACAACAAAATTTCGTTCGATATTTGATATATTCGAAATCTTCTTTGGGCGCGGCGGAGCGAACACGAGCACACACAAAACCGATCGCTTAGAAGTTCCGAGACGAACTGAACGATTCGAAACAGCCGAAACCGAAAGTCCAGTTAACGATCTGTGCCCCGGCTGTGCTGTGCGTTCGGGCCCCCAAGATCTCGACTCGGCTCGCTTACAATAAATTGGACGGGGGACTGAGGTGTGTAGAACTGGTCGGTCGGTCGGTCGTCGGTCGGTTGGTCGTGGGGACGATCCGATGATCGCTGATGTTTGAGTGCGTTACAGCTGTTTTGTTTATACGTTGCTTGCGTTGCCCCCCACCCACACTGGGAGCTGCAACAACTCCAGTGTAGAGGTGTAGAGATGGGGCGTGCCCCGTGCACTGCAGAGGATCAAAACTATACAATGAGAAGATATCTGAGCATCCTATTTGATTATAATTCTCTGATTCCTCATTCCCAATAATATTCAATCCTTTTCGGATCATTCATGTCTCATTCACAGCTATCGCTACGCTGCTCTCTCGTAAATTCATTCAACAATTTTTGTATTTCCTTTGAAAATTCTGGTTTTTCTTGACCTCTGCCCATCTCTAATTTTGGAGTTTTGCGGTTTATGCTTTTTATGGTCTGCTGTTGCTGCTGTTGCTGCTGTTGCTGCTGCTGCCGTTGTCGTTGCCGTTGCTGCCGTTTCGTTTATGTTGGCTCTTCTTCGTTTTTAGATGGTGGCAAGTTGTGAAGTTAAATATTTACCCGTTGCGGCCAGGGGCAGACGTCGCTACGGCGGCATCCAGTTTAGTGCATGGCCCGCTGATCTTTCACAGAACTTGTTTGTGGCCCTTCTGACCATATTCGGTGCCCGCCTGCCAACCTGCCTGCCAGCCAGCCAGCCTGCCTGAATCTGTCGCTGTCGTCATAAGAGCGCTACTGCCACAGCCACCAGTCAATGCTATGTCCGACTACTACTCGTATTAGGAATAGCTACGCTGCCCACTGCAAAAGGTACGGAATGTGCCGATGTGGTCGCATTGGACATGGATGAAAAGGATTTGCGCCTGCGCGCGCCCTGAAGCATCCCAGAAACTGGTTGCCTGTTGCTGACCATTGCCTCTGGTCATAAATCGAATAATGTGCCAGGCTTTGACAGTTCGCTTAGTCCCTCTTTTACGAATGTATTTCTCTCTCTCTCTCTTATGTTTCTCTCTCTTTATACGCATATCAAAATTTATTGGGCTATTAGTTGCCACTTGAGTGGGGACGGGGCCCAGACGGCTGGGAACACCCACGCGTCTGCGTCGCATCACCAAATCGAATTCAAATAAAGCATAACAAAAAAGCTGATAACAAAGCAACACAACGCGGAGCCCCCAAATGCCGAAAATTAACTGATAACAATTCATTAGCATTTCGTGTGGGTTACTCATCGTCATCATCATCATCATCAGCTCAGATCGGATGCAGCATCAGGCATCGTTTCATTGGGTGTTTAGGTAATTTGACAGCCGTTTGAT
This sequence comes from Drosophila subsilvestris, assembly GCA_035043285.1. Lineage (NCBI taxonomy): Eukaryota > Metazoa > Arthropoda > Insecta > Diptera > Drosophilidae > Drosophila > Drosophila subsilvestris. The sequence goes on along the minus strand of JAWNNB010001728.1, from coordinate 325,306 downwards.
GAGTCCCCAAAAACTGTATCTAACTTAATGGTTCGTCAGGTGGGTGAGGGCATGAATGAAATTTAAATTATCAGCGTGAGATCTTAGATATTAGATGAGCGGCTAAGAGCTCAAGAAACTTCCTCACAGACCAAGATTTCATTTGGGAATTCGATTCAGTTCTTGGCAGCCGTGTGTCAGCAGATTTGTGGCATGGTTCTGGTTCGTAAAGATCGTAATTTTCAGGGCGCCCTGTCATGCATTATCCATGCCTTGCATCTGGGGTTTGGTTTGGGCTTCGAATGGAGTTTGGGATTGGGTTGGGCTGGGCTGGTCAACAATCGTGCGCACGCGCGCGCGGTGCCTCAATTTGGGGCAATATGCAATGTCACTTCCAGGGGAAGGGGTCCACGCAAAAGTAAAGAATTTCGACCAACCAAGAGACATGGCCATAAATCCGCAACGAATGTGTCAAGCGCCAGGCAAATTTTCCCAACACAATTTGTGGAAATGTTCTTTTGACACTGTCAATGGCAGTGGCAGGGGCAGCGGCAGTGGCAGGGGCAGTGGAGGGGTCTCCGTCTCGTACCCATAATTTATATGCTCACGCTTTTCCCAGACGAACAACAAGCGGACACAGTTGACGGAAGCGCACGAATTGCCATTGCAAATTGCAAACGAAACGTAGACAAATCGTAGACAAAGGCGAACAAAATGCAACTAGAAACATCCAAATGATGCGCCAAGCAATCGATCGTTGATCACAGATCGTAGATCGCTAACCTTGCAGCCGTATTAAGCGCAACGGGGTGAAGCGCAACTTCCAGGTTGTTAAGGATAAGGCAACACCTGAGATGTGATCGTGCCTAACATTCCTCGAAAAAAAACACACACACACAGTAGGCCTTGCAGTCAACACTCAAGCGTAGCATACGAAACATTCAGAATTATGAAAATTTAGCACTGAACGGACACACACACAGATAGACGACGACGACGACGCACACAGTTGTTGGGAGGCAAAATTGATTCCGTATTGAGAAAGATAGCCAAAAGTCAGACAACCCGACCCGATCCGATTATGTTTCCATTCTCGTTCTGGAGTGCCGTTGAGCAGAAGGAGCTGCGCGAACAGGCCTCGCCCATGTGGAAGCAATTGAATGAAACATTTGTGGCGTAAGTTATTGTGTTTTTTGTTTTTGTATTTTTTGGGGGTTTCCTTGATGTTATTTGGCAGCGTCCTCGGCTGGAGTTGGCTCATCTACGTGGTGTCCGCGCTGATCATGTTCGTTTGCGGTTATTTCGCTTACTGCGAACGCCGCCGCCAGATGGAGTCGACGCGACGTCTACGTGGTATACAGCGGGCCCAAGAGAGGTATTCCTTGCATCTCAACTTACATATAGCCCACCTCACACATTTGTATATCTTGTTAGACCCCCACAAAAGCGCCGCCCGAATGCCGCCTATAGGGATCATCAGATATATCGTCATATCATATTGAGCGTGGCCAAGTACATGAAGAATCCGGAGGGCATACGTCCGTTCATTGAGCAAATGGATCAGCTTCAGTCCCTAAGGCCCTCGGCATCCGAACAGGACCAGCAGGTGGATGAACTCTCGCTGCATATGCACATAGCGCCGTCCAGCTCCAGCTAGCGGTTTAGCTTCATTTTGTGGCTCACAAATTCTAAGTGAAATCAGCAAACTTTTGGCACATTCAATCGGAAATATACAGTACAGTGGAAGGAATTAAACGAGCAGAGAATTTAAGCATAGCATGTGGCTCGTGCATGCGCACTGCGGGTGGAAATCCTGCCTAAAAATATGCAGTGCTATTTTTACCTGCCACAAATATAAACAAATGCCATGCCATGTGCGTCGCATCGAGACGCGTCGCGTCGTGTCGTGTCGTGTCGGCGGGAGCTTTTCAGCAAGAGCTTCGCTTCGGGGCTGACTGAAAGTAGGCGAAAGCTTGCGCTCTGCTCCGCTCTTTTCTTTCCTGTTGCGTGTTGTTGCAGTCGGCCTTCCAGCTAGACACGCCGCTGCGAACGCTCTCTTTCTCTCTCTTGGGCAAGCTCTCTGGTTCTGCTACCTCTCTGGGCGTGGAGCAGCATTGGCGCTCACAGGCTGCCCCCAGTCGCCAGTCAGACAGTGAGCGCGTCGCATCTTCGCACGCATCGAACGGAACGGAACGGAACGGCATTGGCAGCAGCAGCAGCAGCACTAGCAGCAGCGCGGGCGCGTTCAGTGGTTGTTGTTGTTGGAAACGGTCACACAGACACAGGCTCAGTAACACACACACACACATACACACACCGCATACACATACACCCATAATCACACCCACACCAAACACACACGCACACACCCAGAGCGACTCACAAGCGGCCAGCAAACAAAATTTTCTGCTTCTGTTTCTGGCCAAAGACAGGGAAAGTTGTTTCCCTTTTTTTTTGGTCAATTAAAAGTGCCAGAAAGAAAATATCCAAATAAGAAAACTGCAGAAAAGTCCCCATAAATTTTCAATGCAAAAACCGTGAAAAAGGGAATTCAATTAAAGTGTGGAAAATGATGGGTCGAGCCAGGGACTAATTGAAAAATCAAGGCACACACCTGCGCACATGTCTGTGACTGTGAGAGTGCTGCTGTGTCCGTGTGTGTGTGTGTGTGTGTGTGACAGTGTGGGTGCGCTTGTGCCCGTGCATGTGTATGTGTGTTGAAGGCTAAAGCTGAAGCAGCAGCAGCAGCAGTGGTAGCAGCCGAAAGCCAGGCCAAAAGAAAAGCCAACAAGTAAAGCCTGAAAAAAAGTTGCATGTGGTCCTGGTCGCCCGAATATTTTGCAGCCAGGCTAATGACAACATTGGAAAATTGTCAGTTCAGTGAGAGCACGTGTATGGGAAAAGTGTGCGGGAAAACCCAAGGGAAAGTGAAAGTGAAAACTAGAGGAAAAAACTTAATGTTTGGAGTAACATTTAAGGGCTTAAATTGTTGCCGTATATCTTCCATAAATAAATACGCGTTAGATAATATAATTTATCATTAATTTAGCATGAATTAAAATATATTTTATTTGATTGATCGGATGGGCAAAGCCAGCTTAGTTGTCGGCAAAACTTCTTATAGATAATACGAGTAGATACTTAACACCTGAGCCCCAACCGGATTCACATTTATCTAGATATTTTATAGTTCTTGCCTGTTGCAGCCAAACGAAAGACGGGGTAAACCAAAGTGATAAAGACAAAGTGTTCAGACAAAAACAAAAAATGTTATAAATAATCATAGTTAATATACATACATACAACAAACAAAACAAAAACCAAAAACAACCAAAAAATCAGTAAATAAATTAAACAAATGGAAGCTGAAAAAAACCTTGCATGGAAAAATCACAGAAATGTTTTGGGCTAAACCATAGAAAAGATGTCCAAGAAGTCAAAGGTGAGCATAAGCCAAAAATCTATCCATCCATAATTGGAAAATAATGTTGGGATACTTGGGGAATAACTTTTCCTAGGGTTTTTAGCTCTCCAAAATGCAGAAAATTGCGTCCTATGGTTTGGGGCTTTTCCCGTAAATGAAGAACTGTATTTTGGGGTGGTAGCATCCACCTACAAACAAGCTTTGACTCCAACTCCAGCCGTACCCTACCTCAACACAAAAGAGAGAAAGGAAAAAGCAGAAAGTAGCAAAAGAAAGAAAAAGGAAGCATCCAAGAAAGAGCCAAGCAAAACACAAGCAACCCCGAAAAGAGAGAAACACAAGAAGTAAAGGCTCCCGCCTTCCTCTGTCACCCCTCCCTGCTGGTTCAGAGATACCGAAAATAGGCAGAGCCAAAAGCGAAAAGAGGAAAAATGCGAATTCCGTTGGAAAAGCTCAATGCAAAGAATGATTTCCGGGGGTAGGGCAGTGCAGGGCAGGGCAGGGCAAGGCAGGGGAGGATTAGGCCCCAAAGTCAAAGACTTTGCGCAAATACTGAAAAGCTCGGGGGCTGAGCGCATCATTTCCCAAGCAAATTTCGTTTGCTGAAAATTTCAATTTATTCAGAGGGCTCCGACAGGATTTACTGGATATATGGTGGCGCATACATATACCATGCCCCATGGATAGGCGCACCAACTATGATTTCGTAAGGAAATGGCAGTGTATGGCATCCCTGGACCACACGTCACACTTTTGCTTTGCTGCTGTTCTTTTTCTTTTGCTTTTTTTGTTGCTTTTATTGACTTTGACATTTTATGGGCAATTTGTCTTTTGGCTGTGTCATAAAATTTGCGCGCCAAAGGAGCGCTGTGTCCTTATCCTTATCGCTGAAGGACCAGGACACGGACCCAGGCCGAGCCAGGCCGCTGCCGCCAAGTTGTTTATTCTGTCGTAAATTTGCCTTCAAGGACGCGTCGACAAGCGCCAACCCAAGCCAAGACCTTCCCTACCTTCCCTCCCTCCAAGAGACCATTTTATCGATCACACAATGGGAAATTTCACACGTTACATATTCTGTGCGGTGGGGAGTAGTAGTCGAATCCAGTTGGGGTTTTCCCCATTCCGTACCACATTTAATTACGTGTACCGCAAAGTCTTGAAGGTCTTCAAGCCTTTTGCATAATTCAAGGGTCTGCTTTTGCCCGTTCTTCTTCTCCTCTTTCTCTCTGATCAACTGGGAACCTACCCATTCGACCATCCACCCGTGCTGTTCCGTTCCGAGTGGCTTTTGTTCTTGCACCCTTTTCTGAATAATGCAATTGACGCTGCTGCTGTTGCTGCTGTTGCTGCTGCTGCTGCTGCTGATGTGTGGGCGCTGACACAGTTGCCATTTTTCACACATGACCGGGCAACCGGGCAACACGACTGTGGCATGCCACACACACCCGCCTCCCACTCTGTGTCCAGTGAACGAGCGCAAAATTTCATAGCATACTTCAAGGCTGCCGCTTGTCGGAGTCTAATTTACATGCGAAATGACGCGCCACGCTGCTCCTCTCCTCACCCTCTTCAGCTGCTGCTTCCTCTGTGGCTGGCTGCCCCTTCGCTTGTGGCAGCTGCAGCCAGTTACAGTTATGAGCTGTGACGTGTAATTGTTTTCCATCCTTTCGTTCTTTGCTGCCCTCTCTTTTCCCGCTGCTTCTGTGTTGTGTTGTGTTTCGCTTCACGTATTCAATTAGCTTGAAAAAAACAACACAACGGCTGCACCTGCCGCTCTCCACACTTTGGTATTCAGGGGAGTGGGGGGTTTGCATTCGTCCTTGAACACCACAGGCCACGCATTGAACCTTCCGACAGTGTTCGAATAATCCCTAATTTGATTTTAAATAATTAATTGTTGTAGGAATTTTTTACACTTAAAATTGTTCCACATTTCTTGAGATATTATTATCGTAAGTATATCATCCACAATGATTTATGGCCGCAATGTGTCCGCATTTTGCCCCGCGTTGCGTTGTGACACTAACGAAAATTTTTTTGGAAATTGAGAGTGAAAATTGCCTCTTTGGCGGCTTTCGTTTAACAACAAAACACACAGAAAACAAGGCTAAAACAAAGATGAGACAAACAAATGTGCGCCGGCTAAAATTAAACATCGGGGAATAGCAACAACACGTATATATCTAAATATATAGATTGAGGGGCAATCGGGCAACAGAGATACCCTAAAAAGCTTTGCGGCCAATCAATTTAGATTCATGCAAATGGGTTTATTGGAAGAGCATAACAAGAGAATTCTGAATTCATTTCGAAGCTAAAACTTGGTAGGGGGGGGGTCAAGCAGCCTAAGAAATATTATACGTAGATTATTCGTGGTGGTACCCTCTATTATATCACATTCTTGAGCACTCAATAAACACATGCATACCCCACATTTCTAACCCTGTTTTTTTTTTTTTTTGGGCTATTCGGCATCAGAAAAACACAATTTATCCGAAACGTAAAGAAAAACATTTTAGCAGGCAAAAAAAATAAATTGTCGCCACGGCCAAGAAAAACAAAACAAGTCGCTGGCCGGCCTATAGAGTGGACACACCCACTCGCCTGGTACACTCCCTTGTTCCATCAGCTTTTCCATTTTCCCGTTTCTTCTCTTCACGCACACAAATCGCAATTTTTGTTTTCTATCCCGGCCCTGCCCATTGCCTAATTAGTTGTGGGCTGTGGCCGCCTTGATTTATATATTTATGGGTGGGCGTGGCCATGGGCTAGTGCTAACTAATTGCCGCCCACGGAGTGTGTCAGGCCAAAGGGAAATGCTCCTTTCGTATGCATTTCCCTGCCAATTCCCAGATACCAATCCCCCCACAGATACTCGCGTACATTGTCAACTGCTGTGCACTTTGCAGCTGCAACGAGCAAATTGGTTGAATGTCAAACTGTGCTATGGGATCCTGCCCCAACTTGCCACCCTCCTTGCCACAGCCTCTTGCCACGGCCAGAGTTGGCAGCTCTCGTTCAGCGTCAGCTGCCACATTGAGCCAATCAATTCCAAATGAAATACAAGTAACAAGGCGAGGGCCAAGCGCTGTGTGTGGGTGTGTGTGTGTGTGTGCAACTGCATTGACAGGAGCTTCCCTATCCTTAGCCCGCCAACGCATTGGCTTGATCCACCACCCTCTTTGCTTATCAATCAGACAGCAAATAACACCAACAAATAAACAAGTTGCAAGCATTTACAACAAGAGGAACCAAAGGAAACGGAACAGTATGGGTGAAACGTGAATGACAAACGTGGATGACAAATTGATGCATTGCCGTATTGATTGGCCGACTGGCTTTGGCAGTGGCTGCCACAGTGCCACCAGTGCCAGGGTGCCAGTGTGCCAGTGTGGCCGCCGCCTTGGCTGAATGTCAAGTCGCAGACATTGAAACGAAATTCGTTCGTTTGTTGCTTTTATTTTGTTTTTTTTTGTTTTTTGTTTTGTTTTGTTTGTTTGTATTTTATTGATCGATTGTTTAGTATTTGATTGCATTAGTGTGTGTGTGTGTGTGGGGGTGTGTGTACGAACCGGTGCCAGGAGCCAACACAATTGTGCTGAACGCAGTAAAGGAAACAACGCTACTTTTTATTTATTGCGCATACTTCACGTGGTCTGCACTGAAATAGAAGACGAACCCGAGGACTGGGATGGTCGGGCCACACACCATGGATGACCTTGCCAAATGCTGCAAAATCTGCAACATTTCTTTTGCCAACAAAAAGTTCTGTCCGAAGTGAAATTCAGAAGAAATCTGAGGGGAAGCCAAGCGATTTCAAGGGGCAGAAGGATGTCCCATGGGGGAATACAAAAATATAAAACTATGTAAACACGCGCGCGTCACCAAGACGCTCTTTGTCCTTGGCACAGTCATTACCCCCGAACTGACAAGGCAAAAATTGGCCCAAATAAAAGCATTGCGTATACGACATGTTGTACGTACGGCATTTCACATTCCAGCCAGCCGAATCGGAGTGACTTCTTGCCGTTTATGGCCATAGCAGCAGCGGGTGGCACGTGAATTTCAGTTGAGCCAATCACGCGCCAGTCACGCGCCCCCTCCCCACCTCCACCCCGAACAGACATCTAACGGGGACATTTGCCAGGAAAATTGGTTTTTCCTCTTTTTTATTGCATTCCTAGGGACACTTTTCCTGGCAAAACTGTTGCATTTTTCCTCTATCTAATTGCAGTTTTGCCTGCAGCCATTTGCTCTGACAAAAAGTTTGTGGCCAAAAAAGTTTTTCATTTTTGGTTGTCGTGGGAGCGGGGGGGGGGGGGGGGGTGGATGGAAATGGAAAAGCAACAGGCTGACTGCAACTGGCGGAAAGTTCTTAAGCCACCGAGTGACAGGAGCTCCTGCCCTTCCCTACCCTGCCCCCCACCGACCACACCACAGCAAGGCCAAAAAAATATTCTGCCATATGCGACATTTGACATGCGTAAGCATAAATTATGCATTGAGCAGGATGCACTGAGCGAAACAAGTAAACATTATAAATAAAACGGACAAAAGCAGTAGAGCAGAAGAGGGCACAGAGCCAGAACCAGAACCAGAACCGAAGCCAGAGCCAGGCATAGGTCTCTGTGCTGACGCCAAGGTGAGGTCATGCTTATATAAAGACAGCGCCACGTGGATTGATGGTGACGATGATGACGTGGCGCCCATCCGCAGCAGCCTTGCCGCATTCCCCAACCCAACCCCCATCTGGCAGCCAACGTCATCAAACCTTCTTCAGCCTGCAACTACTTGCCTTGGCCTTTGTTGTGATGTTTCGCAATTTGTTTCACACATACATACACATACACATATAAATGTATATATGTATGTGTCTGCAGGTGTATCAGTGATTTACCAACCACCCCACCACCACCACCCCCAAAGGTATATTTATAGGAACTGAAAGCTCTGTTTCTGATTCTGTTTCTGCTTCTACTTTTCACACCCAACCACCTGTCCTGCCTGGCTGCCATTTGAATATGATTTTATGGGCCCCCGTCTGTCCGATAGGACGCTGTGTCACAGTCGATGGATGCGATGTGCCATTGAATGTGCCACGCATTTGTGTCTGCTGTGCGGCGGCATAAACACGCATGGGAATATATGTTTTATGGGCACTGGCTGGAAAAAAATCCACAAAACGAGAAATGGGCACAAGCCAACACACACACACACAAACACAAGCACAATCCACTCCCCTTAGTGCTTTTTGGAAAAGTAGGGCAGCAGAGAGTTGTATTATCTGCTGACTAAGGCGGCTAAAACGGTGCAGAACGAAGCCCCATGAAAGTGTGTCATGCCAGGACTTTAATTTTCAGGGATTTGAAGTACATTTGGAAAGGATTCGATATGCCAGCACTATCACCACTACACTTGTGTTCTCCGGGAGATCTTATTCCCATTTTATTGCCAAGACAATTGCAGCATGGATTCCGTTTATTTAACAAAATGTTTGGCATTCTTTCGCGTACAGTTCGACTGGATATAAAGACCCTTAAAGACCCTGAAAAGCAGGCCAGCATTTTATTTTTAATTATGCCACACTCTCATAATGAGCGGCGTGCCCGTGCCCGTGCCCCAGTGGCAATCAAAATCTCATCAGGCTGTTAGCCGACAAAAAGAGTCGCCTCACACACTCCTCGCTACTCGCTACTCACTCTCCCTCCCCACTCCCCACTCCTCACTCCTTCTCGTTCGCTCTGCATGGAGCAATGAAATTATTTACATAATTAATCACATGCATGTGCCTATTGATTATCCCTTTACTTCAAAGAAAAGCGTTCGCCTCTTGCCCTCTCTCTCTCTCTCTCTCTCTCTCAATCTATCTCTCTCTCTCTCAATCTATCTCTCTCTCTCACTCTTTCGTTCGCTTTGTGGCAAGGTTCGCTGAACCCATTCCTCATGCGGATGGGTTGGAGTTTGACTCGAGGGTCCCTCATTATGTCGACACAAATCGACGGCAACGGCTACGGCTCCGGATAAGTTCCCGGCAATAACACTTATTTCGCTGTAATTGCTGGCACGGACATCGTCGCCGGGTTGATTGGAGTTGGGTTCATGGGTCAGGAAATCATTTGCACAAATGACGTTTCCCTCCCCCTCCCAACCGTCAACCACTGCAGGTGGCGCCTATGTAATGAGTCCTTCTGTTACGGCAGGGGGGGGGGAGGGGGTTGGCTTTCCAAGCTAATGCAATTCATTGATATTTATCACCTGGCGACTGGCTGACTGACTGTCGAACCCAAAGCGTTGCCCCGTTAGCCCCGTTAATTAAATTACCAAGTTCCGAGTAAGAGAGAGAGAGTGAGAGATATAGTGAGATAGTGAGTGAGGAAAGGAGGGACAGGCGAGACAACTTAAATGACAAACTTGTTACCTCACACAATGCGCCACACCTCCGCCTCCCATTACATCAGCAGCAGAAGCAGCAGCAGCAGCAGAGGCAGCAGCAGCCTTTGCCCACATAGCCCACCTCCTGCTGATTTCTAATGGCCTTTGATAATGGTGTTTGTGTTTGTGTCTGCGTAGAAAATGGCACGATGACGTCGTAAATGATGCTGATGGGCACTGAATGTGGAGCGGGCGGGCGGGTTGGATAGCATGGGCGTAGCTACTGATGCTGATCGATTAGGATAAGGAAAGGCTATAGCTAACAGACAAATCTGTGAGCTCAGGTCTCTAAGATATTTCTGAATCTATTTTTACAGATTTTAGCAGACATTTGAAAGTGGATTTATATAACTACAAAAATATATAGAAAAATGCAGAATACATAATTTTATTTTTCAAGTGTGCACCCAAAATGTACGAAGTTATTGTCGATGCCGCAGCAGCACTTGACACTGTCATTGTCAGGGGAGGTGCAGGTGGAGGTAGCGGCGGGGACGACGGACACAGTTTGAGCAGCGGCGCCGTGACAGCGATGGCTCTCAAACTGTGTCAAGTGCCACCATCCAAAGTGGGTCAATGCAGCAGGACGATAGAAAGAGAGAGAGAGAGAGAGCGCGAAGAGGGCTAAGGGGGTGGCAGGCAAGTGGCAGGCGCAGGATAAGCACGCTTATGTAAAGCGTTTGTGCAGCTAAAAGGCTTTTGCCGCCTGCCACATTGGCTGCCACTCGTACACTCGTATGTGGTAATAATTTATTGATTAGCTCTAGGAATGGGCCGAGGGGTTGTACGTGTGACTATTTATAGAGCATTCAAATTTGTTTCCTTTTTGTACTTTCAGATGCGCACAATTAGCTTAAACTGACAAAAGAGGACGAGGCACGTGCAGGATGCCCGAAAAACCACAGCCAGAATTTACACAAGCAAAAGGATAATCAGAAGAAATAACCAAAACAGCGAAAGGGGAAAACAACCAAAAAGCAAAACAGCAAAACTACGAAATATTTTAATTCGTAAATGTAGCACACAGGATCAGAAAAAACACATCAAATATTAACCATCAGAAAGGAGCCTTACAAAAACACCAAAAGCAACATTTGTGCTGTGCTTAAATTATAGTCAACCAAACCAAAAAATAAAAGAAAAAAACTACAACTTAAAGAAGAACGAGCGAACGAACGAAAGAAAGAAAGAACGAACAGCCAGACAGACATCAATGCGCGTAATTATATAAAATAATTAATAATAATAATTTAACAAAGATATATACCTACTAAATAATCATTATTCTTCCAATTGCGAGTAAATCGAATCGATATTTAAAGTTAGTAGCAAATTAATTACCAACAAACAAACAAACAAACAAACAAAGAAAAAAGAAAAAAACATAAATTAACTTAAATTAACGTTCGTTGAAACCTTTTCGATTCAAGTTAGAGCCATACAAAAAAGCGTTGTGAATACTTAAAGAAACAAACTAAAAACATACACAAATAGACAGTACATTACTCTACAGTACAGTACAGTACAGTACATAAATGTGTACGCAATTAGTAGGTTTTAAACGAGAGACATTTTAATCCAATTTTAAAACGAGCTTCGAAACACCTCTCCTATCCTCTCCTTTGCCATACCCGTAAACACCCGACGTAAGACATGCCCCACAAAAAACACACACGAGCCGAACATTATCCTTAACCTTAACCAGTACCAGGAGCCAGAGCGCCACGGTTACGGCTACCACAGGAGGCAAGCAGCCAAGCAGCCCCCCTAAAGAACAAGAACAATCAAATTACACACACCCGTCGCCCGTCGCCCGTCGGCCCGTGTGGCGCCGTGTTTGGCTCTGTGCCAGCGCCTAAATTTATACAAATTTGGACCTCCAAGGCGCCCAGTGGCATACAAGGACAGCGACGACCTTCGCGTGTGCAAGCGTCGGCGGTTGCACAATAAAGGACGCCACTCACACTTAGACACAGTCACACACACACACACACACACACAACACACTTAGCACACACACACACATACATACGCGTACCCTTAGACATATAGGAAATCCTCCCTCCACCCCCCCCCCCCCCACAAGTAGACTTCATATGGGTGGCCGCCATGACCGGAAGTGAGCTACGGTCACGTCCACTGGCCTTTGCATAACAATCAGCAGCAGCAGCAGCAGCAGCAGCAGCAGCAGCAGGGGGAGAAACCACAGCAACAACAGCAGCAACAACAACAACCAAGAGAAGGGAAACTTTCACTCGCTGTGGCTGGCAAAAATGCAGGAAATGAGCTACCTGCAGGATAATTCCAAAGTGGAGGCCCTCACCAAAGCCGTGCTCATCTCCATACTGGGCGTGGCGATAGTGCTCTCCAATCTCCTCATCATTGCCACCTATGCCAATTTCAAGGGTGAGTAAATCGCTCTCCTCGCCTTGAATCATTCTCATATTAATCTCCACATTACGTACAGGCCCCACAGAGGTAATCAATTACTATCTGCTGTCTTTGGCCATAGCCGATCTGCTATGCGGCCTCCTGGTTGTGCCCTTCTCCGTGTATCCCGCGCTGACGGGCGAATGGATGTACGGGGATATATTGTGCCGGTTCACGGGCTACCTGGAGGTGACCCTCTGGGCGGTGTCCGTCTACACATTCATGTGGATCTCGGTGGATCGCTATCTGGCGGTGCGCAAGCCCCTGCGCTATGAGACAGTGCAGACAAAGACGCGGTGAGTGATTGTCACTGCAGGGGCATTTAGCACTCTTTTGCTGTTTCCTCTATAGTATCTCTAGGTTTCTCGCCGTTACGTACTCTCTCTCTCTCGTAATTGTGGTATTTTCTCTTAAAGGTTTCCATTGCAGTTTCCACTCGCTATCACTGGAATTTTCAACGTTTTAAGGTCTCGATAATCACACGTAGTTTTTTTTTTGTTTTTCGTTTTTTTCTGTGCTACTTGTTTTCTGTAGCTGCCAATGCTGGATGGTGTTCACCTGGATATCCGCTGGACTGCTATGCTGTCCGCCCATACTCGGCTACACGAAGCCGATTGAGAATAATTTGTCGCACATCTGCATGCTGGATTGGGGGAACATGGCGGCATATAGCGCCACATTGGCGATATTAGTTTTAGGTCCCAGCCTCATATCGATCGTACACAACTACGGCTATATCTTTGTAATGATGCGTAAATTAAGATCGGGCGAGCCAATACACGATAAAGAATATGCAACTGCTCTGGCTGAAAATTTGTCAAACCCTAGTCATATGATGTCATTCGCATTAGTCTTTGCATTCTGGATGTCCTGGCTGCCATGGATCTCAGTGAGGCTGTATGAGGTGGTCACGGGCGATGTTATCCAAAGTACTCTTATTAATTTCGCAGTCGTTTGGATTGGCGTATTGAATTCATTTTGGAAAATTCTAATCATGACCAGTATGTCGCCGCAATTTCGTATCGCTTTGAGAGTATTTTGCTTAACCATTTGTTGTAAGACTAAGGGCCGTTTGCAAGCTGAGCTAATCGGGTTAGACCCAGATGACTAGAGTTAGATTTAGATTTTCATTACCTCAAATCCCAATGCCCCCGTTCAAATATTTCCCCCAAAAACAAAAAATACAAAAATCCCCATACCCGATATCCTGTTAAAGCAAACGTTAAAATTTCCCGCAAGTAAAAATTGGTTGTAATTGCATCTTGAAGCCATCTCTCTCTCTCTCTCTTTCTCTCTGTCTCACTGTCTGTCTGAAATGAAACAGAACAGAACAGAATAGAAAGAAAACACACATACTCTCTCCTTACTTGCTGATTTGCCATATAGTTGCATATTTACGAGGCCCGTTTGGCAATACGTGACATAATGAAATGAATGCCAATACACTCCACTCCACTTCACTTCACTCCACTCCACTCAACAACAGTCACAGCCACTGGCCACAACACTCTCTCAGTCACAATTACAGTAGCAGCAGCAGCAGCACCACACAGCCATAGACACCACACACACTCAGACAAACGTTGAAAGACATATTCATATATCCTAGTGCGTAAGGCTAGATCTAAGAGTTTTTAGCGGTATCTAATTATGATTGATTGATTGATTGATTGATTGATTACTATGTATTGTGTATTTATGAGCTTAACAAAGTATATACATATATATGTACTATATATGCCTAAGTATATTCAATTGGATTGACTTATATATATATATATAATATATATATCTCTACTATATGTAGATGAAAACCACACGCCTAGTTTAGCAAACGATTATAATTCCGATCGTAGACAAGTGACGACAATTCACGCAATTGAGGGAAACGGAAACGGTTCCGTTTTTGGTTTACAGTTCAACTAGAGTTTTGCTAACCAACAAAATCATAGCATAGCGCTACTACTTATGTAAATCTCGAGTTTAGAGTATTTAAAAGTTCTACAAGAAAACAACAAAAATTGAATTAAATTAAATTAAATTAAAGTAAAGTAAAGAAACCTTTTTCAAAGTCCATATTAAGTAGCATTTAGTATTTTACAAAACAATCGTGTAGAGTTTATTCAACAATTTGCCAAACATTGCCCGAAAAGAGTTCAGAACAAACCTCTCAATTCAATCTCTTTGCACGCTTCGAACGGAAAACCCAACCCAAATAACCCAAGTAAAGACAAAAAGAACCTTAAACCAAAGCCCAAAAATTAAACAAATCCTAGAACGAATGGCAAAATTCCCCCAAACAAAAAAAGCAAAAACATTTCCAATAGTTCGTAGCAAATAATAAATATAAATAATTAAATAATATAGAGAACTAAAATCGTAGGGGGGAGCAAGTAAGAAACGTAACGTAGGTAAAATGTAAGCTAGAGGCAAGTTTCGGTCATGGTTAGGGTACAAGTACAATCTTGATTTGGAGCCGAGCTCAGGGGCGCACCTCTGGCCGGGGGAACAACAGACTGTTGCGATTTTGCCTAGTTCCCTTAGTGGGTTAAATTCAATTTCCCCGCCCCGTCCGGCGATGCGCCCCTGGGCCACCATGGGAGTGTTTGTTGTTAATTAATATCCGCAAACATGCCAACAAAAAAACAAACCTAACCTTGTGTATATTCTGTTGTATATTTAAATTTATGTTATTTAATTTTACCACCAAAATTGTTAGAGTCATTTAAGCAGTTAGACATGGAAGGGCATTGAAACGTATAAGTAATGAATGCAGTAAATAAATGCAAAAACATGATGATAATGTATGAATATTTCACTATTTAATTTAAATTTCGCGGGTAACGCTGATTTTAGGGCAGTTTTTTAGCAATCGAGTACGGCAACGCTGTTTTCAGCATATGTTCTGGCGTATTTTTGTGCTCATATTTGAAACGCAAATGCGAGTCGAGAGAGCGTTTTGAGTGCTCTCTTTCGTGCTTCTTTTTCTTGTCATGATAAGGTATGGCTCTAGTATTAAAACAGCCAAGTTTTTTTAAGGGCCTCGTAAGGACCTCACCCTGGACTGAATTTACCATGGGGAGTGCACTCCCATGGTGAGCTATAACGATGGGGTGGGTTTTTCTGGAATTTGTGACGTTTGCATATTGGCCAGCACCTTCACTTTTCTCACCATTTAAAAGTTTGAAAAATTTGAAACAAGGTAAAACAGGTAAAAATTTCACTAAATTATAATCCAATCTCAATTGATATTGCAGTTATGGTAACGAACGGAATCGAGACAAAAAATAAAGTATGGAAATTCGCAACAACGATCCTGGGGCCGTGCAATATGGCAATTTCATGAATTACTATCAATTCAATTCGGCCTCCGAGAGGGTAAAACTGCTGCCAGACAAGGATATCTGGCTGCCAGCCGCACGAGAGGATGAAGAGGATGACCGTCCCTACCTCGTGCTGGACGTTGGCTGCAACTGTGGCGTCTTCACCCAAATGCTGCACGGTTATCTGGAAGGATGTCTACAGCGTCCCGTACACATTCTAGGCGTTGATATTGATGAGCGGCTGATACTGCGGGCCAAGGAGGAGAACACGTGCCCGGAGAAGATTACCTACGAGTGCGTGGACGTGCTGGACGGATCCGACTTTGAGACGGTGCTGAGCTACCTGGACGGCCGGCAACGACGGCAGAAGTTCGATGCCATCTGCTGCTACTCCATCACCATGTGGATACACCTGAATCACCATGACGCAGGCCTCCAACTGTTTCTGCGCAAGCTGTCGCATGTGGCAGAGCTGCTCGTGGTGGAGCCACAGCCCTGGAAGTGCTACCAAACGGCGGAGCGGAGACTCAAGAAAGCTGGCGAAGTGTTTCCCCTGTTCCTGCAGCTCAAGTGGCGCTCGGATGTGGAGCAGCAGATAGACAACTATCTGGAGCAGACCCTGGACCGGCGGAAGATGTTCGAATCGACGCCCACCAAGTGGCAGCGAAGGATCTGCTTCTTTAGATGATAGTAACAAGTTCATATTGAGCATAATACGTAATACAAATTCGTAGAGTAACAGAGACAATCCCCCCCGATTGCTTTAGTCCACATTCAGCTTTCGGAACGATCCCTCGATGCCGAAGAGACCCTCAAAGTCGATGGGATT
The DNA here is from genome assembly GCA_035043285.1 of Drosophila subsilvestris. NCBI lineage: Eukaryota > Metazoa > Arthropoda > Insecta > Diptera > Drosophilidae > Drosophila > Drosophila subsilvestris. The sequence continues at coordinate 308,889 of JAWNNB010001728.1, read as the reverse complement.
GCCGGGCCGGAGGCTCTCGTCCGTGCCGTAGGTGGCGTTGGCCTGGAAGAACTCTTCGTACTCGTCAAATTTCTTCTCCCAATCCGCGACGAGATCCTTGATGACGCCGTTCGGTCCGCCGTAATTGTCGGACAGATACTGGAGTGGAACCTGATCCGTGAGCAGTCCCATTTTGCTGCCATGGACAAAGAGGCGGCCCTGCATCTTCTTGGACATCATCGGCTTGAATATGTTGAAGATCTGCTCGAAGCCCGTGATGGTGTTGATAAAGTGCTGGGCCTTGACACGCAGCGGCAGCGCCTCCTCGGAGAAGACGGTGAACTTCTTGGCCATCGACGGCGTCATCTGGAACATGTGCGCTGCTGTGGCTCCCTTCATGTCCATGATGAACACAATGCCATTGACATTGGCGTAGTCATCCTCCATGATGGCGATCTCCTGCATGGCCTGCGCCACCTGCATACACTCCAGAATGTGGTACTTCTCCACGGGACAGAGTCCCATCCGCCAGATGGCAATGCGAGGCCCGTTGCCGTTGAGGGGAGTCGGCAGGTAGACTATCGCCCTGTTTATGGCAGTCAGATATGAATGGACTTCGCTTTGTGAGCGTTTTTTCTCTGGCTGTCGCTTACCCCGTTTGATGGATCTCACGGAACTTGGGACCCCTGGTGGTGGTCACATTGAAGATATCGGCATACTTGGTGCGCAGTGTGTAGTACTTGTCCAGCTTGGACTTGGCCCGCTCCAGGCTGTACTTGCAGCCGCGCAGGAAGGCCACCAGGAACTGGTCGTCTGTGCGCGAATTGAGGTACGGCTGCTGCTTGATCCATGTCTTGAATGCCTCCAAATCCGCCTCGAGGCGTTCGGGCACCTCGTGTAGCTGCTCGTTGGCCGTCTGCTGCAGATCGGGGGTGAGGGCACGTATATGGGGTGGCATTTCTGTTCAGTGTTCGTCTGTACCGGACTACTCGAAGGTTCTTGGGGCACTGCTGCCCCTTTGTCCGTGGTTTCTTCCAATCGTCAATGTTTATTGGATTTTATTTATCAATTGCTGATAAGTGTGGCGTTGATTGCGTGCCATAAACTAAATAAAGACAAATACTCGTAGTGCAAAATGCCCCGATAAGCATTAGCAGGCAAGATGTCGTAAGAACGCCGAAATCCCCGCAGTGGAGGCACAGCCACATGCCACAATACACGCATCATTTTACAATTTAAATACATAATTAACAGATTTTATTCGACTCTCTACTTCTGGAACGGATAGTAGTCCAGGCCCGAGTTGTAGTTGTATTTCGGTTTCTGCTTCCTCTGGGCCGTCGCTATCAGCTCTTGGACATCCTTGCGGTAGGCGGGCGGCAGCATCTCGTCGTGCAGCGTGCACTTGTGCTCCTCCGGCTCTTCCACCTTGAACACGTACCGACGCACAATATCAATGTCGCGCCCAAACTCCTCCTTGAGGTCCGCAATCTTTGTGGGAGCCGTGTCGAAGGCGATGGTGAAGTGCGTGCCCTCGCGATGCACCACGCCGTGCTCGCTGACTTTGTGGGGCAGGGCCCGCGTGCCCAGGTTCTCCAGCTTTCGGATGATGCCCCCCTTGTCCAGTATGGCTTCGGCGGTGCGGCGTATCACGGATATCAGTTCGGGCTGTCATTTAAATTGGTTGTTAATATTTACTTTTATGTAACGCTGTGGGCAAATCTCGGAAGTGACTTACGCGAGGCAATTGACGCAGCACCAGGGCTAGTTCGTAGGAAGGCATTGTGGCGGGGTTCACCTGTGTTTTGATTTCTTTATGGAAGATTTGTACAAGCTTTTAATTAATATAAATACAATTATCCAATTTTCAATAAATTCTTTTTGTTGATTTTGATCCACCGGCTGATAGTGCTGGAAAACGTAAATACCAAATCACATTTCGATAGTTAGTGTGACCCTACAAAATGTTAGTGTGCTCTTGAGAATAAATAAATAGTTGTGTGACCACTTTATGCTGCTGTTTCTGGTGTATTTTTGGGCTCATACTTAAACGCAAAAATGAGTATGGAGGGGAAATTTTAACAACAGCAGTGCTGCTAACTTATCATCAGGAAAAGGCCAAAAATGTTAAGAAAACAGGAAAACGTGACATAAGCCAAAAATGGCTAAAACGAATAACAAATAAGCTTAGAATTTGGCAAAGACCAAAATATATAAAATTGTGTGTATATACGGATTTTATTAAAGTCTTGATTTACACTTAAAGCTAAAAAAAGCTAAAATTATAAGCTAAACAGCTTTTACAAGCTATTTTCAAACTATTTAGCGTGAAAAAGTGAAGTCTAGCCTGAAACACGCTAAAATGGCAGTATTGGTGTACAAATTTGTTGTTGGGTTAAAAAGAAAAATAACTTGAGCCGAGCGGGTTGGTGCGCGCGTCGTTGTCGAACTAAGTAAATACAAATAAATAACCAAGTACATACAGAGCAGTTTTTAAGCAATTTCTTTGGATCCGGCCCTTCGTTCGGGCGTTTTTGGCCAAAGGTAAAAAGAACGCGAGATAAAAAGAGAAACAAATTTCTGCTATTCTGCTATTGTGCCACTGTGCAGTGTTTGTGTGTGAGAGTGAGTGTGTTTTTGTGTGTGCAAATGTCGCACGGAATTATGACGCATGCTATTAAAAGTGCAAGCCGCATATCGCATATTGAAGAAAGATCTGAGAAATTGTGCAACAAATCGGGAGAAACGAGTTGCAAACGAAAAACGCCTGCCTAAAGAGTGCGTGGGAGGGAGAGATAGAAGAGAGAGAGCACGAAGTGTGCGTGCTAAATTATGTAAAATACGAAAACAATAGAAAGAAAAACTAATTCAAAATTCCAATTGCACTCGCGCTCTCTCTTGCAATGCAACCCATGCTGCCTCTCTCTCTCTCTCTCTGTCTGTCTCTGTCTCTCACTTTAGTGCGCCGGTGCAGCGCGAATGCCAGTGCATTTCCCCTTCGGTTTGGTTTTTTATTATTTTCCTCTCGATTATTGGCGCTATCCAGAAAAACGGTCACACATTCCTCCTTCTGCAGCTACCTGCCCTGCGCCGCTGCCCCTCTGCCGGCTGCGCTGCATTGACACGTCGTCTGCTGCAACATTCTTTCTTGTTTCTTGTTTTTTTTGTTGGTCGTACGTTTTACCTGTTTAACCACCAAATTCGTCTGCCGTGTCTCCGCGTTTATCGAGGGGGAATTAATGCCCTCTGTCATAGAACGCGCAACGTTGAAACAAACACAAAAATTAATTAACCTTTGCGGGAAATACATACAAACAAACGCCAGCGACAACAAAACCAACATCTCTCATATTTTACTCTTCTTCCTCTCCACTCTTTCGTTTCGTGCGCTTCTTTTGGATTACATTATCTTCGTTTTTTTTGTGGATTATTCCTACTGCAGTGGCAAGCAATTCAAGCAGTAGGCACAGCAGCAACAACAAACTGGCTGAATCGGAAAACGCAGCAGCGGAAAACTCCAACAACATGAATTGGGGCACAGAGCTATGGGTAAGTTTTCTCTCTTTTGTTGATTAGACTTCGAGTGGAGGGCAGTTCTTCTAGGGAGAACTGTCTGATTGGATTATGGAACTCTAAAGATAAGCTGTAGTGAAATCCTTCCCGTTAAGCTTTGTATGAGTGAGTGCTTTTGTTGTTGTTATTGATCCATTGTGAGGGGAATTCTTTCTGTGAGGGAAGTTATTTCTGTGAGAACCAACAACTGTAGATTTGGATATAATTCTTATCAAGTTTAGCGGTTCTTCAAAGAAAAACCAGAAAAGTTGAGGCACAACTGCAAATCTCCAATAATGAATTATTGGAACTCTTTAAGTAAACAATTATTGAATGAATTTTGCATTGTGTGGGAATTCTTTTTTGGGAAAGCCAGAGAGAGGGAGTGCTTCTGCTGATAAGGAAATCTTCTACGACTGTGGAACGCAAAGCTTAGCAAACGACACAAGACAGAGAGAGAGATCAATAGTTGCAGTGGAGGATCACTAGATCGGAGGAAATATTTGTTTCTTAATTTCCAATTGGATTACAGAAATTTTTTCAAGTTTGAGGGCTTCTTAAATAATCAGAAATAAAAGAGAGACTTTGCAGATTGCAAGCCAACTGCCTTTCTCATTGTATTTATGGAATTCTTGAAAACAACTGTTAATTCCTTCCACTTACCCATTCCATTTCTTTCCTTATCAGCTTTTACAAACCCAGAAATCATCTCAAAGCAAAGCTCAAACCAAAGTGCAGGCAAACGTCTCAAGAACTCAACGTTCATAATGGTTCTCCCTCTCTCACTCTCTCGACGGCTCTACCTCTCTCTCTCCATCTCCGTCTGCGCTGGAACTTGAAACTTGATGAAGAAAAAACTGGTTTTGCGGGTTTTATGTAAATTGCTGCCATATGAGCGGCGTCGGTTCCATGCGTGCGCGCCCCAGAGCGTTATTTCTCGGATATCGTTGTTGTTTTGTTTTTGCAGTGTGTTGTATTCTACTCGGGGGAGGATAGGAGCGGGACCCCAAAACACCATTCCACTTCTTCGATTCCAAGTACCGGCTCCACATTATTGTTATTATATTTAACAGTTTTTTCTTTTCTTCATGTTGCTTTCTGTCTGTCTGTCTCTTTATTTAGCCGTCTCTTTCTTTGGTTAGACATTCGCTTAAACAGCTGTTTTTAATCGTTTTCTGTTTTTGGTCGGGCGTTGACACGCCCAGTCTAAAAGCTTACCTTTTACCTCTTTTTACTTAAACAACAACTTTTTTGCAATGCTCAGCTGCTTTTTACTCCACTTCCTCTCTTTTGCCCTCTCCCCCTCACCGTTGCTCGATTTAGTTTTTGCTGAAATTTCAATTCAATTCGAGATTCGGATATCGATGGATTTTATATACGTTTTTTTTTCGGGGGTAGTTTTGTGTGCACTCCGCCCCTGGTTGGCAGTAGGAGGAGGATAAGCAGGGCAGCACCAGCAGCCGGCGCAGCACACCCTCGAAAGGTATCTGTGTGTGTGTGTGTATTGGTGTTTGTGCAACTCTGGAAAATGTGCTGCCGCAGCAGCAGCAGCAAAAGCCGCTTCTGCCCAGAGGAGCCTCCACCATGTTGCCAGAGACCCGAAATTGCACGTCTAGACAGCATTTTGCAATCTATTTGTTAAGCAGTTTTCCTCTCATTTTCCTCTCTTTTTGCTGCTACGTTTTTTTGGTTGGGATTTTCCTGACTTTTGGGCGGTAGTGTCAACTGCCTGTCTGCTGCTAGTTTTCCGCTTAGAGCAGCTTACTGAAAAGTTTGCTGGAGGATTTGCATACGGATCCCAGGGCCTAACCAGCGCAGGGCAGGAGGGAACTAATAAAAGCAGTAAAGGGCTACCAGAGGAAACCAAGAAATCCATTAAAGGTTTATACAGACTGTGGAGTAAATAAATCTTGAATAAAGTGAAAGAAAAACAATTGCATTTCATTAGAAAATTTATACTAAAATTATTGCAATTTTATTGGATTGTAATCTAGAATTTACTAGAAAAATAAAATTTATTTCTCAAGAAATTATTAACAAAAACTCTGTTTATCTTCTCCAAAATATGGATAAATATATTTATCTTTCTACCCTTTTCTTCTGTCTCTTAAAACAATGTAATAATAATAGTTTCTAGGGATACAATTAATCTTCAAATTAAAAATAATAATCATTAGAAATTATGCAGATTTATTTCTTAAACTTCTTTTGTAACTAATTCCGTATTGTTCCGCCTCGTTTTTTGTTTTTTTTATATCTTAACCATTTTTTAGGCTTTGGGTTTTGCTTAACGCTTTTTGGTTATATGATTCATGATGTGGGTTATAGAAAACCAGTTTCTCCCTGCCCCTATGTACATAAATACATACATACATATATGTACATATGTATCTCCTCTACACCTCCTTCCTACTACCAAACATATATCGTATCTTTTTCGTTCAGACTCAATAACGAATCATTGTTTGAATCATGGCAAAAAAATCGGTAGCCAGGGGAGCGCGTAATATATGCCCATAACTGTTTTCCCCCGACATTTGCATAAGTGATTTGCACACGAAATACTCGATATTCCACTTGGCCCAAACTACAGCCCCTGCCCCTCCCACGCCCCCTCATTCGTCGCTCCACCAAAAGGAAAGTGTAACCAGAAAGATTTTTTTTTCGGTTTAATTGAATTTTGTTGGTCTGTGGCTGGAAAGCGAAGCGCGGTCGCATTAAAAACCATCATAATATTATAATATATATTTATAATGCAAAAATCATAGACTCCCCTCTGCCATCCCTCAGTAGGCGGGGGTGCGGCTAAGCGGGTCAAATGCGTGTCCGGCCGCCTGCAATCGCCACTCGAGCACAAAACTTTCTTTGGATTTTTCGCTGCTTTTCACTTTAATTAAATTTAAAGCATGCGCCGGCCGTCGCCGTCTCTTAAATTCCATTAAGACCGCTCAACCGCTTTGCATATGCAAAAAAAATATAAAAAAAGCTAAAAACTTGACGCACGGATAAATAAAAATTGTTGTGTTTTTTAAAGCATTTATTTCGACATTTGTTGAGTGGCGTCCGTTTTATTTTCGGGAGGGGAAATCTCTTTTTTTGGGGCAGCCAACCCACCCCAATGAGTCGTCTCTTGGGGTCTCTCTATCTGTCTCTCTCTCTCTGTTTTATCTGTTTCTCTCTAATGTTGTTGTGTCTATAGCCGGGAACTAAAAATAGTTTTGTGTTTTTGTTATTTTAAATTACTTTTGGCCTAGACAAGGTCCAACGCATTGAAGATGAGGCATGGTAGAGGCATTACTTGATTAGATACTTGTATGTGGAGAACACAAATCTGTAATAATAGTCTTTGATATACCACAGAATGAAGAGGGAGTAGCACCTCAAAAGACACCTCAAAAGACACCTAAAATGACTCTTTGGAGGTCTTGGAAATGTTTTCTTTATAAAGTGGCGTTTATCCATTATTTGTTTTATATTTTTTGACGTAAGAATATCTATAAAAATGTAAAAGATAGATGAGACTTATAGAGTATCCCTTTATAGGCATTCCCCAGACTTTATTTTTCATTCCAGTGCATCTTTTACCAAATTTGTCCGCTTCCCCGCATGATTTGTCATCATTTTAGTACTACCCCATAGAGCAGAGCAGGGAAGACACCCCTATCCCACCAATCAACTGTTCTTAGAGCCTCCAGGCACTTGCCCGAAGATCTGTTGAACTTCAAGATCAAAGACGACTACTCTCCCTACTTATTCAACCCGTTCAATGGCACTGCCGCAGTCCCTGCCAGTTGGAGCTTCTCTGAAGTGCAGCTGTTTAATGTTTTCGAGCACTGTGTAAATAATTTGTATGCCCTGCCCCACAACTCGTGCCCCGTGCCTCGTTCGTTTGTGTTTGATCACTTTTCTCATGACATTGAAAAACACTCACAAAAAATGAATGCGATTGGAGGAAACATTCACCCAGCAACATTGGCCAGCAAAAAAATATTGTTTTCAAATTGGAAATACATACTCGTATATTTTGGCTTGCGTTTTCCATTTTATGTATCCCGCGACTAGTTGAGTGGCTAAAAATATGTGTATATGTATGTATGTATGTCGATAAACCATTTTTATGTGTCCAGAGGTGTGGACATTCTTTTGTAAGGAGCTGTAAAGAACACGGGAAACGGGAGCTCAAAGCTCATATATCTTTTCACAGCAGGTTTCTTTTTGGCTTTCGGGTGGGGCAAAGTGGCAGTGTCAGGGCGCCCTCTTCTATTTCTAACGTGTCCGCCATGATTGAAATTCTATCACTTCCCCCTCAAGCAGGAATCACCCTGAATTGTTGTCCAACCCAGACGCTTGCTTAAGATTGCATTTGCGTTTTTCTTTCCCCCATTCGCTCATTCGAGATGATTTCCTTGCAAGGGTCACGGCCTCGCCCTTCGTCCTTTGCCTTTGGGCTGGGTTCCAATTAAAGAAGGGCGTCATGGGGTGGACTCTAGCTCAAGGCCAAGCATCTCCCAGCATTTCTCTCCACCATTCACTTGTCTCGGAAAACGCACCCTATCTACGGGATCTACTGGATCTGGGGTACATATCTAAAAATCTGTAGCAAGTCGGCTGCATTGCCATCTCCTTATTCTTATCGATTTTCTCACACACTTATCCCTCCATTACAATATGTCTCTCACAATAGTTTTTGGCTTCGCCTCCAGGGAATCTCTCTCTTCTCTACGGGTGGTTGCAAAAATAAATTTTATTATTTTTGCTGATTTTTATTGCATCCGGCATCCGGGGAGAATAAGAGAGTTTTTAAAACGAAATTTGGACGCAATTTGAGACGAAGACGCATATTTTTTACTGACTAAACGGGGATATTTGACCCTGGCTTTTGGGGATAATGTTTATAATGTATTCCCGAGTGTCAAAAGTGGCGGCAAATATATCAAAAGTACGTTAAAGGGCCTTGGCCTGGGCCAGAGTACAGTGGAGTGTGGCTATGAGGAAGCACAGAGGGGGAATAATTTGAAAGATGTCACAAGTAGAATGGAAGACTTAAAGATTTATATCTAATGCCTCATCAAAACTCATCACTATAGAATGTAGTATGGAAGTCAATATTTATGTCGGAAGAAACTTTTGGAATATTTTAAAATATCATATCACTCCACTCCTCTTGTTCTGTTTAAATCCATTTAAATTTTATGAACTTAAAGAGTTCTTCATCTAAAAGTATTCCCCAGAGTCTCGTTTCCTTTAGCAGACAGTATTCCCTGTACATTCCATAATATATTTCTCATTCCTACAGCTAATATTTCACTCCTTTCGTCTCTCTTCTGTCTTTCTCCCTCTGCTTTAGCCATTATGACTCTCCAACTGATTGCAAATTCTATTCACATCCAGCTTTTGGTAGTGCATTGTAAAATTATTACTGATTTTTTTTTTTGCGCAATGTGGCACGTCTCACGTGGCGTCTATTGGATTTGGTGGCCAGTAGCCTTCAGCCAGTTTTTGCCGGTTGCATATTAAACAGTCGCCGAATGCCGATTTGTGTCCACAAGATACAGATATACAGAATACAGAAGAAACAGTAGAAAACCATTTAAAATGCAAATTGCTGCCGTTGCAGGTTTGAAAAATATCTGCGGTTGCAGCAGCGGGCGGAGCTTGCGGTGAGCATTTGTGTGCCTCACTGCCAACGCCTGCCTCATGCCTCATGCCCCACATCCCACGTTTCATTCCCAAAAGATAAGCTCCACATTCCTGAATAATATGTAGATACATATGTACATATGTTTATATATATTTTCTGTATCTAGAGCACACACTTCCTTTCCGCTTAAGCCATAACTGTGATAAAAAGTTGACCAACTTTTTAAGTTTCTGTTTTCCCACTATGTGTGTGTGTGTGTGTGTGTTTGTCCCTGGCGATAACTAAACAAATCCTCATGTATTTCCACACACAATTTCACGCATTCTTTGCTTATTTTTCCCAATAAATAAATAATTATTCAAAGTGCTAACGAAAAGTGAGCAAAATGTGGCCAAATCCTATGATTAACACCTGAAGAATTCTCCAATAAACAAATCTTGAATATGAATCATTTGAAGACTGTTTTTCTGTGTTTATGGATAACACACTTTAACAGAGAACAAATTTTAAAATAAATTACAATTTCCATTGTTTCTCTAGTTTCTCAAGTTTTATGGCGCATATCGCTTACAAAATATATAAAAATAAATCTAGTAGATCATTTCCAGCGTTTCCGCTTCATTCGTCTGCTGTCGATGCGTCAGAATTAGAGTCAGAAGACTTATCAGCTAAAGCCATGGCACGGATAGACGGTCGAACGGTCGAATGTGACTAAATCAAATGAACCTGTTGCTGGTCGTAAAAATTCACTCACTCACTTAACAGAGAATAGGGGAACGGAGCAGGTGACTGTATAAAAATATATTCCCTTAGGGCTCTAGGGGACTGCCGCCAGTGCATGATATCAGTTTTTTGGTTGGGGATGTTTCCCTTGGGCAAAGTGGATACCATGTTGTTTTATAGGCTTTGATTATGCTATGATCTGAAATCGTTATTACTCTTAGCGTTCATGCACTAAAGATGAGCTGAAATGGAAAGCAAGCCATTCAGCTGCTTCAGAAAGTGTCTAAATATAATTATATTGTGATGAAAATGAAAGCATGAAAGACGATGTGGTACTGCTAGTGAGCAAATTCTCGAAAAACAATGATCTTATTAATGATACTGTTTAACATGTAGATTTCCGGGAGTTTTCTGTAATCTATGGAGAATGAGAGCCCAAGAAAGACGGAATCTCACAATAAATCGTTTACATTGTTTTCACTGTAGTTGGCTTTATTTTTGTTCTTTTCATTTCACAAACTCTTGATCATTTTGCATGTTTTCTTCCCTGTCATTCTTTCTATGCTCTTGGCAAGAGCATGTGAAATTCACTATGTTCTGGCCAAACACTCTGCTTTGGCCTGGCCGCTTTTGTCACACAGTCACCTACGCAATCAAACGTACACGAAGCACACACATATCACTGTCCTATCAGCAAAGGTTAATAAGTAAATATTAGTTAGACATTAGATACACATTTGTGGTCATACACATACATATCTGTTGGAACAGTTTTTGTTATTTTTTGTTGTTGGCTTGTGGTGGGGGCACTAAGGCCAAATTCAATTATAGTTGCGGCCAAACAGCGAATAAACATGGCCAAAAGTTGGGTGTGGTCGGAACTTATGGGGAAGATTTGCGAGTGAAAAAATTCCACAAAGATTTAGAATAGAATTTGATATTCTCCATTCGATAAGAATGCGGGTCCCCCCCTTTCATTGTCAACAGGTTCTCTGGCGTTCAACTTTGACCCTGGTCTGCCATTATTATTTCAAAAATTTATTAATTACTTTTGGGAATTAATGGCCAACCCCTGCGTGGCCCTCGTTTTGCTTTATAATTCATTTACGGCTGCGTGACTCTCTACATCGGCAACATGTGGCATTGTGGCAGTCTGAAGAGTCCTCCTCTTGGGAGAGAGTGTGTGTGCCATTTTGCCAGAGATCTGCAACAGAAATCGACCACAAATCACTCGAAATTACAGCGGGGGAGGAGGAAGCGGAGGAGGGAGGTCACCCTCTTTCTCTGTTTTAAAATGGGTTTCCAGCACAGTTTTTGAATGCACTTCTCTGGATGCACTCGAAATGAAGTGGGAAATGGGACAACGTCATCGTCATGGCAGCCCATGGCTGTTCCCTTTGTTCAGGGCCATGCTACCTCTCCCGGCACCCCTCCCTGAAGTGACGGGTGTGTGTGGGCCCTAATGCCAGTTGGTATCACGTTTTAGTCGTTGATTCCTCTGGCAACACGTTTCATTATTTACACGCCGCTAGTTGATAAAAAGCACTCGCTCTCTCTTCCTCCCTTTAGCTTCATATCTTCGCCCTTTTTAGTCATCCAATATCTGTGTCCCGCTCTGAGCTTGACTCACTCGCATGGCTATGGGGGTGGCCGTGTGCTGCCCACCCTGTGCGACAACAGCTGGGTGACTCATCAGCTGAGCCTGTCCTTCCCTCCCCCTTAAAACATTGCCCCCCTCTCACCCTCTGCGGCGTAGCGCTTGATTATGATGTTTGCTTAATACTCGTACTTTTTGTTGTTGTTGCCAGTGGGACAATGTGCTATCAAGGGGAGCACAGCCACCCAAGCAGTGCACTGGGGGAACAAATTTATGTTCTTGCTTAGATTAAATACCCAAGGAAATACGAAGGTGATCAATGAGTTTAAAATATATGAAGTCATCATAGAATACTTAAGAAAAGTTTTTCTGATTTAAATTTGGCAGTTTTTAAAGATAATCCAATCAAACTTAATCAATTTTAGTGCTTTAGCTCTATCCAAGTGTTTTCTCAGTGTATGCATCGTCCCTTGCCCATATGGAGGCTGTCCCTGTCATGCAGCCCACAGCTTTGGCCCTATTCAACGAAGCTTTTGTTTGCTGCTGTTCCCGCATGCTTCCACAAGTTCAAAGGCATTCAGAGAGAGATGAAGAGAAGGAGAAGGGCAGAGGACACAATGAGAACTCTGAAAGAAGGAAAAGAGAGACTCTGTGTGTGGGTGTGTGCTTGTGTGTTTCATCATCAAATGTTATGCAAAGAGGAAGGAAAGAAGGACAAAAAAAACGAAGCCTTCGCTTTTATCATTGTCGCATGTCGTAAAGGCCTGTCCCTGTCTCCGCCATATGCCTCCTCCCTCTGCCCTTCTGGCTTGGCTTTTGGGTTTCCTTTCGTTTGGGTTTCGGTTATTTAGGTTTTCGGGTACCGCCTTTGTCTGTCTTCCCCTGCACCCCTCCCCTCGCCACCCCAACACTGGTGGCACACCCGCAAAACAAATTAGCTTCATTTCCTGCCCACATGACATTCGTGCCCATCGTTGCCCCCTCCCCTCCACTCTCTGTACCCCTTCTCTGGCTTTAACCCTGCCCAAAAAATTGCAATATTTTGTTTTTGTTTTTTCTCGTTTTCTGTTCAGAAATACATAAATTTTATGCGAAACTTGTATATGTATAAATATGTACAAATTTTGCCGAAAGAGAGAGGGAGACTCCTCCTCCACATGGATCGAAGATCGGAGCGACGGAAATCGTTAAATATAATACTCTTGAGGCGATAAGCGCGTGCTGAGTGTTGCTGCAACATGTTGCGGGGAGCCTGTGGGAGGAGGAGGAGGAGGAGAGTCATTGAACCCCTCCTCAATGCACCATAGCAATCGATTCTCTCCGATCTGCTGGTGATGCGGCTGCTGCTGCAACTCTTTGACTCATTTCCCGGGCAGGCTTTTTGCGCTTGCAACTGAATCACATTCGCGTCGCGTCGCGTGGCATCGGCATCATGGTCATTGGGGGTTGGGTGTGGGATGTGTGGGGTGTGGAGTCTATAGAGGGGCGGCCTTTGTCTGCCTTTTGATCTTTATGACAGTTTCAAATAAAAAGCATCCATCAACATTGAAAAAAAAACAAAGAGACGGAGACAGAGAGGCGGCCTCATCAACGGGAGCCTCTGTTGGAGCTTCTGGTTTTGCTTTTAGCTCTTTGTTTTTTGTTGTTGTCCATTGATCGTGAGAAAAGTGCATTTGATAGCCATAGGATCATCGCATCAGCCAATCATCATCATCATCATTCCATCATCATCATCAGTGGCAGAGGCAGAAAAGGTTATAGAAAAAGCACTCCTCTTACCAAAACTGGACATTGCCTCTGTGGCAACAATGTTGCCACTCAAACGTGCCACACATAATATTATTAAAAACTTTGTTAAACGAACCAGGAAGGGGTCTGTGGCAGGCCCAGTGGGAGCTGCAGATGGTGACGACGAGGGCATAAAAGTTGCAAGTGGAGCAGACAGTAGAAGGCAAGAAGTTGCCACATTTGCCTGGGAGAGCAATGCACTCGCGCCACTGTGAAGGCAGAGCTGCCAACTATTTTGCATCCATTTGAGTGCAGTTCCATGTGCCCCTTGTGTGCCTGCCCCTTGTGCATCTGTAGCTGTGTGCTGCGTCGTGTCATGTACTTCAGTTAATACTATTATAAAGAACGAGGGTAGGCGCTGATTTGCCCTAGACATAGAGCAGAAAGAACGTTGACTCGTGCCTCGCAGGAGAGCAGAGCAGAGGCACTCTCGAGTTCATTTAATCAGCGTTGATATAGGAAATTCTAGGAATAGCTGTAGAATGGGTTCACTATAGTAATTGAAGGGTAATGTATATGTAAGTGAGTCAGAGGCAGAGGAATCATAGTATATTCTGCGAAAAGTCCTCACTTTAATTGGGGAATTTCTATTAAAAATTGAATATTTGCTAAGAATCCAATTGTACAACTTTATTATTCAGTAAACCCCCTTTCTATATCCTCTGCTAGTATATTTTTATTAATCTTTCTTCTTTCTTTTTGGTTCCAGGTAAGTTTCACCATTTCACCATCAATCAAGCCACGTGAGTGTTCCCGCCCGCCATCTCTGCGTAAATAATTTGGGGGTGGGAAAAAGCCTGGAAATGGTATAGCCACGGGTGGAGGAGTACGATACCTCGAGATTGCCGACAATGCATTTTTTCTTGTTTTGAGTTTATTTTTACGGGTCGGGTCTCTCGGAGGCGCAGCATTTATTATAAACAAAATATAAATGTTTACGCTAACATTGAATGCGTACGAGAACCTGAATCTCCAGAGAAAGAAATGATTCGGTATGGGTAATCAAAACCGATATCCACCCACCCATTTCCGTGGCATTCTCCCTGCTGTTTAGTAAACATTATGTCCAACTTTTTCCGACTTTTCACCAAAGCAAAACACAGGAACCGAACCATCTACAGGCAGACCGCAGAGCGATCCCAATCGATTCGATTGGTACTTTTACTTTTCATTTGGATTGCGTCTGTGCAGCGAATGGAAAATGATTCAAATTTGTATTTGAAATTTCCAATGCGTTGATGGCTTTGTTTATAACCGATTTATATACATATAATATTTCTCCATGTATGCCATTCATCCATAAACGATCTGTATGTATGTATAATATTTTTTCATATTTATTTAGTTTTTATATTTCCGCATTTCTCGTATTGAAGTCACTTTCGGTTTCCATATGCGATCCAATATATGGATTATGCATTCTCTTTATTATGTCGTCTCCCCCCTTTCAATATGATTTTGCTGACTAATGGATATATGCACCCCTATCCCCCTGCCCTCTTTTCGGAATAATTAACATTACAAATCATATAAAAATTTCCAACTCAATTTGCATCTCCCATTGTAAATATAAGCAACAATAACAACAACAAAGGCAACAAACAACAGCTGATAAAAGATTTTTATATAGTGTTATTGTCTTTTGTTTTGTTTGTTTATTGTGTTGGTTTTTTTTTTTTTGTTGGTTAGTATTATTATTTATGCATTCTATGAAAGAATGGAAGGTCTCTCTTTGAAGAGTGACTAAAAGGGGGAGACAGAGGGTAGACAAAAATTTGGAATTTATTTCCCTGATCTTTTACGATCTCTCAACACACGATCTCTGTCTGGTCTGGGTCTGAGGCTGGGCTCGGTTCTCTCTTTTGTTCATTTGCAAAAGTGAAAACGGTTTGCTAACGAACATTTCTTCTGTAATAATAAAGAAATCAAATAACGAATAACATTTAAATGCAAATGTCAATGAATGAGAGGAAGAGTCAGTCGGGCTCGTCACACAAAAATAAAAACACCTGTTGGATCATCAAATTGAGGTTTTTCATTGGATTTACATGGAAATTTCCATTGTTTCTATTCTGAAGAATATTTCTACCTAACGGGTATCGAATGCAGGTCGTAAGAGTTAACTGTTGATGCAACTTCAGATCGTTTTGGGATTCCTCTAGAAAGATCTTTAAACAGTTTCCCCAACGGTTCACAATTTGATAGAGATTTTGGTTTTCATTAAAACGGACGATATATAAAAGAAAATGATCCAAAAATACACTTTTATATAGGGAAAGAGAGAGAGAGAGAACAGGAATGTTGTTGTGGAAAACCACTCTGCGTAATAGAATTTTCTGCAAAGGAAAAATTCGCCCACTCAAAGCACACAAGTTTCTCGTAGATGGTAAGAGAGATCTTAAAATTATTGCTTTTGCTTTTCTTCAGACATTTGGCAACACTTGTTATGAAATGACTCTCCGCCCCCGCCACCGCCCGACCATTCATCTTTGATGATTTTCAAAATTGAATTTTCCTCCGGACATGGCAAAGGCGTTGCCAGACCGCAGAGACAGATAGAGGAGAGCAGACCCTTCGAGCACTGTAGAGTGATGGAAACAATGGATCGCAGCCACAGACCGAGACCCAGTCCCCAGTTGCAGACTCACTGGCACTTTGGGGGCACGAAACTCGTTTTGGCTTTGGCCTAAGTGTTGGCTGGAAATTTAGCAGAGCAGCAGCCATCCTCCCCACTGCCATCTCTCTGTAGACTGCATTTAGCGTCGTCAAGCAGCTGGAACAGAGACTCAAAATACTCACACACATACACACACACACACACACACACACACGCTGAGGAGATGGAGGAATCAAGTAAAACAAAACTCACATCACATCCCCCGAACAATGGCGAACAGTCGGAAACACTGAAAACCGCGAGCAATTGAAACCAGAATTCGTTTGGTTTAGATTTTCACTTTTGCGGCTGCCTGACGGACACCGACACTCCCCCTCCCAAGCGTCGGTTCTCATTGCCTCCTCCCCTTCCTCCGCCTCCTTGCAGTTGCAGTCGCAGTCTGCCTCCTACTTTTCATTCTCTTTCTCCCTTTCTTACTTTTTATTTGCCCTACTCAATTTTCGAAAAAAGTAACAACCGTAATTGTGTGGGTATCGACTGCCGGATGACCTCTAATTGAATTTTTTTTTACGGGAATGCTTAAATATTACAGAAATTTATTGCGTATTTGTTTAGTAATATTACCCCTTAGAAGAAGTTTACGAAGTGAGAGTAGTTCTTCCGACTAATGATATTTGCTATCTTCATCTTTTATATTTCGATAATTTGGTTTACAGTCGCAATATGCTCTCATGCTCTTGGCTTTTAAGGGGTACCAAAAATAATGGGTTAGCTTTAATCGTTGCTTTTGTTTTTCTCTGTTAGGAGAGCTGACCGGCACGTGTTTCTCCCACATATCTCCCCCTCTCCCTAGTCTGAGTCTTTCCCTCGACTCACTCTCCTATCCCTTGAGGCTGCTGCTGCTGCTGCTTAGGCAATTTACGTTATTCCATTCTAAGGCGCAGATGTTCCATTGAACTGGTACTGGTCAGTGTATTTTCTTTATTTTCTTTGCTTTTCACTCGCTTAATTGCCCAGCTTTCTGTCTTGCTCTGTCTGTCTGAGTGGCCTGCAATTGTCCGAATGAGTGTTTGAGGACTGCCGTCAGTCAGTTGGGTTTTAGACGCCTGGACTTTGGCCTGGACAATTGGCATTTGGAATTGACATTGACGCCAAATGAGATTTGTGGCCAAACAATGAAGATCGTTGAAATAATCGGGAGTAGGGTTGAGTGGAGTACTCTTTCAGCAAGAAGCTGGAGCGGGCATTGAATAGAAGCTCCTTTGAAATGAGCTCTAATCGAAACAGCTGCTGCCACATCTTTTTGTACAAAGTAATTCCAGCGCTGTGAAACTCTCTCACGTTCATGTCGCCGTCGCGATTGAACCCGAAGTTAACCTTTTTGTGAACTGGTCAAAGTCTTGTGTTGCAGGCCGCCAATGACGTCAGCATGCAATCAACTCTCGGTCTTAGCCAACGAAGCTCTCTAGTCTTTAGTCTTTAGTCTTGGCTTTAGATTCAGCCGCAAACTTCGGTCTTCAGCCTCGACTTTGGTTTCATCTCCAGCTGTGGGATTGGATGCCGCAACATCTCGAGAGATGCTTGTCTGCTGTGTGCCTGACTGGCCAGCTTTGGCTGCTTTTTTGTTATTAATTGACTTTTGAGTTGACTCGCGAGTCGCGACTCTCGGGCGAAATGACAGCGCGCTTAATTTATTGCGTATACGCCCCATGTTGTGTTGTCTCAGGCGGGAAGGTAGGGATAGGGCACCACGGGTGGGGGCACACGGGCGGGCTCGGCGGGCACCCACAAGAGCAGTCTCGGAAGCGGACCCTTGAGGAAATTGATCAAGTTTTCCCCACATTGCATTTTCATGGCTCATAAATAAGAGGAAATTGCAACTGCAATGTTCTCAAGATGCAAGATGCTCATTGCTGTTTTTTGTTTGTGTTTTTCCTTGGAGGAAATGAAAAGTAGAGGAGAATCATGTGAGTGTTAGGGTTTTCCCTTCCTTCTTGTCTGTTGTTCTGTTTCTCTCTCTTCCAAGTATTTGCATTTTTAGCCGCTCCCTCTCTTCTCTCTCTCTCTCGCTCTTTATTTCTGTGTCTCTTGCTGGGTAATTGCCACCTTGTTTTCCATGAATCTTAGATCTCCATGCAACAAGCTGCAAGCAGCAAGCAGCAGCCTATCGTCTCGTATAATCAAAAGTGCATGTAAATACATATGTGAGAAATTTTAATTACACAGCCATTATCGTGTATATATACAGATATATGTATCTCTTGTTATTGTTGCAGGCAGACAGAGAGAGAGAGAGGGGTGATTAATGAAAAGGAGAGAATGTCATGAGAAATGAGTTACTTGGAAAATGTTGCATAGCTTTTGTTGTTGCTGTTGTTGGTATTTTTGCTGTTGCTCTAGTTTTTTGTTTTGTTTTCAGATAAACTTGCAACAAGAGAGCTGCTGCATATTTTGTTGTACATGCAACGGAAATGCAACAAATTTTTATGGGCATAACGAAGCAACGAGAGACAGAGAGAGAGAGAGAGAGAGAGAGAGAGGGAGAGAGAGAGATGGAAAGCGAAACTCTGGGGAGAGTCCGGCAGGCAGGCTGGCCTCTGGATAAGGCCCGGCCAGGGGTCTATTTATAGAGCGAGAGGCAGCTTTATCCAATTGGGGTTCTGGACGCTGACCATGTCCGGTCTTAGTTGCAGTCTTTAGTGCAGTGGTTAGTGGTTAGTCTTTAGTATTTAGTCACCATTGCAGTTGACAGCAGCCACAGCAGCAGGCCATCCAGCCAAGCGAAAACCGAAGCGAAGCCCATGGCCATAGGAATTGGCCATGGTTCTGCCTCATGCTGTGTCTGTGGCTGTGGCTTGGACTTCGACTTACATCCATAGTTGTTGTAGTCGTCGTCTTGGCCTGGCTCAAAGTAGTTCAACCTGTTCGGTGGCTTTGGCTTTGTCCAGAAGAATGTGGCTGCAAAATTTATAGCTCTTTTGCTTTCAACTTTACTCTACCTCTACGGCTTGCCCCAACCCCAAACCCAAACCCAAAGCCAACTTCTATGTTCCATCAACAGCAGAAGAATCCGCAGCTTTCATGCCTCCAATTTGCAGCAAAAGATTTACGCAAAATGTTGCTGAAAAATGCACAAGAAGTCACATAAAAAACTAGAAAGAGGCAGGGAATTACCCTCCAAGTGACTTTTCCCCCCCAAGTAAAAGTCTTTCATTTTGTTGGAGGATTACAAAAAAAAGTGAGTGAAAGAAAATCCGTTGATCCATTTTGGCACATGTCTGTCAGTCAGCATTCCATCAGGCATTTCATTCATTCATTCATTCAAACACTCACTCTGGTGTGTGTCAGCCTTTTGTTTTTTGAGCGACATCTTCTCTTGCTCTCTCTCTGTCTCTGTGGGATTCTCCAGTGCCTTCTCCAGATCTCAATTAAGTTTAATGAGCACATGAGCATTTTCATAATTGGAGCAAATTAACTTGAATGGCGCTTCAAAGAAAAAAACAACAACAGACAGAGTGATACAGAGAGAGACAGAGAGAGAGATGCGCTGCCTGCCTCTTCCACTTTATTTAGATCACTTTTGGTATATAGAAGATTCCCCCGGAAGTGTTTGTCCGACTTGATCTTTGGGTCTTAAGTCTTCTTTTTGACTGAGACTAAGACTTGACTTCCCTCTTGTTCTGTTCTGTTGTTTCTGCTGCTTCTGCACCTAATGAACCGCAATTGTCAACTGCTTGCGGGTTGGCCAGCTGGGTTTGGGCCACAACTCGCTTAAGCAGAATTCTATGGTTCTGTCACGTTTCGAGGTTACTTGGCCAGCGGGAAATCAGCCAAAGATTGAATACTCGTATCGCGGGAATGAATACAAAATAACAATAAAGTAGAGCCAAAGCCAAAGCCAAAGAAATTCTAGATCTATGGATGCTGTTGCACACATGTTTCTTGAAATTCTTGGCTTATCTTGGAGCCCCGTTCTGTCTACTTCTCTCTGCATCTGCATCTGCATCACCCTCTTCGTGCGGCTATTCGGGGTGGGGAGACCACTTAACTGTTGGCTGGAACAGTTGGTCAATTAGTTCGTTTCTGGCTTTCAACATGAGCTGCCTGTTCGGGTATTTGAATGCTACGACGACGACGACGGCCCGCAGCCTCAACTGCGGCTCAAAGGCGGCTGTGGGGGCAAACATTTGTTGGGATTCCTGGCAATGGATCGAGGAATTTTGGGTGAGTGCTGGCTGCCACAGCAATAGGCAACAAGCAACAACAAGAATGGTTGGCCCCGCCGCAGGTGGCTAACTGTGTCTGTCCAGCCAAGCAGCAACCAGTTTGCAATTAAATGTCGCCGTTTAAATGTGATTTGATTCTTTGCATAACCAAATGCCTTGGCCATTGGGCTTGCGATTGGATCACGTGATTGGTTCTGCAAGGAGTGTGGACCGGATGGGAACAGCATCCATACTGGGATGGATGGGTGGAGTGGATTGTGTATGCGGAAAATACCCGTAGTTGATCTATTAATCAAGTGAGATTCCAGTAAAGAAAAGCTTTAACTTATCAATTTGTATGGCAGTGCATAAAGTTTTTTATTTATTTATGGAGAGAGTTGCAAGTGATTCTGTGATGGTTATAAGAGTCTCAACGATCAAGTTACCTAAAGTTTATTAATTTTTTGCATAACTAAATTTCCTTGGGTGACCTTTGGATAGTTTCGTTGGAGATGTGCTCGTGGATTGCCTTAAAGAATATTAAGGTCTTGAGTTTAAAGTGAAAAATAGTTGAGAGATTCTCCCCTGAAAATAGCAATTAAAGTGAAGAGTTATTAAGAATTCCCTTAAGAACGATTAATCAAAGATTAGTAAATTGCAGCTGCATCTGCCCCTTTAGGCACAAGAAAGGGTGAAAATAGAAGTGGTTTAAAGTGAACAATTTTTGTTAAATAACAAAGATTTCGTGAAGAATTTATCGCTGGAGGGAAACACATTTCATGCGTGTTTTGCGTCCAACTCTAATGATCTCTTGAAGTCTTCCAGCCATTCCACTGGCTGGACCAACCGCTGTTTATGGGCTGCTTCTTACTGCTTACTGTTTGCTGGTGGGGAATATGTGGCTACTGCTTACTGTTGGCTACTGCTTGATGCGTGCATTGCTTGCCGCTTGGATACTGTCTCGCCTGTCCCTCCACTTGCTGTCCTACTGCTTTCCCATTTGCGGCTGTCTGCTGATTCTCTTCCCACTGCTTCTCTTCTGGCTTCTGTAGCTGCTGCTGGTACCGCTGTGGCTGTTGTTGCTGCTGCTGCTGCTGCTGCTCGCTGCGTTGAAAGTTAAAGTTCAACACGAGATGTTGCTCAACTATTTTTATGATTACAACTTTGCGGTGACTCTATGCTAACGGTTTCACACACGCTAACTAGACAGCAAAAAACAAAAACAAAAAATGTCTATGTACATATCTCTCTTTTTTTTGGCCTCATGTTTTATGCTTCCTGTTGTATGCCGCCGCGCCGCCAAGTGCGGCATAATCATGTACGAGTATCTATATAATCGTGAGCTTCTGACCAAGATCACACAGCTTCTCTGTCTCTCTCAGCTATGGTTCTCGGTTCTCGTTTCACTGTTGCGCTGTGGATTTTCCACATTCTGTGTACTGTAACTGTGAAAAGGCATTGCCTGCCGCCAGTCGAGTTGCTCTCGTCGCTTGATTTATTCATTTATTCATTCTTTTGCATGATTGCATATTTACATGTGTAATTATCAAGTTTCTGAAGCTTGACGGCAATTTGTTAGCTGATTATATAGACACACAATTATATCGCATACTATGTATATCCGACTTCAATTCCATGAATCGAAAGTGTTTTTGTTGTAAGGGTGTGGGGGGTACTGTACTTCGATCTAATTGGATCCACAGAGGGAAATGGGAAAACTGCTTTTGATGTTTGACCCACTTGTAACCCTTTGTTTATCGATTTACAAGTGCGCAAAGTGCCAGAAGAAAAGTGCGGTAAAAACTAGAAACTAGAAAAGTTATTTAATCAATAAAAGCGGAACAAAAGCCACACCGATGGCACCCATGGGTTAATGTGCTAATTTTGGGGTTTCTCCCCTTGCTCCCATCCCCCTTGTGTCAATAGCGATTTGCGGTGCAAAAGCAAAGCGAGTGATAAAGAGGAGAAGTGGCAGAAACAACATGTAAATATAGATTCGAAGAAGCGACTGAGAGTGGTGGGAGCGTGGGGGAGTGGGAGTCAGCAATGAGGCGGAAAATCGTTACAGCAAAATTAACTGAAAATGAGGGGAAAAAACAGCAACAAGCTGCTTATAAAAATAGCCATGTGGATAGGGAGAGAAGGGTGAGAAAACAGGTCAGGAGTGGCTACTTAGGCTCCGCTTTTCCTCGAGCCATTGTCTTCTATTTGCCTTTTGCCTTTGAGGTTTCTGCAGCAAGTCAAATGGAATTGCTGCTGAAAACAATTTCCATGTGGAAAAGCTTTGGAAATTGCATGTAAAGTACTCGCTTGGAATGAGTGTGGAAAGGTTGAGAGTGCCCCAAATTTAAAATGACAGTTGGACGAATAATTTAGCATGGGGAGGGTCAATGCACTGTAACCTGAAGAAAGAGGGTGGGGCGGGAAAGAAAGAAAACTTGCAACATACATACATGTGTGTATGTGTGTATGTATGTGTAACTACGAGTACGGGTTCGAGCATGTATCTGCTGTTCATCATGCTGAGAGTAGAGTATGACATTCTCCTTCCATAGATCAAACACAAACAAAGGCGCCGCCAAAACGTTGTCATGCAAAAAACAAGGCACACACACACACACACACACACACACACACACACGCAAGCTCACAGCGGAAGCTACATGCATGCTTTGGCACTGTTATTGGTTGCATGTTGCAAGCACTCGCGGGGGCAATGTCAATTTGCGTCAAGCCCAAGGGCCCCGACCATCGAACATTGTCATCATCCAAATGTCAAATGGGTGCAGCAGCAGCAGCAACAACAGAAACAGTGGCTGTGGCAGCAACAAAAGCAAGCGCGTCATGCCGGGCACTGTCGATACAGTCATGTCTATAAGTTTGTGTGCATGTTTCCACACTGCTTCTCTCTCCCCCCCGAAGCATTGCTTATCAGCTGCATTACGATGTTGCTGCTGTTCTTGTTTGCGTGCCACGTCCGCTGCAGATAAAAAAACGCGTGCTGCTTGACTTCCACTGAGAAAGAGTAGGAGAACTGCTGCTGGGGCCCTCCCCTTGCCTCTATGGAATCTGCACTGCAGCAAAATATGCAGTAGAATTTCATAAGGAGATACATTTGGCATGAGGAAGATTCATTTGGATTGGAATGTGTTCACATACAAGTAATGAGTGTTCATGAATATACATGAATAAGGAAAGTGAATGCAGAGTGAGAGAGGAGAGTGTCATGGCTAGCCAGAGGAAAGGAAATCCCTAACTTTCCTTAACCATGGAGCAATTTTAAGTGCCGTTTTTTCCAGTGTAAACGCTCTGCTGAGCCGCTGTCTAAGCCACCACCCCATTTGCCTATAGCTTCGAAAAAAAGCAAACCACACAAAGCAAACCCACTCTCAAGTGGTAACAAAATCGTTGCCTCAGCCCCAGCCCCAGTCCCAGATACATACAACCCGCCTTCAGTGCACCAGTGCAGCGTGCATCGTGCACCTGTTACCCAGTTATAGCCGTTGGCTCTCAGCAGCAGCAGCTCTGTGGCTGTGTAGCTCTGGTCGGTTAGTCGGTCGTTCAAACTGGGTCTCTCTCCTAATCATTGAATACCAAAAACCCAGAAAAAAACAAAACAAAAGCCAAAGCCAAAAGGAAGCCAACGTTTCTGGTCGAGTGCTCTCCTCCGGGGGGCAGACAAAAAGACAAACAGACAGCCAGCAATTGTAATGCAAACAGGAATCCATATTGTGCCACCGATCGCTGCCAGGGGCTGTGTCAGACAGACGTCAACGCTTTCTGCTTCAATTGACACCCTCTTCGGTAGTTGCAGTTGCCCCAAGAGTTACAGTTGCAGTTGCAGTTACAGTTGAAGTTCCATGAGGTAGTCATTACATAAAGACCATTGACTGGGCTCCACAGATTGCAGATTTTCCTCCTGCATCGCTGTAACGTCTTACAGTTGCAACAACGATTGTGCAACAGCCCTTTATGATTGCGGGCAGCCTCACCATCATCGATACGAAACACCTAATGCGGTTAAAGTTTTCGATTAGGCTTTTCTGTGGTTCAAATACTTGCTTTCTGCTCTAATCTCTTCCCACCCCGAAACTTTCCTTCAAGAGTACAACGATCAATCAGTCAATCTTTACACTATTGATTATCATGCACTGTGCTGACAGCAGCATTTACTCCATCCATGAAGACAGTGCCCGTCCCCGTTCTACTTTCCCTTTGGATTCTTTCGTTTCGTTTCGTTTCATTCGTTGATCGAATGTCACGAGCCCATGAAAACGAATCGAAACGAATCCAATACACGATTAAATTAAATGGAAAACCCACAAAAGAAACAAACAGAGACAACAATGCAATGCAATCCAATGGAAGGGAATGGAATGGAATGAACAAATGCGTTTAATCAATCGGATCAGTCTTCAATCTTGACCCACTGAGCAGTGCCCGTGCCCTGGGCAAATGGGTGCCCCAACAGCACATTCCACACTCTGCCACACATTCTGCCACGCATTCCGCATTGATTGCTTACACGTCCGTGGGTACCCTTCAATTAGGAAAACAAACCCCAACAGCAATCAACCATCAACAATCACGATGACAATCTTCAATCGAATTTAACACTTTTTTTCCTCCAGCAATTTGTTAATTTCTTTATTGATTTTTATTGTCATTTGTGTGTGTTTTCGTTTCTTCGATTCTTACGATTGCTGCCTGTTACATTTTGTTGATTGAATTTGACTGACGATTACGATGTGTCTTCCAAGTGAAAGTCTATCCATCCAATGCCCCCTCTTTGACTGGAATCGGGATTGAATATTTGTGTCTCTCTGTTTTTTTTCTGCTAATAAACTTTTGTGACATCTGATGCCCCCGCGTGATGATGCCTGATGCCTGGTGTGAGCAAACTTTCGCCATGATTTATTGGCCAGCTTGTTAGTTGGGAGACTCTTCATTATAGCCAGCTTTGTTTGGACATTGCCACATTAATCTCGGCAGCGGCGGCTGCGTCTGTAAATAAATATTATTTAAATGCCAGGTTTCCAGAAATATTTGTCGTATTTGGAGAGTCATTAACCTGAACGAAAGACCCTCCTCAAGTGCCACATGTGTGTGCTTCAAGTCTTACTCCTACTCTGATCTGCGATCTTCAAGATCTGCTGTGGCTGTCAAGCCCTTGCCTCATGCCACACACACACACACCGATACTCGTATCGTGCTGTATGTATGCCTCAATTTGGTTTTTATTTCATTCCTTATATGCCCAGATCCAATCATTCGCTCGTTCGCTTTGTGATCTGATCTCTCGAGGCGGTCAAGGTCAGCGGAATGCGATCCGATTGGCAAAAATAACCTTCGAGTGTCGTCGAGTGCGTCCATCAATGTCTCAGTCGTCGTCGCATTTGTGGGGATGGAATGAGCGACAGCCGCGCAGCATAACTGCGAAGGGGGGAATGGGATGTTCATTCTAATCAATCAATGGACCACGGACATATTACATTCCTTTCTCACCTCATAGCCAATCGATGCATCGATGGGGGGAAACAACAGCATAACTATTATCTTAATCAATGCATTTTGTACCATTTTAAATCTGTATTAACTATTTATATAAATCAATGGCGCTAATGGCTGCTGAATGGCGGACGCAGACAAACGGCAAACAATTTGCCATTCCATTTAATCAGACAACATGGAAAAACTAGCACAAACACACACAAAGCACAGTGCAGCACAACAAACCATTGATTGGAAAACACACACAGCATTTTCCCACTAGAGGCGAGGATATTGCGCAAGCGCAGCCGCAGAGCCGCACGGTCGATGTGAAAAGTAAATTAATTTGATTTGAACGGAGCTGGATGGAAAGGCACTACACTCCGTCGCTGTCGCTGCAAGGAACGTATTCCATTCGATTATGCAAGCAAGAAATGGGTTTAGGCCACCGGCAAGTGACAGATGGATGGATGTTTATAGGCCAAGATTCAGGACTGAAAAAGAAAACACCCACATGATCTTATGGCCAACGGCCTCCTGCTGCTGCGGCTGCTGTTGCGGCAACCCTCTCTCTATTGACACTTTTTCACACACACACACAAACACAAGAAATTTTTTTCCATTTGCGGTGCCGCACCTTGAGGCGGGTGAAAGTTTTCCCCCCACCCCGTTTCCCAACCGTTTCTGTGGGTGTGACGCAATTCCACGACAAAAAAGCGAATTAAAACAAAATCAACCGAAATTCTACAAACGCATTTGAAATGTTTTAATGTTGAATTAATTTCACGATCGACAAAATTGAGTGAAAACCGAATGCCTGGGCCGCGTTGCCAAATTTCACTGTGCAGCCTTGTTCACAAACGAAAGAAAAACCACTTTGTGTGGAGGAGCAGCCACAGCACAGAAATTAATATAATCGCTTCACATAAAACATTGAAACCAAATTACATACATATAGAAATTTTGCAATGCCACGGAAGAAGCGCAGACAAAAAAACCAAAAGCCAAAAAAAAAAAAAGCAACAGAAAACGTAAATTTTCAACAACAATTTAACGCTCATTTAAGCCGCAACCGAATTGTGTCTCGGAACTGGGTTTCATTATGTAATTGATGTTAATTTTTGACAGACGATGGGTAGGAGGAATCGGTGGCGGAGGCGGAGACGGAGACGTTGGAGGAGTAGAGAGTAGGGTCGTACAGGGTACAGTGACTTCTTTCTCTTTCGCTCGCTCTCTGCCTGAACTTCACATGCAAATTGGCAAAATTTTCTATGGGTTTTCTATGCATGGTTAGGAGGTTTACTTAACATTCAAATCTGCTGTATGCCACTGCCATTATCGATGATTGCGTTTGGGGGCGTGATTGGCAGCTAACTCGGCCACACGGCAGCCTCTTTTGATGTCTCTTTGCCACTATTTTTGCTGTTGTTTTTCTATCTTTCGCTGCGTGCGAAAATAAAATCAAAAGTGGAGCGCAGCGCTGTTTGTTTGTATTGTTGTTTCTCTGTTGTCTGTTTGGTTTCTGTTTTATTGACAAACGGTATTGAAAAGTGTTGCAAATTGCCCACAAAAGAGAGTTACAGATAGAGAGGCAGAGACGGAGACAGAGCTATAGAGGAGACGCGATATATTATATCATAACGTTTTTTTTTTCCGCTGAGGAGGAAGTGGCTGCTGCCCATATTTGTGTCAGCGGTAAACACTAACGATCCCCTAACGAATGGAGCAGACGTTAATTTAAAACCAAATCACTTAAAATTGTCAACCATATCGCGCTCTTTATGGCTAATGAGTTAATGGATCGACATTTGGCGCTCCTCTCACTGGAAGTGAAGTGTTTCCATTCACTATACAATACACAGAAACACTCTCTCAGAAGTAGCAATAACCGTTCGTTCTATTGCTCTCTCATGTTCTTGCAGTTTTGTTTGCATATTGCAGCAGTCTCAATTGTCTTATCTCTTGATCTGCATTTGATCTAGGAGCTTTGCTCCACTCTCGCAAGTTCTTCATTACAACGCTCACTCTCTCTCTCTCAGAAATTCTTTCTTTTGCTCTCTCAGCAACAACAAAATGAATGCGAAACACTATGCTGACCACGTCAACTCTCGTTCTCAGGCATCACTCTCTGCAAATGCGTGCTTACATACATACATATGTATTTACATACTTATGTATACATATATTGCCGATCTTTATCCATTAAATCCATTTTCTATTTACTACGCAGTTTCTTTATTAAGTAATTAAAATATTTAGATTAATTTCGTTGGCTCAATGTCAAAAGGCATTATGTGGAATTATTTTCACTCTTCCACTTGAGATATCTGACTTCTGACTGTTCTCTAATCCATACCATGTGTCCATTTCTATTTGCAGGATCAAAATGATAATCTAGCGATACACACAAACAGAGGCATCGATGCCCTGGACAAGTATGCCAATTTTCTGCGTGATCGCGTGGCCATAGAAACGGAATATGCCGGAAAATTAAGGTGAGTTTTAACACATAAAAAACATTTGAATTTATACGGAATTTGGGATCGAAAATCTTTTGAAATAAAAAATACATTCGATTTCTGGGGATTATTTTTCAAGTCTCTAAGCGTCAGGCGGCGCCTCCATTTATGGCCCCAACAAATATCCAATTAAACATAAATATTTTGTATTTAGTTATTTTGTGTGTGTTTGGAGGCCTCACCCATTTGTGGCATGCAGCTGCTGTCAAATATCTCACCAAATTCCAAATATCTCTCTGGGTCTCTCTGGGGTTTATGGAGTTCTCATTAATGTAAAAATCGTAAAAGAAAAAAAAAAAAATCGTCGTGCACTCGCTATACGAATAAGCACAAGGTCGTCCACTCTGTGGCACTTGTGTGGAAGTGATTGCACTGTCCACGGCACACGGGCTCCGTTCCTGAAATCAATTTTCTTGAGGCTTAAAACGTGTCTTTGTCTTTGCCGGTTCGTGAGGCCTTCGTAGAACAGAGAGAAGCATAAAAATAATCGTAAATATCTAAAAGCTAATTGTGTTCATTGTTTGAACGAGTGTGTTTCGTTTACTGGCGTCGCATTTCAATTGCCGTTGATACGATATATGTATGTGCGGGTATATGTAGTAATTTTTATGGAAGGAAAAGAATTTTCGAAAGCCGCACCTCCATCAGACCATCAGGAATGGACGGACCAACCGGTTGCAACCCTTTGAGGCGGCTCTAAATTGCACAATTGAGTGACACCCTCTGAAAGTGAAGCCAACATGATCTGACCACGACCTGCCCCACGCAATTGACACGCGACGCAACTGCCACACCGTCAGGGAGTCCCATCCCCTCCCCATTGAGTGGCCCCACGGACATGTGGGGGACTTAATGTGATTAGGCTTGAGTTACTCGGACTCTGACAAGCCCCGCCAATTGCCCAACGAACGAACGGTTGTACGGTTGGTGTTGGCGTGGGTCTTCATAATTGTTTAATTTAAGCAAAGATTATATTGCCGGAGTCGCTGACGTTGTCAAGGTGTTGGGGGAGACCACAAGACCGAGGCTGTTGGTTGGTTGCTTCGTTGGTTTGTTGGGAATGCTATCGGTTTCCCACTGTCTGCTTGTCCTCTGTCTGTCGCAGTGTCTGGCAGTTCCCACAGTTCCCCCAATGAGTTGGCTTGATGACTGCCACCGCCGCCACCGCTATGCTACCGAAGCTCTGCGTTGGCTGGGAGTGAACTGTGGCCCCTGTGTGATATCGCTGGAAGCTACCGTCTTGACGTCGTTTTAATGGCTTTATCATTACGCGTCTCTAAAGCTCTAGTTGTGGCCTGAAGCTGGCGCTTCATACATACATACATCTGTATCTGTATCTGTCTCTGCCTTTCCCAGCAGCATCTATGTACTGCGATCATCTACCAACTAGACCACAAAGCAGACGGCAGACCCCCAATGGAAAATGGGGAAAAACTCTATTAATATGCGGAGCGCAGAGTGAAATCTCCAGATGTTGCGTGTGCGATGAAAAGTCTCGTGTTTAATGCAAATGCTCCTCCTCTTCTTCCACTTACTACCATTGCGATTATATTTTGTATTTATCTTTCTCTCTTTTTGCATAAACAAAGTTTCACTAATGCCATGATTTTGATTTTGATTTTCCTTTTTCTTTTCAGGCGCTTAGTGAAAAATTACCAGCCCAAAAAGAAGGAGGAGGAAGACAATGAGTAAGCACCAAAAAAAAAACCCATAAGTATATTTATGTTTAATGTTTGTTAAATGTCATGGGAAAATTATCGACAATTTGTTGCATTTTGTTTCGGATTTTGTGCCTTATTTGTGGGGCAAGTCGGTCGCTTGGGATCTGGCTCGGATCTCTCAGGCTGCTCTAATTGTGCGTGTCGGAGAGACCAGATTCCCATTCATTCGTTCCATTCAGCGTGCGTGTGTGTGGTCTGAGAATCTCTCAGTTTTTAATTACATGCCATGCAAATTGTTGGTATGCGAATAACTGACATCATGACCCGCAAATAGATCTGCTTGGATGTTGGCTCTGCGCTGCGCGGCATGTGTGTAACATGACAATGAAGCCATAGCCAAGTTGAAGTTGGCTTTGGTAATGAAATGCCAAGCGCTTGTGCCTTATTCAGTTGTAAAATCCATAAATTTATCCTCCAGCCATATAGAGAGTGCCACAGCGATGACAGACAGACATACATACGAACAGAGACAGAGACAGCGACAGGGACAGACATACCGAGGCGTGGGCGTTCTGTGGCGCGTCACAAAGCGCGTGTCCCAGCTCTGTCAATCTGAGAGCTCCATAAATTGCCCTCCGACAATGGACGGGGCTAAAAAGTAGAAGAAAGAGTAGCTTGCCAGAGGCGCGAATTGTCGTGGGCAGATGGCCTTAAGCCTATGGGCTATAGCTTATTGCCACGAACGGGCTGATATTCACATGTTCTCTTTATTACAGATTTACATCGATGCAAGCGTTTCGCAATCTGCTCAAGGAAGTGGGCGACCTGGCGGGACAGCGTGAAGTGGTGTCCGAGTCCCTGCAGCAACAGATCATACAGGGTGTGACGCTGCTCTCCAAAACGCTGCGCGATGATCGCAAGGTGAGTGCTAAATGAAATATTACCCTGATTACCGATTGTAGTACAAATACAATGAATATCTCTACAGAAATGCCTTAGCGATGGTGCAATGCTGCAACAGAACCTCACCACACAGCTCTCATCGCTGGAGCGGGCCAAGCGGAACTACGAGAAGGCATACAGGGACTCGGAGAAGGCTGTCGATAACTACAAAAAGGCCGACATGGATCTCAATCTGAGTCGGGCCGAGGTTGAGCGCTACAAGAACATCATGACATCGAAGATCCAGCAGTCGGACGATGCCAAGAACGAGTACGCCAATCAGCTGCAAAAGACGAACCATCTGCAGCAACAGCACTTTAGCATCCTGCTGCCCGCCGTCTTGAGTCGACTGCAGGAGCTGGACGAGAAGCGCACCCGTGGCATACGCGAGTTCATCATTGGGGCAGCGGAAGTGGAGTCCTCGGTGGCGCCCATCATTGCCCGCTGCATGGAGGGGATTGTCAAGGCGGGAGAGTCCATCAACGAGAAGGAGGATTCGTTCAAAGTCATAGAAAGGTTTTACCATCAATCAATCCACTCGTATGTGATTGCTCATCTAATCTGTGTTTTCTTTTCAACAGATACCAATCGGGCTTCACGCCCCCAACGGACATACCCTTCGAGGATTTGTCCAAACTCGATCCGGACTCCTTGCAGGATCACTACAACAACTCCATGTCGAACCACCTGACGATGCGAGGCACGATGAGTGCCAACAAGATCAAGAAACGTGTCGGCATCTTCAACATATTCGGCAGCAACAAGGTGAGGGGATCCGTGGCCGATTCTCGGATAGGTTTATGGCTGTTGTACCATCGTTTTAGCCTCGTTTCTGCCTGACTCTCTCTCTCTCTCTCCGTCTCTCTATCTTTCTGTCGATGGAAGTTTTCAGTTTATCCCCCCACACATGTCCGTTCCTTTCTGTGCACCCAGAGCCTCTTGAGTTGAGTCGCTTCGTGATCTTTTAGTTCCTAAGTTGTCTATCCATAAGTCGTAGACCTCTGTTATGGTTTATGTGTGTGGTGTGTGTCTCTCTCTTTATAGTTTACTCATCCAGTGTTCTATCTCTTTTCCGTTCTATCTCGAATCGATTACCATTTACCACTTTAATTTACGCCTGGACCATGGTCTCTGTCTGTGTCTCTGCTGTAAGTACCAAGAGTCCAGTCATACAGGCCGTATTTCATCGTGTTCGTTTCGTGTCATCCCGCACCCACAAGACTGATTCCATATACATACTCGCTCGCTATACATACCCGCGCCATTTCCTACATTGATTGTCTTCCCGTTTGCATATGAATTTGCCATCCAATCCATGTTTTCTGTCTCTCATTTACTAATAATTTTGTGCGCCAACGCTTTGCTTTTTAGTTGTTCCCACCCCCCTCTACGCACCCAAGTGAAAAATACCCACCAGCAAATAAAACCAAAAGCTTCTTTGACAACACTCTGCAAAAATATTAATTGTATTAACTCTTGATTTCTATTTTCGTTGCTGCCATTCGATCTTAAAACCGAATCCAAAATGCTTTTACTCACACAAAACACACACAAACAAAAACAAAAAACACTCAAATTGCAAAAATAAATATGAATTTGAATATGAATATGAATACTAAATCAATTCGCTGCCAATAGCAACGGCAGATAATTGAAGCCTGTATCACGATGAAGGTATGATGAATCTTTCAGCTCTAACTACCCCTAACTAAACTAAATAACTAAATAGCCCTAAACCAACTAATTTACTAGTTCTAAATAAGCCTAGCCTTAACTAGCCTACCATTTACATATGATTGCTCTTAATAACAACACTCTATCCACGCTATCAACTAATCACAACAGCTAACCAACCACTAGTCTCTATCCACCAGCCACTATCGACTGTCGTTCGTTTTCCATTAATTAATAATAATTATAGCAGTCTCTGAGCAAAACTTTCACTTTAAACGATCGGCATATTCTTAGTTCGAGCTCTAAAAATAAACTAAAAAAGAAAAGTCTTAGCTACTAGCACACTCACACATTATCCATTTTATCATCATTTCTGGTTGTAATTTTGATTATTTTTACGATTCTTTGAGTTCATTTTTTTTATGATCCCTTGAGAAATTCCTCCGCATGATTTGAATTGAATGCTCCACCGATTAAATCTAGAAGTTATTTTCCCCATTGTGTTCCATTTGCATAATTTATTTATACATATATTTTGTATTTTGTTGATTGTTTGATTGGCGCCTGTTGATGTGGAAACAGGTTTGATTGATTCCCCCCAAAAGCGAAAGCAGGCCATTGGGTTAGCTCCTACATATTCATGTATATTTTATAATGCATTTACTCTTTATTTTGTCTGTTGATCTTCTGTTTTACTCACTGCGTGCTACTACTGTTGCTGTTCTTATTGTTGTTGTCTTGTGGATGTCTTGATGTCCGTTTATTCATATAATTTATATCCTGTTCTGTGTCGCCTGATGCCCTTAACTAATCGTGTGTTTTAATCATCATTAGAACTCCCTAACTGCGGACGGACAAAAGGAGGACTTTAGTGATCTGCCACCGAATCAGCAAAGAAAGAAGCTCCAGGCAAAGATCGTGGAGCTGCAACAAAAGATTGCACAGGAGACGAATGCCCGGGATGGCCTGATGAAGATGAAAGTCGTCTATGAGGCGAACTCATCGCTGGGCAACCCCATGACCGTTGAGGGACAACTGAACGAATCGGAACACAAGCTGGAAAAGCTGAAAATCGATCTGAAAAAGTATCAGGGCTACTTCGAGAGGGCCAGCCAGGCGCAGGTGGCCAACAATAGTCCGCAGGCGAATCGAAATCAATTACAGAACGGACACCGAACATCGAGGTGAGCTGCGACTGAATGAATGATATTTTACATCTCTGATGTGTTGGTCAACTAATCGTGATCTTTGTTGTTTATTCACCTGCAGACATTCCAATGGCAGCGCCGATGATCATCACGACGACGGCGATGACCAGCCTGACGATGCTGGCAGCTTAAGCAGGTCAGGTTCTGAGGATAATGTGGCGCAAATACAAAATGGGCATAATAATAACAATAACGGGTACACTCATAAGTCTACGTTCAATGTTTATACATATACTATATATCTCACCCACAACACATCCATACATACATACATACATTATCGTAGAATTTATAATTTGACATCCCATTCTGTACATTGCTCATTGCACTTATCCTTATCCTTGGTTTCGGTTCCGTTCCCATTCCCATTCCCTTTTTTTCGGCCTATTATTTTACAAGAAATAACATTCCAGAATGAGCCCACAAACATATGCCAGCGATACAAAATTTGAAGATGAATCTGCTCTGTTTTCTAATTTGTAGTTTAAAATTATTGCTTTTGTTTTTGATTTCGATTCTTGATTGCTTTACACCGAACATTACAACACTTAATAATGTTGAAATTGCAACTTCTTCAAATATTTCGTTTCATTTTGCCTTTTCCATGGTGAAATCCAGCAGTTCGGCAAGCCCCGAGAGTGGCCTGGGCACGTCGCACACATCCCTGCCTGGCTCTGGACAGGGAAGCGCCAACGAGAATGCCATTGGCGAGGATGCGTACTTTGAGACGGAAGTGGAGCCCCTGCAGCCACTGGGCACATGTCGAGCCCTGTATCCCTTTGAAGGTGAGTAGTAGTCACTGACTCATTAATTGGAACACTAAACATATTTGTGTATTTTTGAACAGCATCCAGCGAAGGAAGCATACCCATGAATGAGGGCGAAGAGCTTCAGGTGATTGAGATCGATCAGGGTGATGGCTGGACGCGAGTGCGGCGTGCTAACGATTCCAATGGCTGGGACGAGGGCTTTGTGCCCACGAGTTACATCGAGTGCACGCTCTACGCTTAGGCTTAAAAACTTATGGGCGGGCAATCAGCCAGGCGGTTTTAAATGTTAACTACTCAGCAACATTTGCATATGTTCCATTCATTTTGTGTACTTTTGTCATAACTTTGCGTTCTGTCAGACAGCCATAACACAACCCCCCCAACCCACACACACACATACACACTACGCACAACCATGTACATTTTGACTTAAGCTAAGTTCGACTCCCATTAACTCTCGGTTGCTTTGTATATTTACTTTGATTTTAAACGTCAATGAATGATCTTATGGTAGTGCAAGCGATATCATACTATACCATACTATAGTCATATGCACCTACGAGCAGACCTCACCTAATTGTAAGCACCGCAACGTAACGTTTCCCTCTTCACTGCAACAATCATGATTACACCTATTTATATACATATATATATGAAATCAGATTTATATGGCACTTAAATATGTGAGAACGTGATGAACCAACTTGAAACTTGACTCGAAAATAGGATTGTGAACACATTTGAAATTAATCATACATCATTTCGGAATGCGTTCATGATACATATTTTCATTCACGGCCTTGGCCTCGGGAGCATCTGCCGCTCTTCGCACTGACCAAGAAGAGGGGCAGAGTGCGTTTCCATCGAATTGTAGCACTAAAACTTTGGTAAATATGCAAAGATCAGAATGGGAGCTGAAGAGAGAACCCCCAGAACATCGACTATACCAGAACAACACCCATTCATACAGACACTCACACACGCACTCACACACGCACTCACACACGCACTCACACACACACACACACACACACAACTCAAGGATAGGTATAGCAACAGTTATGGCAATCCTGCATGACATGCGGCATATGCAATGCGAAAGCGAAGAACGCGCTAGCTTGTTTATATAAATAGCAACATTTGTACATTTTACTTTACACACTATGCATAATGCCTAATTTTAGTTTGAAGATAACTTTAACTTTGTATTGCCTAATTTTAGTTTGAAGATAACTTGTATTGCTCTTTGCCTTGTACATTTTTACACATTATGCTTAATCCTATGCGCATCGAAGGAAGCGAGAGCGAGAATCAGATTGATTTGAATAATGCAGCAAGTAATTATGTTTTAGGGACTCCTAGACGTTTAAGTT
Source organism: Drosophila subsilvestris (assembly GCA_035043285.1). NCBI lineage: Eukaryota > Metazoa > Arthropoda > Insecta > Diptera > Drosophilidae > Drosophila > Drosophila subsilvestris. Next base: position 273,150 of record JAWNNB010001728.1, on the reverse strand, counting down.
CACAACATTTAAGGCTTAAGTCAAAAGCAAAGCCGGGCGGCGCTGCATTTGTTATGTTCAACGCCACTTTGCAATACATTTATTTATAATTTACAAAACAATGCTACCGTTTAATGGTAAACCACAATCAAAAACAAAAACAGGCCGACCAGGCAGAGTGAATTAGATTTTTAGTTAGGTATTCAACAGCCTTTTCCATGTGTATTTTCTACTTTCATTTCGCATAGACTTAAGTGTGCATACCACTGAAACTGATGAATTGTGTTCCAAACAATTCCAAAATTCTTAAATTTATCTAATTTTAAATTCGAACCGAAACAGGCACATACGTATTGCGTGAAAATTGAAATGAATATAGAGTTTAAGTGACAAAATACGGTATATCTATGTGAGAATTGTCAGCGTAATAAAAATAACTCAAATAAATTGTGTACATTTTTACATTCCCAATTAAACATTCTGCAGACTAAGTATTTACTAAGTAATTGCACACTGCGGAATCATTATCATTGATGCCAATCGACGGAGTGGCCTCTTCTGATTACAACAAAACATGCCACGCCCACATCTGCCCCTATTTGGCGGAGATATAGCTTGATTTAAAAAAAAACAGTATTTTTTGTTGGAATGCTATATCTCGGCCAAATGAGCTTCGATCGGCGCAGGACTTACTTCTCCAGGATCGTAAGGATTCAAACTGTCCATCGGCTATAGTTTTTTCCCGATCACATGATCCTGCGAAAAACAGCGAAGGAATAATTGATTTATAGCGATTCCAAGGCAATGTCCTTATTGTCCTTGGTGTCAAACGATAGACGACTTTCTTCTGATCACCCGGAGGGGCGGCACGCCCAGATCGGACAGGAAATGGCAGACTTACATGCGTTTTAGTCTAAATCTATGTAAAATTGCATTTCCTGGCCAATCCTGTGGGTCCTCGGGATCATTGATGGGTTTGGCGGATGCGCGAGATTTTTCCGCTCCCGACGACATATAGCTCGTCCTGCTAGGACCTCTGGGAGCGGAGCTACGTGCGATTTTACATGAAAAAGTGGCGCCCCCAAGTGTTCGTCAAATGTAAAAAGACTTAGCAAAATTCAGCTTAAAAGTTGGTGATTTTGGGCATATTTTAACTATTTTACATGCTGCTACTTGCGCACTAGTGGGACCGACTTGGACAACAGATATGCCTATTTGTCGGCCGATCTGGACGTGCGATGGCTTCCTGTGATCGGGACAACGTCCCTGATCTTATGGAGTCCTTGGCAAGGACGAAGGACATCAAGGATCAAAGTTGTCAATTTTCTCCTCTGTCTGCATTGGCAACATCCCAGTGGTCCCTATCGAGGATCAAGGACATTTATACCCACTTATACATTTTCTCCGCTATTTGTGGGCCGATCTAGGCGTGCGATGGCTTCCTGTGATCGGGGGAACGTCCCTGATCTTATGCAGTCCTTGGCAAGGACGAAGGACATCAAGGATCAAAGTTGTCAATTTTCTCCTCTATTTGCATTGACAACATCCCAGTGGTCCCTATCGAGGATCAAGGACATTTATACCCACTTATACATTTTCTCCGCTATTTGTGGGCCGATCTAGGCGTGCGATGGCTTCCTGTGATCGGGGGAACGTCCCTGATCTTATGCAGTCCTTGGCAAGGACGAAGGACATCAAGGATCAAAGTTGTCAATTTTCTCCTCTGTCTGCATTGGCAACATCCCAGTGGTCCCTATCGAGGATCAAGGACATTTATACCCACTTATACATTTTCTCCGCTATTTGTGGGCCGATCTAGGCGTGCGATGGCTTCCTGTGATCGGGGGAACGTCCCTGATCTTATGCAGTCCTTGGCAAGGACGAAGGACATCAAGGATCAAAGTTGTCAATTTTCTCCTCTATTTGCATTGACAACATCCCGGGGGTCCCTATCGAGGATCAAGGACATTTAGCCTGATTAGACCAGCCTGAAACTATGAAGTACTTTTTTTGTAAAAAAACGAACCCCAAGAGTATTTCATTGTTTTTTTTAATATATTTGACTTGCTTTGAATGCTGTTTTTCTTCCGATCAGGACGTGCCACACGATCGAATTGAAAGCATGGAATATGATAAAAAATATTCAAAAAAGACAAACAGCGATTTTTATTAAGCATTTTATTTGGATATTCTTACGCGTGTGGTTTACAATACAATAATGTTTTCTTTTTTTTGTAATATTTCTTGTATGTTTTTAACACAAATATTATTTTATTTATATCCCATTACAGTGGTGATGCTAAAACGTTTAAATCCTTTCAATAAGTAGGTATTTTGACGAATACTCGCAAGATGTGCATTACGAAAATTAGCGATACACGTCCTGGGCTGTTTTGTGTGGTAGGTTCAAGTGAATAATCTCCATGCTATATTGTTCGTACATGTGGTTTAAATTTGATCTATTTATGGTTTCTCAAATTGTATATTTATGTATATGTCAATGTTAAAATATGCAAGCGTAAAAAGTTGCTTGGTTCTTGTAAAAAAATGAGACTTTAAAAGCATTTCACTTTCCAGGCTTTGACTACTATTTCATTACGTCCCCGTTTACACATGCGCTTGTATAATTGCTTAAATTAAACTACAATAATAAGCGATTCATTTAATAATATTCTTCGTACATGTACATAGATAATAACTACATCAAATTAAAAGCAAAGGTGTATTCCATTACGACGCTGCAGCACAAAGCATTCGCTTTTATTTAATTTTTAAACATTAAAGCCAATAAGAAAATGCGTTGAACAGCTAGTGCCTGCCATATTCATATTCATGTTCGCGATTTTATAGTTTTTATAAATATATAAAATATATATATTTTTGCATTTAAAAACTCGGGTATGCAGCTCAATATCATTAAAAATGTGTGTGTATGTAGATGGAAAATGTCAAATTGTCTAGTTAATTATTATGCTTAACGCTTTTCGGTTTTCGATTTGAAATCGGTGATGTTCAGAGCTGGTGAAGATGCTACTGCTGCCCTTCCAGAGAGTACTTCATCGGTGTGAGCGCCTAGAAGTGCGCCTTGTCTGTAAGATTAGAAGGAGAAGAACAAAGTTTATTATCAGGAATGCTGTCATGGGGCGGGGCGGCGAGTATTACTTTTCTCTTTCAAAGTTGAGCTCTGCTTCTATATCGAAGACCAAGTAAAGACACAAATCAAGAGGAAATCAAAGAACATAAAGCCGCGAGGCCTGGCCTCGGGATGCTTACCTAGCCAAATATTCTATGTCTCTGTTCAAGCCCCATTTTCATATACGTCTAGGTATGTACGAGTATTCTCTCTCTCCCATCCTGCGCCACTGGCCTTACTGGCCTTGCTGCTGCTGATTCTTCACATGGTCGCCCTCATCCTCGACCACCGTGGACTCGTCGTGCGACCAGAAACTAGCAGACATTTGCGACGACGACATGGCACCCACACCAGGGAACGAGTCCTCCATGAGCGTGCTGGAGGCACAGCTCGTGATGCTGCCAGACATTTGTGAGTTGCCTGCGCTGGTCTGATACGTCGCCGTGGTGCCAGCCGAGCTGGTCGTCTGCTCAACGCAGAGGTTCAGCGAGTCGATGGACACGTCCTTCGACATGCCGCTCTCATCCAAGGGCAGTTCCTGAAGGCCACCACCCACAGTCGTTGTGGTTATCACCCGCGTCACAGTGTGCTCATGGCCATCAGCATCAGTGCTGGTTGTGGTGGTTGTTGTGGTGGTGGTCAGACCATCTCCCAGTGTGACTCCTCCGCCGCTGACAAACTTGGTCATCAGATCGAGCTGCTCGTCACCGAACGACTCGATGCTCTCCTGGCGCGAGTGGCGTTTATCAATCTCCAATGAATCAATGTCGGATCGCGTGGTGGCATCCTTTGAGATGTCGAAGCTCTCAATGCTGCTGGTCATCATGTCGTGGCTCTTGCTGATCTCCATGCTATCGATGCTGTCCTTTTCGGAGTCCTGACTATCGATCTTAGACTTGGTCTCCAGTTCAGTGCCGGTTGGGTCGGCCATCTTCACCGATGCCGATCCTGGCTTACTGTCACCCTCCTCCCGCTCCAGCTTTTGCTTGAGCAGGGCTTCAATGTTTTCCGCTTGGCCCGAGGGCACCACTTCGGTGCGGGTAACTGTGCGGGTCACCTTGGTTACCACCACGTTGCCAGCGGCTCCTTTGTCGCTGCCATTCGATTTGTTCGACTCGTCGGATCGTGAGAGCATCGCCGCCTCCTCCCTGGCCTTGATCTCAGTGAGATGGGCCTCAATGCAGGCATTCTCCAGACCCTCGAACTCCTTTAGACTGGATATGGACACATCGTCGCCGGGCGCAGTTCCACTTCCACTGTGTCGGACCACGTAGCGACGTGTGAAGCTGCCGTTGCTCGAGTCCGTGGAGCCCTGGTGGGTGCGGTTGCGGTTCTCCAACGAAATGGCCTGCTCCAGGGACTCGAATTCCTGCAGACTGCTCATGGACACATCGTCGTGCTCGCCGCGGGAGTGGTACCGTCGCGCGGCCATCACATCGTATTCGGGTGTGCTCGAGAAGGAGTCCTTGAAGCTACTGATGCGACTACTGCCGACCTCAAACTCCCCATCCTCCTCCTTGATGTCCTCCAGCACGGCGCCAGTGAGGTCGTAGGGATATCGCAGCTGGTTGTCCGTCAGCTGCATCTCCACCCAGCGCTTGTTGGCTGCCGCCGTGTCGCTGGAATCACTCTCCTCCTGCTGATCGCTGCTGCTGCTGGCGCCCGTGGGCGGACTCTCCTCAAACTCAAAGTTGAGATCATCCTTGTACAGCTGGGATCCCAGCTTGGGGTCCGCTGGTGCAGACTTGGTGATGATCTTCTCAACGTCAGAGTCATGCTTCTGCTCGTACTTGACCGGTGCTATCTTGATGCTCTTGCCGCCGAGATCCACTTCGTTGGCCTCCTTGGCCACCTCCTCAATGATGACGAACTCGTCCGATATGTCCGGCTGCTCGACCATTTCAAAGGAGTCTGGCGAATCGGGCGCTTTGCGATCATCGTATTCCGCACCGACCTCTGCACGCTTCAGCTCCTCCAGTTTCTGTCTGTACTGTTCCTGGACTCGCCTCTGGAAGTCCTGCTCCTTCTCTTCGGCTTTGGCCTTTTCGTACACAGAGGTATCGCTTGCCTTATGCAGCTCCTCCTCGGTGCGCACTTTGTACAGGGTCTTCTCGGGGAAGTCGTCCGCCTCTTCCAAAATCGGCGACTTCACATCCTCCGTTACCATGATGTCGGGTATTTTCGAGTAATCCTGCATGTTCTGTGAGGGACGACGCTCCTCAATCATGGCTGCCTCCGCCTCCAACTCCTCGGTCGCGTCCTCCACTATGATCTCTGCCACCAGCTGGGACGGGGTGAACGGACGCTTCTCCAGCTCCGCACTGTGGTCCATCTCGGCAGCTGCCTGCTTCTTTTTCTTGCTCTTGCGCTCCTTGGGCGAGCGGAACTGGCGCGCATACTCGGACTCGTAGGGATCTGTGTCCGACTCACTTTCCGACTCCTTGCCCTCGCCCAGCAAAGCCACCTCCTTGTCCAGGTTCTTTAGGGCATCGCCGGAGATGCTCTCGGTGCGCTTGTGGCCGCGTCTCTTCGACTCTCCGCCCGGTGGCGTACTGGCATTCGAGTCCTGGGGAGAATGCTCCTTGCTCTCCATCTCCAGCATGAATGTGGCATCCTCCGGCACGGAGGCAGAGGGCATTGGTTCGTCGTGTCCATATTGGAATCCCTCGATACCGGTGAGCGATGACGAGCCTGCCGATCCGATAATGTCATCAAAGTTCTCCACAACGGTGTCAATGTTGGACGTACTGGACATGCTGACCGAGAGAATGCTGCCCTCGTCCAGGCTGGAGGCCAGCTTGGAGTCGTCAATGGATCGCCTGGGGTCGCCGTGATACAGCAATATGTCCTCGGCCCTCTCGCTCTCACGGGGACTTTCGGCCTTGCTGTCCTCCATGGGATAGGCCAGGCCCCAGGTGCGTTCGGCCTCTTTGGGCTTGGGATACTCTTCGATTTGGATTGCCTCGATGGCCGGCTGTTCATCCGCCTCTGTCTTGGGCTTGAAAATCATCTCCTGGGATCGCTTCATCAAGCTCTGCTGCTCGTTAGTCGGATACGAGGACCCTGTCAGTTCTACGCTCTCATCGCTGTCATCATCATCGGCTCGCAGGTCACGCATGCGAGAAATTTCCTCCGACTCAAAGGGGTCTGCCTCCGCGGAGGAGGCCACCAATGTCTCCGACAACTCGGACACATCGATACTGGCCAGATTGGCCGAAGTCTCCGACTGCGAGTCGAAGCTGCGCATGCTCTCGTGCGAGCTAATGGTCTGGCCACTGCTGCTGTTCAGAGTGCTGAGTGCACTCACGTACTCGGTAGCCTCGCGACAGGTGGAATCGCGAGCAGTCTGGTATTCGCTGGAGGTGCCGGTGCCAGTGCCAGTGGCCGTCAGTAGGATGTCCAGGTCCGAGGACAGGGGTCGACTCTGTGTTTTATCGAAGCTCTTGTGGTAGCTCTCGCTGGAGCTGGAATTGTCTACGTCGGGTATGGACCAGCGGTTGGTCGAGTCCGGCGATGACTCGGTCTTCAGCCGATGAACCACCACATCGACCGGCCTGATGGACTGGTCCGATGTCACCTCCTCGAAACTGCTCGTGGTGATGGACTTGTCAGCAGCAATCTCCTCCGCCACCATGCTGGCAGTGGTTAACTTTTCCGTGTAGTAATCCTCCATGGAGCTGAAGTCCTCTGCTGTCTCCGTCGATATAAACCCAAGAGAGGCCTGCTCTTCTTTCGCCATGTGCTCCTCCATCGAGCTTAATTCTTCGGCGGTGCCGGTGGATACGAATCCCAGGGATCCGTGGTCATCACGCCCCTCCACGCGTCCAAACACGTCTTGAGCATAGTGCGCCATTGCCGCCTGCTTGTTCAGGGTCTCCCTGATTGTGGTATCGAATAGGCCCTCGGGGGGCTGGGTACTGTCCAATGTGGACGTTTGCATGTCGGGTATGCCGATAAAGGACGATATATCATCGCTCTCAGCACCGGTGGCAAAGGCGTGGGGCATTGTATCGAATTCGAAGCCGACTGGGGATTCTTCGATTAACTTTCCGTCTCTTGTATCACTCTTCGCTGATTCTAGGGAGTCTTGTGGTTCGAGACTGGCTGCACTGCCCAGCGATTCATCAACGATGTCTGTTCCGGTGGTAGCTTGTGGCTGCTGCGGCGAGTGCACCACCTTCGGCTTGCCCGCACTGGGGATTTCCTTCTCAGATATCTCCCACTCACTCTTCTCCAGCGGCAGTTCAAACCGTTCTGTGGAGGATATTGTGTTCACTATTTCGGGAATTTCCTTGCCGGACTCATCGGGGTCTTCGCTGCTCGAGGGCGCTACCTCTATGATTGCCCGACCACTGGAGCCGGTGGACGTGGTAAGGCTCTCCTCCGTCGTTACCTGGGTGAGAATTGGTTCACCAGCCTTCTCCTTGTCGGCATTCTCAAACTCTAGGATGTCGTTTCTGGTTTCGGAACCCTGCCTGACTATCTTGCTATCCACGGCCTCGACATCGTCACGCTTCATCGTCACGTACTCCTTGAACACATCATTGGTCTCGTCCGAGTCCACGGACACCTCCTTCATCAGCGATATGTCCTTGGCGTCGATGCCAATGTCCGTGGCGGCATCTTCATCCTGGGGTGTGTTACCCGCTGACTTCGCTGTGGTCTTCGTGATTACATTCCGGCTCGATTCGCCGATATAAAAGCTGGTGGTCTTCTCGGCTGCCTCCGACTTCTCAGTGTCAGCATCGTCCACAGATATCTCGCTCGTCGGCTCGAAGCTCTCCGTGTGATCCTCCGAGGCTGTGGTGGTGGCGGTTGTGGTTGTGACCACATCACGCAGCTGGGATCGGATGGATAGCTCTGTGGAGGGCTCGGACGTCTTGGAGATGTCCTCCGTAAACTCGAAGCTTCGCAGGCTAATGCTGTCGGACTGTTCGGCCAGGGCGGCCAGATTCTCGGAAGGTTCCGTATGCTTGATGGGAGCGCGGGGCTTCGGGACTGGTGCGGCGGCATCAAAACTAATATCGATCGGTATGTCGGGTTTTTGCACATGGCTGGGGATCGTGGTGGTGATGGTGCTGTCGATGCCGGTGCCTTCGGAGACGGGGGAGCTGGCTTTGAGTACTCGTGGCTTTGGTGTGGGTGTGTCGTGGCTGGTGGTAGTGGACAGTATATTGGATTCTACCGCCGGCACATCTGCTGTTTCGTTGTCTGTGGCGACTGTGGCTGCCACAACGGCCGACGGTGGTACGGGAGTGGTTTCACTTGAGATTGGTAAATCGCCGCCTGTTTCTACAAAACAATAGGTGTGAAAACAAAAGCAGTTTTAAAAGTGTTGTGAAAGTCGAGAACAGAAGATGAGAAAGAGTAAACACAATCATACGATTATAGAGGATAGGAAACAGGAAACAGTAAACAGAACAGGATGAGTTAACAGAGGTTAATGCATTCGAGTACGAGTACGAGTATATGTTGATTGGTTAGCATAAGATACGAGTAGATTGAATGATAGATAGATAAGATAGATTGATAGATAGGTTGGTTCATAGAGATGGAAGTAGAGATAGAATGAGAATGATATGATGATTCGACATGCATATTTCCATATGAGTTAATAACATGAGTACAAACTAAACCAACAACTGAATAGGATAAATGCAATTAGAGCTCAACTTGAACAAAAAGTCATTATTGGCCGCCACTTCGACACCACTTCACACACGCACACACATCTAGATTCTAGACTCTAGAGGTATGCTGTCTCTACGCGCTATACGAATCAGCAATGGATCAGCAATACGATACTTTACAAAATACTATATGTATGTACATTATGAAAGCATTGGTTAATCGCATTTGCTTATGATACCTGCGGTCAGCTCTTGAATGTCATTGTCGGGTGTTATCTGGTTCTGGGCCATATCGGCCATTGTGTTGGTCGTGGGCGACACGCTGTCGTCCCAGCTGAGCTTGGAAAAATCGCCCTGCAGGGCACTGATCTCATCCTCGTGCACAGCCGACTCGAAGGCCTCATCGAACTTCGCACTCACATCGTCCATGTCAGTGGATAGCTTCTCGATCTTGCGCTCGATGCGTCTCGTGCGCGTCTCTGATTCGTCTTCGGTTTTATCTTGACTAGTCACTACAGGTACAGGTACTGGTACTGGTTCTGTTTCTGTTACTGGCATTGTTTCGGGTTCGGGTTCGGGTACGGTTTCTGGTTCATGAAACATGGCAACGGGAATGGGAGCAAACAATACGGGAGAACGGTTATAGCCAACGGACTAAGCAACAGAATGGGTTATAGTAGTAGTTCGCCTAGTGCCAGCAACGATCCTATCTTCTAGTATTCTATCGTATGACCAGCGCAAAGCTCTAGGACTCTACACGGGAAAGTATGTAGTATGTTTACCTTTTGCCGTTGATGAGGTTGTGGCAGCAGCTTGGGAGTGCGACTGCGACTGCGCCTGTTGCTGTTGGTATTGAGTGGTTACTGTGGTCGTGGTCGTGGCGGTTATGTTTTGGACATGCAAGGGTAAATGTATGTGCTCGTCGGTGAAGCTCATGTTATCATCGAATGACTTGCCCGACATGGACTCGATTGTGGGCGATTTGATGACATCAACGCCGTCAATGTCGTCGCATGTGATGGCATAGTTGTCACTCTCCGAATTGTATTCCTGCTTAACGAACTCGTGACCATTGGCCTGGTGCTGGTGGTCAATGCCGTGACTCTCAATGATCTCAACGCTCTCTTCGAGCACGCTATCCACCAGGATAGTGGCTTCCTCGCGAATGCGTGCCACAAGATCTGCAGCATCATCATCATCACCTCCACTTCCACCTCCACCTTCACCTTCACCACCACCAACTTTAACATCACCTGCAAGACAATTGCACAGATTCATTGGTAGATAGGTAGAAATTGGACAGATAGAGATACAGATCGAATGAGATCGGAAAAGCAAGCTGGGAAATCATGAAGAGCATGAGAAGCGAGTGGATGGATGGTGAGCGGAGTAAGTGCGTTGGTTTAAGGTTAGCGTGGTGTGATAGCAGATATACGATATACGAGATGGCGGTGATTTGTGGGTGGGTGAAGTGAATCGTGAGACGTGAGATCTTTAGCATTGAGTCGAAGCTGGTCAATTGGTTGTCTCAATGAGCTTTAATTGCATTTTGTAAACTAATAAGATTAAATTACTCAATGAAGCATTATGGAATGTTTGCAAACAACACAAATACGATTATTTACTATATATGTACATTTAATAGTGGGGGATTACTTACCGATTTGCTGTGAGCTCGTTTCGGTATCCAGAATGGATGTGTCAATTAATTTTTCCTGAAGGGTTTCTGCAACAGACAGGACAACGATTAGAAACATTCAACTGATTGTGGGAGCAGGAAACACAAAAGTGACCTAAGGGCTACATTAATTTACGCTACAAACGAAATGATAATGGAATGATTTAAACACACACAACTGATAAGGCAAGTTCATAAACCAAAAACGGATTCCAAAGAACGTTTCTGTTAGCGTTAGTACGAGTACCACTAGGAAGAACAGTGTAAATTTTAAATGTTAGTTGAACTTTGGTTAGTTAGTATGAAGTTGTTAGTAACAGAGTCGTAACGGTTAGTATGACACGGGGCACAGACACGGGACGAACGGGATGGTGGCAATGCGAGTTGGGATTTGGCTTTTTGCTGCTTTTGCTTTGAGTGTGGCGTGGCAATAAGTTGAACGAAAATGCTTGGTATTTGTTGTTGGATTTACTTACAAAATGCTTGAGTTTGAGTGTATGTGTTGGGTTTAGTCAGTAGGACTTTCGTATCAATGAGCACTTATGAACTATTGTTGAGATGCCTTCTAATCAACAGCTGGGACCGTATCGGAGCGGACCAGGGCGGCACGGAGAAGACACTAGTTGCCTCCTCTAGCGGCTGACTCGTCGGACTCCACATACTCAACGTCGGTATGGGCATCACGAATCATGCCTTTTATGTGCAGCTTCTCGGACTCGCTGTTGAAGCTGCGGCCACTCTTCTCGTGCACCACGGTGTAGCTCTCATTCAGCATGTCGTTCAGCTCCTTGCTGTCGCTGTTCGCCACTAGGATGACTGGCGGCTCCTCGAGGCCGTCCTCGGCTTCCGACGGCAGCTGAACGTCCTCTGTGTCCGTGTTTTGCTGGCTCACCACATCCTCCTTGAGCAGGCGCATGTAGAGCGGCTGGAGCTTGCTCTTGCTGCACGCCCTCTCAGTAGTCGGTGGGGGTGGTGGTGGATCGGAACCATCGGATATATCGGACACATCGTCAGTGGATACGTCATCGGCATCGGTTAGTTTGTTGGAGTGGTTCGAACCCTTGGCCTGGTGCTTCAGTTGCTCCACGCGCTTCACTCCAGGGGGCAGTCCGCACTCACTCAGGTCCATGTCCTCGCAATCGGTGACGCCCTCTTCCTTGGCCTTGGCCACATCCAGCAGTTTGTTCTTGCCTTTGCTCAGGGTGCGTGTCTTCATCTTCTTGCGACGGTTCGTCCCGTCCACGAATATTTCCTCCACATCGGTCACGGATTCGGCGTTTGAGTGGACCTCCAGGCGTTTGTTCTGCTGCTGCTTCATCAGCTCATTGGACACGATGACCTCGTTCTCGATCAGACCTGGCCCGCCGACCGCAGCCTCTTCAGCGACTGAGTGACTCAGACTCCAGTCTTCGGCGCACGAGTAGTCCTCGGAGTCGGTGTGGACGGCATCTTTCAGGTGGTTGTAGATGCCGAACTCGTAGTTGCGGTCCATGGGCATGACATTTGTGATGGTGTCTCCGTTCTTGTCCTCCTTCAGCTCCACGACCTCGCGATGCGGCAACGGCAATGCCTCGGGCGAGACTGCAATAGCTTCCGGCACTGTGCTGGCCAGCGACGAGTCCTCGCACCACATATCCTCGATGTCGGTCACACAGGTGCCATCATCGCCAGCAGCCAGGATGACGGCACGTGGTATGGGCTGCTCGTCGTCCTCCTCATTGTCAAAGCTGTCCTCCGCTGCCGAGTCATCGATACCCTCAACATCGGTGAGCACCTCCTCATGCATGGCCGCCGGTTGGAGAAATTGATGCTGCCCAGGCATGGGCAGTGTGGATTTGGAGTTGCGACGCGGTTGTCCAGTGACGCTGAAGAAGGCCACATCGATGGGAGGGCTGCTTTCACTTACACTCTGACCTCCGGCTGCCCCTTGCTCCGAGTCCGACTCACTGCCCGAGCAGGCTATCTGGCAAACCTCCTCGTTTCCGCTGTCAGAGACCTCCAGCACCTCGTCCTCTGACATGCCGCGAACACCGATGCCTGTGCAGTCGGACATGGCCGAGGCCAAGTCACTAATGTCGCTGATTACGGACACATCTTCGTACTCATCGGAGTCGTCCTGGTTCTTCTCGCCATCGGCTATATTGACGCGTCCCAGATCGCCCACAGCATGGTCCAGATCCACACAAACGGACTTCTCGCAGCCGTAGTCCACCTCCGAGTCGGTGTCGTAGTCTTCGCAGTCGGTCAGATAGTCGGCCAGGCCATTGAGGTTTTGTGCTTGCATGAAGTCCCCGTCTCTTATTTCGCATCTCTCCTGGCCATCCTGGTTGAGGGCTTCCTGGTTCTGTAGGCCCTGCTGCAGGAACTCCCGCAGCGACAGTTTCAGTTCTGGGTAGGCGACGCTCTTCTCCTCGTCCTCCGATTCGGTGTCATAGTCTTCCACATCGGTCACATCGTTGTCGAATGGGTTGGCCTTTTGCTGTTTGGCCTTGGGTCCAACAGTACCAGAGCCACGTCGCAAACTGGGCTTCAGCACCTCTGCCTGGCTGTCAAAGTCTTCTACATCGGTTACGCCGCCTGCCCCATTGCGGCCATAGTCCATGTCATTGCTGTCAGAGTCCCGGGATGACGATGATGAGGATGCATCGGAATGCGACGAGTGATGATCGGCCGTTACAGATATAGTTGGGAGCTTCTTAGACATTTTGTTGGGTTTAATTTTAGGTTTAGGTTTAGGTTAAGGTTTGGGTTTCGTTTTCTTTTTTTGTTTGGTTTCGTTTGGTGGTGGTGTGTTTATAGTATTTATGACTTTGATTTGTTGGTTATTTAGTTATTGGTTTTTGTGTTTGCTATTTGTGGAGAACAAGTTAAAGTTAGATTAAGTGAAAGCGTTTCATAAATAGTATGTACGAGTATATCAATAAGAAAAGTTGCATTCGGAATCTGGGCCCTGAGTGTGATGGGTATCGTAGCTAAGCTATTCTTAAGATCAAAGTTCAATGTGCTCTATGCCTAACATCAAGTGGCTTCCCATATTTACCTTTGGATGTGCTGCTCTTCTCCACCTCAGTCTCCACCACAATTCTGCCGCTCTCCACATGCAGCTGCAGCGAAGGGTCTAGGGCAGAGGCACCTAGTACTAGTCCTGCCCCAGGCCCTGCCCCTGAAACGACTGCACTGTGGTGATGTGGCTGCTGGGGCTGCGGATGCGGCTGGTGATGGTGTTGGTGCTGCTGCTGGCGGCGCAACGTCTCCTCAACGAGGGCAAGGGGACTACGGGTCGGCTTGGGAGAGCCGGGACTGGCAGCCAGCAGGCGCTCCGGTTCGCCAGGGGCGAACATGGGCAGTGCTACGGAGTCGGATAGACTGGAATCGGTGGTATCGATAAAGCTAACATCAAACTCGTTAATGCACCGCTGCTGCTCGTTTGTGGAGGGCGGCCGCACGGACATGGTGGTGTGGTGTTCTACATCGAACTCGGGCTGACGGTAGACAACCTCTAGGGGCCTGTCGGGGCCGAAGGTCTTAGTGAAAACCTCGCTGGTTAGCACCTTGCGACTGTTGCTGCCGCTACCGGAGGATGATGAGGTAGAACTTTTTGTACTATCGCTTGATTTAATGGAACGTATGGTTATCACCTCACAGTCGTCATCAACGAGCACGGTGCTAACAGCGGCGGTTGTCGCTGTCGGTTCCCTGTGCACGCGCACAGTCGAAGCCGATGCCGATGACGATGTCGACAGCTTTAGGTTGGCCATCTCCTTGTCGGTCTTCCGGCTGACCGTCACCGAGCGCACGCTGCGCCGGGTGCTGTTCGAAGAGCCGCTGGCACTGGTACTGCCACTGGTCGAGTTGGATTCGTTCATGTTGTCCTTCATCTTCTTCTGCAGCTTTGGCTCAATGGAGCTCTGCACCGTTCTGGTGGCCGCCGTGCTGCTGGCTGTCGTACGCCTGACTGTTTTCTTAACGTCTATCTGAGGTTTCTTCGCGGTTTCATCACTCCTGCCAGTCAGCTTTGCTGCTGCAGTCCTTGTTATGGAAGACGACGCGCTAATCGGAACTTTGGTGCGCTGTATAGAGGCTGGGGGAGCCTTCTTCTGAAGGCTGGCCGCCGCATGCCTGTTGTCGGTTTCTATGGAAGTTCTGTGGGCAATGGTCTTGGTAGCATTAGCTGATTGGGTCTTCATGCTTTTGGTTGCTTGGCTCTGGGAGCCTATCACGTTTGTTAGCTTATTTTCTTTGGAGGTCTGTCTCTTGTATAGGCGTTCGGTGCTCTTCAGCGTCTCCTTGCTGTCGTTCTGAGGACCTCTCTTGATCGGCGCATTCTCTTTGGGCTGCACTTTCTCGACGAGCGACTTCTTATGCTTTCGTTCCAAATATGTGGACTTTGTCAAGGCACTTGTCACACTTGTCTGGGATTTGTATGTACTTTTGGTCTGAGGCGGTGCCGGCGATTTCGGTGGTGCTGGGGACTTTGCGGGAACCGGAGAGACCCGCTGGCCCTCGGTATCGCCACCCAACCCATATCGGATACTGTGGGACAGAGTGGGCTGCATATATCTGTGTGTGGCAATGGGTGTCGGGGTTATCATTCTCCGCGTCTCCACGTGCTCCTGGCTGCCGATTCTGCTGTCGATCTTCTTGGCAGTCTTTCCTGCAAGCTCTTTGGTGGATCGAGTGGTAGTCGTCTTAGTTTGTCTTGTTGCTGTCTGTTTCACTGACGATGCAGTTGTTACTCTAGCTGTCGCTGTCTTTGTGGACTTGGACGGCGGGCTCAACGATCGAATTGAGGCATTGTAGGGTATTCGTGTGACATCTGTTTTCACCCTTGGCCTGGGCGTGGTTGAGCCACTGCCCTCGCCTTGCGGGTGGCTCTCGTAGAATATGGAACTGGATGCGGGACTCGCAGACCGCTCGAAATGTATCTCACTTATTACACGGCTTGTGGCAGAGGCTGAACTTGTGGTCGAAACGGAGCTCGTCACCGACCTTCTCGGCTCGGTTTTGGCTGGCACCTTTGGTTTTTCGGCGGCAGATGTCTTCCGCGTCACGGTTTGCTTGCTAACTGTCTTCTTTTGCTTGAGTTGCGTTGAGGACTGAGTTTTTACATCGGACTTTGGTTTTTCCTTATCCCCCACTGTCCTCCTACTGAGAGAACTCCTTGCTGTTGGTTTTGCAGAGGAATCTCTTACTACTCTTCCCTTTGCAGTTCCCGACTTAGCTACCCTTTTCTGTAAAGTTTTGACCACTGATATCTTGGCGGGCACTGGCGATTTCTTCTCATCATCAAGGTTCACAAAATATGCTATTGGCCGAACTTCTTTGGGTTCGGCCTCCTCATCTTTACTAGGACACAACTTTTCATCCCTAGGTCCTACAGAATCCAGCTTTGCACTCTTCAATGTTTCTTTTACAATCTGTTCTACCGAGCGCTCATCTTCTGACTCGATCTGATCCTTCACATGACCCAAATGGCGATGTACCTGAACACTCTTAAGTGTTTCGTTTACGATTTTTAGTACTTCCGCATCACCGGCTCTCAAAGTGTCTTCCACAATCTGCTGAACAGATCTGTTTTCATCAGAGTATGACGTGACCATTGTCTCATCATCATTGGAAAGTTTAGCCGTTTCAACAGCTTTGAATGGAGATTCGTGTGAACTTTTAAAGGAATGTAAAGGTACAGAAACTGACTGGGTAGCGGGTGAGTTTTTCAAGTCAACTAGCTTTTGTCTCTCTTCAGGTTTGAGCGGAGATTTATCTCCAGCCCCGATAGAAGGAGCTGCCGATAGAATTGGCTGACAAGCGGGCTTTTCTTTAGGTCTAGGAACACCATATTCCTCATCACTTTCATCGTTTGAATACACCGAAAGACTTGGCTTAACTGAGTCAAGAGGAGACTTGGGTTTGTCCTCGGGCTTAGCTGGAATCTTATCGTCTTTCAAGTCTGCTGGTTTGGATTTTTCATCAGGTTTAAGCGGAGATTTATCTCCAGCAACGATAGAGGGAATTGCCGATGGAATTGGCTGACTAGCGGGTTTTTCTTGGGGTATAGGAACACCATATTCCTCATCACTTTCATCGTCTGAATACACCGAAAGATTTGGCTTAACTGAGTCAAGAGGAGACTTGGGTTTGTCTTCGGGTTTAGCTGGGACCTTATCGTCCTTCAAGTCAATAGGCTTATCGTCCTTCAAGTCAATGAGTTTTGGTTTGTCGTCAGTTAAAGAACTTGTGATAAAATCGGAAGTTTGCGATACCACAGTGGCTATATTTGTTTTAATGGAACTTGCAAATTCTTCTGTCTTGAACTCAACAACAGTTTCTTGTTTGGGGATATCTTTAAGCGGAGATTTATCTCCAGCAACGATAGAGGGAATTGGCGATGGAATTGGCTGACTAGCGGGTTTTCCTTGGGGTATAGGAACACCATATTCCTCATCACTTTCATCGTCTGAATACACCGAAAGACTTGGCTTAACTGAGTCAAGAGGAGACTTGGGTTTGTCCTCGGGTTTAGCTGGGACCTTATCGTCTTTCAAGTCAATAGGCTTATCGTCCTTCAAGTCAATGAGTTTTGGTTTGTCGTCAGTTAAAGAACTTGTGATAAAATCGGAAGTTTGCGATACCACAGTGGCAATATTTGTTTTAATGGAACTTGCAAACTCTTCTGCCTTGAACTCAACAACAGTTTCTTTTTTGGGGATATCTTTAAGCGGAGATTTATCTCCAGCAACGATAGAGGGTATTGCCGATGGAATTGGCTCACTAGCGGTCTTTTCTTGGGGTCTAGGAACACCATATTCCTCATCACTTTCATCGTCTGAATACACCGAAAGACTTGGCTTAACTGAGTCAAGAGGAGACTTGTGTTTGTCGTCGGGCTTAGCTGGAATCTTATCGTCTTTCAAGTCTGCTGGTTTGGGTTTTTCATCAGGTTTAAGCGGAGATTTATCTCCAGCAACGATAGAGGGAATTGCCGATGGAATTGGCTGACTAGCGGGTTTTTCTTGGGGTCTAGGAACACCATATTCCTCATCACTTTCATCGTCTGAATACACCGAAAGACTTGACTTAACTGAGTCAAGAGGAGACTTGGGTTTGTCCTCGGGCTTAGCTGGAATCTTATCGTCTTTCAAGTCTGCTGGTTTGGGTTTTTCATCAGGTTTAAGCGGAGATTTATCTCCAGCAACGATAGAGGGAATTGCCGATGGAATTGGCTGACTAGCGGGTTTTTCTTGGGGTATAGGAACACCATATTCCTCATCACTTTCATCGTCTGAATACACCGAAACACTTGGCTTAACTGAGTCAAGAGGAGAATTGGGTTTGTCTTCGGGTTTAGCTGGGACCTTATCGTCTTTCAAGTCAATAGGCTTATCGTCCTTCAAGTCAATGAGTTTTGGTTTGTCGTCAGTTAAAGAACTTGTGATAAAATCGGAAGTTTGCGATACCACAGTGGCTATATTTGTTTTAATGGAACTTGC
The DNA here is from genome assembly GCA_035043285.1 of Drosophila subsilvestris. Lineage (NCBI taxonomy): Eukaryota > Metazoa > Arthropoda > Insecta > Diptera > Drosophilidae > Drosophila > Drosophila subsilvestris. The sequence continues at coordinate 255,243 of JAWNNB010001728.1, read as the reverse complement.
AACTTCTTCTGTCTTGAACTCAACAACAGTTTCTTGTTTGGGGATATCTTTAAGCGGAGATTTATCTCCAGCAACGATAGAGGGTATTGCCGATGGAATTGGCTGACTAGCGGTATTTTCTTGGGGTCTAGGAACACCATATTCCTCATCACTTTCATCGTCTGAATACACCGAAATACTTTTTGGCTTAACTGAGTCAAGAGGAGACTTGGGTTTGTCCTCGGGTTTAGCTGGGACCTTATCGTCTTTCAAGTCAATAGGCTTATCGTCCTTCAAGTCAATGAGTTTTGGTTTGTCGTCAGTTAAAGAACTTGTGATAAAATCGGAAGTTTGCGATACCACAGTGGCAATATTTGTTTTAGTGGAACTTGCAAATTCTTCTGTCTTGAACTCAACAACAGTTTCTTGTTTGGGGATATCTTTAAGCGGAGATTTATCTCCAGCAACGATAGAGGGAATTGCCGATGGAATTGGCTGACTAGCGGGTTTTTCTTGGGGTATAGGAACACCATATTCCTCATCACTTTCATCGTCTGAATACACCGAAAGACTTGGCTTAACTGAGTCAAAGTGAGACTTGGGTTTGTCCTCGGGTTTAGCTGGGACCTTTTCGTCTTTCAAGTCAATAGGCTTATCGTCCTTCAAGTCAATGAGTTTTGGTTTGTCGTCAGTTAAAGAACTTGAGATAAAATCGGAAGTTTGCGAATACCACAGTGGCAATATTTGTTTTAGTGGAACTTGCAAATTCTTCTGTCTTGAACTCAACAACAGTTTCTTTTTTGGGGATATCTTTAAGCGGAGATTTATCTCCAGCAACGATAGAGGGTATTGCCGATGGAATTGGCTGACTAGCGGTCTTTTCTTGGGGTCTAGGAACACCATATTCCTCATCACTTTCATCGTCTGAATACACCGAAAGACTTGGCTTAACTGAGTCAAGAGGAGACTTGGGTTTGTCCTCGGGTTTAGCTGGGACCTTATCGTCTTTCAAGTCAATAGGCTTATCGTCCTTCAAGTCAATGAGTTTTGGTTTGTCGTCAGTTAATGAACTTGTGATAAAATCGGAAGTTTGCGATACCACAGTGGCAATATTTGTTTTAATGGAACTTGCAAACTCTTCTGCCTTGAACTCAACAACAGTTTCTTTTTTGGGGATATCTTTAAGCGGAGATTTATCTCCAGCAACGATAGAGGGTATTGCCGATGGAATTGGCTGACTAGCGGTCTTTTCTTGGGGTCTAGGAACACCATATTCCTCATCACTTTCATCGTCTGAATACACCGAAAGACTTGGCTTAACCGAGTCAAGAGGAGACTTGTGTTTGTCCTCGGGCTTAGCTGGAATCTTATCGTCTTTCAAGTCTGCTGGTTTGGGTTTTTCATCAGGTTTAAGCGGAGATTTATCTTCAGCAACGATAGAGGGAATTGCCGATGGAATTGGCTGACTAGCGGGTTTTTCTTGGGGTCTAGGAACACCATATTCCTCATCACTTTCATCTTCTGAATACACCGAAAGACTTGGCTTAACTGAGTCAAGAGGAGACTTGGGTTTGTCCTCGGGTTTAGCTGGGACCTTATCGTCTTTCAAGTCAATAGGCTTATCGTCCTTCAAGTCAATGAGTTTTGGTTTGTCGTCAGTTAAAGAACTTGTGATAAAATCGGAAGTTTGCGATACCACAGTGGCAATATTTGTTTTAATGGAACTTGCAAACTCTTCTGCCTTGAACTCAACAACAGTTTCTTTTTTGGGGATATCTTTAAGCGGATATTTATCTCCAGCAACGATAGAGGGTATTGCCGATGGAATTGGCTGACTAGCGGTTTTTCTTGGGGTTAGGAACACCATATTCCTCATCACTTTCATCGTCGGACTGCAACGAAAGAGGGCTTGGCTGCCTCTTTAGCTGGGACCTTATCGTCTTTCAAGTCGATAGGCTTATCTCCTCAAGTCAATGAGATTTGGCTGACTAGCGGACTTTGCTTGGGGTCTGGACACCATATTGCCATCACTTGTCATCGTTGAATACATCGAAAGACTTCTGGCTTAACTGAGTCAGAGGAGACTTGGGCTTGTCTTCGGGTTTAGCTGGGACCTTATCGTCTTTCAAGTCAATAGGCTTATCGTCCTTCAAGTCAATAGAGTTTTGGTTTGTCGTCAGTTAATGAACTTCTGATAAAATCGGAAGTTTGCGATACCACAGTGGCAATATTTGTTTTAGTGGAACTTGCAAATCTTCTGTCTTGAACTCAACAACAGTTTCTTGTTTGGGGATATCTTTAAGCGGAGATTTATCTCCAGCAACGATAGAGGAAATTGCCGATGGAATTGGCTGACTAGCGGGTTTTTCTTGGGGTATAGGAACACCATATTCCTCATCACTTTCATCGTCTGAATACACCGAAAGACTTGGCTTAACTGAGTCAAGAGGAGACTTGGGTTTGTCCTCGGGTTTAGCTGGGATCTTATCGTCTTTCAAGTCTGGCTTTCGTCCTTCAAGCTGAGTTTTGTGCGCAGTAAGAACTTGTGATATCGGGTTTGGATACCACAGTGGCAATATTTGTTTTAGTGGAACTTGCAAATTCTTCTGTCTTGAACTCAACAACAGTTTCTTGTTTGGGGATATCTTTAAGCGGAGATTTATCTCCAGCAACGATAGAGGGAATTGCCGATGGAATTGGCTGACTAGCGGTTTTTCTTGGGGTCTAGGAACACCATATTCCTCATCACTTTCATCGTCTGAATACACCGAAAGACTTGGCTTAACTGAGTCAAGAGGAGACTTGGGTTTGTCCTCGGGTTTAGCTGGGACCTTATCGTCTTTCAAGTCAATAGGCTTATCGTCCTTCAAGTCAATGAGTTTTGGTTTGTCGTCAGTTAATGAACTTGTGATAAAATCGGAAGTTTGCGATACCACAGTGGCAATATTTGTTTTAATGGAACTTGCAAACTCTTCTGCCTTGAACTCAACAACAGTTTCTTGTTTGGGGATATCTTTAAGCGGAGATTTATCTCCAGCAACGATAGAGGGAATTGCCGATGGAATTGGCTGACTAGCGGGTTTTTCTTGGGGTCTAGGAACACCATATTCCTCATCACTTTCATCGTCTGAATACACCGAAAGACTTGGGTTAACTGAGTCAGAGGAGCTTGGGTTGTCCTCGGGTTAGGAACACCATATTCCTCATCACTTTCATCGTCTGAATACACCGAAAGACTTGGCTTAACTGAGTCAAGAGGGAGTTTGCCTGGGTTTGCTGGATTATCGTCTTTCAAGGGCTTAGCAAGCAATATTCCTTAACTTGTCATTGCGATACCACAGTGGCAATATTTGTTTTGTGGGCTTCTCTGTCTTAACTCAACACAGTTTCTTGTTTGGGGATATCTTTAAGCGGAGATTTATCTCCAGCAACGATAGAGGGAATTGCCGATGGAATTGGCTGACTAGCGGGTTTTTCTTGGGGTCTAGGAACACCATATTCCTCATCACTTTCATCTTCTGAATACACCGAAAGACTTGGCTTAACTGAGTCAAGAGGAGACTTGGGTTTGTCCTCGGGTTTAGCTGGGACCTTATCGTCTTTCAAGTCAATAGGCTTATCGTCCTTCAAGTCAATGAGTTTTGGTTTGTCGTCAGTTAATGAACTTGTGATAAAATCGGAAGTTTGCGATACCACAGTGGCAATATTTGTTTTAATGGAACTTGCAAACTCTTCTGCCTTGAACTCAACAACAGTTTCTTTTTTGGGGATATCTTTAAGCGGAGATTTATCTCCAGCAACGATAGAGGGTATTGCCGATGGAATTGGCTGACTAGCGGTCTTTTCTTGGGGTCTAGGAACACCATATTCCTCATCACTTTCATCGTCTGAATACACCGAAAGACTTGGCTTAACTGAGTCAAGAGGAGACTTGGGCTTGTCCTCGGGTTTAGCTGGGACCTTATCGTCTTTCAAGTCAATAGGCTTATCGTCCTTCAAGTCAATGAGTTTTGGTTTGTCGTCAGTTAAAGAACTTGTGATAAAATCGGAAGTTTGCGATACCACAGTGGCAATATTTGTTTTAGTGGAACTTGCAAATTCTTCTGTCTTGAACTCAACAACAGTTTCTTGTTTGGGGATATCTTTCAGCGGAGATTTATCTCCAGCAACGATAGAGGGAATTGCCGATGGAATTGGCTGACTAGCGGGTCTTTTCTTGGGGTCTAGGAACACCATATTCCTCATCACTTTCATCGTCTGAATACACCGAAAGACTTGGCTTAACTGAGTCAAGAGGAGGCTTGTGTTTGTCCTCGGGCTTAGCTGGAACTTATCGTCTTTCAAGTCTGGTTTGGTTTCATCAGGTTTGGGTTTTCTCAGCAACGATAGAGGGAATTGCGATGAATGGCTTTGTTAGTTCAATGAGAGACTTGCAACTATCGTGTTTGTCCTCGGGTCTGCCTAGCTCGAATCTTATCGTCTTAAGTCATGAGTGGCTAGTTGCGTTCGGTTTGGCAGTCATTGGGTTGCAATCGTTGATCGGATTTAAGCGGAGATTTATCTCCAGCAACGATAGAGGGAATTGCCGATGGAATTGGCTGACTAGCGGGTTTTTCTTGGGGTCTAGGAACACCATATTCCTCATCACTTTCATCGTCTGAATACACCGAAAGACTTGGCTTAACTGAGTCAAGAGGAGACTTGGGTTTGTCCTCGGGTTTAGCTGGGACCTTATCGTCTTTCAAGTCAATAGGCTTATCGTCCTTCAAGTCAATGAGTTTTGGTTTGTCGTCAGTTAATGAACTTGTGATAAAATCGGAAGTTTGCGATACCACAGTGGCAATATTTGTTTTAATGGAACTTGCAAACTCTTCTGCCTTGAACTCAACAACAGTTTCTTTGGGGATATCTTTAAGCGGAGATTTATCTCAGCAAAGATAGAGGGATTGCCGATGGAATTGGCTGACTAGCGGGTTTTTCTTGGGGTATAGCGAATACACCGATAAGTTCCTCACTCGCCTTTCATCGTCTGAATACACCGAAAGACTTGGCTTAACTGAGTCAAGAGGAGACTTGTGTTTGTCCTCGGGCTTAGCTGGAATCTTATCGTCTTTCAAGTCTGCTGGTTTGGGTTTTTCATCAGGTTTAAGCGGAGATTTATCTCCAGCAACGATAGAGGGAATTGCCGATGGAATTGGCTGACTAGCGGGTTTTTCTTGGGGTCTAGGAACACCATATTCCTCATCACTTTCATCGTCTGAATACACCGAAAGATTTGGCTTAACTGAGTCAAGAGGAGACTTGGGTTTGTCTTCGGGTTTAGCTGGGACCTTATCGTCTTTCAAGTCAATAGGCTTATCGTCCTTCAAGTCAATAAGTTTTGGTTTGTCGTCAGTTAATGAACTTGTGATAAAATCGGAAGTTTGCGATACCACAGTGGCAATATTTGTTTTAATGGAACTTGCAAACTCTTCTGCCTTGAACTCAACAACAGTTTCTTTTTTGGGGATATCTTTAAGCGGAGATTTATCTCCAGCAAAGATAGAGGGAATTGCCGATGGAATTGGCTGACTAGCGGGTCTTTTCTTGGGGTCTAGGAACACCATATTCCTCATCACTTTCATCGTCTGAATACACCGAAAGACTTGGCTTAACTGAGTCAAGAGGAGACTTGGGTTTGTCCTCGGGTTTAGCTGGAATCTTATCGTCTTTCAAGTCTGCTGGTTTGGTTTTTCATCAGGTTTAAGCGGAGATTTATCTCCAGCAACGATAGATGGAATTGCCGATGGAATTGGCTGACTAGCGGTTTTTCTTGGGGTCTAGGAACACCATATTCCTCATCACTTTCATCGTCTGAATACACCGAAAGACTTGGATTAACTGAGTCAAGAGGAGACTGGGTTTGTCCTCGGGTTTAGCTGGGACCTTATCGTCTTTCAAGTCAATAGGCTTATCGTCCTTCAAGTCAATCAGTTTTGGATTCGCTCGTCAGTTAATGAACTTGCTGAATACAAATCGGAAGTCTTGGGAGTTTATCTCGCAGTGAGCGGAACTGATGCGTCTTTGCTGGACACTCTTCAAGTGGAGGCTTATCGTCCTTGCAACGTCAATAGCAGTTTCTGTGTTTGTCGTCAGTTAATGAACTTGTGATAAAATCGGAAGTTTGCGATACCACAGTGGCAATATTTGTTTTAATGGAACTTGCAAACTCTTCTGCCTTGAACTCAACAACAGTTTCTTTTTTGGGGATATCTTTAAGCGGAGATTTATCTCCAGCAACGATAGAGGGTATTGCCGATGGAATTGGCTGACTAGCGGGTTTTTCTTGGGGTCTAGGAACACCATATTCCTCATCACTTTCATCGTCTGAATACACCGAAAGACTTGGCTTAACTGAGTCAAGAGGAGACTTGGGTTTGTCTTCGGGTTTAGCTGGGACCTTATCGTCTTTCAAGTCAATGGCTTTCGTTTGGGGTTTGTCGTCGAGATTGTATTAAGACACTGCGATAGTTTGAATGGAACTTGCAAACTCTTCTGCCTTGAAGCTCAACTAACAGTTTCTGGTTTGGGGATATCGTTAAGCTAGATTTATCTCTCAGCAATGATAGAGGGAATTGCCGATGGAATTGGCTGACTAGCCACAGTAGGACACATATTTGTTTTCATCGTGGAACTTCGCAAGACTTCTTACTGGTCCTTGAAGCTCAGCAATCAGTTTCGTTGCTTTTGGGATCATCAGGTTTAAGCGGAGATTTATCTCCAGCAACGATAGAGGGAATTGCCGATGGAATTGGCTGACTAGCGGTCTTTTCTTGGGGTCTAGGAACACCATATTCCTCATCACTTTCATCTTCTGAATACACCGAAAGACTTGGCTTAACTGAGTCAAGAGGAGACTTGGGTTTGTCCTCGGGTTTAGCTGGGACCTTATCGTCTTTCAAGTCAATAGGCTTATCGTCCTTCAAGTCAATGAGTTTTGGTTTGTCGTCAGTTAATGAACTTGTGATAAAATCGGAAGTTTGCGATACCACAGTGGCAATATTTGTTTTAATGGAACTTGCAAACTCTTCTGCCTTGAACTCAACAACAGTTTCTTTTTTGGGGATATCTTTAAGCGGAGATTTATCTCCAGCAACGATAGAGGGAATTGCCGATGGAATTGGCTGACTAGCGGGTTTTTCTTGGGGTATAGGAACACCATATTCCTCATCACTTTCATCGTCTGAATACACCGAAAGACTTGGCTTAACTGAGTCAAGAGGAGACTTGGGTTTGTCCTCGGGCTTAGCTGGGACCTTATCGTCTTTCAAGTCAATAGGCTTATCGGTCCTTCAAGTCAATGAGTTTTGGTTTGTCGTCAGGTTTAAGCTGAACTTTGTGCCCATGACAAATGCGGAAAGATTTGGCTGAACTAGCACAGATGGCAAGTGAGTTTGTCTTGGGTAGCTGGGACCTTATGTCTTGGAAGGCACTACTTATGCCTTGAACTCAACAATGGTCGAGTTTGCTTGTTTCTGGGCGATCATCTTTCATAGTCGGAACTTATCTCCTGTCAAAAGTTCTTGGATATCGTAAGGCGATATTGCAACATGAGTGGCGAAATTGGCTGACTAGCGGTCTTTTCTTGGGGTCTGAGCTGGGCACCATATTCCTCATCACTTTCATCGTCTGAATACACCGAAAGACTTGGCTTAACTGAGTCAAGAGGAGACTTGGGTTTGCTCCTCAGTGGCTATATGCTTAAGGAATCTTATCGTCTGCTTCAAGTCTGCTGCAGTTTGGGTTTTTCGGATCAGGTTTAAGCGGAGATTTATCTCCAGCAACGATAGAGGGAATTGCCGATGGAATTGGCTGACTAGCGGTTTTTCTTGGGGTCTAGGAACACCATATTCCTCATCACTTTCATCGTCTGAATACACCGAAAGACTTGGCTTAACTGAGTCAAGAGGAGACTTGGGTTTGTCCTCGGGCTTAGCTGGGACCTTATCGTCTTTCAAGTCAATAGGCTTATCGGTCCTTCAAGTCAATGAGTTTTGGTTTGTCGTCAGTTAATGAACTTGTGATAAAATCGGAAGTTTGCGATACCACAGTGGCAATCTTTGTTTTAGTGGAACTTGCAAACTCTTCTGTGAACTCAACAACAGTTTCTTGTTTGGGGATATCTTTAAGCGGAGATTTATCTCCAGCAACGATAGAGGGAATTGCCGATGGAATTGGCTGACTAGCGGGTTTTTCTTGGGGTATAGGAACACCATATTCCTCATCCTTTCATCGTCTGAATACACCGAAAGACTTGGCTTAACTGAGTCAAGAGGAGACTTGTGTTTGTCCTCGGGCTTAGCTGGAATCTTATCGTCTTTCAAGTCTGCTGGTTTGGGTTTTTCATCAGGTTTAAGCGGAGATTTATCTCCAGCAACGATAGAGGGAATTGCCGATGGAATTGGCTGACTAGCGGGTTTTTCTTGGGGTCTAGGAACACCATATTCCTCATCACTTTCATCGTCTGAATACACCGAAAGACTTGGCTTAACTGAGTCAAGAGGAGACTTGGGTTTGTCTTCGGGTTTAGCTGGGACCTTATCGTCTTTCAAGTCAATAGGCTTATCGTCCTTCAAGTCAATAAGTTTTGGTTTGTCGTCAGTTAATGAACTTGTGATAAAATCGGAAGTTTGCGATAACTGGCTGACTAGCTGCTCTTCTGGGGTTCGGAACAATATATTCCGCATCACTTTCAATCGCTGATACAAAGACTTGGCTAACTGAGTCTAAGGAACTTGAGTTGTCCTCGTTAGCTCAATCAACGTTTCATTCTGTTTGGGTATCATCGTTTAAGCGGAGATTTATCTCCAGCAACGATAGAGGGCATTGCCGATGGAATTGGCTGACTAGCGGGCTTTTCTTGGGGTCTAGGAACACCATATTCCTCATCACTTTCATCGTCTGAATACACCGAAAGACTTGGCTTAACTGAGTCAAGAGGAGACTTGTGTTTGTCCTCGGGCTTAGCTGGAATCTTATCGTCTTTCAAGTCAATACGGCTTTCGTTTTTCATCAGGTTTAAGCGGAGATTTATCTCCAGCAACGATAGATGGAATTGCCGATGGAATTGGCTGACTAGAGGGTTTCTTGGGTCTAGGAACACCATATTCCTCATCACTTTCATCGTCTGAATCCCGAAGCCTTGGCTTAACTGAGTCAAGAGGAGACTTGTGTTGTCCTCGGGCATAGCTGGAATCTTATCGTCTTTCAAGTCTGCTGTTTTGGGTATTTCATCAGGTTTAAGCGGAGATTTATCTCCAGCAACGATAGAGGGTATTGCCGATGGAATTGGCTGACTAGCGGTCTTTTCTTGGGGTCTAGGAACACCATATTCCTCATCACTTTCATCGTCTGAATACACCGAAAGACTTGGCTTAACTGAGTCAAGAGGAGACTTGGGTTTGTCCTCGGGTTTAGCTGGGACCTTATCGTCTTTCAAGTCAATAGGCTTATCGTCCTTCAAGTCAATGAGTTTTGGTTTGTCGTCAGTTAAAGAACTTGTGATAAAATCGGAAGTTTGCGATACCACAGTGGCAATATTTGTTTTAGTGGAACTTGCAAACTCTTCTGCCTTGAACTCAACAACAGTTTCTTGTTTGGGGATATCTTTAAGCGGAGATTTATCTCCAGCAACGATAGAGGGAATTGCCGATGGAATTGGCTGACTAGCGGGTTTTTCTTGGGGTATAGGAACACCATATTCCTCATCACTTTCATCGTCTGAATACACCGAAAGACTTGGCTTAACTGAGTCAAGAGGAGACTTGTGTTTGTCCTCGGGCTTAGCTGGAATCTTATCGTCTTTCAAGTCTGCTGGTTTGGGTTTTTCATCAGGTTTAAGCGGAGATTTATCTCCAGCAACGATAGAGGGTATTGCCGATGGAATTGGCTGACTAGCGGTTTTTCTTGGGGTCTAGGAACACCATATTCCTCATCACTTTCATCGTCTGAATACACCGAAAGACTTGGCTTAACTGAGTCAAGAGGAGACTTGGGTTTGTCCTCGGGTTTAGCTGGGACCTTATCGTCTTTCAAGTCAATAGGCTTATCGTCCTTCAAGTCAATGAGTTTTGGTTTGTCGTCAGTTAAAGAACTTGTGATAAAATCGGAAGTTTGCGATACCACAGTGGCAATATTTGTTTTAGTGGAACTTGCAAACTCTTCTGCCTTGAACTCAACAACAGTTTCTTGTTTGGGGATATCTTTAAGCGGAGATTTATCTCCAGCAACGATAGAGGGAATTGCCGATGGAATTGGCTGACTAGCGGGTTTTTCTTGGGGTATAGGAACACCATATTCCTCATCACTTTCATCGTCTGAATACACCGAAACACTTGGCTTAACTGAGTCAAGAGGAGACTTGTGTTTGTCCTCGGGCATAGCTGGAATCTTATCGTCTTTCAAGTCTGCTGGTTTGGGTTTTTCATCAGGTTTAAGCGGAGATTTATCTCCAGCAACGATAGAGGGTATTGCCGATGAAATTGGCTGACTTGCGGGCTTTTCTTGGGGTCTAGGAACACCATATTCCTCATCACTTTCATTGTCTGAATACACCGAAAGACTTGGATTAACTGAGTCAAGAGGAGACTTGGGTTTGTCTTCGGGTTTAGCTGGGACCTTATCGTTTTTCAAGTCAATAGGTTTATCGTCCTTCAAGTCAAAGAGTTTTGGTTTATCGTCAGGGAAGGAACTTGTGATAAAATCGGAAGTTTGCGATACCACAGTGGCAATTTTTGTTTTAGTGGAACTTGCAAACTCTTCTGCCTTGAACTCGACAACAGTTTCTTGTTTGGGGATATCATTAAGCGGAGATTTATCTCCAGCAACGATAGAGGGAATTGCCGATGGAATTGGCTGACTAGCGGGCTTTTCTTGGGGTCTAAGAACACCGGGTTCCTTATCACTTTTATCGTCTGAATACACCAAAGTAATTTGCTTAGCTGAGTCAATAGCTGGGACCTTATCGTCTTTCAAGTCAATATGTTTATCGTCCGTTAAATTAATAAGTTTAGTTTCGTCTTCAGTGAATGAGCTTGTGTTCCAATCGGAAATTTGCGCTACAATGTGTGTAATTTTGGTTTGAGTTGTGGTGTAACTTTTTTGTTCCGTAAATTCAACAGTTTTTGGCGTTAGAGCCTTTTCATGGGTTTTTGTGCCTTCAGCGATTTCCATTGGAGGGGCTGAAGGAAGTGGCTTAATAACTGGAATGTCATGCTGAGGGGTCATACTGTGTAATTCGACAACTTTCGGCCCAAATATTGATCTGGGTTTGTCTTCAGTTTTGACAGTTAAACTTCCATCTTCTATGCCATATTTGTCATTCAAGGAATCCATTGCAGTTGAAAACTTAGAGGAGTCTATCTTTTTTGTAACCGTTTCCTCGTAATTGAAAGAATAATTATATTTCTTAGTGGCCTCTATAGTGGATTCTGGCTCTATGGTTGATAAATGCTTTAATTTGTGTAGTTTTTCTTTGTCAAGCTCGTCGTCACTGTCGCTTTCGACTAGTATAATATCTGAAGCTGGGTTTGCATCAAATGGGAACTTATGCTTTGTATTGTCAGTCATTTGGGGCATTACAGGGGTCTTGAAGACCAGGTTCTGGTGGGTTTGAAGCTCGACTATTTTATCGTTTATAGGAAACCTATCTGTTGTGTCTTTTTCCAAGTTCTGACTGTCCGTTTGAGCTCGTGACTGTGCGTCATGGACAATGATTTCGCTAAGCTTCTTTTCATAGTCGCCAACTGCGTGCACGAACTCCTTAGTGTCTTCGATGTCAGTTTTGGAAATGGAATGCAATCGGTCAAGGGTGTGTGCAATTTTGGGGAATTCTACAAGTCTAGTGTCCTTAGTCGCCTCTACAGGAAATTCTGGAATATCACATTCTGTTAACCATCTAATTTGACTCTCTGCCACCCCAGCCAGGCACTCCTGTACCACACTCTTGGCCTCGAACTCCTTGATGCTTTCAGACACATCGTACCTAATCGCCTCCCGCTCGAGGAACTTGGCCGTTGTCGATTTTACATCGTCAACTTCTGGCAGGGGCTCGATTTCTGGCTGCTTTTCGAAGGCCTTTGCCATGGCTGAGATTGTGCGCTTTGAACATGTCTTTTCACAGACGTCTTCAAGGTTTTCAATACTGGGGCTTGTCTTGGCCAAGGCCAAGACTGGGGAAACTACCTTCTGTTCGGGAATACGCTTGGAGCTTAATCCTTCTAGAATCATATCAGTGTCGCTTAAAATCTGCTGCTCTATAGACGAAACATCGGCCTGACGCTCCTGGGTACTTCTTTTTCGGGGACTAAACGGCTTGGCCTCTAAGCTCGCTGTGGGATATCGGCGTTCGATTTCCTGTACAACTTCCCTTACCTTTGGCAGTGCCTCCAAAGGTTCCTTACCTTCTAAGTATATGTGCTGATCAAGGGTCTCGGTTAAAATCTTGCCAGGTACTTGTTCTACTTTCTTATCTAAGCCTAGTTCCTGTTCTGGTAAAGTCTTTTCCGTTTCACTTAAGTCTTCGGCCACCTCAAAGGCCTTCCGCTTCTTGCAAACCTTCTCGCAAACTTCTTCCTGAATCTCCATCAGTCCAGCAGCCATGGCCTCGATGGGGGACAGCTTTACCACCTCTGGTGGCAGCTCCCACTTAATCAACTGCTCCAGCGCCAAATCTAATGGCGTAAGTATTTGCTTCTCTACCTCTGCCACATCCGGTTCCTGGCCCTCTTCCTGTGGCTGCCGCTTCTGCACTGTGAAGGGAATGGCCGATACCACTGTGCCGCAGATCTTCTCCTCAATGCTCTGCACCACCTCCTTCACCACCGGCACATTGTCGCCTATGTACTTGGGAGCCACACTCGGCTGGCTCTCGACGGTCTCTGTATCTGAGCTGGCGGTGCTCTCCAAGCGCTCTATCTTGCGTCTAACGTCGCCACAGGCCATGATTTTCTCTAAGTACTCCCTATCACTGGAAGTTCTATCTGTATCTGTTTCTATCACTGTATTCTCTGGCTGTGACTTCTTCTTATTCTCCTGATCCTTCTGCTGACGCTGCCCCTCCTCAGGGACAGTCAGATCTACCTTGGTGCGATGTATTTGCGTGGTCAGAGTCGTCGTCGTCGTTGTGGTTATGGGTGCTGTCATCTTTGGTGTTTGACTACTTGTGCTCATTTCTGGAAATGAGGTAGTGTCTGGTGAGTACATTTTGTGGATATCGGGGTAAGCTGCCATACTAGGAAGCAGCTTATCAGGTTCATCGGTTCTTGTAAATGTTTCGGTTTTTACATTATGAACACTGAAGTGCTCTGTTTGAGGCGTTCGTTCCGTGAGGGCAGAAATATGTTGGTTTGTTTTGGTTTGGTTAGAAGTAGAAGTAGAGTAGAAAACATGGCAATAGTATAAAGACAGTTAACACCGAATACAATCAATCAAACCATATCTATAATGTAGTTATGGTGGGTTAGTCTATTATGTACACAGTGCAGTTGACAGTTTCGGCAATACATATATAGATACGTACATACGTACACGGGAATATGTAGTAGATAGTAGGTACATATATATATAGGTAAAAACGAGGTAAGACTACAAGCTGTACGCCAAAAACCCAGCAGCAGGCACAAACATGCAAATAATGCTTATGCTTATGGTACGAGTAGGTTATTGTATTTGAAAAGCAAAATCAAAAGATCAGATGGTACCGATCTAAGCGGATATGCCGCATATGAGGTCGTGGATTCTTGAGATTGGATACTGAATGCTTCTCCAACTTCAAAGCTTGGCTGCTGCACAAAAATTAAACAATTATTCGCGTACGATCTCCGCCGATTACGTTTGCACACTTTTGTTAAGCAATGTATTTAAGCAATGTTCATGTTTACTGTGAAATCAAAAGGCAAAAATTGGCAAGTACTGCTACTGCAAGAATGAGAACGAACCACGACATCATATGTCACATACAGAATACAGAATGCGATCTAGAAGCTAGAAGCTAGAACCAAATTACGAGTACATCATAAGAAGCGCGCTGGGTTGGTGGGGTCTGGTTTGGGTTTGGGTGCAAACAAATCAAACGATTTTAATGGTTATGGTGTGGCTAATACGAGTATAGTAGATATTGTAGTTTTAATTCGCAAATAAGGACAAAGAATACGAGTACCATATATGTAAGTATATAGAGACGCTACAGTGAGGTTTGGATGTGAATCGACTTAGCATTCAGTTACAGTACAGTAGAGTATTATCTTTAAACATATATACGCTCTATATATATATATATGATATGCCTCCTCACTAGGGATTGCCAAAGATTACGAAAGCAACAGAACATATAATTATTTTTGCTGAAATCAAATCAAACATAAACATTGCAAACTGAAAGCCATGGTGGTTCATTGGACTGTTCTTCGATGAGGAGTACTCGTATGGAGATCGGCGCTCACAGTGCAGATCCCAATACGGTTTCAATTTGGTTCGTTTCTTTTTATTGTTTTTATTTTTTATTTGCGATTACCGATTTCCGATATCCGCGAGAGAATGCCAAAAGTGTTTATCTTAATGAAAAAAATCTTGTTGTAAACGCTATACGTACGAGTATGTTTAGATTATATTAGTAGTAGATTGATTATAGGCTGTGGTTTATCCATAGGCCGGATGAACACAAATACGAGTATAAGTAGTTAACAAGGTAGATTACAAAGGGTAACACAAATCGAATTAGTTATATTGGAATGTAACGTAAACTGAACTCAATTGCTTAAATAGTTGTTCAAAAATTGCAAACGTAATTGGTGTACGAGTAATCATGAGTGTTGAGAGACCTATCTATCATCAGCTGATACCCATCAGAAAACATCAGATCAGAGAACATACATATATCCTAATGCCTGGGCAACTTTTCAAATTGATTGTTATTGTACATAAGAACTTACCATTAAATTAGTATAGACTTAAGGTTACTTTAGTGTTCAAACGTAATTCGGTTTAGGTTTATTTGGATAGTTTAAGTTTTAGTTATTCCATTTATTAATGATTTTATTATTTTCTTATTCTGTTATGCATTGAATGAACCACAAACAACAACTCAAGGCGAAAATATTCAGCTACGTGGAATTGGGATTGCACGAGTAGAGGTATTTTGTATCCATTAATCTATAAATCAAACAAACGCACAGGAAGCCCCACCAAATGAGTATATCTCTTGGAAAACTATATGAAAACTACACTCCCGTCTCACGCGTACTTGGGAAATACAATTTCGAGACTAAATAGGTTGTTTAGCTCTGTACTGCAAGACTGCAAGAATTCCAGATACAAATTAAATTAAGAATATGCCACCGCTCGGTTTTCGTCAGTCTGCTTTGCGGCTAGCCCTGGCGCCGTGCACGGCCTAGCCCCTTGCCCCGGGGTCCTATGACATAAGTGCTCAATCGGTGGCTTGCCCATCCACCATCCACCAATTATATAAAGAAGTGACTGGAATGTGCCGTCAACAGCGGTTCCCCCAGAGGAGGGCTAAGGGCTAATAGTCTTTCGCCAGACAACCTTTAGAGGAGCTGTCCCGAAAGTAAATTCAAGTAAATTCTAAAACTTCAGTAAGCACATTGCAATCGATTTGTGGATCGATCTATTGATGGATTGGCGTTGACATTGCCCGCCATTGAATGTTACGTGTACGCCGTGAGGCGCCTGCCCAGACAATTAGCAATGTCTCTGCGACCTTTCGCCAGTGTTAGCGCAGTGTTCCACGTAATTGGATTAGTGGCTGGCAGCCAGTGTCTGGCGGAAATCTACAGCGTAGTATTGCCTCAGAGCTACGAGTAAGTATCGGGGAGTATGTTGTGGCCAGATTCATCCAATGCGCCTCAGTATTGAGTTATATAGGGGATCTGGGATGATCCCTTATTTTAGTTTAGGTTTACTGCCGCACTTACAGACTTTTTTGATTAAGATACACACACTAGCAATTAGCAGTTTGCCGTTTGAGATACGCGTTTACAGATACGATTACAATTATTATAACTATTGTATTCTGGGAGCGCAATCGTTTAATGGTTGAATGGTATTTTGCATACAAAAAGCCTTTGGACCCAAATCAAGACAAACATAGAAAATGTTGGGGAACAGAGAATAGTGGGAGTACAACTGAACGGGAGGAAACGAAAAAAAAAATAAAACAACAGTTCAAGAGAAACACTACGGATTGTGGCACAAACTGAAACGCAAATTCAGACGTAAATGGAAATAAAAAGGTGTACAGTAAATCATCGTTACAATTTACCGAAAGAGGCAAACATAGGAAAATATATAAAGTAAGTTTACATAACAATTACAAATTGCATAGAGAATTGAGCGGGGAGCAGGGAACCAGCCATCCACTCGTTTCATACAACGGACTTACCTATTTTTGTTATGGCAGAGACGCGCTCAAACGTCGACTCTGTGGTCGTGTGCAGCGTGGTCACAGTGTCGCCGAGATAATCTGTCGCCCGACCAAAAACAGAATGATAATAAGTAAGGTTTTAAATCGGAACCCCATATACTATGTATAGCCATCACTTACCATGCTCCAAGCTGATCAGCTCCGGCTCCTCATTCTGCTTATCGATCTTTGTGTCGCTGGGTGTGGGCGGCGGAGTCTGGGAGTCTGGAATGTCGCTCGCTGGAAAAGTAATAAATGTGAGTAAGGGAATGGATTATGGGTTTGCATTTTTCTAGGATATCTACCAATTTGTTTGAGCTCATCGGATATCTCAATGACTCCCGCGCTCATCTTCTTGCTGATTGTCTCGCCCACAGACTTGCAGAACTCGGCATCGGTCAGGGATTTTCTAGGCTCCATAGACAGGGGAGCACTGAGACCCTCCTCTTTGATTGACACACTCAATGGAACAGTGGCTCGTTTGTCAAAGGTATGGCTATCGTACTCAGTAAATTCCTGGACCACACTCGGCAGATTTTCCGGCTTCTTGGTAACGAGAGCGAACTCCGGCTTGGGTGTTTGGAAGAGCGAAGCATCTCCGATAGGTGCCGCCGACTCAATGCCATCGCCTTTAGACTGCTTTTCTGGCAGCACCTTGGAATCGATGCTTTTTGGCAAAACTGATTGCTCAATGGTTACGGGATGCAGCTGGGTCTGCTTTTCCATGCTCAGGAAGTCAGCAGTTAGCTGACGCTCGTGCAGTGGCTCCTTCTGCTTGGTCAGCTCAATTGGTTTCACTGCATCCTCGATCAGGGTTTTCGCTTCCTGAGACTCCTTTTCTTTTTTCAGCTCTACCAGCTGCTCAGCGGACTTGACAACTTCCTCAACCAGAGCTTTTGCGGGTAGGGAATGTAGCTGTGTCTGCTGCTCCATGCTCAGGAAATCGGCGGTTAGCTGTCGCTCGGGCAGGACCTTTTTGGGCTGATCCTCAGTGGGCTTTACGGCTTCCTCGATAAGAGTCTTGGCGGCTGGCTCCGTTGGTTTCACTGCCTCCTCGATTAGGGTCTTCCTGGGCTCTACCACAGGTATCTTACTCGCTGGTGGCAACGGTTTCACTGAGATCACCGAATCTGGCTCCGATGTTGTTGTCGATGTCAGGCTGGTTTCGAGAGGCTGTTCGGGCGCTTGGGGCATGCTCGGCAATTGGCTTTGCTGCTCCATGCTGAGGAAATCGTGGGTGAGCTTGCGTGTGTCAGCGGTAGCTACTTTCTCTTCGATCTTGTGGAATGTTTCGACTACTTCGGCTATCTTTTCCGCCACCTTGTCCTCTTTGGGCTGCACTTGTGCGAGGGGCTTGTCTTCGATTGTGACTGTCTTTGCCATTTTGCTGGCAATCTCTGAATGCTTCTCGGATTTTACAACCTTCTCTTCGACCTTGTGGAATGTGTCAATCAATTCAGAAACCTTCTCGGTGAGGGTTTCTGCCTTGGCGGCAATCTCTGGCTGTCCAGCTGGCTTGTCTTTAAGCTCCTCTGCCCTCAGGCCTGCCGCTGTCATAATGCTTGCCGTAGAGGCCACCACATCGTCCAGGACTCTCGATTCTCTGTCGACCAGCTTCTCTACTGATTTGCGTGGCTCCACCTTGGGTATCTTGCTGGCTGCTGGCGCTGCCTTGGGCTCGGCGGCCAACTTCTCGCTCTGCAGGAAGTCGTGGGTCACCTTTCGTGTGTCCACCACATCTCCAATCTTTTGGCCATCGCCCGCGGAAGTTTTGACTGGTATTTTGGAAATGGGCTTCTCGGGCTTGCTCTCGGCTGTCAGGTCGCCTTCAACTTCTGCCACAGCACGTGGGGCCGCAGTCGGCTTCATGGACTCCTCGCTTGCCTTTCTCACCAGTTTGGGGATTTGGGTTTTTGGCTCACCGCCATGAAAGTCGTATTTGACCTTTTTCGCCTCAAACTCGGCGATTGTCTCCTCGATAGTTGTACTCTCGATGACCTGCACGGTCTTAACCTGTTCCTGGGCCACCGTCTTGGCGTCCTCCAGATGTTTAATGGTCTCGCTGACCTTCGTTGTCTCGGGCGCTGGCTGGCTGGGCAGGATTACGGCACTGTCTTCCGTTTTGGCGCTCTCGAAGGAGCTAATAATGTTCTCTACCTTCTTGCTGGCGATCTCAGTCACTTCGCTGATGAAGTGCTCGACCTCTTTCACAGTTTCCGGCGTCACTGAGGCCATGGGGCCAGTCCTCTTCTCCTTCACTTCTTCGACAAACTTCTCGTGCACTGTGGCCGTTGTGGAAGTTGTCGTCGGGAGTTGGCTGCGTTTCTCGATCTCCAGGAAATCCTCGGTGATATCCCGCGCCTCCTGGCGGGTGATGGTCGTGGCCCGAGTGAAGGTCACTGTATCTTTCTCCGTTTTTTCGGCAGAGCTGATGTCCCGAACAATTTTATTCACTGCGTCGGGTGATGGCTGTTCCTCCTCCTCAGAACTGCGGCCGGATGACTTGAACTTGTGTGTCAGCTCCTTGTCGAACTCGCTCTTGCTCACCTCCGTGGAGTCCATCTTGCCCATCTTCATTTTGATGACTTGTTCGGGCACAGCCGCCGTCTTGATGATCACATTGTCAGCGGGCAGCTGCATGAGGATCTCGGATTCGTGATGAGCCTTCTTATCCTCGATGAGACTCTTTCGCTTAATTTCGGTTATTTCGCGGGTGATTTCCTTTTTCTGCGTTGAGGCAGGTATGGAACGCTCCACGGACAGGCGCTTGACTATCTTCTCGCGCCTCTCGGCCACGGTCCGTTTGGCTTGCTCCTCGTCGGACTCGGACTCCTCGACCTCCTTCTCCTCGGCAGAGTATTTGACTTCTTCGCGTTCGTTGATTTGCTGGATTCGCTTGCCTGGAATTATCATTAAGAGATTAAATTACACAGCCCGATGGAGTGCGAGTCCCCTAGTTCTACTACTTACTTTCTCTGCGAACCAGCTCTTCCACGGATTCCGAGTTCTTCATGATGTCCGTCTCGTCGAACTCGCGCGAATGCGAGAGTCTTCCACTCTTGCACTTTTTCATGATGTCGTCTCGTCCGATGTTCTTGAGCGCCGTCTCTAGGGACAGAATGTCGTAATTTGGCTTGTCCTTGTACAGGCGTATCATGCTCTGAGCCTGCCTGGCTATGCTGTCGGTGTTCTGGTTGATTATCTCGTCGATTTCCTCCGCGTTGATGCCGATCTCTGGCGCCAGCTGTATCCAGTCCTTGCCCAACAGATTGGACAAATCCACAATGCGGATATCGCCGATATAATGGTCGTTCTGGTGCTTGCTCAGACTGAACATGGAGGTTCTGTAGGCGGAGGTGACGCGGTCTGAGAACGCTGTGGTCGAGTCCGGTATCACCGCCTCCGGCAGCACGATATTCAGTATGCAGATGGGCTGCTGTGGTGGCTCGCCCTTGGCCACTTTGGGCTCCTTCATGAACAGGGTGCGGCCCACGATATCCGCATGTTGATCCTTCACACGCACCGTGAAGGGCAGACGGTTCTCGCGGAAAGCCTTGAATTGGAGCTGCAGCTGGTCGCCGGACTTGGTGACAGGCACCAGATTGCCGGCCATCTCAATGTACTGCGGCTTGCCTTCGAGCACCTCCACGTCGCGACTCTTGGCCACCTCCGTGTAGAGCTCGTGCTTCTCCAAAGTCTTGTCCTCGCGGTCATCGGTCATGCAGAAGACGCGCAGGCGGGCCTCGAAGGGTTCAATTTTCTTGGCGAACACCACAAACTTGGCTATGAAGGGTACATGAATTACTTCCCTGAATGGAGAACGGAGATTATGGATGGATTATAGATATGGAAACCAAGTCACTGAGCCATTGAGGCCAGCCCACTCACTTGTAAAGCTCTGTGGCCATCTTGGTGGCATCGGAGATATTGCGGCAGTCCATTAGCCAGAAGCGAGCCGACACGGTGGTCGTGAAGGAGACGCAGTCGTTGACAAAGGTCAGGGGCGTGGAGCCAGTGACATCCTCCCATTGGGCACGGGACGGTCCGCCTGACGAGGTAGGGGGTAAACGATAGATGGGAGACGTTCAGTTATGGGGCACACAAACATAAAAGACACAGCATATGTAAATGGGGTATACGCATAGGCTACATATTGTATGTAAAAACTCTTTGAAAACTCTACTTTTGTCTCATTAGCAGATTGAATATTGAATTGAATATTGAATTCCAAAATTGTTTGAACTAATTTCACAAACGAAACAATAAAATTTAACTCAAAATCTTGTTCAGAGAGAGAGAGAGAGATTACGATATTGTGTGTGGGTGTGTGTGTGTTAGTTACAAAGCATTTATATGGAATAGGAAAGTATTATTTTGTATATAGTATGTATAGTACGAGTAGTATATGGTATAGTATTAAAATTGTACGAGTATTTAGCGATAACTATAGGAAATATTAAGTAAGTTTCTTCATTTTTAAGTTGTATGTATGTACACATGTATGTATGTAGTATATATGAAATATGGAATTCATAGCATGGCGTGATCTTTGACTGAGTGTTGTAAGTAGTGTGGTGTGGTGTGGTGGAGTGGAGTGTATGATTAGATGAGTGGCACTTTGATATCAAGCATTTTTGGTTATTTGATTAATTTATTAGGGCTGTAGCATTTACAGAGGTACGAGTACTAGGGTACTTGTTGCGCTTACTTCGAAGCCGTTTCGAAACAACATGCTTAATACTTTGGAAAAAACATATTTCTTTGGCTTCTCTTGAATGGTAAATAAGTGAGCGTGTCACGTGTTTCTTGTTGTAAATGTGTTCAAAACAAACGAAAGTCCCAAAACCAAACGAAACAAAATCAGGAAAAAATCAACACGGAAATCATACGATTGGAAACTTCAACTGACTTCAGGAATGTACATAGTAAAAGTAACCGTCAACTTTTAGACACTATATTCAGATATACATATATCGTTATTATCGCTTGCCATAGCCGTTAGCTTTGGCTTGCCTTTCGGTTCTTCCTCAATAGTTGATGTTTGTTCTGTTTCAGAAAAGTTCTCTTTGGTGCCACAAACAGTAGAAATTCAAAACTCGAAATCGATCATTCATATTTGGTTCTTTTTTTATACATATTTTGGAAAATATTTAATGTACACAATATTCTGCTTTATGTGTAACGCGAAATAAAAGCAAACAAACTCTCAACAAATAACAACAAATAACCAAACAACAATCAGGTGCACAACATTCCAACTGAAATGGTTCTTCAAAATGAAACGTAAAGCTGGAAAGCCTTAACAAGTAGATATGTATGTATGTATAATATGTGTGTGAATGGATTAAGAATCAAATCATAAACCAAATAGAATGGAACTCAACAAATCAAGGTAGTAGATCTGGTTTTTAGTACGGTTTCAATGGCCCAAAGAGCAACTTTATTTGGCTTTTAGTTAGCTTACAAAAACCTACAAAACTGTTGAATTAAATTGTGCAGTTTAGGTATCGTATGTCGTATATATTCAGCAATAAACCGCGTGCATTTAGAAAGTCGCTTAGTAGTTCTTTTTATGGTATATTATAGGGAGAGATTGTTAGAGAGATAGTTAGTAGAAGGCAGCAAAGACGTTTGCATCACAAGCTTAAGGTTCGAAAAAGTACGATAAATTGGAAAACTAAGCTGCTTGGAAGAGCCGGAAGCAAAATCTTGGCCCAGAGAACTCTGCCAATGGGAGTGGGGTCAAAAGCGGTACCCAAAACAGAAACCCAAAAGATAACCGTGAGCTTCTGATACCCAAAGAGGCAGCGAGACACGAATTGAAGCAAAGAACTAAATTAAAATCAACACAAAAGTTCAAACGAAAACCGAATAATCAATGAACAAAAAATTCAATGGAAATGAACATCTTTCAAAGCATAGAGAAGTTGGAAAATAAATTTTTGAAATATTTGCAATAGTTGGTTTTAACAAGAGAATTTATCATAAATAAAATATGCAGAATTTTCAAATATTTTGTCAAATTTTCTTTGTTGGACTTTGTTATTTGCCTTATTTTTGCAACACCAACAACCATACCATGTGGTAATGGTTATTGTTAATTAATCATTAAGTATTTTATTTTATTTTGTTTGGCATAGAACGAAACAACTAAATATGAACAAATAACGATTTGATAGTTTTTAAACAGTTTCAATTTGAAACCTCATACATGTTTGTGAATTTCTGAATTTGTATTATTTATTTTTAGTATTTGTGACATTTGAGCCATTGTTTTAGTTACCTTTTAGAGACCTTTTCCGAAACACACCTTCAATGGATTGAGAAAACAGAACGGAATGCGTGCACACATATGCAATGACGCATTAGTACGAAATTATAGAACAATTACATAAATATGTTTTCAATCAAGAATTGAAATTGAAGTTTGTTTGGGTTTTGTTTTGTTTTTTATTTGTCTTTTGCTCAACACTAAAATTATCATCGAAAATCAGGAGAACTGAACTGAAACTTAAACGGTAAAACGAAACGAACGAACGAACGCAAAGAGTAACAAAGAGAAGAGTAAGAGAGTAACGGAACAAACACCGTTAGGCACAATGGGAGGGAGTAGACACACTGAACATGACATTGAGTTTAGAGCGCATTAAGTGTCACAGGAAGAGTTGTATTTGGCTGTAACTGTACTTCTTATCTTGTATTGTCGTGTCGTGTGTTGTTTTTGTGTGTGTGTGTGGGTGTTGTGGATGTACATGTATGAGCGTATCCGTGTCTGTATGTAAAGGTGAATGACGAATGCTCTACAACTGGGCTAAAATTCAAAAAAATTACTCGATACGATACGATACGATGCGAGGCGGGGGCGATGTCGAGGCATGGAGTGGCGGGGCCCTGCCGGAACACCCGAGAACAACTTGTAGCATCTACCACACAGACACAAGCACAATGGATATCAGATGGGAGAGACCTACACATACTATACAAACGAATTGGGCCGAGTTCACGGAGACATCTTTGAAAATGCTCCCTAGATCTTTAGTTCTTTTGATATTTTTTGCTGGTAATTTTTCTCTGTACAACATTATGCATAGGTACTTGGGTTGGATATTGTAAGTAGTAGTATATGGCATTTATGGTATTTATAGAGTACTACTTATTAGCACATGATATACTTTTATTCTAAATGTTATAGACAACTAAAATGAACGAAACAACGAAAGCAGATACGGAATAAACTCAACCAAAGCATATAGTATACACTCAAGAAATCATAACCAGGAATGAAGTAAATGAAGGCCTGAGATATAGATAGAGAGACAGAGAGAGAGAGAGACAGAGAAGGAGGTTGTAGGTTGTAGGTTTGAGGTTGAGGAGGATCTGTACTGGTAAACATCAACTAACGTAATGTAAATGTAAATGTAAGTGGGGGTAGGTATACTCATAATAGTTAGAATAACTGCTTGGATCACATTTTACAAACAACACAAAAGATCGGATGGCGAATCGGTAACAGCTACAACTTACCTGTGATGGAGCATAGCAGCCGCAGGGTTGGCGTGTTGCCCGAATACTGATTGATCATCCCTTGGCTGTGGGCCTTCGGGGCCGGCATGCTGAGTGTGATGGCCTTGTGGAACTTACGGCGGCGCGGCTCGACCGTCACTATCGGCGATACGGCCACACCGCGACCCAGCAGCTTGGCGGTTAGATCGGGATCGACCGGCTGGGCCTAGAACGAGAGTGTAACGAATTTCGGATTGGCACACTAGACAAAAATCGATTTCCCGGCCACGCATACGCATATAGTAGTATGGTATTTACCATGTACATGAGATGAACAGAACTTAAAATTGAAACATAAATCTATAACAAAAACCAATTATATATACGAAATATGCGTATCTTGTTTGTCACACAACATGAAATTAACGTACTATTAAACTATTAAAATAAAATGAAATGAGTCTGGGGCTAAAAGGGTGAACATTCTCGATTTGATTCGATTCGACCAGCACTCGCCTTGGCTTTTTTTGTGGGTCATGTGTTTTGTTTTTTTGTACAATGATTATTCAGTTTGATGTATTATGCATATCGTTTTTCGTATTCATGGTGGTATTGAGCAATTGTTTCAGCATGTTTCAGTTAAAATACGGTATAAGTTAACTACAAACGATAACAATGTTCAAGCCCATTTATGTCCCAATAAATTTAGTCATCAAAAAAACTTTGACTACAACTGAAGAATATTTAAAAGAACTTAAAAGCTTTTTACAATTTATACAGAAATCAAAAATTCAAAACGGAAAATATTCAGAAAGAATTTAGATCAGAGATAGGAGTAGGTACAGAGAAAATGCAAATAAAACGTGCGAAAAGTTCGAACTCATGAGTGGGGGCCATTATAAAATCGTTTTTGCTTACGATGTGATGCCGTAAGGCTAGAAATGTTACAACTTCGTTTAGGCACTTCGAACCGGGACCCAATTGTAACTCTCTAAGTATTCTTTTCTTTACCTCTTTTTATGATTTTTTTTGTTTTGTTTTTTATATTTGTTTTGAAAAAGCAATTGAATGAAAAATTAATCAAATGAAAAGTAATTAAAACATTTTCATTGGCATAAAGTTTTTGTTGAACTAAATTTATTGGGTAGTACTGCATTTCAGAGAACTTGTATAATCTTATGCATAAGTAGATCATAAATAATGTATGAATAATAGTTTATAGTAGCTATAGCATATTGGGTAATGTATCATAATATTTTCGATTTCGATAATCATGTATTTCTCTTGGACAATTTCTTTACGCGAGCATTACAGAAGTCGCTCTTGATCCATGATCAAAATCAATAAGTTCATATATGTTGTATATGTTCATAAGTATTATTGAATGTCACTATCTGCATAGCATCTATCATCTGTGATTAGTTAGCAAGAGGAAGCCGATTTCGCAATGGTTCCTTATATGTAAGCTGAGTGCCGTAAAGTTCTTAGGTGTTTCGATAAGTTCAAACAAAGTGCACATATTTCATACATAAATAACATTTGGAGAATGTTTTGGAGTCCAGGCATGCAAAGGCCACTCACAGTGGCCGGAATTACACACTCAAAGGAAGGTCCTTCACTGTGAATCGCCTTTGCATTGCGCTGAATATTGAATTTACGAGTAAGTACAGGTGCATACCATCTACCATACTTCTACACAGGACTAAGGGGGCGGGTTAACATAGATGGTTACTGGCTATTGGATTGTATTTTTGGTTATAAATGCGTATTTTCTACTTTGGAAAACGTATTTTGCATTCTTTGGAGTTTGATTTTGATTTTGATATTCATTTCAGGGAAGTTGTAGATTAAATGCACGATTATATATGCAGACCGATAACGTATTTCGTATTAAGTATAGATATATTTCGACCTGTTTTTGGCCTGCTTTTGGTTTTGCTCTGTGATTTACCAGATGAGCGAGAAGCGCTTCTTCTTGGGCACATGATTGACGCTAATCTTGCGTAGCTTCTCAGGCGCAACGCCTTTGCGTGGTTTAAAGAGGTTTACCTGTAAGCCAACTTTGATCTTCTTGGTGAGGGCTCCCTGGGGGAAGACGGCCTGCACCTGCGGCACCACTGTGCTAGATACCATGCCGCCCTCGGGCCCAATGGCATGCACTTCCTGGCGAATGCGCGAGACGACGGCAAAGTACTGGGGAAAGTCGTAGGTGACAAAGCGGCACACATGATTGCCGGCTTGCTCCTCCAGTTGGGCGATTTCTACACAGGAAAGAAGCCACATTGTTAGTCAAGGAAAAGCTAGAGCCAGGCCAAACCCCGACTCACCCTCTGGCTCGAAGCACTGCTGCAAGACGTCGTGAATGATCTCCTCCGAGTTGTCGATGGAGTGCTCGCGCCAGGTCTCGCCATTGTCCGAGCGCAGAATAATGATCTCACGCTCCTTGCCACGTAGCGAGGCGAAATGAGGCACCTCCATGACCACGGGGCCAATGAATTTGGTGGAGCAGGGACCTAGCTCCAGCACGCGGCTGGCCAGGGCCTCGCCCTCCATCAACTGCGGCGGATGCATGGTCCGCTGTGGCTTCACATAGCGACAGGTGACCCGCGTCGGCTGGCAGGTGGAGCGCGATGGAATGATCATGCGCACGCCGCTGTGGCGACAGCCGCGCATGGCTCCGCCGCGTGCATCGACCAGGAAGGAGACCAGGAAGCTCTTCCAGCTCAGTTTGCGGCTGCAAGACAATCCCATTAGACAACTAAAACTCAAAACAAAAATCGAATTTACTTACCCCACGTGCGGCGGCTCATCATGTCCATGTCCGTTGGCTATGTAGACACCATCTACGGTGGCCTTGGGCGAGTTGCCATACACCTGTGCCTTGTGTGGACTGATCACCTCCTCCCCAATGGTGGGCGGCACACCGCCGGCATACTCAGCGCTCTGGGTCATGCGGTTGGAGTCCATGCGCTCGTCGCGGGTCACATCAATGGGCAGCGAGTCGTCGCCTAGGGATTTCATTTCATCAACAGTCAGATAACGGTATGGTTGATCTGATAGCATATTGTCTTCGCCTAGATTTTGGATACGGTTTCGATTGCGTTGTTTTCGATGCGTTTCGGTTACATTCCATTTCATTTTTATTTCAATAAAGCACAAGACAGTCCAATTGGCCATAAAGTAGCGTTGATTGTAGTTGTAGTTGCAGTTGCAGTTTCAGTTGTTGGTGTAGTTGTGGTGTTGTAGTTTTGTTGTTGTTATTGTTGTTGATTTGCATTTGGAATGAGAGCAAGAGCGAGAGGGGCGGTGCATTGAAAGTAGAAGAATGCAAATGAGTTTGATTTTAGTTAAATAATTTTGTAAATGTCGACATGCTTCATTTTGTATTGTTTAATCGGTATAATAATATTTGATATAAGGATGATATAGTATGTAAAGCTAGCATGACCATATAACAGGAGCATATATGTATATTATTAGACTGATACAATATAATTTGATAAAGGATATACATGGGATACACAAGTATATATGTACGAGTATTAGGTATATTTCATGCCATGGTACGAGTAAAAGCAAATACGGGAACATTTATCTGCATCGGAGCGCTGGAAGTCAAATCAAAAGTCTCTCTGATATATCAGAGAATATACAATCTTACAGGTTGAGTCGTTTAAGATATATACATTTTGGGCAACGATATCGATCGATTGAATGCTCTGTTGTAATGCCAACGGACCGACGAATAGAACAAATATAATAGCGAAACTTCATCGGACAATATATTGAAAATTGGAAATATGAAATCAAACATTTAGAAATAACAAGGGAAACAATGAGGATCGGGAAGTAGTCGAGTCTCTGGACTCATTTGATTTACAACAACGGCAAGAATTAATTTATACATTGATACAGTTCAGCCCCATATCAAGTGCGATATATT
The DNA here is from genome assembly GCA_035043285.1 of Drosophila subsilvestris. Classification (NCBI taxonomy): domain Eukaryota; kingdom Metazoa; phylum Arthropoda; class Insecta; order Diptera; family Drosophilidae; genus Drosophila; species Drosophila subsilvestris. Next base: position 227,359 of record JAWNNB010001728.1, on the reverse strand, counting down.
ATGTATACGAGTATATCGATTTATGGGTTAACTTTGGTGGTCAATCTCAGAAGCCAATTACAGCCAAATTAGTGCACTTGATAACGGCCAGTGGGTAAGATACGAATACGATTACGAGTAGAGTTAGGAGTTACGAGTTTTTGCAGTCGCTGGCAAGGCGTTGCCAGCCCTGTGGACACTTACTGGTGACATAGAGTGTGTCGCCCTGGTAATACGGCATGTAGACGTGAGTGTCTGGCCGTGTGTGGCGATGGTGACTGTGGCTGTGGTCAATGCCAATGCCGTACTCGTAGCACGCGTCCAATTCCCAGTTTGTGTGACCTGACGGCACACATGAAAGCGGGAGGATTTCACTTAAGTCTAGGCATAAATCTATGGGCATTGGGTGTGGTCGTGGTCGTGGTCTGTGTGTGCTGGCGGACTAGCATGGCGCAAGTGTGGGATGGATAAAAGTGTAACACTAGCAAGGGATACGTACCGCCTTCTTCCTCGGAGTCGGACATAAACGACTCGTGCATGGCCTCTGGGGCAACGACGCGATACTTCTCCTCGGTCTGGGCTGGTGCAGCACCTGCATCATCCTCTGTGGTGATGGACTTCAGCGAGTCCAGCACACTGATGTAGCCCAGCTTTCGAGCAATATTCAGTGCCGTCTGTCCGTTGACAGTCTGGGCATTGGCGTTGGCCTTGTGCTCCAGCAGTAGGTTGACAATGTGGCAATGTCCCTGCTGGGCCGTCTGATGCAGAGGAGTGTAGCCAATCAATGTGGCCGCATCCACGTTTGCGCCATTCTGCAGCAGGAAGCGCACCATGTTGGCCTGGCCAAAGTGGGAGGCGACGTGCAGGGGCGTGAACCCAGCCTTGGTGGCCATGTCGATGCTGGCGCCGTTGCGCTGCAGAATCTCGGCCACATTTACGTTATCCTCCTGGGCGCACAGATGCATGGGAGTGAGGCCGTTCTTGGCCGGGTGATTCAGAGCTGCCTTGTGCTCGATCAAGAGGTTGGAGATCTCGGCATGGCCCTCCTGGCTGCTCAGGTGCAGCGGAGTGAAACCGGCCTTGCTCTCGGCATTGGCCTGGGCGCCGTACTCCAGCAGAGTGGTGGCAATGTCCATCTGGTTCTTGCGCGCCGCAATGTGCAGCGGCGTGTGTCCATTCTTGGCGGTTGCATGGGGGCTTGCTCCCTTTTCGAGGAGCAGCAGGGCCACCTGCTGGTTGTTGTAGTGGCAAGCCACATGGAGTGGGGTCACTCCATTCTTACCCTGAGCGTCCACATCGGCCTCCTTCTGAAGCAGAAGCTGCGCCATCTTGATGTGCCCATATTTTGCCGTCAGGTGAAGAGGCGTGAAGCCCTTCTTTGTGGTGGCATTCAACGCAGCCCCGTTCTCGATCAGCACGGCTGCCACCTGAAGCGTTGGGAACGAAAATGTACATTTTACCAAACGGTTACCAAACAATCTCGCGATTCTGTGCAAAAATTAAAACCGAAATGATCGCAAATGGCGGAATGCACGTGCAAGGAACTTTCGAGCGTGACCAGATTCTACGAAAAATACTAAAAAAGAAGACAAATAATACCATACTACAAAAGAAAACAAGGTGGCAACATTTATTTGAATAAAAGACAACAACGGAAAAGAAGGAAAGAAAGAAACAACAGTTATTGGTAATACTCATAATAGTCGATACAAAAGATAAAAACGATACTAATGCAACGGAATATAAGAACTTAAAATCAAATGAAAAACTCCTGATGCCGTATCCAAAACAATTGCATCAGATAGACAGTGTCGATGTGGTCCGTGATCTTTTTCGCAATCAATTCTTTTACCTCGTCCTGGCCCTCCTTGGCGGCAATGTGGAGCGCCGTGTACATGTCCTTGGTGGTGGCATCCACCTGAGCGCCGTGCTGCAGCAGCAGCATTACAATGTCAACGTTGCCCAGTCGGCTTGCAATGTGCAGCGGAGTCTGCTGCTCTCGAGCACGTGCATCCACCTGGGCGCCATTGCGCAGGAGAATGCGAATGATGTCGGTCTGGAATGAGCAATGTTAAAACAAAATTCAAATATCTTCATTTCGACAAGTGTGCAATTATCGATGCTTGGCAGTCGATACCAAGTACACATCGTTCATCAACGCGAAGCTTCGATAACGAGACATGCCGACATCTTTCTTTTTGTGAATTTTTGCGAAACTAGTCACATCGTTCCCCGTAAAACTCCGTCGAAATGTTCATCCCAAAGGCAAATCGTATCGCCATCTACGAGTACCTCTGCAAGGAGGGCGTCATGGTGGCCGAGAAAGATTACAAAATGCAGCACGATGCGTTGAAACTGATCCCCAACTTGCAGGTCATCAAGACCATGCAGTCGCTGGCTTCGCGCGGCATCGTCAGGGAGCAGTACAACTGGCGTCATTACTACTGGTATGTGACCAACGAGGGCATCGACTACTTGCGCAAGTACCTCCACTTGCCCCCAGAGGTTGTGCCCTCGACCTTCATGCGTCCCGCTCACGACCCTCACAGTCGCCCGCGCGCACGCCCAGCTGATGTCAAGCCACGTGGCGGCGACGACGGGGACCGTGCTGCCTACCGCCACGGCCCGCCCAGCGGCAACGAAACGGACAAGAAGGGAGACATCGGACCCGGCACTGGCCAGTTCCAGTTCCGTGGCGGATTCGGACGCGGCAAGCCCGTCTAAACTTCATTGTTTTGTATGTACAAATAAAATGCACTCAACTTTTGTGAAATTCCCAAAGAACGCGTAGACAGATTTGAAGGTTAAGGCTTTTTGTGTGTGCAGCAAACTCACCTGATTGGCACGCGCTGCCAGATGCAATGGCGTCTCGCCACGCACAGTGGGCACATCCGGACTGGCGTCGTGCTGCAGCAGATAGATGACAATGTTCATGCATCCCATGAAGGCTGCCACGTGCAATGGGGTCAGGCCGCTCTCCGTGGTGGCGCTAATGCTAGCGCCATGGCGGAGCAGCAGCTCCACGACCTTCAAGCGGTTCTTCTTGCAGGCAATGTGCAGTGGCGTGAACCCGTTGAGTGCCCGGGCATTGGCGTCTGCGTTTCGGTCCAGCAGGAGCTTGGCTACGCGCACATGTCCGCAGTGGGCGGCCACATGCAGGGCGGTCAGATAATCAACGGTGACCTCGTCGACGGGTGCGCGATGGTAGAGCAGGATGCGGGCGGCATCCACATGCTCACCCTGGGCCGCCATGTGGAGGGGAGCCAGTCCGTTCTTGGTCTTGGCGCTAATGGGGGCACCGCGCTCCAGCAGCATGTCCACCACCTGCTCGTGGCCCGAGCGGGCTGCACAGTGAAGTGGAGTGAGCCCGTCGCGGGTCTTGGCCTCGATGTTGCCACCCTTCTCCAGCAGCAGCGAGACCATATTGGTCTTGCCCCACTTGGCAGCCACATGCAGTGGACTGATGTTGTGCTTGGCCGAGTAGTTGACGTCGGCGCCCTTCTGGATCAGCAGGTTGGCTATGTTCTGGTTGCCGTAGTGCGAGGCAATGTGCAGCGGGGTGAAACCCGACTTGGAAGTCACATCCGGATTGTGGTCATTCTGTGGGTGGTGGTGGAGGAGGAGAAATTAGTAACTCTCTACTTTGTCTTCCAGGATCGTGAATGCTCACATCTAGGAGAAGGGAGGCCGCTTTCACGTCGTCCTTCTTGGCTGCAATGTGCAGTGCCGGCAGACGCACCTTTCCCCGAGTATCACTCTCGAGGAGGACGGCCACGACCTTATCATGGCCCTGCTGCATGGCCACAGCCAGCGGCGTGAAGCCATCCTCGGTGGCCAGGCTCTGGTTGGCGCCGTTGGACAGCAGCAGGCGCACCACGGCATCGTGGTTCTCCTGTGCCGCCATGTAGAGGGGCGTGAATCCATTCTGCGACTGCACATTGACAGAGGCACTGTGCTCTAGCAGCAGCTTCACCACCTCCTCCTGTCCGGCCAGCGAGGCGATGTGCAGCGCCGTGTTGCCCTTCTTGGTGGCACTGTCCACGATCGCTCCGCGTCGCAGCAGCTCCGAGACGACGTGTATATGGCCATCCTTGGAGGCCAGATGCAAGGCATTCAAGCCGTTCTATATACCAAAAATTGAACAGATTAGTGGGGAGCTATTGATAAGTATGCCATTTGGCATTACCGCATTGCTGGTGTTGATGTCAATGTTGTTCTTCAAATGCTCGAGGACACGCTCCAGATTTCCGGCGCGAGCAGCACGAAGGAAGGAAGTGTTGCCATCGCCCTGTAATAATAGGATGATTCATTTTGGATCAGAATAATGTACTTATAATGTGAGTACCGACTAAGCACTGCCAAGTATTCCACAGAAAAGGTCAGTACTTCCACAATAAGCAAACCTAGTTATATATGTAGGTACTTATGTATGTATACTTAATTTTTCCAGGAAAAGGTCAGCCAGAATTTATAGCCTGGCATTATATCACCTACAATCCCATCCATCTTGGCAGTGTTTCCGCTCAGCAGAAATGGAATGGAAACTCCAGGTCTCCCTCAAGCAGTTGCGTGCCACTTGCGTATCCATCAACGAGTGGAACACGGGAGGTTGCACTTGGAGTTTTATTGATAGTTGCCATGTACCCGTAACCTTCGTTGCGCAACTGTAAGCGGGGTGCCCCGAACTAGACTCGGAAACTACTTGCAGCTGCACCATTCACCGTTCACCTGCTTCTGCCCCTGCCTCTGCCCCTGCACTCGCTTCCGACTCAAGTTCAACCCAACTACGTAGACGACGACGGTCAAGGCGAGGGGTCAACGTCGGGCGCAGGTGTAATTCGGCTTAATGGCTTCCACCCACCCACTGGGGACACAGCTGTCGATTTTATCGCACGGCATTCGCGTTTTGTTTATGTTTTGTTTTACGCCCCGCCGCTTCCAGGGATTCGACATCGAAAGTGACGTCATGTCACGGCGTTTGCGAATTGCAACTGGAAGTTTTCGCACTGGAAGGCACTCAGCCGACGCGACGCCGATGCCGACAGACACCTCGCCAGACCCGCTTCCTTTCTGCCATCCTGCGTTCCATTCGAAGCTGTTGCAATTCAAAGGCGAGGGCTCGACCATGTCCCCGACTCTGGTCCCTGCTTTCCTCCTGCTCCTTCTCCACCCAAGTGCGGAAGTTGGGGAACGAACCAAAGCCGCCTCTCAGACTCATTTCGTATGCCCTGAGCATACATACTCGTATGAGAACGAATTCAAAAGAAGGTTATTTTCGACGACTGCTTCCTGGTGTCTGTTTGCCCAAGCGGAGGGGGCAGTGGCAGTGGCAGGGCGCTCTTTAGAAGACTTGGGCAAGTGTGGACTCTGACGATAGCCAGGGGCGAGGGCAAAAGTTCAAAGGTGCTTGCCTCATCATTGTATAACGAGCTGATCCACACTCGCACTCGGGGGCCGATTGGGTGCTTGAGCCATAGGCAAAGTGGAGTTGTTTCCTTCAAGTGGATTTGCTTTCAATTTGTGTGGCCAAATGGTGTCCCAAGTGGCAACATAATCGAAGGCCAAGTGGACGTCATTATAGGAGCAACAAAGAATCAGTTGGCAGATGAGAGAGAAATGACTCATAGTATGGATTTTTCCCCATCTCGTCGCGACGAATGTCGCATGTCATCAGCGCCGCTAACCTAAATCTCCATTACCTTACACTGCGGGCACACGCACGCACCACACCCAGTTCCACTCGCAGCCGTGTGGCCCTTGCTACAGCGGTGCCACCACCGCTTCCCACTCGACCAGCCATCCCTCCAACTAGTTACGGCTACCAACAATCAACTATTTTTAGCCTATTGTCCCAGCAAAGATCGTTAACGCCCCACAAATCCGAAAAGGAAGTCGGAAAAATCAATAAACTTCTGCAGTTGGTGGCCCCAAAAACGGGTGCGACACCTCAAGGTCTCCACTTGGACAGAGACCTCTGTCCAGTGGCCTCCTAAAACACCATCAAGGCTCCACTTAAACATAATATTTAACACATTTTGGGTTGAATTTAATCTGATTTTCAGCCAGACAACGAAAAATCGATAATGCGCAAAATGGACGCCAACATGGCTGCCCCCACAGTCGCACAGTTCTGCCGAAAAGTCTACGTGCGCTGAAAAGTAGATGGGAGATGAAACTCTGATGGATTACCTGAGCTCCATTTTCAGTGACCATCTTTGCCAGGTGAGAAAATGTGTCCGCTTATTATAAACCTTTCCACGTCTGCGATTGCGATTCGGGGGGTGTAGAGAAATTGTGTAAGCGGCGGCTCTCGCGTTCTATGTCGTCACTGATTAGTCATATTTTTTCTTTTCACTGGGCAAAACTCTCACGCGGTGCGGAGTTTTCACTGGGACTGACTCCTTTCAGATTTTTCTCTGAATTTTAAATGCACTCCTATCGATTTTTCCTTGGACTTTATGTAAGCAATATGTACACGAGAAGTGCAAGGGTGTGCGAGGGTGTGTTGTATTATGTGCACGAGTGTGTATGTCAGTGCGTCAGTGTCCGTGTATTTGTCGCAGTGACTGTGGTGGTGTATCTGTAACTGTATCTGTGTCCGTGTCTGATTGGATTCCTAACTGGTCTCACACACACAGTCCCTTCGGGGTTCACGTTATTTTGAGGAGCTGTTGGCACTTTGCTGCCGTTTTCTTCAATGTTCAACTCCAGACTGGATGCGTCCGCCCAGCGAAAAGTCCTACCTAGTCGTGGCTGGAACTGTCGGCGACGCCAGGATTTCGAAGGACCTGCGCACTCGCCCTTTCCAATTGGAAGTTGGAATACGTTTGCACCAGGGGTTGCTGCTGCTGCGGCTGCGGCTGGTTGCTGGAAGTTGAAGTGACGGTGGAAGTGGAAACGAGAGGACAACCCACTACCCCTACCATCCCCCAAGAGACACGTGCCTGTTGTTTTTGTTGACGTTCTCATGGATGGTGTGGAAGCAACTCGCACGTGCTTTAAAGGGAGAGCTGAGATAAAGCCATAGCGTGAGGCTGTTCTGGTCTAGATTTATTGTTTTTAAAGAAACTTTAAGTAAATCCTGGAAAGTGGAAGTAAAGTCATCAAATGAGGGCTTAATTAAAATTCGGATCAGTTTTCTAAAATAATCATAAAAGAATATCGAAGATTTTTTGTATATCATTCGTATATTCCATAATTAAAGGGAGTCTATATTTCGAAGAAATATTCATTGGTACTTTTATCATTAGCAGTACGTATATCTAGAGTCTAGACACATCCATAAAATCACTTTAACAACCAATATTTTGTTCTTCTGAATCCTTAATCCATTTCAGATTTCCATAAACTTAAGTTGTGTTTTCTATGTAATTTGAGAAGAATGCCAAGGCATTTAAGTTTCCATAGAGCAAACAACTTGTGTGTTTACACAGTGCCCTAAGTGCTTATCCAGCCATGGAATAGGTGTAACTATTCCAACAAGACCCGAATTAATCTTACCCTCATTGCTAGCACAATTACCAGCACCGCCGAGCAGCCGTGGCATTCAATTCCACCGACATTCTCAGTAAACACATTACACTAATTAGCTAAGCACACAGGCATCATCCAGTGGATCCGCCCCGAACCTGTGCCATGTCCCCCTGGTTCTACCCCTGGCTGCTTGGTGCTTGCTCCGAAGTCCGAATTTTGTTGACTGAGCGTAAACAAGGGCCCGGCGTATAGCAAACACAATCCACAGTTGGTTGAGGGGTGGCAGATGGCCGAGGGCTTCCTTCCAGCGAAGAGGGATTCTCATTCTCCGCCGCGCAGACGCAGTGCGCTCGAACTGGATGTTGTTTACGAGTTGTATTTCCCGTTTCGAAGTCGCTTCGTTTTCGAAAATCCCACACCCAATCCCACCCCAGAGGCCGCATCTGGAGGCCACATCCCCATCAGATGCGTATGCAGCCCCGGTCACGTTGTGCCCAGTAAGCCAAGCCACGGTTCTTCACTTCTGGTCGGATTTCTTTGTTCTCCGGCAAATTAGACAGCAGTGCGAACAGGAAGAGGAAACCCACCCTCGGGGGGTGGGCTGGCAGTGGCCTCGCATAACCCTTACTGCGAGCAAATCCACCCCAGGCGAACGCTTGCATAAAATTGCATTTGAAATTGCATCGTGACCGGGACAAATTACGCCGGAAAATAATGTGAGTGTGCGTGAATCACGTTGCAGGCAATTAAGTAGTGGGAATAGCAGTGGGTGGACGTGGACCATACCAGGCTGCGGCACCAGCCACGGGATGGAGCAAGGTGCGAGGCACATTTTGAATTTAATTAAAGAGTTTCCACTGTGTTTGTGACTGCGTGAACCCGCCCGAAGCCGCAGGCTGGCCTTTATCGCTTGGCCAAACATTGGCTTATTTGTTTTGGCCAGCCAAAGGGGTTTCGGCCGCACTTTAAAGCCCCTCGAATCCAGGGGGTGGCCACAAACCAAGCCAAATGGCATGTTCGCATGTCACCTGGCACTCCAAAGATGTTTATACTCTCTCAGGGGCTGGTTATTGTCACTTCGGGGGTTTCCTTATTAATAATAGACTAAGGGTTTAATTAACCTTTCGAATGGGGCATGCCTGATGGGCTCTTCAATTCGATTTCCCGCTTAAGTTTGAAGAGCCATCCCCATCTACCCCCCCTCCCAGGCCACAGGCCTTGTGGCATAGATATTTATTAGGTCCAATAAGGGATGGCTCAATCGATAGCCGTATGGCTTAGATTATTCATTCACTAAAGATTCAACCCCAGAAAAAACAGGAGGGGTCAAGGGAAATATTTACTTATTTTTGGCACATTTTGCGGAGTAAATTTAAAGGGGAAAACTTGAAACAACCAAGAAACTAACAATAGGGCCAGACCTAAATGGAAAATAAACTTCATAAATCATAGAAAATAATCTATTCTACAGATTCATTTTCCACTTTCTTTAAAAGGGCATCCATAATTCGTTGTTATTCAAATGTTTCTTCGTTTCCCCGTATTTAAGTTAATGTTTGTGTTGGCTTCGATGTCGTTGTCGATGGGGCTGTCGCCTGCAATATTACATTTCAATGGCCCCCCGTCCGACCCCTCAAAATATAGCCGCGCGAGGAATGTGCTCGGGGCAATGCCTTAAGTAAATTGCCAGCCTGCCACATAGTAGACGGAGGGCTGATTGCCCATAATTTCTGACGACCTTAAAAAACGCAAGCCAAATTGGGCACGCCAAACTGTGGCAGGTAATATTTTGGGGGAAAGTGCGGGGGCGGAGATAATGGAAACCTTTTCACCGCGTTCAGTTCACTGCACTTGTGCGAAGGGAATGGAGGGAGGGGAGGGAGGACAAACGCACGCACAAAATTATGAAATTGTAAAATTCTTCGCACGATTCGTTGTGGGCCAATTTGGCATGCACAATATTTATATTTATAGGGGCAAATCCCCCCGCCCCTCACGGATGGATCCATCCCGTGCATTACATAAAATGAGTCCAAGGTGTCTCCCAAAACTTACGCCCAAACTCTGCAGCGATGGGAAGCGTTTCTTGAGCGTTTCCATTCCAGAAGCACATTAACTTGTAGGCCAATAAATAATTGATATGCCCCGTATATGTATATGAATGTATATCTATATATATTCTGTCTAGAGTGCCTCACGCGGCTGCCGCACCGAAATCAACACACGACGAGCGATTTGAGTCGTTTTCTGAATTATTTTCGAATGCGCCCCGTCGGACGATAAACCCAGAACAGAACAGAACAGAACAGAACAAAACAGAACCGTATAGAACAGAACAGAGCAGACAAGACCAGAGACCAGAGAACATACCGAAGAGTGCAAAAAATAAAGAAGAGAACATTTGGAGGTTCTGCTATTTTTGAACCAAACAAACCGAAAACAAATTGAAAGAGCTTTTCGCTGTTTTGCAGTGTTCTCTGCGGGTCTCGACAAGGATTTTTATGACGATGGAGTCTAATGGATATTTGACTGCTTTTATACTTTTAGGCTAATGAAGATGCCTTGGAACCGCAATCGCCAGAAAGGCGTCAGCTGAAGCTGTTAATGCCCCTCGCAAGGACGATGGCCGGATGAGTCATCCCGCATTCTGTTTAGCCAGTCCAAGGATTACTATTGCGTCATTGTTCAGGGTTCCTCGAGTTGTGGGTTGGGATTGGGCTGGGCTCTACAGATGGCAAAAAGGTAGCCAAGAAGTTTTGATTAAACATATGGGAATGTGGGACACAAATGTAATTAGTTTTTAAAACTTGATGATTAAAAGTTGACCCAAGACTTCGCCCCTTTGTGACCACACCACACCCCACCCACACCCACAATTGGCCAAATGATGTAAGCTTACCGCACTGTGGTGTCCTGTGGGGCAATGCTCGTGCTTGTCATGATGCTTGTGGGGGGTCCTGGAACCCCGCCCTCAGTGTGATGGAAGGCCACCTCATGCTGGTGCTGGTAGAACTCGTAGTGGCCAGGATGCTCCGCTGGCGGCGATGCCAGCTGGGATAGAGGACTGTGAATCGTCGTCTTGGCATGGCTCTGGCCAGAGTGAGACGTGTGACTAGGATGATTGGAGTGTTGTCCAGTATGGCCAATATGAGGAGCCAGCGGAGCATGACCCGTTGCAGCGGTAACAGTAGCAGCAGCAGCATGTGGTGCATGACCACTCGTATGATGCGCTGATGACTGCTGTTTGTGCAGATGATGCGGATGGGAGGAGGGGAGGCAGAGCTACTGTGTCCTCCATGGTGTCCGTGCTGGTGATGATGATGGTTGTGGTTGGGCGGCGATGGCATGTTGTGACCGCTGTGTGGCAGATGCGACGAGTGCTGCACACCCACCTGATGTCCGTGGTGGTGCGGCACATGACCTTGCGACGCCTCCATCAGCGTCGGCTGGATGTGTGTCACGAATTGGGCCATGTCTGCGTGGGGAGACCTTCAACAGCTCAAGTGGAGTCGGAGTTCTGTGGATTTTCACTAGTACGTAGCTTAGATAACACTTGCTTAATTTTTCACTGCTCTACGAAGGAGGATGGGGCATACACCATGTAGCCTAGAGTGGGTGTGGATACCAAAAAACACACACAGTACACAGCGCACAGAGGGCAAGGCGGACGCGGCACAGACGCTCTGCACTTGGACGCGACGGAACGACGGTAGCAATGGAGCAGTCCTTTTGCTCGGCGCATGGACAACCTTCTTGCAGGAGCAATGTCAAATGACTGACTGGCAAGCCTAGACCAGACCCCGCCAGATCCCAGTGCTGGCTTAGATGTGACTTTCCCCTCCTACGCCTGGGCACCCGAACCGTGCTTCGGCTGTGAGTCGGCCCGGTGGCTCTGCTCCTCGTTTTCGGGGTTCGTCCTGGGCTGCCAGAAGCTTTAACCGGACCCAGTTTTATGCGCGTAGCTGATAAGAGATGCTTGTGCTTATGATGCCGCCTTCCTTGCCGCCCCAGTGATGCTGATTTAATGGACTGCCATATCCATATGCGACGATTCTTTCGTCTCTGCATTCTTTCATCTCCAAGTGTGTCACGGACACTCCCGCTCCTTCTACAACACTGGAGGGGGTCCCCGTCCCCAGTACGCTATTTTTAACGCAGAAACAAAAATATCTTTTGTATTTAATCTATTTTTATGACAGCCCCAAAGTATGGCATACATTTGGAGGCACTTAACAGGTGGAGATTGTTAAAAATGTTAACAAAAGTGTACACTGTACGGGCAGAAGACGCTGAATTGGCTGTATAAAAATATTCTCATTAAGTGTTAGAAATATATACCTAATTTTGGCACACGATATTTTCTTAGGAAAAGAAACAAGGGAATTTCTGTTTATGGCTGCTCTTCTACGCTGAAAATGTTCACCGATCATTTATTTTACTTAAATAAACCAATTTAAAAGCGATCAAGAGCCTAATATGCCTTTTGTGCTATATTTTACACGAACTACACACAAAACTTTCGTTGCTTTACGTTTCGTTCCGTCTGCTAAAAGCTTTAGGCTACGTTGCGTCATTCAATGAAGCTTACGTCGAGCTGTAGTTAAGCTTATGTCGCAGGGTGCTCCGAGTACTTTTACTGTTCCGAAAAGGGGGTGTGTCGCATCTCGACTGGGAACTTGTTTGGCATTCAAACTGGATATTAATGCTCAATTAGAACCAATCAAAGGCATACGCATGAGCTCAATTCGTCATAGAATATAGAATAAGTATGATTGTTCATTTGAATAACTTTCAAATAACATTTAAGAGAGCTTTCCAGCCCATGTAATGTAGCATTCAGCCCATGTAGAGAGGCAGCGCATTCCGTTCATCTCTTCTTATCGCCCAGACATTCATATGTATGTACATATGTGCCTATGCCCACCACCTATGTACAGGGTATATACCTAACCACCGACGACATTAGACATCAGAGTCAAGTCTGGTGCAGCTTTTGCCTCTCTGCCAACGCAGCGCCGCATAGCCACAACACAGAGTCCAATGTCCAAATTGGCTGCCATTGCTTCGCCGGCGCATTTGCCTAACTCGTTTGGATCATTCCTCATTCCGCGGCGAAAACTCGGCGAGTGAGCAAGCAAACAGCGGGGCGACCTAGTTAAAACTTATTATATATTGTATATATTTTTGTACGGAATTAGAGTCCGCATAGACCAATGGCGTTCCTCAACAAGGTGAGCAGACTTGCCACGATCTCTCCCAGCGCAGAGAGAAAGTGAAAATTTTAGAGTCCAAGACGTAGGCGGTACGGAGGTACAAAGTTCTCATAACCTGTTGACGCCAGCAGAATTGTTGATCGTCTGCATAAACAGATTTGATTTTTTCTCTCTTATCTGTGTTCGTCGTGTACTTTGCCCCCCTCTGCGATTATTAATAGTACCGTTTTGTGGATCAGCTTTTGCACTTGAATTAAATCGGAATCCGGTTATTAAATGTTGTTTGTCCTCCACGTAGATTGCAGCGCCAGCCCTGCGCCAGCTGGTGGCTCAAAGTCGGTCCTATGCCGCCGTGTCCCAGGTGTCGCCCAATGGCACCTCCTTCGCCCTCACGGAGGAGCAGCTGCAGCTGCAGGAGATGGCCCGCAAGTTCACACGCGAGGAGATCATCCCCGTGGCCGCGCAATACGACAAGTCCGGCGAATACCCATGGCCGATCATAAAGAAGGCCTGGGAGCTGGGTCTGATGAACAACCACATTCCCGCGGATATTGGCGGCCTCGATCTGGATGTATTCACCACCTGTCTGACGGCCGAGGAGCTGGCCTATGGCTGCACCGGCATCATGACTGCCCTGGAGGCTAGCGGACTGGGTGTAAGTCTCAATGAATCCCAACAAATTGCAGCTGCTCTACATCCATATTCTCCATTTTTCGCATAGCAAACTCCTGTGATCCTTTCTGGCAACAAGGAACAGAAGAAGAAGTACCTGGGCCGTCTCCTCGAGGAGCCGCTGGTGGCCGCCTATGGCGTGACCGAGCCCGGCGCAGGTTCCGATGTGAATGGCATCAAGACGCGTGCCGAGAAGAAGGGCGACGAGTACATTCTCAACGGCCAGAAGATGTGGATCACCAACGGCGGTGTGGCCAACTGGTACTTCGTGCTCGCCCGCACCAATCCCGATCCCAAGTGCCCGTCCAGCAAGGCCTTCACCGGCTTCATTGTCGAGCGCGACTCTCCCGGCCTGACGCCCGGCCGCAAGGAGATGAACATGGGACAGCGCGCGTCCGACACGCGCGGCATCACCTTCGAGGATGTGCGTGTGCCCAAGGAGAATGTGCTTATTGGCGAGGGAGCCGGCTTCAAGATCGCCATGGGCACCTTCGACAAGACCCGCCCTCCAGTGGCCGCCGGCGCCGTCGGTCTGGCTCAGCGTTGCCTCGACGAGGCACTCAAGTATTCCCTGGAGCGCAAGGCATTCGGTGTGCCCATCGCCTACCATCAGGCTGTGCAGTTCATGCTGGCGGATATGGCCATCGGTGTGGAGACCTCACGTCTGGCATGGCGCCTGTCCGCCTGGGAGATTGACCAGGGCCGCCGCAACAGCTACTACGCCTCCATTGCCAAGTGCCATGCCGCCGATGTGGCCAACAAGATCGCCTCCGATGCCGTCCAGATCTTCGGCGGCAATGGCTTCAACAGCGAGTATCCCGTGGAGAAGCTGATGCGCGATGCCAAGATCTATCAGATCTACGAGGGCACCTCTCAGATCCAGCGCCTCATCATCTCCAGAAACATGTACGAGGCGGCCAAGGGCAAAGCCTAAGTCCAAGTTGCAAATGCTTCACTTCCAATCACCTCAGTCATACTCATTGTAGACCAGCACATTCACAAAATTCGATAAATAAAAGTACAATTATAGTTACATAAACCCTCGACACTCGACACCTTCCACGCAGAGTGGAAAGTGGAGACCATTGCATGTTTGTTTCCGCCGCTTGAGTCGAGTCTTTGCCTCAAGTAGATCAAGATCCCGGCCCGTCCGTACTCATGGGCTCGAACTAAATTCATTGTCACTGCCGTCATCCGCTGATATCGTATCAGTCCTGTGGGGGCTGCTGAGTGTGTTTGCCCCCCCTTCGGTTCAACCATTTGGCCTATTTACTCGGCGATAAGATGTACTTAGATTCGCTATTAATATTTGTCAAACAATAAAAAAAATACGGCTAGCACACAATACGAGCGAGGGGTGGATCATAGACATATGTAACATAGTAAGTAGAATCGACTATTCGAGTTCGTTTTCATCCGCACAGAGCCTGAGGAGTCCCTTGTAAAGCTTACCATTCCGTCGACCCTTGGACGTGGTCTGCAGCTTGGCCTTGGCTCCGAATTGCAGCTGCCAAATGGACTGAAGGGTCTCCAATGCGCCGGGCAGGGTAAACACCTTCTCATCAATGCTCAAATCTAGGCGCCTGGGCAGCTGCTTGTGCTGCTCCAGCTTATGCAGACGAACGTCGTCCATCAGACTAGTACAATTAGCCGCCAGGATCGAGCGGAGCTGCGGCAGATCGTCCAGCATGTAGCCCAGGGCGGTGCCACTCAGTCTAACGTTATCACTGATGTCCAGCCACTGCAGCTGCTTGGCCTTGGCCAGATGCTGGGTAATCTTGTACAGATGGGCATCGGTCAGGCCACAACCGGCGAGCTCCACGCGAACAAATCGCTCGCATGTGCCACCTTCAAGCAGGCACACCACACGATCGGCCAAAGCAAAGCCACTTGCCTCGTCGAGCGGCCAGCGGATGTAGCTCATGTTGAGGTGCTCCAAACGGCAACTGTTTAGCTGCTCCGCCAGCCTCCGCACGCCCTGCTGGCTGAGCTGGTTGAAGCTGATGTCGAAGCTGCTCAGTTGGCTGAATCCGAGATCAAAGTCCTGAAGTTCCGTCAGCTCGCACTGGGCCAGATGCAGCGAAGTGAGCGCACGACCAGCGGGACTGGCACAAAACTTGTGCAGCGTCCTGGCACTGGCATTGCCCAGGGGGTTTTGGCTCAGCTGCAGCTCCTCCAAAAGCTCGAGCTTCTCCATGCCCGGGCCACAGAGCAGCGCCTCCAATCCCTGGTAGCCAATGCCATTGCATTTCAGTCGCAGCGCCTTGAGCTGCAGCAGAGTGGGCAAAGCCTTGCCCAACTGCTGGCAGCCCTCGTTGCCAATAAAGTTGCGCGACAGGTCTAGCACCGTGAGACGTGCCTGATGCAGCAGCGCCTTAAACACGGGCTCCGTTTGTTGGGCGCGCAGCCAGAGGCCGGAGAGCTCCAGCATTAGCGTGTTCTGTGAACGCTCCAGCACTGGCTTGACCTTGTTGTCAACAGCTGTAAGGGGAGTGGAGTTGTGCCATAATTAGGATCCCATCTTCGATTGAGAGTTTATTCGTTGAACTTACTCTTCTGCAGTTGGTGGCACATCTCCTCGTATCGCTGGGAGAGCGGTGAGATTTTCCAATCCAAAATCGTGGCCAGCAGCATATTCTGCTCGAGGGCCACGCTCACGGTGTCCGTCTCCTCGTAGGCAAAGCCATCGGCAGTCTTGAGGCGCAGCAGGGGTGTGAGGCCAGTTAATCTGTGGAGAGCAGGAACTTGGATTTAGCTAGGAATTGCACCCTACACCCTTCAACACTCACTTGTTGTAGCGCCTTCCAGCCTCCTCGGCCAGCCAGCGCATGTTGATGTCCTGCAGCTTCTTGCGCTCGACTGGAACCAGCAGGAGTTCATCCTGCACCTTCACTTTGAACGACACGGTGGTGGCCAGGACAGGCGTGGCCTGCACTTTAATGGGCGACGACTTGCACGGAGAGATGAGCAGCTGTATGGACGTGGTGCCAGTGGTGGAGTCTGGTTCTGTGGTGCGCAGACTAATCACCGAGGCGGCCCCATCGAGGGACGAGTCGCTGCCAAAGGGACTCTCACTGCGAAACCGACTGAAGCCGCTGTCCAGCAGCGTCGTCTGTTGCTTGGGCTTGCGGGTGCCGGAGCCGCTGTGGTTGCTGTTCATGCTGGAGGAGCGCGACAGCGTTAGTTTTCTCATCTGCTTTTGGCGCATCTGAGAGCTGGCATCGGCTTCGGGTGTCGCCTGCAGGAGATCATCCTCCCAATTTGGCTGCAGAGACAATGCAGAGTCCTGTAGACATTCCTTGGTCGGACGAGTTCCGATGCTGCCCGAATTGAATCGCTTGCGCTTCCTCTCCGGCCCCACATCGTCGATCAGCCAATTGTCCGCATCTACCTCGCCCGAGTCCAGGAAGGCAGTGCGTTTCTGGTTGCTTTTGCTGCTGCTGCTGGGAGCCTCATCACTTATTCGACTTGGACGCTTCAGTTGCGCCATTACGCAGCGGTACTCTTTGCTGGCACTGGGCTGGGCAGGACTGCATCCGTACTTCTTAGCTCCGTACTCGCTGCCCGACCGATTGTGACTTAGGGATCGCAGCTGGCTCTCTCGCAGACCTTCCTCTTCATCCTCCTCCGAGACACTTTCGCTGCCCTCGATAGCTCTCTTCACATTGTCATTGGTCAAGGGTCTGGCATTCTTTTCGCTACAAATTCCCATCTTGGAGAGTGTGCGAAGCAGTCGCTCCCGCAACTGGGCATACTGGGCCTGTTCTCCCTCCACCAGCTGAGCCGACTGTCGCCACTTGTCCAGTCCGACAATGCAGGTATCGTTGTAGTCCGTCCGCACCGTGGCATCGGCTCCACGGTCCAGCAGTAGCTCCGCCACATCCAGATACCCATTGGCACAGGCATCGTATAGAGGAGTGATGCCGTCACAGCTGGTGCCGCCCTTGTCGTTGATGGCCGTGGCAGCTCCCTTGTCCAGCAGCAGTTCCACAATCTCCCGATGTCCGTGGTTGCAGGCCTCGTGCAGCGGAAGCCAACCAGCGTGATCTCTCACGTTTACGGTGTGGCCCTGATCTATCAGGCGTCGGACCAGCTCCAGGTTGCCAGCGATGCACGCCTGATGCAGCTGCGTCTCCCCCTTGTTGTTCTTTTTGATCGCCAGCGTACGACTGCCGCGAGTGGCACGTTGCGGGCGCAGCTTCTCGCTCTCATCCAAGTCACTGGCATCCGAGTCGGTCAGCGTATCCAGATCGAAGTCGTCGTCCCAGTCGGGTGTGTTTTGCTGCACAGCGATGCCCCCTGACTCGGGATCCTCCTCTTCTTCCTCCTCTCTTTTGGCTTCTTCGGCCAAATCGATGCCCTTGGCCCTGGCCTCCGTCTCTAGAACTTCGACGAGTACATCCATATTGTGCTTCAGCTGCAGTCGCCTCAGCCGCACCAGGGCAATCTTCTCCAGTTTGGCGGAGGCGGCGCCCGCCTTGTTCGCCTGCCTTAGAGCCTTTTGGTACACATCGTGTACGGTCCAGAACGGATGCGACTGCTGCTCACAGATCTCGGCAATGGTGCAGAGGGTGTTGAAGGTCTCAGACGGAACGTCCTGGTTCACCTCAAACTCCTTCCACAGATACTCCAGGGCCTTGTCGTACTGCCCATTGTCCCTGTACGTTTGATAGAGGCTCACGTAGATGGGCACCAGACTCTTGCCGGTCTCCTGGTTCAGCTCTGCGTTCTGCAACATCTTCTGGTAGTAGACCAGAGCCTTCTCGTAGTTCATCAAGTGGCAGCAGCCATCTCCCAGCTTCTCGTACAAGCTCTTCAGCTTGGCATAGTCCAACGAGCTGGTTAGCACCAGCTCATCCAAGGTCTGGCATATCTTTACTACAATTCGCAGCGTTCGCTCAATGCTCGCCCGATCGTTCTCATCCGGGGTGTTTTTTTTGTACGCCTTGGTGAGGATCTGCTTGACACTGGCAAAGTCGCCGGCCTTGATCAATATCTCGGATTTGGTGATCAAAGTTTCGCAGATTTTCTTCACTTTGTTGGGCAGCCGCTTGGCCATTTCCAGCGCCATATTGCAGAAGCGCAGAGCCGCCGTTGCGTCGTTCTTTTTGCAGTTGTATAGCAAGCTCTTCGAAATGTAGCACAAGTGGGTCAGCTCGAACAAATCGTGGGTTTTGCTGATCTTGATCGCTTTGTCAATGTACTCGATGGACTCTTCGAACGCCTCCATGTGCTCTTTAACGACGCCAATGTTTAAATAGCACCGCGCCTGCATGTCAAGCTGCTCCAATTTCGATATCTGTCCCGTAAGCCTATCCGGAAGAGGGGATAATTAATTTTCACTTTCCACTCCAACTCCACTTACTCTTTGATCAGCAAGAGACTGCGCAGGAAGCTCTTCTCCGCCAGCTTCAGCTGCTCCATGGCCGCCGAGGCCGAGCTGTCCGTCAAACTCTGGCCATGCAACAGGTGAACGCGTCCCAACGTGGCATACGCTCTCTGCTGCTCCACCTGATTCTTCAGCCGCTTGGCAATCTCTGTACAGAAAGTTGTAGAATACTCTGATCATTCTCCATTAAATTCAAACTCACTGAGATAGTCGTTGATGTGGTCCTTGGCCGCATCGTAGTCACACAGCAGGGTGAACATTTCGCCCACCATTCGCTTGGCCCTGGCTGTTTCCAGCTCTTTGCCCATGCTGGCATAGATGGACGCCTCCTGCTTGTACTCCTGGACCGCATCGTTGTACTTTCCCTGTTGGTTGTAGAAGTCACCAAGCTGATTGCAGCTGACCGCCACCTGCTCTCGGTTCCCATCGCTGCGCGCCTTCTCCTTGCGCTTGAGGTAGCGCTTTTCATCCATTAAACAAACACAAACAGCTTAAGTACAACATATACACTTATATTTCGCAATCCAACATCATTTCTGCCCTGTTTTGTTTTCGGCGCGAACGAAATTGCTCGATCAAATATACCGTCCGACCCTCAGAAAAATACCAAAATATACCGTATCATTTTTGAAATATACCGTAAATATACTGACGGACACGACAATATGCGTTGATATTCCATGATTTTGATATTCGGTTCAATATTACTAGCTAGTAAGCCCTTTCAGCCATAAACAAATAATTTTATCCATTTCCTCAATAAATTTTGTTCAAGATTGGCTACTTTTATAACTCTTTTTGATTGGATTGTTTACATAATAAGGTTCAAACAAAAGCGGCCAAAGCATAAAACGAAAGTGTGAACTCTGGTCACATTCCGTCATTGTTGCTGGTCAACAAAGTTTCTGCGTGCGTATAGACATGTTTATACCTATTTCCGTAATTAATGTTAGATTGGTTGTTCAATGCCGCTTTATATTATTAATGTTGAATTTGTCTTAGATAGACATGTTTTTTACCTATTAATGCATATAATTGGTTGTTTTTGAATTCATTATCCCTGTCCCGATACCTATTATTGGTACCAAAAAACCTGCAAAATATCGTTAAAATCTTTAAAACAGAGAATGATTAGTTTCTGCATTAATTGGAGACGGAAATTACAAACAATATCTCAATTATATCCTTTCTCCCAAGGGTAGCAGCACTGTTGCGCATTCCGCGCAAAGTTGCAGAACAATGCTGCTAACTCTTTACCCCCGATAATTTTCCCATACGAATCAAATGTATCTAACGGGCCAACATTTTTTACCTTTGCCCGAAAACCACCCCAAATGTTTACAGCAAATTTCGAACGATTTGATCGGTTGTATGGGACATTGTTGCGATGAAAATTCCGATGCTGCGAGAGAGAGAAAAAGAGAAAAAATCTCCACGAAAAAGAGAAAAAATCCCCCGTAGGTAAAATCGAAACTTAAATTAATGCTAATGTTACATGGTCTTCACATTTCTTGAGGTTTAATATTTAGTTTCTTATTAATTTGGCTTTCATTACTGCATTCTACCAGCCAGGCAACGATTCAATAGGATTTTAGTCTCTGGCTCTGGTGGACGAGTTTGCAGTTGTTATAATACATTTGACATTCCACCATAAGATTTCTTTGAGTTTAAGATCCAGTTGGACATGGAAAACGTACATTTTTTCAGATGTAACTTCTTGCGGCCACCCTTGGTTTTTTACCTCAGTGAATTTTCCGGTAATAATATAGGGGGAACCTTTTGGGAGTACCAAACGTGTTCTATATAATTCACAAATGTGGCTCATAGTGTGGGAAAGGGCGAAGTTTTACTCGAAGTAGTTGTAGTGGTAGAGCATCGTTATCCTTTTAAAAACTAACGTCCATTAGTTTCATATCATCCAGCTCACCTTCGCGATTTATCACTAAATCACTTTTGGTGTCCGTATTTGCACTCACGGTGGCCCATTAGATCCGCCGTATCCCCGCAGAGTCATGCCTTTTAAGCGCCTTTTCTAGATGGAAGCATTTCAGAAGGACACTTGGACAGCGGCGCTGCAGATGCTTATCGCCTGGGCACAGGACAAAGCACCGCAGGACTTCTGTGTTGAGCAGTTGCATGCGTCCTGTGTGCGCTCTAAATGCAATTTGTATGTATGACAGCGTTTCGGTGTGCACTTTTGTTGACTCACTGCAAGATACCCATGCACATATGTATGCGAAAATTGCACGGGAATGAAAGTGAATGCTGGACTCGTAGTCCATACATACATACATATGTCGGGTATTTTCGCTTGTCTTAGATAGGGATTTTACACACACACTTTTACGTAACTCCCATATGTATGCAATTCGGTAGTGTCCTGTCTGAGGCTGGCCAAAATGTTTCCGCAGCAGCAGTTGCTGACCATCTTTCCGCGAACAAAGGCTGCACCAATACACCTTTCACTTATCATTTTACAGCTGTCACCAAAGGTTTTGGTTTAACATCGCACACAAGGGATTAAACCAAAAATCGATCCCTGTTTTGTATAACTGCATTCATGAATAGAATTTACTTATATTATTCTTTGTCATGCGACTAGAGCGTAGCAGCCAACTCTGCATTAATTTCATTAAGAAAATATAGTCTGGGAAAACTCTAAGGTTATACGTACAAAACATCGAAGGATATGAAAACCATAAAATTGAGAAATTACCCTACGAACCTGTGCTTAGTTGATATCATTAAGCGGAATGCAGTGACTGAAGAAAAATAAACTCTACTTTCGAAATATTGCGGCAGCACCGAGAGGTATCAGCATTATGACTTACAAATATCAAATCTATTAGGGTCAATGGACTCAGAGTCCCATATAGAGAGTGTATCTTTGAAATCAACTTATATTTGCTTATATGTATACATATAAGCATGTTATGTACATAATGTACAACTGACATTAGAAGCGGCTAGACTAGACTCTTAAAGAAAATCGAAATTATTTCCATATGGAGACCTCAACGGATATATAGATAATGCACATACATATGTATCTCAAAATTACGAGCACCTCCAAATTCCTGAATTCCTGATTCCACTTATTTCTCTCTGTTGGCTATACCATTTTTATTTTAAAAATAAAACGACGATAACTTTCGTTTATTGTACCCTTTACCCTTAAATTTTCCATCCGAGGGATTTTCTCTTTTTTTCGTGGAGATTTTCTTTCTTTTTCTCTCTTACCGTTTGCAACATTTGTATGGGTCTGCAACCTTGTTTGACAACATGTTCCGCAACAAGGGCACGGAATGAGCAACATTCTGTTACCCTAGGAATAGATATTTATCCAGAATTAATATAAATGAGGCAATGTATGTAATCTCAGTGCAGAAACTACTCAGTCTCTGTCTTAAAGAAATTCAGGAAATCGTGCAGCTTATACATAGGTACCAATAATAAGAATAATAAAGTCAATATATCGATGGTCAAGAAAAACTATCGTTGTATCGAAAAATTTGAGCACCCATCGCTACTATCGATGGTTTTGCACAGCATTAGACCCCGGGAAAAAATCAAACAAATTAAGTACAATTTTTGACGGCGTCGGAGCCAAACGTGAAGTCAGTGCGAGCTTAGTTTAGAAATCTAGAAAACAAATTATTCCAGCGCTGACGAGACGCAGATGTGTTGTAAAAATTGATAGTCAAATGAACTCTGCGTAATTTGTGTAAGCCTTGAGTGTATTCGTCAGATTTTGATGATAAAATTTGCCTTTGAGTAAATGTATATGTGTGCGCTGAGCATAGCTGTGCGTATGTGTTGGTGCGAGCGTCGAGCATAAGAAATCAAGACGACGACGACAAGCCGAAGCGACGCTTATTAAATATCGCAGCTGAAGCGAACGAGATAGAGAGAGAAACGCGCAAAGTCACAATTTTTACAGCAAGGAAGCTGAATCAGAGGCAAAAATGGCCAGTTTCCAAATACTCCACGACCTTAACAACAAGGAGAATCCGGCCAAAACTGGTGCGGCAGTTTTGAAGGAAAAGAATATGGGTGCCGCCAAGCAGCCGCTGGCCGTGATCGGCGGCGGCGGCAAGGAGAAGATTGCACTTGGCCCCCGCACCAATTTCGCTGTGCTTAATTCCAACAACAATAATGGAAATGTGCAGCGTGCTCATCCAGCGCCATCGGGGAAAGTGGTAAGTCCCGAATAGCACAGTTATTTTCATTCCAGTCTGTCCTTTTTGTTGTTGTTTGTGCTGTGCGCATTCTAATGCAGCTGCTGTCTCGCTGACAGCGTGTTGGTGGTGGGATCTATGTGTGCGTGTGTGTGTTTTTTTGTGTAAGCTGCCGCTTTCCTTGCAAAGGGAGCGCCTCGATCCCCTGGGTATGAGAGCGCGGTGGTTGTTCTCTGTTCTCTGTCTGTGCATCTCTCACTCTCGCAACGCTAGGCGCGATTAGGTTGCATGTGGCCCACCACTCCTTCCACTCGGGAGATAACCTCTGCTAATTGTTCGCGCCTAACCTAAAACTAACCTAGAAATTGCACATACATGTAATTGCAACACTTTGCGCGCCTTTTTGAAAGAGAATGCATAGAGAGAGAGGATGAAAATGCACTCACAACGCACACTAACACACTCTCGCACACTGTGGGAAGCCAGCCAAAGGCGCGCACAGCATCAGCGTGAAACGTAACAGGATTATTCCAAGGAAAGGAAAAGAGCGAGAGTGCCGCAATTGGTGCACTGTTGCTGTAATCGTTACCCCTTCTTACACATTCTACGACACACACGCACACAATCTCATCCAACTTAATGTTTGTATGTGCATGTTACGTTACAGCAATTCCTCCGCGACGTAAGGAACATCAATACGGACGAAAACACTGACTACGCTGGCCTGGCCGTCAAGAAATCGAACGTTGTGCCCGTGGTGGAGCAGTTTAAGACATTCTCCGTGTATGAGGACAACATCGACACGCAGGTGGTGCCGCCCGGCGCCGTCAAAGGTCAGTCGTCTGCCCAAAACAAGGAGAATCTGTACGATGCCAAGTAGTGAGTAACCCCACCACACTCTTTTTCCCGTTGCCTCAACATACCCGCTCTCCCTACAGCAATGGGGTGCCCAAGGAGTTCTCCATCCAGCACGAATATGACCTCGAGGGGACCCCCATGTCCGTCACTGACGTCATGTCGCCCATGTCTGTGGATCGTTCGATTATCGAGGTCGGCAGCGCCACTGACGACGGCCCGGCCCAGGGCACTCAATGTGGAGCTACCCCCGGTGTTCGGGCCAAGGAGTTGCCGCCACGCAACGATCGCCAGCGATTCTTCGAGGTGGTGCAGTACCAGATGGACATCTTAAAGAACTTCCACGAGAGCGAGGTAAGTCCAGGGTCGGAGAGCAGCGCACATTGGGGGTGCAACGTGATACAAAGATTTTTTTCCTTAAAGATAAGAAAAACTGTCGTCTGAAGAAAATCTCCCCCGTGAGTGCCTTGGTTTCCCTTTATTAATTATCTCCCCCTCCCTGTGCTCTTCCTCACATGTGTTGTGTCCGTGTATGTGTGTGTGCGCACGCAGGCGCAGAGGGAGACACAAAGACGCGAACTGCACCCCGATGAGCGGTTGCTGTTGCTTCACGCGTCGCTGCCCTGTCTCTAAGAGTATTGTCTTCCTGTGAGCTCCGTCACATGCTCATGAAGCGGGAAATGCGCGCTTGCCCCGCGCCCTTTGTTTCTTTCATTCTTGACTCTGCTTCTGTTTTTCCCCCTGCCCTTTAATGCCCTGCATCAGAATATGTCATACGGAACAGGCAGAACACCCCATAAAGACTATCATTGCTATCTGCAAACGCTAAGATATCGGGGACCTTGAGGGTAATATCAGTAGACTTGCTCTCAGATTGCGGATACTTTCAATCTGCTGAACTCCAATTAGATACAAATATATCCAGTTAAATGTAAATACAGTCCCAACCAGAGTTACAACCTTTAGGTTGATATTTTCTGCTGAATGAATTGAATGTATTTGAATTTCTAACAAGACAGCCCCAACGAACGATTGATCCAACTGTGGATTACATCTAAAACTGATACAAATTTAATGGTGGTTACTGGTGTCCCGGACGCGACTGGGAAGCCTTCCCAGGATTTGTGCAGTGCTGCAACTGGGACTGGGGCGACTTCCTAGTCGAGTTCGTGACATGGAGAGAAGGATCGGACTGCTTGGAACGTGTGTGTTTGTGTATGTGTGTGAATATAAACTAGCGGGAATTCTTGTTGAACTGATCGTAGAAGTCGTCGAAGACGGCATTGTTCAGCTGCTCGAGCGAGTGCTTGCGCTGCTCGTCCTGCTCCACTGCTAGCTTGGCATTGGCCCGCATCAGATCATCGAACTGGTCCTTGCGGCGGCGGTCTACTTCAATCTGCTTGAGCATCAGAGTGCGGTCCATGTTGATGGCGTACTGCTCCCACTGCTTGTCCATGAGCTGTGTCTCAGTCTTGCGCTGTGCCGCCTCCAGTAGCTGCTGTTCCTGGCCCTTGCGGAAAGTCAGCAGCTCCTCGGGCGTCATGCCGCGGTACATGAAGGCGATCTTCTTGTTGGGATCAGTGCGCGACTGGGCGACGTCTGGGTTCTCCGTGAGCATGTCGCTGGACAGCATGTTGTATATCTCGGCCATGTCGTCCTCGTACTTCTCCCGCTTGGCCTGGTCGCGACCCACCTGCTTCTGCGTGGCCAAATTGACGTTGAACTCGCGCACCTTATGGATGATGTGGTTACGCATCAAATGCTCCGACTTGGCCATCTCCTCCAGATGCTTGTCGCGGCAGCTTATGTTCTCCATCAGCATGTTGTCCGCAAGGCGACGTGCCGCCTCCGCCTGCTTGCGCTCCAGCACCTGCTGGTCCAGCCAGGCGCGCTGCTGCTCCCGCTGCCGCACCTTGCGGTCTTTGTTGTACAGATCCTCGCCGGAGAAGATCTGGGCACTGGAGACTCCCAGCGTGATGTCGTCGTCAGCGATACGCATGGGCTTTGCCTTCTTCAGATAGTTTGGGTCGTTCAGATCGAACTCGCGGCGCTGCTCCTTACGCTGGTACCGGCATCGGTAATAGTTCAGGTCCGAGTTGGCGACGCGCGTCTGCATGTCCAGCTCCTTCTCCTTGGCCGCGATCAGGCGCTTTTGCAGCTGCTCCTGCTCCTCGTACCGCTTGTCGCATTCCAGCTGCACGCTCCGCTGCTTGTTCTTCTCCAGGATCTGACGGTGCAGAGTCTCGAGGTCCAGCTGCACAGTCATCAGAGAAGGTGATGGAGAAGTCACAAAAAGCCTGCCCTCCCACCCCAAGACTCACCCCGTACAGACGCTGTTTGGCGTTGAAAATGCGCTTTTTCCGCTCGTCCTCGTACTGCTCGCGCTTCTGCAGCTTCATGGCCTCGTCGAGGTCCCCCTTTGTGCAAATACCCAGCTTCAGAGTCATCCTGTGGCTGCTTCAAAATACAATTACAATATAATCTTGAAAAATACCCTTGAAAGATTTTTGTTCGATCTGAAAGTGTTTCTCTCTCTCACTAAAAGCAAATATTTGCCTCTGATTCGGAGTTGAGTTTGTTTGCCCGGTTGCCGGGTGTTCCGCTTCTTAGTTTCTTAGTTTGTTTATCGTTTGACGCCTCGCTCACTCCTATCATTACCCCCTCCCACTCCCTGAAATATGTCATAGAAACTCGTTATATTTCGTGTAGAGAAATGCAGATTCTTTTCCAATCTTTGCCTGTACCATCACTGGGTCCCGCCTGGCGCTTGACGTGTCCAATAATCGTTAAAGCGACCATTAAATAAACACCTAACCCTGTATGGGCGTTTATTTTGCAAATAATTTACCCGTCTCGATGGGCATTGGAATATGCCCCTCACGTACCACACGAAATAACCAATAAACAAATACAAATTAGTAAATTCGATTCTCATGGCAGAGGGAGTGGAGTTTTTTCAGTTATCTGGGTTCCCAAAACGATTTGGTCATGCGTGAGATACCCCTTGGACATACAAATGCTAGCTTCAGGGGTATATTCGGGTAGCAGGGTAAACACGAGATTCTTAGAACTTTGTACCTTGGTTCGCTCTTCTCAATACACACTTTTTGCACAATTATTTAGTTACTTTGCTTGCCAAACTAATCGGTCATAATTCTTAGAAAAAACGTCGCCCCAAGCGCGAGTACATGCGCAAGCAGAAGGACATCAACTACAATATGCGCTCGATCCTGGTCGATTGGCTGGTTGAGGTGTCGGAGGAGTATAAACTAGACACGGAGACCCTCTACCTATCGGTCTCCTACCTTGACCGATTCCTCAGCCAAATGGCAGTGGTGCGTCCAAAGCTCCAGTTGGTTGGCACTGCAGCCATGTACATTGCCTCGTAAGTAAAGTGGCGGCACCACAATTGGCCCTTGCTGATACGCATTACTCACCTTTAATGGAACTACTTTTTTTGCAGGAAATACGAGGAGATTTATCCACCAGATGTGGGTGAGTTTGTCTTCCTCACCGACGACAGCTACACCAAGTCGCAAGTGCTGCGCATGGAGCAGGTCATACTGAAGACGCTCTCCTTCGATCTGTGCACCCCAACGGCCTATGTGTTTGTCAACACGTACGCTGTGATGAGCGACATGCCCGAGAAGCTGAAGAGTCTGACTCTGGTTGGTCTCTTATATAAGATCAATATTCTTAATACATTTCTCGACTCTAACTTTTGTCTCGTCTCGATTCGCAGTTCCTGTGCGAGCTGGCGCTTATGCAGGGAGAACCTTACTTGGAGCACTTGCCGTCACTGATTTCGGCCGCTGCGCTCGCCATGTCGCGTCACATACTGGGCATGGAGATTTGGACTCCGCATCTAGAGGAAATCACTACCTACAAACTAGAGGACTTGAAGACTGTGGCGCTCGAGCTGTGCCAAACGCACAATACTTCCAAGGAGCTCAACACCCAGGCCATACGGGAAAAGTACAATAGGGAAAAGTAAGTAGCGAATGATTGGAGATTTGAAGACTCTTGATTGTAATTACGATATGCCATTGTCACACAGGTACAAGAAGGTAGCTTCCATCGAGACAATCGAGCTGAATGAGAAAGATTTTGATCAGCTAATACAGGGCTACATTGCCAAGCAGAAACAGGAGGAGGCGGAGATCAAGTCCAAATCGGAAGTTAATTTGTTTTATAAGTTTTAAGTGTTTTGTCCCCTGGCTCTGCTCTCTGCCACGGCCAAATTGTATTTTAGTTTAGCGTTCCATGTATTATTTGTAGTCTTAGACCTAATTGTATTTAACTGAGAAATTGATGGTAGTCGGAGAGAAAAAAGGAAGAAAAGACAGCAGCGAAGATCATCTACAGCAAGTGGCGGAGCAGCAAGCTCCCGTAACAAGTACTGGACAATTTTATATGCCTCGCCATATAAGAGATAAGTCACCACTACAGCAAACCACCAACACCTTCAACTGTCCACGGTGAGAGCTTGCCTTCTTCCGCCACACCACGCCAAGGGGTATCAGAAGAAGAAGCTGTAGCAGTTTTTAGAAAAAACTAACCAACGCAAACATAGCGATACAATCAAGACCAACAAATGCACTCCAATGGGATACTAAATATTTTAATGTTTGAGTTCTTTAATATGTTCGCCATGTATTTCCTTTTTTGTTTTGTTTTTTGATAAAAGAGTATCACATGAATGTATTAAATGTGTCTTTTACCATAATCGTACGCACTAACAGCTAGCTTCAGAAATTATATTACATATTTAAATACGTACTAACTAGTTAGGCTATAAATGTTCTGTGAACCACGCAACAATTGTAACAAATACACACATTCAATTTACACCAGACACTTGATAGGTTTCACTTTACCTTTACCACATCACAACACAACACAACACCACACCACACCACACCAAACCACAGAACCATTCAATAACATCCACACTCTACTCTGTTGCCTGATTCGAATTTAAATACAGAACTTAAGCTCTCCATGAACACACATATCTGAACCCAACGACGCTTAGCAAGTATTTGCACCAATCGTTAGTTTGCTGTGGTGGCTTAGCGATACAATTAGATACATATAGTACGATCTACTAACCCCTCAAATGTAACTTGATAATAGGATTGCTGCTAGCGGTCGCATCGCCAGCTTCATATTCCATAAAAACGTATTGTACTCAATAAAATTGTGAAAGTAATGCACAAGAAATGGATTTTGGTTCATATATTTTTGAAGTTTTCTTATGTTTAAAGAATTTGCTACTTCCATTCCACCTTGGAACAAGTTTTGTGGCATTGGCCGTATTATATAAGTGGGAAACTTTAGAAGAGAATACATTCATGGATACTCTCATCAAAAACAGATTCAATCTTGCCCATATTTACAATCGAAAACACATAAACGAAATAACCGATTCTTAGTTATCTTTTCCCTGCGTGAAATCGATTTGGACTCGATGGGGGGTATGGGATTGCCCAAATTAAATGTACATACATATATGCAAATGCAAAGTCGAAAGGTTCAGCGACAACAAATTGTTCACGCACACGTGAAAATGCAAATGAAGATGTTTCCTTTTCGTTAACACTGTTTTTTATTCACAAATAATAAAAAAGAGCTACAACAATTAGCACGGGTGGTGGGTGTTACATGTTAGACATTTGCTTTGGGTCCATCGATCTCCACTTCTGGGACCATTGGCGCATGGATGCAGGATTCGATGATGTGGGGGTTAGGCAAACATATTAACATGGAAAATGACAAAACCGAAATGCAAATTCTTTCTCCAACGCAAGTTAAGCCAGGAATTTTGGCAGGAAGGCCCCCATAGAAGCTGGGCGCCCACATCTAGTAGGCGAATCGGGTGTCCGGGTGGAAGTTCAGCTTGTCCAGCGCTGGGTTACAGGCAAAGTTGATCATGGGTGGCGGTCCGCAGAGCAGCACGATGGTGTCGTCGCTGGCCGGCAGCAGATGTCCGGCGATCATGTCCTCGTTGATGAAGCCCTCACTAAAGGCCCAGCCTGTGCGGGAGTAGAGAGAGCAACGGGACGGGGTTAGCCTCGGGGCGTCTACAGACTGCGCGTAGCCTTTCCCTGTGGCAATTGTGAAACGAAAGCAAAAACTCTTTGACGGGGGGGACATAGATGCTAGATGGAGCTGGTCTTAATAGCTAAACCGCTGCTCGGCCCGATGGCCCAGGCGCTCCAGACCCGGTATGCACGTGTAATTGACCATGGGCGGGGGACCGCACAGCAGGCACAACGTGTCGGCGTCGGGCGAATAGAGATGCTTCTCCATCATCTCGTCGTTCACGTGTCCGGTGTTGTAGGACCAGGCTATGAACCGGGCGTTGGCCGTTCGCGGCATCCGTTTGAGAGCAGCATGTGGCGAGGGCAGACACAAAATTCTTAACATAATAGATGACTTTGACATGGCTCGCTTATGTGTGTGTTTCAATGGTGTTCTATGCGTCCGATGCGGATGAGCAGACTGAATGCGAATGAGGCTAACTACGGCGGAACTGAAGGCTCCTAAGTGATATATATTCTGTATTTGTGATACTGGTTATTGCTAGATCTTGTTTGAGGCGATGAACGGCTGATATTTGACCAAGAGGTACCGATTGCACCATTGGAAAGTGCTAAAGCTCGTGATTAACAAGAGGATCTCACAACCATTATGGAAAGACTTGCCCCGTGTGGGTGGTAGTAATCTCTAAGAGGCAATATAAATGCGGATTAGAAAGTCGCATAGCGGTTTAAGAAACCTCTGGAATTGCCAGCAAACTCAACATGAAACGATCAATTGCGATGTGTGATATGTCCGGAGTGTACCCCAACTGCAGCTTACCTTCGGCTGCCTTGTCCACGGTGTACCAGACCTTGAATTGGTCGGGATGCTTCTGGGCCAGTTCGTCCAGCTCACCGCGCAATAGAATATCCTTTTCACTCTGTGAATGATTATAAAGATTAGGACAGCCGATTGACATGGCGGGGGTCACTTACCTGATTGGCAAACAGCAGGGCCATTTCGGTCTTGTCCTTGTCGTTGCGCTTCAGCACTTCTCGGACCAGCTGCAGCATGGGAGTAATGCCTGTGCCGCCGGCTATCATGTTGACCCGCTTGGCGGTCACGTTCTTGGGTGGATCCTTGCGCAGCTTCTTAATGGAGAAGGTGCCGTTGCCCAGGTACTGCAGGCGGCCGGACGGTCCACGGAACGAGATCTTGTCACCCAGCTCCAGCTGTTCCAGATGCTGCGTCATCTTGCCGCCACCGGGGAACTTGGGATGCGTGTCCTTGAAGTACACCTTGACCACCAGATCGACATAGCCCACGTCCTCGTCGGACGAGATGGGCGTGTAGGGACGGATGACCAGCTCATTGTCAATGGTCGCAATCAGGTGAATGTGCTGGCCCACAGGCAGGCCCAGAACGTGCTGCTTGGAGGGCAGGCCGAAGCGGAAGCGACGAGTGTCGGCGCTAAGCACCTCCTTCTCGACCAGCGGCAGCAGATACTTGTCATTGGGATCCACCAGCGTGCGAAGGCGTGCAGTGCGATTTGGCTCACGGCGCGGCTTCGTAGACTTCTTGTTCAGGAAATAGTGGACAATCAGAGCTCCGGCTACGACGGCTACCACGCCCACGGCGATCGGTACAAACTGCAATAATACAAAAATACATATAAATATGTAAGTTATCATATTTTTCGCATATATGTATGTATGTACATATGTGTATGAATGAAAGGTTGAATTCGCTATCGTTTTGCTAGAAAAAACATGCATAATTGACTTGTCGAACAAGCAAAGATAAAAAAGATATCAATGATGTCCGCTCCTTTTGTACATACACATTTACATGGTACAGTACGTACGTGCGAGTGTTCGTGTACATTCTGAGACACACTCAAAGGTGGGGATAATGTCTGTTTTTGTATTGGCTACTGATTAGCGGAGCTGATTAAAGGTCAAGAGGGAAGATGGAAACTACCGCGTACGTATGGCGCGATAATAGAAACGTAAGATGAAATCTCGAACCATTTTCGACCTGCGACCGCAACGCAACAGCTGATTGAGGTTAATTTACTGGTTTAACCCCACTGCTCGCACTTCGCTCGCTCTACTAGCCACGACTGACCTTGAGACTCGCAGGCCGGCCTAAATCCCTCTGCTTTAGGCCACTTGAGGGTGAGTAGTGCGGCTATGACGTCACAGCCACCTTATATCAACTTACATCAAAATCCGTCATGGTTCCCACACTTGTTTAATGCAAATTTTGTTTGTTTTATGGTCCAATTTCTAATTTGACTTGCAAGCGAAAACGTTTGATCGACGATGAAAACGCGTGCGGCCGAGCGCTGAAATTTGAATGAAGTCGTCGCGTTTAGCTTTGCACTGCTTTACCTCTTATCATCTCTCTCTCTCTCTCACTCACTCCACCTCTCTCATTGAAACGAGACGCCAAGTCACCGCGATTCAGCTACAGTGAACAATGGCTAAGAAGTTATTTTTTAATTAGAATACATATCGGCTACATGATAAAAATGCCCGAACCGAGCGCAATTAGGCCAGGTCAGATTATTTAGTGGCCATGTGTGCAATCACAAACCAAGTATGAGATAGAAATCTTCAGTGACAACAAATAATGGACATTTTTCCCATTTTGCAGTATCTGTACTGTACACTACGATAGTACGAGAGCAAGAGAGCGAGTCTGAAAGAGAGAGACAGGAGAGCACAAATGATAGTAAAGTACAAAGTTAGGCAAAGTCTGTTTTTATTGATTAAGAGCGCAAAGCTCTCTTCGTTGCAGTGGGCGTGCTGAGAGTGAGTTGCTAGCCTCGAACAGCTGATTGGCCATGGCATTGCAATGCACCGGCTTTGTACTGAAAATTCTTTTGGAGAGAGAGGGGAGGCTACTGGTGGGTTATATCTCAGAGTGTACGGCGTGACACTTGCCTAGATTGAGTCCTTTTCGAAGGAGGCAACTGCCCCACTGCCTGCGAAGCGTATCTGCTTAGAAAACATGACAAGGAATGGGTGGCTATGTCCCATTCTTTCCCCACCACCAGGCACCAAGCGGAGCGGTCTACGAAAGCATCTCTATAAATAGCTGCGCGACGTCACTTACTAGAAATCTACAAAATCTACAAATCTAATGCAAACGACTAAGCATTTGTCCCGAGAATAGGAATGAACTGCTGGTGCGGGGTGTGCCTGACAATTATGAAATTCCGAACATTTGGAACAGGAGTTATGTAAAGCGATGCTGGGCTGCAGCTTGTGTCGTAACTTACGTTGCTCTCGATGAGACGAGCCATGTCCAGGCGCTAGACACTGTCTTCAAAGGGGCTCCGGCTCGACAGTCGCAGGGGCTGGTGGGAAAATCAATGAATGCACCACTCTTAGATAAATTATATAATTCAAAATTTGCACTGATGCCGTCGCCGGCGTAGGAGCGCTAATACATACAAGGCGCAGCCACTAACGGCGTACTATCGAAGGCAGTGTTTTGTTTGCACGCACTCTTTATGTCTGCACTCCGTTCTCTCTGAGAGCGGGCGGCCGTGCTCTTCTTTGTGTCGAACACAGCTGGAGGAGCGCTGCAGCTGAAAGAGATGTGTGATAACGCGAGCTTATTCAACTACCAATAAACAAAATATTCACCTTATCTATGGACTGTCACCGGGCCGGGGTCGAAATAGGATGAAATATCTTAAATCAAAACAATCCCAGCCAGTGTGACGGCCGCGGATTTATCTATAAAATATACCGTCAGAATCTAAGAAATATACCGAAATATACCTTATCAGTGTCAAAATATACCAATGAACTTGCTTCATCAATTTTGATATTCGATTTAATATTACTAGCTAGCTAGGACCCTCAGCACTACAGAAATAATTTTATCTGATTGATGAAACAATTTCCCACGGTATTAGGTAATACCTCCCAGCTTGACAAAGATAAAAGTCATAGTCATCCTACCAAGGGCAAGGCCTAGGCGCCTTCCGAGCTCAACGGCTTCTTCGTGGGAAGGAGGGGAGGCATTTGGTGGCTTTTGATTGTTTTATTTAAAGAATACACAAAAGGTGGAACAAAACATCATATGTATTGTATGTATTCCCACATTATTTATGATTAGCTCGTATGTTTAATTTAGTCCGAACAAGGCCATAAGTTCAGCAAGGTCCACACTGTCAGTTTGCTTAAAATGCATTAGCTTGTTGTACATGAAGGACAGACGTTCGGGATTGTCAGTCCCAGAAATCAAATGTTTAAGAACCTGAAAATATTAAAATTTTTAAGCAAGGAAGTAAAAGTCCTTTGTAAATTGGGTATACGCACCTCAAGAAAAATTTCGATAGCAGATTCAGGAGCAGGTGTCGATGTACTAGTAGCTAAAAATATAGCATCGCGAACTTGGCTTATATTACCATGTAAATTCTCCAGCAAACTTAACAATTTAATTGTATCATCGTTGTTGTTTTCCAGAGTGGTCTGGTCCAAAGCCCAGAAATGAGGCCCAGTGGCAAAATAGGTGATGGAATCATTCAAAAATTGAAAATTTAGTGAAAATTTGCAAAGTGTGGCCTGACACTCTATGCCAGTGGTCTTAATTTCAAATACTGGCATGCCTCGAGCAGAGTTCTCCGCCATAAAGACACTGAGGGTGTACGTCTTGCCGCTCACACAATTTATCTGACCAATACGGGCAACAACTCTTTTTAGATCGTCATCAAACAAGGACATTATCAAATAGGGAATAACAAATCCGCTTCGTACAACTGGGTGATGTACATCTGCCTTCAGGTCGTAAACCGATGCGTCTTTGTCTTGGAGTACTTTAATCGGATTAATTTTGAATGGCATTTTAAGTAGAAGCCCTGGATTATGATTCGGGTGATTGATACCTTGGGAAAGTGTAAAACCTTACAGCATGATATTCGGCTATATGATCGAAAAGAATGTAGAGCTTACTCGTTTTTAGCAAATTCATTAGAGTGCCATGGAAAATGGAGTTTATGTCGTCGAATGCTTGAATTATTTTCTGGACAATCTCTTCAGTATCCTTGGATATTGTACTCGGATCTGGCAAATCGCGTTGTGGTATTTGTTCCATTAATTTATCAAATGCCTCGTTGAATTTAAGCGACATCTTGACGATTTTCTCTGTTCTGACTTCTTTCGGGGAATTCACAAATGTCTACGGCTAGTGATGGTTTGTTAGGCTACCAGATATTGTACGCGACAGTAGCAGCACCATTCACGTTTTGCTTATCGCAAATAAATATCGAAATTGTTTTGAATCGAAATTGACCCTGTGAATCGATAGTTGAAATCAAAAGTATGCATAACGTCGGGAAACTACCAAAAAATAGTGTCGACTTGTTCCGAATCTACAAAAGTAGTTTCGTTGATGATGTATTTAGAAAAATATTCGTATTAATATTTTCGCCAGTCCAAAAAACTATCTCCTACAAATATATTGTCAACAAAAGAATATTCATCGATATATTGGTCAACATATATTTAATATCGCCATCTCTCGTTCTTTCGTAAACCGGACGTTCCGACGTGCAGACATGGCGTAAGTTGAATAAAATAAATCTTTAAAAATACTCGACATCCGTAATGTTTTTGACATGGTTTAACTGTAATTCGTTAAATAGTGGTACGATAACAATGCAATGCATACTATTTTATGCATTTGGCAATCAGAAACCAGCTTTTTAGACCATTTTCCATGTCCATATCAGTTTGGAAATGATTGCAATATTAAATGTGTTTTTGTGCTAAGGGCGCAGCTATTAATGTGAGCTGCACTCAATTGCACAATGCCTCGACAGTTAAACAAGGCCTCGACTATACTATTTGTATGATACGTTTTGTGGATATTTTTGCTAATAATTTACTTTGTGTTGCAGATCGAAAGTTTCGCGTGACACGCTCTATGAGGGCGTCAGTGGAATTCTGGAGAATTCGCTGAAGAAGAAGCGTGGCTTCCTCGAGACGGTGGAGTTGCAAATCGGCCTCAAGAACTACGATCCCCAGAAGGACAAGCGTTTCTCCGGCACTGTCAAGTACGTTGGCTAAATTACCTGCGCCAGTGAGTACGTCTGCTCCCCGCGAGTAGTGTGCCACAGCGTCAGGAAGTCGATCATGTGGCAACACAGCTCGGCGGACCTGCACTCAGGGTCTTAAAAACAAATTGAGTAGGTCTCCAGCAATGGAGACCGTCCCCTATAGTTATTAAAATGAAAACACGCGTGCTCCCCCGTGGGCTTTGTAAGTTTTCTGCGTTCCCAACATACCCTCTAGATAGAGCCTAGCGTCTGTGTTGTATTATGAGTGGTATATTGATGAATCTTTTCGTTTGTTTTTTATCTGCAGGTTGAAGCACATCCCACGTCCCAAGATGAAGGTGTGCATCCTCGGCGATCAGCAGCATTGCGATGAGGCCAAGGCCAACGGCGTTGAGTTCATGGATGCCGAAGCCCTGAAGAAGCTGAACAAGAACAAGAAACTTGTGAAGAAACTGGCCAAGTCTTACGACGCGTTCCTGGCTTCCGAGTCCCTCATCAAGCAGATCCCACGTCTGCTGGGTCCCGGTCTGAACAAGGCCGGCAAGTTCCCTGCCCTGCTGTCGCATCAGGAGTCGATGATTGGCAAGATCGAGGAGGTCAAGTCCACCATTAAGTTCCAGATGAAGAAGGTTCTGTGTCTGTCGGTCGCCGTCGGCCACGTTGGCATGAAGAGCGACGAGCTTGCCCAGAACGTCAACCTGTCGATCAATTTCCTGGTCTCCCTGTTGAAGAAGAACTGGCAAAATGTACGCTCGCTGCACATCAAGTCCTCCATGGGCCCACCCCAGCGTCTCTACTAGATGTCTATAATTTTTAACATCAGAAAATAAATGAGGAATTACATTTTGCTAAATGTATCTTAACTAAATTTATTTTTATTGCAATAATTCGGTATTTTGTATGGGAAGTTAGATTTCAGTGGAACTGATGGTCCGCGCCAGAAAGTCACGTACACGCAAACCTTGATCCGTCTCTCCTTCGACGTCTTCGCAGCAGTCTGGCGGTGGGTCTGCTTTAAACTTGGAGACGTCCACTGCGTTGCCCCATTCCAGCATGTGCGGCTCGCTTATCTGCTCCAGCAGATTGTGCAGGACTGCAGCAGCCGTGATAATGCAGGAGGCCGTATGGAATCGGATGTCCAGCGGCTGGATGAAAAAGTGCCAACGTGACATCAGACGGTGCAGTGCACAGTCGCTCAACTCCTGCAGACGTTCCGCCACTTCGTTGAAGTCGTGCTCGTGCGGAGCAATCGGTTCCGCGTAGCGCTGGAGTAGCCATCGACGCAGTGGGTAATTTTGTTGAGGCGGAACCAAGACAAAGGGGGAAATAAGGCGTCCATTTATGGGTATTTGGGGCAGATCCGTAAGTCGGTTTGGCGCTTTGGAGAACAACGGCATCATCGAGGCCCTGCTTCCGTTGCCTAGCCGCAGTTCGCGAAAGAGCATACGATCGTCCAGTAGGAATTCCATACGCATAACCGATTGACCAGCAGAATTTAGAGGGCCGCCATTGGCACGTATCGGGATGGAGCACACGCCCAGGATACCAAGGAGGGCGGCCGGCATGTTGCTTTCTTTCTGGAAACCGACCATCACGTTGCCGCAGTCTGGCTCGGATTGAGGCAATTTGCGTAGAGCCTTTCCCAGGGTGGACATGACGGCGTTGCAGAAGAGTTTCAGGCACTTAATTGTTCTTAGCCGGGGTACGGAAAACAGATTCGATATGATCGAGATGCGCTCCCCGCTGGCCAAATAGTAGAGCGCCAAGGCAACGCATTTGTCCAGGGAAATTTCGAGAGAGCTTCCGCTGCACTGGCCCCCCTTGCGCATTGCTGGCGTCAGCTGCTGGCAGAGCGCCTTGAAGGTGCTCCGGGTTATGTGCAGTTTGTTAAGGAACTCTTCATCGCTTAGCTCCGGAAATATGTCCTCCGAGACGATCTGATTGTCCGTTGATTCCTCGTGAGCATCGCTCTCCCCGGACTCCTCATCTTCCAGGCTGGCCCGTTTGAGGCGCAACATGGCATACATCTGCATATAGTTGGATTGCAATTCGACCATTTGCTGCATGAAAAACGAACGCAGATGCCTATACCGGCGCCTGCTCCGCTGCTGGGACCGACGTCGGTGTGTAATCACCGTAAGTTGCACATGCTGTATGTGCAGCCATAAGAGCCTGGCGATCCTTTCCGTGCGATTCTGCCAATCATCATCCTTGTTTTGGTTCCTTTTACTCTCCACCAGCTTGGCCAGGGCATTGCTCAAATTGCTGTTGATTAATTCCACTTCTTTCTCCATTTTGTTGCAGTTTCTTTGTTTTTATTTTATTAGTGATGGGCAAGAGCGTAATATAACTATCGCTGCTCATTTATACACGAATCAAATCAAATTAAAGCACTGTTTGAAAATAACTTGAATCGTATAGTAATCTGATTGAAATTGATATCTCACGGGCTGACAAAATAATACATTTAACGACATAAGAATGGATAGTTAGCGAATCGTACGTGCAGTCAACAGCTATCGATACTTTGCTAATATCGATGTATGAAGAAGCAGAACAGAGGTGAAATTGAAAGTGTGGTCCGTTTCGAAATACGATTTAACTAATATTTACTACTAACAGCTAACATGAATGAAACTATAGATGAAGAGGTCTTTATTGCAAACATCGGACGGACCGTATCAACGCCATTGGGCAACCCTCTCCCACGCTTACACGATAGCTTGATTCAGCATGCAGTCGGCTTGTGCCGGCTTCTGTATATACAGGATGTTTCTGCCTGGAAGGAATGGTCCACGGATATGGCCGAGTTTCAAGATCTCACAACACATGAAGCGTGCTCTATGTTTTGCCACGATGTCCTGCCCGTTGTGAATACCTACAAATTATCGCTGACGGTCAGAAAGCGCCTGAGGCTGCTGGATCTGCATCCGTGCTTTCGTCGCATCGAACAGGGATATCAGTACGAGCCAGACTGTGAGCTAGCCACGTGCTTCGTTCTGCAAGCCAATCGGGATTTTCGCCTGGCCAGCGCGTTACCAACGGTAAATAGAGGCTCGGCTCTGAGGGAAGATATGAATTAATTTTCATTTTATTCACATTCACTCCCAGTCTAGCGACTCCGGCCAAGCCTCCCACACTGTGGTCATTAACGATGAGGCAATGGAGCGGAAAGCCTGTGTTGGCTACAACTTCAAGGTATCGCCGGAGACTGCCAGCCTGTTCTCGGTCATGGTCTCGACTAATATGGAATTATCAATTGGTCAGATGCACGATTTGGCCGAGATCCATCGTCGCTTGCGGCGCGCAAAGCAATCCTTTGAAGACACCGCCAAACTCTTACCGTTCCGCAGGAGTATACAATATGTGCTCTATAATATGGATATATTTGTCAATCTAAAAACGAAACTATGTGAGGCAATTAATAAAAACTATGATTAACAGACAGATTACAAATTTTAGGAATTTGTTTCTAAGAAATACTGAAGAGACTTAAGTCATAACACATTATTGTACATATAACTTGTATAAATATACATAATAATAGATTCTAAAATGTCTCATCAATTAGTTGCTTTGCGGATGAATGAGAAGTGGAATCCAAGTCCATCGAAGTTGGGTGACTTCTTTGCAACGACAACTGCACGATTGCTATTCACGTCAAAGTCGTCGGGCATGGTAGATCCACAGAGTGATTGCACTAGTCCCTCGCTTGCATCCGGCAAAACCTTGTAGAATTTAATATTATCCAGATTACAATTGGTCTCCGTGCCCATGTTGAAGTCTGGAAAATACAAAAACAACAATAACAATAGCCAGAAACTAACTTAAATGGCGCATACCCGTGAAACTGATCCTCAGGATGCTGCCTGGTGGCACTGAAATACGCCAAGTGCACAGCGAGTGATTGCGATTGTCGTAGGGGGGATTGGCCAAGTTGCCGAAGTTATCACCCAAAGATATGTCGCCACCACAGCCGTTGGGCAAATCGTTACTGGTGGAGTAGTAAAACAGTCGCAGAGAAACAACGCCAGCGCTCGCAATGCGAAGCTGATTGGTCGTCGTGATTCGAACTGTTGTGGTCAACAAGAAACTGTTCGATTTGAAGACTGGCTGATTGGTCTTCAGGTCGCTTATCTATGTTGAGGGAAGGCACAGATTTAGATGGTTTGCTTTTGAAGATTGCTGGCGCAACTACTCACGTTTAGATACGTCACATCAGAGTCCGTATCGAATAAGAGAAACAGCAGGCTCAGAGTCACACTGTAGCCCTCGGGCACTCGAATGTCCACGCTGCAGTTGGTCAAACCGTGGTATTGGAAGGATTCGCTCAGCTTCGTGTAGTTCCGATCACAAACTGAAATTTTCACAATATTTAGCTCCAATTTTCGCAGTACCCCAAGTAAAAGTACCGATTGTGCTTACCTTGATCCTGCCTGACAATCAATTCAAAGCCAGTGGAGTCTGTCAGCTCTTCGCTATGGAATGTTAGTTGGAATTTCGAGTCATAAGGCGCTGAAAATCTCTTATAGGTATTGTTAAACTGGCCGCAGAAGTAGTGCGGATCCTGCAATTGTTTAAAATGTTAAATATTTTCAATTAACTTTGCTGCTACGAAATGTTTAACTTACCCGCGATTGGGATAGAAGCAGGTAGTCCACGCATTTACCGTCACCTGGGACACATCCCTTAGATTGAGCCACAGTATCTCGATTTCCACATCCACCGCTGATTTAATCGTCCAAGTGCAGTGAACGCTTCCCCATCATTCCTCGTGCTGTTGTCCCCTGGAATGGCCAGTTTGATGCTCTGCGGAAAAGTCAATTACAATTATAGAATAGATTTAAATGAAACCCCTAGGAAAAAGCCCCCCGCCCACCTCGTTTGAACGCAGTTCATATTCGGTCTCTCCACAGATTGTACGTTCCATTTGCAGAATCAATTCGAAGCTCACGTTTCGCGCCTCGTTGGAGGTGCCACTCAGCTTGATCGCCAGATCTGAATAGGAGCTGAAGAGCTTTGTACGATTGCCGGCCAGGTCATAGTACTTGCCGAGGCTTTGGCTCTCAGCGGCGACGCTGTCAATAATCTCCAGGTAGGAGCCCAGATAGGACCCAGACGGCTGGAACTGTCTCAGCTGCACGGACAGCCGATGTCCCGGCGGGGCGCTGGCTTTGAACATGCACAACAACTGGTCGGAGGCATTCACCTTGTAGTTCCGCATGAGGCTCATACGGGGCAGATCAGCGTCCAGTGCAATGCGCTCGTTGCAGTTGGGGGTGAAGCGCACAGCGGCCAGGAACCCCCGAAAAATGTTCGATCCATCCGAGTGGAACACAATTAGCGCCTCGTTGCTGTCAACCATAATGATGGGTGGCTGCGTGGTCAAGTTACCGCACAGACGGGCCACGCGCTGTTCAATGTTCGGCACCATGCTGGCGCCCTTGTAGACCGCCAGGTAATCGTATTTACAGCTCTGACTACTCTCCAGATCAAAGTACTTGAACACCAGAACGATGGCGTGCTGGGGTGGCGCCGTCACACGCCATTCGCAGTGCCTATTGTGGTCATACGTCCGCACATCCGCATCGTGCAGCGGCGGGCGCAGGGAGAAGGGTGCGCTGTAGTTGCCGCCGCAGCCCAGTAGCTGGTACTGCAGCTCAAACATTCGTAATGTGGGCGACGTGTACTGCAGACGGAGCTCCTTGTAGCCATTTACCTCAAAGTCCGGACAGTACTTCTCCTCGGACGGCTCCTCTTCCCCAAATTTGGAGACCTTAAAGAAGGACCTGCTGCAGGCGTATACAGGCCAAAGCCGGCGCCCCACACTTGTCACGCTGGCCACCAGCTGCTCCTGGCTGTCCGTGAGGATCACGTAGCTGCAGTTGAGCAGCAAACTGCGCGATGCCTGCCAGCTGGGATTGCGACGGGTCTGCAGCTCCGCGGAGGCACGCAGCGTGACGTCGCAGCTGGGGGAGACGGTGAAGCTGAAGCCGTCGCCGGTGATGTTGCCATTGGTGCGAAATACCACTCGCATGCGGGACGCATCCACTTGCAGATCTGGCGGTGATTGTCGGCCGCATAGATTGGCCACATCTGTCCAAACTGCCGCCGGCTCCTGCCTGTCATTGCTCTGCTGCACACTCAGCCGGTCATTGGTGCAGTTCGGGGACGTTTCAATGAAGATGCGCCCCTGGAACTTCAGCAAGAGGGACAGTCCCGCATTGGTGGCAAACTCCCAGATGAGCTCCATGTTGTTCTTGTAGTCCGTCGTATTGATCGTTATGGGCGCTGTGGTCCTCTGGTCGACGCGTATCAAACTCCCTGCCAAAGGCTCTGCTCGTCGCTTGGGTTCCAGCCGGAACCAACTGCGACCAGGCCGGTGCTGTTCTGTATGGTAAACCACCTTGAATTGGGTCTTACCCAGTCGCGTGCTGTTCATCGTCATGCCGCGGCAGAGGCGGCCCACCAGTGCGGATCCCGAAAATATCACAATGTACTCGCGGTCGCAGTTGTCGCTGAGGCTCACGTTACCCTCGAGCGCATAGCCACTGCTGCTACCCAGCGTCCACACGCACTCCAGCGGCCCATAGTCTTCGCCGATGGTCGCCATCAGCTGCGATGACTCTATGGTGACGCCCTCGGCCACCTGCAGTTGACCGCCACAGTTGTGGCGGCGATAGGTGGCCCGAAAACGCCTCAGTTTGGTATTTTTGCTCTGGCTCAGGGTGATTCGTCCGGGCGTGGAGGGCATTGAGACGTAGGTATTGGTGACATTCGTGGACATGTAATTGACAAAGCGGAAGCCTTCGTCTCTGAACACTACCGAGGGACCGGCACCGCTCCAGTACACATACTCCTCCACTTTGAAGGTGAGTGTGGATCCGCTGAGGCCCGCATAGTTGATGGTGCAGAAGTAGACAGGCAGCTGGCTGAGACTTTGGATGGACAGCGCACCGGCGGACTGGTCTCCAATGTCCGGCGGGCACTGTGACGGTTCGCTGGAGCTGTAGCGGGCACGCAGCGGTATGGTGGTGAGGTCCAGTTGGCTAGTGTTGATGCTGACCAGCATTATGTTGTCGCTGGACTCGATGATGCCGCTGCCATTGTATGCATCAATCCGGAAATCGGTGATCTTTGACAGTTGATTGAAATCGTTGTAGAAGGAAAACTGCGGTTGAGTCTCACTCCTCCTCCAGCTGCAAAACATACAGGGATATTTAGGTTAATATTTAATTAAAACACGTATTATTATAATTGAATATGATGGGAGTTATAAGTATGTGTGGGAAGTTCTCTGTAGGCTTGGACTTTTAATAAATCCTACAAATTTCGGTATTTTTTCTCGCTCTCTCTTCGTTCTGATTTACTGATGGAGAGAACGAGAAAGCCACGCCGCGCACTCACCTTCTGGTTTCATTACGAATGACCACACGCATATCGGCTAGATTGAGGAACTCGAGACGCACGGTCTGACCCTTGGGCACAGTGATTTTCCAGCGGCAGACTCTCATCCAGGAGTTCTGCACATTGGCTGGTATCTCAAGGGTGCCAGAGGCGGCATTCATCTCGCGGGAGCATGTGCCGGCTATCCGATCGTAGCGAATCTTAAAGCCGCGATAGCTGTTTACATTGGTGACCGCTATGAAGCGGATTCCCACCTCGTTGGTGTTGAGGGTCACGTCGAGTGGATGGGATCCGCCGTCCAGTACCAATAGAGGGGTCTGCTGACCAGCCCCATCGGCCAGGTCTACGAATTCGAGTCGATCGGTGTTGTTCTGTCCCTTCTCCGGGCTGTAAGGCAGATGCAGATCGCTGATGTTGAGCCGGATATACGCACCACGCGGCAGCTTGATGCTGTACTCGCAGACAGCCGGCTTCGGGTAGCTGCCCAGTGCCGGATAATTCACGGAGCTGATGAATCCCATGGCGCCAGTGGACAGACCGCCACAGGCACTCAGCGATACGTTCAGCCGAAAACCGGCGTGCGGTTCGTCCAGTTGCGTCTGATAGTGCACCACGAGAACATTGCCTGAGCTGCGCAACGTCGTTGTGGGCCGTCGGCAGGTGTGCAGGATTCTGCGCGACAGTGTGGTGGAGCCATCGAAGAGTTCCACGTTCTCCTTCTCGCATTGGCGCAGACTCAGATCGAATAAACGCTCGTCGAAGGTGGCCGCAATGACCTCGCCTGGCGGCGCCAGCACCAGCCAAGTGCAGTCCGCATGGGGATGCGGCAGATAGGGATAGCCCGGCGTCGTAATGCTGTACGTGCTGGCCAGTTGGGTCAGCTGGATCTCTCCGTCGCATTCGCTGTACTCACGGTACGTTAGGTTCCAGTAGTTGTGCTCCGGATTTCTGGAGCGCGGCGACACAACGTACTTGATGTACGCGTGGGAGCCGCTGGTGCGATACGAGCCTTTGTCCAAGCCCATCTGGTTGCAGAACTTGCCGTCCTGCAGGAGGGGCGCACTGTCGTCCAGGCCATCGTAGATGAGTCCGTAGACGGGGCACGTAACATTGGCGGCTGTGCGGGCGGCATAGGCTATGCTAATCTCTATCTTTCGCCCCGGTTTCACTTCGATGTGCCACTCGCAATTCCTGTCTATGGCCAGTCCGGCTCGCATTTGCGCGTCCAAAATGGTGGCCACGGGAGCCGTCATATTGGAGCCACATGTCGTCCGCACAACGGCCCTGAAGCCGGTTCCGTTGATGGATGCATCGCTCTTAAACTGCAGCCTCAGATGCGGAGTGCCGTGCACTCGCTGGTAGAGTGGCCCGCCCATGCTGACATTGCAGAGTCGCAGCTCAT
Source organism: Drosophila subsilvestris (assembly GCA_035043285.1). Lineage (NCBI taxonomy): Eukaryota > Metazoa > Arthropoda > Insecta > Diptera > Drosophilidae > Drosophila > Drosophila subsilvestris. The sequence goes on along the minus strand of JAWNNB010001728.1, from coordinate 182,691 downwards.
TTGTCCAGTGGCTCAGATCTCTAGAGCTCTGGATGTTCAGGTAGTCGACCATGCAATCGGTATACGCCTCCAGATTGGCCTCATAGATGTCCGCGTAGGCATGCTGGGCTGGATCCTCGGCCCTGACGGTCCACTGGCAGTTCAGGTTGGGCGCATAGCCATGCGGGTACCCAGGGGAGTTCACCAGCAAACGCCCACTGGAGGACACTGTAAACTCCTTGTCGCACTCGTCGTTCGTCACAGTTCTGTTGCCCTTAACCAGCAAACTGCTGAGCACCCGCCACTTCAATCGAAATGCATTAAAGTCCGTGTTGAGTGTCCTCAAATAGAGGACATTGCTGCTGGAGGTGAACTGCCAGGGCGAGTCTTCAATGCTCACCTCCAAGGCCGTGTCATCGTAGCCATCGAACAGCTACAAAACAAAGAAAACAGATGAAGGAACCCAAGAGATTTAATGGACTGTGGGGAATGTGGGTTTTCCTGGGTGCCCAGGGCTCACCTGTAGGCCAGTTATGTACTCCTCAAAGTTCAGGACCACAACCAATTTGCGCTCCACAAAAAAGCGCCAACTGAAGGGCTGCTCGTCGGCGCGCACTGCGACGATGGGCGGCGACTCGATCGTTCCATTGGTCCCCGACGTGATTTCATTGTCGTGCACTGCCGAGAAGCGAAAGTTAGTCAGGACAGGGCTGGGAGCTCCGACTCCTCCACCTCCACTCACCGTAGCTCCAGTGCAGCTTGAAGCCGTCGGCGCTGTTGCCGGGCACGCTGCGGAATTTGAGCCACAGCTGCGATCGTATAACCAGCGGCTGTTCGGGCATCTTGCGGTCGCAGTAGAGCCCCAGCAGACGTTCGTCGACGCCTGTACGCAGCTCGAGAAAGTCCTCGTTGCAGTGCTCGGAGGGCACAATGTTCAGTGAATCGAATGTGACCGCCAGGGAGTTGCCGGCATTCACGGCGATGCGCCACAGGCACTCAACGTTCGCCGGATAGCTGTCCGGATAGTTGGGCGAGCTGAGGCTGCCGCGGAAGGAGCTGATGTTGCCGCCGCAAGTGTTCTCCAGGCTGCTGAACTGCGCCACCAGAGCGATACCTTTGGCCAGGACACGGACATTGCTGGCGGGCACCACCAGATTAGCCGGATGCTCACCGCACAGGCTGTAGAGCACCACCTGGTCATCGTCGTTGAGCAGCTGCAGTCCCTCCCTTGACGTGCAGTTCTCCGCTGCAGTCTTCTGACAACCGGGACACTCCAGCTGGCTGATGCTCAGGCTCAGCTTGGTGCCCTCCGGCGCCACCACCAGCCAGTTGCAGTCCTCGTCCAGTCGCGACCTCAGATAGCCCTCGCCGGCCGACAGCGTGCCACCACATTGCCGCTCAAAGTGGAGGGCAAATCTGCCCCAGCTTCCCGCCTGCGCCCCGAACTGCACCCGCATTCGCTGGCCGTGGACCAGGCGTATCAGTGGCTGCTCCTCCCCACAGGCCCGCTCCAGGAAGATGTCGCCATTGTCCGCATCCACCTTGGTCAGTTCCACAAAAGGGTTCAAGCAAGTCGCCGAATTGGTGAGGTTGAACTGCTCGAACCGCAACCGGATGCCGTAGCTATCCGGTACCTAGAAGCACAAGAGGAATTACTCTCAGCTCTGCTGCACGGGGCGGGGCGGGGCCATGCGACCTACCTCCACTGTCCAAAGGCAATCCACCTCCGAGGAGTAGTTGAGGGGAGTGAGACCCTCCTCTATTATGTTGACATCATAGAAGCCTGGCGAGGCAATGACCCCACTGCTGGCACGCACAGAGCCGCCGCATCTGGCCGGCACTTGGGCATACGTGGCCTTGAAATATTTCCTTGCCACCGATTCGCTGGTCTGGAAGCGCACGTGCAGCTCGTTGCCCGGCGAGGTGAATGTCTGCGTGGAGGTCTCCGACTGACAGCTGCGGTAGAGCACGCGGCCACCCGGCGTAGAGACTGTTATCAAATCCTCGACGCACTCCCGCTGGGGCGGATCGATATACAGCTCCTGCAGCAGCAATCGTATTTGCTTGCCCTCCGGCGCACTGATGACCCAATCGCAGAACACATCGGTGCTGAATGGGGCATTGGGCGAGCCAAAGGTACCACCAATTTCCTGGAGATGTTCACCGCAGCCAATGCGCTTGTACTCGGCTCGAAAGCCGCGTGCCTGCATCGTGCTGTCGCTGGTGAATTTGAGCAGCAGACGATTGCCCTTGCTGGTGAGGGGAGCCACGCCCTCGGCGCTGCATAGTCGCCGTTCCTCCAGCAGCTGGTCATCCTTCATGTCACTGAGCATCACATAGTCAAAGTCACAGCTACCGGGCTCGAATTGCTCCACCGAGAGATGCGAAAAGACCAGATGGATGTGATTCCGTCTACCGTCGGCGCGTATGTCCCACTCACAGGCCATGTGCGGCGGATAGTTATCCGGGAAGTTGGGCGACTCAATGGCCCCCTGGAATTTCTCCAGCTGCACCCTGCAGTTCGTTGCGTAGTCCAGCACAAAGCTGGTGCCGTCGGGCGACTTTTCACTCACATCGTAGCGCACGAGCACGCGATTAGTGCTGGAATGGAGCACAAGACTGGTGTTCCCGCTTGTCTCATTGCAGCGCAGTGACAGCGCACGACTGCTCGTAGTGGGTCCATCAAAAATCGTTAGTTGTCCGCTGCAGAGGTTATCGTCTTGACTCTCGAGCTGCAGTGTTACCCGCGAGCCCTCGGCCACAACAATCTGCCAGTCACAGGCCAGGGCGCCACGGTTTCCTGCCATCGAGTGCGGGGAGTGTATGGATCCCATGGGCGAGTTGAGTTTGCCGCCACATCCTTCGCCGACCTGCTGCCAATTGAGTAGAAATCCACTCTGCTGCACGGTGCTGTCAGATCTGAAGCTAACGAACAGCGCGTTGCCAAACGAGGGCAATCGGGGGGGTATCTGTGTGCCGCAGTATCTGCCAATCAGTGGAGAATCGGCCGAGTCCCCATTCCTGCAGAACGAAACGATTCGAGGAGCATTAGTCAGCGTCAGCCAAGTGAATTCTCGCTGAATTCTCACCTGATCTCCAAATAGTCGCTGTAGCACCCATGGCCAAAAACCTCCAGACTGAAGTTTGAGACAACCAGCTCAAGACGCTGGCCGAGCGGTGCTCGAATGATCCATTCGCATTTCTCCGATGCCCCATATGGTCGCGGCCAGTTCGGCGACTTGATTATGCCGTACCGATGACTGGAACGCACTTTGCAATCTGGATAAAAGTACAATTAAGATTAAAAACAGGAGACATTACCAGGGCTCGAATTCTACAAGTTAAAGTCTTATTATTGTTCGGTAATTGCAGTGCTCACTGCACAAGCAACAGGCTTTTCTTTCTACGCATCTACGCTGCTATCGCTTCGTTTGAAATGAATTACCGCTTTCCATCTGTGAGAAGGAGAACATCACTATTCCAGGGGATTGTACATTTCTCAAGATTAGCGTCAGAAGATCGGCATCAAAGGTTTCATCAAAATCGTCTTCATAGCTGCAAAAAAAACAATAGCAAACAAAAAATTAGAATATTTTAAATTAATTACTTGACATACGGACTTTACCTGTTTAAAAGAATTCCAGGATTGCTGCTATTATCATACACGGACCATTGCCCGAGTACATGCATATGGTGTACCTCGATTACTTTCCTGCCCGGCACATCGAATATCCACTGACAAAAGGGCTCGCTGATAAGTTTCAATATACGCCTCGTTCTTGTTTGAGTCAGATAACCACCGCAGCCCGTAGATGGAAAGCTGTAGTCAACAAGCAAGCCACGGCCACTGCTGGATCCACGGAAAACCAGTGTCGCCTGGTTGGTATGTGCCACCAGCACGAGATTTCCACCCGTCTTGTATATGCGGCGCTTCTCATCTCTCGACAGATAAACCTGTAATGGGATGTTGGTCATACTGTGGTCATGCTGTACATCAAATCGCACCTACGTCTAAATAATTGGTCTGGTTTCCATCATCAGTGGCATTCGAGTCGGCGCCTAGCGATAGGTCTTTGATGGTAAGCTTCACGAGCGTGTTTAATGGCCCAACAATCTTGTACGTGCAGGTCATATCACCCAGATAGGCCTGCGGATAGTTGGGCGTTCTGATGGTGCCCAGCATGCCTCCGAAATCGCCACTGCACTCTGCCAAATAAATATTTAGTTGAGCAATGATTAAATGTACATCTCTATGATCGATTACCTCTGCTGTAGCTCAACTCAAAGCTCCTTTTCAGCTTCAGCCCACTTAGGGCGTATTCGTAGCGCACGAGAACAACGTTGCCGCTGGAGATCAGCGGCTCAAGTTGGCTGGCCTCGGGCTGTCCGCAGAGGCGTCTAATCAGGGGTGACTCATCGGTGCGTCCGTTGAAGATCTCGATCTTCTGCAGTTCACAATCCTCGGAGCGGAGCAGGTAAACGTGTTCGAATTTCAGCTTGATTTGTGTCCCACTTGGCTGCTCGATTAGATAGAGACAAACCTCTGCATCCATGTGGCCACTGATGCGTCCGTGCGACTCCGTGTAGATGCCACCGCAGCCCGCCTGGCCGGCCACCACCTCGTAGTGTAGCTGGAATGAGCTATCGACCCGCAGCGCAGCCGTATGTAGGTCGATCTGCAGGCTGTTGGATGAGCTGTAAAGCGGTGCGGGCTGTGACGACACGCAGCTCTTCAGTAATTCCCGATCCGAGTCGAATATGGTCAGGTAGCTGCCGTTCAGTCCCTGGCTACAGTAAGGGTCAGCAGATGGTCCGCCAATGCCCAGCGTTATGTCGTAGAACCGCAACAGCAGTCGCGTGCCGTAGGGGGCTGTCAGCTGCCAGCGACAGTCGAGGCCGGCACGCGCCTTGCCAGGATAGCCGGGAGAGCGCAGTATGCCAGTCTGGCCAGATGTCAGATTGGCCAACGTGTCGCCACAGGAGAAGGGTAGGGAGCTCCAGGCCAGGTGAAAGCCGCTCCCTTGCGTAGCATTGTCGGAGCGGAACCAGAAGAACACCTGCTCCTGGGTGGAGACAATGCTTTTGTTGCCCAGCTGACTGCCGCAGAATCTGCCGATGAGCCTGTAAGCCAGCGATGGACCGTCGTGCAACTGTAGGAAGTCGGCGGAACAGTCGCTGCTCTCCTGCAGATCGAATTGTGTGAAGGTTATGTTGAGCACATGGCCTAGAAGCGTGCGTATGATGAAGGGACACCGCTCGTCGGGCTGGTAGTCACCGTCAGCGCTGTTGGGTGGAAAATGGAGCTGGCCTGAGGGTCCTCGCAGAGTGGAGCCGCAGTAAAAGCGCTGGTTGGTGCAACGCGTGCCAGTGTAGCCGGCGGGACAGTTGCACTGGTACTGCTCGCCCGGTAGAAGACGGCAGGTGCCGCCGTTCAGACAGGGACTTGGGTGGCAGGCATCAGAATCCGTGTCGTTGCACAAGACTCCTTTGTATCCCGGCTGGCAAATGCATGTGCTGCCGCGTCCTATGTGGACGCAGGTGGCGTTGTTCTGGCACAGATGCTGGTCGCATGTGTTGCGGGTGGAGTCTTTTGTGCATCCGTCCGCGCCGTAGCCGTGACCATAGCTGCCCAGTGGACAGGTGCAGACGACCGTGCCAGAGATGTACTCGCATGTCGCCTCGGCATGACAAATTCGTTCGCCATCACATGAGTTCGACTCGGTAGCCATGCAGCTGCTTCCGTCGCCGGTCCAGCCCACTGGACAACGGCCACACAGATGGGAGCCCTCGGTATTGATGCAAGTTACACGCGGTTGCAGGCTGCATCCGCCGTTTGTCACCGTGCACTCGTCTATGTCGCGGCAAAACCGGCCGTCTCCGGTGTAGCCCGGCGGACAGGAGCCACATCGATAGCTGCCTGGCAGATTGATGCACTCGTTGTGGCAGGGATTCACGCTGGGCGCACACTCATCCACGTCCCGAGTGCAGGGGCTAGCGCTGGCTGTCGTGACATTAGTGTCTGCCCAGGTCCAGCCCTGATCACAAACACACACGTAGCCGGCTGTGGAGCTGACGGAGTGAACGCACGTGCCATGTTCTCCGCACAGTTCGCTCGAATCGCCGGCAAGGCATTTATTCTGGCGCAGTCGGCAATGGGTGCCAGAGTATCCATTGCGGCAAACGCAACTGAAATGTGGTTTATATACAGATACTGGTATAAGAGGATCAGTTTCATCTGTTGGTCTCTGCTTACCGAAAGCTTCCAGGCGTGTTTATGCATCGGCCATTGTTCACGCAGGCAGCCAGATCGGTGCCGGCCAAATCGAAGCATTCATTCACATCGTCCTCGCAAGTTGGGCCCTACAAGCAAAACAAATATCATGGTGGATCGGATTCAACTATGAAAATCTATTCGAATAACAAAAATTGCACAATAAAGCATTTTTTCAGATCTAACGGGACAAAAATTACAAATTTACCAACACTGCACGTCTCGTAATAAGGGTATAGTAATAGCAAGGTCAGGTTACAGATGTTTATCACTTGTACCAGAGAGAGAGCGGGAGGTTGGCACGTCCCGTATTATTAGAATACCCTACCAACAAATATACACACACACATGCACATGAAGAACTTTGCGAATCTTTGTCGTTAATAAACACTCCTTTCAAAGTCAATTTGTAAGTGATCAGTACTTTTTTTTTACTTAATTGAATGACTAAATTGTGTGAATCCGCGAACCGGCATTATTTAAAGTGAATCTAGTAATCAACTTCAAACTTTTTGTCTCCCCAAAATGAGCAATGGAGTCCATATTAAATATGTATGCATATGACTTGCGAGTATCACATGAACATGAATACGCCCCCATTCGATGACACAGAGACGCCCCCGTGGATGCACTCACTTGCCAGCCAGCAGCACAATCACATTGGAAGGTCTTGTATTCGTCGTAGCAGGTACCTCCGTTATGACATGGACTCGACTCGCACTCGTCCTTGGCCAGAAATACTTGTATTCTAGCAAGGGTAGTCGAGACACGCTCTATCCGCTGTAGTTGCCGGCGCAGGACCCGCTGGTTAAGTCCGCCACGCCGCGTGTTGTTACGCATGTTGAAGAATCGCTTTTCCAATCGAGTGAGCTTACGCTGTACCACACGGAACTGGTCCTTCTGCACGTCCAGCGACAATGGCTCACGTCGAGCCGCAACCTGTCTAGCGGTGATCACCTGTAGGCGTCGCTGAAGAAGCGGGAGCACATCCACATCGTTGACCATCACCGTGGCAGACTCGCCCATAAGTCGAAAAGTCACATTCTGATCTGGTGCTGCCTTCAGGAGCAGATTGCCGTTCTCCTGCCTTGTGATCACTGCCCGGTCTTCCCGTTCATCTGAAGATGCTTCCAGCTCCAGCAAAAACACGCACAACACCAGTAAACACAATATCTTCAGCGTATTAGAACGCATTTTCACTCATTTTCAAAGACGCTAGATAGGAGGATATTTGCACTGATTGATTGATGGATAGAATACACGGAGAACACGGGAAACAATTTCAACTAAACGCGGAACGAAATGCACGGGATACTGGTGCTAGATGAAGCTGCGGCTCTCAATTTATAGATGTTCCACGAGGGAAAGGGGGCGTTTACGATACTCATTGTGATGCCAGATAAACCTTTTAAATATCAATATCAAGTAGACATACATGTATGAGTATGCCTGTGCCTGTTATCTCAATGGTGCACTTGTTAATATCTGAATTATTATAATTCCAAGCTGGGCTTATCCTAGAAAAGTCTGTTCACCAGGTTATAGGTGGCTTGGAAATTTTCCATTTCGGACCTAAATGAAATAATTAAGCAAAGAAATGTCTGTAAAAGATATTAGCGATAAGCTCCTTTAGATGTTAGAAATTGGCGTTTGATCTTGCAGATCCTTTCACATTTCCATTTGCTAATTTGGTCATCAAAATTTTAGGGGTTCTATGGTGTAATGGTTAGCACTCTGGACTTTGAATCCAGCGATCCGAGTTCAAATCTCGGTAGAACCTGACCGACGAGTCGAAATTTTATTTATATTTTAAATTTCTCCATCTTCATAAGTAGCTGCACATTTTCCATTATTTTGGATGTTTTCTCTTAAATATTTTGGAGAAATATTTAACATAATGCTACTAAACAAAAGGTTACAAAATTATGATGTGTCTTCCCAGAAACATTAGTTTATAAAGCCTTATCAGCGCTTGGCACTCCAAGTATTGAGAGCAGATAATTTGATCTGGGAAATTAGTTTCAATTCAGGGTAAAGCAAAGCTTAATAGGGTCAGACCTTGGCAATAATTTGCACAGTATTTGATTCATTCATTCAACATAAGTGAGTACCTACATACAAGTATCTATATATGTATCTCTCCTATGTAGAACCGACGTCATGACAACCATGTTGAGCGTAAATTAAATCAATTGAATTATAGTGAAGGCAGGCCGCTACACACGCATACAATACACGTGTGTACGGTGGTATTCAGCTATTTATAAATACATTGAAAACAAAAATCAGCTGCTAGGCTGCTGCAGTGCGAGCCCCCAAACACGGGTAAGGGGGCTGGGCTGGTTGCGTTGTTGGGGCTTTGGCTCTGGCTGCTGCTGTGTGCTCGTCGCTCAGTAAAGTGCCAGACGTCGTACGGATCTGGACACCAGCCAGCCAGCTAGTCAGTCTCCTCTATAAAAAGAAAATTTTTTCGCACACAGTAAAAACTAAAGAAAAGCGACGTTATGTCAACTTTCTCGAAAATGTTTCTCTTCAGGGGAGGTAAGCTGTTAATACACATACGTACATAAATATATGCACGATTAAATGTGTATATATTTTTTATGTGACTTATAGTTGAGTTGCAATGAATTGTAGATATTATTTGCAAAAAATATGTACATATATTCGCTATCTGTTAATCGACAATATCTGTAGGTAATATTGAGATTACACTTTCAATCACTTTGTGATTCTGTAAGCAATTGTGGCCCATCGCTTGTGAACCAATCCAGAAACACGAAGAACTAATTTAATTAAATAAAAAATTCTTATTTCAATCAGATAGATTGATGCTGAATCTTCCTACATAAATTAATATTGTTTCCCGATTTTGAACAGCAGGCGGACGTCACTATAGCGCCGCTGCACAGACACAGTTGCGCGAAATACTTGGCTACCAGCTGGCTGGAATCAAGGAGGCGGGCACATTCAAGGCCGAGCGGATCATCACGTCGTCGCAGAGCACCCAGATCACGGTGCAGGGCAGCGAGAAGCGTATACTAAATTTCTGTGCCAACAATTATCTCGGACTGGCGGTAGGTTCTTCCATATTGATACGGCATTCACCCTTCTAACACTAATTCCGATGCTGGCAGAACAACCCAGAGATTGTGGAGTACAGCCGAAAGCTGTTGGAGAAGTACGGAGCCGGTCTGAGCTCGGTTCGCTTCATCTGCGGCACTCAGGACATTCACAAGCAGCTGGAGCAAAAGATTGCCCAGTTCCATGGGCGTGAGGAGACCATTCTCTATGCCTCGTGCTTCGATGCCAATGCTGGCATTTTCGAGGCGATACTCACGCCGGAGGACGCTGTCTTCTCGGATGAACTGAACCATGCATCGATCATTGACGGCATTCGCCTGTGCAAGGCCAAGAAGCAGCGATACAAGCACCGCGACCTGGCCGATCTGGAGCGGCAGCTGCGGGAGAGCGACGGACGCCTCAAGTTGATTGCCACCGATGGCGTCTTCTCGATGGACGGGAATATAGCACCGCTGGCGCGGATTGTCGAGCTGGCCAAGAAGTACAATGCCTTGGTCTTCGTGGACGAGTGCCACGCCACTGGCTTCTTTGGCGCCACCGGACGCGGCACCGAGGAGTACGACAATGTCATGGGCGAAGTGGACATCATTAACTCGACGCTGGGCAAGGCTTTGGGCGGCGCTTCTGGTGGCTACACCACTGGGCCCGCGGAGCTCATCTCCTTTTTGCGCCAGAAGTCGCGGCCGTATCTGTTCTCCAACACCCTGCCCCCCGCCGTCGTGGCTGTGGGCCTGAAGGTTATGGACATGCTGCTTGCCTCCAGCGAACTCACGCAGCGCGTCCAGAGCAACACGCAGCGCTTCCGGACAGCCATGACCAAGGCTGGCTTCACCATAGCCGGCGAGAATCATCCCATTTGTCCCGTGATGCTGGGCGATGCTCGGCTCGCATCCAAGTTTGCCGATGAGATGCTAAGTAAGTCCACCAATGCTCAGATATCTGTCTCTCTTCTCTGCGCTTATTCCTATTCCAATTTCCAGCTCGTGGCATTTATGTGATTGGATTCAGCTATCCGGTGGTGCCCGAGGGCAAGGCACGGATTCGCGTCCAAATCTCCGCTGCCCATACAGAGGCTGAAATCGATCAGGCCATTGGTGCCTTCATAGAGGTCGGTCGCTCTCTAAAGGTGATCCAGTAGGACGACAGCATACAAATGGTCATGCATCTTGCATTTAAACGAAAGAAACTGCATTGCATTTATCTAAGGAATTAAATAAATATTAAATTGTAACTAATTTCCATTGCTTAGAGGAGATCAGGGATTTGTAGTCTAAATTCGACGACAAGGGGTACAGATAATCCTGCAACATATCAGTGTTTATGGTGTGGCTTTATTTGGTTCGTACTGGTACGATTAACTAAGGATTCTTTACTAAGTAAACGATAAACTGTTGCAGTTGAACTTAAGCGTAGATTGCACGATAAATGGATAAATGAATGACTGGCCGGGGAGCCAGTAAATGCAGGCGCCAAGAAAATGCCGCAAACTAAAGCGAGATACTGAGTGAGCCACATACATGGCCCGCCAAATATGTGTACAAATAATTCAGTAACAAATAATAATAAGAGTCGTTAACAAACAAGCAAAACGAATAAACAATCAATTAAGGAAAGCGTTGACCCTGCGCACTGCACTGATGTGGCATCAGCTCTTGACTATAATACAACAGATCCTGTGAGTCGTGTGGGGGTGTGGCGGAGTCTTCAAACAATAAGGAAACTTTTACAAAGCGCTTGTGCGAAATGTGAGAAGGAAATGTAAGATTGGGCTATGCGTATTGCGTTGACGTTACCGTCCCTGTGTGACTATGAAATACTTTGGTTAGTGTGGTTTTTGCGTATGAGATTGATTAGATTGGAGTCGTGGGTAGCGTGGCGTACGGCTGGATTACTTGTTGACGAGGCCGCGTGCCTTTGGGTAGGCCGAAGCCGGCTTTTTAGCCGGAATACGACCCGTGGGCGGACGTCGGTTGGAGTCGAGAGTCGTTGCGGCACTGGGCAGACCACGGCTGGACTTTATGTTGCGTACATTGGGCATTGGTACACTGCTGACAGTGCTAGCGGCCAGCGATCCAGCACCAGAGCCCGATACCCCCCCGTTGGCGCTGGAGTTGGCGTTGATGATGTTCTCGAGGCGACTGCGCAGCGAGTTGGTGTGCGAGTCCACAATGTCGATGTCGTCGCCGCCCGTTTGCATGGCCTGGGCCAGCACCGCCTGCAGCGAGGCGGACACCTTGGGCGTGCGGTACTCCTGGGTGGTCCGGCAAGGCATCTCCAGCTCGTAGCTGACTATGTTCTCGCTCTTGAAGCGCAGAGAGCTGGGCGCATTGGATTTGGCCTCCTGCAGGGCATGCTCGGACGTGGGCCGTCGACGCTGTGGATGGGAAACGGGGCGCCTGTTGCCTTGCCGTCCATCTGCGCCGGACGGCGGTAGTGGCAGAGGAAGCGAGGAAAACTTCCACTCCTCCTGCTCCTCGTCGTACTTGGCCTGCGTGTAGAGGCGCTGCTTCACCTCGACGGGCACAAAGTTGTCAATGATAAGCAGCTGGCGCTTCAGCTCCTTGACGAGCTCATTCTGGGCCATCTCCAGCTCACGCAGGTCCTGGTTGTGGTCGTGCTTGCAGTCATTGAGCTCCTGCTGCAGGGCCAGATACTTCGCATAGCACTTGGAGAGCTTGCGCTTCTTCAGCTCCACCTCCTGCTCCAGCGAGACGTTGCGCTCACGTATTTCCAGGGTGTTCTCCTCCTGCAGCTCCAGCTGCTGCTGGATCTCGATCTCTCGCTTCTTGCGCTCCGCAATCTCCACCAACTTCTTCTCCAGCTCGATCTGACGCTCGCTGTAGGTGTCCAGCAGGTTCTTGCCGCCACGCACCAGCTGTCCCTCCAGCTCGACAAGTTTTGCCGCCAGCTTGGCATTCTCGACACGTTCCCGCTCCAGCTCTTCGTTGGACTTGGCCACGTCGGCCTCATTTTCCTTGTCCGACTCGGACTCTGCACCATCGCCATCGCTGTCCCGACCCTCGTCCGCCTGCATTTCCGCAGTTGAGGCTTGCATTGCACTGCCCATAAGTTCCTGTGATTGGGTCTCCTTTTTGGGCTTCTTGACGCGCTGCTTCTTGATTGTCCCCTGCTTCTCGCTGCGCTGCTGCTGTTGCGGCGCAATCAGACGCTTCAGGCGCTCGATCTCCTCCTGGTACTCCTTCAGCTTGGCATCCTGCGGATCCTCGTTCTTGATCGGCTGGTTCTGTATGGACTTGGCCCGCGAGGCATACCGCAGCGTGGTCAGTGTCTCATTGTAGTTGTAGTTCGACGGTCCAATGTTGGCAATCATAATCGTCTTTGAGTTGCCACCCAGCGAGTCCTGCAGCAGTCGCGTCAGCTTCGAGTCGCGGTACGGCACATGGGGCGAGCTCTCGGCCAGAGCCGAGATCACGTTTCCCAGCGAGGAGAGGGCCAGATTGATTTTGCTCGCCTCCTTAAGCCGCTCGGCTGATGCGCCCGTCTTCGACTGTCGCTCGCTGCCAGCCAAGTCGATCAGATTCAGCTTGCCCACCTTAATGGTGTTTGTCTCCGTGTCGCACATCTCGATCTTGATCATGAAAATGGCATGAGAGCTGGGTAGCATGGGGAAAACAATTACAGTTAGTTCGGTAACAGGTCCTAGAAGGTCACAACACTCACCGAGAACTGTGCTCGTTCATGTTGGTGAATCCCACGGTGCGATTCTTGTTGCCCACCTTCATGACACGGATCATATCATCGACGCTCTTGCAGTTGATGGCATGCAGATTGGGCACATAGACGCCGGAGCCGCGTTCCCGCACCTCCAGGTGCTTTGAGTTGGGCTTCAGCAGATCGCGCAGCTCCTCCATGTAGATTTCCAGATAGGAGACATCAACCAGAAACTGAAAGTTCTCCGTGCGGTTGATGTGCAGCCAGATCTGCTCAAAGGTGCGTGGAATGATGCCCATCAGGTCGTCGTTGCCGCGCACTCCCTCCATGGTGAAGGTCTTGCCGGTGCCTGTCTGGCCATAGGCGAATATGCAGCCATTGAAGCCCTCCAGCACCGAGCTAACCAGAGGAAAGACCACCTCGTGGTATATAGTCGTCTGCGAGGCGATAGCATCGTAGGCGGCGTCGTAGGTAAATACCTTTCGCTGCTCCTTGTTGGCGTCCACCACATTCTGCAGCTCCACCACGCCCCTGTTCGGGTAGACATTGACCACTTCCGGGGAGCCCTCGGTGCGTTCGCGATTGCTCATGGGTCGACATCGTACAACCACCTGGACGCATTCGTTGGGTGTTGTCTGGCTGCTGGCGGTGCCAGGGCGCCTGCTCTTGGCACTCATAACCGCAGCTGTTGTGTTGTGTTTTGTGCTCTCGTGACTAAGGCAGCCTTGCCTCTACCTCTGTCTCTTCCTCTCCACGCACTCTAGCCAAAAGTGGAAGCAGTCACTGGGGCGACGACGGAAAAACAAATGACGAATAAAATCAATAATTCCATTATGAAGCAAACCTGCACCCCCAATAGCTCATACTCTTGAGACTGGCTCAAAGCGTAGCAGCTTCCTTATGGTAATGGTAGCAATGGGGCGAAAATGGTTTTGCAACCAATTTATAATTACCTGTTATTTTTTAAGCCAATTACTTCACCTTGAATACGTTTTTTTCTGTTTCAGCTGCTGCGGCCTACAGGCGATTACGATATTAACCATGTATCGATATTACAGTATCGATTAGATAAATTCAAATGGGTTCGATAGTTTTCAAACGGTTGAATAAATAATTAAATTTATTTCTTTTTATTAGAATTTGATTTGCTGGAGGAACCGGTGTTGGCACCGCGCTTGCGTTTATTGAGGGGATTACGCGGATCGTAGGCATCGTACCAATCGTCGCCCTTGCTGTTCGCATCTTTGGCCAGCACGGGCGCTGTACTGTTGAAATTTAAGGTATGTGCCAGCCAGTCGTCTCCAACTATTTCCTTCTCCACTGTTCCGTTGTCGAAGTCCTTTGGTTCCTCACACGCATCCGCGTCGTCGTCGTCAGAGCCGTCCTTGTGCTTCAGGCCAGCCACTTTGGTGCGGAATTTTGCCAACAGCTTTAGTGTGAATTCCTCCCTGATAGAGTGAATAAAGAATGAAACGATGGCAAAAACATAGCTATAACTGGTCCCACCTGGACTGTCCTTTGGGTTGCAGCTTTCCCTTGGCCGTGTATATCTCCTTCGACTCAATAAAGTCGTTGATATAATGATTTTCGCTGCCACCCTTAATGTTCGACTCTTTTGTAGCCTTCTCCGGGCCGTTGGCCAGCTTATCCATACGGATCTTGTCCATCTGATATTGCTTCTTTAGAGAATCGATTTCTTCACGAATCTTGGATCTGCAAGGGTAAATTTGTTAGAGGGTAACCAACATCAATATACATATTGAAGAGTCGTACTTTTCCTTCGAGAGTTTAAGTCTTTGTTCTTGCTCTCGGGTCATTAGCACGTCCTCCTCCTCCTCCGGGTCACTCTCCACATCGACAGTCTTCGTAGTCTTCTGGGACCGTGCGTCTGATGTCTTGGAGAGCTTCTTTTTGATGAGGTCAGAGAAATTGCCAGTGGAAGACTTCTTGGCCTTGCCACTCTCTTCATCGTCGTTCGGCAGGGGCTCCTCGCTATCTGCTCGCTCTTGTTTGGGCACTTGAATCGGTTCCCTGCTTAGCTTTGGATCATCTGCGACGTCGTGCAGCGATTTGGCCTTTCCAGCGTTCTGCTTAACGAACACGTTGGTCTCCACCTCGTCGCCCTCGGCCTCTTCACCAAACGAAAGCAGGCCAAAGTTTCTGCGATAAAAATGACAAATTTGAAAAGAAAATAAACAGAAAATAAACCGCTTGCTCACTCACTTTACACCCTGTCGTTGTTTCTTGGCTTTTTTGCTCTTCTCTGCTTTGGCGATCACGCGCGGCACAATATCCTCGAAGGGATTGGTGAGTACCTCGGTGGACAGAATGCGATGCGCGTGCATGGGCCGCTCCTGGTGGTCTACTATGCCATCCTCCAGCTTGAGCATGTTGTAGATTGTGTCGCCCGTGACCTTGGCGAAGAGCGTGTTCTTGCTCTGCAGCTCCGGAGTCTCTGCAAACGTGAAAAAGAACTGCGAGGCATTGTCATCTTTGCCCGAGTTGGCCATTCCCACCAAGCCGCGACGCGTGTACCGCAGTCTCGAATGAAATTCGTCCTTGAACGGCTGCCCGTAAATGGACTCGCCGCCGGTTCCATCGCCGTTCGGGTCGCCGCCCTGCACTATGAATCCTTTGACCAGGCGATGAAAGACAGTATTGTTGTAATATCCCTCCAAACAAAGTTGAACAAAATTGCGGCACGCCTTCGGACACTCTCTGGCCCAGAGCTCGATGTCGATGTCGCCAACTGTGGTCTTCAGCAGAACCTTGCCCGACGTGGGCGGCTCTTGGATGTAAATATTGCTCATTATTGATGGTCAATTCTTAAATTATAACAAAAACGAAGAGCGACATGCAACAATAAAAATATCCACTATTGTTGTTCTTAGCGATGTGACAGTAACAGTGGGAGAATATACCGATATTTTTGTGCGATAATCATCGTCAGATGTGTTTCTAGGCAACCGTTTTGCTTTTGATTTTCGTAATTGTTTTTGGAAATAATTGAGTTAAAAGAGAATATCTGACTGAATTAAGTATGAATTTCAACGACGACCCATTAGCGGATCTGCTTAGTGACAACAGCTTGGACAACGACAACTTCTTCGAGACACCAGCTGGTGTTGGCCACAAGAAACAGCCGAAAACCGCCAAAGCTAAAGGAAAACTGGAAGATCTCTTTGGCATACAAGAAGAAACGGAGGCAGACGTACAAAGCCCCGCCACGTCTGGCCTGGGCAACAAGGGAAAACCCACTGCCACGAGCACTCCGCGCATCGTCAAACAGAAGCCTTCCCTCTCCCTCGACGACGACGCGGGCGATGATGACCTGGGCTTTGATCCCAAGCGACCCAAAAGTGGAGGCACGAAGAAGAGTCTGTTTGATGACCTGCTGGCCGTCGCCGAGCCCAAAAAGAACATATTCGATGAGATCCTGAGCGGCGGTGCCGATGCCGCAAAGCGTCCGTCCACTGCAAAGCCGTCCATATCCCGCCAGTCGACAGACACCACCACGGAAAACTCGCAGGCACGCCCCAAGACCTCCACTGGGCGGCGCAGCTCCGCGCAATCGGCCACTGTCATTGCGGATCCTCTGGGGCTGTTCGGCAGAGACACGAATGCCACGGTTTCGGGCATGTCCACTCCGGTGTCCAAGAAGCGGGGAACGACGGCAGACTGGCTGGGCTTGGAAGCCGCTGCCGCATCCGTGGCAGCTGTGGAACAGGAGCGACCCTCCACACCAACGCCCAATGTTCAGCAGCAGCAGCCTGCCAAGGAAGCTCCTGCTGAAGGAACTGAAGCAGCGGCAGCCCCCAAGAACACGGCAGACATCCTGCGAATGCCCGACCCCGAAGAGGCGGAGCAGTACCTGTCGTCCGAGCTTCCTCTGGCCCCAGTAGCTGCTGTCAACCCGGCCACACAGAGTATCCTCTTGCTGAACAGCCTGAACCTGGAAACGGGCTCCAAACTCAATGCACTGCAGCAGCAGGAGGGCCAGCTGGTCATCGCAGCTCAAATGAAGAGCCAGGAGCGCACGCTGCTGGAGATGCAGCGGCGACAGGAGGCACAGGACCGCAAGTTCCAGACACTCATTCAACAGCAACTGCAGCGCCAGCAGCAGATGGAGGAACACATCAAGGGGCAGCAGGAGCGCATAAGCATGCACATCCAGTTGATGATGGCTCAGCCCGCGCATGTCCCGCCACTAGAGGAGCTGACGCCTGTCTCAAAGCCAGCGCTTGACACACAGGAGACGGAACAGCAAACAGCAAGCAGGGAGGAGCACAAGCAGCAAGATTTGATGCAGCAGCTTCAACTGGAGACGGAATCCAAACGAAATTTGCTGGAAAAACTGCGCCTGGAGGAGCTGGTGGCCAACATGAAGGTCAACTACGAGCAGGAAATCGAAATGATCGAGTCCTCATACAAGTAAGTAGCCGATTGTTGCCCTGTCCACGTTCTGATGGTTCCATCTGGTTGCAGAAAGCAACTAAAAGTGCTGGAGGAGCACTTGGCCGCCGTTGAGGAACGACTGAAGACGGAGAACAGCGACTTGCGGCAGCACTTTGTCGACAAACTGGAGCAACAGAAGGCCGACTATGTCGAGCAGATGTCCACGCTGCGTCAGGATCACGAGGATGAGGTGCGCAAGTTGCGCAACTCCCACGAAATGGACCTCGAGGGCATACGGCAGGCCAAGCTGGTGGAACTTTCGGCGGTGCAGGACCATGGCAACTACTTGGAAACGCTTCGCCTTGCCTCGACCAACCTTCAGGAGCTGCGCGACGGGATGAGCGACGGGCAGGACAGGGAACGACTGCTGGGTGCTCGCGAACGGCGCTTGGCCGACCAGGAACGCCGCCTCAAGATGAACGAGGACACGGCCGACGAGGAGAAGCGACGACTTATGGAGCTGGTGAGCACGCTGGAGCTGCAGCTGGGCCGCCTCTCCAAGGACTCGGCGGAGGAGAACTGGCAGCTGCGACAGCGCATGGCCAGTCTGGATGCAGAGCGCAAGGCTCTCGAGCGCGAGAAGCAGTTCCACAGAGAGCAATTGGAGCGCGACGAGAAGCGAGTCGAGGAGCTGAAGGCCATCCAGCTGGCGGATACGGAGCGCCTGCATCTGGAACTCCAGCAGGAGCGCACCCAACTGGCTGTGGAGCGGCAGCAGCTGGAGATGAAGCACAAACTGCATGAGCACGGCGGCCACCTCGACCAGGATCGTGTGGAGGTGGAGGCTCAGCTAAAGGTGGCCCGGGAGGCCATCAGGCGTGCGGACCAGGAGCGGGATCGCTGCCACAAGCTGCAACGTGAGGTGGAGGCACGCAAGCGCCTGCTTTCTGATAGGGAGAACGAGCTAAACCTGAAGGAGGATGAGCTGGCGCAGTCCACGACTGCATATCGGATGGCCACCAGTCGATCCCAGATGGCAGAGCAAAAGACACGCGAGGCGGATCAACTGCTGCAGGCAAAATTGCAGCTGCTGGGCAAGCGGCATCACGACCTGAGCGAAAAGGAGGCGCAGTTATCCCAGGAGCGTATGCTCCTCGCCCAGGACCGCATTGCGATGCACAACCTCAAGAAGCAGATCCTCCGCAGCAGATGCGCCCTCTGCAAGATGGGTTCCGAGAGCGCCGAGTTGGCTCTTCGCATTGACCGAAAATCTAAAAATTCGACAAACATGGATATCCATCTGCCCCCCATGCCGCTCAGCAATGCCGAATTTATGCTCAAAATGGAACCGGGCGAGGCACAGAGCGACATTGTCGACCGAATGTTGGACGACAACATTAAAGCCTCCTATCGCAGGATGTACAACGTGTCGGACTCAGTAGACGATGCTGACTATGGCTTGGCAGGTGGCCTCGACGACGATTCCAAGGTGGCCATGGATAATGGCAAACTTATGGATCCGGAACTGGAAGCCTTGCTTTCGAAATACAATCACGGATTCGCACCGTGATCCGTATATCTGAAGAAACTTATAATAAAATTCTACTTTTCAAATTTAAATTGAAGCCACCTACAACTACGATATATATTACATACATATATCGTTCACTCATTTATCGATGAATATCGCTGTACATGCAGTTGTTCGCTTGTTGCATTCCGTTTTGGTTTTTTCCGTGATATTTTGTGTTTTTTGCCCCGAGCGAGGCAACATCAAATATTGTGTGTTTTATGTCGTTTAATAATAATGTAACTAATATGTTCTAGTGTAGCCTATATACGTGTAATTAAAGTGCAAGTTAATCAGTATTTTCGTGTATTACGCTTACGTTTTGTATGTCATTCCGTTTTTTGTGTCTTTGTGTGTATTTAGTAAGGTGTGTGGGAGACAACTTCACCTTAATTCAGCGTCAGCGTAGACGTTTGGGCTTATATTGTGCGGAATAAGTAAAATAACACCCGAACATATCAGTGGAGGTGACACCTAAAAAATCAAGTAAGCATAAAAAGAGAAAAGTGCCGAATTGTGTGTGAAAATGCTAATACTTATGTATGCCTGGTGTATGTGCATACATTAATGACACTCCATTATCATATTCTCTTTTCCTCCGTCTCTTTTACTCCCTTCGTTATGTTCATTTGCGTGTGTGTGTGTGTATTGTATGTGCTTGTATGGGTCATCTAGTTTTATTATTCGCAAAACTATTGATCTACATTTTGCCGCTCTTCAAAAAACAAAGAAGCAGACCAATTTATTTTGAATCAATTAATTTGTCTGCTGCCACTTTGCATATGTGTGCGTGCACCTATTGATTTACCAACTTAACCTTTGCTGCCGCCGCAACTGAAGGTTTTTCTTTTTGCGTCTCTTGCCGGTTGCGGTTTTCTCTTATCTTCTGCTCCTTCGCGTTTCGCACTCAACGGTGCATGTGTGTGTGTGTGTGTGTGTGTGAATACGTTCAGCATCTGTGTTTGTGCTGAACAGCTGTTCGTTCCCTCTTCTTATGGTACAGTGGGTCAAAAGAGTACTGTGACCGATCGGGATACCTTAAGAAATAAACTGCGCCAAAAGCACAATTCCAAAGTGCCTTCAAATATGTAATATTTATATAACGAACAATTGGATTGTGAGAATGATGGGAAAGAAGTCTTGATACTGCACATCACCTAATCTCTAAGGAATGGCTGCACTCGCAGCATTCATTTACATAATTTATGATTGTGTTGTATGAACATATGTGTACTTCCGTTTGATCGCAAAATGAGAAAGATTGCTTTACATTTGTTCTATATACGAGTTTAGCAGAATTTTTTATATATAGGAGATTTGTGCTCACTTCGATCTGAGCTTACTTCATAATCATATTTACTTCCCAAGGAAATAAAACAATTTCGTATTATTTGACATTCTCGTCTTCCCGAATCTTTTCATATGAAATTGTTCTACTGCTTGATAGATGATAAAAATATTCTATTATTTTCCGGTTGGGATAGGGTTATGATCGTTAAAGATGTTGAAAATCACTTAGAAACTTTCTTTTCTAGAAAAACCTTTGTTAATATTGTTTGTATATCCATATTTCGCACATTAATCTTTTGCCAATTCGAACATCTGTTCCTCTAATCTATTTAGTAGTCAAATAAAATTGTTGAATGTTTTTAATCAATTGCTTTTAAGTTTATCAAAACTTGCAATCAATTTGGTAAATGACGTACTGTTTCTTCGACTGGTTCAGGTGAATCATTCTCCCTCTTTCTATCATTCCCTATATTCTATTCCCTATCAATACCCGATAGACGCCTGCCCTTTCCGGCCAGTCGGTACACCTGTTCCTCAATATGGCCCATCCGCTGGCACTGCTCCCTCGGCTCACACACAACGACCTGCACCTTTACAGGGCATAATCACTTTTATCATCCGATTTCGTTATCGCGCCAAACGGGCACTATGGCAGATAAGAGAAACAAAGCACACGACAGTCGGTAAAGTTCGGCAAAGCAGAGAGTACAAAATTTTTGGACAAGCCAAGTAGAAAATTAAAAGAAAAACAAAATTCCAAGTAGACTTATTCTGTTGTTTTTTCCAGAATTAAACTCAAAAGACAACATCGGGACCACTGACGCTGCTGCTGGGGGGATAATATGTCAAACCAGGGCCAAACCGACTACGACAAACAATTCCAGGATGACTTGGCCAAGGCGACAGCACTGAGCTTGGAGCAGCAGGCCCTCGACGACTACAGGCGGAATAAAAAGTACGGCACTGGCTACCATTCGGGGGTACCCAGCGGCGTGGCTGCGCGGGATTACTATGCCAAGCAGCGTAGTCAGAGCGTCACCCAGCGCCGACACTCGGAGGTGCATACGACGTCAGCCGCGGCCAGCAATGTGGAACGTTCTCGCACTCCGCCGGCGCAGGTATCCGCCAATGACCTCATCTGCTTTGCGAGTCCCACCAGCAAGCAGCCCGAGAGCGGTACCACCTTTGAGAGGCTGATCGAGGATCTGCAGCGGATGCAGCCACCCAATCCGCATTCGCAGGCGCTGGTGCCGATGGGGCCTGTGGGACATGCGGCAGCTTCGGTGCCTGCGCAATACGGCTACCCCCAGCCACAGCCGTTGCCGCATCACCAGGCTCAGGCCCAACCCCCGCCGTATGGAATCGTGGGAACAGCTGGTGGCATGCAACTGGTGCCCTATCAGAACGCGTCCCAGGCACAGCAGCGGCCACTGAGCAACGAGGAGCTGCAGAGGCTCTACAGCATGCCCAACCAGATGGCCGTGCAGCCGGTGCAGGCGGTGCCCACCGCTTACCTCTACTATCCCGGAGCTGTTGTAGCGCCCTACACGGCACCCATTGTGCCTGGCTCGGCGGCATTTATGCCGCCACAGTATCCACAGTCGCATGGCTTCGGTTTTGGGCCTGTGTACCCGGGAGGGAGCACCCACATGGATCTGGGGCGTCCGCAGTCCACGCCAGTTCCAACAGCGACCAGCATTAGCAGCCACCACCCGTCCAGTAATCCTGTTGCTGTTGAGGCCAATGGCGTGAACATTCAGCCACGTCGCCAAGTGCCTTTGGGTGCCAGCGCTAGTACCAGCATCAGCAATAGCACCAGCTCCAACGGTCAACAGCAGCCTCCCAAACGCACTGGTAACGATTTGATAGACCTCAACCAAGAGGACTAGTATGTATCATCGCCTATCGGCCACCCATAGTTTTATTCTATAATGAGACTCTCTTCTGCGTTTGCAGCTCGCGTGTGAGTGTACTGGAGGCATTCGATCCCCTGCTTAATGAGAACACAGGTAAGCCCATCCACAAGAATTATTAACCAGAGATTTAATCCACCCGATTTCCTGGCCCCTAAGAGACTACTGAGACTAAACTACATGTAAAGTTAGATTTTGAGGTTCTCCAGATAGATATATATAGACTTTAATTGGGGGTAAATGTGTATACAGTCTTCGAAAAGTAGCAAAATCCAAACCCAATCCCTCTCCTTTGTAGCTCGAGATCGTTTGTAGCAATTGTGTGGTTGGTTGCTCCGACTTGGATACGAATTAAACTGAATGTTTTTTGTTTGTTTTCTCTCTGTATTGCAGCAGTGTCGCAAAAGTAACCCATTTTAATTGAAAGTCCTACTACTACTACTACACTACTTAACCGTACAACTGCAAAGCAAAATCTACTTTACACAACCCACAACAAGTACACCGCCATCTGGTTTCGGTACGGTACGGTACGGTTCGGTTCGGTTCGGTTCCTTTTGGTTTCGGAGTCAGTGACAAAAACATATTCGTGTCCTTGGCAGCACGCACTTAGAACCACCTACTTACTTATACTACACCTTATAAACACTATTTTTAAACCAAAAGGCTGACTTTGTGCCATCCACACACACACACACCACATCACACACACACACACACACAGCGGAAGGTACCCCAAATACGATTGGAATATTGGCTTCCGATTCGCATATCGATCCCCATACGATCAAATATTACTTTTTCTTAAAAATCTAAGACCAAATTTGGTGATTTAGCAATCGCCAGGATAGCGTGGAGAAGTGTTCTAAATGTGGAAGATCAATGATTGTAGTTCTTCTGAAGTCACTTCCTGTTGTGTTTTTTTTAAATGTATTACGAAATGAACAGATTGTGATTTGCTGCTACATTTTTACATAGTACATATACACATATATAAATACCAATATAAATACATACATATGTTTAGTTCTATCCGTGTATCATTTTGTGAGACAAAACAAATAAATAATTCCTTGAACAAATTCCAGTCTCTTGTTGTTTTATTAAACATCCTTCTTGTCGCCCTCCTGCCTTGCCTTGCCTTGCTATCAATGCTATCAATCGTTTCCCCCTTGCAAAAATACTATTATTTAACATATATGTCATTTCAATACCTTCCAAAATTTCTATTATTTGTCCGTTGAGTAAATATTTATGTATGTATTTATATATTAAATTTTGAGAGAGATTGGATTGGAGTGGAGATATTCTAACATTTTAACAACGAGGTCTCGGACACCTTTCTTCAAACACTTTTGCTGTCACTAACTCTTAGTCCCTTCTTTTATTTCTTTCACTGTGGTGATGGTTCCTCTTATGACACTTTTAACCCTAACATTTAAGGGATATGTTTTTGGTTTTTTGTTTATCCAGCGGAAGAGTATTACAGATAGAAACAGAATATAAAAGCAAAAGCCCAAGGAATGCAAAAATTGTTTAGAGATTTCACACATCGATTTAAAATTGAACACAAGTAAAAGAAAGTTCAAATCCAATAAATGTATATAACATTTATCAAATAAGGTCATAGTGTCGTTTATAAATCAAAACAAAAAGCAATACAAAATCCCACAAATGTTTTGGGAAGTTTTCCCATTGTGAGAATTTTATTTGCATATTTTAGCAATTTATCTGAATTGATTGGGTGGGAAAATCTGCGAATGGCGATTATTCTCACTTCGAAAAATCTCTTAAGTTCGCGGAAACAGATGATAAGCTTGAAGTAGAATTTGTATCACCCCTTTTGAAATATATCCACATTTATTTTGAGTTTGCCCTTTTGTGGAACATGAAACAGATGATAGAAAACATTTGGGACGATCACGAACTGAATGAGCTATAGGGGGCACATATACATACATACAAACATATGTACATATATATATATAAATACATATAGTACGTATGCCACATGGGTACAGTGAACGTTCGATGGAAAGAATTAGCAGATTAGTAAGACAATGAATGTGTCTTTACATTGCAGCATTCACATTTACATTCACATTCGCTTGAGTTTCCTGATTATTCAGGAGGCTCGCAAAAAGTTGTACTATTCGAACATGGAACCTCCACTATACTTGTGGCCAGACGTGGCGTGGGCGACCCCACAAACCGGCAGTAGTATGACAGCAATCACAATTAGCTATTAGGCGATGGGAAGCGATGGCGCGGCCAATGTGGGATTTGTTAGCGTAGATTTGCGAACTGTTCTCCGATCGCTAGTGCCTGCTGCACGTTAGTTCTCTCCATTCGCGTGTCTTTTTTGCTGGGGGGGGGACGACTTTATTTTTGGCTACACAATGTGCCCAGACGACTCTCGCGGACACTGACCGTGTGTAGGCCTCAGTGCCATTTGCATAACTGCGTGCGATCAGATTGTGTGCCAGATTGGGATTGCGACTGATCATGCATTCGCTACTTGCAGGAAACGACAGTGCCTCGGACAGCACCTCCTACTATGCGGAGTACGATCCATTCGACTTCCTGTACAGCGGCGATGGGGGCACCCAGTACTCGGATCCCATGTACGAGGCGGTCAACAGGTGGGACAAGAGCGCCGCAACAGCCAGTCCGAATGTTAGTCTCATTGGCTGGCGGCAAGATTATCTGACACAGCCCTCAACATCGTCGTCGGCGGCCGCGGCCGCAGCGTCGTCGTGTCAGGTGGAGCCACACGGGGAAGAGCGCCTGCGTCTGTCCGAAAATGGATCGGGCAGTGTGTCGCCACCTCCGCCACTGCCGCCGCGAAACCAGCAGCTGTACGAGTCGGCCCAGATCCAGGCAGCGTTGACGGCGACCAAGCCGTCCCACTACCAGCCCACGGGCCTGTCAGACAGCTACACATCCAGCATACCGGCCCGCGTGGTGCTCGACCGACGGAAAACATGCACGCGGCTGTACGAGCTGATCAGCGACCAGCGCACGGACGATCCCGAGTTGCTGGAATTCTATCACATGGTTAAGCAGCTGCGGGCGCGCTACCCCCACGACGATGCGCCCACAAATGTGGGGCATGTGGTGGCGGCAGAGTTCAACTACCACTACATGATGGACACCAGCATCAAGGTGATTGTCCATCCGGCACTGAACACACTCCAGCAGCATGCCCTGTCCACTTCGGCAGCCGGGGAGCAGGTCAAGGGCTATGGTACACCGGTGACGTTTACCTGCGACAGTAAGTTCCGCTCCTGCTGGCTCTCTCTGAAGAGATCTCTCTCTCTAATCGTGCCTCGTTTCGCCTTGCAGTTGACTCCGTGGTGGCGCAGGTTGTGGCCCAGGCGCTGGCCTCGCTGGAGGGTCAGGTGAAGGGCAGTGTTACCGACTATGTCGTCAAGGTGAGTGGCAGTGACATTCAATCCGTACTCTGGCTTCTACTCTGATCTGTCATCTTTCAGCCCATTGGTCTGCTGGAGTGGCTGGCGCCCACCTCGAGGCTGAGCCAACTGGAGAGTGTGCACAATAGCTTTCAGCTGGAGAAGGATGTCCACCTGGGTCTCTGCCTGAGCACGGCCTCCAACATGCAGGCCATAGCGCGTTCCGAGCGGGATGACGTCAACGATGCGGACCTGCAGCCAGAGCATCTCTTTCCCAACGAGGTGGTGCCCATTGTCACCTACGACAACATGATGATACTCATCGAGACGCTCGAAATGGAGATCGACAAGCTGGAGTCGGCTGCCGACTCCCCTGTGCCTGCTTCCGGGCGCAGTGTCGTCAGTTGCTCGGGCGTGGTGCAGGCGGTGAAGGCCATATGCGCTCTGCTCGGCTCCATCGACACCATGGACATTGCTCGTTGTGTGGCCGATCTGAAGCGCGTGTGCGAGGAGGCTCAGACAAAGTATGCGACTGGTTCGGGGGCCAGCAATCCGGAAATTGTCAGCGACTACGGCGACTATGCCCAGGTGACAATGCGGCCGCGCTCGCTGCTCGAACAGATCAAGGTCAAGTGCAATGGCCTGCGCGATGCTGTGCAGGAGCTGGTCGAGCTCTATGCGAATGTCTTTCGTGTGGCGTTCTCCGTCAAGTCGCTGGACTATGCCACAAGTGAGTGTTCCCCTCAGCTCCTCTTAACTAAATTTTGATTACCTGAATGTGAATTCCAGCACCCATTCCCATTTCGTGCGTGTCAAAGCCGATTGTGGTGAGCATCAACTGTCTGCACAGGCCGCCACCCAACTGGAAGTTCGAGGATTACTCGCTCTGCGTGCAGCTGGTCTATGGCACGCGTCTGCTGTCGAAACCGAATGTCCTGAGCTGCTCGAACGACACCAGTGGAGGGCTGTTTCCGCGCCTCAACTTCAGCGCGTGGCTGACCTTCGAACAGCATCCCATATGCACACTGCCGCGCGAGGCACGCGTCACGTTTGTGCTCTATGGCAAGCAGGCGGCCAACGAGAACGAGCCCAATTCGGAGGCGAATGGCGAGCGGCGGCAGGTGACCACCGAACTGGGCTGGTGCTCCATACAATTGTTCGACTTCAAGCGGGCAATGATCTGCGGCCCCTATCTGCTGTCCGTGTGGCCACCAACCACGGACAAAATGTTGGGCCCGGCCCCAGCACGCGGCTGTCATCCATATCCCGACTTTTGTCCAGTTCTAAGCATCGAGGTGCCGCCCTACGGTGGGCGCATCGAGTTCCCAGAGCATCAGGAGGTGCCCAAGCCTGCCCCACAGTGAGTACTACTCGAGTTAGCTCGGCTAGAATGGCCCACAGACATCTAACACAGTCTCGGTGCTATCTACAGCTACGACTTTGCCTCGCTGGATGCCAACCTGCAGGAGGAGCTGTTGGACACCGCCGAGCTGGGCTACACCGGGGCCACTGAGCGACGCGAAGTATTCTGGGAGAAGCGTCTGTACCTGCAGAACTATCCCAATGCACTGCCCAAGGTCCTGCATGCGGCGCACAGCTGGGACTATGCGAATCTGATAGATCTGCACGCCCTGCTGCACTCGTGGTCGCCGCTGTCGCCGCTGCAGGCGCTCGAGCTGCTGCTGCCACGCTATCCGGATGCCAAGGTGCGAGAGAAGGCCGTCGAATGGATCTCGAAACTGCCCAACGATCAGCTGGTGGACTTTCTGCCGCAGCTGGTTCAGTCCCT
The DNA here is from genome assembly GCA_035043285.1 of Drosophila subsilvestris. Lineage (NCBI taxonomy): Eukaryota > Metazoa > Arthropoda > Insecta > Diptera > Drosophilidae > Drosophila > Drosophila subsilvestris. The sequence continues at coordinate 155,315 of JAWNNB010001728.1, read as the reverse complement.
GAAGCATGACACCTACGAGGGCTCAGCCATGGCACGTTTCCTGCTTGCCAAGTGCCTCGAGTCGCCGCGATTCGCCCATCACATGTACTGGCTGCTGGTGCACAGTCTGCCGGACGATCCACACAACTCGATTGGGGCGGCCATGGTGGAACAGGAGTACGACGAGTGCCAGATAACCCAGGCGCGCTACTACCGCCGCAGCAAGATGATGCTGCGCGCCCTAATGGCCATATGTGGCAAGAAGATGCTGCAGCGCTTTATGTACCAGCATCGCATGTGTCAGGTAGTTGTCTACCCCTAGCTCCCCATCCAAGACATCCCCGTGACTCACTGTGCATTGCTTTTGCTTCAATAGAAACTGACAACGATAGCGGAGTCTGTGAAGGAGTCCAAGGAGTCGATGCGGCAAAAGAGTCTGGCTGCTGGCATGGACGAGGTGCATCAGGATCTGCTGGAGAAGCCCACCTGTCTGCCGCTAGGGCCAGAGCTGGAGGTGACGGGCGTCAGTGTGCGCAACTGCAGCTATTTCAACTCCAACACACTGCCGCTCAAGATCACCTTCGTGGGACCCGATGCCGAGTCGTTGCCAGCCATTTTTAAGGTACGCGACAGACACAGGAGACACTACAAATGCTGAATGTTTGACTTTATTCTTCTAGTGTGGCGATGATCTGCAGCAGGATCAGCTAACCATTCAGTTGATTCGCATCATGGACAAAATGTGGCTGGCCGAGCGACTCGACCTGAAGATGGTCACCTTCAACTGTGTGCCGACGGGCTACAAGAGCGGCATGATCGAGCTCGTCTCCGAGGCCGAAACGTTGCGCAAAATCCAAGTGGAATGCGGCTTGACGGGCTCATTTAAGGATCGCCCCATAGCCGAATGGCTGGGCAAGCAGAATCCCAGTCCGCTGGAGTATCAGAGTGCTGTGCGTAATTTCACACTATCCTGCGCCGGCTACAGCGTGGCCACCTATGTGCTGGGCATCTGTGACAGGCACAACGACAACATTATGCTGAAAACTTCGGGACATCTGTTTCACATTGATTTCGGGAAATTCCTCGGCGATGCTCAGATGTTTGGCAACTTCAAGAGGTAACGGAATGGCCGCATTTTGTATAGATTTATTGATTCTAATCGTTCGTAAACATTCCTGCTACAGAGATCGCACGCCGTTTGTGCTCACCTCGGACATGGCCTACGTAATAAATGGCGGGGACAAGCCCTCCACCGATTTCCACTACTTTGTGGATCTCTGCTGTCGCGCCTTTAATATTGTGCGCAAGAATGCGGATCTGCTGCTGCACACGCTGGCCCACATGGCCACCGCCGGCATGCCGGGTGTCAACTCCAATGCCGTTACCTATGTGCGGCGCGCCCTGCTGCCAACGCAATCGAATCCCGAGGCGGCGGCCACTTTCGCCAAGATGATCCAGTCCTCGCTGAAGAGCTGGTTCACCCAGTTCAATTTCTTTTTGCACAACCTCGCCCAGATGCGCTTCACCGCCGACGAGGGCACCGGCGAGCTGCTCTCCTTCGTGCCACGCAAATATACGTGAGTCTTGGCCGCCTTGCCTACGAGTTTATATTTATAGTTTATTTTTGTATCATTTGACGGCAGCATGCAGCAGGATGGCCGCTTGAAGATTGTCAAGGTGGTGCGCTTCCAGAAGCACTACAGCATGGAGAAGTTCTATATGTACATACTGCAAGTGACGCGACACGGACAGCCGGATCCCACGCACTTGTTCCGCTCCTATCGCGAGTTCACCGAGTTCCATCAGAAGCTGTGCATGCACTTTCCGCTGGTCAAACTTCACAGGTGAGCGAAACCTCACAGATCTGATGATTGCTGGGGGTGGGAGTGGGTGTGTATGGGATACGAAGTTAAGGTATTCCATGGATCATATTTGATTTAATTTAGTTTTATTCTTATTTATACTACAGCAGCTGTGGCATGTATCTTATTTTTTTTTTGCATTTGACACTTTTTGCTTGTGCGTCGAAGAATTAATCTCGTAGCAATGGAAGCTCGTAGTTGTGTGCAACAGGGAGCTATATTTTCCATGGCAGTAATTCGTCTGACAGTGACTGGGGCTTGGTCTTGTTTTCTTCCTGGTTTTCTTGCTTGTTTTATGTTTGCATATTATCTTTTTGCTTTATCGAATAACGGACGTTCATCTATCAGACTCTTTATCTAGACATTGAGAAATTGATTCCAATTTGGCTTCAAAGCATTTGCTTATCTTGTGTAAATTCCCAGAGACGCTTCTTTTGTCGGTTTGTTGTTATCTTCCAAGGCTTTCCTGCTATACTCGTTTTGTTTATTATTATAATTATTAATTTAATATACGCGTGTAGTCAACATTATATGGCAACTTATCTTTGAAATGTATGTACATATATACTCGTACTCGTTTTCGTACTCGTAATTGGATCATAGCTAGAGCCAGCAGACGATCATTTACACATAAAATACTGTATTTTCTAAGGAAATTGACGCACTGGCAGCACAAGCAGCTAGACACACAGGGGGTGCGGCATCGATCCTAGGCATCCGTATCGTTATGCATTGTGCGCAGTGCTGCGGTCATGGAGCGATGCTGGCTGATGGCTCGGCCAAAGGCCTCATCGTCGTCGCTGCTGTCGCCCTGCATCACCTGGGCACCGAACAGGCTGGGCACAATGTTGTGCCCCGCCTCCGGCTCAAATATGGTTGAGCGCTGCATGGGTCGAGGTGGCGGAGGAGGAGGGTTTTCCTCCTCAGACTCTCCACTTGATGATGGGACCACTTCGGCAGACTGGTAGTACTGCAAGTTATCCACATCGAAGCGCACCTTGAGCGTGCGTGGATTGCGCTGGGCAGGCTTCGGTGCCGAACTGTAGGCTACATCCTCCGCCTCGCCATCGCTGGAACTGGAGCCGGGTAGCTCTTCGGGATGGTAGCAGGCCAAGGGAGCCGCATCGCCACGCACATTGAGTGTGCTGGTCTTGGTAGAGCGCGGAGTTGGCTGAGGTGCTGGTCGCGGTGCCTCGACCACAGCCATTTCCTGGCACAGATCCTCGAAGTTGTCAATTCCATTTGTCGGCCCTGTGCCTGAGCCTCCGTTCGGTTCCATTTCGGCATACAGATCCTCTATGCTGCTCACGACTTCGGTGTATTTGGGCAGTGTTTGGCTGGCCTGCGTGCTCTCCAGCTGCATCAGGGACTCGTAGTCGGGCAGATAGAGTGTGCCAGGGTCGTAGGGCGGTGGTTCCACACAGGGCAGGGCTGGTGGGGATTCCGGATGCCTTGTCGGTGCTGGTTCCATTAGCTCCAACTGGTGGAATAGTCCCTCTACCTGCTCCACGTTGTCCAGCGACAGAGTTGCTTCGCTCAGAGTAGTCTCCACTGGGGGCAGCTGCTGCACGTTGTCCAGCGACAGAGTGGCTTCGCTGAGTGTGGTCTCCACCGGGGGCAGCTGCTCCAGGGTCCTGGGATGCAACGCCCAGTTCGGCTCGGGCACTTGAGCGACGGCATCGAGGTTCTCCCAGTTCTCCCAGTCCTCGTCGATGCCCTTGCCAAAGCCAGGCGGACTGCCTGCCGCTGGCAGCTGCCGCGGATCCAAGTCCAAAATGTCTGCCTCGTTCATCACAAAAGAGGAACGGATACGCACAAACTCCGGATCCTGTTCGCCATTCGGCAATTCCAAATCGTCGAAAAGGCTACGTGAAAGCGGGGCTTGCGGTGGGGCTGTCGTCCCTGGACTGCCCGCTATGACTGCCACAACGAATGCCGAGTCTGCGGAATGATCGTCGGCTCCCAGACTACTGGACGCCAGTTCCGATTCGTGCGCACCGTTGGATGGGGCCCCGCGGTGCACCACAGCAGTCACAGAGAGAGAGGAGCTGGCGCCTTGCTCCTCGTCGGGGGTCAGCAGCTCGGGCACATCATCGACCGGCTCGAACTTGACATAGCGCCCACTGTCCTTGCTCCTCAGCTGCGTTGTCCTGGCCGCATCCGCCGTGGGCTGTACGCTAATGAGCGCGTATTTCTCCGCAAAGTGATCAAAGTTGGGCATTCCCAGTTCGCTAGGCGCCTCAGCAGCCACACCGTCTGCAAGATCTCTCGCTGGCATTGTTTCGGTGGCTGGTGGCGGGGGCGCCACTGCGGGTGGAGAAGGTGGCATGCGGGTGGGTGGCGTCGCATAGCAATCAGAGTGTACGCTGAGCAGCTCTTTGCGGCGGTGACGCTGTGCTGGAGGCGGTGCGCGATACGACACTTCGCCGGCCTCTCCCAAGCCGCGCTCCCGGGGCGTGACTGGGGAGTACATTCGAAGGTTCGGCACACTGCCCGTCAAGTAGCTGTTGCCTGCGGAAGATGGAATGGAATGGCAGTCAGTAGGGGGAACAGTATGGAAAATCACACAATTTCACAGTCTTTACCCGCTGAAGCCGTCGTTGAAGGCCATGAGCTTTCGAATTCCTCGAGATTGCGCTGCCGGAATACGCCATGCACTGCATTGTCTGTGCCGTTTACCTGCAATCGAATCGTATTAGTTTTTTTGGGCATTGCATTGCCATTGCATTGGCAGGGAATGTGTGGGGGGGTACCCAACTACCAACAGCTGCGTCAGCTGTGGCTGTGGACTCAGCTGTTGGGGTGCGTTACAATTGCAACTACTGTGAAGGCGTTGGGCATTACACATGCCCAGAGAACATCACAGGCACAAGCACCAGTACACACCCATGCAATGGGGCAGAAAACTCATTTGAAAACTTTTAAAACTTTTGGTACAACTGTGAATAAATTCTTGAGCGGTGGCTCCCTTCACTTTTGATTCGTTTAATTCCCAATTTGAAGAGGAATACCAATACGACTTGCCGCTACCATTCTATCGACTCGATTGAGTGAAAGTTGACTCTTTTAATAACGATTTGCATTCCCCTCACGCGCCCATCTCTGACCCTCGCGTGCAGGCCAGCGTTTACACCTGCAAATGAATGAATGTCGCCTCTATTTGCTATTTGATGTGCCTTATCAGCGGTGGTTCTGGTACTGTTACTTTTACTGGTACTGCTATAGTAGTGGCGAGGGGAGGTATCACACATTAACCTTTGCGGGCTTGTTCTCTGTGCAGTTTCCGCCGGACACTCGCATACCATACCTGTGACTCCTGGGCTGCATAGCGTGGCGGCGGCTGTTGTGGCTGTGCCGCGGATGATCTAGACGTGCCGGAAGAACTGCGATCGAAGGTGAGGCGACGCCGAAAGCCCCAGATCTTGATGCCCAGCAGGGCGAAGATTAGGCCCACGAGCAGCATGGCGGAGGCAAGCAGTGGCCCGAAAACGGCATGCTGACCTGTAGCAGGATATAAATTATAGATGGATATCTGCTTAGATCTGGCATAGAACTTACCTTGGCCCACATTCTCGAGCTGAGCCATGGCTTTGTCTTACGCTGCTGTGGCTTGTGGCATTTCAGCAGATTTAACGAATTTTGCACGAATTTCTGTCTCTGTTGTTGCTGCCGAATATATATTGTATATATGTATATACATGAATACGCTTACATATGTACATAAGTTCACCACGTCGCTAATCGAACGACCCAGCGACAGTGGACGGCTATCGCGAGCTCCAGCTCTTCAGTTTTTTTATTTTTTATTTGGCGTTCCGTTCGTCTGAGCGCCCGCTCGCTCGTTAACTGATTGAGCGCTGCCGTCGCTGCGAATGTTGCTTATCGGTCCCCACGATTCGGGCCGATATCAAGCACCAACCAACCCGACTCGATTCGACTCTCTCTCTCTCTCTCTCTCTCTGTTTTTGCCCACTTGGAGCGGGTGTGCTCTCTCTCGGTAGCGACACGACAGTGAAAACAGTTTTCCTCAGTCACCGATTTATCAGGCCATTAGCGGTGTAACCTCTCGTACTACCGCACTCACTGATAAGCAATCGGCAATATATATATATATATATATATTTATTTTGATTTGTCAGCACTATCCGTGCACTACCTTAGAAGCTTGTAATGTTTGGTAATTAATGAATGCTTACAAATGAAGGGAATGTGATATGGTATCATTGATTACCTTTAAACTTACATCTTTCAGTCAGTTTCATTTTATTAAATCTATCTTTAATTTCTTGTCTTTACAGTCTGCCGGCTGGCGTGCATGTGGGTCGCTCCAATATCAAGTCTGTGGCTGAAAAACGTCTACCTCTGATACAGCACTTTCTGAAATCGCTGTTCGATGCCGCCGAGGAAATTGCGCACTCCGATCTGGTTTACACGTTCTTCCATCCGCTGTTGCGCGATCAGCAGGAGGCCAAGCTGGAGATGCCCAAGATGAAGGGTAAGTTAGCACCTACATATGTAGCACATGGCACACACTTGAACGGATATTGATATTAATTATATTGCAGAGGACAAGCGGAAGCCGTCGCGTGATAACCCCAATGAGATTGGTCAAATCCGACTATCGCTGCAATATAACCGCGGCGTACTTACTGTGATGGTGAGTAGACACCCTTGAGCTATCCGATATGGCATATCATAACTAATGGCTGCTGTTTATTCATTCAGATACACCACGCCAAAGGGCTGCCCATGCTACAGGGCGGTCAGGAGCCCAACACGTATGTGAAATGCTACCTAAAACCGGACCCCAAAAAGGAGACCAAACGCAAGACCAAAGTTGTGCGCAAGACCTGTGTTCCCAGTTTCATGGAAACGGTAAGTTTCGGCTGTCTAGACATCTCATGAAATCTATTGAACTTTTGCAAATTTTCTATTCAGCTGGAGTACCGCATGCCACTCAATATTATTCAGGAGCGACGACTGCAGGTCACTATCTGGACCCATGATACGCTGCAGGAAAACGAACTGCTCGGCGGTTTCGAGTTGGATTTATCCAAGCACGATCTGCGACAGGAGCTGTGCGATTGGCATCGCCTGGGATCGGTGCCGAGAAATGGATGATAGAATGACCATAAGAATAAGAGGACAGCACACCGCATGCTTACCGACAATCTGGCCTAGGAATAAAGCAATACTAATTTACACGTTTTTGTCTTCTTTTGAACACAACAATACTTACACATATACTCGAAGTGATTGTACATTCCAACATTTATATTATATACAATTGAACTAAAGTCCGTTAGATTCTGTGTTATTTATTTTTCTGTTTGTTCAAATTGTGCCTCACACTCGTATTTATGTATATCCCCCTACTCGTACTCAAACATTCTTTAATTCTACAACTGATTTACAATGTCTGAAGCTATTCTATAATGGAATACTGTGTGGGAGATATCTCTAGATATCTATTCAATTTTTATCTTTTTCTGTAGTCAGCGGTTGGTCTGTTTGTTCAGAGTATTTGCAGTATTATACAGATATAGCTATGTATCCCAATAATTTGAGGGACTTTTAAATTAGACAGAGGATTAGTATGAGAGATTTAAGTCAGGGAGTGTCGATTTTGGATCATTAAATCATTTAAAACAAAGCCGTAAAATTTACGAAATTTCATGTTCTCCGGCTCTAGGCTCCTTTAGATTTTCTGTACGACAAACATTACTTTCTGTCTGTGGCAGCCACCGCTGTCTGTTCTTTGGGGTAAACTCTCGACCCTTAATACTTACAACAAATTTACAGGCCAAGCAAATAAATAGTGAATAGCGAAATAGGGAATTGTCGTCGGAGAGACCAAGTACTAAAAGTGTCTTAACAAATTAAAACGATTATCGTAAAATATTTATATGTATTTGTCTAAGAACTTACACACTGAAATCGACAGATACTATTTTTATATCGATGGAAATTTAAAAACTACATCTACCTGCGTATTTTTAACGAAATCAAAACTTATTAACAACATACATATATACATACATTTTAATTCTTGAGCGATCTGATCTGATGTTTTGTGCATTTTATTAAAACAAAGTTTATGTAATTGCGGAAATCGATGTATAGACAAATTGTGTCACAAAATATACATATTTGAACATACCAAATTAAAATACATACATACATATATTCTCCTAACAACATTAATCAGTTTTGCGGTTTTATTTGTACATATATGTATACATTTGTATTGGAATCCTTTGTCCGTGTTGCGCTACGCTTATAAATTGTCAATATACATAAGTACATATTTCCTTCAGTACGATCATTCGGTTTTATCGACGCACTGCTTCAAAAAAAGCTATAGGTATCAGCGACGCACTGCTTACACCGAGCTTCTAATTAAGTGAACGAACTGCCTGCTGGATAATAAGCGAAAGTTTCAGGCGTAGAAGTACTACTTTAATCCTCAACAAGAAAAATGTATCCAGCTAGCTAGATTGTTTGGTTCTATCTATCTTTAACTTCAAACGTAGTCAGCCTTGAACTTCAGACACAACCTCTGTACTTGTTTCTGTAATTGTAAAGCAGTGTGATTTGAGGAGAGCTGAAACTAAAATTTTGAATTAAATTAGACAAAAAATGGCACGCACAGGCAAGCAGAAGGCGGAAATGATGAGCCAATTGAAGGAACAGATCGCATTGGCGAATGCCCAGGAGATGCTGTCAAAGATGACCGAGAAGTGCTTCAAGAAATGCATCCAGAAGCCGGGAAAGTCGCTGGATAACACCGAGCAGCGCTGCATTTCGCAGTGCATGGACCGCTTCATGGACGCCTGGAACCTGGTCTCGCGCACATACGGCAACCGCTTGCAGCGCGAACACTTCACGGGCACCGTGGGAATGGCCGACTGAGCCAACGCCCACGCCCAAATCGTATTGTTGATCCTGTTACTCAAATAAAGACCCATTATGGTTAACCACTGGTGGGGGTATTCGGGGTGGTGTCGATTAAGTGATGATCGAGACAGGTGTGTGCCGCCATTGGATCGCTCATGGAGGGGCCAGTGATAACCGACTGATTAATGGCTTGCAATAACTGCAACTACTGAGTAGGGGACGCCTTGGTGGGTTGCAGGGGTGAAGGGCTGAGGGTATATCCCCCTGCGGACATAGCTTTCTGCTTGATATGTGCACTTATACTGATCGTTATCGTGTTTGGAATGGTCTCGTTAGCTAACGGATGAGCAACTGCTTGCGCTCATTGGCCAAATGCATTTCGCATCGGGATGGATTGTGGTTTACTCAAGCACAGCAAAGTGTAGTTTCGAGACCACTCTAATCCATTGCACCCCTTACCTATTTATGCAAATTTCATATTTTTTTTTTAGCAATCCAATGATCATCCAATTTGGCATTATGTATTTATGTATAAAAGGTATTTCAAAGGTTTGCAAATAAGCTGCAAAACATTGCAGCTTTGTAAATTTATAAATTAATCTTTTTATACTCGAATTTTCAAGTACATTTATCAGCTAAGTACGTCATTTTTTTATACACCCCCCTGAAACTTGTGGAGACTAAAACAGTGGTTAAGTTTAAAAACACACTCGATACTCTAGACCAGGGGTCGGCACCCAGACTCACACATTTTTTTGGTGCGTTTGTGTGCGACGACATCAGACATTTCTCTGCCGCTGCGAAAGCCGAGCAATTGTCCATAGGGCACGAATGCTGCGCTGCCGCTGCGAGCAGAATTACGAAGTTTTGTTCATAGCCCGTAGCTGGCTTCTCTGCCGCTACGTCAGCCGGGCAGAATTACGAAGTCTTTACTTAGTAAGTGTGCCGACTGCGCTGCCTAAAATGTTTCCCTATGCACAGTGTATATGAAGCTGCCGACCTCTGCTCTAGACCCCCACCGAAATAAAAAAATGCAACCTTTCAAATGATCTTATTAAAAGCAAAAGAACTCCATAAAAAATATTACAAGATCTGGTTCTTACCATAAATAGTGGAGTAAAAAAGTAAAAACTAAATATTTTATTTTATATTTCGTTGAAGAGAAGCCACATATCCTATCCTCTGATGCTTCTGGAAGAGTACTCTGAGTAAATGTAATGCACTTTTCAGATCCAAATGTCTGATCAATCTGTTAATCGATTTCAGTTATAAAATAAGCGCCTAAGCGTCTATGTGTGTGGAGGTGGCCTTCCCTCCCACCGCCACTTAAGGCTACTTAAACCTAAATTCCCATGACACCATGCACTTTTGTTGTTTTTTTTCGAGCTAAACAAAGACCCCCAAAAGAGTCTATCACATTTCACTGATATGAGGACAGACACGGGCAATTACGCAATTTTTAGTGAGTGCAGGTGACCCCGTGCACTAGCCGAAAAATGCTGCAAATAGTTTAAAAATTACCAAAAAAAAAAGAAAAAAAAAACAAAATAAAAAAATAATAATAAAAAAATGCAAAAGATAAAATGCGATTTCGTGGCCGAACTTATTGGCTCGAATACCAGAGGTAACAAAATCCATTTTGGAATTTTCCTCAACTAGGTACATTCGAAGCCATACAAGTTACGATAAGAGTGCGGACCAAAACGCCTCCATATGCGATAGGGCGGCGCTTTCCGCCCAAAAAGCTCTTCCCGCAACTAAAAATAGTAGTAACATCGCCCACCAGCCGCGGCAGCAGCAGCAGCAGCAGCAACAACAAGTGCCCCAAGGCTTGAGTAATCATTGCAAGAAATACGATAAGTGTGCTGAGACGATGGCCTTCCTTATCTGGACAACTAATCGGAACAGTTCGTCTGGTCCGGGCCGAGCCGGGCAGGGCCAGTGCGTCGAGGTGCACGACGAGGGGCAACGGGCATGGGGCAAGGGGTATACCACCTGAATCGGTAACCGACATTGGCGTCATCGCAAGGTGAGCGGAGATAAAGGCATGCTGACAGCCCTATTACCGAGGCAGATTAGAAATCAGCCCACCCCCAGGAGGGAACTACATACATATGTACACGGTATTTATCTCTTGTCATCTTTCCGTATTGCAAACGATCTTAATACTATCAACTTCAATTATAATTTCTACCCTGCCAGTGGGTCTAATTGTTTTATAAACAAAATAATCAAATATTCCAGTTATAGCCACTACTATTTACACTTAGATTTTAAAATTGATACCAATAGATCAAAGACAATATAATAATAATTCGTACGCTCTCAAATTTTGTGCGAGCTATGTAGATGGCTTGCTTGCATATGGCAATTGAAATGTATATTATTATTATTATTATTATATTGTCTTTAAATGAATTGATTTTGTTTGGGGTTGGAAATCGTAAAGAAAATGTTTTGACTTATGTACATCAATTTTACCATTTAATCTAAATATGAAAATATTTAATTGAAATATTAAATGTAGATATTCAATATATTTTGATCAAACACTAAGATGTAGATATCAATATAGATGAAATATACTTTTTACAAATTTAACATATTTGATTTTATTTATTTTATAGTTTTTTATACTTACATAAAATAAATATCTATATGGTGAAATGAAAGTGAATTCTATTTAATTTCCCTATTTTTCTGGCTGTGTTTCTTTTTACTATCCGATTTTTCTCTGAGTGTACAGTTTCAATATGTTTGGATTCAGAGTTCCGATACCTTCACCATCAGACTATTCCAGAACAGCCTGGTTTCCGGCTTCAGAGACCCGTACAAGTGTAAAGCACGAAGGAAAACATTCTGTTAGTTATCCAACCACTTGCGACAAAATTTAATTTATTTGAACTTACTTTTCTGTTTTGGAGTGTCAACAACTAGTTCCTGCATATCGGCACTTCTTGTCAGCCACCACTTGAGAATGGCTTTCAGGGAATTGATTTCGAGCGGAGGCTACAGGCGGCGGGCATATAAAAAGAACGTTTCTCCATGGGCACGTTGCATTTCGTGGATGTACTTTAAAAATGCTAATGGGTAAGTAAAATGGGAATCTGCCAGGGAATAAATTACTAAGTCCTGTTGTCTTTCAGTAAATATCCTGTGGTTCGGTCTCTGGATCGTTCCTCAGGCATTTGCCGCGGATTCTTGTGCAGGACAATCGTTTGGATATAGATCAGCGGATTCCGAAGATCCTCGCTCATATTTTCTCTGCCTGGGCTTCCTCGGACAGATAAGAAACACCTGCCAAGAGGGATTGCGGTTCAGCGTCCACGACCAAAGTTGCGTTCATGGAGGCAAGCCAAGTTATGGCAGTTCGTTAGCAGAAAAGGATACCACCATCCATCAAAACGTATTCATTGACAGGCCGCTAATATTCAATTTTTTTGGTAACCTGTGGGGCAGCTCTCAACGGCCGTCTCCTTCTCTGTCGCAGCCGCAACCACCGACCTCCCAAGTTCAGCAAGACCCGATACCCAGCGGAAGTTTCTCAGCCTTAAGTCTGGGAATTTCTTCCCCTCAGGAGAGCAAGCCTAGCCCTGATGAGACATCATCTACTTCGTCAAGAGTTGAAGACAGATGCCGCTTTTTACCAAATGGCGCCTTCATAAGGGACTCCAAGAAATGCGGAGTATATTACGTGTGTGCCAACGGGAACGCCATCATCCGATGCTGCCCAGAGGGTCTCTATTTCGACATCGAGAAAAACTACTGCAATTTCCCCAGTATGGTGGACTGCTCGGAGGAAGCATTAACTACTTTACCACCCCCACCAGAAAGCTCGACAAAAACAAATGGGCCCAGCTCTAAAGAACCGTCATCAACGGAACCATCATCCACAGAATCTACTCCGAAAAGTTCGACTCCAAATAACTCCAGTTCTGACGAGCCATCATCCACAGAATCTACTCCGGAAAGTTCGACTCCTAACAACTCCAGTTCTGACGAGCCATCATCCACAGAATCTACTCCGGAAAGTTCCACTCCAAATAACTCCAGTTCTGACGAGCCATCATCCACAGAATCTACTCCGGAAAGTTCCACTCCAAATAACTCCAGTTCTGACGAGCCATCATCCACAGAATCTACTCCGGAAAGTTCCACTCCAAATAACTCCAGTTCTGACGAGCCATCATCCACAGAATCTACTCCGGAAAGTTCCACTCCAAATAACTCCAGTTCTGACGAGCCATCATCCACAGAATCTACTCCGGAAAGTTCGACTCCTAACAACTCCAGTTCTGACGAGCCATCATCCACAGAATCTACTCCGGAAAGTTCCACTCCCAATAACTCCAGTTCTGACGAGCCATCATCCACAGAATCTACTCCGGAAAGTTCCACTCCAAATAACTCCAGTTCTGACGAGCCATCATCCACAGAATCTACTCCGGAAAGTTCGACTCCAAATAACTCCAGTTCTGACGAGCCATCATCCACAGAATCTACTCCGGAAAGTTCGACTCCTAACAACTCCAGTTCTGACGAGCCATCATCCACAGAATCTACTCCGGAAAGTTCCACTCCAAATAACTCCAGTTCTGACGAGCCATCATCCACAGAATCTACTCCGGAAAGTTCCACTCCAAATAACTCCAGTTCTGACGAGCCATCATCCACAGAATCTACTCCGGAAAGTTCCACTCCAAATAACTCCAGTTCTGACGAGCCATCATCCACAGAATCTACTCCGGAAAGTTCCACTCCCAATAACTCCAGTTCTGACGAGCCATCATCCACAGAATCTACTCCGGAAAGTTCGACTCCTAACAACTCCAGTTCTGACGAGCCATCATCCACAGAATCTACTCCGGAAAGTTCCACTCCCAATAACTCCAGTTCTGACGAGCCATCATCTACAGAATCTACTCCGGAAAGTTCCACCCCTAACAACTCCAGTTCTGACGAGCCATCATCCACAGAATCTACTCCGGAAAGTTCGACTCCTAACAACTCCAGTTCTGACGAGCCATCATCCACAGAATCTACTCCGGAAAGTTCGACTCCAGATAACTCCAGTTCTGACGAGCCATCATCCACAGAATCTACTCCGGAAAGTTCCACTCCGAATAACTCCAGTTCTGACGAGCCATCATCCACAGAATCTACTCCGGAAAGTTCGACTCCAGACAACTCCAGTTCTGACGAGCCATCATCTACAGAATCTACTCCGGAAAGTTCCACTCCAGATAACTCCAGTTCTGACGAGCCATCATCCACAGAATCTACTCCGGAAAGTTCCACTCCAAATAACTCCAGTTCTGACGAGCCATCATCCACAGAATCTACTCCGGAAAGTTCCACTCCAAATAACTCCAGTTCTGACGAGCCATCATCCACAGAATCTACTCCGGAAAGTTCCACTCCAAATAACTCCAGTTCTGACGAGCCATCATCCACAGAATCTACTCCGGAAAGTTCCACTCCAAATAACTCCAGTTCTGACGAGCCATCATCCACAGAATCTACTCCGGAAAGTTCCACTCCAAATAACTCCAGTTCTGACGAGCCATCATCCACAGAATCTACTCCGGAAAGTTCGACTCCAAATAACTCCAGTTCTGACGAGCCATCATCCACAGAATCTACTCCGGAAAGTTCCACTCCAAATAACTCCAGTTCTGACGAGCCATCATCCACAGAATCTACTCCGGAAATTTCCACTCCAAATAACTCCAGTTCTGACGAGCCATCATCCACAGAATCTACTCCGGAAAGTTCCACTCCAAATAACTCCAGTTCTGACGAGCCATCATCCACAGAATCTACTCCGGAAAGTTCCACTCCAAATAACTCCAGTTCTGACGAGCCATCATCCACAGAATCTACTCCGGAAAGTTCCACTCCAAATAACTCCAGTTCTGACGAGCCATCATCCACAGAATCTACTCCGGAAAGTTCGACTCCTAACAACTCCAGTTCTGACGAGCCATCATCCACAGAATCTACTCCGGAAAGTTCCACTCCAAATAACTCCAGTTCTGACGAGCCATCATCCACAGAATCTACTCCGGAAAGTTCGACTCCTAACAACTCCAGTTCTGACGAGCCATCATCCACAGAATCTTCTCCGGAAAGTTCGACTCCAGATAACTCCAGTTCTGACGAGCCATCATCCACAGAATCTACTCCGGAAAGTTCCACTCCAAATAACTCCAGTTCTGACGAGCCATCATCCACAGAATCTACTCCGGAAAGTTCCACTCCAATTAACTCCAGTTCTGACGATCCATCATCCACAGAATCTACTCCGGAAAGTTCGACTCCTAACAACTCCAGTTCTGACGATCCATCATCCACAGAATCTACTCCGGAAAGTTCGACTCCTAACAACTCCAGTTCTGACGAGCCATCATCCACAGAATCTACTCCGGAAAGTTCGACTCCTAACAACTCCAGTTCTGACGAGCCATCATCCACAGAATCTACTTCGGAAAGTTCGACTCCTAACAACTCCAGTTCTGACGAGCCATCATCCACAGAATCTACTCCGGAAAGTTCGACTCCTAACAACTCCAGTTCTGACGATCCATCATCCACAGAATCTACTCCGGAAAGTTCGACTCCTAACAACTCCAGTTCTGACGAGCCATCATCCACAGAATCAACTCCGGAAAGTTCGACTCCTAACAACTCCAGTTCTGACGAGCCATCATCCACAGAACCTACTCCGGAAAGTTCGACGGAGACAAATAACTCCAGATCTATATCCACCGAAAAATCAGCGGAAAGCTCTCTAATCGAAGTGGCTACATCTTCGCCCGTCCTTAGACCAGTCGAACCAATTTCGTTGTCCAACCGTCCAGTTATTGATGGTTCCAAGACCGAGACACTGAATTCAGGGGGAATTAAACAATCACAGCATGATCGCTTACTGAGCATAACGTCAGGGAGTTCTTCGAAATTCCTAGAAAGGACAGACTGCAGTTTCCTCCCATCTGGAACATACCTAAGGGACCCGACGTCGTGTAACAAATTCTACGTGTGTGTAAGTGGAAAGGCTATTCCCCGTCGCTGTCCCAGTATTCTCAACTTTGATATAAGGAAGAAAGTTTGTAATTTCCCCAGCCTCGTGGATTGCTCTATTGATGGTGTCCAAGTCTCCATCCTCAAGACACTCTCGGAGCACTCCAATAAGAAAGTTGAACAAAAACCGATCCTTCAATGCACATCGCTTCCAAATGGTGAACATGTGCGAGATCTGAGCTCATGCAGCAAATTTTATGTCTGCGCCAACGGTCGCTCCATACCCCGTCAATGTCCGGAGGGTCTGAGTTTCGATATCATAAGGAAGGTCTGCGATACTCCCAGTCGTGTGGATTGCTCTGTTGGTGGTGTCCAAGTCTCCGTGGTCAAGCCATTCTCGGAGCATTCCAATAAGAAAGTGGAACAGAATCCGATCTTTGAATGCACATCGCTTCCAAATGGTGAACATGTGCGAGATCGAAATTCGTGCAGCAAATTTTATGTCTGCGCCAATGCCCGCTCTATAGCGCGTCAATGTCCGGAGGGTCTGAATTTCGATATCACAAGGAAGGTCTGCGATTACCCCATTCGTGTGGATTGCTCGATAGTCGAGTCTGCAGTTTCGAAGGCAAGAAAACTCAAAATCGAAAAATATAATCAGGCAGGTAACGGACTACCAATGAAGCTGTCTCACAAATAGAGAGCTGATATTTGATCTTTATATTTTACAGTACAATATTATTATAGGAACATGGTAAAAGGGTATCAGCATAGGGTTTAATAGGATATATTTGTATGGTTATTCATATATTTTCTGAGTGGTTACTGATATATATACGTAATTTTAATTGACTTGCACACTACTTAATCTACTTACGACTATGATATATTCAACGAATAAAGGACCTACCAACGAAGCTGACTTTCAGGAAGAACTCGCATTGAATACGATCCAACAGACAAATAGATCCATTAACATATGCCTCTAACGGTATTTCTAAGCAGAGTAGCAGAAGAGAGTATTCAAACTATTCTCTGAGAAAAAAAACTTCCTGAAAAGTAGTAATATTTTTTGTAAACCAACTGCGAAACGATTAAAAGTCAAAGGCTCTGTCCATTATAATTAAATTCAAGCCGCCGTTTGTCTCTTGGCATGGCCCAGACGCTAATTTCTTTCTGTGGAGGAAATGCAGAGTGGGCACAAAGTTATCCCATTTAAATTTAATTACGAGATAAACGCATGTTTCTGATGTTTCTGACGTAGGCGCTTAGGCTCGAATGCGCCCACAAGTAGCCCTTGGGTGGTTGGATGGGGGCCTCAGCCAGTGTCTCGGCCTTCCTCGGGTTACGTTACCTTAAAGCCACCTCACGCTCGGCGCTATAATTAAATTGTCCAACCCGAAGGGCGGTCGGCAGACAGGCACTGACAAGCACTGTCGTGTGGCGGCGACAAATTACAGGACATGGCTCCGCTTGCGCTCCAAGCTCATCGATAGCCTGCCCCTGTGTGTCCGTGTGGGATAGGCGGGTGACGTGAAATCGATTTGATTTCAAGGCAATTCCCAGACAGTCTCATGTTACGCTTGTCAGACGATAAGGACTCTTTCCCAGTACCATCTACATATGTATACCCATCTATCAATCAGTTCTTGCTAGCGAATTTTAAAGAGTTTTATTTGAAGGTGCTAAATATAATTCAGGGCTTATGGTAGTTGCTGTTGCTAATTCATTGAGATACGATTACGTTACGTTTTGGGGCGCCAAATTTGAGTACAGTAAAATACGCCTATGGATAACAGAGACAACTAAGAGAGTGGAGTGTATGCCGAGAGAGAGAGAGAGAGAGAGTTCCCTGCCCAGAATGTCGCTCTATTGGTGGTGGTTGATTGTGGGTCGGTCGGTTTGTATGCGTTTTCTACCCCCGAAGGCGCCGGCAAGGGCTTCAGTTCTCTTTCAACTTCGCTCCGGGTCGAGTTCGAGTCCGTCAGAAGTACGCATAGTTCGGATTGAATATCTTTTGGATCTTGTGTGCCCAAGATTCAGCCCAAACTTCGACAATTGTGACTAAAGGTGTTGGCAATTAAGGCCGAGTGGCGATTATAGTGTACAAGTTTTACAATTTACTCAGTTTTCGTGGGAAAGTGGCATCAAAGAGACATGTTGCCTGCCACCTTCCACCCACCACCCCACCCGCTGGAGCTCAGTAGAGAGTAGAGCTGTCCTGGTCGCACACAGACCTCCTGCAATCAATAAGCTTAACAGAGGGCTGCCAACTCGTTGGCTCCCGCAAAGCAGCGAGAAGAATTAGGTAAATGTTAGCACAGCGAGAAGCTAAAACAATCGTACCAGCGATTGGTGGCTGTTAACTCGAATGTTGAATGTTAAATGAGGATTTCATTTGCAGAACTTTTTTAGCCGTCGCGCCGTTCGTTTCGTTTGTTCCCGTTCCGTAAATATAAGTGAGAGGCAAAAAGTGTGAATCAATTGTGAGTTGTGAACACTTTTTGGCTGTTCAAAAGTGCATAAGAGACCGAATGCAGTACATAATCAGTGCATAGTTCGTTTCGGCTTTAAGATTAATATAAACTTTGATAGGCGTATAGGCGCCTCCGCACCCTGGAGCGTCGGTTGTGTGAGTACAGAACGTACACGGAACAGTCCTGCCTGCATTCTCTTGGGGCTGGGTGATTAAGGATTTGATCGAGTCGAAAGATAGCGGCGAGGGCGGCTGCTTGGGCAAACAACCGCGCGTCAGCCGACCCTCTGGACGACACACATGAAATATCAGTGCGGCAGGAACAACAACAACAAAAACAGTTCGCATAATAAATAAAGGCACGGGGCACGCTGTGTCGTAAAGTGAAAGGGGGAGAAAAGCAGCGAGTGAGAGGCACACAGAAAGAAGGCAGCAGCAGCAGCAGCAGCAAGTGCGTCGGTGGCTTGGCTGGGTTGCTTGGGGGTTGCTGGTGCTGCTGTTCTGTTCCTGGCTGAGGTCATTTGCAGTCATTTGTCGCGAGTCGCGTCGAGCCGAGCCTGCCAGGGGGTTGGTTTCGGCCACACCGGTCCAGTACTTCGTGTGCCAGTGTCTCTGCATGTGTGCGTGTCGTTTGTCGTGTGCCAATGTAACGGTTAATCTCATTCATCAGAGCGAGCACTGAGAACCGTAGCCGTAACCGGGAGCCTAGTCGGTTGTCAAGTTGCGTTTTACACATTTTTACGCCTGCGAGTACTACGAGCGAGTACGATAGAAAGCTGAAAATTACTCTCTCTCTCTCTGTCGCTCTCTGTCGCTCTGTTTCTCTCGCAGCGAGAGCATTAGTTGTGCTGTTAAATGTGTCGTCTCGCTTGCACTCCCTAGGAAAGGCTGTTCGATGCCGAAGGTCCTTCGCGTATCCACGCTTATGAGTGTGTACATACCAGGAGTACATACCATCGTGCGAGTGTGTAAAAGTAGTGTCACGCATCACATACATATGTACATACAGTGTACATACACACATGCATACCTGTGTACCTGTGTATACTCGCACCGAAATGGAATATGTGGCCTTCTCCGTAGCCAGGGTCAGGAAGTGTGGCAATGGAGTATTCCGTTACTTCCATTTCTCCCGCCCACAGCCCCTCCCCTCCACGACCGTTTAGAATTTTCTAATTTATATACTCGTACATATATTTCCCATCATATCATCGTACGAGTACTCCCCCCCCCCTCGTAGACGTTTCAAAAAACACACAGAGCATCTCTCCTCGGCAGGTGATTTATTTTTGCCCGCACTCCATTAGCTCCCTCTCTCTTACAACCCCCCCAAATACGAGTACATCTCTGCGAGTGGACACGCCAATCGGAGATGCTGGGTGCCCGTGTGCCCGGAGTTGGCGGTTGGTCGGTCTGCCAGGCGTATTAATCATTAGCATGACCTCGACCCTTTCGTGCGTCCAGTCCGGCGCCAAGTTCCCAGCTCCCAATCTCGATATAAAATACAACTTGACGGTTCTGTCGGCTTATGTGCTGCGCTGGGCACAAATGAGGAAACTGCCAACAGCAAAAAAAAAACATAAAAATAAATAAATAAATTTGATTGGGATTTCGGTTGCGGTTTGGCTGTCTACTGAAACTTGTCTTGGCCTTGGTTTTGGTTTTGGTCCCAGAGTGGGTAGGGTCTACCGCCCCGCCTATTAATCTGCCACAAGGATTTGCCCAAAAGGCAAATCGACAACGACGGGATTTGATTTTTCGTATTTTTCGCCCCACGATTTGCTACGAGTCATCGTGGCGCCAGCTCTTCTGCGTCCGTCCTGGGACCGACTCAGCTGTCAGTCGTTAGGTTTTCTTGTCAACACTTACACTTAAATCCCCATCCTCATCCTGCCTCATTTTCCCGTTCTGTCATCGCAATCCTATCTTCGAGGAATCCCATGATTTGGCATTTTCCGAGGGGGCTTAAGCAAATAGAAATTCCATGTGGTAACAGTACCTACGCAAACATTCCATATGAGAAAGGTCTCAAAAATGGTTAAATCTGGAGACTTTCTGGATTAAATACTACCCTATAATCATAAAGAAATTAATTATTTGTTTTATTATTGCATTTTTTAATACTTTCCATGCAAAAAATAAAAAAATGCTGTGTACAGGACAGGCATTTATTTGTTAACTATTTTTTAATTGGAAGAAGAGAAATTTTAATTTCTTAGTTAAATAAATAAATTAATATTAATCATCATATTCCGATACGTAAACAGATAAAAGTACTCCAATTAGGCATACAGCCGCAATCCATTCCACTGATAATTCGCTTTCCCCACACAAGAATGAAAATGTTTCTGAATCAATAAACTGACACCTCATCGAAGAAGGAAAACCGGAGTAAATGCAGCGGAAAATGGCTTAAAAATACAAACACCCGCAGTTGCCCGTACTCTCACCGAGAAATAACTCATTCGCACGGAGAACACAGAGAACTGCATTCAAAGCACCCAGCTACCCAGCTAGCCACCCATCCAGCTATCCACCCACAAAACCACACACACACACACACACACTCACAAAAACATACTCGCACTCCTGTTCTGTCCTTGTCCTGCCTTGTCCTGGCCGTGGGGCGAGGTGCTGTTGTGGCTGTTGGCAGCTCAGTTCCGTTCAGTACTCGGCAGACAAATGGACGTGCCCAGTGCAGACGTGAGTCAGACGCGAGTGCGGACACGGACACGGACACGATGGACGGACAGCAACAGCAAGCATATGGGGAGCAGGCATGAAAATCCAAAAGAGGGAAAAATCCCCTCTGCACAACACTCTGCAGGCATAACGTAATTTCTTTTGTTTTTAACGTCCTGCAGTTAATACATTTGCATTGTGCACGCAAAGGCACGCACACCTCACCGCCAGACCCCCCTAGACAGCCAGACATGTGGGTGCTTTTCGAATGCTCCCCCAGACAGCGACAGGAACAACAAAGAGCTTACCGCACAGCACACCTTCGTAGTCCTTGGAGTAGTCCTCCGGTAGTTCCCCGTCTGCCACCATCTGCCATTGTTGCTACACTGCCATTACGGAAAGCCAAAGCGAACGTTTCTCGAGCTTTTAACGCCCCACCAAAAAGAGTTTCCATGTGCAGATACTCGGTAGTACAAAATGCAGGACAATCATTATAGAATATACGGGTACATAAATATTTATTGTGCACCCGTGTGCATACCGTATACATGCTCGTATGCTTCTGCGGTGTCCCTTTTATTTGACAAACTTAGTGTCGTGTCCATTGGAGAGTGTTCCAGTTGGCTGACAGTGAGATCTAGGGTTTGATTCATTAGCAAAATGGCTATAGAAAGGAATCGATAATCAGTGCTTTAGTTGGTTAATACACAGGCGTTTTCATACAAGTGTAGAAAGTGTATAGCTGGATGGGTGGGTAGCTGGGTAGCTGGGTGCTTTATCCCAGTTTCTGTGCTGTGCCGTGCCTTGATGACATTTATTAGCCATTAGCAATGGCTAAAGGGTTGACTAGCACATTATAGAAAACAACTAAAACCATTATTTGTGCTATTCAATCTGATCGGGCGAAAACCAACACAATGTTATCCCTGCTGTCATCTAAAAAGTCCCAGGCAATGCGTGTCTGCCTGCTTTCATCACTAATGTGTCTCCAATGTCTGCAGGGATGCCGCTTTTGTTTTGTCCGGACAATGTGATCGCGACAAAAGGCAAATCAAGCCAGAACACAAATCCACACGACCCTCCCCACCCCACAAAAGCTGCACGACGATGAAACCCCACAGAGCCATTAATTGTAAGTCGTCTAGTTTTTTTTTCGCCACTTCGGACACACTATCGCTCGCTCCCTTCCATCCCATTCCCAATCCCTTGCTCACGCCTTTGTGGCTGTGTTCCCTTGGCTGCTCTATTACTTTTAGTTGTGTTTGTAATTTATGCGGCTTCCTCCTCGCCTCGGCGCCTCCGGTTCGTTGCACACAAAACGCATGCCCCCTCGCCTAACCAACTCCACTCCACTCCACTTCACTCCATTCGGTATCGTTTCGTTTCGTTTCTCATTAGAGTTACGGAAAAAAGGCGCATAACGAGAGCCGTATTTCATCCGCCTTCCAGCAAAAATTATTCTCCCAGATTTGAGTTCTCCAAATTGTGAAATTAGAGAGCAATCAAGGCGTAAAGTTTACTTGTTCCTGGTTCCTGGTAAAAGGCTGAGACTGGCACTGGGCTGGGGCTAGGGCTGGGCCGAAGGGCGAGAAAAATATTCTCTAATGTCCTTCCACGAGCGATTTTCTCGGACTGCCCGGAAAAATCGGGTTGCCATGGTGTTCGGGACAATAACAAAAAAAAAAAACAAAACAAAACAACAAAAAAACAGCCATGGAAAAGCACAACAGACTTTGGGGCATATACAAACATGCATACATACATACATATATGTATGTTTATACTCCTACTATATGTGTGAATATTAGGTCATACGTACATCCGTACACGTGTACATGTGTGTGTATGTCCTGAAGAGCAAATCGCATGTCAATGACCACCAGCTTCAACATCTTCTGGGAACGTACAAAATCTTTTTACTTGTTTGCCCAAAAAGGCCTCCCAGAATCTGTTTGTTGAGGGAGGTGAATTGCTTTTCATGTCCAACATTTTGCAAGTTGTCGTTAGTTATTGAAAATACCATTCGAAGATCAAGAACATCCTTGTTGGAGTCGGGAAAATTGTTTGTAAGAATAACCAGAGCAACAATAAATTTGTTCTATTCAATCTAGCTAATAGAAATCCTTCTCACAATGTTTTTTAATACTTAAGATCATCTTAATACTCGGCATTTCTCTGTTGGGTGCATCTTAAACATAATTACTGAGGGTTTGGCTTTAAAGAAATAAAAGAAAATTGACCCACCCGACACACAAACTCATATACATAGTATACATATCTATGTATGTAATTTTTCTGTACATATGTATGTACGTATGTGAAAGAAAAAACATGCCCCATGGGTAAATGCCAAGCGCAGAGAATAAATGGAGTACAAAGAGGACAAAGTGAAAAGCTATAATCAGATTTAATTAAACGCGAAATTGGAGCAATGCGCTCTCTCTCTGCCTCTGGCTCTGGCTCCGCTCCGCTCCTTGCCTGGAAGGCACAGCGAATATGTGTGACACGGTCACTGGCCGTTTTCAGTTTCGCTGGCGTTGCTTATGCCCCCGGGCTACCTCCCAGTTCGGGCAGGACTCGTGTCGTGCTTGGTGCATGTGTGGCTCGTCTTGCATGTTGAATTTTTTTGTTTCAAGCTGCCTCTGATTTCTAATTATTATGCCGCAGCGGCATAGTTCATAGAGAATATGAAGGATGTGCCTATAACTAGTTTAACTCCTGCAGCGCAGCTTCTGGCGAATGTTTACTTTGGGTCTAAAGTGGGGACGAGCAGCTTCTTGTTGGTCGCTCGGACATGCAGTCGTTGCTCATTATTAACAAGCGGCCACACACACACACACGTGCAGGAGCGACAATGTACTTATGTATGGACTGCGCTTCGAGTGATAAACTGCACAGCAGGTCGTTCACGTAATATTTCATTTTGTATATTACTTCCTGGGAGAGAGTAAATTTATGCAACGATTTCCATAGAAAAATTCTGCATGGAAATACAGCCAATATGGCCACTGCACATATCAGTCGGAAGCATCAGTAGATGTCCTTCTAGCAGCTAAATCTCTGATAGATTTCTTATTTGCAGATGAAATATTGGAAGTTTCTTTCTTAGAGAAAAATATGATCTTAAACGTACTACTCCAGCGATAAGAAATATTTATGGCTATACCAGAGCCCTACCAAAACTAGAAAGTGCTCTCCTTAATCCTCTTGCTATCCCTTTACACTTAATTGAATTAAAGTCAAGAAAAACTAAATGCATTCTTTAACGCAGCAGCGGCGTAATCGACCATAAACTGTCATCGCTCACTGTTTGCCAGCGGCAAGCTGCTGCCAAATGTTTTCTCTGTCTCTCTCTCTCTTTTGTCTCGTTTTTCTCTCTTTGAATTCAATTTTGTCTAATTCTTTTTGTTTGCAGTGGAAATTGAACGAGACGAAATCCGTTAATGTACATCGCGGGTGAAATGAGGAGACAGCAGCAGCATTAGCAGCTCCAACGTAGAGGAGGAAATTCATAAATGAAAGCTTACTAATTGCCGAAGAATGACAGAATAAGCGAACGAAAACAAAGCAAACTTTTCGGCCACTAACATCAGCATCGGCATCGGCATAGGGGAAACCACCAAAATTGTGCCACCGCAGAGGAAGCGATGCTGTTGATGCCCACATCGTGTGGGCCGGGGCCACCCGTGGGCCCCAATGGCGCGGGAGCTGATGGAGGCGGGCCAGTGGAGGTTGCCCGACGAACAGCGACAACGACGGCGGTGGCGTCAGGAATTCCCAGATGGCTGCTAATGCTACTGATGCTCTTTGCCATACTCGCCAGGACGCCGCATGGCCAGGTGTCGGCTGAGAAGAGCAAACACTGTGAGTAATACAGAAAATATAATAATAATATAAAACATAAAACAAATCCACAAAATATATCTCTGATTAGAGAAACTTTGAACTGAATCGGTAGATAGGAATTGCAGTCTTTCAATCAAGGGGAATTCGTAGAGTGGGCAGCCTGTCTCTCCAGGGTACATGCCAGCAAAGGGAAAGATCCCAGAACTACAGTTTCTGAAATGTTTTCGCAGTGCCAAAATAAAAATGGGCACACAAATATTTACTCTTTGGCTATGTGAAATATTTGACAGAACAAAAAAAAACGAAACATTTTTACATTTAATTTAAATGAAATGTATGCCGCCTCGTTTACGAGTATGCATCCCCCCACAAGCTGAGAATGTTTTTAGATATGGTTTATATTTGATCGAAGAGCCTCCTCCCATTGTCGATTGTCGATGGCGCCCTTGGGTCGATGTAAGGAGTCATCTCGCACAATAAAATCTGTCATCAGCTTAGTTTTATGTGTGGTTTTTTTTTGTGTTCTCGAGAGTTTTTCCGATTTTTCTTCGCTTGGGCCATAAACATTTGTTTTGTGGCTTCTACTCGTGCAAAGGCATGGGCATACATATGTACATATGTATTTGGAATATGTATCGACGCATAGAGACAAAGGTCACAAGAAATAAAATCAAAGAAAATCAGAATCAAACTATACAACTAATTGTAGCTTTCCCACCAATAAAAAAAAACACACAATAACTTTGCCCAAAACTTAAAGTCAGGAAATTTAATCTAAGGCTCAGAGATAAAACTTTTTAATTGTGTCTGCTGAAATGCATTCAATTCAATCAATCATCAATCAAAAGCAAACACGAATATGTGGAGTAGATTAGTCCTATTATTTTCCATATAGAAATCACAAAGCATCAGCCTCAGCCTTTCAGAAAAGTAATCCCAGACGAGTGGGAGCAGGAGTAGGAGTGCTCGTACTCGGAAATAGTCCGATTATAAACCGGCTGGGGGAGCCTAAAGTATCGTATGTACACGTATGTATATGGTTTCCCTCGGATGAGGCAAGTAGCAGCCGCAATTGCCGACCCATGAAATGGAATTACTCAGGCGGCGCACGTTGCGTCTCGTCTCTCCCTGCAAACCCTGCGCGAAAGTTGTTTGCCGCAAATTATTTCCGTATTTCAGCATTAAATCATAATTAAAATTTGAAGTAAAACAACTTACATGCCAGCCATGCCCATCGGGCGGACAGGGAGTGGGAAAGCTCTGCCCTGGCCTGGCCTGGCCTGGCCTCGCCTGGCGAAAGTTTTCTTGTCGAGGGCGCAGAAAAAGTTCATTGCATACTTATTTTGGCTTGTTTCCGGTTGCCGCCGAAGCGTCTGCCACCGCCTGCATTGCGGCCTAATTGCAGCCTCCGCCCCAAAAGCACAGCACAGTCGGATGACGAATGTTTATGCTGAGGGGGGATTGGGATTGGCCACCGAACGAACAGTGTCTAAATATGAAAATTATGGATCATTTCTAATGGATTCTCATTGCCATTGCATTGCAATGCATTTAGCTGAGTTGAGAAAAGAAGTATCGACCCCACTGTTCCGTGGGCCCTGGTTTCGTTTCTTTTTGCTCATTTCCGGGCGACAAGAACGGACACGCTTAGTTGCACTCTCGCTGTCGCTGTTCTTCTCTGCTTTGCTGTCCTCTGCTGATGCTGCTCTTTGCGTTGTGCTGTTTGCTGTGGCAACACACACACACACATTCATATACATATGTGGCAGACACAGTTACAGCTGGTAGCCAGAGTAGGCGCTGCCTTCCCCTCGAAGCGTCGTCGCCTGTCCTCAGCAGACTTGTGGCCCACGTGGCGTGTACTTCATTTCCCATGCCTCATGCCGAGGCGCGTTAACTTTTTTACCGGCCACATACTTAGTACGTGTTTCCCCTGCTACTGCTGCCCCGCCCATCGGCCAGGCAGCATTGAAGAAGACTTTTCAACTCGTTCAACAAAATTTTGCACAAAAGTTTCATAATTAATTTCATGTTAAGTGGCAATGCAAAGGAGGACGGGGCGTGGTCTGCCTGCCACACTGTTCCCACTCCTTCTCTGATTTACTCTTCACTCCGTCCCTCAGTCCTCCGTTCGTCCTGCCGCCCTTCACTATTCGCACTCCTTGTGGCGGTTGGGTGTTGGGGGAGGTTTGGTGTCTTTAATTTGAATTGTCATTTCCTTTCTTTCAACACTCTGTGTCCCGGCGCAGAAGCACCGGTGTCGTCTGCCTGCCATCCGGTTGGCAGCCACAGCCACGCCCCCCCCCACTACTACATACATACATACATACATATATTCTCGTATATGCCCCACCGCAGCGCACGTTCAACTTGATTAGCGTAACTTATAATGACTCGCAGGAGCAGCGACTCGTGTGGCAAACTTGTTGGTTGTTCGTTCTCCTTGGGCCCCATCCCTCCTCGCCACTTCGAACTGTGTGTTGCCCAAAACACTTGCAAACAGTTACTTATAAAAGTAAATACACACACACACACACAGACGTAAGTGTGGGGAGGGTGGGGGTAAACATTTGCAAGTGGTTTCTATAATTACTTTGTGTGAGCACTTCATACATGGCACCACAACACATGAGTACGAATATCTGAAGCACATCTATCGGAGACTGTCGCCAAGACGAGACCCACAGAGAGGGAATCGTATGCGCGTACTTATGTGGGTGCCTGTATGCCTGTAACCTAATTTGAGTTTGCGTAAATCAAACATTTCCACATTTATTGCATCGCATTTCCCCTCACCATTGATATTGGCCGTCCGGCCATTCGCTATCGATGAGCCGATAGTTACCGTCATATTCTGTTCGTTCTGCATGGGTGATGACTGTACAGACACACACACACACACACACACACACACACACACACACACACACAAAACACACTCGAATTTCGAATGCTTTAGATATTTATTTCATTGAAGAGGAATTTTATTATAATGACAGCAGTGCGTATGTTTTGATAAGGGATCCTCTTCCAATATACTGACAGCACGCACACGCCCTTGCCCTTGCCCTTACTCTTACCCTTACCCTCCCTCCTCCTCAAGCATTGTGCGATTCTTTTGCAAACATTATACGCTTTTTATAAAATCTGTCACGTTGCCCGGTCCCTGGTCCCTGCCCCCTAACCTGTGTCCACAAAACAAACCCGACTCTTCTCCAGCTCAAACCGAAGCCATGCTGATGGGCGACTGCCAATAAATTTGTGAGAAAAACAACTGTGGACGTCGAAGAAGTGGCATAAAACTTTTGCTCTTTGTGTGGCATAAATATGAATGAATGGATTTGGTCCGCTGCTGTGGCTTACGGAGGGTGGTGGTGTGGTGTGGGGGACTGGAATGGCAGTGGTACCAACTGGTCCACTGCGGCATGTACATTGAGATATGTTCCGGCTCCTGCTCCTCCTCCTGCCGTCAACGCATTCGGCTCCAAATGGAATCTAGCGGGATGAGATGATGAAAAGGAGGCAAAGGATTTCCATAAGCAATAAATTTTAATTTTCTTAAAATCCATCCGCATACGAAATGAGATTTGTGTAACAAGCCGCAGCCACCATTTCTATTTCTGGCTTTGAGCTTTCTTTTCCATTGTTTTTGGATATTTTTGAAAGGGGGGAAACGGAAAACGGGAAGTCAGGGAATATCCAGTATCCGCAATTGAGCGTTGAGTATCGTAACCAGTGTACACTGTACAGTGTATGTTCAATAACTAATAACTCGACTTCGACTTCGACTTTGCACTTGAATTGTTCATTATTTATTCTTTTGTATCTTTTCCTTCAACGTTATTGCATTTTTTCGTCTCGTAGAATGGCCAATATCAATGGATCTTCATGTAGAGTGGAAGCGACCTTCCTGCATTCTAATAAATCCTGCTTGAGCGACAATGATTCAGCTGCTTAGCGATCCTTGGTTGGCAGCGGCAGGTCACAGTCAAATGCGCAGATAAATGTTTATGGAAGATAAATTGCTGCAACGGGAGGACAGAAATCGGGCGACGCATAATAAATTCCATTTGTAGTTTGTTTGGAACTGTGGCCAAAATGGCATTGGCGGGGTGCGAGTAGTGGTGATGCGGGGCAACAAATAGGAAGCCAAATCGACTATTGATGCGTTGGCATCTCGCGGCTGGGGGTGGCAAGCCCCGTGCCAGTAGCCGCGACGCTGCGAGTACGGGACATTGGCTTTTGTTGGCTGGTGTGGAGATAATTTATCAACATTTAGGGGCCGCTGCTGCTGGTGGGGGGGCTGGTGGGGGGCAAGTAATCACTTACTATAGCAAATCCTATGTCCTATTATCGCAAACCCAAGAATTCATTTGACAGAGCACACAAACTCGCACTACTTGCTGTCGAATCAATTTTTCTTTGGACGTTGATGTGCAGCGACTGCAGCATCAAGTGGGCCATGCAACACCAAGCCAAAGCTTGAGATGTGCGGATCCCAGGCAGAGATCAGTCTCAAATGAGTACTCACAAATAAAAACAGGGTTGGCCTCAGTATGCTCTTCGTAAGTCCCAGATCTTTAGAGATCTCTTTCTCAATGCCCTTGCGCTGTGTCCTGATCAGCGTAAGTAATGGATTTCTGCATGCTACTCTACTCAAACCCAACAATCACAGATGATGAAGCCCACTCAATGCTAACAGAAGGAGTACAAACTGCAGGAAGTCCGACTTTGAGGGGAGGGCACTTCCTACAGACCCGGGCCTGAGATTGCTCACCAATGTACAGGCACCACTGTCCAGTTTACACCACATAAATATTTTTAACCAATCACCAATCTAACTTATTCTTTCTGTAATGTAGCAATACGAATACATAGACCGGCATGTTGCTGCCCCAAATAATCCAGCAAGACTTTCGCTTATTTATTTTTGGGCAACGCTGAGTTATCCACTGATGGACACAGTAGAAGACCTGCGGGGGAACGCGTAGGTCCAATGGGCCACAAAAGGACATACAATACATAAGCCGAGAGAGAAGAAAACGCCAAGCCCACCGCATCACTGTGCCTCCGGTTTAGCACACGAATCCCCTTTGTAATCAAATGCACAGAAAATTGTATTCCATTCAACGAAAATCCGAGTCGCCCCAAACCTCTTTCGTGTTTTCTCCGGATGGGCTTTGTATCGTAGGCGCGCCTGTGGGTGGGTGCGTGGATCCACTTAGGTGGTGCGAAGGGGACTCGCGCGCCCGCAAAACAAAGCCGTAGAATTATCTGCCTAGCGAAGCTTCGGGATGGCAAGGGCAGCGGCAGTGCTGGGCAGTACAAGGCGGAGGCGGAGGCGGAGGCTGGTTCCATGGAGCTGAAAGAAAAATATTACAAGAAGAAGCTCCCTGCATAGACAATAGCAGCAGCAGCACCGAAGAAATGCTCGTAAGTAAGCAACAACAAAATAATGAAAAACAACAACAACAATGGCGTAATAAACTAACGGCAAAGCTAAACTCGGGCTCCCTCCCAGAACTATGCAAAAAGTTTTCTCTTTGTTTTTGCACAAGCAAAAGCGAAGACCAAGAAAGAAATTCGCAAAAAGAAAGATTTCGCCGTGGCTGCAAAAATGGAATTAATAATACGAGTAATAATAATAAAAAAAAACCAAACAAATAATTTTTGAAAAATAGTTAAGCCGCCTTTTGTAGGCCAGAGCCAGAGCCAGATGGGCATGGACGGGGCGGGGGCGGTGCAGAAATTTAATTAACAATTTGTGAAAGGCAAATAAACAAAAGCGCGAACACACGACCATCAGATATCCAGTGCGGCCCTAGCTTCCCTTCCCTTCCCTTCCTCACCCCATCCCATCCCATCACCCATGGCGGACTTTTAACTCCAACAATGATTTGCCACCCGGATTGAGTGTCCAGCCGGACTGGGGCCGCCTAGCCTGGCCGACAAGTTGAGAGCTATTTGACAAGTTCTTAGTAAAAAGTTGAGACTGGCATAATTAAACTGCCCTTTGGCCCTATGGCCGCATGCCCTTTGCCACGATTGCCAATCGCAACTGCCAAAGTTTGTTCAATCATAAACTGGGGAAAAAAAAAGAAGAGAACGAAGAGAAAAACTCAATTCAATCAGGGTGAAGTGTAAGAGGCCTCATAGACCTCCTACTTCCTACTCTCCTGCATGGCATCTACCAGCAGTCCTGTCCTTCATCTTTATGGGCTACTTTTTGGGAATAGGAGTACTATAACCATTATACAAATATATACATATAAATATATATTTTTCTAGAGAAAAACAAATCTCAACTTGCCCCAACTTTAGACTATTCAAACATTATGACAGGCGACAATTCGCTTGATTATTGCCCATGGAATGCAAGGGAAGGGAATGGAATGGAACGGAAGACGACGGCAAACTTCAATGAATCTTATCATCTGTCCCCATTTTTGGCTGCCTGGCTGCCCCATATCTCCTTTGCCTGACGCTTATTTCACAGTTCTTTCATTAGTTTGGCACTTCATCTTCGTTGCACGCTCGAATGACTTTGGTTGAGGTTACTCCACAGCGCCATGCTCCATGCTGCAACTCCTGACAAAAGTTTAATGATGCGTTTAAGTTGCACGTGGCACGCCCTTTGGCAAACTGCTACCGCTGCTTATACTGGTACTCAGGAGGCGACACCATGATTTCATGAGATCTGCACGCGTTTGCAATGTTTGTCTGTCCGTCCCCTCAGCGTAGAGAAATTTCAGCCATCAGTTTTTTCTTTATCTTTTATTGATTTTCATGCTCGTAAATAGGGGACAAATGCCTCGGAGAGTATAGGATATTCCCAGCCTTGAAAATACTCCTCTTCCTGCGCAGATAAAGTGTTTTTACAGCCCAACCTCCTCCACTTTGGAGTCCTCCAGCTGCTTGAACTGTATCAAAATGACGAGATATGTTGTGACGGCCGAGAAGATTTTGAAGAGCGTCGAGTTGTCAATGGAGAAGAAGCCATAGGCGGTGAACTGCACCTCCTGCTTGATGCTTTTGGTGAGAAACTTGTCGATAATGTTCTGGAACTCCTTGCTCTTGCCATAGACACGGGCAAGTATCTGGGACGTGGTATTGGCCTCCGAGGCCAGACAATCGCAGGAGCTGCATATGACGGCCATAGTGACAGTCTCGGCCAGAACCCAGGCACAGGACAGGCCCATGGTGTCGACAATGTCCGCCGACTGTTCGTTGGATGGCGACGAACTGGCGGTCAGCGTGGAGAAGGCCAGGTAGCTCTGATTGGTGACCGTGTAGAAGGAGAAGCCAAAGAAGAAGAGCAGACCCACTCCGGCCACGGAGTTCATGTTCTCCGTGATGTAGCGGAACTTACAGAACACCTCAATCAGATTGCTCAACTCCCGCCAGTTCTCGCGGTCGTTCCGCCGTCCGCTCCCCTCCAGCCGCGTGAACTCGTCCAGCCGCCGGTTGAGGAACTCGATGCGCATGGCCAGATTCTTGAGGATGGTGCGCAGATAGACGGCGAACATACCCGAGTAGAGCATCTGCAGGCTGTAGACCAGCATCAGGACACACTGCCGCTGGCCCCCGATGCCGCTCAGAAAGTGCACGTAATAGAAGGCCACCAGCACCACGCTCGTCGAGGTGGCAGCCACCAGGGTACCCAGCAGGCGGCAGCTGTAGCTCTCCCTGAAGCCGTTCACCTCCAGATACTCGTCGATCCGTGCTATGTCCCGCAGGGTGCTGCAGTGCTTGGCCGCATTGTGCACGCTGGAGAGCACCATCATCGTGTAGCTGCAGATGCAGAAGAGCGTCTCGATGGTGCGATTGATCTCCTCCGTGTCGCCCAGCGAGCTGCCCACCAGCTTGTACTCCTGCGACGCGAACAGCACATCCTGGCACAGCAGCCCGGAGCTGATCAGCAGAAGGGCAGCGATCAGGCGGCCATACCAACGGCCCCATCTTCCCAATCGAAAATTCTCCTCATTCTCACCGCTGAAGAAGGGCAGCAGGGCGCACACCTGAGTGGGTAGGACCATCGCCCTGATGTCTTGCAGGATTTTCATTCTGTCCGTACGTCTGTTGCTTCGCCGCCGAGCACTACACCAAAAATATGTGTGTCCTCGGACACGGACGGTTCTGGGCGTATGCTTTATTCAGTTTACTCAGTCATTAGCTGAAATTGACAGGCAATTAATGAAGCTCGCTCTGGGTTAATTATTGAAATAATGGAAATGCTCGAGTGTGTGCATATCCATAATTGAATTCGATCAACTCCCTCTAAATATTAATTTCTTCGTGGATTAAAGTCAAATCTTTCTAGAAATATCTGTACCCTATTGCTCTTCTGTAGCATCTGCTTGCCTTGTCTTGCCTTTCCCTGACGAATTCCCCGATACATCCAATGCATTTTCCAATGAAAACTTCTCTTAGTTTTGTAGTTTGTGGAAATTCATTGCGTAATTACGCGGCAAATGAAAGTGTGCCCAAATGCCTTCCGTAAATTGGCCAATTACTTTGACAAACCGCCCGATGACGATGGCGATGGCATTGCCCCCCAACTGCATGTAGTTCCGCTAGTGGTTTGACGGACAGCCCGGGGCACTGTCAACTGTAGCAATCGGCGGACCAGGCGTGTCCGTGCAGGGATTATGCTCATTATGCAAACCGCCGGGAAGTGCGGCGGCCACGCCACGGACGAACGAGCCAGCTGGATGAAAATGTAGAAAATCGCTGGGGCGAAAGGCATTTACTTCAATTATTTCATTAGGAGAGGCAGGCAAGGGCAAAAGTGGCAAAAGCAAAAGCAAAAGTCCGGAGGCGTCATCTGCCCCAATCCAATCCGTATCCGGGGCCCAAGTCCACAAAAGATGCCAACGAATTTTGGTCGCGCTAATGGAGCGTGTGAGTCCGGCACCAGCTGTCGCTGTCGCTGTCGATGCCAGCTCCAGCTTAGTCAACCGAGAGCGAGGAGAGGGCCTTGGACATTGCCAGTGGATGAGTGGATGAATTGGATGGCTGGTTGGCTGGTGGACTCTCAACGGTGATGACAACACACACAAACGCCCTCGGGGTCATTCCAGGGGAAGAGGGTGGCGTGGCGGGGGGTGGCCAAGTAAAATTCAATATTGGAGCACAGGAAATTCATTGTTTAACCTTTGTTGCTTAAATTGCTCAAATTCCTGCCATTAGTTTGACAAACGAGCCAGCGAAATTATTTTGTTGCAACCAACTTGCCCCGGCACATCCGGACGAGTGGAGGGAGCAGCAGAACCATGACCTGAAGCGGGGGGTAGTGCAGATGATCGAAAACCAAGCAGATTTCGAGGCAAAGTTTTTGCCACAGCACCAGCAGCACCAGCAGCGCAGCAGCAAACCAACTTTCCCCCTGCCTCCGAGCCTTTTGGGGCACGCACTCAGCTGGACCTCTGGCTGCTGCTTCTGCTGCGGTTTCGGTACGTTCCATTGTTGCTGCCGCTCCTTGTGGCATCTACGCTAGCATCCTCGAATCCTGTCGGAGCTTCGACTGGAGGCTCCACTGCTGCAGATTTATTTGCGGTTTTGCATAATCACTGAAAATTAGTTTAAAACATTTACATTAAATTTGCATTTCAATGTCGGTGGTCTGCTCAGGTCGGGTCAGCTCGGTTCAGTTCAGGGTTCAGGGTATGGTTGGGATTTGAGTTGCACAAACGGAACGGATGGGGCCCAAATCCAAATGGGGCATTAGCCGGTGCAAGTCTGTGCCGCCGGTCTGTTAATGGATGTAAGGAATAAAATCAGTTCATAGAGATGTTCTAGGATCTAGACGCAGCATCCATCAAACTACTGCGTTGATGTGTTGCTATATACATAGATATATGTAGATTGAAACAGTTATACATATAAACGGATTAATACACAGCTACACAGATAGATGACTACAGAGATTTTATTTTAAGATTTACAGGCATCTTTATATCGTACTAGCAATGATTTGCTTTGTCACTTTAATGCTGCTATCCTGGCTGCCCGTAACTAGATGCCACTTAATTAACATCACAACTCAATAAGCCACAAAGTTATCTTCTTGTTTGCTTGTAAATCTTTCCTCAAACTCGAAACAGGCCTGCGAAATATTTGCCAAAGCATAACTGACTACAGCAATCGTGTCTAATCAAGAAACATGCATCAGACGATGCCTCAAAATTATCCTTTGCACTGCAATTTAAGTACACATTGATGTTTGTCCGTAGCCTGGCCACCAGCCAGGACTCCTCCCCATTGCTTGGGTACGTGTGTCTACAGGCGTATAGTAATTTTAGCTTCCAAGAAGCTGCACTCAATATTTGTCTAGCCGAACGGAGACTCATCGAACCTCTCTCAAAGGTAGCGGCTGGCGGGTTCAATGGGGGTGGGGGAAATGGGCATGTGAAAACATTCGCCAGAGATTCGTTTATTTGCGAATGTGGCAGCTCTGGGCGCCACCTTGGATGGGATCCCATGCGTGTGGCTGAGCCCGTGGGAGTGCCAGTAAAATTCCAGAAAAGGACCGTGTGTGTGTGTGTGTGCTCGAAGGATGCGCACGGAATTAGACGAGCGTGGCAGAAGAGTAAACATCATTTTCCTCAAAGTAACGGCAGCAAAGCCGAAGCCGAAGGAGCAAAGTGAAGACATCAACCGTCCAGGGATGTGGGTTTCGAAATCGAGGCAAGTGGGAGGTGGAAGGTGGGAGTCTTGCAACTTTGGAGTCTGGCGTAAACGCATTAAAGACCACCAGCACATCCGGACAGCCCACAGTGCCGTACCCATACCCGTGCCCGTCCCCCGGCCGGAAGCATTAAGCTGGGAAATACTCGCAGCTCTGCAGTCAGCCGGAGCTCCGGGCTCCTGCGTGGCCCATTACCAGTGCGATTCCGGATCCCGCGAGTTATGAGGAGGTTACTCTGTGGGTTAGAGAGGGTTAGTTGCGTTTTTGCTGTGGCTTGGGATAGCCTCGAGCTATGGCGATAAGTTTGATGGGTCTCAGGGTTATCTAGGGCCACGGAACGGGTTCAACTATCGCAGTGAGAGCAGCGCACAGAGCTCCACTCCTACGCTCTCCTTGGTGGGAAAAAAGATTTTGCAGGGGGGAGGCATTATTAGTCGATTAATAACGCGGGCAGAGCGCGAGTGGAAAATCCCAGAAATTAATTATGCTTATTTTAATCCTTTCGGCAGTGCTTTAATGTGAACAAATGAGATATTCCGACCGAATAATCCCCGCCATTAACCCAGCTAACAGATGAGGCTGAGGCTGCGCTACCAGGAGAGAGCTTTCCTGTCCATCAATCGCAATGGAATGGGACACATTTTGAGTAGTAATATTCGGTAGATATTTTAGGATTCCTATTCGTATTCGTACTCGTTTTTGTCCGGTATCCATCTTCCGTTTGATGTGGGACACACATTCTCCCATTAAGCCAGGGCATTATCCCTAATTTCGGAAATGCCATTTTTTGTTCCTGCTCTTTTCGCTATGCCATCTGCCATCTGCCACACCCAATGCTAAGTCCTGCGCCCCTCCCTGCATCCCTATCTGTATCCGCGTATCCGCATCACCATCCCATGCCAGATGCCTCGTACTCTCGAGTGCATAAACAAATTGGAGATAAACACACTTCTGCACATTTGTGAGTTGGTGTCGGTGTCTGCCTGTGTGGACCTGAAGCTGAACTTGAGGCATGTTGCAATTCCATCTGGCAGATCCGCGTCTCCGTTCCTCTTCACATCCACATCCACCTCCACCTCCAACTCAGTGGCAAATGGAATTGTTTTCCCTTTGCTCCCCCGACATTTGTGACAGAAATGCCTTAATTTATAGAAAATGTATCTGCCGTCGCTCCGGCCTGGGCACCCGCTGGCTCCTGCTGGGGGTGTCGGGTATGTCACATGGGTTTCAGCGCTCCGCGCGGCTTTCGTTTGTCTTTCGCTCCCGACACAGCACCGACAGGCGACAGCCGACAGCTCGAGGCAGCTACGATTTGCTGTCCTCCGTCCGTCCATCCGTCTGCCTGTCTATCTCTCTGTTCGTCTTGGTCCCTGCGGGGATCAGGGAAGAGTTCAGTTCAGTTCAGTTCAGCACAGTAGCAGCAGCAGCACGATAATCCCGGTACACACACACTCGTATGCACATATGGGTAAGCAGAGGCAAGCAGCCGCTCTAGGCCGCTCCTGGCCAGAAATGATTGAAGGATTCCCTCATTCCCTCCCCCTTTGCCGTGGAGTGCCCAGAAGCCAATGATACCCGTACTTGTAGCGGAAATAGCATCCGAGCACTCTGTTCCGTATATTTCCACTCCACAACGTAATTGATATTTTTCAAGTGTCTCCATCCCATCTATCTCATACACCCTGGTGCCCCACCCACCCATATGTAGGTAGGTATGTCTGTGGCAAATTGTGCAGAAATACTATTTCTCACTTTTCATCAATCCATTCCCATTGCCATATAGCCATGCCAGTACCCATTCCATTCCCATTTCCATTCCACATGGGCTGCTGATGCAGATGCATCTGTCGCTCTCGCTGTATATGTATGAACAGTTTACTCTCTCATTTTTGTTGGGGCTTGCACTCTACTCTTCGCATGTCTAAAACAGTGACACTTTTGAGTGTCACTGCAGCATCCAGTATCTTGAAAAAAGGTGCAAAATCGACATCCGATCTGGCCAATTAAGATGAATCATTTGCTTAAAGCTGAATAATAAATAATTATCACACAAGAAGAGAAATTGCCGCTTGTTTTTGTTTTCATTGGCACTTACACTCACTCTCACAAAAAAGAAAAGAAAGAAAAAAAAACTAGACAAATAAAACTCAAGCTGAATGGAACATCATGCCATGGGCACGGCACCATTTAGCTTTTCTTCACCTTTTTAATAATATTCCCATCAATGATAATACGCGCTGGAAGCACAGCTGAATCTGCGATCCAGTTTCGAGCTTTTTCTCACATATACACCTTTGATTCTCCACACACATAGGCTGCAATTTCCGGAATTTTTTTCCACTTTATATCAAATTTTTTAGTTTTACTACACGATTTCAAAAAACCTGCGCCAGCGCTGGCAGCTAAACGCAACAATTTTGTGCATTTAGACGCGTGCGCACCTACATATGTACATATCTCTTCTATCTCATAGCAAAAACGAGAGCGAAAGTTTGTGGGCGAATAGGCATACATATGTGTGTGTGTGTGATCACAGAGAAACGAGCGACCGTGGAAAGCTGTAAGCTGTGATAAGAGTGTATCAACGTGGACGGCTCAAAGCTTCTTCATCTCTCAGAAAAGAAGAAGCCAAAGTTTTCGGCCGCACAAGGGCAGAGCAGATCCCAGCGCATGCACATACATATGTACATATGTATGTAGGTATGTACGAGCAAGAGCGTAGATCACAAAGCTTATGTAGATCCAGACCTCTTCTTTTTCGCTGTTAGCTCGCTGCTAAATTAGCGTGCATCTGTAAACAGTCGTGAACTCACATGATTTCCTTTGATCTTAGTCACACAATAATTAAAACTTAAAAAACAGTTTAAAAATAAAT
The DNA here is from genome assembly GCA_035043285.1 of Drosophila subsilvestris. NCBI lineage: Eukaryota > Metazoa > Arthropoda > Insecta > Diptera > Drosophilidae > Drosophila > Drosophila subsilvestris. The sequence goes on along the minus strand of JAWNNB010001728.1, from coordinate 116,991 downwards.
TTTTAAAAAAATGATTAAAAAAATTAAAAAAAAACAAAATACACAAAAGAAATAAAGTTTATTTTGGTATGCATTCTTGCCGAGACTCAAACGGTATATTTGGCAGCTCCCAGCTCCTAAAAGTTGGTACCAGAAGCTCAAAGAGCTTCCAACATTTTCCACTTCGGGAAAGCCCACTGAAAATTACTCAGCAAATGGCTTGCGGCCAATTTGTGCAGGTAGCACAGAAGGCAAGAGCCTAGAAGCCCCCCACCCCCACTACTGCCAACGGGCCATTTCTTTGCCTTTCTCTGCTATTTACTTTGGCGGAGATCAAAGAGAAATTGTAACTAAATTGCCAATTACATATAAAGCAGGAGGACCTGGACAGGGAGAGGGGAGGTGAAACAAAGGGCTGGCGGCTGTTGGCTGTTGGCTGTCCCTGTCCCTGTCCCAGTCAGCCATTCACAATCCAATTGTGAATTCAATTTTGAAGTTGGCAACGCGGTGACAACAACATTTGTGACCGAAAAATAAGGCACTTCGAATGAGAGAGCCACACAAACAAACGAGAGAGCCACACATGGCGGGGCCTTTATTTAGGAAGTCCCTTTCCAAGGTGTTCTGAGACAGGGTGAGTCACATTCTCTACCACTACTTTGGCAACAACTACTCTCTTCAGAATATGCCTCACCTCATATTAAAAACATCCATCCCATCTCCACTCTCTATGTGTGTGTGTGTGTGCAGGGCGTAAAACGAATCTGTAGTAAATTCCTTGGGCGTTCTTTCTCTACACACTCCTCCCTCTTTGCCCTAAACTTTCGCCTCTCACTCGCCCACCAACGCCAGCGCTGATGCGTCGTCATCTTGTGCGTTTTATTGAAGAGAAATTGAATTAGTGGGAGCGCAGCGGCGGCGGCGGCGGCAGCAGCGGGAACGGAAGCGGTTGCTAAGCAGGAAATTGCCTGAAATCAGGCGCACGTAAGCCCCACCCATGGCTGTACTGCTGCTACACACTCCCTCCCCAACACCCACCATAGTGGGTTTCATTAACTGGAGTCATCGTCCTGCTCCTGGCACGCGTTGGCTTTATTGCTGCCGGAACTGCCGGAACTGCCGGAGTCTGCCGGCCCACGCCTGGCGGCTTCATTTGCATGCGCGCCGACAGCCAGTGGCCAGCCATCAGTAGCTCCTGGAAATGGCCCCTCGTTCCGTGTTAATGCATCTCGCACTTAAGCGCTATAGTTTTCGCCATCAAACTAATTAAAAGTTGCTTAAATAATGCGCAACTACTTTCCAGCAGCAGATGGCTGCCACGAGTATAGTCGTCACTGACGCTGCTGGTCATTAGCTGATTTTGATTGACCCTTAAAGCGTATCACTGAAAGTGCCGCCCACTGCCTCTGTGGTTTCAGTAGCAAAATATGGAAAATTAAAATGCATTTTCTATACGTTAATTGGAATTGGTGATTGGCAAGTGAAAGAATGCAGTTGAGTCAGTTCCGTAGAACCAAAATCAAAATAATAGAAAGTCAAATTTTAATGCCACACGATTTTCTTTTGGTCTTTGGTGGGACGAAAAAAGTTTTCTTGCTGATGAATTTTTGATGAAACATTGTGAACGTTTCTATGTACATTTAGCACACCATCTTATACATACATTTACAGTTACTGAAGTGCAGTTGGCGGGTTGGGGTATGGGGGTGGCTTCTGGGGTAAACGCAACTGGTGCGCACGGGGAACGTCGTGCACATGTGTGCAAGTAGCACGCGAAACGAAGCGTAAATGAATTTTTCATCCCTCCATTAAAACGTAAGTGCACATTTTCCGGCGCAGCGCACGAGACGCGCCGCCATTAAGGCAAAGGAAGTGGCCCCACAGAGCAAGCCCTGGAGATTATGGGTGTGAGAGCGTCTGAAGTTTGGTTTCGTTTCGTTTTTTTTTTTTTTAGATTTTGTAGCCACCAAAAACCCTGCGCTTTTCAATATCCGATTGATGGAATAATCAATAACCGATGGTCCTTCTCATCCGCAGATTACATGCAGGCGCTGTGCAAAAATCATTTTCTGCAGCAGCTATACAGGAAGATCGACGGCGCCGTTCTCTGGTCGCAGAACGAGCGCAACTTGGACTGCGTCATCACGTTCCAGACACACTCGGTGCTGCAGCGCTTCATGCTACGCTTCGACATGCTCCAACTGGACTGCAACGACCACCTGCTGGTCTTCGACGGCGCCCATGCCGTCTCCACGCCCAAGGTAAGTCTATCCTTTCAGCATAATTGCTTTGCTCTGGCTCAACAGCATCCCGGTAGACCACGTCTCTGAGATTGTTCTTGGCAGGAGGCACAGGGACAAGGGACGGGACTACGTGTCGCACATTTTTATTAGCGAAAACGCTAATTTGCATATGCTAATCGAAAAGGTAGCGGATCCATCTACCATCCAAACCCACATACATATACTCGTATATGCATAGGTGGATCCCACATAGCTTTATTGATTTGCTCGGCAATAGCTGATGCACGGTGGGAGTCGAAGCGAAACAACTTTGAGCGAACAATTAGATTGTGCTACAAATTTGCATACCGTGTCCCACAAAAGTCTACATTCACTTCGTCATCTGACATATTGATTAAGGTGGCACACTGCTAGCAAATATTGAAAGGATCAACAAAATGCTGAAGCTGAAAGCATCAGCATCAAAGGAATGCCCAAAATGGAGTCTTGTTTTATAGCTAAAATATAACTTGTACGTAGAGTTTTTGCCCTAACTGTAGGTACATGCTGTATTGGTAGTCACAGCGCATTTCATTTCATTCCATCGATGTGAGCATACTGTGAGAGTATGCAAATCCTTGCACATGTGAGGCTGTCTGTTGGCTTCCATTTCCATGCCATGGAGCAGTAGTAATTGTGTACAGTAATTGGGTTGGGTTGGGTGTCTATGTTTGCGTACAGTAGATTGAATTATTAGGAGCTGAACTGTAAAACAGACGAACTCAAATTGGCATTAAGCATACATACATATGTACATATGTACATACATATGTAAATATACTTAAACAGGTGCCCGTATATGTCTGCTCCTTGGCTTGCTTAAATTACTCTTGTTGTGGGGAGGGGGAGGGAGCGTAGTAGTTTATTTATTTGATGTATCAAAACTTTCGCTATAAAAAGCACTCAAGTATAAATATTTATTCGAATGCTTACACGTCAAAACCATAAATTGCCAGTATAAACAAACATTCACAGGGAATTTTAATTCGATTCACTTGAGTTTCGCACTTGAGTTTGTTCATATAGATAGAAATACATATGAAAATAAGTTTAAATATCAGTGAATGAAAACTGTGTGCTTGAAGTGTAATAAATAAACGATTCCCCATGTCTGTATCCTCTCTATATCTGTTCTATAGCTCTTCTTAAGCAGTTCAATGCTGAAACATTATGTGGTAGTAGTAGTAGTAGGAGCAACCGGTGCCAGCATTTCCCATATCGATTAAATTGGAGACCTCCCTGGAGGCAGCGGTATCCCATTAAGTAATGTTCAAGGAATTGAGAGATGATATGCCATCACCAGCATCTACATACATACATATGTACATCTAGATATACATATACATATATGTACATACATAGTTTGAGAAAGTGCATCACATGCCGATAGTTAGGGCCAATTATTGCTTAGTTTGCCACAGCCGAAGGCCGGGCAGGGAGTGGGCGCAGGGCGCACCACAATTTGCTAGCCAACTGTGAATTCTACTGCCGCACCATCAGCGCCACCCACATTCACATTCACATTCGCATTCACATTGAGGCACCCAACCAGCCAACCAGCCACAGCTACCGCATTATCCAGATCACGTTGATGCTTCTGACATTTTAGGTTCAATCCCTGTGGGGCCTCCGCTATGCTCCACATACTCCACACACACACACACACACCCATACACGCACACAAAGGCATAATTTTGTCGCTGCAACATTTGCAATGATGACAGCCAGCAAAGAGTGGGGGAGGGGGTTGCGGTACCAAGGCTTCACTGCGGCTGCATTGCGGCGAAGGCTGCAAGCTGCCAACTGCTCCTCCTGCTGCTCCACCTCCTACTTCTGCTGATGGCTCTGTGATTTTATCAGCAACAATTTCCATTTTTCATTCGTCGCTCCAGTCCCCCCCATACGATACCCACACTGCATTATTTACTGTGGGGTAGAGGCTGTGGTGGGGTGTACTGTGTTGTGTGTGGGCTGTGGGCTGTGCAGCGTGAGGCAAGTAGGAAAGTGGCCACAAATAGAGTGCGCATAAGCCAAATCCTTTATTTGCCAAAAGGAAGCAGCACAGCGACAACGATGGCGATGGCGCCACTAAAAAATGTGCATAAAAATTTTCAGCCAGAAAATTAGAAAAATGCAGCGAGAATCCTCAGCGGCTGCACTTTCCCCAATATACCCTCTCTAGAGGAAACCTTGAAATTTATGGAAAACAGAAGAAATTCCGTTGCGGAATGCCGGCTACTGCCGCTGTCATTTTTTTGTCGCCTCTCTCTCTGGTACGACCTCATTTCAGAATGGCGACGGCACTGGGCCACTGCCAAAGCTCTCTCTATCTCTCTCTCTGCCACCTATCGAGGGGCAGCAGAAGCCGACGCCAGAGAATAAGTTTTGGTAATGGGAAATTAGAGTGCAGCTCCACTTTTATAAGTGAAACTTTGTGGCTTCTTAGACATCCGAACGATCGTTCCTATGACAGGTAAAAATATCTACGTGTTCGGCCTTTCATAATGGTCCAAAAATTGTGCCACTGTGGGTCACGGATCCAAATTTGATTGAACCACTGCAGCGCGCTGAAGTGAATCCGCCTTTAAATTGGGGCTGCTGTACGCGAAGTGCTGTGCCTCCCTTGGGAGTTATCTTTTAGTGTGGGGAACCGTCAGCGAATCACACAAAGCATTCTTAACGAGCGAGCATCAATATCGATGGCAGCTGAATTAACTTTAATTATGAAAGCTGCTGAGTGTACGCATGACGGCAGGAAGCAGGCGGCAGAAGTCAGCAGTGATTTGAGGCGCTGCTGCCTTTTGACAAAAAACCAAATAACGAAAGCTCATCGTAAATAAGTTAGGAGGCGAAGAGCCCCATAAAAGCGAAAGTATCATAAAAGCCGCCCAGCCGATTCAAGTGGGGGAAAGCAACGGGCAGGCAGGGCATAACAAGAGGAGTTCAACAGGCATCGTTGCTCAATGGGCATTTTATGGGCACCGACGTCAAAGGATGGGTGGAGGTGGAGGTGGTGGTGGGGCAGGGTCTTAAATTCAGACAAGGCCCGCATGCTCATTCGACTTTATTGGCAGCACAAACAGCCAGGCCATAGCCAGAGCAGAACCATTATATGGATGCATTGCCGTCTGTCGAGCTGAACTCATTGATCGGGTTTTTGAACTGATAATAAGGATAAGCAGAATCGAGATAGCTAGGGGCTGCAGATACATAGATAAATATATACGGGATAATAGTGATAATAAACACTGATTCCTATGCAAGCAGATACTAAAGGACCGAGCTATCACCCAATTGTATATCTGTCTATTAGCGTTACTTTCTGCTTATGTTTAAGCTAAGTTTTGGCCTAGGAATACCCAGAAATCTGGAATAAATACGTGCTCGCATTCCCACTACTTATTAGGCTCCTTTTTTTCATGCGTCTTTACCTTTTTCCTGACTGCCATTGAAATCATTTCAATAAGCACTCAAGAGGGGATATACATACATACGTACATACAATATATATATATATATATATATATATACAATATTTGTCAAGTGACTTGTTTTGCACTGGCAGTTCCCCACTCTTTTCATCTTTTGGTGTCCTCCGTCTCTGTGCATATCTGAAGGATGCAAAAGTTAAGAAGTAGTCGACCTGCGGCATTTTCCACCTAAGCAGCTTTCGAAAGTAACACACCCCCCCAGTGGGACTGGCCCTGGCGTTGCCTGGGACTGTCTGGGCGAATGGGCAGGATTTATGAATTCGACTGCCACTTGAGCCACTCCTCGCCAGAGCCGGCAAAGTGGCGAAAGTATGTAAATTTGCTACATGCCGGCCACAGCAAAGGCGGGAGGGTGAGTCCAGAGAGTGGCGCAAGGACCGACGAAACCGAATGCTATTTTGCGAACATGTAAATAGTTTTCGACAAAAGGAGTTGTCACTGCCTCAGTGGGGGGAAGCCGCAAAAATCCAAAATTAAAATGTTCCAGCACACACACACACACATGGCAGGCAGGAGACAGGAGGCAGAAGGCGGCATGACACAAAGCGAGGCGCTGCACAAAAAACCGAAGAAAAGTTTTGCATTTTCGGGGCTGCAACAAAATTAAAATATGGCACAAAGCGCGCCACGTCGAAGATGCAGGCAGCCACACCACCGCCCCCTCTGGACACACAGACACACGAGCCAGAGAATCAGTGTAACAGGAGCAGGACCAGGGCCAAAATCAGGACCAGGACCAGGACCAGAACGTTGTGTCAAGAAAAGCAGCCACAGCAAAGCCTACAAACGTCTCCTGCGGTGGTTCGGGGGAGGCAGCTGATGAACCCTTGGTGGAACTTTCATGAGGCAAAAACCAACAACATTAAAAATTTACACAGCAACGGAAAAGGGTGCGGGTGCGGGTGCGGTTGCGACGTGACGCATATACACGTGCCACAGTAGCAGAGGGAGAAGGAGGTGGAGGAGTTGTGGGAGGTGGGAGGTGGAGACGTCATCATCATTTTGCACTTTGTGGCGTCGACGAGGAGGAGGATGGCGATGGCGATGACGATGACGATAACGTGACCGAAACCAACAGACGACCGACAGTGGGAAAAGTTGCACATTTTCCAGCATGATTTAATTTAAATATTAAGAAAGTATTTCTCTTTAGCACTTGATTGGATGCATCGGGAATACATACATATATCTACGTATATGGCTATCTGTGATTATATTTGCATTTGCATTTGGTTTTCCCTTTTGCAGATTGACATCTCGTGTCGCAACACAAAGAACACCGTCAATGCACTGCTGACGCGCACAAACTTTGTGACCCTGAAGTACGTGACCGACGGCTGGGGCACAGATGCGAACGGTTTCAAGCTGGTGATTACATCGGTCAAGGATCCCAGTAAGTGCCAGCAGAGCCACTGCTGGACAATATCAATTAATTTTCTTTGTGTCACTTTCAGAGCACACCTGCAAGGACTTTACCTGCGCCACGCGGGAGTTCTGCATACATCCCGATCTGCTCTGCGATGGCGTCAATCACTGCGGCGACAATTCGGATGAATCAGTGCAGAATCTGTGCCAGAGTGAGTCTGCCCCCACCCACCCTACTTTTACTTGCAGTCTTTATACCATAAGTTCACTCCTTCCAGGCGAGGCAAGCAGCACTGTGTTTGGCATGGACATGACCTGGTTCGTCCTAATCGTTGTCGGCGTTCTGCTCGTCCTGAGTGCGCTCATCGTGGCCGTGGCTATCTGCGTGTGTCGGCGGCAGGACGAGAATACCTCCAACCAGAACACAGCACTCCAGCGTAAGGCGAAACAACTAAATCGAAAATCAAATGCCAGCGGGCCACTAATCCAATCCAATTGAATCTTTGAAATGTTTTTGCAGTTCATCATAATGCCGACACAAATGGGTCGTCGAAACATCTGCACTACCATGGCATTAGTGTCGGCGGCACGCTGACGCGGGAGCACACACAACTGCCACAACAGTCGGGAAACTGGCATCACCCTGCGGGACCATCCGGGTACCACCGCATTCCACACAACTACTTGAAGATGGCCACCAAAGTCCGTCCCATTTGGTGCTTGGCAAATTCCGTCAATTAGGTCAAGATCTTTCACAAAACTCTGCCGGCCTCAGCCAGACGAACATTGCCGGCTCCGGCAATCATCAGAATGCCAATGCCGCCAATGCTGCCCAAAAAGACGAATGGTTCGTCTAGAAGGGGCAATGTCAACGTGTGGCATTTGTGGCATGAAGACACTGTGAAAGAACGGAACCAATTGACTTGAGCACAATAATCTGTACTTGAATAAGTAATATTATGGATATTTGCAGAGCATTAAATGAAGTGAGTTCCAACAAAATATTGTTCAATCTATAACTGATACTGATACTCAATTTCGTTTCGCATTGCAGGACTGTATGACTATATTTAACAACAAAAATAATGTGGACATCACCGCGCAGGGTGTATTATTAAGAGATCTCTCCGCGTACCCAAGCAGAATCTCGAAAGCAGCGTTGGGCAGTTGGTCCAGAGTATCTGTACTCTGTACTCCATTCTGTCGGATAACCAATGCAATTGTACATAGTTTATAAATACAAATATCATTTAATGGATTAATCTTACAAGCTGGCTAACAAAACAGAACCTCCCTCCCTTCCCATGTATCCCTAAAACCGTAAACAAAATAATAACTAGGGAAGTCCTCGTCTTAATTTGTTGGCATTTATTTACTAGAATAATTACGCGAGGTGTACGAATAGAAAACCAATTAGACTTCAATTATTGCTCTTGGATTATGGATTATTATCGTCTTGGTTGGCATTGTTGGGCGTTGGGTGTTTGCTGCGTTTAATGTACAAAAGAACAAAAGTTCTTCAATTTATTGTCAGAGTCGAGGAGTCGAAGAGTAGAGGAGAAGTCAACTAACATTTGAAAGATGAACAACAATCGTAAGCATTTAAACAAAAAAAAACAAAACCGTAAAAAGTATTAAAGATCAACGAAAACACTGTCATTAGAAAGAATACAACTTCCGCATATATGTATGTACTCTGCATGTATGTATGTATGAGAAACCCAAATATTTATGGGGTTTTTTTTACAAACCAAAAATTAAGCTGAATTCTTAATGCAAAATGGACACAAGAAGGACTCAACCAAAACAAGGGATGTACATAAGTAGTCGACAATATACATAACATACATACTCGTAATTACAGAACAAATACATACAATACATACAGCTGCAAAAGCAGGAAGTTAACTCCAACTTCATAATACCCACTTCCATTTGTCCACTTTGGGGAGGCCACACAGAGACTCCGCAGACCATTCACGAATCATCCAAAACACACACAAAAAACAAACCAAAAACCAATGCTAACGGATATATGTATTCTCTGAGACATTAAGGACAATACAGTGAAAACTTTTTGCTTTTGATACAACTAAATTGAGAACATAATCGATGGACATGGAATGCATTTGTAACCTACAGATACATAGATACTCGTATACATACATATGTCCGCATTGAATAACAATTTTCTACAATCAACCAGAGGAATTCTACACTAAATTAAACAAAACAAAAAAGTACATAAACCGAAGAGAGTTGAACATTTTGCTACAAAATCGAATGATAACGATGATCATACATATATACTTATACATATTGACGATGAATGGATGGAATAAAGCTCGAGTAAAACCAAAAAAAAAACTAAAATGCTTCAAAATGATTGTAGTACTTCCCGCCGTTAATATTTTTTTAAATATATCATACATACTACAAACACAAACAGCAATGGAAAAACCTAATACAAATCTAAATAATAATAATAATAATACTAATCCTAAGAGCCGTACGTAAGAACGAAACCCTTTTTGCGCTGCTAGAATTTGTCTTTCAAAAAATATGTACTTCCATAGGCCAAGTTAGCAAACCCCCTCCCCCTCCGCCTAACCGTTTTATGGTTCTTCAATTCAATAATTTTATCTGAAACAAAAACAAAAACAACTAAAAACCATCAAATTTGTTCGTTTGAGAAAATTCAAACTACTAGAAATATCCGAACTACCACAACTAGTCGGAAGGAATACGAGAATAAATGCGATTATGTCAAATTAAATTAGTTTTGTACTTAGCAGTAATGACAACCTACTCACCTAGGCATAATTTCCGCTGAATGTATGTATCAGTGATCATCAGTAACCAGTATCTCAGTATGAGTATCAGTTTGACTTATCCCCTCGTTTTTTGCCCGTGCGTCTTATACATATAAAATCTATAAGCATAAATTATAGCAAAATGATAATTATGATAAATTGAATTTTTAACCAAAATTATAAGCAAATTGTATTAGGCGTCAAATTTTAGAAACGAATAAAACCGAAAACGGAAAACGGAAAACGAATATCATGTGTATGAGATAGGGGAAACAATTAAATCCAAATAATGAGAAATATGGAGACGGATAATAAACGATGATACTACATTATAACTGAATAATCACAAATGAAATGCTAATTTATGCAATACAGGAAATATTGAATACAAAATACTGAAAAATTATGCGTCAAGTCAAGTAAAATGTTTAGGCAAAAGACAAATTGTAATTGTATTGTAATATCGTAATCGTAATTGTAATCGTAATCGTAATAGTAATCGTAATTGTAATCTTAATCGCATGCCTACTTCTCACTGGTGAAAATCGGCCTAGATCATATCGTTATCGTTACGTTACAGTACGGTGTCGTATATGAAAGTGTAGTTAAAATATACATACAATAATATTATATGCAGCATATAAATACAACTAAATCGGATCGGAATAGTTTTGGATCCTGATCTATCGATACCACACAGATCCACCCCACTCCCTTCGATTTTGTGTATATTTACATGATGGGCATATGGGATAGGATAGGGGCAGCCCAGAGGGTGGTGGTGAGAAGAGCTTTCGTTTCCCAATGTAAATGTTAAAATGTGTTAAAATTAAACCTTTTTACTGTCTACACTCTCTAAACACTCTCGAAAAGACTTTGCCGCAAAATAGTCTTAACTTAAATTACTATTTATTGTATGTATGTACCGTGTGTGCATGTGTGTCTGTCTGTACACATTAGGCATTAACGACAGTATATTCCCCCTCAAGAAATTAAACAAAACACAACCATCCATGAAGGCCACACCCACACCCACAAACATAAATATGATTCAACCAGTTGCGTTCCCTCACACTTTTAAGTTCGATTGCAACTTGCTTGGATTCTCGCAGAGTACTTATTATATAGAATAAATAACTACATACATACATATGTAGGTTCACATGGCCATACAGATTAGGCCTCGGGTAGTGCAAATGTTAGCCGGACGGACGGACATATGGATCGAGGCGACACTCCACTAGGGAGTTTTTAGTTTCGTTATCGCACGCATCACCAAAAACCAAAAACCAAAATCCGAATGAATGTCCGCAATTATTTGAGTGTACGAGTGAGTATGCTGTTAGTTGAAATAAAGTTAATACGAGTATGAGTACAGCAACAACAACAGTGCGGTGCGAGGGAAAGGCACCCAAACTAGTACCCATAGTATTCGCAAAACGAATGAATTACTTGAGAGGCCGCGTAAGGTAATGCTTAGCTTTGTGTTAAATTGCTGTTGAATATAAATGTACTTGTACAATGATAATAATTATGATATGATGGCATTAAACATACTGAAAACACACACACACAGCAAAAAGCAACAAAAGCAAACACACCCCCAAACCACACAACAATACAATAACAGCAAATGAAACCCAAATCCAAAATGAAACTAATTATAATGAAATAAAGAATATAAAACGTTAAAACTAAACGAGTTTCTATGCTTCAACTGAAAGGGATGACACACATATCGCATCGTTTATGGATCCACATATGTAAGAATCCAAGTCCCAAGCTGCAACAGCTTTTTTCCTAAGAAATATGGGCACAAATGGTATGGATTATGTATCTACGACTATACAACTACCAATATGTTTCTCTCTTTATCTATTCCTAGTATGCTCGTCAATGCCTTGGACAGCAGCTAAGTCGATCCCGATAATCCAATAACAAGGTACACAGAGTCTTCAGCAAGGCGCAAAGACTTGATTTTCGGTCCGCCATATCCAATAACAAAATGGAATTTGTTCCTGTTGCAATATGTTGTTAATTTATAGTATTTCTGTCTTTATTTTTGCATATTTTTTGCCCAATTAAGGTTGGCGCAATGCAAATTAATTCCATGAAACTGAACTCTCTCGGTTTTTCATTTTATTTATTTATTTTTTATTACATAGATATGCTTGGTTATGCTTGGCATCTCGTATAGTTATTCTATTCTAGACGAGAGTCTTATGGGATGGCGCCTCTTCTTGGTCAGAGTACAAAATGAGTTCAATGTTCCGCATGTGGCGCTGCTTCTGCTGCCGCCGCTTGAGATGGATTTGTGCGAGTGCGTTGAGTGTGGCCACAACAAAGTAGGCGACCATGGCAACGGCACAAAGCTCGAAGGCGTGCATCACGAGGCTAAGGCTGAGGCTAGTAGCGGAGGAGTCATCGCCCTCGCCCTGCCCGTTGCTGTTTCTGTGCATATGCTGCTTTGTGGACATCAAGAAGTCTTTGAAGAGCGTCTGTAGGTGGGCGCCAAGCCAGGGCAGCCTGCCCAAGCCATTGGCCAGGCCATTGACTAGATGGTCGCTGAATGACACTATCACGCATACTTGCTGAATGGTTGCCTTGATGAGCGCCTTGCCGATCATGGTGGCCACAAAGAACTTCCAGAAGGGCACCAGAAAGTGGCCGCATGTGATGCCAGCCAGATCGAAGAGGGGATTGGGCACGCTGGCACAGAGAAGGATGCCCAGGAAGCCCACACGGCGAACCATGCGCTCCATGCACAGTTTTGCACCATCCAAAACATTGAAATGTTCGATACTCGTACTTCTATTCCGCTTAGTCTTTTGCAATTCCAGCTCCTGAGGCTGCTCGACCTCACCGTCCAACTCATTGCTGGATAGTCGGGCACTACGGGCCATAAAGTATGGTGGCAGCTCGCCTATGGCCGTGCCAATGCCCCAGAGCAAGGCCTCCGGTCGTACCTTTGACAAAATGCTCCAGATATCTGGAACCTGCCGCATATACGGCTCTTTGGGGCAGACCTTTTCGTCCGGATACGGCGGCTCAGGGAACTTCAGGGTCTGGCACTCGTAGGCCGCCAATGTGACGGCGGCAATGTGTGGCCCCAAGTATAGCAGGAATGTGTGCAGTCCCGTGCCAAAGCCCACTGACGAAAGTACGCCCAGCAGCAGCCAGTACAAGGCGAATCCCAAATTCTGGAGGGCGAGGCTCACGTAACTCTCATGTGGTCCCGGCAGTATGCAGACTATACCTAGAGCCAGAAGACTGCCCAGCAGCCATTTGTTCAGCAGCCGGTTAGCGTAAGAAAAAAGAAAGCCGACGGCCTCCATGGTTCCATACTTCAAAGTCTGCCAGGGCCGGCGCCACAGTACTAGAGATCTTCTCTCCAGTTGCTCCTCCGCACGTTCAGTCGACAAGTCCTGCTCCTGCTCCTGCTCTGTGAGCAACATGCCCGACGAATCAGTGAAATCTGTGGCAGTTCCAGGATTCATTTTTAGTCTCATAATCTTATTTTTGAAATCAGATTTACGGATATACTTCTTTATCAAGGCGTTGTTGATGCGTTTGCTAGGCTCCGGCTTAGGCCTTTCTATTCAAAAAATTATCCCATTTCAGAGCCTTCAATGAGCATTAAATTTCAGTTTCCATTTTTCTATAAACAAGTTATCGAACCCGTTCCCATTCAACTCCTATACATATGAGTTCCCATATAATATTATAAACAATCTTTGGTTGCCCACAGATTGAATCTGGCCACCCGGCCCTTGTGTAAACAAACTTTATTTTCTCATAGTAATATACATACATATTTTCTGTTTGCGGCCACCGAAGAATCTCGCCTCACAAGCTCTTGCGCCGCAGCTAAGGCCCAGCTTTCTGCAGACGCTGCAATTTTTAATTTCACAATTCCCATTCTCGATGCCCGATCCGATCCAACCAGTATGTTTATGGAAGCTTTTCGAAGGGGAATCAAAAGGGTTTTATGAGAATACATTTATTTGAGATAAGTCAGTTGATATCCCGCAGCAGAACCGTCGAGTTCAATCCAATTCGGTCCTTTTAAATCGCTATAGTGGCAATCGCAGCCGTAGACATTTGCCATTTAAATTTGTGAATTCCCCGAAAGAAGACAGAACAGAGAAAATCGTCAAGATGTCGCTTAAATTCAACGAGGCATTTGATAAATTAATGGAAAAAATACCAAGATTTTGTTTGCCAGTTCCGAAACAATGTTCCAAGGATACTGAAGAGATTGTCCAGAAAATAAATCAAGCATTCCACGACATAAACTCCATTTTCCAGGGCACTCTAATGAATTTGAAAGAAACATGTAAGTTTTACATTCTTTTCGATTATATCCGTAAACCTAATGTACATTTTTCCATGGTCCTAAAGTTACCATTCAGGACGATTCTCGAGGGCTTCTACTTAAAATGCCATTCAAGATTACTCCGATTGAAATAGGCCATAACGAACACGTAACGGCTTACCAATTGAAGGCAGATGTAAATCACCCAGCTGTACGAAACGGATATGTTATTTACGATTTGATAATATTTATGTTTTTAATGGATTTAAAAAGAGCTTTTGCCCGTATTGGTCAGATGAATTGTGAGAGTGGCGAAAAGTACACCCTCAGCGTTATGGTTGAAGATAGAAATGGCATACCAATATTTACCATTAATGCCATTGGCATAAACTTTCAGGTCATTATGTTCACATTTACACTCACTTATACATTTTCGAGTGATTCTAACATCTATTCTGGCACTATGGGGCGTTTTGTGGTATTTAATAAGACCACTCCAGAGAACGACTTAAAAGATGTACGTAACGTGATAGATTTGATTATGCATTTAAATGGTAGTAAGCCCGAAGAATACCCCGGTTTATTATTTACTGTTGTTAAATTTACACATACTTTTAACTCTTTTAGCGAAATGATCCTTGAGGTGAGTATAGCCCAATAACTAAATTCATTCCAATTCATTTAAATATTTTCAGGCTCTAAAGCACGTAATTTCTGAGACTAACAACACTGGACGCTTGTCCTTCGTGTACAACAAGCTAATGCATTTTAAGCAAACTGACAGTGTGGACCTTGCTGAACTTATGGCCTTGTGTGGCCTACATTAAACGTACGAGTTAATCATAAATAATACTATGTGTATAAATACATATGTATGCTTTGTTCTACCTTTTGTATATTCGATACTTTAAATAAAGCAATCAAATGTCTCGATTTCGATTCCTTAAAGTCACCAGCTTAAGCTATGCGATCGCACAAAATATTTACAATGTCTAAGCATTTTTGTTATAGTTTTCTGCGTCTTTGATTTTTATAATTAAAGAAGATCGGTTGCAACTGAAAAGCAGCTGGACTCATCGTCATTTCAGGTTGCATGGTGCACGGTGCCATAGTCAGGAAGGGTCATACTTCGCACGCACCCTGGGACGCACGATAATAAAAGTCGCACGATATAAGGTTTGGAAAAAGTGGAAAGTTTATCGAGATTTGTTCAGTTCACTACTTTCATATTGTAAGACTTGTATACAAAACTAAACTAAAAAACACTGACTTAATCAATATAAACGGAAACCAAAATTAGCCATTCATTCATTTGTGGATATTCCTGTCAATTTCAGGAGATTATTCAGAAGCGTTTAAGAGATCGATATCATCCATGGCCTTGAATTGCCAGAGGGTCATGGGACCAGGCGGCACTGACATTAGTTTTCCCTCAAAATCCTCACTAATTGATGCCTCCGCGTGCTCATCCTCGCAGCGATATTTAAACGCACTGATCTGATTTATAAAACGGTCGATTTCTGCTCTCTCCTTGGACCCAGCTGCCGCTTCTTTTAAGCTGCAAATCGACTGAGCGCTGTAAAGAAATTAACGATCCATTCAAATAAAAATAAAATTTGGATAATCTTCTGGACCTACATTTTTAGGAAATGAGCTTCTTTTAGACGCATATTGGCCACAAAAAGTTGCAGATGTTGCAGCGGCAGCAAGCGGTTCTCTTGGGCATTGGTTGCCTCCAATCTTCCAGCGCCCATTTTCTTAATCAAGAGATTCAGCGAACGATTGAAAACAGTCCAGCGCAGAAGCCAAGCGTCCACGGCGGAGGCATTGCCATCGATAATCCGCAGATGGGCATTCATCGTAGCGGCCATCCGTTTATTGACATTGGTTTCGTTGCCGAAGCGCAGCTGGATTACCGACAGACAGTGGACATAGCAAAGAAGGCGGTGCTCTATCAGAACGCCAACTAGTAAATCAAGCTCTGGCCGAAGGACTTGCGAGTCAGTTCCCACCACATTGTACTGCAACAGTGCTCTCCAAATTCGGTTGTTGGGCAACGCGATCGCATCGCAAGCGAGCATTTGACGAAACAGCAAGTGCATCTCTTGAATATAACTCTGGGTGAGCTGATCGCAACTTGGCTGCGATCCCGACGGAGTGACTGTCAGACACATAAGGAGTGCGTCGTATGTGGGAGCGTCCAGAGGAAAACTATTCCTCAAGCCAATGTGTAAGATGACAACAGAGCAGAACATAAACTTGGTTCGCTTGAAGCTCTCCTGTGTGGGGTTGGAGAGCTCATAAACGCAGAAGTCGCGCAACTGCTGGGCCAATCCAATCACATCTTTGTGCTCCTTGTGCAGCCTGATGAGCATGAAGGCCAAGCTTTCCGAGCCAAAGTTACCTACAAAGCAGTCTGTGATTAACACGGCACGGCTAGAATATGACACGCTTACTCAGGCTGTCCTTCTGTTGTGGTGTTTCCAGCAGATTGAGGACTAAGAAGTCTAACATTTCAACCAGACGGTCCCCGCTTAGCTTGTTGGCCCTAAGAAGAGCGTGCAGGCGACGCAGGCACTGTGCATAGGCATCCAGCAGCTCCTCCCTCTGTGCAGCCCCCAGGTCACTGGCACTCATCTGAGCCAGTAGCTGGCCGTGCTGATATAGCACAGATCCTGCAGCGGTTATGTGTGTCTGTCTGTTGCCAGTTGCCTTCACGGAGCGGGATAGATTTATGTAGAGGCCGCTGAATTCCGAATCGCCTAGCGTTTCATCGTGTAGAAACTTATCCAGGCAGAATGTCTCCAGGGTCAGCAGCAGCTATGCAATATACAGATATACATATGTATGTAGTATGTATTGAGCAACATTATTTAGACTGTTCGTGGGACACAAACCTCGAGATTATTTGAGGCCACAGACATGAAATCTACGGCGCTGTAGACACTGTAGAGCACAGGTCGGGTACAACTTTGGTGGTATGAGGACGAAATGAGATGCGGCCAAATACGCAGAAGCTCGTGCACCTGTTTACGAGCTTCCTCCGAGGTGGAATATTCAAGCCAATACAGGTCAAAGAGCACGCATACGGACTGTGCGGCTATGACGCTCAGTTCGATGCGCACTTGCTGGGAAGTGAGCACAAACTCGTAGACCTCGAACCGCCGCACCGATGGAAAATGCTGCATGATCGCCTTTAGGTAGCGGGTCAGTTGGGCCCTGAACTGCGCAAAGCTGGGATTCCGACGGGGGCTGTACTGAGTCTTGACGTACGTCTCCAAGATGTGCATAACTATTTCCCTCTCATTGTACTGGCGCTGGGCCAATTCCACGTAGAGCTTCGCTGCCATGGACCAAACCATGGTAAAAGCTTGTGGCAGGCGAAGCAGCAGCTCCAGGATAATTTCGTGGAATCGCGTTGGAAACCGTTCAGCACTGACAATGTGTCTGGAAACGCATCGGGACGGATCGGTTAATGAATGAGGAAACAACTTTTACGCCACTCTAGCTTACCGCTGGAGCGTCCGTATGTACAGGAGCGTGGTCATAAGCAGGGCTTTGGATTTACTCGACTTAAAAACCTCAAAGTGTAGCGCCAGAAACCTATCAGTGATCAGCTCATTGGTAAACAGACGCAGATACAGATTGCCACTTCGATCACGCTGCTGGTCCTGGGCAAACTGATTGAGCATGTCTTCCAAGAACTTGTAGGTCATGATGTAACTATCTTCGTCCTCCATCTAAAATTAAGATTTCACTCACGAATGATTGCTGGGACTGATTGGTGCAGGGCATACTTACCACAATGGCCAGAGCACAGTAGACAAAGTCCAGCGCAGAGTTCTCCACGCTGCAGAATGTCCCAAAGTGCTCCCGAAACATGTCCAGCATGGGTTTTAGAATATGTTGACTAGTCGCCTGGTAGCTGCAAATATCAGAAGGGAATTTTTGGATCTCAAACGCGACACTGTGCTCTGTGCTCACTCACAATAGCCCATAGCGTGCGTCAATGGTGAGCGTGAGGCAAATTTGCTTGAAGCCTCCAAACTCATCGTTGTATGTGGGCAGCAGCTTGGACAGCCCGCAGAGTATGCTGAATGCTACGGTAGATTGTTTTTCAATTAGCTAGCTCTTGTTGGTGATTCGTGGAGGAGGGTAAGCACTTACACATTCTGGCCACTGGCTCGCAGAGGTACTTATCACCTGCGCACGGGTTCAGCTGCATTGTGGTGCATATGTAATGCACCACTTTCGTCCATGTAAGCACCACTTTTACGTAGCAGGACAGTGGGTCGGTCAGCTCGTCGAAGCGCTTGGCAGCAGGCGTATCCGACTCGCTCTTGTCCCCCTCAAAACTCTTCGCATAGCGGGCCAGTAAAGTGGGCAGCTTCTTCAGAAAAGATTCCACGGCAGTCATCACAAAGGGCACAGCATCGAATATGTAGTTGGGGTTGTCGTTGCGATACGGATGATCCTGCGTTTTCCGGAACGCCTTCACACTCACGTTGAACTTCAGTCCCAGCACGTGGAAGCACTGGCCCACAAACTGATGCGACACCTTCGCATGCCAGTTGTAGGGATCCGCGAAGATGGCTTCCATAAAGGCAGTGGCGTATTCCCGCACTACATACTATACGCGGAAAATGGTTTGGTAATCTTCTGGTGGGGATATCACTGCACGCTGCCTGCACTCACCTTAACACTGCCGCCCGTTGAAATGACAGTAACGAAATCCATTTTAAACAGCTTGTTTCAACAATTTTGGGATCAGTGCGTCCCGTTAGCCCGCTACAGTTCTGGCAAAGTTTAAATTATCGGCGTCATCACAAAACGCGCAAAGTTTCATTTTGATAATAGTGATATTAGTATGACCAGACATCAGGCCGCCAGGTACTCAATAGTGTCATCTCTAAAATGTATTCGCATTCATCTCAGTTTTCAGTTTAATTTTAGATTAATAGAAGTTGTTTATTCTTAAATTCAAAACTAGACTGCAAGATAAAGATGATATGCAACACAACTATGTTATGTTGAATTCCACCGGGCTATACGATTACACCATCGATATATACCTATTTCTTTACCAACACTTCCACACAATCAAATTTGAAACAAAGCGGGACAAGAAAAGAGCTGCGAGATCACAAAATTTAATTGCCGATCCATTGTATTTTAATTATAATTAGAAATTAGGCCGAAAAGAAATCTAGCAAGGAATGTACCCTTCACTCAAAGAGTATAGGGTTATATTAGAGCTCCGAAACGATTCGGAGAGAGCTACTTCAATATGAGCACAAATTAGGAGTGTAACGGAAAATTAGAGGGAACCATGGAACGATGCTTGTCTATTTTGATCAAGTGCATGTGCATACATACAATTAACGCGAAAGAAGGACAAATTCCAAGACTTTCAATGCGTTCACTTTTACTGCGACACTGCATGGAGCCTCCTTCTTTCCTTGTCGGGAACGCCCGCTTGGACCGGATGAAATTACTTTGCTTTTTGCTCAGCTTCCTTGGAGGCAATTGGAATGTGTCAGAACGTACGATTGTTGTATGTTAAAGAAGATCCTTGGCAGATGAGATTTCCAACAAACAGTTTATTCAATAAAATTAGCATGTATGTTCACACATATGTACATCTTGAAAGGATCAGGAAAAGCATAACACATATTGCTAAATGCATATATTTACAACGAACCTGTGCGTGTGTGTGTGTGTATGTAATACGATCGATAAAGTCCACACATGTTGCACAGAAAAAATGCACGTCTAATACAAGTTCACATTATTCATATTTTGGCTAACTATATTATTAGTAATATTAGGCTTAGTTTAATTTAAATAGTGTGGTCGCCCAAGGGCAACTGGTTTCACCACGGCCAGGCGCTCTTATGGCAGAAAAAAATCATTGTGATATGGGAGGAAATTTGTCAAAAATGCAAATACTTGAATGGGGCAACGTCTGAAATTCTTTCTGGTTTTCACTTTTATCGAAGGCAAAATGCATGCGAACGTAGGACTGTTTTTGGCTATTGTATAGCCAGCAGCATGAGACAGACAGGCACTTTAGTGACCACTTCAATTGAACTATGAGCTTAAAGGTAGGTCCAGGTCCAGACAGTTTTCTTAACCTAACTCTTCTACGGAGGCAAAAGATCTTTTTGGTTTGAATGCTAGAATACATCTTGTACTTTGATTCCGTTCGACGTGCCACTTTCCGCATCAGTATTTCTTGAGTTGTTCGTACGTTATAAAGAATATGATGTTCCAGGGCCCCATCCTAACCCACGTGGGTATGAAGCCCTTGTAGAGGGCCAGTGGTCCCTCGTTTCGAATTGTCTGCACCGCACAGTCGAGGCTCCCGCTGTACAGTTTTGGTGTGGCTGCCGCCGTGGCCAAGCCGTTCATTGTCATGCTGACGTGCCCCTGGTTCATCAGGCGTGTCTATGAAAAAAAGATTTCCCCCTATTAGATGATGGCAATGTGGTATTAAATTTCACTCTACTCACCCGGATGACATCGATGGGTGTCGAGGCGATGGCACTTCCCAAGCTGGCAATGAAACTCGAGCTGTAATAAAAACAGAATTAGTTTCTGAACGATGAAATGCAGACACCAAGGCGGGGGACAGGACTCACATAAAATGATTCGCTACATGATCGCCAAAGGCGTTCATTAGCTGCAGCTTGCAAAAGTCATATACCGGCAGCTCGACTGATGCAATGACCACTGCCCGCTGAGCCGTCGGCCCAACACCACGCCACAGCCCGCGCACGCCCTCGTACTTGTATATTTCGCTGAAGCAGCCAATCAGGCCCTGATGCTGGCCCCTGCCATGCACCTGCATACGCACTTTCAGCACATCGGTGGGATTGGCAATGGCCGATGAGATGGCGCCTGCCGCTGCAGCGCACAGAATGTTGCTCCAGACCCGCTCGCTGCCGTCTTCGTTTGTCAGGAGGCCGCGCTCGTTGGCCAGCTTCTTGAGGGTGTAGTAGGTGCCGAATTTGATGGTGCCGTAGGTGGCCTGACGCAGTACTGCCGGCCAAATGCTGCAATGAATACACAATGATGCGATGATATCAGAAACAAAGTCTAAGGGGTTACTGGCACATTATCGGGCCGGGCAAAGTTTGCAGACCAAACGTTGTTTTTCGGCTGGCAATTGACGTTAAGCTGCCCGTGACTGGCCTTATCAATCAACACAGATGTACGAAAGTATGTATGTGCTTGTATTCACACATTATGCTCTTTGCTGGGAGCCAACTGAACATGTGACTGGCACGTTTTGCATGATAAGAACGAACGCAACGCTCAAGTCTCATGCTGTGACAACGTGCTTACCCAGAATACAAGGCACGCAGTCCTTCTTCTTTGGAGATCTTCACAAAAGCATCTGTCATGCCGCGGTACCGCAGCTGCGTGAACGTTTGATCAATTTTCTGACCTTGGACTTGGAGGCGCGTCTTTGTTGTGTCGATTGGAAAAGTGCCTGCAATATAAATAAATAAGCCAGACGTTTGTTTACAAAGATTCAGATGGGCGATAAGGTTTAGATTTCAAAGCCGATTGTAACAGCACCACCACCTGCGGTCACGCTTGTTTTCGCCACGGGGGGGAGGCTGCCGTCACCATCATCTGTTTTGCATAATTACCAAATTCAGCAGTTATGGATGCAACACCGCCATAAACAAAAGGCCGCCAGTCCTTGACTTCCGCCGCCATGACCGCCACCAGCACCTGTTGATGATGCTCAAAAACGGATCAGATTGCGCGTTGGCCCTTCAACGACGAGTCCAAATGCAATTGCACACCTCCGTTGCAACTTCGAGGTATACTTAGTGTAGTTTGCACATTTAATTGCAGGAAATTCGCATTAAATATTACACATATCACGCAACCAATGTCGTGTGGACCGCGGACCTATCGACTACATATACCGAAACCGGTATGTATGGTATATTTAATATATTTTGTGGTATTTAATGTAATATTTCATCCAGCTTGTCGTATATTACAATATACTTTAATGGCAGGCTTAAATATGTACCTTCAACCCAATTACACGTTAAAGTGTATAAAAATAACTTAATCGGTCATGCTGTTACAGAAATTAAGTTCTCGGGCCAAGTACTGCTGTTGAAAATTTCCGGTTGATCAGCTGTTATAAAAAATACCATACCTAGTGCTGCAAAACAGCGCGAAAAGGTCTTCAATGCTTTGCCGTTGAAAACAAAATTAATTTGAATTTAAGTTTATAAATTCATCCTATTTGTTCTACTGCATGTGAAATTAGAACTGTTTGTTAGAACGAAAACGAAAATTTTACGAGGGTATTTTTAGCTTCGACGCCCGTAAATGTCCCTTTTTCTTGATTTGTTTGTTTAAATAGCAGGCAAAATCAAAACAAACTGTTTAAAAGTCAACAAGAAAGTAGATCAAAACACTCCAACGACCAGCGGATCGGATCTCAAATGAATATTTTAATCGCAAGCCGATAACGAGTTGAGTGAAAAAACAAAAAAAAAACAGCAATCTGGGAATTCCTATTCACCTACTCCGTAAGCTTAGCCCTGGCCCCGTCCGTGGTCCATCTGGGTGCTGGCAGTGGCAGTGGCAGTTGAGGCAGTGGCAGGTTCTCCAGCGTCGACCTTTGCTGGCATTTTCTGTTTTGTTGTTTTGTTTTCGGCTGTCTTTCTCCTCTGCTCTTGTTTTTTTTGTTCTTTTTTTGTTTTGTTTTGTTGGCAAATTCGCATAATTAAAGTTTGTTTTGTAGCTTACTACGATTTGTCTTCGTGCTTAATTCACGTCACTCATTTCAAATTCAAGCGCAGACCGGATCGTGAAAGTCGGCAGCGTCACATCGGCGACCGGCAGTCGCGTCGCCCGGCCGGTCTTGGACCAGTTCAATCGTTGCCTTTTTTGGGGAAAAAAAACCAAAAAAAAATTCAATGGGTTTAACCCCCGAACATGGTCTGGCTTCGTCTACGAGCATGGCTAAGGCTAAGACCCCCGGAGAAACAAAAGAATTTGGCAAATTAATTTAATCGCTGCATCCTATTGTCGATCCAATCCGATCCCAGCTGAAAATGTAATTTAATCGCCTTACAGTTTATTTCACTTCATTTCGCATTCCCGCCGTCCACTGATTTCGCTGTCTGCTAAGTGATTTTTGGCAGTGGAGCTCCACTGTTCCCCTTCTCCCGTCTGCGACTCGCTTCTAAGCTGCGGCGTGGGCATTCGAGTAAATTGAGCGTTTCAGCTATTTGCTACTGTGCTCAAAACAAATTAGCAAATTCAATCAAGCGCTTTGTGAAATGCGTTCATGCTTAGGTATGTTAATTATTCGGAAATAGATCCGCATTTCGATTCCCCTACAAGTTATGCTAACATCTGCCTGCATCCTGGCTTTTGTTTCCTTCCCCACTTTGCGTGGATGTACCATGTACCACCGCTGGCATCCAGCCTCCGAATTAATTGTCGAATATTCACCACACAAAAAGCTGAATCTTAAACAGCTGAACGCGTGCCAGTCACAGACTTGGCATAGATATCTAGATATTTCGGGTTATGCACACAGATATCCATTCCATTCGAGTATGTACATATACTCGTGTCTATGTAGGCTTGTTAGTCACTGGATTGGCATGCGGAAATTCCCCGAAATAACTAAGCCATTGCCATATTTGAATTTATTTGTTCAACCAAATATCTTTGGCCCTTATGCTTTCCCCTGAGGGCTTTCGTCGCGCAGCAAGGGAACACGTGCAAAAGTCTATAAATATTTCAAATGCAAATCCGAGTACTCATTAGAATGAAATTCAAAAATAGCAAAAAGACTCGCCAAGAGTCGCTGCTTGATTGCTTTAATTTATTCTCTATCTAATGGTGGATGCTATAAAAAGGAAGCCACTTTTCAAAGTCAATTGCTGTTCACTCTCGACTCGAGTTCGTGAACTCTCCAACTCAATTATAAACTTAGATTTTTCCGTTTGCTCCAAGTTAAATCTTGGCTTCAGATGTTATCCAAGGGGCACTAATAATACCAAATCAATCAAACAACAAGTAGCTGCTGGTTCAGGTATTCCCCAGAAAAAGAAAAAGAAATTTCTGCACTCAAAAAGTTAAGCTGTGTGTCCCTCAGATCCAATAAATTAAATTGAGTCGAATTTGCATATTTAACACGTTGCCGTTTGTTTACCGTTTTGAGAGTGAAAAACCCCAAGCCACCAAATCCGCATACGTAGAAGCTAATGCTAAATGCGGGTCGGGTCTGGCGCCAAAGAAATTACCAACAATCCATCAAGCGTTTTTGGCCAAAACTCTTTACTAGCCAGCATCCCTCTGCCATGTGCTAGTCATCGACCGGGAAGCGGGGCGACGGGGACTGTTGTGGCGTTGAGTGGAGTGGCGTGAAGATTTTATTACACTTTGCTGTCGCTACTGTCCAGACCGGTCTGGGTCCCAGTCCAGTCCCTAGCCGAATCTCTACGAGCAGTATTTCCCGATCCGCTCCGCTCCAATCGCAGTCGAAAATGAAGTCGAAGTGTGGTAATTATGCAGGAATTTCTTGATGCGACGACTGTCGCGTCTCCAAGTCGCCACAGTAAATTCTGCGAATCTGACAGTTTTTATTGTATGACAAACTAGTATCATTTCATACAAATTCGTTTACAGCCGGTCTGCGTGTTACCACGAAAATAAAACCATATGCAAAGGAGACCGGCCCATCCCAAGACTTATCGCTATGAATAGTTTTTTAAATAATTCTCGGAGCAAATAAAAAGGGGCAAAACTCTGTATTCGAACAGTAAATGCTTTCAGAAAAAGCCAAATACAGCAGTAACAAATTCTTCATTTCTTACATAATTTTTCCCAATATATTTAAAGTCAAAGCTCGGCGTACAATACAAAATCTTCTAAAGAAAAAAGGCAATCGTACTTGCGTGCAACGGACACTTCTACACCTCCACCCACGAGGGGGATATATTGTCCTTTACATTAATTTGAATGAAGATTAGCAGGGGATCTAGCTTAAGTGCCCATCCGTCATCAAGTTTGTCAAATAAATACTAATTGGAATAATTGGCATGCTATCCTAGGGGCAGGGGCAAGAGCGAAGCTGTGGTCTAGTAGCTTCTTAAGCTGGGATAAACAGTGAGTGTTTCGTAATGATAAAGATCTCGTAACATACAATAAATCCCTATAGCTGCCCATCCACTGAATGCTGTTCTTACATTTAATAAATGAACACTCCCCCATTAAATGGAAAATTCCTGCAAGTACTCTTAAAGCCCTACATTTTCCATGTGCCCTGTGCAAGGTCTAAGTCAACAGATATGTATGTATGTACATATGTACGTAACTCATGCATAATGCAACACACACGAGAACAGCAATTAATCAGCAATTAATATTTCATAAATTGATCGTTTATTGACTGAAGGCAGGGAGTTACATGCATGGCTACGCGGCTACCGTATGGGCTGCTGCTGGGACCACTGGGATCGACCGGACCGGCTCCGATGGCTTCGATATCAGACAAAAAAAAAAAGATATACAATATTAATTGCTAATTATGCGCCGTGTCAAAACAACAAAACTAAGGCACATACATACATAATAAATTATCAATTTGTCTACGGCTTTAATCGCAGGCCATAACCAGAATATCCAGAGATACAAACATATACCCATAGGATAGGGACATACATACATACAAACAGACAGTGGGGTTGGGGTTGAGGATGGCACGTAGACCAAAAGCAGCAACAACAACAAAAACGACTCGTAATACTCGTAAAATACTGAAAGCGAATAAACAATAAATCAGCCACAAATCGGTTGCTGCGAGTGGAATTTTTAGCATAGTTCATCGCTTTCGACCTTAACACGGTGCGGTGTGCGGTGTGCTGTGCGTTGTGGAGCGACTGGTGAGCTGAGTGAGCCCTGTGCCAAACAGAACAGAACAGAATGGAGTCGAAGAGCCCGGGCATAATTAATAAATTCCAGCGTGCGCCGCAGCATCCAGCAAACAAACAACAAATTGACGTCACACACAGACGGACGGGGCCCTGGCCTGTTGCCTGTCGTGGCTGCGGCTGCGGCTGCGGCTGTGGCTCTGGCTACGATGGCATTCGGCCTTCCCTGGCAAGTGTGACATGGTAGAAACGGAAACGGGTTAAACGGGTACGAGCAGCGTTCCCCTTCAAACATCAGCAACAACGACAACTCGGGCTCTGGCTCTGGCTCTGACTCTACTGGGCCTTAATCAAAGGTGTTCTCTGCTCGCATCTGTACAGCAAAACTATTTCCCTCGCATGCAATAAAATCAAAATGGACACAGCCAACATTGTATGGCCACCGCACCGACCCGACTAGTTTTCATTAAGCGTTACGCCTCCTGGCGACCGGCGACCGACGACCGACGCCCGGCGACATCTTGGCGTCAGCCAAATGCTATAATGAGCAATTGCAGCTCCGCACTTAAATTCAGGTTCGACGACCTTCTGGGTTGGGTATGCACATCCCCCAATCCCCCCACAACACCAGCGAGGGATACCAGAAATATCAGATCTGTAGGGAGCTGAGGCATAGATCTCGAAGCTTCACTGTACATTTTCCACAGGCTTCAGGGTGTTAAAGGTGTACTCAAGCAGCAGTGCATCCAAATTTGGCTTGAGCTTTCAGCGGCATTTAGCTCTGATGATTCGCTTGGCCAGCGGGCGATCCGATGGATGCCAATGGAGCGATGAGTCGCTCGAGTGAGGCTCGTCTCGACTGACATGGGTTGGGATGGAATGGTATTTGATGACCATTTATGAAGCCGCTGCTGGGTAAACGCGTGTGGGCGGTCACTCGCATTCCCACGCCGCCTAGGCACAGGCTAAATGCCTTGGGCACACCCAGGGCTGGGCACACTGAAATGGGAAAACCATTGGAAGGGGCCGGATAATTAATTACGCAAAGCTGCAAAAATAATGCAGAACAATGGCCGATGGAGCGATGGAGCGATTTAGCGATGACGAGGGGTAAAAGCATTTCGCCGGATAGCGCTCCAAATACTTAACCGCAGAGAGGGAGGGGCAGAGGCGGAGGGCGAGAGATTTATGGCTTTCGTCCAACTTCGGAATATCCCAAGCACACAATAAAAATAAAAAAAGGCAAAGAAATGTGGCCAAAGGCCGGAGCGAAAAGAAAACATGTGCTTCGCGAGAGCAGAGCCAAAGCGAAGCGCCAGGTTGGAGCAACGCTGGAGAGCAGCACCGCACGGAGCGCGATCTCTCTCTTGCTCTCTCGCTACCTACCTGTCTGCGTCGGACCATAAATATGAGTCGCTGTGGCCAGGTAGCCTCAGTTCGTGTCTGAATATCACAGCCACCGTGCACACACAGCCTCTGAAAAAGCCTCTGAAAACAAAACAAAAAAACGCGTAAAGCAATCAGTAAACCAGTGAACGCCAAACGAGAGTGGAACCAAGCAAAAGAAATTCAATTCAAAAACTTTAACTAAAAATCCAATTCCAAAATGCATTCGGAAAAAGTTTGTGTCGCCTTCGCGCTGCTCGCCTGCCTCGCCCTCGTTGAAGCGGCCATCTACAGCCAGCCCGCCATCTTTCATCCTGGTTAGTATTTGTGGAAGGGTCCCGTCCCCCAAGGGTCTCAATAAAATGGGGAAAAAACCCCACTACTGAGCCTGTGGAAAAGCGCAGAACATTTTCGAGCAGTTGTTTTTGAATCAAGTTTTTGTTTGCGTTCGTTAATTATGCAAACTTCCATTAGTTTTATGCTCAGCCCGGTTCGGCGTGTCTTGTTTATGGAGTTTTCTAATTAAGTTTTCAATCAATTCTTACCCCATAAACGACCTTTGCCAGCGTTGAGAAGCAATAAAAAAACAAAACAAAAACAAAACATTGATAGCAGCTGTCAGGCGGGCTTTTGTGATTGATTTACGACAGGAACGATGATACAGACGAGGCCTTACATTGCCGCCCCATTTGGAGGCTTCAGTGTCCTCCAGGGCGGGTGCTGCAAAAGATCCAATCCCATGCTAATGCCCCACCCCGCACTACTTTCGTTAGTAGCTGGCAAAACTTTGACGTCAGTTGTCGGATGGAATTTTGACTATTATTACGTTTTGGTGGGACATGTGATTTATGGCAAAGTGATACAATCCGATGCGAGCATTTTGGTTGCTTTCGCTGACGTCAACGTTTTCGGGGCATAAACAAAAGAAAACGATCGATCGATCGATCGTTTGATCGTTTTAAACAACGCAAAATGCGAACAAAAACAAAAGCAGAAATCACACAAAAATTTGTCATATTGTTTGGCCCCCTTTTCGGCTACAGATACAGATAGAGATACATTAATAGATACAGATACGTCAGTAGATATAGTTGGATACGCAGATATGGTTTTGGGTTTTGTGGGTTTTTCGCATTTGCCAAAAATTAGCATAAGAAATGTGCTGATACTGATGTTGGATTATTATTCAAAGAGATCCGGGGCTCATTTGCATCGCTATGCGGATTTAAGCTAGAAAAATTATCGCCTATCCCATGGCTAGGCATCCAGTCAGCCAGTCCCCCCCCCCCCACGTCTCCTGCCAGGCTGTGTTATTCATTCGGGAAGGTCGTGCGGCGGGAATTTCTGGCATTCTGGTCCACAATCCACACAATTCACGGATTCACGAGAGATTAGCGCCAGTCCAGTTTAAAAATAGGCGATGAGTTCACGCGAGCCTCTCGATTAATTGCACAATTGCGAATGAGGAGAAGAAGAAGAAGGAGGAGGAGTAGAAGGAGGGTAAATGGTAAATTAATGGCGAATGTCATTAATCAAACTTACCTTTCTATTTGGCAATTTACGAGAGTATTTTTGAACCCAACAACTCAACAATTTCAGCCATACCCAGCGGCTATTCGTTATAAATAAAAGTACGAGTAGGAGTACGCTCCTCCGTTGCCGTCTGTTAGTCAGGGGCAGGGGCAGGGGCAAGGGCAGCGGTGCTGAGAGACTTAAAAATAAGTATGCCCCAATCACGAGTTGCCTGCGGCTCGTATTTCTGATGTATTTATAACCAGACCTGGGCTCCCCCTTCAGACTCCAACGCCAACTCTTGGCTGTGCTTCGACTCCACTTCATTGTGCCAATTTTCTTGTCGAATGACTGTCAAGTTTGTGTCTTGAGTCTTTCGTGTCGGTCACGGAGCAACCCATAGACAGGCACAGACTCCCCGACTCCCTCCTACACACTGTGGCACTGGGTAGTGGCCAGCCAGCCAGCGGCAATATCTAAATTGCATATTCATGGATGTGTCGAGGGGGGTGGGGGAAGGGGTTGTTGCACACGTTCGAACAGTATTTAAATTTTTACCCGGCATACTCGTACACAGCGATTTAAAGCCACTTCCTCATGAACCGTAACTGCGACAGGCGCATAAATATTGTAAAATACAAAAAAAAAACAACAAAGAAGACTTTTTTGTAACCACTTCCGCTTTATGTTTTTTTGTTTTTTTGCTTACCTTCCGCTCTCCATTGCAGCACATCCCGGCAAGTGCTTCGACAAGTTCACCAGGCGAGCGATGCTGCCCGACAAGGAGTACAAGCCGAAGGGCATCTGCGCCAGCATGACGTGCAGCCTCGAGGCGCGGGAGATCAGTATCGAGACCTGTCCCTATGTCGAGGCACCCGGCTGCGAGGAGCTGCCCGCCGACGTCAACTGGAGCTTCCCCAAGTGCTGTCCGCAGTTCAAGTGCGTTGACTTTAAGACCGGCAAGGAGTTTGTCGTCTCGCTGTAGATGCAGCATCCAGCATCCCCATTCCCATACACCCCCCCCCCCCACCACCCCCATCCGCCCTGTCAGTTGAAACTGAAACGTGATTTTACATGAAATGTATTCGTAGATTCGTAGTCTCTATGTGTGCCTGATTGTTGTGTGAGGGCGAGCGAGCCCGAGTGAATGATTCATCTAACTTCTTAATTTATTTATTTTAATTTGTACATAACACCCCCAATCCCAATTCCAATCCCGCCTAATCGTTAGCCCTCCCTCCTCCCCTTGTCGGCATTGTCATCATGTTTCATGTGTGAACAGAATTGTAGTTTGTTTTGATTTATTCAAAAGTCCCCTGTATGCGATATTTGCAATTATGACTAACTTTAAACATAAATTGTTTAGTTTTTAAGTTTTAAATCAAATAAACACACATAAATACGTATATGTTTGCTCTTTTGGGATCCAGGGTAGCAGCGTCATGTCCAAATTTGAACATTTTTCTCCACCGCTTACGAGTTTATTTGCAGTCTGTCCACACGACAACCAGCCCCCGTTTTACGCGGACATCTGTTTTTGGACTTTGTCAACAAGAGCCACCAGAGCGACTCTACTGACTCATCTGCGGGGCGCTTTCATTGGTAAACATGGCACATCACAACACTCCGGCACTTGAAACGCTCCAGAGGCAAGCACCAAATACGAGCAAAGGTTTATTGCTCGGGGAGTCCAACGGTTGCTGACTCTGCGCCACGCCTGATGCGAATATTAAATTTTATTTTCATGTTTATGGTCCTAAGCGGAAATGCCAAGTGCGCTTGTACATCCAGTTATCATTGCTTGATTGGAGCTAAAAACATTTTGAAGCGGCTTTAATTTGGCGCCTAATTGTATTACCCCACCAACACTTATTCCATCATTATTCAATACAGGAAAGAATTTAAATTGGTATATTTCTGGTATCAACGATTGTCGTACAAAAATATAGAAAAACATATATCGATTACTGCATACCGATATATATATCGAACATCCCATCCCTATTGGGCGTTGCTACTTGTTGGAAATTATTATTATTTTGGAATTTCTGCAATTCATAAATAAAGTAGCGGTTAAATACCTTGAAAACAGGATACAATGCACGCATACACGACTCTCGTTGCACTGCTAATAGTAGCAGCATTGATTCACGAAGGTCTGTACATATCTGAATAACATGAACACAAGTCGAGCTCAGAGTCGATCTAATAATGTGTTGTTTGTTGACGACAGGTGATGCAATTTGGTGCTACCGCTGTACCTCTGCCACGCCCGGCTGCGCCGAAACGTTCAACTGGCGGGGAATTGGCTTTCTCGGCGAGCAATGCCCGGAGCCCAACGATATCTGCGTTAAGGTGACGGAACGCCGCGGCTGTAAGTGGTTCTAAGTCTCGACAGAAGCTGCATATTCATGTGGCTTTTCTTCAATTTCAGCCAGGGAAACGATAACCCGTGACTGCCTCAGTGCTCTCAGCTTCCGAACAGACATTCCCGCTGACAAATACGAAGGCTGCCGTACGGCGGCAAAGGATGTGCGATTGGCCCACTATGTCAACCACACGATCAAGGAGCATGATGTCAAGCGGGACTTTTTCCCAGATACAACGTTCTGCTTCTGCTTCCTCGACCATCGATGCAATGGCGCCAATGGCCTGCAGAAGTCTGCCGCCCTGGGCCTACTGGCCATGGCCATAACGCTTCTACTCGGCCGCTAGGGCCTTGCTACCGTGCTACGTAGTTGGTACCAAAGTGCCTTAAATCCAATCAACGATAGTTCAAGTAGAGCTCGAATCTCGTCTAGCCACATTCTGTCCCCACTTTTTGTACAACTTTTGTATTACTCATATTTTTGTGTAGTCTTGTGTTTACTCAACTAATTAAATACATTTTACAATATTATAAACAGGCGTGAAATCGTTGTCTCAGCAAGGAGTTGCAGCTTCTGGATTCTTTGGCCCTCTGTAGTCGTAGCCTTCCACTTCGGGATGTTCTTTTATGTACTCGGCGTAGGCATCGGCCAGGCGCAGGCACTGGGGTACGGACAGCTCGAAGGAACGCAGCGTATCCCGGACATCGGCTCGCTGGAAGAGCGTTTGTGTGGCCTCCTCGCGCCCTTCCGGCGGAAGCAGAGTTCCGTAGCCACGGCGACAGTATTTCTGGCGCATGCTAAAGATGTGACGCACGACGCGCTCCACGAGGGCAAAGGGCAGCTGTGTCTTGGGCTGCTTCAGTGACATGAGCTTGACCACTCCAACGTCCACCTGTGGCTTGGGAACGAACGCCTTGCCCGGTATTATGAACTTCATCAGCGGCTCCGTCCAAATTTGGGACATTACCGACAAGCGACAACGCTGCTCGCTCCCCACCGGGGCGCAGATCCGTTCGGCCACCTCCTTCTGAAAGGTGAGCGTCATGCAGGTGTCGTTGCGACGGAAGGCGCCTCGTCGCGCCGCCAAGTCCGCGTACCAGTTGATTAGCAGACGCGTGGAAATGGCAAACGGAAGGTTACCGATCAGATGGATGCGCTGCGTGGTGTCCGGAATATGCTGTTCGACGTTGAAGCGTAGAATGTCGTCGTAGTAGATGTCCACCTGCATGTCGAGCGGGCTGGCACATTCGCGCAGCAACTGCAGGGTTTCGCCAAATCGGTGATCCTTCTCAACTAGCATCAGCCGTTGGGGCTGACGACGCAGTATGGAGCGAGTGATGCCGCCAGGCCCGGGTCCGACCTCCAGCACAATGTCGCGCGGATCAATGCGTCCCGCCGACTTGACGATCTTGTCTGTGAGACGCTCGTCCATCAGGAAGTTCTGACTGAGCTGCTTCATGGCCTGCAGCTTGTATAGCTTCACCAGCTCGCGGATGGTGGGCAGCGGGGGCAGCCGCATGCCACTGTTCAACACGCGTGCCGTGACCTGAGACATCTTCAAGAGGAAACATATTAGTTGGATACAGTTGGATCGCACTGTGCCTGGCGTGATGTATGCTACTTACATTGTTGTGCAACCCCTCTGTGTGTGTGTGTGTGTAAAATGAAACAAAACGCTTACGGACTAAATAATTAACAAGAACTGAATGCGACTTTTAGTTGGTGTTGACCTTCTTGGGCTCCTCAAAGTCGTCCAGGAATTTCTCCTGCTGCACCGAGAATATGGAGTAGCCGTAGATTGCAAAAACGGAAAGTCCCAGGCCGGCGGCCGTCAATAAATTGTTGCGGCGCACACGCTTCAGCTTCTGCACGCGGTCCAGGTTCTGCTCCTCGATAATTTTCATGAACTGCAGCTGCGCCCTGTCCAATTTCGGTGCGTTCTCTCCGTACTTGATCTTAGGTCCTGCTCCGATGCCGACATTATTTACGTTTCAAATATCAAAGAAATTATCCAATTATATGATTTTGTCAGTCTATCGATATGACGATATATCAATGAAATTATAGCTATCGATGAGTGTTTGATTAAAAAACATCGATAGTTTTAAACAAAAAAGCTACAAATTACGCATTAGAAATTCGCAATATGACGTTTTCCTACACTAATCGAAGATCATATGCTTGTGCGCCAAAATCAGGCTTGGCTTCTAGATTTGTGAAGAAGAAATCGTCTTAAACAAGTGTCGTAGCTATTATTCTATTGGTGGAGGTACCGGATAAAGATAGTTCCAAAATGTCGTGTCTTAAAGATGGTATTTACTACGCCCTCATATCGTGTCCCACTGGAGAGCGCAAAATATTGAGTTGCTACAAGACAGCTAACATTAGCGATCTTTGCTACGACGGTAAATATAACCTATCAAATTCTTTACCACCAACAACTACATATTGGGCTTTACGCAAACTACAGCCAATAATTATGGCATCAAGGGCCAATACTTGATCAGTGCTGAAGACAATGCATGGATCGTAGACAATCACTCCCTACATATTTCGCTGGAGAGAAACCGTACCATCATAGTGTCGGAAACTCAGTACCTATGCAAGGGAAAAGGGGACTCCCGGAATTTACCTGTGTGGAGAGGAAAGCGTTGAAGGCGCTCATAAGGGCGATAAGCGAGGAGGTCGCACCAACTGAACAACATTGAAATTAATTTTACAAGTTTTTGTCATATGTATGTAAGTACAACAGAATTACAAAACAGCTGACGGTGTGACACTCTGGTCACACTCTGCCTCTATAAACAAAGGCTGTAACTTTGTCTATAATTTTTGAATTTCAAATCCTATTTACAGTCTGAGCTGTATCTTCCATTAAAAATGGATGGCAGAGAACAATACCAGCTGACTGTCGGGTAAGAGGCCATGCCAGTGCTTTTCCCCCATCGAACTCTGACGAATTTCCCTCACCGCGCAGCCGTTACAGCTACATAAATACATACATATGTACAACGAGGCTGCTGTTTAGTTTTCCTCGTATTTCGAGCAACGAGCTGCTTGCCAGTTCACTTTTGTTGGTGGGCTCGAGTGCAACGCGAAACGTGCTGAGTTGTTCAAAACAGTTTGTGGGGCAGGCAGAGACAACCGACGCGTTCCAGGCCTTGTCATTTCTGCTGTGCAGCGTGCTATTATTTTACAAATAGCCAGCCAGTGGGGCCATTACTGCTGCAGAGGCCTAGGCAATCTCAGATTGGGAGCAAACCAAACGCAATTACGCGCTATTAACAGAAGTCCGGAGGTAATTGCGCCTCAAAGTGTGTACTGCGGGGAAGACTAACTAAAAGTATGTGTTCCATATTGTGATGTGTAAAAAAAGACTGCTTAAATGTGGATGGGGAAGCCGTGAAGATGGATTTTTAAAATGCGGAAATGAAAGTAAAATGTGGTTGCGTGTTTTGAAACTACTCTAATAACAACAAAGCAAAGGCAAAACAAACGCGTAATAATTGCAGAAATCAGCTGTGTACCCACGGAGGAAGACAGAGATAGCAACAGCAAAACACACTCCACTTGAGCGCCCAACAGCCCCACTCTGGCCCCCCCTCCATCAATGACAAGACCCAACAGCTGGTCGCGCTCTCTCGCTCTCTTGCTCTCTTTGCCTTTATTTGGTTTGCCTTTTTCACCCGTTTGTTTTGTTTTGTTTTGATTTTTTTGTTATATTTTACTTTACGCTTTGTGCGAGAGAGACTGGAAGGTGTGTGAACGTTTTTGATACCCTGCAGAAGCTATAATATTTTATTCAATATTCCTTGGGATTTTCATTGAATTGTGAAATTTAACTTTGCAGCCAACTAAAACGCGTTTCGTTAACCGCCGTCCGCTTAAACAATACAATACAAATCTACACACAGCAATAAAGCAGCTATAGCTATAGCTATTCCAGCCCAGTCCAGTAATAAGTGCAGCTATCAAATCAACAAAGAAACTCCGAATCCCAGCCAGCCAGCAGATATGGCGTTCATTTCGAAAGACTTCCGATCACCTGGAGAGGCCTGGGTGAAGACAGACGAAGGCTGGGAGCGCCTAAAGGTGCTTGAGTGCGGCGGAAAACGCAAGCGGTAAGTTCATCCAGATTTTGACAATGGATTTGATGGCTGTTGACATTCCCACTTACGAAACAGACGGCCACACAATCGACAATTTGCATTTGTAAACGTTTCATTATTATCTCTTGATAATGGAGCAATATCATTTCATTTCACTGTAAATAAATGTGTGAATTAATACCTTTTATGGATGTACGAAATCTATTTTGATGGATGCGCTAGTACGATTAGAGGTTGTTAAAAAGAGAGAGAGACAGCTTATCTATAAAGTATACGGTCGAGGAAACAGCAACAACCTTGACTAACTTTCGAAGTCCTGGTCCCAGCAATGCCCTACTTTAGAATATTTACATACATATCTTATCGGTGAAAATTGCCAATGACTTTGGATATACGAGTATTACTTTGAACCAATTATGGCACAAGGCCTAAAACAGTCCACGTACTATGTATGACTAGTAATGTTTTTCCTCTCTCTTTCATCGTATTATGCAGTTCAAATTGTGAAAGATTACCACTCGAATGTATCGAATTTGTAGCATTGTTTAAGCTGCTATTCAATACCGAAATATTTAAATCATTCGGTTTAATGGACCCGTGTGCATTGATTGGGTCCATTGCCCAGTCGCGCCATTGGAAGCAGTTGCCCAAAGCAAAGTCACGGATAATTGTTGCGGCCCAAAACAACGCAAACCACTTCCCCCTTAGCTGTAGGCATTTGTGAAGCAATCGAAGCCTCAAAAAAATGCCCATGAAAATGGTGAAATCTACAAACTATGTCGATAGAGATATCGTTGTGATTCCTATGATACGAGTAGTGGATCTTTATTTCTTCAGGCCCTTAAGTGCGTACTCGTGCCCACGCCATGAGTCACAGCCAGATGACTGTGTCCGGCTACTGCTAGATGCAGCTGATATCTCCAGCGAGGTCTGGGAGGTGGTGGTACGTATAGTATAGTAATCTCTTCCGCCATTGATCGATTGCTCATTTGATTGATTGCCACTGTTTGTGCTCTGTGGGCAATGGGAAATGGCAAGTGGGGACAAAAAGTTTTCCCAAATGGAAAGAGCAGGGTTTATTAGTAGTGTAGTAGTACATCCTGCTGTTGGCTGCTCAACAATATTTTCTCCTAATGCGTATTTTTTTTTGTTATTTTAAAAACCCATTACTTATTCGCACAACGATGAATCGATTAGAGGGCTGGTGGTGGTGGCAGTGGAAGCGGAAAGAGAGAGCCTTGAGATTTTGGGTGGCACACCCGCTCTCGCTTTAGCCTAAACTTGACCGACTTTCACGCCTACCCTACCCACAGTTTGCTGTACTCGTGCATGTGCAGGGGGGGTGTCATTCGGGGATTGGAGTTTCCAAGGCTGGTTGCAGTCCTGCGTCGTTGTAAGTATATAATATGTGTGCATATATATGTATTACCCATTCTCTTATGCAGTTCCAATGCAACTTTTAATGGGAAAAAGACTCTGCATCTTTGTTTTCCACCTTTTTCTAATTTTGGAAGTAATTCGAGTTTCTTGAAAATATATGTATGTGTGCATGCCCCAAGAAGAACTTGGAGTGGCGCTGCTGCTTCCGCGTTTTCCACCCCATTTACGAGCAGTCGAGAGTGCCAAAAATAGTTTCACCCACCTCCGCCTTCGGGTTCGATGCGTTCTTTATGACTTGTCAAAACTGCACTCCAATCTCTGACATTATCCGCATGTGCGTGTGTTCCTAGGGGCTGTATTGTGGTTCTGGTTCTGTCTTATTTTCTCACGTCCGTTCGTACGCTTATCTCAACGTACAGTGCCCCCCATTGGGTAGGGAGGTTCCAAATCCAATTTGGGGTTTCATAAAGCTCTAATCAGCATGTGCTCTTTCTACGTGGATGCTGCTTGAGTACGAGGCGAGGCTGGTGCGCAACAGGCCGCTGGTCTCGGGCTCTCGCACTGATTGGGATGTGGAACGCATTGAGACCGTGCTGGATTCCGTTTGCTCATCGATATTGCGCTTATGGTAATTCCTTGTGGCATGTGGGAAGTGGAGCATGGCTCCACACGTAAGACGGTAGGCAATTGCGTTTTCTCCAATCTTATACCATTTCCATTTCGTTTGTGTAGCTTAGGCAAAGAGATCTCAACTTTTGTGAGCGTTTCATAACCGTGTTAAGCACTCGTCTCGGGCATTACTCAACCGCCTTTCTTTCTTTCTTTTTGGGCAATTATGCCCAAAATGCAATGCTCAATGCCCGGCACTGACAATGGGACTGGCACTGAGCTGAACCCATTAGATAATGCCTCAAAATATAATAATTAGAAATTCCAAATTGCCTGTAAAAGCAAATCAAATGTGCATTCGCGGACGTGCCAACGACTCGGACGCGGACGCGAACTCGGACCCACTTTCACTGCACTCTTCGTTGAACATCTGCGGACAGATGATCGAAACGGATCGGCTTTGCTTTACTTGTTTTGTTTCGTATTAAATTTTCCAACTTTTTCAAGACTCGTGAGGGTGATCAGATCAAGGCTTCATTTTTCATTGGTCTTAGGTACATAGATACATATACACTTATATACACTTATTTATTACCAGAGTATATATAAATACATGATTGATGGACTTGAACTTGAGTGGAAATAGTTTTCATCAATTTTCAAAATGTCACAGAGCTTTCATTTAGGTATACTAAAATACTTTAGACTATTGAAAATGCAGGAAAAACCAAATCAACATCTACATCTCCATTGAGAGTTCCACAGAATTATCTAAGTTTGCAACCAGAAGTTTCCTTTCCATTCTTAATGGGAACGGAACCATGCATCTATGTACATACGTATCTCTGTGATCTGTGATCTCTCCGAATTCTTCTAAATTTAGACAAAATTTGAGGCGCTCTCTGGGCTCTCCTTCCTCTTCTGGGTGCTGTTCAGCTCCATTCCCAATTATTTATGTCGAAAAAGGTCACAAACTTAAAAATAGAAAATAAAACGATTTGCCTGTCAGGGCCCTGCTGCTGCTGCACTTCTTTTCATTTGTTTAATTCGCTTGGAGAAAGGTAAACGAACGCTCGAAGGTGACGTCGTTGAGTGATTTATATGAATCACGTGGTCGACGGCCCCAGCCGGCGCAGCATGGTCTGATGCTTTGGTACTTTTGTGTGTATGTACCCCGTGGGCTGGTCCGGAGTCAGTGGCGGCGGTTGGAGTCACTGGCTGGCTGGCTGCACAGCTCCAATAGCAGCAATTTCATTGTTTTTCGCCTGCTATTTTTATACGTATCCACAGATAATTGCGCGTTTATCTAAACACTGCGACTGCGACTGCCAGTCCCGAACGAAATAAAAAATAATCAAAAAAAAAAACCACACACACAAACTGATTGCAATAATACTCGTAAAATGCAGGTGCCATTTCTTTGTGTGCGAATGCGAAGCCAATTATCAATTTCCATTTGAGTATTTCTGGTGTCATATCTTCAGGAATTCCACAATGAAATGAATGGCATCCAATTTAGATTGGTTCCTATTTCAAATTGAATAGAATATCCGCTTTGGCGAGACAATCCTTATGTGGAAGTATAAATCTAACAAAATTCTGTAAAGATTCGAGAGTAATCAGCAAAAAACAAAAAATTAGCAGCCCAAGAGTAAGTCCAAAACAAATGTAGAACATTCACAGGATGAATATATATGTACGTGCTCGTATGTGAGTGATTTGGCCAATAAAAGCGTTGACCTACTTCCTACCCCAGGTCCAGGGCAGGCAGACACTCGACTCCCTTGGCGGGGGCCAAAAGCTTTCGCCAGTTTCGTTCTACTTTCGTCTACTTTTCTTTGACTTCCACTTCCCCACACTTTGCGCATCTCTGGGTGCTCTGCTTTGCCTTTGTGGTCCCCGCCGTCCAGGGGGACTTACTTTCGAGTGGATTACAACTGATTACGCAGCGAACCTAATTCCAGCTGCAGTCCACAGCTGATGCAGAAATTAATTTACGCTCTCAACAAGGACACCACAGGCAGCGATTTGAGCGGTGGATCGATGTGCCTTGACCATTTATGGTGCCACTGTCCGACGAGGACGTGTCGTGGCCTGTCATGGCCCGTGTCCTTGGTAGCCACAAAATTGTTTTTGATTTTTCTCCAAACTGGGTCAGAGTTTGTGCTGGTCCCACCCACAGCTGCACTCTGACTAATTGAAGCTCTGAAGCTACCACTACCCACTACCCCGATAATTGCCTGGTAATTACATACGTTCTTATCACATGTTTTCTTTTTTGGCACAACTTGCAAATGTCGCCGAATTGGTGGAATTTCAAGGCCGTTCCTTGAACACATTCGAAATGTTTTTTTTGAGGGGGGGGGGGGGAGTTGTTAATCAATATCGAAATGATTGCAGACATGCACAGTAAAGTTCATTCGATGTAGGCCTTGGAAATCTCCAGAGATTCATTTGCAATGTCAGAGAATGGCTGGCCACACCAATTCCCAACCAATCCTCTGTCATTTCCTTCTGCAATATAATTATCTCCCAAATCGAATGTACAATCCACACTAAATTATGCGACCCGAGCACTTGTACAGATCGTTAAAAACTTGACACACGGCTGGGGGTTTCGTTTCCTCTTGCCGAAACGCTGCTGTACAAATTTAATAACCGGGCCAACTAAGTGATTCGCACACAGATGCTGGGAAACCTCGCCAGCTTCCGCCTCTTGAAAAGCACCAAAAGAAAAACAGCAAAGCCAAAAGCAAATGCAAGTCTGCGACGGCTACTGGCCAAACAGGTTGTCCTTTGGACAGAGACATGTGGACAGGGACAGGGACACGGACAGAGACTGCGACAGAGAGACACTTCCGAAATGTTGCATTGAAAATTAACAATGGATTATCTTGTTGCAGCTACCAGATGCTGGACAGCGACAGCCAGGAGGAGGAGGAGGAGGAGACGGGTGCCATCATGCCACCCCACTATCACATCACGATCCGTTGCACCCGCGAGATCGCCGGCTTCAACGGACTGAGCGAGGCGGTGAAGCGCCTGGACTTCCGGCGATCGGTGCGCGATCGGAAGCGCTTCCACTACATCTGTGCGTTCCTGCTGCTGGTTTCCAACAAGGGCATCGCCAGTCTGCCGGGCAGTGCGCAGCGGCAGCTGCTCCAGATGGTCGAGGAGGTGGCCTCGCACGGTGAGCCCTCGGCATGGCCCGATCCGTGGACGATCCTTCTTAATCTTCGCTCCTCTCCTTCGCAGTCAATGATAGTCAGCAGCATCCGAATGTGCTGCGTGGGCTAGCGCTGAAGCTTGAGCAGATCGTCAACCAGGAGAACCAGAAGTGCTGGGGCAAGCCGTTGGGCAGCACCTACCTCTGGAAGGAGCACATGGCCACGATCAAGCGCATTCAGCGCGTGGCCAGCCAGATCGAGATTCGAGAGGTGAGAGGCGAGAGGCGAGAGGCGAGCGAAGATCTTTTCAATGCAAAACTATTATTGTTCAACTTGTATAAATTGCAGCCCGATCCAAAGGCCAAGCCCCAGCTGCACGAGCTGCCGGAGGAGTGCGTGCGCGAGATCATTCTGTGCATTGCCGATCATCGCGATCTGGAGTCGGCCGCCAAGGCCTGGGACACCATGGCCAAGCTGGTGTCGGAGCAGCGCATCTGGCGCGAGCTGACACGCTTTCACTTCAACCAGCGGCAGATCCATACCATCCTGGACCTGGACAAGTTCAAGCAGATGGGCGAGTTCAAAGACTGGAAGCAGATCTACCACCAGCTGCGACGCACGTATGGGGTCAACGATGACTACCAGTTCGCCGAGGTGCTGGCCCTGTGCCGCTCCTGCTGCTGCCTCTTCTGGCCCTCTGACGGACATCCCTGCATTGTCGACCAGAGCCCAGACTACAAGCAGCGCGTGGAGGAGGCGGGCGGTCAGCTGGCGCTGGCCCAGCCCGTGCCTCCGGCCCAGTTTTTAAAGTATTTCTCATTGTAAGCGACATTCTAAGGGGGGTATATGCGGTGCAGTTTGGGTGCGGTGGAACACTGACCAAGGGAGAGAGAGTAAGAGATAGCTTGAGATATTTTTATGGAGAGGAGCCCGGCCCGGCCCGGCCGTAGGGATGAGTTGTTGTTGGCTGCGTATGAAAGTGTTTATGTGCGTGTTAAAGTTTTAACCCTGGAAAAAAGAGCAGGAGCAGAAGGGAGATGTCGATGTGGAGGCGGAGGCGGAAAGAAAGCAAAGTGATACAGAAAATCCCTAAACTAAAACTATTTGGAATATCCATCCCTTCAGCTTCGTTTCGAGTGGGCAGCAGGTTAAGTTCTTGAGAGGCACGCTCAAATCTCCATGGAGGGAGTCCCTGTGTGTCCCAGGATCGGGGATATCTATATAGTATAACTCTTTGTGACACGCCAAGTGAACTGCCACAAACGCGAGATTATATTTTCTGCAAAAAAGAAGCAAAATGAAGCCAAGCCAAGAAGCGAGTTCATTTTAAGCCAGCGAAATATGTACATACACATTTACGTATGAATTTTGATCGATCTATTTTAGGGTTTATTGTAAGTGTATGTAGTTTCTTTTAACAGCTGCTTTTTGGTGCTAAATCTTATTCTAAGTTCCAATCAATCAAATCAAATCAAACCAAACCAAACAATCAAATCAGTCTAATTTCCACCCAATAAATAAACCCAATTCGTTACCGACTTGTAGTTGCCCCGCGTTGGAGGAATTAGGAGGAATTAGAGATGAAGAAAAATCATGTGATGTTGCAAGGAAGCAAAGCTAGAAACGAATACACCTACCTAAACTATAAAAAAAACAAATCTCCAAGCGATATGCCGTCAGCAATGCTATACGTACATACATATACATAATAATATATATACATAAATATTAGAGATCCTCGCCAGTTAAATGTAAGTCTAAGATCAGCGTGTAGACTAAAGAATCCCCACCCCCTCCCCTAAGCAGAAGAAAATTGTTACCCCCTTCAACACACCACTCTGCTGCTAACGATAATGTTGAATGTGTATAGGTATACTCCTAGGATATAGCGGCCCTTACCCTCATGACAGGCGGGCCTCATGACTTCCCCCTCTGTACAATATCTGAGCGTGCGTGTGTGTGTGTGTGTGTGTATCCCCCCACCCCCATTGACTATTATTACTATTAATACTGTAAGTACGAAAGTTTTAGCATTCGAATGCTTTTGTTTGCCACCATTTCTATGGGCAACCAATCTCTTATTTTACGTTTAAAATAAAGTCTAAAATATCTGTGGATCAATTCAAATTGTTTGTCTTTCAATGGCCAATGGAAGAGTCTGATAAAATGGTTCCCTGAACGTCTGATTTCTACTGTTCGAAATGATGCGAAATTACTGAAAGTTCTTTGTTCCTTTAATCCAAAATGTTGCATAAAAGGCACAGCTAAGTCCAAGCGAACATTCGTTCAAGGCTCTGGCTCTATCGACCAAACAATCCGTTGCGTTGCCATGAATCCCATCAGCTAATATCTGTTATTGAACAGACCAGCCAAAGGTCCCAGGGTCCATTAGTCGTGGCTGCAACAAAACCGAAATTTTTGTTTAAAAATGGATTTTATTTTCAAAAAGGAACGCCGCTCCTTTGGGGCACGCGTGCACTTCGAGGACAGGGATGAGGTGGTGTTCAGCGAGAACTCCAATCCGGAGCTGGTGAAGAGCTTCATACTGAAGAATCCGGTGGACAGGGTTACACAATATGCGGGCCAGACATCGCTGAGCGTGGCCAATACGGAGAGGGCCACGTACAAGAGCACGGGGATAACACACAATGAGGGCGGCTGGCCGAAGGACATCAACATGCACGATCCGGAGCAGACGGTGCGCTACAAGCGCAAGATCGAGAAGGACGAGAACTACATTACGCAGGTGATGAACCTGACCAAGCCCATGGAGCACTACATCCACCAGAACAACGCCGTCAACATATACGAGAATTACTTTGAGAACCTCGATCCGGCCCCGCTGCCAGAGCCGTGCAAGTCGCGCACGGTTAATGTCTACCGCGATCCGAACCCCATCAAGGTGCCGGTCAAGCATCTGTCCTGGTCACCGGATGGCGGCATTAAGATGGCTGTCAGCCACTGCGACATGAAGTTTCAGGGCGACAAGACCGGACAGAGGTGCAACTCGTACATTTGGGAGGTGGAAAATCCAAACGAGCCCTTCCTGACGCTGGAGCCGAAGGTGCCCTGCGTGTGTCTCGAGTACAACCAGAAGGATCCCACCAGCCTGGTGAGTGGCATGTACAATGGCCAGGTGGCGGCCTGGGATACGCGCCACGGCAAGCTTCCGGTCATGATTAGCGAGCGTGAGGTGTGCCACCGCGATCCGGTCAACTCGGTCTTGTGGAACAATTCGAAGAGCGGCACCGAATTTTTCTCCGGCGGCTCTGACGGCCAGGTGTTGTGGTGGGATACGCGTAAGCTCAGCGAACCCCTCGACCGACTGCTCATGGATCCAGTGAAGAGCG
This sequence comes from Drosophila subsilvestris, assembly GCA_035043285.1. Taxonomy (NCBI): domain Eukaryota; kingdom Metazoa; phylum Arthropoda; class Insecta; order Diptera; family Drosophilidae; genus Drosophila; species Drosophila subsilvestris. The sequence continues at coordinate 72,940 of JAWNNB010001728.1, read as the reverse complement.
ACGAACAGGATCTGTCGCGATCCTACGGCATCTCGGTGTTGGAGTACGAGACCACGATACCCACCAGATTCATGGCGGGCACCGAAATGGGCATGTTGTTCTCGTGCAATCGCAAGGGCAAAACGCCCACAGAGAAGATTCAAATACGGGTAAGTTCGAGCACGCTTTTGGTGTTTCCCCCTCATTAGTATCCGCACTGCAGATGATGTGCCACTTGGGTCCCGTGTATGCCATCACCCGGAATCCGGCGTTCGTGAAGAACTTCCTCACGGTGGGCGACTGGTGTGCGCGCATCTGGTCCGAGGACTGTCGCGAGAGTTCGATTATCTGGACCAAAAGCAGCAGCTCCATGCTCACCGATGGTGCCTGGAGCTATACAAAGTGAGTTCCAACCCAAGCAGTCGGGCCCATACTTATTCTGCTTGAGATTCCAGGGTATCGCAGTTCTTCATTACTCGCATGGACGGTGTGCTGGACACGTGGGACCTGCTCCAGCAGCAAAACGAACCAATTCTAACTGTGAAGGTTTGCGATGAGCCGCTTTACTGCGTGCGCACCAACGAGAATGGAAAGTTCGTGAGCTGTGGCAGCAAGCTGGGCGCCACATTCCTTATCGAGGTCTCCGACAACATGGTGATGTCGGCCAAGAATGACAAGCCCCTATTGACAGCGGTAAGATCTAGCTGCCGCCCATCTAGCTACAAGCAAAATGTAACTATTTACCTGTCGTGCAGATGTTCGAGCGGGAGAACCGTCGCGAGAAAATCCTGGAGGCCAAGTCGCGGGAGAGCAAGCTCAAGGTGAAGGCCAACCACGGCCAGGATCAGGCAGACATAACCATGCTCAATGGAAAGGTCAATATGCCGCCATTTGCCAGCGCCTGCGAGCAGGCGGCCAGTGAATACTTTGCCGCCATTCAACAGGAACGCTTGCGACGACTGCCCGGTGGCAAGCGTAGGTGAACAAAGCAGCTTCGCCGGCTTCCTGGTTTTGGAATTGTCACTAATTCATGTTTCATTTTCTGTACTTTTCAGAGGATGCAGAGGAGGCTGATGTGTCGGAAGCGGAGAGCTCGAAGCTATAGATTTAAAACATTTTAGATGTAATATATCCATTGTGTGTGTTCCACATAAGTTTGTTTGAATTATTTAAATCATATCGGCAAAATGACAGTGTTGGGCAAGACCGTCTGAGGACTGTTTCGCTCACGAGATGAGTCAAGTGCAGTGCCGAAATTTTATAAAACAATAAAAAACAAGCACAAAGTGGTAACAAATTAATTTATTGTTATCAGATTTGATTCTACAATATAGTAATTAATTTTCTAGACTTCGAAATTCAACTTTTTCTCTCAAACGATTTATATCGATTCCAAAACCATCGATATTACTGATAGGGTGTCATCGATGTTTTCACACGCGGTTTTGTTGAAAAATTAGTAAATAGTTAACGTTTTTACGTCAGAATTGTAAGTGCCGTGTGGTCTTTAAAGCCGACCAAGTGAAGGTACAAAAATTCAAAAATATACCGGGCAAAGTTCAAGGGGAAAACGTGCAAAATCCCACGTGACAACACAACACGTAAACACAACTAACAGCTGTGCGTCGGGAATATTTTATAATCCACAGCCCCTTCTTATCACGTAGCAACAACAAATGAGAGCAAATGGCCAGGGATTAGAATGTCATCCACCATTTCGTCCCATTTTTACCGATGCAAACCAAATTAATTGACCCGACAGAGTGTAGCACCAGCCCTGCAACCGTGCCTTGTTGCACACTGCGTGTGGCCTACGTGACTCAGAAACAGTTATCAATGGCGCAACGTGCGAGTATACGAAAGTTCAGTGACCAATTTCTATGCAGCAGCAGCAGGCAGCAACCCCCGAACTCAGACAGCAGCACTTCACGCGGCATCATTGAAGTTGGCACTCGTTTTAAATCATTGCTTGATAGTCAGTCAGTCTGTTCCTGTTAAATAACTAGTGAATGAATTAAATAAATAGAAACACTCTCGCACGCGACCATATTATAAACATAATAGTGAGATATCGTATACCTTTTGCTCGCATTGGCTACAGGGTATTTACAACCAAATAGCAGCCAATCGAACCTTGGCGCGGCTCTGATTTGAAAGTTGCTGCACAAAGTGATTCTAAAGGTGAGGTTGCGCCTGAGTCATTGCTTTGTGTTGCCGTGCGCTAATTATAAGAATTCGGGTTTTTGTTCCGGTTGCAATCTTGGGCTTGGCAGTTGGGAGGGGGGCCTGTCCTTCCATTCCATTTGCGTCCGCAGTCACGTACGCCTGTCGATTCACATCGACATCATCTTACTTTGTCTATATTATGTTTTTTTGTTGAATTTGATTATACGCATTTCAAATCTAATTATTTGCTTAGCTTAACGCAGACCTCAGACCGCAAATACTCATTTGTTTTTCCACTTTCTCGTTTCTTCAGCATCATGTTGGATCTGATCCAACCAGGCAGCGAGCTGCTCAGCACCAACACCAGCAATATCAGTAACAACAACAATAACAACAGCAACAACAACAATAGCAGCGATGTGGTTGTGGTGCGAGCCAAGCCCAAGAAAGTGTTCAAGCCAAAGGCTCGCATCAATCGCATACCCCAGGAGCTGCTCGATGACCCCGTGCTGCAGCAGGCCATCGGCCGCCTGCCCTCGAACTATAACTTTGAGCTGCACAAGACCATTTGGCGGATACGCGAGATGAAGGCAAAGCGCGTGGCCCTGCAGCTGCCGGAGGGTCTGCTGATGTACGCAATGGTCATTAGCGACATCATCGAGCGCTTCACCAGCGCCGATACCGTCATCATGGGCGACGTCACCTATGGTGCCTGCTGCGTGGATGACTACACTGCCAAGGCACTGGGCGCGGAGCTGCTGGTGCATTATGGCCACAGCTGCCTGATACCCGTGGACCAGACCTGCGGCATCAAAGTACTCTACATATTCGTGGACATCAAGATCGATCCACTGCACTTCCTCGACTCTGTCAAGCTGAACTTCAAGCCAGAAGTGGGTCAAATAGCGCTGGTCAGCACGATACAGTTTGTGACCACACTGCAGGCCGCCTCCACGGAGCTGAAGGCGGCCGGCTACGATGTGATAGTGCCCCAGGCCAAGCCCCTCAGTCCGGGCGAAATACTGGGATGCACCTCTCCGCAGCTGCCGGAAACGACGCAAATGATTATCTATCTGGGCGACGGGCGCTTCCATCTCGAGTCGGCCATGATTGCCAATCCGCTGCTGAAGGTATGTTTGCTCGCCCAGCCACTACCCTCTCACCACTTGAATGAGTACTAAGATTTTTCCTTTGTTGTCACACACAGGCCTACAAGTACGATCCGTATGAGAAAAAGTTCACCTTCGAGCAGTATGACCATGCGGCCATGCAGGATCTGCGTCTCGGTGCCGTGCAGCGCGCTAAGAAGGCACGACGGATCGGCATTATTCTGGGAACGCTGGGCCGGCAGGGCAGCTCAAGAGTGCACCGATTTCTGGAGAAGCGACTGCAAGCCAAGGGAATCGAGACCACAACCATATTGCTGTCGGAGATCTTCCCCCAGAAGCTCGCTTTGTTTGCGGACATCGATGCGTTTGTGCAGATTGCCTGTCCCCGTCTCTCCATCGATTGGGGATCGGCCTTTAGCCAGCCTCTGCTGAATCCCTACGAACTTTCCGTGGTGCTGGGCGACGTGGAGTGGACGCCTCACAATGCCTCACCGCGCAATAGTGCATATCCAATGGACTTCTATGCCAGCGGCAGCTTAGGCCCCTGGACACCCAACTTCAAGCCGCCCGCCCTAGGAGAGTGCGAGAACAAGCCTTCCGCCGACTGCTGCGGCCGCTGCACGCGGGCCGAGCTAGAGAAGGACGACACCGGCAAGGCGGCAGCATTGGCCGATTTGCTGGACTTTAAAAAGGGATAAGCAAGCGCTGTGCTAACTCTGCCACTGCCTAGCAGCCACACAGAGCCCTCCATCTCAAGCGACCTACTGCTAAGTTATTTAGTTGTTAAGGTCGTCTGTCCAAATATAATGCTTACCTTTACCTACTAATTTAGTTAGTACAAATTCGGTTTTTAAGGCTTATACTTTAGATTATTCATGTGTTCAGTTCAAATTTACATATGTACGCAATTTTAGTGTGTTCTCAATAGCATCTCGCTTAAGTTTTAGCAATTTAGTTGAATTTCCCATAGCGATGCTATTGTTATAATAACAGCAACAATTTACAATATCTTTTAACATTAAAATAATGTTTAAAACAATGGCAAATGTTGAACAACGTTTGTTTTAATGAAAGTAAAAAATTCGAGGATCCCCTTTCCATATAATTTTCAACACTTTCATCCCACTGACTCCAATAACTGGTATTCTAAGCCACATATAAGCTTCGATTGCAGAGAATATTATGGATGGAATAGTCAAGAAGAGAACGTTTGTATATTTGGTTTTGAGAAATTTAATTTTATTGCAGAAATAGTATCACGTATATTTAAAATATACACAAACAAATATGCTAAATAAATTCGAGCTAAACAATTGGCTAGTTGTATGTACAATTGAACTAAAATTGATTAGATTGGCTAAAATATTGATTGATATGTCTATATACAATTGAACTATGAAGTTTACTATAATTTACAATTATTTAATTTTGGCTAGTTGGCTGGCACCGCAAGCGTCAAGTGATTTGAAGTTCTGGAGTTCCTGATTCCAGGATGTCTTGGATGGTCCTATTCCTCGTCAGCTGCACCTCCGGTTCTGCAGAGTTTCTGCGTAGGATGTTGCCGGGAGCTGACATCGCGTCGGTCCAGGATGGATGTTGACGGTTAGAACTCATCGTTTGCAGTGCAGGTCGACTCCAGGCCGTACATGCGCTTTTATACATTTGTACTCGTATATCCGCAGGTAGAGATAAACATTAAAAAGGATATTGCCTTTCTAATGACTTTGACCTTGCCGCACCGCAATTCCATGGAAAAGATAGCCGCGGACAGAATTGGCAATTTTCAAGAAAACCAAGTCTGTTGATAGTTAGGGTACATAAGGGTACGTAGGTAGGGGTTACGATAAAGAATTTCCAATGGATTTGTTTTGTTTGTTTATGGTCTTTAAAAATATTGTCTTATAAATAGTACTGCAGGGAAAATTGCAAGATTACACATTATAATTTACCATTAACTTAATAGCTGTCGGGAAAATATTTGAGGAAGCATCCTTTTAAAAAATAAATACATGATACAAGTAGTAACTCTTGATACACTAGTTAAATGGTAAATCTATTTGTTTTTAAATATTTATGCGTAATTTCTTAAATTTGGTTTTGTACATCTAGTCAGTCGAGATTTTCCTTTGACTTAGTTCTTAACAATTCGAACTGCTCTTATATTTGACTCTTTGCTATACGGTGCTGGATCTAATCCGCTGATTCTTCCCGCAGCAGACGGCTTCCGCGAATAGTTTCCTTAAGATTTTGAATCACATCGAGTAGCTTCTTGCGTTCGTCTTTGAGAAAGAAAACCTCACGCCTCAGGGAGGTCCTGAAAATGGGCAAGATATTATTATATTGTGGCTATAGTCTATTCTATAATCAAGTATATAGCGTCTTACACTTCATGCTCCAAATGCCTTACATAGGTGGCATCTTCTGCATCGATTATCTCCACATCGTCCAAGGAGTTTGTGCTGTCATTGAGAGTTTCAACTAATTCTAGTTGGTAATGTATTTGGTCTTCGAGACCGTCTGTTGCTTCACTTCCCCACATTCGATCAGCGCTTCGTCTGCATTTTCCACGCCCCGATTTGATGCCAGGGTGGCCGAGCTCTCATCCCGACCTTCAAAGTCGGTGCTAAAATCACACAGTTCCACTTCTATGATCTCTTTGCAACCTTCAATTGGAGACAAGGGGTGTCCACTGAAACTCTTGGCGTTTTCTTGCTGTTCACATCTGTTTTCCTTTTTGGTTCTTCTGCGCCCCTTTCTCGTGGATGGGTTTACCTTTGGCAACGTTTGGGGGCCGTTGACTGTAGGATATGAGCCGGGCCTTAGTTTGGTTGGATTTTTCGACTGAACCCAAGCTCGTATTGCATATTTCTTTCAAAATCGGCCGACTTGAAGTGCTCGTTGCAAATGCAGGCTGTTTAAAAAGTCCCAATGATTATTTTCTTTTGCAGTGGATAAAAAATAGTACCTGTTGAGGTGTTTAGTGCATCCCGCTCGCAAAACTCGATCCATTTTTGAAGCGTGGGATTGTCTTTCGGAAAGTGAAAGTAGCGCCACTTTCTTCTGTTTTCTTTTCGGTTATTATTTCCACAATTTCTTACAGCACAACGCATTTCTGATTGGATTGATTGCAAATAAAATTTTGGTGTATATTTTCCAACCAGCTGTTTATCGTGTCACGACTACGATGGTTCGAGAAAGAGATAGCATATGGCCATACAGTAAAACAAAATATAAAATACTGTATAATTTTAATTCTTAAAAACTTACATTTTATATGCAGTTTTATTTAGTTTATATTCGCATTAATAATTATGATGAATGAAAATGAATACTATCGTAATGCACGCAAATACGGCGCTTTACAACACGTTATAGTCAGCTGTTCCACCTCATACATTGTTTTGTTTTGTTTATCCTGGGTTTATTATTTTTCAAAATATGTTGAAAAGCAGCAATATTAATAGGTAAGACATTGGTTTGTACAAGGTTTTAGTCTTAAAAAAGTATTAATCAATCCTTTACAGCGTCATCAATGAGCAGCTCGCTCCCGATCAGACAGCCAACGAACAAAGGAACCGCCTCAATGCCAATAGAAAGGCAACATCCGACCATTCCACCTGTTGGTCCGCCAATAATCAAGATGCGTTGGGCGCCAGCCTTGCCGCAGTGCAACTGTCCGCTGGGGTGCTCCAAATAGCAGAGCCACCGCTGCACCGTGTGCGCAGCCAGCTGAGGGAGCTGATGTAAGTAGTCCGAAGCTTAGCCGTTCCATTAATAATGCAGGTGTCTGGTTTTTCGTCTCAGTGGCAAACAAAACAAGATCTACATTGACCTGTCCAAGGAAAAATACAAGCTAGACTGCAGTGAAGTAGCAAAACTAAATGATATGGTGAGTCGGGGAACAAGATGACAATAGTAGATGTGTTCTACGGTAAAACTTTTACCAGTCAAGATCATACTTGATATGAGCAGCAACCTAGTAACCCATTCATGTATACCTGGATCCACCTGCAATGCAGACATTTTTCCCATTCGGAAAATTCTTGTGTATTTAATTATTTACTAAAACAACATTGGATTGGCAAATTTTCAATTCGTTCAATCCATAAATGAGTCTAAAAATAGTTGCTAAGGCACAATGGTATAGCATTCTGCAATTGAGCTTTAAGCATTAAGCTGTTTGGCCAATTGGGCTAAACGAAATCTTATCACTGGCCATAGGCAAATGGCAATAGTCTGGGAGGGACGGCACAATCTTATCTACAGGAAATCTACGAAACAAAGTAATAGCAATCGTTAGCTAGGTTTTTTATGAGCCCTTACTTTGTACTTGTCAGATGAGCGACGTGAAACGCTACAAGGAAAAGCTGACGCGAGTCAAGAGGGAGATGCAGGGTGTCTACCAACGTACCAAAGAGTTAAAGGTAATAAATAAACTTTACAAGTGCATAAAAACGCAAAGAGAGAAACAAAAACACATGCAAGATCTCCACCTTAACGTTTATTATCTTTGAATTTTCGATTACAGAAACGCGCCGCGAACGTGGCGGCATGCAAGCAGCGTGAATACCAGCGCAAGCTCGAGCGGCAGCAGCACGAAGAGTCGCTCATTGGCAGCCAGAAGACGCAGTAGAGCAACGATCGCTCGGCTATTTGGATTTCCCCAGATTAACAAACTAACTAAGTACTAAATACACAAACAACAGTAGAACAAAAGTTGGACCATTTGGAAAAACAATATTAATAATTAATTGTACAAGTGTAGGTTATGTATGTATATGTTATGCAGTGTGTATCTGCTACGATACGATACGTTGAAAAATATTACATTGTTGACTGTAATCTAGGTGTAAAAATTAAGTAAATACTTTGGAGATTTCGCAAGAACGAAGCCACATGCATGCAGAGCCAGGCCGGATCAAGAAGCCAATCGAATACATTTAGCTACAAATATTAAATAATATAATCATACATGTTAAACATTAAGATTAAGTGTGTGAGAAGCAATATTTAAACATTCACAGCGCCAAAAGCAGCGGCTTAGTATTTATACTTAAATTCATAGCAAAAATTGATCAAAACAATGTTAAGACATGCGTCAGCCTGCTGCACTTGTAATTCTACAATTAATTACGAATTTTTCACACTGAATCTAAGGGTTATATTAAATGAGGGGAGTGTGTTTTTGTGAGTACGCAGCATGCACGCAGGGAGATTTCACATTTTTCACATATGTAGCTACTAAATTAAAGCACGTTTGCAATACAATCAATCATCTAGCAACATCCAATATCCATCCATTCAACATGCAGCATCAAAGTTGGAAATATGTCGGTGTGTAGTGGAGGAGCATTCAGCGGAACAGTAGAGGTGGTTGTCGGCTCTTGGTGGATTGTAGGTGATGGAGTTGGTGGTGATACGATCTTCTTAGCTAACTCTACTATACTCCTGATCATTCAGCATGTGCATTGCATCTGTCGGTGCGAGATATTTGACAGTGCCTAAAAGTATCAGAATTTTTATTAGTTAAGTAAATCAAATAGAAACGAAAAAAATATTAATTTAATAATCAGAAATGAGATTCGATTCGATTCGATGGGTAATCAAATTGTTATGCTTTTGATTGGTTTTCTTTTTATTGAGAAACAATATCAAATGGCCATTTATTTAAAATTAAAAGATCATCTCGCTGATCGTGTAAATTCAGTTTGAGCAATATCATTGTACGCCTCCTTTCTGCACCTGAGAGAAAACGTCTATATGTAGTCTAGTAAATGGCAAATCTGGCGGGTTTCAAGTGAATATAAATACGTTAATTAGCTGCATTCAAGTCGTTTAAAATGTTAAGCACATTTGCCACATTTTCGGTAGCGTCTATCTACTATGGCTATACTTTATATATGTATAGCTCATGCTTAATACTTCTATAAATTCATAGAGCTATCATCTAAGGATCCCCGCTTGAGCTGTGCATCAGCTCAGATCGACATCGCTGAACCCGTCATTGTCTTTCTTAATTGTGCGTGCTTCAGTGTCTTTTGGCTTAGCTGCCTCCAAGGATGTTGATGCGGAAGCGGAAGCGGAAGAGACCCTACCCTTACCGTTTTCATCTGTGCTGCCATTGCGCTGCAGGAACATCTGAATGGAGACATGGACAACGAATATGATGAAGGCGGCAATACCGAAGATCTCGAAAGTGGTTCGCGGATCACTATTGAACAGTATGCCACCAATAAGGCTGCCCATGGAGACGCCAACGCCCTCGAATATGGCACCCACCAGACTCTGTAGAAGAATAGGCAGTGTTAGAACTATTTCTGACCAAAAATAACGATGGTACGTACCTGCATGGTTGCCTCAGTGCCGGGTGGCGCCACAATGCTGGCATAGGAGGCCATTGTAGCGTAGAACAGGCCAAAGGTGACACCATTTAGCAGCTCTATTGGCAGTATGTACCAGGGATTCTGCAGCATAGAGTACAAAATGAAGCGTACCCCGAAGCCGAAGAGAACCATGCTCATGGCATTCACATGTCCGATCCGTTTCAGTATCCAGCCCGACAAGAAGAAGAACGGCAGCTCGCCGCCAAAGCATTGGATGGCCATAACCAGGCCCTCCAGTGTCTTGATGGAGCTGTCGCATCCCATGTACTGCTTGTCCAGCATCTCCAGATACAGGAACAGAAAGTTCCAGATCAGCGCCGTGCCAAAGCCAATGGCCACGCACCACAGAAAGAAGATCACGCAGCGCAGGGAGAGAAACATCTGGCCAACATCCTTCAGTATGTTGGAAGACAAATGTGTTTGGGTGACCTGCAATAGAGAAAAGATCGTTAGACAGGGAACAGCATCGGAGGAGCTACAGGAGCTCACCTTCAGCTTGGAGGAGGCAAGCACGTCGAAGCCCATTATCACTAGCGCCATCCAGAACACAACCGTGTAGTTCTTGTTCGCACTGCCGACCGACATGTGGTCGACCAGGACGCCGGCAAGTAGCGCAAAGATACCCCATCCAAGCGAACCGCACAGCCGCTGCTTCCCATACAGATGATGGCGGTCGCCGAGGATGCCAAAGCAACTGGCATCGCCAATGCTCACCACCACTGCCATGCCGATCCAGCTGATGATCAGCATGCCGAAGAAGAACCAGAACTGGGGCTGGCCCATGGCGTCAAGCGTGTTGATCACGGGGCTCTCAGAGAGCTGCTCCTTTAGGTACTGTTCGTGGCAGTCCATGCGGCAGCTGGCGTTGAAGTATTGCTTCTCCGCCGGACAAAAGAGCGGCACTGTTTGGCCTGCCACCTCGCCACGATCTTGGGAACCATGAAGAACAGGCAGTTTTCTTCCTCGAGAATGTCCTTCATGTTGATGCTGACGCCAAAGTCCAGCTGCGGATTTGTGCGGTTCGCCGCACAGTTTTCTGTTTGATTCTTCAGCCAGTGCTCGCACACAATGTCCCACATGTAGGGCTCGGCGTCGCACTGCAAGTCGCAGGCGAGTGTCTGATTCCCGTAGAACGATTCCATATTCTTCTCCACGCACTCACCATGCTCGGAGCAGTGCCTAATGCTCGACACGCCTGCATGGCAGTGGAACTGCACTTGGGGCAGAGGCTTGTCAATGCCCGGCACAAACATAATCATAAAGAACGCGATGCCAGTGATCACTTGGCCACTGAGGAATAGCACTCGATGGCGATGGTAGCTGCAAATGGGAATCGTGAGAGACCGAGGCACGGAAAGAGAACTTTTCTCTATTTACCGATCTGCAAGGTAGCCAAAGAGCGGCTTTGCCAACATTCCAATTATGGGCAATATCATGTACATTGTCCCCACCACCACCGAGGAATAGCCCAGCTGCTGGGCCAGTGTCGGCATGAAGGGTACAACGGGTGCGGTGCCTGGAAAAGGAGAAAAAACAAAATAAAACAAAGCAGAACAGAACAGATAATGAGAACAGAGCCAAATGTTGTGTGTGATTAGCGATTGGAGGAGAGCAGAGCTGATAAGTAACTACTAATACACATATTTATGCAGCTTAGTCTGGTATTCTAAGTACATAGTGCCTGGGCATGTAGGGCGGCCAAAACGGGGTGTTTACTCGCATGTCCGATAAGAAAAGTGCACAGGCGTCTGCCGTCTACCGTTTGTCAAAGTGGAATTAAAAGTTAATTGAATTAAAAACAAAAGTAAAAGCGAAACTTTAATTGCTGAAAGTGGTTCGGGCTGTCGACGGGTCTTAACTTTTGATGGGACATCGTATGGGGATGGGCACGACGACAGCGACAGCGACAGCGACATGAACATTTGACACAAGTTGCGTTTCTCGTGTGGCCCCTAGCCTGGCATACACCTGGCATTTGACATAGTAGACAGTATTGCGCTGTTTATTCCCCATTTGGGAGCACGTTATCGCCAGTCTGTGTTTACCCCACAAGAGAGTATACTAATTTTAGTACATACACTTTTATCTCCACACGTAGAGAATAACCATAAAAGATAAACACCAAGATGGTTTCCACTGCAAAGAGTATTGAAGATTGCTTCCCTACCATGTGCCCCACTCACATATTCAATGCAATCGACTACCAATTAGTCACATTAATTGCTTCGATCAGTGGGGAATTTCTTTCCACAGCTTTTTCATTTTGTGTCTGTCCTCAAAGTACGCAAACAATTTGATTTGGGTGTGATTTCAATCGAAACGCTCTCACTTTCGCGTTCTTTTTTGATGGAAATCAACCAATATGCATTTAGCTTATCGGTGGAGTGTACCAATTGTTTGGTGGGCAATCTGTTTGCTTTGACAAGTGCGCTATCGCGTTGCTTGGCCGCCTGCTTATCTGAACTTTGGCCGCGAGGTTCAATGTGATTTTTACCCTTTCAAAATCTGGATTCCGCATGACATGCGGGTTGGTATGCGCGGGAAAACCGGTCGCATGGCAGGTCAGGTCAGGTCTACTTAAATTAAAAATGGTAAAAGGTTTTTGTAAGGATGGCATGTGCACTCACCGGCATTGAATAGAAAGTAGTGCGCCTTCATCGGCAGCAGCTCCTTATCAATGTTCGTCTTCATTTTGGCCTTATTGTACTCGAGGAACGAGCCGCTATCGAAGATCAATACTAACTGCGCGTTATGCTATGGAAATTGTCGATTTGATTGATTGGAAGTCGTGTTCTCGTTTTGAGCGCTATGGGAATAGTATTACCCGTGCATAAACATTTACTTATGTACATACGTCTGTACATACGATTATATACTTGAATTCCACATATGTATGCGCTGGTGTGGGTATGCGCGATCACGTTTCTCGAACTCCAATTGGATTTCGGTGCCTCAGCACTTAATTTCTGATGGAACTGCAGCACTTATCACACACAGTCCGTCCGTTAGAATTTTCCCGACCGCTTTTAGAATACTTTGGAAACCTCTCACATTTCCCTGGAGTTCATGCACGCCGCACCACGAGTGCCAGTGTCAGTCGCGTCCGGCAAGAAAAATACAAGTGGCCGGGCTTTCAGCGGCTGGCATGCTATGTATGTATATCGACATTTATTTCCACAGACCCGTGTAAGTGTGCATGGTAATTCTCGTCTGTTCGCTTATCTACGGCACGTTATTTGTTGTAAGCTACGCCCACCACCGAACATGACCAGAGCTGGCTGGGCTGGCTTTATTTGCAGAGAATCTCACAATAAATTTAAAAAATAAACCAAAATAGCAAACAGCTGATTGGGGATGGGAGCGAAGGCAAATTTTCGCACGCATATATTTCCGTTTTCCAACACCTATCTAAATGGATGTAACTTGTGATGTAAATCTTCGTGTGTAAATCTTCTTTGATTAATTTAAATAAAAGAGTTACAAATTATTTGGGTCAATCACTGCGTTAAAGCAGGCAAAAATCTTGCTAGCAAGGTATATGTATATTTCATGAATTTACAAACATAATTACGGTTCTCTCAAATTATGGTGACGCTTTCTAAACCAAATTTGATGATTTTGTACCATTTTTGTGTGAAACTATTGGACTTAAGAGCTACAATGACACTATGCATAATGTTTAGGGGCGAGAGGGGAAAGTGCTGCAGGTGCTGCACTCAGTCGTAAATGTGACTATAGTGCTGCTGGTAGACGTGTATATAGTTCTCCTTCTCCTGCGGCGTCATTTGGGCTATCAGCTTGTCGTCCAGCTGATCCAGGGGATGGGGCCGTCCGGCAACCAACACAGTAGGTACATCGTCGGCTTCCTCCTCAGACTCGGAGTTGCTGTAGTTTTCGAAATCGAGATCGGCTGTAAGTAAGATTTATCAATGAGATTGAAATTTTGTCTGAATCGAAGCACTGAATCTTGGCGTTATCAATGTCCTTCTCGTCGTCACTGGAATCGCTCGAGTTGGCATTCGACGAGTTGACGCGCATACCCTTCATGTGGGGCTCCTTCTGTCCGGCTGCTTTTCATGCTGCAGCAGCACCGACATTATATCCTCGTTTTCCTTCCGGTTCCGGTGTCCGGACGTGCTCGTCGTTGGGGCAACATCCTGCAGAGCGCCCTCCGCCGCATCAGCATCGGTTATCACAGTGCTCTCCGTCATCCAAATGGGCCGCGACTTGCGCTCAACCACACTGTCGGACGTATCATCACCGCCAATGGTCACATCGACACGCGTCTCCTCCACGGCAAAGCCCTGGTTTCTCGTCGCTTCGCCCGACCACTGCAGGCTGTCGGGTCGCAGGGCATTCGGTTTCGTGATGCCTCGTATCGTGTCAATATCCACCGGCTCTGGCTCGAGGACTTCCGGTGCCAGCTTGATGCCCTCCACCTCACGCAGCAGATCGTACAGCGGTTGCAGTTGCTCGTTGAAGTGGGCCAGCATCAGGCGCGAGTCCTTTTTCGGCATGGCCGCACTGTCCTCCTCCACCGAGCTGCCGCAGTACGTACACCGAAACTCCAGCGTGGCCATGTCGAACAGCTGGTCCGCCTCGAGATCCGTGAACGTCTTCGAGCACATCGAGCACTTGAAGCTGGCCCGGCTGGTCGCATCCCGTTCCTCCGTCTCCATACGCTTGCGCATCAGGTCCAGCTTGTACTTGACAACGTTCACAAATGTCTTGTAGTTGATAAAGTAGTAGTTGACCTTCTGCGCCTTGCCGTCCGGCCCCGTCTCCATTTTGAGTCTGATCTGGATGAATTTGTCGGTACGCAGCGTGGTGATACGCGCTCGTAGCTGCTTCTTCTCGAACCGCAGCAGTTCGCCAATGTCATCCTCCTTCATGCAGGGGTTCCGCACCAGCATGTCAATGATGAGGGCATCTTCCAGCGAGTAGAATCCCCGCACCACCAGTCGCGCCAGTTGCTTGAGGCTGCTGGGCACCTCGGTGACATAGCGCACTTCTTTGGCCGGTGCTGCGTTCGATGCTGCAGCTGATGTCGACGACATCTCGTGGATATACCAACAACGCCTGTCGTGCCACCAAAAAGCATCCACGCGCTTCGCCCAGTTTTCCTCTCAACCGCAGGAGGAGGCGTCGATGTCGTTACAGGCAACGTGCAGTACACCTACGGATCTTCATTTGTTAAACGTTTGGAAACCGTCCTGGTACCTATTTACCCTATTTTGTTAAAATCTCAATTTCTGCACTTCCAATGCCGTGCTTTGCGTCAATATCAATAAAATTTACTCAACTATCGATAAAGTTGTTTGTCATACGATAGTGTCGATTGTTTCATTTCGATCAGCTGATTTTCCGTATTTTCCGTTCGATTACAAAATTTAGAAATTCAGAAATGTAAGTTTGTTTCGAACAAAATAGAAAAGAAAATTAATTGCTTATAATTTTATATGTATAGGAATAATATAAATATACTAAATAGTTGAAAATAAATTACAAGTAAAATGTAATTTGTAGGTATAACTTTATTATTCATTTGAGGTGCAATAATCCGTCACCCCTGGGGATGGGGGCCCGCTTTGATTGGACGCTACTGCTATTGGTTTCAGTGGTGTAATCCCTCTTAGGGATTAGAGGCCTTAATACTTTAGGTTGGGTATCAGGGGTTTTCTAAACATTTATACATATATTTTTGTTTGCCAGGCAGCTCGGCCACGCTGGTAGAAATCTTTGTTTTTTCGGGAGTCGTTATACAGTGGGTTAAACGGCGAGTCTAATACAAATTATTATCGTCGAAATTTAAAAATATTATTAAAAAGTACGGACTTATTTGAAATGAAGATATATGGCTATTAAATCTACGCCCGACCTATTCAACAATAATACATACATATTTTGTTTTTGTATTCAAAAAATTTTATTTCGTTACAAAAGTAACGGTTGCTACGCGTTTTCAACTTTCAACCAAACAAATCGTTCGAAATTTGCTGTAAAAAATTGGGGTGGTTTTCCAAAAAATATCCCGTTAGATACATTTGATTCGTATGGGAAAATTTTCTGCAACATGGGGAAACGAGTTAGCAACATTGTTCTGCAACTTTGCACGGAATGCGCAACAAGGCTGCTACCCTTGGGAGAAAGGATATTATAGAATTGAGGTAATGTTTGTAAAATCAGGCTCCAATTAATGCAGAAACTGATCAGTCTCTGTTTTAAAAATATAAACAAAATTTTGAAGCATAGGGGCACCAATAAAAGGTATCGGGACCTTGATAAATATATTCATAAAACACCAATTTTATGCATTAATGGGTAAATAACATGTCAATCTAATACAAATTCATTATTAATGTTTCATGGCAGCGTGGAACAACAAATTTAACATTAATTGAATGAAGTAAGGTATTTGTATGCCCATACGAATGCAGAAACTTGGTTGACCGCAACAATGACCAAGTGTGACTGGAGTTCACACTTTCGTTTAATGCTTTGGCCGTTTTTGTTTGCACCTTATTATGTAAACAATCCAATGAAAATGAGCTCTGAAAACTAGCCAATGTTGTACAAAATTTATTGATGAATCGGATAAAATTATTTGTTTGGGGCTGAGAGCAATAACATGCTAGTAATATTAGACCGAATATCAAAATTGAAGAAAAAAGTCGTTGCGATCATCCGGTATTTTTTAAAAAATTATGAGGTATTTTTCTAACTGTCAGATTGGCTGGGTCACACTGCGTTTCACTTTTTTGACCACCCTGTTTAGGTCACACACCTTGCATATTTTTATAGTTTGTTAAGTATATTTCGTATATTTTTAGTATTTTCCAGTATTTTTTAGGACGCGTTATGGGCCTAACCCTCTTGTCCTAATCCACCAATGTAGAAAACGAGTAGAAATGCTATTTAGAGCCATGTCCCAGGCCACATCGAATACTAATTCGTGAAGAGCATCGAATTCCTAATGGTTTGGCATCCCAATCTCAATTTTTTCAAAAATGTCCGAAAAAAAGGCATGGCAGTTTTTCACACTGCTGCTGCTATGAAGCTCCCATACAAAAACAACGGCCAAAATTTTTCTGAAACGTACACATTTTCTCGCTAGAGGTCTCTGTCGAATTTTACATAAATATGTAGTTAATTTGTAGCAAATGTGTAGTTAGCACACGCTAAGTACACAGCTACCCATGTAAAACATAAAATTTTTCATCAGAAGACGCTCCTCTATCTGATTAAACCTTATTTATGAATAATTCAAATGAAAATGAGCACTTATAATTAGCAACTCTTTCAGGAAATTGATTAATTAATCGTAGAAAAATATATGTTCAGCGCTGAGAGTATTAGCTTGCTGGTAATATTCAACCGAATATCAAAATCGAGGAATCGCATCTTGTCGTGTCCGTCAGTATATAAAGGTATATTTTAAAACGGATAAGGTAACTTTCGGTATATTTCTGATGGTTGTTTGGTATATTTTTTCGATAATTCGAATTCGCACCAAACTGGTGCTAACTGTTTTTGTTTTGAGACTCTTCGCTTCGTGCCTCTCTCTAGATTTTCTCTGCCGTTCGTGGGCTTTCCCTCGGTGGGAAATTCAGTTTTCCGTGCGTTGTTTGTTGCTGTTCATCCATCGGTCGTCGCGGATTGCGAATACGGAATACGGAAAGCGAGTACGAAGCGGATTCGAAAGCAAAACAGCAAGCGCGAAGAGGAAGCGAGAAACGCGGCGTCAAATTGATTTTTATCGTGCGAGGGACGGGCGGGGAAAAAGTGAAAAGAGTTCAAAAATTACATAAAAGAAGGAGACAAAGAGAAGGTTTGTTTCGTCCTGCCAGACCCCGCCACATACTCGCCAAAAGCACATAAATTGTGATTAAAGTTTCATAAAATTGCTGCTGCAAAACGCATATTTTCGGGCCGTCGCACGTGATTTGTTTTTTGCCTTCCCCCATTTTTTACCATCCACCAAAACTTCGGTCGGTTGTTGGTCCCACCCCTGTCCAGGCAGAGCCGGTCCCAACCACCCTCACTCACCCGCGGGGGATCGCCGCCCCCGCCCGCTCGTCTGTGATGTCATTCAACGGACCAGCGACATCTAAATATATCGCATTATATGTAATATATCCTCGTGCATACATAATAATAATAATGGTCTTAGACATCCTGGCGCGTCCTACCCATGCGAGCCTACGGTGAGGCCCATTGATGTATCCGTGTAGTTCTTTGCATAACCCACGAGCAGCAGTCGTGTATACATAGAAAGGAATGCACATGCACTATGTGCTGTATATAATATTGTACATTATATACACTACACGGGCAACTCTACAAATCAGGTCAAAGTTGCATAGTCTGACCCAGATCCGAGCACTGACTTACGTACAGCAGAATGGCGTTTGCGACTTGAATGGGATTGGTGATTGTAGGATAGTGGAGGATGACTTTGAGCTGCAGCGGAAAATTGTACTTCAGGGAAATCGGTTCTCCCGTTTCCTGTACACTGGGAATCGCTTATGGTGTAGTTTCATAGACTTGCTCCTGCTCTGGTATCACCCGTAGTTCTCTTATCCAACAGAATCTTTTGTTGTTCATCAGGAAATCGGTTTTCAGTAGGTTTTCTTACTCAGGCAGTTTCCAGCGCAAGTTCAATGTTCCTTATTATTGTTATCCTACTAGCAAATTTCCAATGCAATGGATGTGTTCACAAAATGATAGCATATTATATTGCCTGTACATAAGGATTCTACTTAATCTTAGAATGTTGAAGTTTTACCTATGAAAAATAGCAAAATTCCATGCTAAGGGTACCAGCAATCCTCGGAACCACTTGTCTGTGTATGTCAAAGAACCTGCCATTCATTTATAGTAGCTTTAGGTATTCCCATCTTTACATTTAATGCTGATAAACAAAGGATTCCACGGCTAGTCACAGAAATAGCCCAGCCACTGGATTGTTGTCCTGTCGTTAGATAGCCCAAGGTGTTTACTGTTCGAGTGTGTCCAAAGTTTGTTTGCATTGCATGTGTTTTGTTCGCCTCGTTCCGACTGCCGACCCCACCCCGATTTCCACTCCAGCTGGCGAAAGCGTGGAGGCAGTCAACACTGAACTTGGTGGAAAGAAAGACCTGGCCAAAAGGCAAGCCCACAGCTGGGAAAAGCTGGGAAAAATATCGACGTTCCATCCGGGAGGGGGTTGGGGTTGGTGGTGCGTTACTTCTGCGAGCATTTCTCCTTTGTTTTGGGCGAGTGTTCGCTGCTCGGATCAGAACCCAAATGGGCTTGAAACAACGGGGACGAAAATCGATAATGCTACCCCTGGCACGCACGCACGGGCACGGGCATGGGCATGGGCACGGACTCCCGGGTTGCGATGCCAAAGAATGAGAATGAGAATGGAGTGGAGTGGAATGTGGAGCAGCAGGCCCTGACACAGAGCCTGCGATTTAAAGCGTGTGGTAGTTACCGTTGCCGAGAGCCAGTGAGAGTGTGCGAGCAGGGTGGGGCGTGGGAGGGTGGGCTTACAATCCAAGCTGGAACCCAGCTACGAAAATAGACACAGAGCCCAAGCTGCTAGTGCTGCTGCTGCCTCACAGTTGAGGCCCATTTTTGTTGGGCCTGACTTAACTGCCTGCAGAGAGAGAGAGAGAGCGAGAAAGAGAGGAAAAGTTTGCTTGAACTTTATGTTGCACGTTGCAACAGAGGTCTGGCAGTGGAAGCACTTTCCGGTGGCTTAATCAAATTATTTACTTGCTTAGTTTGTAATTAAACATTTTATGGTAGCGCCGAGTGGTTCGTTGCACGCCTAAAACGTCTTAGAATTTAAAGGGAACTGACTGTATGTACCAGCGGTAGGCATTTAATAACCAACATATCTTGTCACGCACAAGACATGTATTTTGTTTTTGGATTCTCAAGAATACGCCATGGCAAGTTCGTAGCAATGGTTAAATCAAAGAAATCTTTCTTCAAAGGACACCTGAAACAGTTTTTTTCTCTCGGATTTTCTAACTTAATAAGCGCTGGCAAATCTATTGAATTATCAGTCAGAGTGAGTTGTAATTTTGTAAAATTCGCCAGACGATTCACACTCAACCATTGAGCTTGACTCCTATGTTGCTGCTTTTTCTGTTTCTGTGTCTGTCTCTTCTTGTTTTCCCTTTGAATTTGGCAGAGTCAAGTAGGCGGAGGAGAATTGTGTAACTTGTAGCCAGCGGAGGGGAGAAGAAGAATCGAAAGCTCCGCCCTGCTTGGATAATGCCAACTTTTGGCTGTCGTGGCACACAATTTGTACGAGTATTTGCATTTGTCGCACAATCAAATCTCGACAATAAAAAGCCTCGTCAACGGAAGGGATAAGTACGACAACCAGCAGCTCCGCCCCAGGCCGAATCCTGCATGCTCTCGGCGCCACATAAAGCAGCAGCCTGTTGGATGGATGGGTGCGGCGAGTGGCACTCGCTGAGAGTATAGGGCGCACTTGGACACATCCCAGCGGATGTGACAGACAAAAAAAGCCCAGCCAATGTCGCTGCTGGCACGCCCATGGGGCGGACAGATTACTATGCGCCTTTGTCTGTGGCCATGTCCCAGCGGAAAGCCGCTCCACTTGCTCCAAGATGATGCAGCGAAGCGAACCAACGATAAGCGCTCTGTCGAGGCTCACCTTGAGAGTTTCGCCCGGTCCAAGGAACTAAGCGAGGACGAACTTGAATTTGTAACCGGATTCGCGTTCCTATGGCAATTAAAGTTCAGCTGACAGCAAGAGGCACAGTTTTAAGAGAGCAGATATCCATAGATACCCGATGCTGAAATTGCCAAAGAGTTTAAAGTTTTGGCATAGATCCCAACGCAAAGTTAGGCCCCCAAAGATTATGATTTAAGGATTCCAAAGCTAAAACTTACAGTCCTGCAAGTCCTCGTCCACAAGGGATTGCTAGGTGGAGGAGGAGAAGCCTAATGTTTGAAGGATTTACAACTTCCGTGGCTAAATCGCAAACCATAAGGCACAAGGCAGACGGCACATGGCACATAGCATTGCCTTGGCTTAGTTCGGGGCTGCAGTTGGCAACATTGTGCGCTTTATCGTAGAAGTTTTTTTTTTTGCAGCCACAACACAATCGCAATCGTCAATAGAGGTGGGGCATTGGAGCAGAGGTCGCAGGTTATTGGTGTTTGCACGCTAACCCCACGAAAGTGTGCCATAAATCTGACGGGAAAAACCAGACGAAATAAATAAAAATCGTGTAGTTGTGGGATGAATGGTCAGGAAATTTGGTTAGCAGCAGTGCCACAGTTGCAGCTCTTAATCATCAGACACCGAATGAAACACTTCTTAAGCTTTCGTTTTACATCTTTTTCGTTTCAGTTTGACCCCGCCGCTAATTGCAGGTGAAAGCGGGTCAACGAGGTCACGTGGAGGACTTGTTCCAGCATGCATGTCGTATACGTGATGTAAGAGAAGGACGAAAAGTAAGAGAACATAGAAACGTAGTAGCACGGAGGAGCGAGAGGAGCTAGCGGAGCGAGAGGGTGCAGCAGGGAAGGCAAAGTGAATCTCTTCCAGAGCACAATGTCATCGATCTCGGCCCAGGGCGTGGTCGAGCGTGCCTCTGCCGAACTATCGAAACGCATCAACGGTCTGGGACTCCGATCGAAGCACCACCACAGCAGCGGCAGCGGCAGTGCCAGTGGCGACGGCGCCTCCTCCAATTCCACGTCCAGCACGACCGCGTCCAGTGGCAAGACCTCGGTGATGGAGCGCGTCACAAACGCCCTCTGTGGCGGCGGCAATTCCAATGCCAATGCCAACGCCAACTCCAATTCCAATAGCGCCAGCAACAGCTCCGCTGCAGCGGCAGCAGCCGCCACTGCCGCGAGTAATGCCAATGCCCCGCCCACACCGGACAAGCCATCGCGGGGCGGCCAGAGTCCCGGTAACGTCTCTCCACAGCAACCGCCACCGCCGCTGGTGCCACCGTCGGCCAGTATCGTACCGGCAACGCTCAACCCAGCCTCGAACACGGCGCTACTCATGCAACAGCAGCAGCAGCAGCAGCAACACCATCAGCTGCAGGCCCAGATGGCCGGCTCCACGCTGATCAACTCGAATCACCACTTGGCCATGTCCCCCGGGGGACCGGGTCCGGCGCCACCATCGGGATTGCCGCTCGGAGCCCCACCAGCACCGACGGTCAAGTCGATTGCCAAGCAAATGAACATCACGATTCCGGGCGTCGGTGTCGGCGCTGGCGCGGGCTCCGGCTCGCCCACATTCAGCACCATGGGCATGGTGGCGGCCCAGAAGGCGGCCGCCGGTGGAGGGACGCCGCTGCAGATGCGCAAGCAGCTGCCCAATCCCCACCTGCACCATCCGTACGGCAACGTGGTCGTACCGGGTGTCGTCCCGGGCTCGGGCTCGGGTCCGGTGCAGGCCTCCCAGTTGGCCGCCGTCGCCGCCACCCAGTCCACGCTGATCCTCCACAAGCACCCGCACCCGCCTCTCATCCACAGCATCGATGCACTGCTGCTCGACGACCGCTTCCTGAATCGCTTTTTCCAGTACTTTTCGCCATACGAGCGACGCGTGCTCGCCCAGGTGTGCATCAAGTGGCGGGACATACTGTACCGCAGCCCCCGATACTGGTCCGGCCTGCTGCCCACGCTGCAGTGCCGCGAGCTCCGACAGATGCCCGGCTGCGATCGCGGCAAACTCTACAACTCGCTCATCCGTCGCGGCTTCCATGCGCTCGGCTTGGTGGGCGCCTCCGACGAGGATGCCCTGGACGTGGTGCACTCCTTCCCGCTCGCCTCCAAGCATGTCCACTCGCTCAGTCTGCGCTGCTCCTCGATCAGCGATCGCGGCCTGGAAACGCTGCTCGACCACTTACAGGTGAGAGACTCGCACGTAAAATTCGAATATTTGTGGTCCATTTTATCCGATTTAAGTTATATTAGTTATTTCAGCAGTTGGTTTCCTTTCTTCAAGCGTCAATTTGCGATATTTCCGTGAGGAAATTCAGCCCAGAGTTCCATTTATATTTTCGCTGCAAAGTTCGGTGTATCTTGAGATATTTACACAAAGTTTTTGGGCCCATCTTCCTTCCGCCATTCGCTTGAATAAGGCACTGTCAAGACCACTTTTCTCATGGGCGCCAAAAAGAGACAGGAAATGTCAGGAAATCTGTCAGCCAAAGGACCTCTCAGAGAGCAGCTGCTTACCACATGCAAACGACTTTCATTTGGCCCAACGTCTCGGTCGATGTTTCGTGGTGGGGGCCACTGAGCAGGCGGACTGAGCAGGCGGACGGGCGCGCGCAAAGTTGACAGTGGTCAGTCCCGTGTCGGATGAGATCTGAAATAAACCCGCAGCATCTCGGCGCTGGTCAAGCAAAACTATTTTCATTTTATTTCGGGAACAAGAACTTGTGCCGTGCCGCGCCGCGCGCCACACAGAAATAATGAAACGTGTCAGACCTGAAAGTGTGTCATCGTCATAGCTAGGAGTGGGGCACAGGCGGCACAAGGCACAAGGCACACGGCACATGCCACATGCACCAGTCACAGTTTTCGGCACTTGTCGCATAATGAATTGATGCGATCAATTTCAGTTGCAATCACATCAAAGAATCCTCGTAAATCTCATTTAATTTAGCTAAATATTTTTCTGCGCTAATTTGTTCGTTCGTTGCCTCGAATTGAATTCATAATTTGAATGAATCTTTTATGAGGTGCGCTGCGGGCAAATGGAACTCGCAAAATTCACTCGGTGTAAATGTAATTGGAGCATTTTCCATATTATATTTAAAACCTATTCTGTGTCCATGATTTTCGGTTCTCTGTTGGTTCTCAAACGATTTTGAGGAGAGGAAAAAACCTAACTTAAATGGGAGACACGAAAATGGGGAAAACAGGGAAGAGAGAGCGAGATAAAAATAAGTAGAGAGAGAGAGGGAGAGAGAGAAGTGCCGACAAAACAAAAGTGAGAATCGCAGAAAAGAGTTCTGCCGGTCGCAAACGGGAGAGAGTGACAAGTGACTCCGCATAGAGCAAAACAGCGTGGAGTGTCTTGTGTAACGTAACGACTCACGTAACGAAACGTAGCTAGAGGGTATAACGTATAACGGCCAAGAAACGAACAAAGTGAAAGAGTATTCAACTAGTTCGAATTCCCATTCGAACCTTAGTTAACCTTAGTTCTCTGCTCTCAGTTGCGGTAACCCCGTACACTTTCAGTTCACAACTAGAGCTACGTTTGCCTTCACTGCTCCTGCCAATAAGAGTTTACGTTCCAATTGAATCAAGCAGAGTGCCCAATAAACAATAACTTCATTTATGAAATAAACCCAGCCTCTGTAGTACTTTGCCCCAAAACGCATACCGCAATAGGGACAGAACCTGAACCTGGAAGCCAACCTCAATCAGATTTGCAGGACGAACAATTGGGGGCTTCGTCCTTAATTGGTGCTCAGCTGCGTAGGACTGAGGCAAATCCATTCGTTGTATGGTCCAATTCAAGGCAATCTAAGGGGCCTAATCCACCAGGGTCCCAGCAGGGTAGGAAAGGCGGAAAAGTGGATAACGCTGGGGCATTGGCTGTGGTCCTGCCAGCACAGTCCATCACACACTCAATGGGTTGACTGTTTTTTCATCTTTCTCTGAGAGTGCCAGTGTGTGTCCCTTGCTGTCTGTCACTCCGGGGGCACTGAGACTGGAGCTGGAGCAGGGAGTGGGAGTGGGACTGGGACTGCTTATGTCAGAATTAATCCAATGTGAATGCATGCCATGTTTATGGGCCCAGTTGTGGGTGCCTGCTGGTTACCGCCCACAAATGGTTTGATTGCAAATTGCTGTCACTGAATGCCAGTGCCACATGGGGGACACAGGCGAGTGGAGTGGAGCGTTGATGATGTGTATGCGTGCGGCAGTTTGACCTTGGGGACTTGACGGAGTGCCCTCCCTAAGTGCATGTCCTTTCCCTCCGGACATGCAGCACCAGAAGCGGTAACACGGACATGCAATGCGAAACGAATCCTAGCGAATGCGACGGAAATGCGACGACTTTCTACATACATTCCTGCTACATATTTAATGGCCAATGCGACTGGGGGGTATACGGGCAGGGGTATGCTTATGGGGTATGCCTGCGATTTCCGCATTGCCGCGGACGTGTATCCTCCAAAGTGGGCACCGTTGAAGTGCCAGCAGCACGTTGAACCCAACCCCATTGACCCATAAAACTATGCTGCTCTTCCACTCAGAAGAATTAGCTTTGAAAAAGGAAGCAAATTACCTGCGTATAAATAAATTGCCTTGCAATACAGTTGGAATATGGTGAAGCCTTCGGGGAAGCCTTTCTGCCACTTCATTGGATTTGTGTATTTTTGTGTAGTGCAAAAAGCGACATGAAAACACTCAGATTACATGCGAAATATTCATCATTAAAGCATTCAATTTTTTGTTTCTATAAAAAATGCTTGTTTTTACATGCAAATATCGCGTGTATGCAAATAATATTTTTTGTTGCACTGCTTGTGTGGATTTTTTTCTTTTATAGCAGGGAAATTTGGTTGAATTCTGTTTTCGAAATAATAAATGAAAATAATGAAAAGAAAAATATGAGAAATCAAAGGTAATCCGACTACCGCACACACACCCACACAATGGATGGGCAGGTGGTCATTATGTTTAAGTATTTATACGAGAATCAATGCCCAATTTGATGCTTTTCAAAAGAAAACTCTGATAAATGCGAACAACAACAACAAACTAGACAGCCATCAAATAACATCATCTACTTATACTTTGATACACATTCTAAATACATACATACATACATACATATGAATATTTATATACGAATATTCTATTCATATTCGTATTACATTGTGTGTGTGGGTTGAGCTGGTAACTTACGTTTTGGGTGGCTGCTGACTGTTGGTATCGATTTTTGTTGGGTAGCAAAACAAAACAAAAAGTTTCCCTTGGCTACGTCGTCAGGCAAAAACTTTCACAATTGTCCATAAAAAAAAACAGAACAGAAATAGTAGAACGATGAATAATCCGTAAAACAGCAAAGTACGTACAGCATTTACGTACGTACCACCATTCATAATGAACTTAAGGCAAAGTTGGGTCTGTTGCCAGACTGTTAACAATACTCGTATTGCTCGTACGGAATCCAATTACTGCCATCCAGGCAACATA
This sequence comes from Drosophila subsilvestris, assembly GCA_035043285.1. NCBI lineage: Eukaryota > Metazoa > Arthropoda > Insecta > Diptera > Drosophilidae > Drosophila > Drosophila subsilvestris. The sequence goes on along the minus strand of JAWNNB010001728.1, from coordinate 47,088 downwards.
TCCGTAATTAGACCATTTGCGTCGTTGATGAGTTGGGAATTTTTGCTCATAATGAATGCAACATTACAACAACCTGTAATTAAGCCAATAAATTACTATCCAGTGAAATAAAACAAGAAATATCGTACAATAGAGTTAATACACAGCATGCATATCCTTCTTCTATTCAGTCATGGTCTCTTCCCTTCTGTCCATGACTGATTGATTGTTCAAGCTCCGTGGAATAGACATTTGTAATTCGTTTGTCATTTAATTCGCATCTTTTCCGGGCTATCTAGTTTCTACGAATTGTTGTCCCAACCGTAACAACAATGGGTTTCCCATCCGCGAAGGAGGGGCCAAAGTTCAGTGTGTTCATATCCCGGCGTAGGACTTGGGGTTGGGTAATGCATTTTTGTGCTCGTGTGATTTCCAGTGCCGTGGGTTTATATATGGTGCTTCCGGCTGCATTTGTTGTTTATCGCTTTTGTGGGGCTTTAGCTTCCGCAGGGAATGGGCAGCAGCTTCAAGAGCAGACACAATCACAGCCTGGACCTGCCACAGTGGACCCGACACAATGTCTGGCCCTCGAATCGGGGCCATGTTTCTCACTGGCAAAGGTCAAAGTTGATCGAGTTGCATGTTTTTCAGATGCGACCTAAAGCCAGGAGAAACTTTTACCAGTTTGTTGACTGGTAAATCCACAGCAGAACTTTAGACCACTGCAATTTAATTCAATTTCCCTTCCCCGCTCCTCTAACTCGATTTGTTTTGCCCTTCAGCCCCCAGCCCCCCCACCCAACAACAAAAGCCAAGGGATGATTGCTAATTGCCATTTTGTTTGTGTTTTGTGTGTGCGGTGAACCACATGATATATCAAATGGCCAGGCCATGTCCGCCACATACTTGCACTATAAATGCAAAACCAAAAGGAATTGCTTGGTATATCGGAAGTTCCCCTGCCCACAAAATATTAATTAATATATTACTTAAATACTTAATCTAGATTATTCTGTAGGTTTATTGTCTTTTGCCAGCATATGTATTGAAGTGCCCTTTGAGGGTAAATCATTGTCATAATCATTTGATGGTAATCTTCAAGCAGTCCTTGGAATTATTTAAGCAATCGGTTACATTTCATGGCTGTATCTTCGGCTCGTCATCGTTGAGAGCAATAATCAATTTATAAAGTTTACACTATGAAAACTTTTGACTTAAGCTTGGAAGTTTCGAAACTTTCGAGGCGGCTCCGGCTCCCACAATGATTCAATCGTTCCGCTAATATTTTCAGTTATTTTACCTTGGCAGAGTTTTCCAATAGTTTTTTGTTTTAAATAAAGAACAAAAAATAGCATTAAATAATAAATAAATATTTCATGCATTGATCAATTAAAAATGTTTTATTTCCACATTCTTGAAATAATAATGTTTACGTGGCAGCTTTTTGTTTTAGATTTTTTCACAACTGAAAGATTTTGTGGTTCAGTGATTTGAATGAGGGAATTTACTGTGCCCAAAATATTTACCTGAGTTACAGATATATATATATATTTACATACATACATACATATGTGTGAATGCATACATATTTGTTTCTATTGCCTACTCGTATATGTGAATACTTATATGAGTATGAGTATATGTATATTAATATTAAATTCTTGCGTCTGTGATTGGCCTGTGTTTTCTGCTGGCCAAGTGTCAACAAGTTGTATGAATGCCATCAAATGTCCAAAAGTATTTTAGAAATCATCATGACAGCAGATCATAAAAATATTTTCGCTTGACGACCAAACATTCACCTATCGAACGAAATGACACATATTTCTGTGGACTGCGGAAAGTGGTTTAATGACCGCAAGACACACGTTCTGAATGTGCCTTGAGAACTTCGCAATAAATTCGACAAACCCAGACCCTGTTTCGGATATCCTCGCTATGCTTTATTTTTATCCACTCCTTATATAGATATAACCCAAGCAACGTACAAATCAAAATTTACAACTGAATATACGATGTACCCTTGGCAAGTCTAACTATTAGTCAAAGGTTGCTAAAAATTCTTCGTAGCATTCTGAAAAAGTATGCAAAAAAAAAAAATATTAAATCAGTTACAGAAAATATGAATATTTCACTTACTCCCGTGCTTGGCATTCTCGAAGAACCTCCTGCAACTCAGCGACTTGATCTTAACGCCACACTCTGAAGGGTTTGAGAAGAGTTTGAGCATGTGAAAATTAAATGTAAATTGAGTACACTTACGTGGTCCATAGGTCTTAATAACGGGCGCGCAATGATTACCTTGAATAACAAAAAAAAATGCAAAAGGAATAGAGAATGAATTGCTGGAAAACTCACTGGGTTTTTTTTTGCGGTTGCCAAAGAACAGAAGACTGCCAGCATTAGAACTACGAATATAACCAAAGACTTCATGATGTGATGACTGTTTGGTAGATTAAACGGAAAACTCGGTTATAGCTCGCTTTTATTACAGCTCTTATACAAGGTATGCAAGTGTGACCAATCGCGTGAAATATGGGAGTGTTATGCTATGGATATAATATTATAAACGGATTCAAGTTTGTTTTTCATATCTTTGCATGTCGGATCGTAAAATTTTGTTCAGTGTATTTTGGTTCAGTGTTTAAGCTTCTGCTAGCTTTTCGCCGTTCTTTGGTTATCCGTTATTCCTGTCACTTACTTCCCTATTGGCATTGCTGAGTACGAGTGAGAGGGGAATTGTCTGCCCTTGAATTGCGTTGTGTAAACATTTGGCAAGAGAAGACAGGCAGACCTCCCACAAACGCTGGGCAGTCTTATCTCTTGATATTCATTTCATTTACATATAAGCTTTTCTCCTCACACGCAGCACACACACACACACATGCTCTCTCTTGTGCAGTGAGTGCTGTGCAGTCTTTATCTCTTGATCTTTTGACGCTCTCACGCAATAAATACTCTCTCAATTGCTTCACTGCATTGACTGCTCTCACTCTCTCAGTATGTTCTTTTGGTAACTTTCGCTGTCAGTGTGCTAAGTGCAAGGGAGAGGTAAAAAAAGGGAAATAACTGTTTCAACTGTTATTCTAGTGCGAATATCCAGCCAATACCATGAAAATGTTTTCAAAACTAAGCATTAACCATTTATACTGACTCGTTTCGCAGAGTTTGTTTGAACTGGAGCTGGCTGGATGCAATGAAGTCACCGAGGCCGGACTGTGGGCGTGCCTGACGCCCCGTATCGTGTCCCTGTCGCTGGCGGATTGCATCAACATCGCGGACGAGGCTGTGGGGGCGGTGGCACAGCTGCTGCCCTCCCTGTACGAGTTCTCATTGCAGGCAAGTGCTGATCCAACTGGATCCAACGCAGAACGAACCTGTACACTAACCCCAATATCCTTTCCAACACACACACAGGCCTACCACGTCACGGATGCGGCCCTTGGCTACTTCTCGCCCAAACAAAGTCACAGTCTGAGCATACTACGCCTGCAGTCGTGCTGGGAGCTGACCAACCATGGCATTGTTAATATCGGTAAGTGGAGATTTCCAAGGGGATTCAGGACTCCCTCCTCCGTTCTGGTGGAGCACAATTTTCCGCTTCACAGTCGGAATTCTTGAGCGATGTCAAATGGCAATTACCTTACGGGCTGCATGTCCATTTCCATGTCCATCCATGGCTAATTCCCCCTGTTGGCGGTCGTCTCGCTCCAATTTAATGTTCAATTTGCAAAATGTTGCCGCTGACGACTGACACGGCCGCTGCAGCGGTGCTAATGGCACTTCTTGTGGCCGTGCTGTTGGTGGTCCAAAAAAACTGCATGGGATATCCGCCAGGAGTGTGTCTGCTGGAGCATGAGCTGTAGATGTAGATGGGCCCACGACAGCAACAGCAAAAAATAAACCCGTCCGAGCGAACATACGAATATAATGAAATGTTTGTACAAAGTCCTAGTCCTTACGGGCTTGGCCTGCTTCCGAAACGTGTCCTTTGTGCCCTCGTCACATCATCTCCGAACAGTGCACTCAACTAATTGAAACTTTTTTGTGGGATACTTTTTGTGATCCTGCTTCCTGGGCAACGGCAAAAAATTAAACGGATGCCACAACGGCTTCAACATCCTTTGACGTCCCAAACTGTACCCTTTTCAGTTCCAATTTGGACCCACACCACTACATCTGTGTCTGGGCACTGCCAAATCGAATTAAATTCGACGATATCGAACGTGGGCAGATGGGAGGTGGAAAGATGCCTTAAAGATTGTTAGATTAAAAGCAGAAATGAGTGAGGAATATGCGGTAAAGTTAACTCATTTCCATTTGGTGCATTTTTCAGCATAAGCCTGCACGTAAATTGACGTATTTCCTGGCTGGAACAGAGCTGCAGACTGCTTTAAAGCATACCCATGGCGCAGAAAAAACCCCATTTAATATGGGATAAGCATAAACCTGCCATTCCCTTTCCCCGCCACTGCATGGGTACGCCACTTTGACCTTTGCCATGGCGACAGCTCAACGAGCCGCCCACTTGAGAGTGCCTGGCGTCTGGATCGTCTCGGCCTGTGCAGCAGGGTCTGGGGCAGAGTTTTGCAATCAATTTGGTGGCATGTCATTTTCTTTTGCTCCAAATACCTGTGCCTCCCCTGGCAATCAGAAACCCTGGCAACACGCCTCCATCGTGCTTCCACATTGGGCTTCCTATTGGGCCGCAAATTAAGCTGCAGATTGCTGCAAGCGCCCAGGATGTGGTTTCACCCCATGTTACATGGTGGCTCCTACTGCCTCAGAACTTACTCATCCGGATAGCAGCCAGGAACTGCGAACCGAAATCAAATTATCGCAGCTCAATGATCAAACTCGTTCACGTTCAAGTGCTGGGCAGGAACTGAATCTGGAGTTGCGGCCAAACTGGTAATGGGATTCGGTTCATTCGCATAGCCCCTGGGGAATGCTGGAATGCTGCTGGTTCACCTGCACACAGATTTGATAGTCGTTGCTGTAACGATTTTTGGCCAAAAGCGGATTAAGCAGAGAGTACAGAAATGGCAGTAAACGCCAAAAAGGGCTGCTGTTATCCTGTGACTCATTCCTTTAAAAACAACCTGCAAGGTTCTCTTAGCTTTTTCTGTAGCTCATTAAATCCGGAAAAGTGTGTACAAGTATTTAAAACATATTAAAACACACATTAAAGATTCCCTTTGTAGCTTGTTTACCGTCAATATTTGTGTGCAGCCCAGCTTGATGGATGAAGGAACGCCCAAAAGCGCCCATGAATGAATGAATGAATGAATGGACATATAAGAGCGTATTACACATCCGCCCTGCATAACAGGGATTGGCTTCTGCCACTGTCTGTGTGTTTGTCCAGGGCAACAGAGGGAGGGGTGCCGTGCGGCATATTGTCTGTAGGGGCCTTAAGCAAATAGGCGCCACATTAAATGGCAGCATTTTGTGTAAATTGAGTGGCAATCATGAATTGTTTGTCGAGCTCAGCGAAAAGTCAAAATGAAATACAAAAATTTAACAAAGAACGACAATGGGATGCACACATACACACGAGGATGTGCGATAAGTCGAGAGAAATAAATCGGATAAAGAACAATAAAGAGAGAGCTCTTCTCTTTGTTCTTGTGGTTATAATCCATCATTGATTGGTTGACTCTGTTTCCGGTTCAAGTCCGAGACGGTTTTAATGGTGTTTCCAAACGTTACCTTCGGCTCAGCTCAGAAGTTCAGGGCTTTTGTAAGCCATTGTTCGAAGTTGTGCAATCCGTGCACTCAGCTGCCGTTGCCCCGGGAGCAGTCTGTGGCAAAACTTTTAATAAAAACAACTCGCAACCGTTGCACACTGGCAGTGGCAGTGGCACTGTCCAGGTGTCCAAGCTTATCACACCATCGAGAAGCCGTTTGGCTAATTGCATTTGTCATCTAATTGAATTGGGGCAAGTTTCAAGTTCGCAGCGCTGCTCTACCGCTGGGAGGCGGCTCAGGTCGTTAGCGCTGGCCCAGTGCCAGTCTGCCAGTCGGCCAGTCGGGACCAGTGGACTCTTTTATTGCCTTGCCAATGGCTGTGGCTGTGGCTTTGGCTTGGGCTGTGACTTCACGCTCAGCTCTGACTTCAACATATCATTTGGCACGCAATCCGGCCCGGCCTTGCCCGGTCCGAGCCCCTGCCGGAAACGGAAATGTAAGAGCGGCTGACTGACACATTGAATGGCTGTCTCGTCTCGGCTCGCCCCCCGTCCAAGCTAATTGGCAGAGCGTCGAGGTCGTTCAACTGGGCGTATGCGTGATTTATGAGTTCTCATGTGCACGGGTACGGGTAGGCAGAATGGGCGGAATCGAGTCGAAACAATGAACAAGTTAATCTCCCATTAATTAACAGTGTCAACAGGAATGCCGGATCCCATTTAGCAGACATTTACCGCCCTCCCACCCCCCACAGAATAGTGCAGCAGCAGCCCCCGCTGCTCAGGCAGAGTGCATCTTGATTGCTGATTGTTGGTTGTGGTTCGTTTCGCGTCTGAACAATTGCATTTGTCGTCGCCGGCGACATGTCCATCAATTTAGCCGCAAAGTGCAACGGTACAGCCAGCCAAAAAGCCCATCCCATTCCCTCCTTTGCCGTACAAGCTGCTAGCCAAGCGCACACAGTGGGATGCGTGCCATAGAAAAGGGGTTCTAAATGGAGAGTTCTACATTCGGTAACCCAAATAAATTTAGGGAAACTCCTCAAGTTATCCAGGATGTATTATCTCTAATAAATGGATATGTAAATCAGTCTTTAATCTTTTGCCACTGTGCGAGTGATGTTTGATGTATAATGTTGAACCTGTGTGTCATATCTACTATGCAATGCATGCTTCTTCGATGGCTGAAATTCCTGCATGCCTCAACATCTTCTTCAGCCGGTGCGGCACCATCATCAGCCCTGCGCCTGTCTGTTCGAGCGCCAAGCAATTGATAAATCTCCCTGGCAGTCTGCAGCTGCCATCCACTCACAGGACGGGCAGGGGGTGGGGGACGGAGGAGCGCCCGTTGGGTGTCGTGTTCATTAAATTACATTTACATATTTCAAGGTGCTCGCTCGATGCTTCTGCTGCTGCTCGGACTGCTCGGACTCTCGTCTCGGGTGGGGGCTCTGCTCTTCGGCCGTCGCACACCTTTCGTTGGGAAATTGTTAATTAACTGTATTTTTATAAAAGCTCTTCGGGGGGTTCGATGCCATCCGATGTGTCCCCCGGCACGGCACGCACTGTACCCCTGCGAGACGACTTTCCCATTTGGCCAACTTGTCAATCAAGCGTCAGCTGCTCGCTGTTTTTGCGCACAGCAGCAGCAGCGATAGAGACGGGCACAGCAACAGCGACAGCGACCCTGAACCTGAACTTGGCAGTGGCAAGAGGCAAGGGCGGTCGGGCGGACCACAAGAGTGTTTGAAGAGCGGCGAGTGTTCAACCGCATGGAAGTGCACTCGGATCGTAGCACTTTCTCACTGATTAGATCCTGGAACCTGGTCAACTTTCAGTGGAGTGCACAGGCCACAGCGTAGCTGGGAGAGCCTCGTCCTTAGGGCGGACCCTAGACACATGTTCAGGCTCCAGGCTGAGAGGCCAGCGCCATGTCGTATATAATATCTGGATTCGGTAATGCGATTCAAAAGGCTTCGAGGTGCATTTGCGTAGTGCCTGCTGCAAGTGGGGGGAACGAAATTCAATTTTAATTGCATTTGATGGCTGCCACGGAGATGGGGCAGGTGGAAGTGGTGACAGGAGCACACTGTCTCGCATATGCCGAGCAGCTTAACGTCAATTAAGTTGCCGATGATGTTCGCAGCGCAGGAGCTCAGCGCCAGGCGCCCACGTGCGGATGAGCAAAACTTCAGGGCCGCGCAGTGGGTGGGTGCCAACTGCGTTGCGTGGGCCTCTTGTGGACCGATGCAAAGTGGCATCCTGTCGTAGATGGACAGATAAAACCAGTATCCAGCAAAGGAAAGATTATATTTAAACACGCATCCATTGAGTGCATAGCATTATGGTTTTATTTCAAGAATGCAGAAAAGGAAAAGATATTGAAAGATGTGTAAAGGTAGCAGAGAACCTTCACATAGGCGCACTCTCTTCGCAGGTTTAATTTTGACCAAACAAGGCCATAAGTTCAGCTGGGTCCACACTGTCCGTTTGCTTGAACTCCAGTAGCTTGTTGTACACGAAGGACGAGCGTTCGGGAGTGTTTGACACAGTTATTAAATGTTTAAGAGCCTGCAAATATTCAAATTTGCTTATGCAATATAAATGTAAAACTAACTTATGGATTGGGGGGGGGGGGGTAAACTAACCACAAGGGTGAAGTCGATAGCAGACAAATCACAATCACCAGCTAATAACATAGCGTCGTAGACTTGGGGTATATTGCCATGTAAATGCACCAGTAAACTCAACGCTTTGGCTACATTTCTGCGGGTGTCTTCTCCTAAGGTGTAGTCCAATACCAAAAAACCCGACCCATAGCTAACATAGTAGTTCAAATCATTTGAAAATTGAAAAATGAGTGAAAATTTATAAGAGTGGTATGGGTTTCTATGCCAGAGGTCTTAATTTCAAACACTGTTACGTTCAGGCTTGTATTAGAGGAGCTGCTGACCAGGCGTCCAGTCTTGCCACTCTGAAAATTCACACGACCAATACTAGCAAGAGCTCTTTTTAGATCCATTTCGAACATAGATATTATCAAATCATGAATAACATATCCGCTTCGTACAACTGGATGGTATATATCTGTCGTCAGATCGAAAATCGATCCGAATCCGATTTTTTGCACTTTAATCGGGATAATCGTGAATGGCATCTTAAGCGTAAGCACTCGTTGAGGATCAGGATGGTTGTTACCTTTAGCACAGTGATTAAACGTACAAAACAAATGCATATACAGACATGTATAATCGAAAAGAATTTAACACTTACTTGTCTCTATCAAGTTTTTTAAAGTGCCCTGGAAAATAGAGTTTATGTCGTAAAATGCTTGATTTATTTTCTGACAATCTCCTTAGTATCCTTGGAATATATGTTCGGAGTCGACATATAAAATGTTGGTATTTTTCTGCATTAATTTATCAAATGCCTCGTTGAATTTAAGCAACATTTCGACGATTTTCCTTGCTCTGACTTCTTTCGGGGAATTTCGGGGAAAAATTTAAATGACAAATTTATGTTGAGAAACCGGCGACCTGATCGTACAGAGCAGACGAGCTGCCAGATTATGGAATAATCGTGATTCAAGTATTTCTATCAAATGAAAACTCTCACATTAAACGCCCCTGAAGTTGTTCAGCAAATGAAAGTTCGATGTTTACTGATTTTATTTGGTAAAATGTGCGATTTATATACTTATTTGATGGTTACAATTGTTTACTTAGGTCTGCAGATATTTTATGGTTCATGCAAATATAAGTGGAACGAATTATCTAGAATTTGCTGCCATAGATAAATCATTATCATTATGTGTCTGTGGCTACAGATGCATCCCGCTGCGTTACTTATTTATTTAGGTCAGCGGTGCATCTCCACTACTCATGTATTTATTTGAGTTATTCAAATCTGAGTGCCTTAAGGCCCGATATTTACTTGGGCATAATCCTACGATTTGATATGATTGGTCGTAATCGTACGACAAGTCAAAGGAAAGCATCAAACCTTACATTTTTCAGTGGATACGCTTGAGTAGCAGTGCCGTAAAAGGCTGTAAAAGGTCCCAGAACTGGGTCAAAAGTTTCTGTCTCTTTAACTGCAAAGAAAAGTGCGAAGGCAGCAGGAGTAGCAGCACACACGCAAAAGTAAAGCTCCACAGCGTTGTCTGTGCAGCGACGACGGGCGGGGCCATTAAACGACAATTTTGCCAAGCTGTTGATGCATTTTTAATCATGAATGTACTCAACCCCGCAACGATAATCAGGACTCAGAGCATAACCCAACCAAGACTTCTTTTATTTACTACTAGAATGTGGAACGACTCTGCCAGACTTTAACCCGTCAGTAGCTGCTATATAGCAAAAAAACCTACAAATTATACCGAATGCCAGTCATCACAATTACCGATTTGACAGCCAGCAATGCCGAGAGCAGGGCAACAAATTAATTCTGATTGAAATTGTTCGCCCGGCACTGACTGGCTGCTGTCAGGCTGCCAAAAGAATGGGGAAATTGTAATTGTAACTGTATCTCTCTCTCTCTTTGTTTTCATCACCCACAGCTGCTGTCTCTATCGATGGCTTTTGGCAAAGTTGCTTGCTCTCTTTTGCATAATTTAGTGGCATAACAATTCGTGGGGCACAAACACTAATTTCCAAATGAATAGCCCATGAACGCTAGAGACAATATCTGACCCTTAATAGTTATCTTGCGGGTTTTTGAATGAGTGGATGACACAGTCTCAGCCTTCTTTATACTCTCCGCCTCTTCTCGATTGTATTTGCCTATAAAGTGCCTTTCCATGCCTAATTTTAAAGGGAAGACTAGTCGTAGACTACTCGCACTAGTCCCCGGCATCAGCGCCTTATCCCTATCCCGATCTGTAGCTAATCTTTCGTTGCGTAATCCAATCTGATTTCGTGCTTGTCATGCTGGATTCCCGCTGCCCTCCGCTTTGCTGAAGGAAGCCTAATGAGGCTTCTGGGCGGTCTTGCGGCCTTGTGGCCCATTAACGCATTCTCTGCTTTGGAGCCCAAAACTTTGCCGTTAATTGACAGGGCCACTTAAGACCCACAAAAGTGGCATTCATGCGCGCCTGAGTGGGATTTGTTTTATCATTTTAGCTCTAGCTTTAATAAGTCTTTAGTTTAGTGGCGGGGAGCTGGAACCATAAGCAGCGACTAGCACTGAAAGCTGAACCTCCATAACAACCAGAGAACATTCCATTCCATTCCGTTTTCAAGGCGCTTCCAGGATGCTGCGGCCGCTCAACAACCTTCCAATTTTCCATAGAACATTCCATTCCGCTTTGCTTAATTAACTGCGGAATGTTTTTCACAAGAATCTCCTGCGCATTCCCGCTCCACTCCGTCTCTCTCTCTCTCTCTCTCTCTTGCAAGTAATTTGAGTAATGGCTGCGCTGCATTGAAACTTTGAGTCGCTTTCCTGGAATAAACATGAATCAATTTTAAGTCGCCTGAATAAAAGTGTAAATTGTTGTTGGCTTTACTTACGGCTGATGGGATTTAAAATTTAATTCACGACACTTCTAGGCTTTGAGAGAACACGAAAAACCCTGAAAGAAATTATTTCTGATTATATTGAGATTGTACGTTTATTGTATGGAAAATACTTACAGTAAATGCCTTTGCGCTCTATTAACCCACAATAAGGCAGTTTGGACCATCAGCAGCCATCAAAGTCATAAAGAAAGTCATCAAGAAATGCCAAACATTACGTGGAGCAAATACAATCAATACAAATCGCTGAAGGAGGGTGGAAGTGGAGAGTGGAAGCCCTAATGAGGGGCTCGACGATTGCCGGATTTTGTCCAGGACTTACTGACACTTGCGTACAGAATTTTTGGGGACAGAAGGAGTGACATTGATATCCTTTAATAATGCATGGATTTCATCCGCAAATATGAGTAATAACTAAAGCTACGTGTGTTATAAGTAGAAGATGTCCACAACGGAGATAATTCCTAACATTTCCCGACAGGATAATGGATGGGAAAGAATTTCAGGCACAAAAGCATAATACAGAATACAGAATACAAAACGAGCCACGCACAAATGTCGCTAGTTGTTATGGGTAAATGTAAATGTATCTGCTAGACACACAGAGAGTATATCTGACATGTTTATGTATCCTCCCAACCCGTGTTCTGTTCTGACATTCGTCTCCACGAGTGCGTGTATTTAGGATGGATGGATGGATGGGGGGGCCTCTGTTCGTTTCATGTTTTTGGGAAACTATTTGTGACACTGCCGCTGCTCCTGTCCTTGCCCCTGCCAGTCGAAAAATTTCCATTTACAATACATATCAAGCAGCCACCCCCCACCCACACAAGTTCCTCGTTGTCAGGAGTTCCTGAAAAAACAAACCCAATTTATTCAGCGACTTGTAATTTGTTATTTCCCATACATACGTACAGCCCGACAATAAACATGAAGGAAATAATGATCAGGATGTTGTTTTTCAATTCGGAAATGGAATCGACAGCTGAGACTGACTGACTAAACGTACAATGTGCAGCTATCAAACTCGTACCACATTATACATATGTACCTACCAATGTGTGGGAAATCACCAACCAGAAATTCCATTTGCTGTAACATTTTGCCTGTTCTTGATACGTATTGCGCGACATCCGTAAATACTTTCAATGCTCATTCCTGTGACATTTCCACACAGTATCAATCGGAACACAACCCGAGGTCAATGGCGGCTGAGTATTCGCATTGCTGATTAGTTAGTTAATCAGTCTGCGCTGTCACCTTCGGCGGGTGCAACCCTTTGGCAGTTTGATCTCGATCGAGCAGCACCAAATAGTTCGACTCCGAAGTACATGAAACTTTTTAAATACTTTACTTGATTTAACAGTTCTAATTCAGTCGGTTTTTTCCCTAAATCACATCACTTTTCACACACACGCACACGCACACACACATTTTATTCGCTGCTCTTTGCTGCAATTTCAGTATTGTGATCGCAAAAACGAGTAGAGGGTCCTGCGGCCAATCAATACATTACCCGTTAGTGTCGGTCACAAAATGAAACTGCAGCACCAATGCCAAGGGGAATGGGGAGGAAACTGCAGCACACTGCCGCCACACACGGACACGGTCTGGGGGACGAAAAGTCGTAGGAATCACGGCTAGAAACTGGAGGGAGGTAGCTAGGGATCGTTGCGCGTCGATGGAGAGCTGATAACGAAATGAATTTCAGCGGCGATCACGAGCGCGATAAATACGCGCAAATCGGGGCCAATGCACAGATCTAGCTCAGAGTGTAATTCAATCGATGATCATTATCCGCCTCGATTCCACTCTCTCTCTCGCTCTCTATCTGTGTCTCTCTGGGCATATCCCTTTCGCCCTCCCATCTAATGCGGTCTGCGTCGGCTTCTGTCGCCGCCGCGGCGGCCTGCTAATCACAGTTTCCAATAAGAGCACTCGACGGTGCAGGGCAGGGCATCTGTATCTATGTCTATGTCTATTTGCATATGCACACAGTTATTCGATGGCATAGAGGCGCCTTTGTCTTTGTCATTGGATGTTTTTGCGGTTATTGAATCTCTGTGCCAGTCAGACGGCTTGCTTGCCCCATCAGCTGCAGCAACAGCAACAGCAGCTCCCACTTGATAGATACAATTACTGTTAGCCTCCTTGAGCTGCTGCCTGCTCAGCATCCCCTGCTCTGCTACACCTCCTGCCCGTCTTCAGCGCTACGGTTATTGTCACTGTTGGGGCTTCCCATCAGAATATGTATTGGCAAATAGATTTAATATTCCGTTTTAGGTAAGGCTTTGGCATGGTACCTGAGCATGGAGTCAGCACACATTTCCATGTGCTCTCTAAACCAAGGGAAATTCACAGATTTCGAGAATTACCCCATAACATTTCAGTGATAAGGAGGAGTTGAGAATGTGGACTATACTAATCCCGATCGTGATGCTCTGATTGCTCATCCTTTTCTGGGGCAGCCTTAAACTCTGAACAAAACTTTAAGTTAGCTGCCACGCCCATTCACTCATCAAAAGGCATTCATTCAGTAGATAGCATAAAGGATTTCGCTTCAGTCCAGTGAAGTCCGGAGTCAGGCAGAGAGCACAGAGCGGGGGGACTCGTTGCATTAATTTTTCATAGGCTTTCCCATTTAGTCCGTTAGTTTTCCCCATTCAGTATCTGTGTATCTGAGAGATCTCCATCCATGTGTGTGTGCCATATTTTGTAATTCAAATCGGTTTTTTTGTCTATGCCTCTTGCGGTTTTTTTGGTCAGAAGCCAAACAAGGGGTGCCCGTGCCCTCTCCTGCGCTCCTCCCCCTGCCCTTTCCACCGAACAGTCAAAGTGGGTCGCACACAGTGGGTGTTGCCTGTACGGTCGCACCAAAGCGGCTTACTCGGCCAGACCCGTACCCCGTGCACTTTTCGACTTCTTTCGACAACCCCGGGGGGGGAGGACAGGGAGTGGTATTAGGAGCAGGCAACGCCCGTCGTCTCCTTTGGAGTTTGCTTTCTACAGCGCCTCTTATCTGTGTTGCCGCAGCCGCCCAGGCACCCTTTCCCGTTGGCAAAGTCTAAGCGGCTTACGAACGGTAATTTTAGACATGTGCCGACGCGTCACTCTGTCGCTATCCGCCATTCGCTATCCGTTTTATCCAGTATCAGCGCAGGCTCAGGCAACACTCTGGCCTCTGCCTGCCCCAGCTGCACTCGGTCGTTGAATCCTAATCCTTTGACTCCTTCGACTCTACTTGCAGTGCACTCGCTGCCCCATCTGACGGTGTTGAGCCTCTCCGGCTGCAGTAAGCTAACAGACGATGGTGTCGAGCTGATTGCCGAGAATCTGCAGAAGCTGCGCGCCCTTGACCTGTCCTGGTGTCCCCGCATTACGGACGCCTCGCTCGAGTATATCGCCTGTGATCTGAATCAACTGGAGGAGCTGACGCTGGATAGGTAAGTGCCGCCGAGCCATCGCCAGGTGCCCATATTCACTCTGTACTCTCACACTTTTTAGATGCGTGCACATCACGGATATTGGCGTCGGATATGTGTCCACGATGCTCTCGCTCACCGCACTCTTCCTGCGCTGGTGCTCCCAGGTGCGGGACTTTGGGCTGCAGCATCTCTGCTCGATGCGCAACCTCCAGGTGCTGTCGCTGGCCGGATGTCCGCTGCTGACCTCGTCGGGGCTGTCCAGCCTCATCCAGCTGCGTCATCTGCAGGAGCTGGAGCTGACCAACTGTCCGGGGGCATCGCACGAGCTATTTGATTACTTGAAGGAGCACTTGCCGCGCTGCTTGATAATCGAATAATCGATCGAGAAAAACACTCTGAACACTGAACTTTACTTTACTTTACTTGCCCTTTGCCGCAGCTTTGGAAACTGATTTTAGTTACGAACTACATACATATTTATGAGTATGCTAATTTGTACATTTATCTTTAGTCGGCAGGTTCCTACAACTACAACTTTCCGTCTTGCCATCTACCCCTACCCCCAACCCGTACCCCGTTTAGTTTTAGAATTTTGTTTGTATGATTTCTGCTGTGATTTGGAATGGAAACTAAGTTAAGTTGATCTGTTTAAGACGAAGTACCACAAAAGACCCAAAGATGATATTTATTTACATGCAATATAAATATAATACATATGTCTAATATACAAATACAAAAATAAAAATCAAAATAAAAAATATATTTATAAATATACATACATACATAAACATACATAAATTATTTATATTATGGTAGTTTTAACGGACCTTTTATCTATTATTCTCGCTGTAACTAAACAAAACAATACGGATACGGATACAGTCTACAGTCTACTTGTAAATTACAAAAACAAAAAAACACACAAAAACAAATGTCTGTCGTGTCTGTCAAGCAACCAAACAAATCGAAACGAAACGAAACATTGCGCCCAAAAATAAAACCAAAATGCTAAAAGAATCAAAATATGCAATTAATCCTCACTAGTTCAAAGAAACGAAACTAAGTAAATTTCATTAGAGATAATATGAGAATATTTACCAGTATAGAATATGCAGAGCAGGAGGCATGGCAAGTTGCTGGACAGCTTTAGATGGTATCAAAGTCCAAACACTCACCCCCACCCCTCCCACAAAACCGAAGCCCGACCAGGGATAACACCCATTCCCCAACCCCCCAAAATTTGATTGTAATTCTGTAATTAACGTACATATGATGGCTAAAAGTATTTTAATCAGAGAAACCAACTCAAATAAATGGAGTGTGCACGCTACAAGTGAAATGGAATCCCTAACACACACCGCCCACATTCACACACACATACATATGCATGTGGAACAGCATACAATGTACTAGTAGTAGAATCATTTTAGAGCTCTCCTTGTCTGTTGTTTTTACCAAGTGACACACACACGCCTCTACTGTAAATGCTTTATTTTATTTGATTTATTTTTAACTATTAAAATGTGAGCTCGTTTCATCATGAACACTGAACAAATGCGGATTGCAACTGGCAATCCAAAACCAATAGCAAAAAACATCTACAAGTACATGATAACATAAATAAATGCAAAACTGAATTTAAATTTGGGGTTTATCTTCTTTAATTTCTGGTTTTAGGCCTGGTTGCAAGTTGCAAATATTACTGGATCAGTTCAGAGATGACTTCAACAACTTGAGGTGCAAATAATAGATACACGTGATAATTGACCTGATTGTATTTCCAATATGCCGATTTAAAAAAATCTCTTGCCCGTATTGGTCACATCAATTGTCAGAGTGGCAGACGCACAGCCTTAGTGTCGCTATGGCGGAAAAAACTTTTAGAGACATGCCAGTACTTGAAATTAAGAACTCTGTTTTTTCCGATTTTTACCCAATTTTAAATTTGCGAAAGATTCGAACATCTATAATGGCCCTGGGCCGCATTTTTTGCCATTGGACCAGTCGAATATAAAGAACAACAAAAACTATAACCCCAGCGTTAAGTTTGCTGGTGCATTTAAATGGCAATACACCTCAAGTCTACGACGCTATTGGAAGATTGCCTTGCAGTTCTGCTATCGAAAATACCCTTGCGGTGGGTGCAGTATGCCCAATCACTTCATTCATTCAATATTTTCATTGCATAAACAATTCAAATATTTTTAGGCTCTCAAACACTTAATTTCTGAATCTAACAATCCCGGACACTTGTTCCTTATTTACTTACAAGAAGCTAATGCATTTTCAGAAAACAGACAGTGTGGACAGTAAATTTACATTAATGAATAATGTGCGAATAAATATATATATTTTATTCCACCTTCTAAATAGCTTTCAATAAAGCAATCATTAGTCTCGATTTCGATTCCTTCAGTTCATCAGATTGAACTTTAAAATCGCACAGCATATTTACAATGTCCAAGCATTTTTGTTATAGTTTCCTGCGTCTTTAATTTGCACAACTTGGAGAAGATCTCTTGCGGCTGGACTAGTCTTTATTTCAGCTTGCATGGTGCCATAGTCAGAAAAGGTCATTCTTCGCACGCACCCTCGCCATCCTCATCATTGTCGTATTCCATATTGTCGTCGTCATCTTGGTCGTCCTCTTTGCCTTGCTGATCCCACCAGGAGAGCACTCCCAGGCCCGACTCGTTGATGGCCCCCTAAAAAACAGAGTACGAATTAAAGACATGAACAGACTATACGTAAGAACGGCACTGGCTGGCTTACGATAATCTTGTACGGAGTCTTGATCTCCTGTGCAGCGGTGGCGGCAGCTGCCGATGTGCTGGGTCCCTGCGAGTTCTGGGATTCTGCTTTTGGCGGCCCAACAGGCGATGTCTCCTCGAAGATTTCGCGCGACACTCGGAATTTAATGGGTTCGCCAACGTCCATAAAAAGATCGTGCTTGGCGCCATCCTCCAGGGGATACTCCCAGACCCAGGCCTGCTCGGCCTCGTCAAAGCGGGAGGGATGCTGCAGGGCTGCATGTGGTATGAGTATGTCATCGAAGAAGCCCAGCGTCACGTGGACTCCTTCACGGCTGCAGTTGCGTATTTTGCCGGTTATTACAGTGCCGACCATGGGCCGGAAAACAATGTAGCGAAAGAGCACTTCGGTATGTGAGGCACCGTCGCCCGGTAGAATGATAGAGTCCTGCAGCGATACGATTTCCTTGAGCGCTATGCACAGCCCAACGTTAAGTAGCACCTGCACACAAAGGATGACGAAAATGCAAGCGGAAATTATATTTAAATCACAGAAAACAAAACAATTCACCCACACCACACCTTGTTGGCCAGTTTTCGGTCAATTTCGTCGCGTATAGCATCCACCAACTTTAAGTTAAACTGGTCCGGCGCAATGCGCACGGTATCCTTCAGCTCGGACAGAACAAACATTGTGCCATATAAAGTTTTATTTATATCTAAATTTGTTTAAAATGCACGCACGCTGGTCCCTCCAGTGTTGGAAAATACCAGATTGTGGTTCGGCAGAACAGCTGAAAATACCAAAACAATGTTATCGGCAGCTCTAACACGTGCACGAGTTTAACAAATTGGCGAAATTATTATTGAAATTTCAAATTTGTCGCAACAGTTTGTGCGTTATAAATATACTGGTCTGTGCTGTGGACTGTTCACTGCCACTGCTCGATACTCGCCCAGGATGAGCGACGACACACACAAGTACAGCGACGCCGAGGAGGATGAGGGGGAGCTGAAAAACGTAAGCAGATCCATCAGGTGTTAGATCAAATTTAAATCCATATTTTTTGCAGTCGGAGTGGGTGCAAGACTTCAAATCTCTCACCGTGAAACATGAAACGAAATGCAGCGAAGAGCTGGGCCAACAAGAAGGAGAAGTGGATCTGGATTACGACTATGATGAAGACTACGACGACTACGAGCTGGGCGATGACTACGATGCGTATGAGGAGGCCTACAGCGGCTTCAACAAGCTCAACACACAGCCGCAGATGACAACGGCTGCTGGTGGAGGTGGAGCGGGAAGCGGTGGAGGTGCTGCGCCGCGTGTGAGCAGCTACCAGCCCAACGAAAAGCTGCTGCGGCGCTACTCTGCACGCATCAATGTGGAGAAATATGATCCCACACCGAACATGAGCGCCCAGGCGGCCAACCGGCTGGTCAACTTTGATCGCCGACAGGACACGGAGCGAGTGCGCGTGAGGGATAAGCACGATCGAGCGACGGCAGAGCAGGTGATGGATCCGCGCACACGCATGATACTCTTCAAGCTGCTCAATCGCGGCCTGATCCAAGAGATAAACGGCTGCATATCGACGGGAAAGGAGGCGAATGTCTACCATGCAGTGTCCAAAGACGGCGCCGACGAGTATGCCATCAAAATCTACAAGACGTCCATACTGGTGTTCAAGGACCGCGACAAGTACGTGTCCGGCGAGTTCCGGTTCCGGCACGGCTACTGCAAGCACAATCCCCGCAAGATGGTCCGCACGTGGGCCGAAAAGGAGATGCGCAACTATCTGCGAATGCGAAACGCTGGCGTGCCCGTCCCAGAGCCGATTCTGCTCCGATCCCATGTGTTGGTCATGCGCTTTTGTGGCCGTGATGGCTGGCCAGCGCCCAAGCTTAAGGATGTCGAGCTGAGCACGTCAAAGGCGCGCGAGCTGTACCGGGACTGTGTGGTGATCATGTGGCGGATATACAATCAGTGCCGCCTCGTCCACGCCGATCTCTCAGAGTTCAATATTCTGATGCAGGACGGCCAACTGGTGATTATCGATGTCAGCCAGTCCGTCGAGCACGACCATCCACATGCGTTTGACTTTCTGCGCAAGGACTGCACCAACATATCGGAATTCTTCCGCAAGAAGTCGGTGGCCACCATGACCGTCAAGGAGCTGTTCGACTTCATTACCGACCAAACGATAACCGAAGAGAACATGGAGCAGTGCCTGGAGAGTATCTCGGAGCGCATCAAGGACCGCGACTTTGATGCCATAACGGCACAGGAGAGGATCGATGAGGCCGTCTGGCAGAACACCTACATTCCGAAGCGCTTGGACGAGGTAGGCCAACGACAGTTTCTCTTCTAACACGTCTATGAACACAAATCTCCTCCCCAGGTGCGTCATTTCGAGCGTGATGTGGCCAAGGCAAAGCAGGGGGTGCAGCAGAATCTAATATATGGCAAAATCACTGGCCTGACATCCGACCTGGATGTGCAGAAGCAGCCAGACGTACTGCAGCCCACAGCCGAGCCGGAGGACGTCGGAAGCGACGACCAGACAAGTGAGAGTGAAGATGAAGGTGATGATTCCCAGGACAACGACGATGGCTCCAAGTTCAAGAACTCGGCACGTCCACGTGACGAATCGCTGGAGAGTAAAAAGGCGCGCAAGAAAGCTGTGAAGGACGCCAAAGCGGAGCAGCGAAAGGTCAAGGTGAAAAAGCACGTAAAGAAGCGCAAGGAGAAAATTGGCACCATGAAAAAATAGCAAGGCCACAGCCACCCACCCGATTTAAACGAAACGCGTGCAACAGTCGTTGAAGCTACCGAAAGATTGGTAGATCTCCGTAGTGGATGGAGTCAATGTGTGGGGAACTATACTTACATTTTATGTACCTATAAATATCATTGATACACGTATGATGCCTCATTTATAAAATTGAACTTCAGATCCTAGTCGGATCCACTATATTTTATTTGTAAAATTCGAATTTAAATCACTTTTACCACAAACAAATTGTATAAACTGCGCAGACGCCTTGGAGCTGCATCCTTTGTAAGGTGCAAGTAGCAAGGTGAGGCCTTAATCCTAACTGCTTAGAGCTACATCAACTTATATCTAAATTGTGTCTTGTCAAGGGTCAAAATACCCGCACCGCACCACAATTTGCACTGGGCACGGAGTCGGAGTACATGCCCGCCCGTACGTACATAATATATACATAATATACATGGAAGCATTCATAAATCGAACAATCACAGCGTTGACATTGGCTACAACTACAAAGGCAATAAGATTCATCGGTGCCCGTGGCTGGGGCTGTGCTCAGGCATAGCAGCGCTTGCGCAGGCTGATGTACATGAGGATGCGGAAGAAGAGCATCAGCATGACCAGTATGCCGAACTGGGAAGCTAGGGAAACCTTGTCCACGTCGAGAAACTTGAGCAGCACGCGCGGATCGCTGAAATGGCAATAGATATCGTCGCAGTCGAGATCCTCGCGCTGAAACCCGAACACGGCCAGGATCATGGCCACCACTCCGACGCGCACATAGCTGAACTTCATCAGCAGATTCATGGCGCCCGTGATTTGGGGCGCAAAGTCAAACCCGTACACGGCCAGCCCCATAAATGGGGCAATCATCATCGGACCCACAACGCTGCCGTTCTGCAGGGAGAGAGATGGTTGAATTAGATCGCGTCCCCTGATTGCTTTCGCTTAGCAGTACTTACCGTTATGCTGAAGGTGGCTCCAATGGCCAGGCCCATGCCCTCGGCCACCAGGGAGATCATGAGGCCGACGGCAACGAAGATGGAGAATCGCCAGATTTGATCTGGCAGCCCGGACATCCAGTAGGTTACCATCATAAACGCGATGTTCAGCAGCACCTGCAGCGGCAGTCGCGAGAGGGTCAGGAGCCATATAGTAGGGAAACAGCGTGTACCAGCGATTGAAGGTCTCCTTCTTGACCACCTTAACCTCGGCGGGATCTGCGAATGGGTTGATGGGTTAGTGGGTACGCACAAGGTGGGCCTTCTGACGGGCGACTCACAGCTGAGAATCGGCACCATCACCTGGGTGTAGACAATCATGAGGACGGCGCCAATGCAGAACTTGAGATGGTCGAACATGCGCGCACCCTGGTTCCCAAGCTGAAAGAAGATCATCCCGAAGAAGAGGCCGCAGAGCAGATGGTGGAACAGCTGGATGGTGAGGGCCAGGCGGGCGCGCATTATGCGAAGCATCATGACCCGGATCAGAACCACGAACTGCCGCACCCCAGAGATGTCACTACGCCCGTTGTGCATGCGTTGCGAGAACGCCCTCATCTGCTCCAGCAATGCACGGGCCCCGCTCATCAGGGTGCCGTCCGTGGAGGCCGCGCTGCCGGCAAAGATTGTGGGCAGGAGTGGACGCTTCGGCTGCTCCACGAACATCGTGGTGACGGCCTGCTGCGATTCCAGCTGCAGATTCACAATGTCCGCCTGGCTGGCCACGTAGATGAGCTTCCCGTTTTCGGTGAGCTCGCTGAGTGCCGGCACCAGGTGTCCGTCCTCTACGTCGACCAGCTCGATGACTGTGGGAGAGCGGAATACAGCATAACAGAGCAGCTCTCATTGGAGACGAATGGAGAACTTACTGTAGTCCGAGGGGCTGTAGTGCCGCGGGCAGTCGAGCTGGGCCAGACGCAGAAAGGGTATGGTGGCTCGGGGACTGCCCTGATAGACGCAGTGTCCCTTGGCCAGCACGTAGATGCTGTCGAAGCAGTTGTATATCGTGGCCGAGGGCTGGTGGATGGTGCAGACGATGGTGCGTCCCTCGCGGGCCATGCCACGCAGCAGGCGGATGCACTGAGCCGCCGTCACCTCGTCCAGCCCGCTCGTGGGCTCGTCCAGGAAGAATATGTTCGGATTGTCCACCAGTTCGAGGGCAATGGAGAGCCGCTTACGCTCCCCGCCGCTCAGCTTCTCCGCAGTCACGTTGCGGCGGTGGTTTAGGTTGAGATTCTCGAGGATCTCCGTCAGAACCTCGGCCTTTCTGTGGCGCTGCTTTAGCTTGAGGTCGCACGAGAGGTTCATCAGCTCCTCGACGGTCAGCAGGGTCTGGTGGTGATCGTCCTGTGTGATGTAGCAGGCATTACCCCGTTTCATTTTGATGCTCCCCGTCACACCGTTGCGCCTGCAATAACCAGAAAGTATTTTTATGCCTTCCAGAATAGAATATAATGGTTACGATCTAACCCTTTTCTGTCTGTCACTATCTGATTAAAGCACAATTATAGCCAGAATAAAGAAAACATTTTCGTATTTGGATTTGAACTTGAACTTGAATGTTTAGGCCCCCATTTCTTTTTGTTATTTTTAATTATGGCTCTGCCCATGACAGCGCAGAAAACGCAGGAAAAAATTCCGCGATACGACATCACATGCACAGCATTTATTTGGAAGGTTCTGGCGATGTGCTGGCGGCTTGTAAGGGAATATTGCTACAGTTTTATTGCGACGTTCATCCTACAGAACGCAGTTCACATTTCTGGTTTTGGGCATACGCTTTTCAAATCAAAAACAAAACACAACTTAATCTCTGTCTGTAAAGCGTAGAACCGGTTGAGTTCAATCCACCCTAATTTTGTTACACTCGAGCTGTCATCCGTCCGGATTCAGGTCTCGTTGGCTTCAGGGTTCTGTTCTCACCTGAAACCCGAAATCGCATTCAGCAAGCTGCTTTTTCCAGCTCCCGAGGGTCCCATGATGGCCGACAATTGGCCATTTCGGAAACTTCCGCTGACGCCGTTTAAAATTTGTCGCTGTCCAGTTACGCGCACTGAAAATAGATTAAGACATTAAAGATTATACTCTAGAATAGGGCGGAAGTGGAAGTGTTTATGAGTCAGCTCTTGAGTCGCTTCGACTTGGAACTCAGCGTGACGTATCCACGATAGTTGCTCAATCTAGTCGTTCCACTCTGAGTTGCTAACGAAGCGGAATAGTGCTCCTAAATGTTTCTGAACTAGACATATCATTTCGCTTTCACCTATTGGCAGGTACATATGTATTTAGATACGCCTAGCCAAGAACTTCAGACACAGGTGGAGCAATTGACAATGGGCTTGACTGTTTTACTGTGTGTACAAAGTCGAATCATTATAATAATCGTCTGTCATGCCTTGACAGCGGAAAGATTTCATCGAAGCTAAATTGATGGGCTTCAAAGATTCGGGCTAGACCAGAGATCTGTTCTGAAGCCATGACTGGTCAAAACGAAACCAGCTTCCGCCATGATCGACGTCTGATCGCCGAATTCTATTCAGTCATTCTCAGCCATTCCCTCACTCAACGCGGGGCTTAGTTTATTCTAATTAGCAAAGCCCCCTTCCCCACTGGATGGGATGCTGATTGTTGCTGGAACTGATCCACATACGTATGTATATATTAAATCCATACTACATACATATATTTTGCAGATGCCATCGCGACTCGAACCTGACCTGCATTGTACTCTCGGTCAGTCGGTCAGTCTCAGCGCAAGTATGGCTTAATATATGTCAATGCCAGACTCGTTCTTATCGATGATAATGGTGCTGTGCAGCTTGGCCGAGGCTCGTAAACAAAGCCCGGCGTGAGTGCATCAAATCAATGATATTAGTATGTATATTAAAAGCAATAAAATTATTCCGAAAACTATAAAGCTGCCATAAGAGCGATTCGGTTCGATTGACGACTCGACTGGAAAAATTATTCATAATATTTTGTACAAGTGTTTCAGATGGAAACGGAATGGGTGTGCAGTGTACTTTGCCCAGGAAGTAGCAAGATTGTTGTTCAGTCGGTGGGTGAGGCGGGTGATGTTATCGGTGGGGGCATTGTACGGCTGCTCCTGCTTTTCTAATTTCAATGTCAATGTCACTCGGGGATAGTAGAGATTAGCAGTTCGCTTAAAAGGAGAATCTTTCTTGTGATGCCAGCATAGACTTCGATTTATCAAACTATCTGGCTACTAGCAGCAGCAGCACTACTAACCCAGTGACTGCCGCCCAATTAACATTTGTGGCGCAAGCGATTTACCGTTCGAGTACGAATTTTAAGAAGGTCAGTGACAAGTCAAAGCTGCTGTCGCCCAGCCTATTATCAGCCAACATTAGCCCCCTCTTTTTTGTGGTTGCCGAGTGGCAATTTCCGAGTTCTGGGCACGCGCAGCCGGCAGCTGTTTGTTTTCAGCAGAATAATCACCAGCGTGTGGGATTCTTTTGGATTTCTTTTTGTCCACCTTTGATCCCCCTTCCCTATTCCAGAGATTCCATGTGCAAAAGCTGGAAGTTTGGTTAGAATCTCGCGCTGAAGCCTTTCAGCCTTGGTTTTACTTTCTGATTTATACTGCAATTCGCAACGAACAAAAGCAATAATTTAATGGCCAGAACAAATCTGCGACTCTCGCGATATTTGCCAATTCCAGATTGACTGCTGGTCGGACACGCTAATTGATGCAATAATTAATACAATTTGATTAGAATGACAAACGTGTTTGTCTCTGACAGATGAAATGGAAGTGGACTTGGCATGCGGCACACATATCCAATAATGTCTGTCTGTGTCACATGGCGGTTGTTCCCTGAAATCTGCGACCTGCAATGTGATGTGGGTCCCTATTCTATGCTGAATCATCCACTCAGATGGGAGGCTTCAAGGTTAGCCATCAACTCGTTTCAGACAACCCTTTACACAATATAAAGGGAATCTACTGAGTTTCGATCCAACGGCTGCCTCGCCCACCCGTCAGTGGCCTGTTGTTTGCCTGTGACAAGCGCTATTTAACACTAACCATCCATAGCAGTCGCATAGCCACTAATTAGTGTATTCAGCAGGTGATTCACGGGAACTCGCCCTACATCTACATCATACCTGAGCTTTGACCACAATACAAAAGTGCACAGACAGAGCACAAAATGGGAGCAAAAACTGATATCTATAAACCCTTCCAATAGTATTTCTTCATTTAAAGTCATTATATACAATGCACTATGGTCCAAAAGTCCGTTTTTGGCATAAAGTCTAAAAATATAGATACAGACTTGAAAATTTGCACATTTGGTTATATTAGGATTCTTATTTAGTCTACAAATTTTCGGATGAATCTGACCACGCCTACCCTTCCCGCCCATATACGATCCAGTATAGTTTTCCCGATCTTGCCTGATATTCGGCATCCTAGATAGTGTATTTTTTATCCGAAAATACAAAATTTTTTTCTACGTTGGTAACAAAGAGTTTTTGGTAAAAAAAATTGATTACGCAAAAGGTAGTGCTTCAAACGAAGACTTTAAAAAATTCATAATTTGTTTAAACCGGTTAATTTAGCAGCATTCTATGTGGAAAGTATCTATTAAATTTAATTTTCCTTTTAAAGTAATTAATTTTAATTTTTATTAAGTAAAGATTACATTTTTAACACCCAAAAAATATCAATATAAATCGAACAACAACTGCGTGCTTTTAGATTGCATTGTTAAAGTTTTTTTTTAAATGACTAATAAAATTTGTAACTTTTTTTGTATTTAATAATAGGAATACGTTTTACGCTGCTTTTGTTAATTTTTTCCCAATTTAAAATCCCTTACTGCATCAGCGCAGCGATCGCTATTACATGGCCATGACGAAATATATGAGTGACTGAAAACCAATTTTCTCCAAAAGGGGGAAGAATGGGGAAAAGTTATTAATGTGCGGCCAATTACAATAAATATAAGTACAAACTGGCGTTATTAGTTTGGAATAGATCGGGAGTGTGCTTTAGTTATTGTCCACGAAACACAGGGGACGCAAGTTAGTTTTCTGAAAATTTACACATAAATTTGACATTACACAACACTTAAATCCGAAAGACAACACATAAAAAACTATATACACTATATAATACATACCTTGATCTTTATTTTCCATATTTTTGGAGATTTATTTGCAAAAATTTACCCGAGCAACAGAGCAAAATGTAAACAAATAAATTGGCGCGCATTTTTTTTCATAATCAGCTAAAAAATTGTGTATGTTTGAAAGCTCGCAAAAGGCTTCAGTGAAGCTTTTAAAACTTTTTTTCTCATTTTTCAATATGTATGATCCATATACTTTAAGAATTTAAAAGCAAAAATACTGTACGTTCTCATCAAAATTTCGACTTTATGCCAGAAAAACGGGCTTCTGGACCATAGTGCAATGTTCAAGTTCAAGTAATATGGGTTCAAGCAACTTTAGTACCCCCAATACTCGTATTCGTTTGATTGGACTGCAATTAAATCATTTAATGGATTAATACGAGTATACATATGTAGATCACTTGACTGCAAGCTGTTATTCAAAAACTCGATGGGAAAGTAGTTGCACTCCTTCTATACATATCTTTCAGCCCATTATCTCAACCTTTTGGCCCGGATGTGACCGGGCATTGACTTGCAGCGGCAAACGCGGAACCGAAAATTACCCCTGGGGGCAACTCGTGCTGCATGGGGCGGGGGCAGGCGCACAGGAAAAGCGCACACTGCTTGCCTCCCGATAGCGGAACAAAAATCATGTCCAAGCTACCCAAAAGCGACGCGCGACTGTGGTTTTTGGAGGGGAAAATTATTCAATCAATGTTGGACAATTTTCGCTTTCCAGCGAGCGCCAACGTAATGTTGTTTTTGCTGTTATACTCGTATTTGTTGTAGTTGTAGTTGTTGCTGTCGACGTTGACGATGGCGATGGTGATGGTGATGTGGTGATAGGATGATGTGTGTTGGTGCTTTTGCCGCAGTTGGTTGGGGCAGCTACAATAGTAGCGGGGCACATCGAGAAGTGGCAGCGTATGTGTACTTATTTACACTTATAAATTAATCATGTACCGTGGACAGTCGTGGGAATGAAACTCGGCCACAGGGAAAGTTCTGTTCTTTTTCAGTCGGTACGCTATATCGAGCGTGCACTGTAGAAGATATATATATTTTTTTTGTAGAAGTACTAGTATTAGGCACTGACTGATATATTATGTACTTGCAAGTATATAAGGGTATACATATATTAAAACACATGAAACACATGGCCTTTCGATCGTTTTGTTCCTGCACTCCCCCCATGACGACAACTTTGGCGACATTGCACTCCGCTTGTCTTGCACATTGCACACGGCGTATGAGTAACAAATTAATCATTATTCGTACTTGAGTTTGACTCCGCAATGCAATGAGGAAGTCAACCCCGCCAACGGCCTGCACTAAATCAGTCTTTGGGGAGTTGTTGCATAAGCATTTCCCCTTTCGGCTCGAGGCATTCCAAATTGATTATATCTCTCTGCTTGGACTTATCCCAGCAAATCAGTTTCAATCACTGCAAATGTGCACTTCGATGAGGCTGTGTCCAGTCAATAGAAAATGCTCCCAGAGACACAGACACATCATTTAGCTACAGAATGTTTATACATACATATATCGACTTTGTATCGAAAAATAAGTATAGGGACCAATAAATTTCCAACTAATAAATATAATCCCATTTTGAGGGGTTTATTAAAACTCGATTCCAGTTTAAAAAACCTTTGGATCTCTATTTTAGGCACTTTGAAGACATTTTTAGAAACTCGACAATCACAGTTCGCCGAACAAAAACATAGAACAGATCATAGGTTATCCTAAGTAATCGCAGAAACAAAACAAAAGGCTCAGAATGATTAGTAGGCAAAATGGCATTCCAATAATCGTAGGACCTTGTTCCTGAAGCTTTTTAAGTGTTAGCTGAATACAGATTATTCTCCTGTGTATTATGTAAATTTATTCAAAAATTTCAGCCTTGAAAAGTGGTCAAATTTCAGCCCAATGCACTTGCACTTTTCTTTAGTATTGGCAGAATTGTACCAAGAACTTGATGCTCTGCCAAATGAATCGCATAATTCAATTCAATTTAATTCCATTTCATTTTCAATTGCAATTTGCGTTCGATCTGTTTCAATGGCAGGCTGGCTGGCTGGCAGGGCCGGGGTAAGGGGTTCCATGACAGACTCTGTTCGTATCGCAGTTTGAACTTGTGGAATGGGGAAACCAGTTAAGTTACAGAGGCCCAAGAACGTACAATTTTTCAGCGGACTGTGTCCAGTTTCGTTTTTAATTAATAGTAATAAAACAAATGTTGTCTGTTGTGTAACGGATACAGATGGAGACCAAAAGAAAAGGCCGAAAATCGCTCACTCAGTGTCCGCTTGTCCATATGTACATATAATTATGGGCCAGTTAGCGCTTGGCCAGAAAACTACTTGCGACAGCCGCTACACTACATGCAGGGCCCCAGCAGCAGAAGCAGCAGCAGTGGCAAAGACAGCGAACAAACAAAAACAAACCACCAAAATCAACGCTGACAAGTGCAAATAGAAAAGGTTTCTCCACATTTCGTAGCTAGTATGTAGCTACTTAGTAGCTCTTTAAAGATGCTGTTACTTTTTGGACAGAGAGCTAACATTGGACTCGAATGTAGCAATAACAATGCTTGCAGCATATGTACATACATAGACTGTAGGAATCCAATACCATTATGCATTATTATAAATTGCACATTTATGAACTGGTTTCTGTGAGTATTTTTGTGTGAAGCAGGGCCATAAATAGCAGCGAAAAATTTTAGCAAAAATTTGCGTTAGTTTGGTAAGTCTCTCTGGACTGTTGAACATATGTAACTACTCCTCGTTTTGTATGGTATCGGCTCTTAATCAATATCTACTCGAACTCTTGAACAACTACTCTGACATTGAACATATTTTTTTCAGTTTACAAGGGACTTACATATCTCCCAATGTCAAATCATGTTTAATCTTCAATGGGTTCTGATAGCGAGTACGGCCCTTTGAATTATAATTTGTTGGAAATGCCGTAAATGTAATTAAAAACACGGTTGCTAAAAGGACTTAGTACCTCATAATTATTTCGGAATATGACTGAATAATTTATATACAAATAAAATGCATTGATTCAGACCTGTCAGAGATAATTATACAATTATTTATTCTATAATAAATAAAGTTCGATTGCACGCTGACAGCCCTTAAGCGAGTGGGAGAGTTACATATGCGGAGATGCACTTCGAATTGAGGAGATATTGGGAATACTCACAGAAATTGGCCCGCTCCTTGACCGTGTAGAAGACATCTTGGAATTCCACATCTTTGGACTGCCTGGCGAGGAGGGTGCGCGACTGATCCATGGCGAATTTGAATTGATTCGTTTATTGTTATTTAATTCCTCCTTCGCACATTCATACATATATTCATAGGTATACGCCGTTGGTGGTACTTGGTGGGTCTGATATATGCTGCACTCGCTCGAAGGCGTTCTAGGAACGTGCCGAGCCTTCCGAATGTGTCATTACCTACCGCACCAAAGTGGGACTTTTATTGTTTATTGTTGGTCAAGTGCTCCTCTCTCTCTCTCTCTCTCTCTCTTTTTCTCTGTTTTGGCTTTCTGTCTTTGTTTTTGTTTCTCTTTAGGCGCCGCCTCTGGCACGCATTCTTCCAGATTTATTGCTTGTTTTGTTTTGATTTCTCTCTTCCCCTGTTTATTTTTTATCTCTCTCTTTTTGTGTTGTCGTTTGGCGTGTGCGTCAATTACGCGCTGAAAATAAAAAATTAATCATTATAGATTTTGATAAAATAAAAATAAAGAAGCCTTGCACCAATAACAGTAATGGCATTCCACACAGCGATTTGGGTTAGATTTCGATTTATTCTCGTAGGATCAACTGTTACGTTACGTAAACTCATACCAGGGGTGTTCCTTAGCTTATTTCCATGCAGAAATTATTATTAAAGATTAAAATAAAAAACACAATCGTATTTTTGCAGCTTCGTGAATTAATCCAAAGTACGAGAACGATTATATACCATCTCGGATTATTTAAATCTTTTCGGAATAACATGAATAGCAGCAAAGATCCGAGAGGTTTATCAGCATTGATTGGCCTTGAATTACTTTGCCTCAAGTTCCCATCTGGCCATGTGCATGTACATAGGCTGGTCGAATATTATTTGGTGCCTTATCAGCAGCAAGCAACTAGGGAGTGGGTGGGGGAACCGCCAAGAATAGTAAGCACTTTCATTGCCCGATCCGATCCGTAATTGTCTGTGGGGGAAAGTCAACTTGGCAGCCTTCCCAATCAATCAAATTGTAACTAGCAACTGCTGCTTGACCACTTACATAACTGTTACCTAATTACTTAGATAGATCTGAATACAAAGTATCAAACAGGTTTCCAAATCCCTCATTAGAAATTAGCATTGTATGAAATTGATTCTTAAATCACACAAATGACAGCTATAAAATATTAATACAGACAATTAACCCCACTGACACAAAATAATTGATTGATTGATAATTAAACCAATTGAAACTCTACAAATCACGATTGAATGTTTATTTATACCACAGCGGAATCTGTTGAAATTCAAACATATTTATTCCATTTATTCCATCCTTATTAAGATTATCATCAGGAATAATCTGCGAAGGGAATTTAAGTGCCAATAAAATGATGCTGCAGCTGGCTGCTGATTGTAAAGCGTCCACTCATTAGCGTTTTTCATTAGCAATGGGTCCCAGATACGAAATAGTCCTGTTCGAAACGATCGAAACGGGTTGCATACACCGAAAGCTCTCATGGGAACGGATCAATATCACCAAAGAGCGCAGCCAGAAATAGCTACAGGGCTAATATCTATTTCTTAAAGAAGTCTAAGCGGCATTTGCATTTGTTGGATCACAGATAAGTCCATCTATGAAGCTGGCGGACAGATCACGACTGTCTGTTCCGCTACTGGGTTTCAGCTGCTGGGGCTGTGTACTTATCGCAGAG
This sequence comes from Drosophila subsilvestris, assembly GCA_035043285.1. Lineage (NCBI taxonomy): Eukaryota > Metazoa > Arthropoda > Insecta > Diptera > Drosophilidae > Drosophila > Drosophila subsilvestris. Next base: position 15,864 of record JAWNNB010001728.1, on the reverse strand, counting down.
ATCTATCACGTTTCCAGTCGTTCCGCCCGAAGGTGTTTATAATATAAGCACACAACTAACTGAAATGTTTTTACGTTTTCATTCTACATATTTGCATTTTTCCTCGCTTCCGACTTTGGAGATGAGCGATCGATACAAAGTTAAATTAATGAATTAAATGTTCCCCCTCCATGTCGTGTGGCGTGATATGTTCTGTAACGCAATAGACTTTGCACACACATAATTAGGTGTACAAGAAAATGTAAATAAATAAATATCTATATCTAGCTTCATCGCCTACCAATAAACCCCTGGGCCAATGATGCTGGCGAAAACTTTGTGGCCTGAACCTACTACATACTCGTATAATCGTAATGCAGGTAGACTGGATCTCAGATCAGAGTTGTTTTTCATTTTATTTGCCAACCTAATGTATTTGGCGTCGTCTGATTCTGCAAAGTCACCTGGCGCCGGCTGGCTGAACAAAAAACTGCGGCTGGGGTGAGTCAAGAACCCAAACCCGTTCTGGTGTCTGGAGATGAAGCCTCTCAACACCAAATTCCATTGGGACCTGTGGCCTCAACTCCTCTCTCCACCGCAGGGATGACAAATGTATTCCAAAACGAGGAGATACACGGTGGCGGTAAGGTTTGATTTGGCTTCTTGATAGAATGGATAATTGAAAGTTTAAATATGCACACGGCTACTCATGCCCTGCTCAACTCAGCGGCTAATGCTAATTTCTGGTCGGGTCTCCTCCGATTCTCCTATTCTGTTTCGGCCAGTTCTGTGACGTCCAGTCATCGATTTAGCGAGAGTCTTGACCCCCGACAACTTGTTTAGCATACAGAAACTCTTTCTAATTCTCCCATCCGCAATATCTTACGAGAAAGAGAATACAAAAAAACGATATGAGCTGATGAATTATGATGAACAATTGCTCATTTTTTGACAGATAATAAATCATCGTAACATTCTGAGTGGCTTTAAAATCCCCCACTTCATGGAATCATCAAATATATGAAATTAGTCAAAGGTGTAAAAAATAATCTAGAGTCGGAACACAATAAACAGGAATGGAATGGTTATATGTTGAATTATAACAAAGATGGATGATAAATAAATATCCAGACTATTATAATAAACATGAACATTTTGCGACTAATTTTCAGCAGATATTCATTGGTTATAAAGAAAACGATTTGCATTTTTCGTATTCTAATTGATCAGACTTTTTTTATTGTTAAAAACATAAAAATGCAAATGTAGGTACATATACATATGTATCCTTACATGAATCTATATCTTTATACAGGTATTTTTTTCGCCGTCAAATATTTGAATTTGATTTAATCGATCGGGTTTGGGCATAACTTTTGTGACTCAATCAACCGGTTTAATTTTAAATATTTGGTTTTTCCGGCTTATTCGGAATGTATGTACATAAGTATGTACAGACGAAAATACTGAGCTATATTCAGATAGAAATGCATCACAAATCAGCGCCGACAATTACGAGATATGCATTCAAATCCCCCTCGACGGGACGATAATCGCGTCACGTACCATCCATCCAATAAGGCAAATGTGCCGATAAATGCATCCACAAAGAGACGTGAGGCACAATGACCAGGTCTGGCTTGTTGTTAATCACTTGTTTCTACATCTCACCCCCACAGATGTTCATTTGAGTGACTGCAGAGTCATAGGTCAGTGATGAAAACTCAATGGGATGGGCGAACTTCCTCATGGAGCGACACTTTTGGGAACGGAGGAAATGGCTTACACGTGTAAGCATAATAATTGCTCCCATAAAGGTAAAGGGCAGCACTTAAATTAATAAGTAAGTCATAAAATTGTAATGCCACCATGTCGACAAAGAGAATTGCATTTAATTGCAGGTAATTTTCAATTAATAGGGCGTCATAGGAGCTGTTCACTCTAAAGCCTTGACAGAATATGTCGATCAATCACGAACTGAGATTAATTTTAATTTCCCACACGACTAATCTGATTCGGCGACTTTGTTTAATTTAATTGTTGATTTTGATTTGAATTCCTTTTTGTGGTAATCGGTAAATATGTTTCCCGAGTTCATGTATATTTAAACAAGAGCATTCTCTTGTGGCAAGCACTTCCTGCTGCATTTTTGCATTTGTCCACTGCAATGCCATAATACATTCCCAAGCAAGCTCTTACTCCAACCAAAACAAAACAAAAAACCGAAAAAGTTTCCCCGTAAAATTACGAAAATTGATTTGACTGTCGGAGAGGTGGCGGGGTCATTGTAGATTGATTTGATAAAATTGATTTTTTTCTTCTCACGTTCACTTCTTACATTCAGTTTATTTCTGCGCCTTTGTTTCTTTCTCTGCGACGAGTTAGCTTGAGCTTGTGGCAGCCGAGGGAGGATAAGCGATGCGACTTCTATGGGGAGACGGAAACGCGACCAGACTGGACGGCGGTATGGGAACTACTGGCAGTTCAAATCAAAAGTACCAGCGACTGACAGCGGTCTCAAATATTATACATATATGTATGCACACATTCAAGTGACTAGCTGGTGTGCCGCTGGGGGAGGATCAGAGACTGGAGTAGCTTCAATGCACAGACTGGAGGGGCTCATCACAGCCAAGCGGATCGAACTCTGTTAAGAAGAATCTAGAATCCAGATGAAATAAGCATGTGCCAACGGTCGAAGTGAAGTGGCACTCTTTTTTCTTTGAAGGTAGCAGAATGACTGCAAAGCCAACATAGAGCGTGCTCTACACATGTTTCCTTATCTATCTGGTCTCTCAACTTGAATTCTTTTCTCATATAAAAGCTTCAGGCTGCTTGAACGTGTAGAGGCCACCTAATTTCTCCAGTGTTGCGAAACGAGTAAGCACAGTATTTTGGAAGACTGCAACACTGGCTATTAAAATTCGAAAAATGCCGGTTACATTACCTTTGGGTGCACTCACATACATATATTTAATTGATGTACTGCAAAAACTTAACTCCGAGTCATTTGTTGCATTAGAAACAAAGTAAAGCATTCAATTTATCATCTGCCAACCCGATTTCGATTGATTTTTCTTCAAGTTGAGAGCGTCAAATAACTTTATTGGCAATGACAGCCGTTCATAGTACCAAGTTCATCGCATGTGTATGTGTGTGTGATGTATGTATGTACAAAATAATTACTAAAATACAACTCTCTTTCAGTGTGGGTCGTCTGCGCTTGGAGGGATCGCGGGCGCAGCTGATTTCTTGACTAGGGTGAGGAGTTGAGTAGCTAGGAGCTTTGATTTGTGGAAGGAACTGCAACTGCAACTGCAACTGTACCTTCAACTACACCGACACTGAGTGCCACTACGATATTTGACAGCACTGCGCCTTTCTAGCCATGCCCTGGCCCTCCCAATGTGTCTGCAAATATATAGATGAAAGATGGTGAGTTGTGAGTGGTGCTGGCGGTCTACGGGGTTAGCAAATAGCAAATGAAATACGTATGTATGCATTTATAGGACTCTGAGTATATTTGTCTTTTGTCCAGTCTGGTTCTTGGGCTAACAATCGGATTGCTTATTGCCATAGGTAGGAGTATAACAAGTGAGCGATACGAATTATAAACTGTAGCCAGTTGGCCGCGACTCTACAGATGATTTGTCTTTTGCTGTGTAAAATAAAACAAAACAAGAAACGAAGAATCAAATCAAAAATGGTAAAAATAACATGTTTTGTGTTAGCTTCAATGAACAAATACTTTTAGTTGGGTTTGGTTGGGTTCGTTCTGCAACAGATCTGAAATGGAGCCCGAAACTCGACTGCCAGCATCGCCACGCCATCCGTTGCCAGGACACGCAGGTGCTGGGCTGGCAATCGAGTCTGACCCGTGGAATCCTCAAGAGGAATTCAAGGAATCGTTAAACCAATTAGGCGGCTCTCACTTCAACTTTCCTTTTGGTGGATTATATAGCTTTATTAGTTTCAATTAAAATACGCACATTTCCCAAATTAATTAAACCGAAAGAATTTTGCAGCCAAAGAATATCAAAGAAATTTAACTGTCTTTTCTTCATTTCCTTAACGCTGGGCAGACCATCCAGTGGCGTAGGCAGTAAGGTACTTGTACCAGTGTACTGCCCCGCTAATTGCTTGTTCGACACAATATATTTTGGCATTTCGTTTCTCATTAAGTACGTAAATAGCTACGCGAGTAGTGTACTTGTAGTGTGTATTGTTGATTGGTTGATTTGATTAGTTTCGAATTGATTTTAGTGCTAATTTCCATAACCGGGCTACGCTACAACCGTGTGAACTCTAAATGTGCATAGTTCGTTCTCTGTGGGGATTGGACTCGCTTACTGCGGTTGCTTTTCACTAAGTTTTGAATTATGTTTAGCTGCTTAGTGTATTTTCTTTCTTCGTTTTGAATTTTTTTGTTGCTGATACGCAAGTGGAATGCAACGGGCGGGTTCGAGGGTCGTACGGTCTAAGTGCATTGGAAATTAGTTTACCCATTTACTGATTATGTCCTGCAACGGAGAAGAGCAGAGTGAGCGTAATGAAGTTCTTTAGCGTTGAAGTTGCCAAGCTAATCTCAGACGGGCACGGGCTGCACCCCACTCACCTTCACGTCGTCCATCTCGTCATCGGACGACGAGTGCGAAAAGTCCACTGTAGGTCTTGAAGGTCACGTTCTTCATGAACGACTTGAGTAGACTGGCGCTAAGTTGGCCAAACTTGTAGGGAACCACCGGGTCGTAGTCACCGTGCGCTTGGAAGATCTGCAATATTCGGGAGCTGCTGATTAAGCGGCTACTTGCGCTGCATTGACTTCACTTACCGGCACATCCTCACTGTTCAGCTTGGCTCCAGGGAATTTCTTGTGCAGCGGCAGCCAGCACGAGAGTGCCACAACGCCTGCTAGGGGCTGGTCAAACGTCAGCGCCGAATAGAGAGCTAGGGCTCCGCCCTGCGAAAAACCGCCCAAGACGATGCGATTGGCCGGAATGCCAGCGCTAATCTCCTTTTGAATCATGCCGTGCACATTGTCGCGCGCCGACTGTATGCCGGGCTCATCCTCAGGCCCGGAAATGTCCAATGTCTTCAGGTCGAACCAAGAGGGCATGCGGAAGCCAGCATTTAGCGACACAGGCTGTGTTGGGGCTGTCGGGCAGATGACCTTCATGAAAGGGGGTCTGATGGCGGCCAGTGCACTGCTCCAGCCATGTCTAAAAGGAACCAACGTGTTGATTGATTCAACTGCCCAAATAATGCTTCGGGCGCAAACTTACCCAGTATCCCCCAGGCCGTGCATGAAAATCAACTGCAATGCGGAGCATTCGTTATTCAAATGAACGCTGTGTGTGCGTATAGAAAAAGAGTACTTGCCGTGGCAGTTTGCTTGGCCGTGGCCTCGACAATGACCGGTGCAGACATGTCTAGTGTTTAGCCTCTTGTGTTTGCTATGGCTATGGAGGTGTTCTCTTCTACACGCTGTGCCAGGTACGTCGGTGCTACTTTGCGTTGTGTTGCCTCTTTTGCTGCTCCGTCGTCGTTCTGCTCGGATTTTTTCTGCAATGGGCAAGGAACCGCTCTTTCCAGCTAGCTGCGTGTTTTGAATTTGCTGGCGTTTCCGGGTGCTGGAAGCACGTAAATTAGTTATGTCATGTGGAAGGCAAAGCAAAATTAGTAATATTGATTTTACGATAGCAATGACAACTCGTCGCCGGCTATGGCAGTGTTCCTTCCGTTGAGCACTGGCAGTAGTTTTCAAACACACACAGACACTGCGGTGATACGAATATGACACTTTCACCTACCAGGGATTACTTTATCTATTATTTTTTAAGGTTTTTTTTTGTTTTACAGCCACCGCTACAGTGGTGTATACCAAACAACCATCAGAAATATACCGAAAATAACCTTATCAGTTTTAAAATATACCTTTAATATACTGACGGACACGACAAGATGCATTGATATGTCATGATTTTGATATTCGGTTTAATATTACTAGCATGTTATTGCTCTCAGCCCCAAATAAATAATTTTATCCGATCCATCAATAAATTTTGTACAACATTGGTTAGTTTTCAGAACTCATTTTTATTGGATTGCTCACATAACAAGGTTCAAACAAAAACGGCCAATTAAACGAAAGTGTGAACTCCGGTCGATGAAACGAGACTTAACCCACTTAACTCTCCTGTATTTAATAAGTTGAGCACACACTCGGTTTTGATTTTTTTAGTTTCCTGGTTAGTGTGTGTGTGCCACGTATTCACACATACTGTGCTTGTGTGTGGGTTCTATAATTTTTGGCCGCTTGAACTGAAATTTGTTTTTTGTCTTGTCTTGAGAGCTGATGTAGCGATCTGAGCTGACCTTCCGCATCATATTTGAGGAATGGGCAGAGTGGGTAGGGTTCAGCGTGGGAAATAAATAAAATATAAAAATAAAAGCAGATATTTGTTTTATTTACTTGAAATTGCACATTTGTTTACATATACATATCCCTATTTTATATTTGTTTTGGTTTTTACGATCCATATATGTACATTTAAAGATGTTTTTATGAATATATATATGTATTCAGGAAATTGGTGATTTTAGTGATTTTAACTAAAATAATTTTATATACCTACATATAAATATATATATGATCTATGAATAATATACCTACAAACATACCCTGCAGTACGGGTCATCGATGTGTAAGCGACGACACAGTACGTAACCTGGAACTCCAAAAATTCAAAAATCAAAACCGACCTCGGTTTCGAAGCGTAAACATTGGAAAAATCTTGTCGTGTCTGTGTACACACACACATACATGCCGAATTCCCTCCCCAACCCGAAAAATGCTCCATAAATATTTTCAACCCTAATATCTCGCCACCAGAGACAAGCACGCGCTAGAAAGAGATAGCAAGTGTTTTACTTCTCCGCTGACAGGCGAGAACATTTTTTCGCTAATAAATAAATAAAAATGAATAATAATAAATCGAAATAATGAAAAACAAATACTGACATTTAATTCGTAATTCAGAAAAATGTTTAAGAAAATAAAAAAAATTAAAAAAATATTTATGGTAATAGAAAGATTTTTATTTGTAGAGGAAGAAGAAGACAGAAAAGTGTTTTACTTCTCCCCGCTGGCAGGCGTGAACATTTGTTCTCTAATAAATAAATATAAATAATAATAAATCGAAATAATGAAAATCAAATACTGACATTTAATTCGTAATTCAGAAAAATGTTTAAGAAAATAAAAAAAAAAAATTTAAAAAAATATTTATGGTAATAGAAAGATTTTTATTTGTGAGGAAGAAGAAGAAAAAATTACAAAAAAATCGTGCGCTACACAACCTCTTTCGACGCCGTTTGACAAACGACTGGCAAAGAGTTATTGTTGCACCACGGCCGTGCTCTCTCTTACTCTCTCAGGTCCTACTGAGAGCATAGTCTTCCTCTCTCAGGTCCTACTGAGAGCAGGCCGTGAGAGCATAGGACCTGGACCTGCAAATTTTTCTGTAACACATTCGTTGTATGAACTGGCACATCTATATACTGTATGGTTAGTGGTTGAGCACACTTTGTTAAACCGCGGAAAATAATACTGTTTGTAAAGGCTCCTTGTAGATCCATCCTTCTCTTTACTTACAAAACAAAAATAACCACCGACATCTTTGACCTGTAGTTCGTAAAATATGTTAAAGTTACGTACATTTTGTGGAAATACTAAATACCCTCCTGGTCGACAATGGGCTAACGATCTTTTTCATTGATTGAAATCGTATTCCATGATTTTGATATTCGAGTTCAATATTACCTAGCAAGTTAGCCCTTTCAAGACTTAACCAAAACAATTTTATCCGATTTCTCAATCAATTTTGTAGAAGATTGGTTAGTTTTAGAAATCCTGGTTATTGGGTTGCTTAGATAATAAGGTTCAAACAAAAGCGGGCAAAGCATCAAACGAAAGTGTTTACCGGAATGTGACGTCAATGTTGCTGGTCAATCAACTTCTGCATGAGTATGGACATTTGTACACCCCTATACCCGCAACAATGCTGCGTTCCCGTTAAATACATGTTGGTCACACCACGAAAAAGAGGGGAACTCACCACGAATTACGCTCTCTTCACCCGAAATTTGCTCTCTTCACCTCGGAAAAGAGAGAAACGTAGAAGTTCGGTATTTTTTGTGCGCTAAATGAGTTTGGCGGTCATTTTGAAAAGTACTTTAATTTACTCTAAAACATATATTGGAACTTGATTAAATATACTTTTATATATTATATATATGTACGAAAAACTGCGTCTCCGCCAAGAGTACTAGGCTGAACTGAGTACTAGGCTTTAAGAGAGATAAAAACGGATCTATCAATCGATTATTCCTATCGTACTATCCATAAATATCGGCAAACTGCTCCTTCCTATTTTCGGCGGGAGTCTTTGCATTCCTCCTTGTTCAATGTTACCGGTAAAAACATAACCAAAGCTTTAAAACAAAAAAATGTCTCCTCAGTAAGTCTACCAACGAGTGTGCCCTGTGGTATTACAATGCCTTCTACAAGGACGCAACTGTCCGCGTGCGATACCCGTTCAAGGTGCGAGTCAGGTATAAGTTGCCGTGCGAGCCGTGTGTGGAGCCCGCAGTGCAGTCTGAAAGCTTAAGCTTTTGATTTTTTGTGTAGATACACGTGTCTTTTTTGTTTAGGTTATGTTTTTACGGGTACGGACACGAAGTGGAGGAGACATTTATGAAAGCCGCCTCATCGTTTTGCATCATATCCAGCTGAGTGTGATGCAAAACGATTCAGCTGAATGTGATGCAAAACTATGCGGCAGCATCGACAGCCCAGGAGACCCCTTTGCAGGATTTTGCAGCTAACAATACTCTTCTTCCATCCTCCCAGCACGACGCCCTAGTGGATGCTAAATAAAGACGCTAATGTAGCAGGTATGGAAAGGGGTACTATTATCGACAAGGGACCCCCGCCCGTGCTGCAGAGCTGGGTTATATTTCGGGGCGTGGAGCGGAATTCGACAATGCGACACGGGAGTGGGCCCCGTGTCGCCCAGTAGATCGATGGGACCCGAACAACGTTCGTCGATCGCCTAAGTGCGATGTAGGGGCGGTGCTTAAGCCGCGCATACTCGAACGCATAAAGCAATTGAAAAAGCAACTTTCTTAAATTTGTTGTTATTTTTTCCTAATAAAAATTGTTTTCCATTAACGTTAAACCAAAAACAATTTGTTCGTATCTTTTTCAGAAACGGTAACGTCCAAGATGCCAGTTTAAAATAAAATGTTGAATTTTTGCAATTAAAATTATGGCTTTTTAGTATGGGGAAAATTTAATTTAATTGTTGGTTCTTCTGGTTCCTCGTTGCGGCTTGGGTAAATTTCGAGACCGCATTTGAAATTGGCAATATTGTCAATGGTAGGCATTTCTCCGTCTCTGTCCTGTGGCAGGAATACAATACTGAACTCATTGACACTGGCATTCTGATTCGGTGCCGAATGCCCAATAATCTGAATCGAAAGTTTACGCAAACTGCCTTCCGTGTCGCTCAAGAAACTAATTATATCCTCTTTGCTTAGTGTGCGCAACACATCGGCTTTCTTCTGATTACGACCGAAGATATAGTTGCCGGAGATGATTTCGTCAAAGTTGTCTCCCACCTCATCCAACAGGCGATGTCCTGGGGCGAGCCCTATATTAATACGCTGGTCTCTCATGGACGCATAGCTATTGATTTCCATTAGCTTCAGAATGGACCAACCCTTGTTGCGAAACGCCTCGATGTCTCCCTCCATAGATTCGGCCCTGTCTTCCGTCTCCTCCAACATCGCCGAAAGCGAGTAGCCGGCAATGCCGGTATCGTCGCAGACACTGCCTTCCACATCGTCGCCGAGTTCCTCGGGAAAGAAGTACGGGCTAATGAAAATCATATTTAATAAGTCAAGTATGACCTCCACGCGTAAAGAGTTCGCTCCTATTTGATAGTAGTTTTCAATCAACGTGGTTGCAATGTTCAAGTCGAGGGCGTTGCAGCGGATGACGTGGCTGCCCTGCGGCAGCTTCACGATGCGATTCTCCACGAGCCGGCGATCCCCAATGGCCTCGCATTTAAGTAGGCTGAGTACCGCACTGAGCACGTTGTGGGCTGCCTCTTCCGTGTAATTGCCCTGTATGAGGGCCTTGATGTACAGCTCCTGGGGTAACTTCTGGGCAAATGCCTTAAAATCCTCCAGAGTGATGTCATTAAGTGACTTGTACTTGTCAATCGTCAGCCATTGCTTTTGTCCAAGCACACACATGCGGATGTAGAATAAAGATTCGAATTGGAGATGCAGATTTGTATCGGAGCATAGGGAGATACCCTTACCTGCTGAGGGCCGCTGGAGTGGTCATGCTGGCTAAGTAGCGCTCGCGCAGGTTCTCGCGGTAGGCAGTAAGAACATCTGCACTGAGGGTGGCACCCACATCGACCATTCCCTGGGCTATGGCCTCCACAATCAGATGGAGCTTTTCATTGTATCCGCTCACAAAGAGACGGAGACCATTTTCACTGGCACTGAAGTGGCAATTGAGGTTGGCTTTTTCGGCGAGTTGCAGTTCGTCGTACAAGTGGATCTTTACCAATAAAACGTACAAGTCGCACATAGCATCACTGCAAGAGAAAAATAGTTGTAAATTGGAAATAGAAATTATAGATTGAAATGGCTTACTTCTTCGCGCTCAGACGCTGCAGTGGCGAGATGAAAAAGAAACATATGTACCCCTGGGGCTTGTTGAATTTGTCATCCTGTCGGAACCACAGCTCGCTGGTGTCCGTTTTGACCAGCCTCTTGGGGTACGGCGGCAGCTTGGGCTTGCCCTGCTCATGCCAGAACAGCTTGAAGTCGTGGGCCACAAAGCGATTGGCTTCGGGCAGAAATAACTCATTCATGGGCTTCGGTTTGATCCACAGCTTCTTCCACTTTTCTGGCATGTGTAAAGTGGCGTATTCGGTGCCGAACCACTCCTCACGCTTGTCGTAGGGCAAGCCCTTGTACGGCTCTTTCGATGTAATCATTAGATTGAATTTAAAACTATTGAGATGGCCGATCAGTTCAGACAGTTGCTGCTCGTTTGTGTCGTAGTAGAGCTCCCTGGCGGTGAGTATATCCTTGGGGGGATAGTATTTGCTTTTGAAAACCAGCTCATCGACATCATACCTATAGAGACGATCCGGCAGATGGAATTCCGCGGCCTTACTCTTCTGCTGCTCCTCGTACAACTGACGCAAGGAACCTATGGAACAGTTCGAAAAGACCTTCAAATAAGCAAATGTGGCGGCAAGAACCTCATCGACGTGCTTGAATCCCTCGTTGGTGAGGCCAATGTTCATTTTAAATAAAGAGTGCATCGAGTGCAGATTGAAGCCGGTTTCGTCTATGCCAGCGGTGAGGTGGCAGGCCCAGTGGCGACGCTCCAGGTAAGCGTAGAGACTACCGTTTCCCTTGTGCTCGATCAGGTAGGATAGTAACATATCCAGATTGCTGTGATAGTACGAACGCATACTGGGAAGCACCCAGGTCAGCTCAAACTTGCTCCATTTCTCAACGGCCTTGACGAGGAAGACTTGCTCGTGGAACTCCGGACGGAAGGCGTTGCGGTAATCGAAGCTGGTCAGGTCGGGCGCCTGAATGTCATTGCGGAGCAGTTTGGAAAAGTGGCGTACCACCATATTCTCCAGCACAGCGATGGGCAGGATACCCTGCAGGCACACGTACATGCGATTGGGTGCATAGTTATTGCGCCAGGCATCGTGGAGTGCCTTGTGCAGGGCAACATTGTCATTGACGTTATCATTAAGCGATTTCATGTTACCCCAGTTGAAGCTGCCATGCGGATAGCCCTCGGTGGCCAGGCTGGCGAGAAGCTGGTTGCGACGCTGTGAATCTTTTTTAGCCACCTCCTGAAATTCAGCGTCCACGATATCACGTCCACGGTCCATGGTCTCGGGCAGCATCAAGGGCTGCCTCAGAGCGAAAGTTAAGTAGTCCAGACTCGACTCCAAGTGCTCGTCGGGCAGAATAAATGAGAACATTGTGTTCTCACTGAAGATTGAAGAGTAGCATTGGCCGCCATGTTTTTTCACGTGCGCAAAGAAGACATTCTCCTCGGAGACCGGTGTGCTGCCCATGAAAATCATGTGCTCCAGAAGGTGGGCCAGGCCCTGATAGCTGCGCGGATCGGCGAATGGACCGTGGTCGACCATCAAAGCACAGGAGGCGTTGTTAGGCATTCCCATGGTGACCGGTGGTGCTGAGACGAGCAACACGCGTAGCCCATTGCCCAGGACAAGAGATCTAAACGGGGATATTGAGTATCGGGTGTTTCACGTCTTGTCGCACCTTTTCGCTTACTTGTAAATTTTTCTGTCGTTCTCCGATTTATACGGATCTTCCAAATACGTTACTTGCTCCGCCATTTTAGTGCGTGTCGTCTAATGGCTCGGAGTTTGTCTATGCGTTCATGTTAGTTGTGAACAATAGTTTCAATCGCGTACTTGGATTTTTGTATTATAAATCCCGCCGACGCCAGCTTCACGCAAAAACAAAATGGAGAAAACGGCGGGACGCAACTTTAAGAGATGGGCATCTGTTCTAGCGATGGGATCATCGGTAAAAATCTGCAGTAATATAGAGAGAAATATATGCTTTAAGCCTAGTAGTTTTCGGTCGACCGAAAATTTCGCAGTTGGCGTTTCGTAGATCGGTACGCAGTTCCGGCTAAATGCTATTCGATACATACTAGAAAAGCAACCGATGGTATTTTCCCAACTCGATCGGAAATGTGAAATATTTCCATTTACGTCGTCCAAATGACACACATACACACACACACACACTCTAAAAATGGAAAGCAGCTACACAAGTGAAATAATGAAGACAAATGTAATCTAATTAGGGCAGTAGAATGAATACAGATTATATGGATATTATTATTTATTAATTTTATAACCGGTACTCAATTTAATCAATCGAAAGGAAATACAAACAATGTTGATTGCATTTCTGTCCTGCAGGATCGGATTTATACAATATTGCAGTGTGCATTATCGTCCTCCAGCTCCACAGCGCCCACAAATAAGACATTTCTGCTTGCTTTAATACAACATATGAAATTTTAACGGATTCCTGTTTGTAAACAAACACAAAACAGTGTAACCGTAGAGCATGCAGCTTGCCCACTTTGGTCACACTAGGCACCTAGCGGAATATACAGCACTTTCGGTCGACCGAAAATTTAGCGCGTCTCAGTACTAGGTTTTAGCTTGCATTTAGAGCTGTAAAACCCTCGATAGTGGCTCCACTCGATGTTTTCGATACTATCGACCTAAAAAAAATGTTTTGATAACAAAATATTTTGTTTGCTTTTTAAACCTATTTTGGTTTAAAATTCTGCTCTAGTAAGAGTAGCGTAAGTGGTCTGGAGATGGATATACAAAAGAATCTGAGCTTGCAGGCGCAGTTTAAGGAGGCGCGCCCTCACCCAGAATGTGGAGATGAAGCAACAGTTGGACGAACTGGAGCAAAAGTTTGTCCAGCTAACAAACGACAAGGGCTAGGTCATCCGCCTGGATGCTGAGGAGTTTGCCAATCGGGAGATACGACACAATTACGACAGCATGGAGCAGAAGCTGCTGGCCAACGAGGAGAGCTTTAAGTTCAAGGAAGAAGAGATGATCCGGCTCTCGCACGAGAATGTGGAACTCCAGCGCCAGCAGCTGATGCTGAAGCAGCAACTGGATCGCCTGCAGCACTATGAGGTGGGCTGATGGCCCAATTACCACTGGGCTGGCTGGTCATCTAAAGAATGTGTATTTCGCAGGTCAAGGCCTACCATATCCAGGCAGGGAAGCAGGCTGATGAAACTGGAGAGCCAGAAGAGAGCGAAAGTAAGGAGCACCACGATCACGACCACCATTCACATGATCATTCGCACGAACACGATCCCAATGAACATTCACATGGCCATTCGTCCGAACATGCGCACCAGGAACATCACCAATTGTCACCTGGCTCTCTGCCCACCGCCGAGGCCGTGGAGAGGCTACAGGCTCGTTTCACTACACTGATTAGCCAAGTGGCCGATCTGACTGAGGAGAAGCACAGCCTAGAGCATCTGGTGCTGCAGCTACAAGGCGATACAGAGACGATTGGCGAGTACATAGCCCTGTACCAGACCCAGCGACGGATGCTAAAGCAGCGCGTGTACGAGAAGGCCACGCAGATGCGTCTGCTGCAGGGCGAGCGCGAGCAGCTGCGGGAGAAGATCGAGGCGCTCAACAAGCTGGTGGCCAGCCTGGGCGTGGAGTTGCCCGCCGACCAATTCCAAGGGCAGCCGCAACCAGCAGCACTTCAGCACTATCCGAGCGAACAGGAGATGCCTCGGACACAGACTCCCTCCAACGAAGACAGCAATGGGGAAAACTCGCAGCAGTTTCTGAACAAGATTCAAAACATCATCAGCGAGATCAAGGAGAACACCGAGCAGCCAACGACTGTCCACTCCGGCCATCATGTGGATCACGTCAACTGTTGTCTGGGCAAATTCGAGATGGTCTGATAGGAATGGTGCTCTCAAAGTGCAATTATTGTCGGCCTACGTAAACCAATCTACTACACATATACCATATATTGTCGTATTTAAATAATGTCCATCCTATCCCAATCCGTTTTGTACATGTGTTTCCGAATAAATCAGGTTTTGATGGGAAACCACAAAGCATTTCTCTATACATACAAAGACTCGAAGCAAATCCATTTCTAATCGATCTACATAGCATATTATTTTCAGAACGTTATAATTTATTACAAAAATACATACTAACATACATTTAAAGCAAGAAAGAATACATTAAAACATTTAAAGCAAGAAAGAATACATTAAAACATTTAAAGCAAGAAAGAATACATTTATTTATGTCTTAGACTTAGAATCGTTGCGCATTTTTGTATTTAATCTTGGCTCCTTCAACGAGGTAGGCCGGCACTGCCGACTCGGGCGCCCACTGGTGCTGGTGCTGCAGCTAGCACTGGACTGATGTTCTTCGACACCGAGCCGTTCTCGGGGTCTGGTTCCTCTGAAATGGAGCTGAGACTGACATCCTTAGCCTTTGGAGACATTGTAATCTCTATTGCGTCATCCATGTGGGAGTGGGATGTGGGTGAGTCCCCTACCTCTGCAATGCTGGGAGAGTCCTCGTCAGTGTCGTCCATGGCCGAGGCCATTTCAGCAATGAGTCTTGGGCGTGGCGTAACTGGGGCATTCTAAAATTAAATATGCTATTAACATAAATCCGCAAGGGGAGTGGCTGTGTAATTACCTGTCTTTGTGCCTCCTCTGGGGCTGTGGTTGCATTTCCATCTGTGGTTTTTACAATACCGCTGCTACTCCGTCGATTGGCAGAAGGCGATTCCTGCAGCGTCTGGTTAGCGCCTAGAGGGATATCCTCGCCCAGGTCCCAGTCCTTTATCAAGCCATTGATGGCGTACTTCAACTGCCGCTTTTTGTGGTCCTTCTCCAGGACGCGGGACTCTCGCTCCTTCTGAAGCTGTCTTTTCAGGCTGATTTCTAGTCTTTTGTACTCCCCTAACTCCATCCGAAGCTTCTGTACTTGTCCTATTAGTTGGGCATTCAATATCTTGGACTGCAGCTCTGTATCCATTTTTACATTTGTTTTTTAGACTAACCTCAAAAAGCGGACAAATGTGCAAACCAACACACATGCAAATAGTACAGAAGAGACAGAAAGAAGAGGCAGATGACGAAAATGGTATGAACATAGATGGGGAAAAATGGACCTTTTTATACCAGTACTCAAAAAGAGT